>CM068992.1:14227307-15670398 GCA_035357415.1 Ophraella communa
GACACCCTACCCTGTATATAAAATCTTATTACATACAATTAGTTTATTCGTTTATTTTTAACAATTTTAAAAACCCTTAAACACCCCTTAACATAAGCCAATAAGTTTAATATATTAAAAAATAAAAAGCATTGATCTTATTAATGTTTTTTGTCAATTTTTGTTTAAATCTGATTATTTCATTTTTTAAAAACAATTATTTCGGAACAACACTACAGAACTGGTTATGGCACCACTCTTTTCCAAGGCGTTTTTTCTCAACATTATTTTTTATTCTTTAGTGAAGCAGGTATCATTGTAGTGCGTTTAAAAAATTGCCACTCCTAGGTTGTTGAAGCAGGGTGTTTTTATAACTTCGGTAGGTAAAGGAAATTCACATTTAATATGGTATGCTATTCTAAAGCCGACTAAAGCATGTGGAGAAAACTGTTTTTAAACTATTTTATCTTTGGTTCCATATCATTTTCAGCAGTGGGATGACTTGAGTCTAGGTATTAATGGCAAATTAGTTATATGCCATCTTGACATATTTGTTATGTTCGTATACGTTTTTTGTAGAAGAAGACTTCCCGGATATTTGAAAATATTGGATCTGAGGTTCGAGTTTTAATAATCGGAGCAAATTGGAATACATTGAGCGTATCGAATACGGGTGATTCCCTGGCTCTGTCGGTTTAATGTTTGTAAAACGGCGCTATCGTAATACAGTAAATCTAGGGAAACGGAGCAATGAACAACGTAACCAACAACTTGGATTCCGATGTGGCTTTGTGTAACAACAGATGGTATAACGCCACCGCTTTGTATTCCAGTACGAGAACTGACGGTGAACGTTGATGGTATAAGAAAAGTTGGGGTGCAGAGCGATGTTAACTCTGCGATGGATTGATTTGGAAGTTCTCGGTATATCGGAGGACTGCCAGGTACATATTAGGATTTTTTGTGTTAGAAATATTGGATTAGATAATTTTCTTTTTAGATAATGCACCTACTGGCACTTTAAAGACGTTTACATAACTTTAAGGGGTGCATAAGGAAGCTGAAAATTGAAAATCAAGCCAAGAGATTGGTCAGATATGAAAGAAATTTAGTTAATAATGTTTTACTGAATTCGTGTCCGGTGTCATAAAATAAGTTTTTATTTAAAAAAAACCAAAACCAAATCGATTTGATTTTAATCGTTTAAGAATGAAAAGAAAATATTATTTTCTTTGGTTCTTGAAGGGTTAATGTCAATACTATAGTATTATATCATGGTATTGTATTATGAGAACCTCACTGCCGATATATCTCTGTAAGGATAATTATGTAAATAATTATTTAATTTTTGGCAATACAACTGCCATTAACTTAGTTCGACGATGTAATTAATTTGCGGATGTTTTGTACATAGTAGGTATTATTGTCATTAATTAGAAGTGGTACTTACAATATTGTAAATTAATTTATAAAAATAAAATATTATTAAAAGATTTTATTTTACTACTCTCCTACTCCACTTTCCACTCACTTAATTCACTTAATAAGACTCGTTTTGCAGATTGTTAACCTTGATCTTCCTCACGGGACGTGTATCGCCTTTTATATATCGCCTCTAAAGCCTTCAAATTACCAGGCCGAACATTCTAGTGCACATCATCTTTTCAAAAACAGAAGAGGCATATCTGCCATTATTTAAAGGACTCCTAGACTCAATCCTTAAAGATCTTTTTGCTAGTTTTATTAAAAAATGTATGTGTTATCTACATTTCAAGCTTTAGTCTTTATCTAAATAAGTATTCATCTTTATAGACCTACTAAATAGGTCTATGACTTCAACCTAATGTCAACAAAAAAGAAGAAAAATAGCAGGTTATGTTGTATTTGTAGCTTATTTATTAATAAACAAATAACATCGAAAAATATGGTTAATTGATCAAACCAAAGTTATTAATTTATTAGCTATCAAAATAAACAACTTAAGAAGAATAATGGCCTCACATTGGGGGAGAAATAGAACCCCAACATATATCCGAATTTATTATCCCCGGATATCACTGGCGACATAGAAAAGTCAATGGACAAATCTTTGTTTAGCTGAATGACGACGATGATAGTGAAAAAGAAATGAGGAAAATATCATTTTTACCCCCTACAGATCCACTAATATCCTATGCTATTTCCTTACACAAATATGCCAACGACATTGACTGAGATGATAAGAGTGGCAGGAGCTAGCGCCACTGAAATGAATCTAATTCCTCCAGAAGACGCAGCGCCTCCGATGCCTGTAATGCCCGAAATAAAGCAGCTTGAAACATAAAAGCGAACAGTTTAAATTTTATTCCACAGGATATGACTGCTTTTTACGTCTGGAGAAGAAGTGCAAATACCTATGAATTAAGTGAAGCAATAGTTAAAAAGCTTTTAGCGAAATCTGTAGAGTGATTATGTTTGCTCACATAGGATATGAAACCACTCATCAAAGTGTTTTGGATATCATGACCGATGTATTAGAGACATTTTTACAAAAAATTTGCCAAAAAGTGATAGAGAATTTATGGGAGGATGCTGAAAACTCAGGATATCGGGTTTAGCAGTGTCATGGAAAAGTATTAACGGAAACTGGTATGGGGTGGAGTAAAAGGATCTTCATGATTATTACCAGAGGAGTAGAGTGATAAAATATATAAATAAAGTTCTTAAACAAAGATGCACTTGAACTCAAATGAACATTATGCAGTTCTTTTAATACCAAAAAGTCCATCACCCACAAATAAATTCAAACAATATTGTTAGGGTAAAAAGTGGTGTAGAGGATGAAGATGCAATTGAAATAGAAAATCCAGAGTTTCATTTTGCTTCTTTTGAAGGTAAAAAGATGCATCAGTTATAGAATCTGGATTGCAATTGTTGCAATAGTTTAGAAGCTAGAAAGAAAATTTACATAAAGAAGTTTGGAAAATGGTGCTGAAGAGGAAATAGCTACTACTTCTAGCATAGTTACAGTCAATTCTGAGGGAGGATATAAGCAATTTTATCACCTTATCCTACAGAAAAAGAGACTGTGAGTTTAGTGTTAATTAGATGTGATAAATGAATTTCTAATAGATTATTCTATACTTTGTGGATAAATGATATAAGTTATATGAAAAAAAAAATTAAATCATAGAGATGAGTATTTGTTATTTAAAAGGAAAATGGTAAATAAAAAACTATTTATTTTATATAAAATATTTAAATCTTAAGAGTCAATTTACACCTTTATTTTCCTTTACTCTCAGCGTTCTGCTTTTCTTTCAAGCTGCACGCTTAAGTTGTTGTTTAGTGCTCAAGTTGTGCCTTTTGGAAAACCTTTGATTTTTTCAAAAATTTGGCATCCATCTAAAAAATATTAGAATTTTGAAAATACAATATACAAATTGTAATTTTCAATTTAAACTTTATTTCCTTTTTTATAAAACAATATGAATCGTTAACAGTTTAGTAAAATGATGCAGTAAAGCAGAAACTTACCCCTAAAGTGGATTCGTGAAGGAACCTTTAGGTTTTTTGATTCCATTACGGTGAGCTTGATACGATCTGCAATAAAAACATTATTTTTATAATAAGAATAACAATCACTCAAGATCTACTTACTTTGGTTTGTGATTTGTGTGATTCTTTGACTTTTGCCATTTCTATTCAATGGTTTAACCTAGCGAATTGGCAATAATTAATGGTTTAATAAATAAATCCATATTTCAATAAAATAAAAATATCGTATTATTTTTTATATACTTTTAAAATCAATACATACTATTTTTTTAATAAGATAAATTCGAATAGATGGTAGAAATAAAAAGAAAATAATTACAGATATTTACTCTTTACGATCCAACTCTTGAACTGTCATTGATGTCAAAAGAACTTTAAAACATTTTTCTTTTCTTTTTTCTATTACGATCGTTAGAAAAGTGTGTTGTCATGAAACTAAATTATTATTATTGTTCTTTAAATAATTTTGAGCTTTATATAAAGTATGTATTTATACTTCCAATTACATTTTTTTAATTCGTTCTAAAATAATATGCTATTTATATAATTGTTTTGTATTTGTATTAACTTTCTTCTGTGGCTACTTACTAACATCAGCAATGGCATATCTAGTTTCAAAGTTATGCGAACTTTAACCAATCTAAATATATATGATTCTTTTCAAAAAAAAAAAAAAAATTGAATTAAAACCGAGGGATTGTTTTTCATTTTATTTCATGCTAATATTGCTAATTACCTTTTGATATTTTGTCTCAAAACAATCGCTGTTAATTCAAGGTGGTTTTGCAAATAGAGGGGTTAGAAACTTACAGCAGATTAGCTACAAAAAGTGATATTTTTCAAAAAAAAAAAAAATAGACATGTGAAGTAGTCATCAGTTGTAGTAGTAATAGTGTGTAAGTAAATGAACTGGGCATTGACAGGGGAATATTTTTGGTTTATAGAGAAACAGATTCTAGTATGTTCTATTGAATCTTGTAACTCAGATTTTATGAAGCACGCTTTTTCACAAGTCAAATACGAAGTTATAACTGTACCCATGTCCACATGAAAAACTTCAGCTTTATCACAATTCCAATAAGCATACATTTTCCAGGATTGTTCTTGTTAACTCCTCAGCCAACTGCACCCCTAGAACAATCCTTTGTTGTTCAATACCATGTGCTCTTATTTAGAAAGTTCACTTAACTTTCTCTTACAATCAATCACTCAAAATCTACAGAAAGTATTAGCACTCCTATGAATTGGCTCCTTCAGGCAAGAATATTCAGTACAAGAAAATTTTCTTACATCTCTTTTTTATAAAACAAGCTTTTGATAAAATCAACTGTTAGTGACCTTTCCTCTTTTTTAACCTAGACAATAAGCAATAATTACTTGTTTTCCTTTTTCATAAAAGCTCTATATTAAATTGTAATCAAGTCACTTTTATGACACACTAAATTAATTTTTGAATATTTTCAACCATTCAATCTATAAATTACTTTAACATCCATATAATTGCGAAAATTAAAATTCAAGTTAAAACACAATAAAAACCAAATGAAATTGGCATAATTGATTTATTTGTAAATTTTCAAAAAAGTGTTACAGCAAAATTACATAAAAATACTTATACAAAAGTACAAATGGGGTTAGGAATTAAGAAATTTAGTCAAGTCAAATGATAGAAATAAATAACATGTTAAAGGCTACAATATCTTAACAACAGATTTTGCATTGATCTATTGATTCACCAAAGCTTTGTCGAAAATCCTCCCGGCGGAACTCTCTCCCTTTAGGGTTGATGTGTGTGATGCGTTTCCTCACTATTAACTTTTTGCTCTTGAGACGGAGGAGGAGGTGCAGCCGTCTTTTCTTGTGGTGCGGAAGAGTACATCTGTATTAGTACCTTTCCAGTAGCAGAGGAAAGATGCATTTCTTCCATGGTCTTTTTCTAGCTGCTTTATTATCATTAGGGTCACTTCCAAAGATGTTCGTGTGTCCCCCGCCCGGTGGTCTTAATACCCTACTTGAATTTCGGGTATCATCACCTAAACCAACATTAATTCCGGTTGAAGTCATGTTTACCCTAAAATGTTTCTTGATATATTAATAACTAAATAATTAAAAGTACAATATAAAAAAACCGTTACCTCGATTTTTTTCACACATAACTAAATTTTGACTGTTCTAATAACTAGTTTTAATCCAGATATTTTCCAACAACATTTAACAGGATATGGATAATCCAGGATCAATGTCAAATGTACCGTCGAAACAAAAAGTTTTTTTTAATTTCTTTTTGTGGAATACATTTACAAAAATAAATACCTTTTTCGTTTGCTTTAGCGGCAAAGTTGAACTTGAACACGCTGTCCTTTAGGGTCAATTTAACGTCAACAGTATAGTAAAAAAATGATCCAGAAGTGTAATGATTAAAACTACAACGTTCGTTATTTTACATTTTGTTTTTCTGCCAAAACCATAGTAACAAAAGTTATGTGTTAAGCTATTTAATTTTAATTTTCATAACGTGTAATCAAAAATTGCCTTTTCGTATCAATGCGGCCAACGCCTGATATAGAAATAAGCCTTTTGATTACATTTTTTATTTTATAAATATCCATCTAACGGAGCCTTATTCTATTCTCAATTAGAAATATCTAGCAAATAATTTTTGTTATGCGGTTATGGCACTCATATTTTTTTCATCACGTGGATTAACGTCATTTTGTCACTGAATTATTTATATTTTTAAAGCGTAACTTTTAATTAATAACATGTGGAAAATTTAAAGAACTATTAAAGTAAAATATGTTTTAGTAAAATATATCGACAATTTATGGAGTATCTAAGGTTAAAGAATAATAGTTCATTCATGAACTCAACTTCTACATACATAAATATTAAATATTAGTGTTGAAAGTGTATATAATAAAAAGTATTTAGTTGCAAACATTTATACCTACATTTTAAAAGTTATTACCTTATTGAACATGAGTGAAATACAATTTGTATTCCCCGGGAACTTGTTAACACAGTAAAATCTTTAAGAGGTGTAACTATAGTGGGTCCAGGTCTTAGACAAAATGAAGAACAGCCGAATACGTTGCGCGTAACACAACCCGGAAAATTGTGCTTTAAGGAACCTAATGTATATTGGATTGAAGGAAATAGGGCTAGATATATACCAAAAAGAGAAGATTTAGTTGTTGGTATTGTAATTAAGAAGTCTGGAGATACTTTAAAAGTTGATATTGGTAGTGCAGAGCATGCTGCTCTTTCTTTACTTAGTTTTGAAGGAGCTACTAAGAAACAAAAACCAGATGTTCAAGTTGGTGATGTGGTTTATGCCAAGTTATTAAATGCCCACAGAAATGGAACCTGAATTAGTTTGTGTAGACTCATATTACAAAGCTGGACCATTAGGAGTACTCTCAAATGATGGATATCTTTTAACAATATCTTTATCTTTAGCCCAAAGTCTTCTGAATATTGAAAATCCCATGTTAAGGTATTTGGGAAAAAGATTTGTATATGAGATTGTTGTAGGAGTGAATGGAAAAGTTTGGATTAATGCTAAAAAAACTAGTGATATTTTAAAAATTATGAAAATTTTTGAAATAGCGAATCAACGCGGGGTTAAACATATTTCTGAAATCTGTAAAAAGCTATTCTGTAACATAGTTAAATAAAATACTGTAAAAATACTTGTTCATAAGTTTTTTTAATAAACTGAACCTAGTTGATATTTTTTTATACTGGTTTTATACATAAAAAATGAATTTTTATTTTACCACTCCTGAGTCAAAAAATAAATCAAAATATTGCTTTTTCCAAAAAGATTGCAGATGTGAATTTCTCTCATAAATATAGAAAGATAATTGAACAAATATTTATGTCGCAAAATTATTGAAACATCAATTTTTATTTTGTTTTGGGCATACAAAAAGGTTTGTTTATTATTAATTATATTGAAAAATTAATGAAGGAGTTTTTTCAAAACAAAGTTCTAAAAAATCCCAAAATAGAACGAAATACGAAAATACTTTAAAGTAAAAATTAGGCTCAAAGTATCCTCCATCTTTGTTGCTGTCAATAACCTTAATCGTTGATAAAAACTATTTTTAACATTGTATATTATTTCCGGCGTTCTTTTTATGATATAATCTCTTAGATTCTTTGGTGAAGCTCGTTAGATTGAGTAGGTAACATAAATCTTTATAAATATCCCCACAAAAAATCTAACGGGTCGAAGTCGGGACATCTTGCTAGCCACTCAATTGGATAATGTAGCAAAAGGAAAAATATTGATTAAGAAACTACTTGGCAGAGTATGGATTATGATGTAGGGAAATCACAGAATTCAGATTTCTCAAAATTTTGAGAGTTTTTTCCCTCTACTTTGGGTACAAAGGCATATTGACTAGCCAGGAAAGGTGGAATATGTCTGGAACCAGTCTTGAGCATAGCAATGGTGGATAGTAAAGGTATAGTTTTATATTTCAATATTTTTTGTGCGACTTTGCATCCTATCATAAATTTTCATTTGGATTCATTAAATAAAGCAAATAGAGCACTTGCAAACAACTTATTTATCATATTAAATTTTAAAATAGGGATAATATCTAATACCTCTATTACTGTGAAACAGATGTAATAAGTCTAATGTTTAAAATATATCTAGTTTTATTGTAATATTGATATGATATGAAGATAAGATATGAAGGACATTTTGAACGTATTTTTGCATTAAATTATTTATGAAAAACTTTTTTTTTTATTTTAGTTTTGTCCACCAAATTACAATTGCGTTTTATAACGCCCCAATAAAATTGAAGTGTTTTTGCGACCCCTCTGTATAATAGAAACTGTTCTTGATAAGAGCACAGAATCTGTGATAAGAGATCGAAGGATATGTACACAAATAATTTAATAAATATGTTTTATTGTAATAATTAAACATTTTTAGAGTTGTATTAGGTAGGTACTAAGCGCACTGTTCTTTTTCAGTTGGATATTTTCTACCAGATTGATAATATTATATTTTAAACGGTAATTCGATTTTAATACGTGTCGGTTAATAAAAAGAAGTAATTTTTGTAGATGACCTTGATTGAATAAATTACATAAGTAATTAATTTTAACATATTAAATGTTTAACAAAAAAAATCACCTGTATCACTTATATATATCTTTTCTTTTTTTCTAATCACGAAGAACCAGACGAACGTGTTGTTAGTAATGGGTTAATAGAAAGTGGAAGTGAGATAGATACGTCTAGAGTTTTGTTTTTGATTGGCTTAGAAGTTTACGAATGCAAACAAACGCTGGCTAAAGATGAAACATACAATTTTGAACTCGTTCGAGTGAAAGAGATAACCTGGTGGCTGCGGTTGATTGTATCGTGTGCCAAATGAATAAATGCTCGAGGTAAAAAGTATCGAAGTACGTCGCCGTTACATTCGTACAATGAAAAAAGAGAGCAGATGATAAGAGTGTCTGTGACCTTTGCATCGGTGTATAAGCTCAACACAAGGCCGCCATATTGAAACGAATCAGTTGTCTGTTAATTTTGGCCCGGGGTGAATTAGTGTCTCGCGCTTTTCACTTTTTCGTGTTTTTATAAAATTCATTTTCATCGAAATTTGTCGATATTATTGTTATAAAGTGTGATATATACTCCGGTAGTTCAATTGAGGACATTTTTTTATATTTTGATAACAAATAGAGCGATGATTTTTTATTCAGAAAAGTGTATATACATGCAGGAAGATAATCGATTTGTCAACGCGAGTTTAGATTACAATTTCGGTGCACTAATTGACCTAAGGTGCGTTCAACCATCACTTCA
The DNA here is from genome assembly GCA_035357415.1 of Ophraella communa. NCBI lineage: Eukaryota > Metazoa > Arthropoda > Insecta > Coleoptera > Chrysomelidae > Ophraella > Ophraella communa. The sequence continues at coordinate 14,236,660 of CM068992.1, forward strand.
TAAATGTACCATGTTTGGTGTCGTTGAATGCGGCTTCTTCTAATTCGTGCAGTGGTTAGAATTATTTTTATATTCAAATTTTTCAGCGTGGAATAATTAATTAAATAACCAAAAAAGTGGATTTTAACTTTTTGGTAAATAAACAGTATAAAGTGTCCAGTGATTCGTAACCGAACCTACCGTGTTTCGTAAAAGGTTTCTTTTAGGAATGGGGTTATCGCGTATGTTGATTATCAACATCTTTTGATAATAATAATTAGCAGTAACAGTGGTAGGGGCAACGATTTGAGTGAATACGCTAGAAAGCATACTATTACTTTTTTCGATTGATTGACTTAATACTTTTAATTGAATAGATCGTAATATAAGTAAAGAATTATACTCTCTCAGATGTGTGGTATTTATTTTTGTGTAAATACATTAGATAATACGTTCAAAAGGTGATAGTTCCTTTTGGGAGTCCTAACTGAAAAAATGGATGTCGATGAAACTGTTGTAGATTTGAGTATTAGGTAGGTACCTACACAATTAAATACTTAATACTAGTATACTTTTTAAAAAATAATATTTCTACTTCAGCCACCTAATTTGCATAATAAGAACATTAAATATTTCATTTGTTTAATAGGACTAATTTATGTCTAAATTATTTCTAGTAATTACGTCGTGTCGATTAGAGGTAATTGTAACTTTTTGATAAACAATAGTTAACAAATAATTAGTTTACATTACTCTATTTTTTTAATGCTTTAGTTTGCCCTTGCATAAAAAGCTAAAAGGTATTGATGAAATAAAACAAATTCTAAGAAAGTACTGAAAGAAATTTACTGTCAAAATTATGTCAAATTAAAAACTTGGTAAATATTCCCCAACAAATTGAAGAAAACTTTTAGTAAGTTGATATTAGGTATTCATAAATATTTTAATAACAAAACATTATTTAAACATCTCATCAAGCAAATTAAAAAAGACTGCATTAATTTTGTTTTTACATATTTTTAATAAAATGATAATGTGCACAGTTATCTATAAATTTTGAAAGGTTATAATCTAAATAAATAGATAACAATGATAATATTCAAGTGTATAATTTATTTAAAACAAATGAGTGTCGTTTCCTTTCTACTAATATATTAAAAAATTGTATATGGTAGGCTTAGAGTGATAATCTACTATAAGATTACTTAAAACTTTATATATAGCCTGATGATGGTCCGATAGGACAAACTATTTGCTACACTTTTAATAAGCAGTTTGTGGGGTAGACTTTGCATTTGTTTTGAACCTTTTTCATTCAACCCACATTTGAAATATGGATAATTTACAAGATATATACAGGGTGTACCAACCTTAAGACAAACTTCCATATATGGGTTGTTTTAGAAGATATCAAAAAATGTTATTAACAAAAATAGTAGATGTCTTTAGCGTCAATATGTTGAAATTACCTTCAACTATACAGAGTGTTGTATAACTCCGTTACAAACCAAACATATGATTTTTTAAATGGGAACCCCTATATATTATACCGAATTCGGACTTCTCACATTTTTTTGAAGATTTGATACAGGGTTTTGATATGTTATACAGAGTCCAGAAGTTATGGACACGTTTGTCTGAAAATCGTAGGTAAATTAACGCTCTGTATCTTATTGTACATTGAAGAAAAAAAGTATTTTGCCTTACAGAGTTTCGTAATATGATACAATATCAGCATATTCTATTAAATATTAATTATTTTCAATTTTGTATACAGGGTGGACGATAACTCGACCCTTTCATTTTCTCTCTTCTTTCAAATGAAACACCCTGTATTTTATATCATAAATAGAATACCCGATTATGTAACTTTAATTTTTGTTAAGCATTCCCTATACCCAAAGTTTATGAAAACAGAGTTATTAATAATCTTTGTTACATACATATTTCACAAAATAGGCATTGAATCAATGTAATAGGATAATAATGCCCCCATAGTAGTTTTTTATCCATGTCAAATATGCTAACTACACTATTTATTCCATAGATAAGCTTTTCCTCAATGTAATTGATGAATAATCATTTTGGAAATAGTAAGTAAGTCATTTTACGCACTGTATCGATGTTTTTGTGGCACATCGGACTTTGGACGACCTTCACAGAATTTGTCAGCGACCGTACTGCGACTACTATAGACCGGCTCTAACGAGTTACACGAAAGATATTCGTATAAACCAAAAGGGTGTCTTGGAGTAGGTTCTGCCATTAGATTAGCATTTGTCCTTTCCCACTGAGACCTTTCCTTTATTTAGGAAAGGTCGCCTCACATGAGTAGTTCTCTGTTCCCACTTACAGAGTATGTGCAGCGCGGTTTCGTCTTCTTCCTAGCATACTAGCAGAACTGTCAAAGACTGTCATCTCCCAGGCCAATTGTGTACATATGCTTTCTTAGCTTATAGTGTCTGCTATTCCACCATCATCCTCGTCGTTGTTCGACTTTAAGATAGAAGGTCGCGAAGCAGTTCGACCAAAGAGTCCTGGGTTTTCATGCCACCAGTGCAGCGCTCTTTGACGAGGCATCTGGCAATTCCACAAGAAGGTTCTGGCAATTCCACAAGAAGGTTCTGGCAATATCATGATTTCAGTTGCCTGTTATTCCTATCTATTATGGTTATTATGCCTTGGTTAGGGCTTTTTTCTTTTTTAGTGCTGCTTGGCTATTGGAGTAGATGATGATTCTTTAACTTTTTACCTTCCATCTCATCAACACTTCTGCACAACATTGCACCACCATTACCTCTGCCTGAAAGATTGTGGCATGTCTTCCAAGGCTCATAGAGATCATGATCTTCTCTTGTACCCCATAAATTTCAGCTCATATTCTAGAGTCCATTTCAGAGCCATCACTGTACCAGTTAAGATTCGCTGCTATAGGAGGCCATGCTTCCCAGTCCTTTCTCTCAGGAATGATAACTATGTAAGAGCTTCTAATATGGAATCAATCTCCAGATAGTCTGATTCTGGCGGACTACTTGCAAGCTCTTCCGCTTCTATCTGGCTCAAGAAAATGACTGGTGAGGGTTGCATTAGAGGAAAGCAGTCCTTCTGCTATTGGAGCGATAGAACTGCCTCATCTTCTCGTGAAATTTTATATACAAACAAAAGGTGGGGAACGCTCTCAAAGAGGCGTTCAACAACGCCTGTCCCCTACTTCAATCTTTCTTTGCAGCCTTTCAGCAAAGGAAATAAGCAGGATAATTTGCAAGTGGATCAAAGGCTTGCTAGACAATTGGTGTCAATCATCGCTACAGGAAAAGTCCATTTCTCCTTGATGGAATTCTATCTCCACTACTCTGGTAACTCCTGGTTGATCCCTTTCTTCAGCGGCTCTCCCGCGTAGGAATGCTATGCCGACGATATTATGATAAGGGGTCTGTTTGAGGATGTTATTTCTTTGAGCTATTAATGTTTACCTCTTTTGTACATTGACTCCAAGTTAGTTTTGAAAAGCCTTCAGGATCTAATAGGGATCTAGGGGCAAATAATAAAGTAACCTTACTTTGGGCACCCTTACTTTAGGCTTAGAGCCATTCCTAGGCATAGTGAGTAGCCTAGCAAGAGGAACAATATTGATCTGGGTAGATTTGAGACATTCTTTTCGGCTCAAGATAGAGGGTTTAAGACTCTCAAAGACATTTGTAGGAGATTTCTCTAAGAAGAGGTCTTAAGAACTGCTGAATTTGAACAGGCAGGACCTACATATTATGTTAGGACTACTGGCTGGCAGGCTAAAGTTGAAAAAGAAGAGCTTATTTTGTGCAACTGTCAAGTGTGTGTGACTTTACAACTAATAAGCCATTTTTTTATAGTGTTGAACAAATTATAAATCCTTAAAATATCCAAATGTAATAATATAATTGTAAACAAATTATTTTGTGTGCCAACCAGAGCGCCATCTTACATTTTTAAAAAGTCACGTGGTTTGGATTGCATAATATGACCAAAAACAATTCAAATTTTGTATTATTTTGATTTAAAAACGTTCTAAAATAAATATCAACAAGTTTTTAAAGTAGTGTATTCGTAGATATATTATTTGTACGTATTCCAAACTTTTAGACCTACGATTAACGGTTATTTAATGATGTATGAATATTTTCAGCAACAGATCTTCATCAACACCTCCAACTCCAAGCTACGTTCCTTTTATTTTAAACAGTTCCAGTTCTGCACAGCAACCACTGCCCTTAACGAATTCTAGAAGAGTATTACGACCAAGAACGGAACCTCGTTCTTACGTCGAAAGTTCGGACGCTCTGATCAACGGTTTATTGGATAAACCGAGGGTTAACGGAAATTTTGAATACAGTAGCGATTCGAGCGAGGGAGAAATGCCACCACTAGCTCCAGTCAAGGAGTATACCTCCGCGGAAATTAAACAAAGGTAGTGTATATGTAATTTAGCTCTCCGTGTCTAAGAAGGCCTATGGTTTTTAGTGTACTAGTATTTTCATTTTCTTTTTTGTTGGCTGCTTTTATTTGAGTTGTTCTATATCTTTCTTCCACCTGGTTTTTCTGTCTACTTTTCCTAATTTGTCTTCCTATTCTTCCTGTTAGTCCCAACCAGCTCAACATTTGCGATTTTATGATCCCTACGATATTCGGTTCTCCACAGATCCGCTCTAATTTTATATTTTATCTTTTTATCCATATTATCTCGAAGACCTATTCTTTCCCACACTTGAAGTAAGTATTACTTCTTCAGCTTTTCTTTATCGTCCATGTTTCACTAGCATATAATACTATGGGTCTTATCACTGTCTTCTATATTCTGATTTTTCTTCCTTCAGATTTGCTTTCCTGGTGAATTTTGCACCTAAATAATGGAATCTTATATTCTCTTCTTTCTTGCTTTTGCTTCTAACCTTCGTGCTATTTCTTTCAATTCTTGTATACTTCTGGCTATAGTCTACCTAGATTCTCATGTATTAGGATATAAACAAATCCTCAATTTATAGACTAATAACGTACCTGTTTTTGTAATTATACACATAGGGTTACCTTAATCCCTTAACACCCCTAACGACCACAATTATTCTCGTTAAAATCGAAAAACAAAATATCCTAAATATCGCATTATGACAACTTATCCCTTAACTAAGAAGATTAAAATATGATGATTAAAAGACATTTCTTAATACCGATATAAATAAGTACGTGCGCTACTGATTTAGTGTCTGGTTTACAATATTTTACGATTTAATGACTTTTCTTAGCTGCCAACCTCAAACAAACAAAGTATATTATTCAGTGTCATCAGCGAATGTTAATCATTGGTGTTTTTGTTGATATATATAAGACCTGAACTATCAATTTCGGCTTCTTTATTAGTAGTGGTCCGCCATATTGGAACATTTCAGCTGTTATTTCATCCTATCCTGGATTCTGATTTGTTGGGTTTATTTTTAAATAAAATTTACTTTTTCGACTTAATTTCGTTTTATTTTTCATAACATCGTACACCTCGACCATAACTTACATCATCTGTCAATTCTGTCTAATGTCAAAGTCCCCTTTGTGTCTAACCATGGAACATTTCTCCACTCAGAACACAAAAGTAGGATAGAACATAAACATCTTAAAATAAATGCTAACAAATTGTTCTTTAGGTTTTCTATTATTTATTTTATTTATTTTTTTTCATTAGGAGGTTCTTCTGTTTGTTTCTGTCAGTTCTGTCTTTTTCAAAATCTATTGTCAATATTTCATTCAGAAGTTCTTGGAAGTATTCTTTCCATCTGCTTAGTATTTCCTCGTCACTTACTATATTTCTTCCGTTATTGTTTTTGTAGTATACATCCTTCCGTTGACAACCCTTTTCTTCGTTTTTCATCTCTTGGATATAAGTTTCTGATTTCTCTATTTTTAAAAGCTTTGCCCTATAATATTTTCTTTTCTTTTGCCTGTCCTCTGTTTCTGATGTCTGCTCTTGTTTATTTTCCATCTTAATTTACATCTTTCATCCAGTTTTATTTTACATTCATCACCAAACCATTCTTTTTATTGGTCTTTTATATTGTTATTACTGACTTGTGCCGCTTTGGTAATCTCTAATTTAATTTGCATTGCAACATTATCTAATTTTCTCTTGAACAAAGTAATAAGAAAATATAAACATACTTGATTAACTTTAAATGAGTTATGCAGAAAGTATTTGTGGATAATATTTTTTATCTCTGTTATTTATTCTGTATTAGATAGAAGCAGTCAAGGTGATTTTGTTATCATTAGATTTCAATTAAATGACTATTATGCATTCTCGAAATGTTTTAATTTGTTGTCACAGTGTGTTGTTATATAATTATAGGGAGAGGGGACTAAGAAGACTCCGTGAAGAGTTAAGAGCAGAAGAAATGAAATTAGTTCTACTTAAAAAATTGAAACAATCTCAACAGCTTAAAGAAAACGTTGCAGTTTTGCTCTCCTAATATACCCGTTTCGGCTCTACCCCCAAGTGGTTTGCCGAGCGGTCTCAGTATCACTCCGACAACTGTTAAAGTGCCACCAAAAAATCAACAATCGCCGCAGATGGCCCACACACGCCATCCTTCCTCGAACCTTTCACACAAAATCAGCAACGCGCCTGGCAACGGCAGCGGAAATTCTCAACACTTACTAAGAATACAACAACCGCCGCCTCCTCGTGCTAGTATGCACGGTCCACCTATCGGCAGTTCTTCGATGAACAACAGAGCGAATCTGTCGGTTCCTCAACCACCTCAAAGGACTTCCATGGGTAGACCTCCGAGTGGTTTTCCACCAGGAGTTAAGGACTTGTCACCTTCGGTTACTATTACACCTGCACCTCCTCAATCTATCAAGGTATGTAAAATTATAACTAAAATAATTATAAATAAAAAAAACTAAGTTACTTAATCACTTTTATCTTGTTTTGTGCTGTCAGACTGTTAGTGGAGTGGAAAATAAAGGTTTGGTGCATGGTGGAGCTATGCCAACAAACCTTTTGCAAGAGGTAATGATCTATCGTTGGAAATTGAAGAATTTAACAAATGTCAAAAATTTAGTTTCTTTGTTTTAATTTTAGGAGAGATCAAGGGAGGACAATCAAACTCCGGCTCAGAGACAGGCTGCAGCAAAATTGGCGTTAAGGAAACAATTAGAGAAAACATTATTACAGGTAATAATATTGATTAAAACTTCAATAATTTAGTCTACAATCAACTTTTTTCACTATGCATTTAACTACACTCTAAGATCATCTAAACAACTTCCTTAACATATCATTTATATATTTTTTAAACAGCACTGGGCTCACTACAGAACTTTGCGGAACTCCCAAAGATATTTATAATAATTAAAGCATAACTTGGCTTTTCTATCATGTTGAGTTGAAATAATCCTTTATGTACCTGTTTAATTTGTAAATAAATCTCACAGGATTTAAAGTTGATTATTTAAACAATATTTTGAGTGTTTTTCTTTCTCAATTATCCTTAATCAATAACAAAAATGTTTTCAAAGCTTTTTAATAAATGATTTAGATGGTACATCTAATCCAGAAATGTATATTCCTAAGGATTTTCTTCCTCGATATTTAAAAGCAAATCCTTTGTTTTCCTAAATGGTTCTTCACCTTTTTAATGAGTGAAAAAAATATTGATTGAGTTCGAGTTTCAGTGTTACCATTTGCAAATTAGTTCTTGTCATTGTTAATTAAATTATAATTGGTCCAGGGTACTCTTTATTTGTGTTTTGTTGGATAAATACCTTTCAGATAATTTAAATCTTATACTTAGTCATGTAAAAATGAAAAGACAGGTTTTAATACAAGATCAGATAAGTATTTTGACTTGGTACATTAGAACTACTGTTCGTTTATAAGTTTTATGCAACATTTTTATGCAACAAGCAATTTCTTACCCTTTTTAACAAATGTAACTATGTTTTTCTTACAAAAAGTTAGGTTTAATGTTACCATTTGTAAATTAGTTCTTATTGTCAATTATGTTATCATAGGCCCGATGTGCTCTTTGTTAGTGTTCTATCAGGCAAATAACTTTTAAATCATTTAAATTTCATATTTAGTCACCTAAAAATGAAAAGAAATATCCTTCTACAAGATTAGATAACTATTGGGACATTAGAACTACTGCTAATTTTTAAGTTATTAACAAAATTTTTATGCAGCAAGCAATTTTTTACCTTTTTTGACAAATGTAGAAAGATTTTTATTGCCAAAAAGTTAGATTCAGTTTTACAATTTGTAAACCAGTACTTGCCATTGTCAAATATATTATAATTTGTCAAGATTCGTTCACTTGTTGTGCTCTGTTTTATAAAAAGCTTAAAAATCATTAAAACTTCATATTTAGTCACTAAAAAGTGACTATTCTACAAGATTAGATAAGTATTTTGACCTGGTACATTAGAACTACTATTAATTTTTAGGTTAATAACAAAATTTTTATGCAAAAAGCAATTTCTTACCTTTTTTATGAATGTAACAAGATTTTTCTCACCAAAAAGTGAATTTTAACTAGTTCTCATTGTTAATTTTATTATCATTGGTTCGATGTGCTCTTTTTTTGAGTTCTGTTGGATAAAAAGTTTGAAAATAATTTAAATTTCATATTTAGTCTCTTGAAAATCAAAAGAAAGGTTCTGATACAAAAGATTAGATAAGTATTTAGACTTGGTACATTAGAACTACTGTTCATTTTTAAGTTATTAACAAAATTTTAATGCAGCAAGTAATTTCTTACCTTTTTTAACAAATGTAACTATGTTTTTCTCACAAAAAGTTAGTTCTAATGTTAGGTACCATTTGTAAATTAGTTCTTCTTGTTGTCAAATATATTATCATAGGTCCGATGTGCTTTTGTTAGTGTCCTGTTGGGTAAATTGCTTTTAAATCGTTTAAATTTCATATTTAGTCACCTAAAAATGAAAAGAAATATCCTTCTACAAGATTATATAACTATTTTGACCTGGTATGTTAGAACTACTTCTAATTTTTAAGTTTATAACAAAACTTTTATGCAGCAAGCAATTTTTTACCTTTTTTACAAATGTAACAAGATTTTTTTCACAAAAAAGTGAGTTTTAACTAGTTCTTCTCATTGTCAATTAAATTATTGATCCGAGGTGCTCTTTTTTGTGTGCTATTTGATAAAAAGTTTAAAAATAATTTAAATTTTATATTTAGTCCCTTAAAAATCAATAGACAGGATTTAATATAAGATCAGATTAATTTTTAGACTTGGTACATTAGAACTACTGTTCATTTTTAAGTTAATAACAACAATTTTATGCAACAAGCAATTTCTTACGTTTTTTATCAAATGTTAAAAGATTTTTCTCACAAAAAAAGCTGCCAAATCATTTAAATTTATTATTTAGGAGCCTAAAAATCAATAGACAGGTTCTAATACAAGATTAGATAAGTTTTTAGACTTGGTACATTAGAACTACTGTCATTTTTCTAAGAGAGGATTTAAATATGCTTTTTTCAGATACCTCCGCCGAAGCCTCCACCTCCAGAAATGCACTTCATACCGAATCCGAGCAACACGGAATTCATATACCTCGTCGGATTAGAACACGTCGTCGATTTTCTTACGAAAGAAACGCGAATGCCATTACCACCTCAACCGTTCGCTTGTAGTCAATGCCAGTCCGATTTTACACCCGTTTGGAAATGGGAAAACGGCAAAAAACAAAAAGGTAAACATTTATATTTATCAGCGAGAGAAATTAATATTTTTGTTTTATTTTAGGTTGTAAATCTGTAATTTGCGAACAGTGCGTAACGAACAACGTGAAAAAAGCGCTGAAGGCCGAACACACGAATAGATTGAAGACTGCTTTCGTCAAAGCCCTACAACAGGAACAGGAAATTGAGCAGAGACTCGCACAAGTTAGTATGTTTCGTAACGAGATTTAGTGTTAACCAAAAAACGAATTTTTAACCACCACATCTTCCTACTTTATCCTCTTCGGGGTTTACATAAAGTTAAAATTTTCATTTTTTGCTAGTTTCATCCAGATATTTATTTGATATCTACGAGTCAAGAAAAGTTTTTTCCTCTTGTCGAGTTCTATCGTTACATTCGATCTTTAGAAAGCTGTTGGGAAATGGGAATAACTCGTTTAAATAAAAATGTCTTTTTGTATATTTAATGTATTTTTTCTACAAACGTGTTAAAAATGCCATTTTTAGCACTCCATAGAAGCCTTAAAAATGTCACTTTAAGTGCCTTAAAATGTTCATGGCACTGCTGTCAAAAGTGAATTGTCAGATTTTGAAATCAAACGTCAAAATATTTATTATTATTTATTAACATTAATATTAACAGTACAATTTGTGCAATTTGACAAATTAATTTCTTGCACTGCTGTTTTACCATTTTCCACGGCTAAGGAAGAATGATGATTCTTAAACAATTATATCAACAATGGTTGCTAGGGTCCGTAATATACGATGCAATTTAAAATTATCTCCTTTGGATGTATTAATACAGGTTTTTAAAATTTAATTCAAACTGTATAATTACTTTATTTGAACGTTTGTAGAAAAAACATTGTATGATATACGTGTTAAAAGTACCTTTTAAGGCACGCAAAGAATATTTGGTGATTAGTCATCTGTTCAACAGATGATATAATCCTTAATTCCAAGAGTGTAATAAAATATCACTTTTTTTTAGAACAATAAACAACTAAAAGGTTGTATTAACTTTCACTATTTATTCTATAAATTGCAATTACAGCTGTTTCGCTATAACTAGCATCGTCAGATTGACATATTGAAATTACATGTTTGTTTGTAACTCTATAACTAGCATCGTCAGATTGACATATTGAAATTACATGTTTGTTTGTAACTGTAATTGCAATTTATAGAATAAATAGTGAAAGTTAATACAACCTTTTAGTTGTTTATTGTTCTAAATAACATGAATTTTCACACAGTAAGGGTTAGCACCATAAAAAAAAAAAAATATCACTTAGTTTGGAAACCTAGATAATAAATGTTTGTTTAGGATTAAAATCCCTTTTCAAAACATCTCTATTTTTTATAGGTAGGTTGTTAAAAATAATAAATAACATTCCATAAAATGAAATGTAAAATATAAAAATATCTATTTTTTAATCATTACCATTGTGTGACGGGTAATGCTGATTCCTGTACGTAAATAGTCTACTTTCACATAGATGGCGTCAGGATGTTGTTGTTTAGTAATTTTATTTTTACACTAAAACCAATAATGATTGAGAGTAGAAGTAGGCCCAGTTGACAGCAAGTCTAGGGCGTACTTATTAATTTTTCAGAGGGTTAAGAACGGAAGAAAAATTCTTAGTACAATTATTTCAAATATTCATACACATTTTTTATTTATTTCGTTAAAATTTTGCAATATCGTAATCCATTACAATCCATACTGTATAATTCACGAACCAATGATACGCTCGTACTTGCATTTAGATTACTGTGGCCTGCGACGATGTGATGGAAGTTACGGTAAAGTGACAAAGACAGAAATATCGTTGCGTACAGCGTTGCCACTAGTTGTAATAAATACCTAACACTATACAGAAAATAATGAATTTTAACTGATCAGTAAGCAGGAAATGTATAAGTAGTACTCATTACTGATTTTTGTCATAAATAATACCTTTTAATCGTTTTAGTATTATGTATTATCTAAAATTTGTCACATACTACAACTCTACTGCTTACTATATTTTGATTTTGCTGTAAACTAGTAACGTAAAATTTAGATATGACAACGCGCTTTACTCTCAATCATTATTAAGGGTACATGAAAAAGTTGGCAGCTGGCAAACGGATACTATTTAACGAAAATATAATACGACGGTACATCAACAAGTAGGCAGATGGCGAATGGAAACTATAACTAAAGTTCTAACCATGACACCTTCTACCTTTGTTTTTTTTTTAATTTATATTGTCTACTATTAATGATTAGTTTGTAGGATACTATAATCTGGTTTTTCTATTCTGCTTGCCAAGTTTCTTCCCACGTCACTAAAATAATCTACAAATGCTACAAATTAGTACACATACGAGGGTTGCCGTTTATATTTGGGTATTAGAGAACAAAAACAAATTAATCATCGAAAATCACTTTATTGTTTTTCAAAATATTCCCCATGAAGATCTATACAATTTTGTATAAGTTTGAACCAATTTTCCAAGCACTTTTGCCACTCTGATTGAGGTATCTCTAAAACATGGATTCTAAATGCAGCAACCGCTTCTTCAAGTGTCGAAAAACATTAACCTCTCAGTTTGTTTTTTACGTATACGGGAATAAAAAGAAGTCATTCGGTGCCAAGTCAGGACTATACGGCGGATGTTTTCGGTGTTTCGATGTTTTGGGTGCTCAAAAATGCAGTTGTTTGAGTCGATGTGTGGGAGCTCGCATTGTCGTGGTGAAGAATGATCCGTCTTCGGTATATATTAAGGAGTGTTTGTTGAAATTTTTGATATTTTTTTTCTTTTGTGTTTTTTGATGGATTTTCATGAAATTTTTCCATGTTGTAGAGGGGGTTAATATGTATATTTTGGCTATTTTTTTTTCTTGATTCGACTACCCCTAACGAAGGGATGATTTTTTTTCTAAAAATCCCTTTTTTTACCCTAACTCGGTCAATTCTTGATGGATTTTAAATTTTTTCATATGGATAGATTCGGGGTTTTATTTAGAAAAAAACTGATCTACCATTTTTTTTGATATCATCATCCCTTATCAAAATATTCCATTTTTTCAACCCCCATGTTCTGCTTTTTTTTTGGAAAATCAGAAAAAGTGTCGTAAAACGTGCACAGTTCAAGATATCGAAATGAAACAAAAACTGTTGTTTTCAGCTCATCGAGATCTATTAAAAACTGTCTTTACTTTTTTTAGTTCAAGGCCTTTTTAAAGGGTACATTTTTTTACTAAATGTACGAAAACGAAGAACTACAATATAATGAAATCTAAAAGGATTTCTTCTTAATTAAACAAGCTTTCAGGAATGTAATTATTATTTTTTAATTTTTCATTTTACCCATTCTAATCGAAACAATTAAAAAATTTCAAAATTTTGACATTGAATTTTTACATCATTTTTCAACTTTGAAATCTGATGATGGCTAAAAGATCGAAATCGGACCACCACCAATCGATTCCCTATTACATTCTGTACAATATAGACCCCTTTAAATGTTTCATCCCTTACACAGTTTTGCTGGAGAAATTATAAGTCATAATTTTCCTTTTTTAAAAATAAAAAACTATCCTTAAATTTGCAACCCTTATCCGATTTTGATCGAGTATTTTTTTCCCACTAATGCCTAAGGTTGTCTCAATCTCACGGATAGGTCACATGACCACATAACCTCAAAATTGTCCAACTTTATGATAGAGCTGTCAGTTGCCAGATTGCAACACCAGGGTTGCCAACTCCCGAAATATAAAAGGCAACCCTCGCAACAAAAACCAGTTATTCTAGAATATCTGTTCAATGAACTCTACGTCTGCTATAACTGACGTAAGCCCAATATTACGAAATCAACATTTTTTTCTCGTTTTCAGAATGGTGTATTTACTTCGAGCAGCCCGGCGCCGTCTCCGGTAACCCCGGAAGCTCTTCCAAAGGCTGTGACGCCCACTCCGGCTCCGAGACACGCGCCTACACCTCCAGCACCAGCACCACCGCCGCCGCCACAACCTACTCCACCCCCACCGCGTACTTCACACCCTCCGAGTCACCCAACGCCCCCTTCCGTCGCGCAGGATAAGTACACGCAGCAACAGAACGCGGCCGCCATGCAGGCGTTGCATCAACAAATTTTAAGAAGTGAGTTTCTGAGTATTTATTTTGATTGGGGGAAAGTAATGAGTGTTTTGTTTTAGGTTTGACTGCCGGTGGACCACCCGCGGCGGCGGCGCACATGCTGCACTTGTCTCCGTTGTTCTATCCGTATCAGTTGGCGATGGCGCAGGCCGCTGCCAGCGGTAAGAACACGGCGGGTGGCAACTTGGCCGAAATCCAAAGAGCCGCCGATTTACATCGACAATATCTGCTCGACATGATCCCACCGCCCTCGCAACAACAACAACAACAACGCCACAACTGGAAGACATGATGCGAACGAAATCGGGAGTGATACGTTTAAATTGACGTTTATAATCGATTTTTTTTGGTTTTATTATTTCGACGGTCGTCCGTTGACAACGATTAGAAATTCGATCATTTGTTCTCTGTTTCAAGATGGATAATTTATTGTTAAACAAATGCGGAAGAAGAGAAGAAATCTATCGATTCGGAATCGTTGGTTACTAAAAAAAGTATCACAATTATGTAATTGTAAATGTTTTTTATTGAAATCTTCTCGGCTTTGCTCCAATAACCATTTTTTCCTGTTTTTTTCGATTTCATAAACTTATTCAAATGACGGGACGGGGATTGTTGTGCGCCATCTTTGGGTCGATCTTTTTACTTTATTTTTATTGTATCTGTCACCGTAAGATGATAAAAATCGCGAAAAATTGTGAACTGAACCGTACCACTTACAATTTAATGCATTATTTATCGTTAGTTTATAAATACTCCACAGGAAACCGTCAAAATGAGATCTCTACCTAAGTTTGCTACAGACTGATTATAAACTCACGAAAAATTATGCGTTGAATTGTAAATGATTAAGTTCGGTTCACAGTTTTCGATAGTTTACAATCTCGCAAGTTTTATTGTAAACTGACGATGTTTATATTTTTACCGTTACATATCGGTGGTTTATTTTATTTTGTGAGTCCTGCTGTTTCCAAATTTAACTATATTAATTTAATTTTAACCAAGAGTTTGATAACTTTTTAAAAAACTACCCATTAAGTCTTTTAATTATAATATTAATCCACAAATTATTTGAATTTGTTAAAAAAATTAATTACGTACTTCCGGTATATTCTTCTCCACTTTTGGATGGTCTGGCGGCGACTTTTTGATCTTCCCCGGTGGTGGCTGTTGGTGTATTTGCTGCCATTCTATCTGGCATAATTTTTCAGTTATTCCCTGTATATTTCTTTCAAACATCCAGTCCTTCAACCAGAAAAACGCAAAAATAATAAACTTACGGCTTTAAATTTACTGATTCTCCAGAATGTCTCCCATCTTTCGAATCGCTGATGATCCAATTCCACACGTAATTTCAACTTTCCCACTAAATTTCCCTAATTGTATATCTTGAGCTGATAGTTTTTGTCTTGGAGATATTGATTAGAAGCGCTATTTCTTGGATGTTCCATTTAGCTGTTCGATTATAATTTGGTGGTCTGCTGAACAAGCTGCTATGTTTTCCAAAGCTAAAATAAGTAGGTTACTACCCCATGGTTCCTGATATGAGCAAATTGCTTTTACCAGATCAAGAAATGTTAACCAAGGTTTGTACTATGAGGAAAATGCTGTGTCTATATCAACAGTTTCTATCCTAGGATTTTCAGTTTTAAAGAATGTTCACCAAGAGTTGCGGTATGGGCTACATGCTCTTTCTAGATCAACAATGTCTATCCTAGGATTCGTTATATAAGCAAAATGCTCTTACTGGACCAATAAATGGCAGACCATAACTAATTGAGGTCTTGGTATACCATTTATCTACCTGGAAAGAATAATGTGCTCGCACCACCAATCCTGGGGCAGTATTTATTGATCTGGAAGAGCATTTTGCTCAGTCTTGGTGTACCATTTGTTCACCTGGAAAGATCATTTTGCTCACTTCACCAATCCTGGGACAGTATTTTTTTGATCTACAAGGAGCATTCTGCTCATAGCACAATCTTTGATGAATATCTGTTGATCCAAAACAGTATTTTGCTCTTGGTGTACCATTTGTTTACCTGGAAAGAACATTTTGCTCATATCACCAATCCTAGGACAGCATTTGTTGATCTACAAAGAGCAATTTGCTCATAGCAGAATCCTTGGTAAACATTTGTTGATCTGGAAGAACATTTTGCTCATAATTAGTCTTGATGTACCATTTTTCATCTGGAAAGAACATTTTGCTCACATCATCAATCCTGGGGCAGCATTTGTTGATCTACAAGGAGCATTTTGCTCATAGCACAATCTTTGATGATAATCTGTTGATCCGAAAGAGCATTCTGCTCTTAATTAGTCTTGGTGAACCATTTGTTCACCTGGAAAGAACATTTTGCTCACATCACCATTCCTGGGGCAGCATTTGTTCACCTACAAAGAGCATTTTGTTCTTAATTAGTCTTGGTGTACCATTTGTTCACCTGGAAAGAACATTTTGCTCACATCACCAATCCTGGTACAGCATTTGTTGATCTACAAGGAGCATTTTGCCCATAGCACAATCTTTAATGATAATCTGTTGATCCGAAAGAGCATTCTGCTCTTAATTAGTCTTGGTGTACTATTGGTTCACCTGGAAAAAATATTTTCTCACATCACCAATCCTGGGGCAGCATTTGTTGATCTACAAGGAGCAAAATGCTCATAGCAGAATCCCCGGTGAACTTATTTGATCTGGAAAAGCATTTTGCTCATAATTATTCTTGGTGTACCATTTGTTCACCTGGAAAGAACATTTTGCTCACATCACGAATGGTCTTTCTAGATCAACATCTAATGGTTACGTGAGCATAATGTTCTTCCAGATCTAAAAATGTTTGCCAAGGATTCTGCTATGAGCAAAATGCTCCTTGTAGATCCACAAAAGCTGTCCCAGGAATGGTGACGTGAGCATAATGTTCTTCCAGATCTAAAAATGTTTGCCAAGGATTCTGCTATGAGCAAAATGCTCATAGCTGCTCAGGATTGTTGACGTGAGCAAAATGCTCTTCAGATTTAAAAATGCTTGCCAAGGATTCTGCTATGAGCAAAATGCTCCTTGTAGATCAACTAATGCTGCCCAGGATTGGTGATGTCAGCAAAATGTTCTTTCCAGGTGAACAAATAGTACAAAAAGACTAATGATGAGCTAAATGCTCTTTCGGATCAAGAATGTTTTGCTCTGAGCAAAATGCTCTTTTTAAAGCAGATTTACTACGATCCCATTGATTATTATTTTTACAAGATTTTGAAGGTAGAGGATCCCTAAGATCCCTTTCAGTCTCTGTGCTACTTTATTTATTTATGAGCAAAATGCCCTTTCCAAATGAATAAATAGTAAACAAAGACGCGTCCAAAATGGCTTCTTTCGCTGGCTTTTCGGCAGTGACCGTATTCAAATCTCGCGAAACTATGTGCAAGACAAGTGACTGTAGGGTAAACTGTCCCACAGTGAACCACTTTTTACTAAGTCAGGGCTAGCTCTAGAGTTTGACTAGATATGTATAAAATTTATATGATAATTTATTCAGTAAAGTATTTCTTTTCGGTTTCTGTAAATATTTCAAGATTATATCCAGTTTTTTTATTTTTGTTTTTAATTTAAAAAAAAGGTAGCAAGTGGTTCATTGTTTACCACGTAGTGTACACAGTGAACCATCATTAAGTACACAGTGAATCATTATAAAGAAAACCATAAATTAATGTTACATAAATTGTAAAAAAATTTTGTTTATTTATTTTTTCTACTTTTGAGCAAAAAATAGGGAAATAATAAGTATAAAAGTAAATATGGCAAAAGAATTTATTCTTTGAAACACATTAAACAAAGTGAACTCACTTTAAGGACAAACCATAACATGAAAATATAAAGATACAGGATGGTTAACGCAAATTTAAACCCGAAAAGTTAACCTCAAAAGAATAAAAAGAGTTTTTTTGTCTTGATGTACTTCCTTGTTCTCTTGGTTTGGGTAATAAATTTTTTATCACTTTTTAAGGCTAATGCCAAGTCAGGAACGTCCGGAAAAAAAAATAAAGTTTGGGCAGACTTTCTTCTTAAATAACTGACTTCATATTCAGAAGTTTGGATTCCCAAAACTTTAGCCACATAGTAGACTACGTCTTTATTTAACTTAAATTGAACTAATACAAAATCACCTAGTTCCGCATCTGTGGTCAGCGGACCTAACTTTTCTTTTACTAACATCATCCCATCTTCCGAAAAGTCGTCACTGTCTAGTACATTTTCAAGGTTTTGAAAGTATTTTTCAATGTTCGTATGATTAAAACCTGTAGCTCTTGCTAAACTACAAGGTTCTGGAGCTCTTAAAGTCAATTCTGGATGTCTCAGTCGAAAAGATCTTAACCATTCAACTCCAGCAAGTTTTTCTCGTTCCCAAGAATTTGGAAATTTTAGCTTATTAATTGATGCTGTCTCGTAAGCTAATTTCCGACAATCCACATTAGTCAAACCATAAAAGTGGTAGGCACAGTCTTTTAAATATTTAATGAGTGTTTTTTCCTGTTCATTAAATATTTGGTTTACAGTATAGTTAGGGACAAATCTAACATTTTCAATAACCTCCAAATTTCTTGTTTTGGTATAATATCGTCTTAAAGTAGCATACGGTATTGATTTCATTTTAGCCGCATTTCTAATGGAGTGTCCATTTCTGATAAGTTCAAGGGCCTCCTTCATTTGTTCTTTTGTACATTTACCAATTTTTCTAGGCTTCTTAGTCCTCGCCATACTGAAAAAAACAAACAAAAAATAATATAAAATGTAGCTACACATAACATGGTACACAGTGAACCAGGTTCACTGTGTACTACACCATGTTGATTCACTGTTGGACATAGTGCATTAAAAAATATAAACATAATTTATTATCCATATAATGTATTTAAATAAAATACATTTGATTGCTAAATGATCTAAACATTATAAATTTTGCTATCAAATACAAACATGAACAAAACTCATGTTAGATTTTGCTCAGGAACAAAAAGTAAAATATTATTATTTTTTTTTACGTACCTGAAATTTTACAATAATCGACAAAATCTACACAACTCACTGTACGCTTTTAACTAAACGGTTAAATGAAGATTAACATCACGTGGCCTCAAACAGCCCCTTGCGTGGGTTTTTAGAACTGATACGTTAGCCGTAATGGCGGATGATTCACTGTGTACCGTGGTTCACTGTGGGACAGTTTACCCTATTACTAAAAACTTTCCAGCATTTCTTGTCTTCAAGCTTCTCATCAAAAGATCCAGGATACTGGGGATAAAAACAAAATGCTCTTTCCAGATCAATAAATAGTAAAGGCACGTTCAGAATAGTTTCTTCCACTGGATTTTTAGCAATGATAGTCTTACTAAAACTTTCTAGCATTTCTTGTCTCCAAGTTTCTCATCAAAAGATCCAGGATACTGGGGATATTTACAAAATGCTCTTCCCAGATCAATAAATAGTAAAGAAACGTTAAAAATAAATTCTTCCACTGGTTTTTTGGCAGTCGAAACTCTCTAGCATTTCTTGTCTCCATCAAAGTTCAAAGATACTGGGAGAATAAACAAAATGATGAATAAATAGTAAAGTAGGTTTAAAGTGGGGATAGGCGATAGTGTCAAACGCTGCAAAATAGTCAATAAAGTGACAGATCAATACATTTTTACAGAAAAAAGATATTAGCATTGTTGTTTTAATGTTAAAAGTTTTAAACTTTATGAATAATTGATATACAATATATTGGTTAAAAATCTTTAAAATAAAATTAGGAAATAAAAACTTTTATTATAGTTATAAAATTTATTAATGTTTTTAAAACATTACGGTATCTAGTAGTGTAATTTTCCGTTTTTCAATTAAATTTTTGTTGATAGATATTTAAGAAAAAGAATCTGCTTTTTTAAATTTATTTCCATTGAAGTTATCCATGGAAAAACTTTATATTATTACGTTTTATTTATAAAATCGTTGATAGATTTGTAAGCTGTCGGAAGTTCGCTGAATTATGGACAACAGAAACTGGAAACTTTCTGAATATTTGTTTATTTGGGACAGGGGGGATTAAATCTAGTCTTTATTTTATAGTATCAACTTTTTCGGTTTTCTCCAGCTGTTAGTTACAAATTTTCAAATTTGTAGTAAAATTAAACAAAAAAAAAATCCGGCTTGAAGGACCAATAAAAATACCAAACATAATAATAAACTCTGGCTTTTGAAGCGCGACGACTTGTTAATTCTACTCGAATTACCATTTCAACAGCTGAAGGAAATCTGTAATCCGTTCTTAAAAAAGATTTCTACTAATTTTTTTCCTATTATTTCTAAAACGGTATTTATTTGTTAACGTACCCATGGTAGTTTGCTGGCGTTTGTACGAAAGATCGCTCTGTAGAGTGATTAAAATTCAAATCTGACAGATTTGATACAAATGGAGATTTTCGAGCAGAATTTTAACAACCGTATCAAATTCTCGGCTTTATATATTAGTTGAACATTTGTAAATAATTGTTTCCACAATTGTACAATAGTAATAATTTTTTTTAGAATTACTGGTGCATAATATGCTCAATGAATTTAATATAAGGTGTTCTAGTAAAGCGATCGTTTTTATTTGTCTGTTTTCTCTTCCTTCCAGAGTTGCCCTTCAAACTGATGTTTATATTTAAAATGAACTTAAACTACATAATTTCGTGAGGCGATCAATAAGAGGCGACCTTGTGCACGAAACGAAATCTGCTCCTATTATGTTTAAATTGAATTATAGCATATCCCCCAATATCATTATCTAACCTTCCGATATTACACCCGTTAGGTATATAAATACGCTGCTGCGTGCACTTTGCGAATATTTTGCATCGACCATGAGTTCCGGCAGAGAGTTTTTGAAAGTCGAGGAAAAGTGTCCGTCCGGGAGGTGCAGTCCAGTGCTTTCTTGGTCCCCTCTGCCGCAAAGGAGGCAGCTTAACTTTGTCAAGAGCTCCAGCAGCAAGGTGAAGGTAACTAAAAATGGGAAATACCCTTCTCAAAAAGAATTAACTCACCACTTGGTAAATTAGTTTTTTATTTTATTTTTAAAAAACAAAAAATTAGAAAAACAAAGCTTTTTTAGAGTTATGTTTGATAGTTTTTTAAACAATAGACTTTTTCATACAGAATTAATAACGTTAATAGTTTAAATTTTTTTCAAAAAATGTGTAAAATTACTTTGTGTACCTAGGATAAGTTGTGTTACAATTTTTACATTTTGTTTATTTATTTATTTATATATTCAACGGGTAAACCAATTTACAATAATAATAATAGTAAAAATATTCACAACATTCCTAATTAAAAATTTAAAAGCCATGAAATGTAAACTGATACACAAATTATAATAAAATTTTAGTCATTTCATAACTCTTTCTCAAAAATAGTTACCAATAGAATAACTGTATTATTTAAACAAAGAAAAATCAAAGCCAATGTCACAAAATGTTTATTTAAAGTATTGACAGCTACTAGCCTCGTCCTATCTATAGGCCATCATCAGGCTAAATATATAGTTAGGCCGAAACTAGAAGCTGTCAATACTTTAAATAAAAATTTTGTGACATTGGCTTTGATTTTTCCTTGTCTAATGATCAGTCACATTTGTGATATGGATGATTTACTCCTTTTGTATTATTTAATATATTAGCACCCCAGGCTTTTTATTTTGAATTGATTTATTTTTTCAATAACTTAAATTTTATTATAATTTTCTTTTGGGGTGACTAATTATGATTGATTGTTCGATCTTCTACTACTGTAAAAGTTTTTTTAAACTACAATTTATTTTTCATTTTTAGATTGATTTACGAATTAGTTTTTTGTGGTCATCATTTCGCAATCTCATTATTTTTATTTAAAATTTCACTTAAACTTTCTTAAAACTAAAAAAAGCCATTTTTAAACTCCTTATTCTCCCCCCGTATACTGTATATCCTTTTTATTTATTTATTTATTTATTTTTTTATTCACAATAAATATACAGTGTTAAATTGCTCTAAAAATACAAAAAGAAAACACGTCAGGTATTAAATTTTTGAAAAAAAAACAGTAAAACCAAAACCCAAAATACAGTAGAGGGTGACAATACCATAATTTCAGCCAACACTCGAAAATTTGATATCAAAGTTTAAGCTCTATCAGATGTTTTTTAAACTTGAAAGTTGACACATTAAAAATTGAATGTCCTCAATGGAGTTAGCTAATCTGAGTGTCCTAGGGAGAAAACTGATTGCCCACTCTGTGTGCTTTAATTTCAACTATTTCTGTCTCGAGAACCTTTAAATTTCACTTAAACCTTCCTAAAACTAGAAAAACCATTCCTAAGCTTGTCATTGTTCCTTATTGTATACTTTATTTTTTTTAAACCATCAGGTATCTTTATTTTACACTTTTACTTCTCCCGAGAACCTTAAAATTTCACTTAAACATTCCTAAAACTTGAAAAACCATTCCTAAACTTTTCATTCTCCCCCCCTATTCTTTATTAACACACCCAGTATTATTATTTTCTATTTTTTAGTTCGGTTAGTGATAAAAGCTTGTTTTTTCAGTTTTTTTTAAACTATCATCCATTTTTAATTTTCGGGTTTGATTTATCAATTAGTTTTTTGTAGACATGTTGTATTTCTTAGGAACCATTTCGCAATAATAATTTTTATTTAAAATTTCACTTACACTTTCCTAAAACTTAAAACACCATTCTTAAACTTTTTATTCTCCCCCCCCCCCATATACTGTATATCTTTTTTAACCCACCTTGTATGCTTTAATTTCAATTATTTCTGTCCCGAGAACCCTAAAACTTCATTTAAACCTTCCTAAAACTAGAAAAACCATTCTGAAACGTTTTATTCTCCCCCGTATACTGTATATAGGTACTTTTTAACCCGCCTTGTATGCTTTTACCACTTTTACTGTCCCGAGGACCTTAAAATTTCACTTAAACCTTCCTAAAACTAAAAATACATTCCTACACTTTTCATTATCCCCCGTATACTTTTTTTAACACACACAGTACATTTATTTTTCATTTTTTAGTTCGATTTATCACTTAGTTTTTTTGTGGACCTTTTTTACGACAAAGCTTCACTGTTTTTTCTGATAACTTTAATCAATCAAGTTCTCCATCGTATAATATTTAAATTAAAAATTTCCCACTGAAAATTTATAAACCTTGGCGGTCCTAATAATTAGCGCAGTTGTATTATATAACGGAAAATATTGTCGCGTGCATAATGAGTGTTTTCCACTTTCCCCTTTGATTAAATTTTTTATCACTTTAACATTTTCTTCTGGCCGAAAAACATGTTACATAAAAAGACAACAAATGCATTGAACTTTTCTTTTTCTTTAAAAATATAGTTTTTTTATAAAAATCATCCGGTATTAGCAAACACTATTTTCCGTGTGGCATACATAGCCCGGGAAGTAGTTGTTTTACCTTTAGAAGTACGGTAAAAACCTTGGGAAATTTGATTTACATTTTTGCAAGACATCTTTTAATATCATTAAAAATACATTATTATTATGGAGTTAATTAATTTGCTGTTATTAGCAAAAGGAAGAAAATCCTGAACCGCTATATCCAAACTGCGATTTTACCATTTGGTTGAGATCTTGTCAAGAAGAAATAAAAACCCCCCTAAATGGACAAATATCAGGTATATAACACATAAAAGAACATTTTTTAACTTTGTTATATATTTTTCTTCAACTCTAAACAAGATTTTTATCCTTTTCATTTTCCGTATTTTTTAAACTAAGAATCTAGTACATTTATAGGTTATGTTCCAAAATGGTTGAAGGGTTCTTTAATACGCAATGGCCCCGGTTCATTAAAAGCAGGTAACGAAGAATTTACCCATCTTTTCGATAGCTCGGGGTTGTTACATAAGTGAGTATACCTGTTAAAAATTAATTCCTGATGCAAAAAACAATTTTTATTGTAGATTTTGTATCCAAAATGGTAAGATAACGTACCAATGTCGTTTTTTGCAGTCTGATGTGTACAAAAAAAATTGGGGAGCTAATAGAATAGTTTTTAGTGAATTTGGAACGAAAGTGGTCGAGGATCCATGTCATTCGATATTTAAACGGTGCGTAATTTATAAAACTATAAATTAATTATTATTAAATCTGAATAAATAGTGTGGAAACCACTTGTGGAATAAAATTAATTCTACTCTGAGGAATTAAAAACACTATTTGAAATAAAACATAACGATATACAAGTTGATCCAACGTGAATCCAACACAGTTCTTCTTTTTGCATTTACTTTGCTCTTAAGATAACCCCATAAAAAATGTAGATGTTTTGGATGTTTTAAGGATAGCGACTATTTTTAACAACGAATCCTCGGACAATTCAATGATTTCGGTGTATCCCTTCGGAGATGAACTGTACGCCTTTGGAGAAACGCCCATGATACATCGTATTAATCCCGACACATTAGAAACTAAGGAAAAAGTAAATATTGGAGAATACGTGTCTATCGTTAATCATACGTCTCATCCTCATGTCTTAAAAGACGGTACGTTATATATAATTGATCATAATACCTTGTCCAATATATATATAGGTGCACGTGACAGCTGTCAGAACGGGACCATGTTGCCAAGCATTGAAAATAGTATTAGAATCTAGTAAATATCAGACGAAGTTTCTCTAATATTCTTCTTTTTTATTTGAGTACAAAATTAAGCTAGGTTAGTTATACAGGTAATTAGAAAAATAGGTTATGTGTAATTAGAAAAATAGGTTATGTGTGATTGCCTAAACAAAACTTATTTAGTGTGATTTTAGTTATTAAAAAAGTTTTATTTTGATGTTAATACCTCAGCACTAAACTAGAATTTTGAATTTTAATGATTCTGAACTATTTAAGTATTAATAAGGTATGTATAAATTACTATCCACTTAATTGTTCTAAAATGCTTTATAAATATTAAATATATTTGTTATCTAAAATAGCTTTTAGCTAATATCAAAATTTCATCTGATAAATCATGTTTGACCGCGGCAACATATGGCGCTAAAATTATTTTAGCACGAGTTATGTTCGTTTTGAATTTTGTATTTTATTAGTCCCGGAGTTATATTTTATATAAAATTAATTACGAAACCTTTCTTAAAGCCGTTATTTATTTTTAATAATAACTTGCGGCCTACGAATTTCAATATTTACCAAATTTACAGTGAAAAAAAGATACTGATTGACAGTAGCAAACGAACGAAGGAAGCCAAACGAATCAAGCGATTTGTTCACTTTGATGACGTGCACCTATATTTATCTTAGAACAAAAAGAAACAGGAAGGAGTCTGTCATATATTAACTTTAAGAAAAATTTGCGACGGAAGTCGGCCATCTTGAAGCTCCTTGTATGACTCATTGTTTATGTTTACAGTATGCTGTCAAAGCAATATTTGCATATAAATGTCAAAAATTAGCGCATAGGCGTATCATTCGGTTTTTATAAACACAAAATGATTTACAACACTAAATATTTTCACATACTTGATTGGTTCGAATTTAATCAAAATAAAGACCCTAATATAAATTTGATTTTTTTACGGTACGGCATTGGAAACGGAAATTAAAATTGACATTTGGCCGCCATATGCAAGCTCCTTTCTGGACTCAAGGTCATTTTGCATATACTCCTTCCGGTTTCTTTTTGTTCTAAGATATTTATACATAGTTTGCTTTAGGGGAAATTGGGGCAAGTTCTAACAGATTACACCATTCGATCAATTTAGCGAGATTGAAATTAGTTTTCTTCATTTGACATCTTAAAAATTAACTTTTTCTCTATTATTTAGAAAAACACGTTTCACTTATTAATACTCCACTTTTGGAGTAGGTTTAACCTCCTGTGTGGAGGTAGGTATTAACCATGGATTTTAATATGGATATGATCCACAAAACAGACTATAACCAATAGAAGTGAAGTCCTGAGTAAAAAAATTAAGTTTCAAACCCATCCACCTGAAACGCTAGTTACAAATGAGGTGTCTGGATTGTCCTAGCAGTTAAGTCATTAATGAAAGAAGAATTTAAGCTATCGCTGTTGTTACAGAACTTGATCATAGCGGTGTTTTTAAATGGAATCTGTATTTTTGCTATAGAAATAGGTCTTTTGTTAATTCGAATGAACATTGTCACTTGTTTATGCGTATAGTTTGGCGTGAACAAGCCCCCGTCTCCCTACTTATTTAACAATTAGTGGCATCTGTTATTTGTCCCGTGAACTTTTAGGTACAGTTTACAACTTGGGTATGTCAGCTTATTCCACCGGTATACATCATCATATAATTGAATTTCCAAAAACAGAAGACGGTAATATTAATAGGTGGAATATTTACGTAAAGAAATTTCATTTGTGGATACTTTTAGGTATGTCTAAATCTATGTTTAAAAACGCTCGTATAGCTGCTTCTATACCCGCTAGATGGCGCCTTCATCCGTCGTACATGCACAGTTTCGGTAAGTTCTCGAAACAACATATATTTAGAATTAATAAAATTAAAAAATTTGTTCCTCACTGCTTATTTTAGGTATAACGGAAAATTATTATATAATCGTGGAACAACCTTTAAGTATATCAGTTCCCGGTATTCTTAGGTCTAAATTAAATAACGAACCTCTAGCTGGTTGTTTTAGATGGTATCACGAGGAAAAAGTGGGTATTTTTTTTCTGAATTAAGATTTTTTACTACAGTCGGTTATTTTTTTCAGACAAGGATAACAGTTATCTCCAGATCGAACGGAGAAATATTTAAGACGTTTTTCGCCGACTCATTTTTCTATTTGCACGTGATTAACCAGTTTGAAATGGACGATCACATAATTTTAGATATTTGTATGTACAAAGATCCTTCGATGTTGGATTGTATGTATATTGAAACGATGAAGGTACATAATATATCCAAACTATTCGAAAATACGATTAAAAAATACAGCAAAAATAATTTTGTTATCGATACCTAATTATTAAAAAAAAATGTGGCCGCGTAATTTCAAATAACTTTAACAATATTTTAAATAAGTGAATTACAATAATGGACTATTTATTCATAGCGGAAATAGGAAATCACTTTCTTTGAGACTATACACGCACAGAGCCCTCGATATTAATACGTTAAAATGTTTGTAGACTATGCAACAAAATCCGGACTACGCAAAAATGTTCAGAGGTCGTCCGGCTCGATTCGTCATGCCTTTAAATCCCGATGGAAATGTTAAAACGACTACTACGAATTTAGTCACTTTGAAAAATGTCCGCGCAAAGGCTTACTACATGCCCGACAAAAATATTTTGGTACAACCCGAGAAACTGTGCGATTTGGGATGCGAAACGCCTAGGATTAATTATGAGAATAATCTAGGTACGTAAACTCGTTTAAATCTCAATTTGGTATCGTAGGAACAATCGTGTACATAACTCGTTGGAAAGTGTATTCACAATGTCCAATTAGTCCAAAATGACTTAAAGTTCAAGGTCAAACATGTGCCACGTCCCCCTATTGAATAAACTTGCAGTTGTTTTTACTTACTGCGGTTATTTTCTATAATTTGTTTAATTTTTTCCTCTTATTTGTGTATTTCTTAATAAGTCATATAACTACATTTGAGGTTAGGTAAAGAAACATGCTTGAGGAAACTAATGAAATTATTTCGTGATTATCAATGTCCTTGGGATATTCGGACCAAAATTTTTAGCATTTTAGATTAACTTTTATTTATCAAATAAAACTAATTATTTGTCGATATTTTCGAGATTTAATTCGGCAAATCGCGACATGTTTAAATTTCAAATTGTCAAAAGTTTGACATGACATAATGACGTTAAGCCAGGTTTACCGTTCGAATTAGTTGTTCTTCAATTATGAAATTTGGAAAAGTATAGAATTTGTTTTTCAATTGTGATTTTTTTAATAAATCACTAATGTTGTATTATATTATAAAGTATTTAATATATAACCTCCGGTTTGATTTTTCCTTCTTAAAAGGGTACTTAGTGTAAACCCTACCTAGTGATAATTTCCCTAGGGACATTATCAGTCTAATCAAGCGTTGATTGGTTAGTTTTAAACACGTGACTAAAAATAAACTATTTTGATTGTTTTTATGCCGATGCCAAAAGTTATCAAAGAAATGTAGAGACTCAGTTTTTTATTGTAGATTATGCAGAGGTGATGGGGTATTAAAAATATGATGTTTTCTCTCAATGTTAATAGTTAGGGGTGTACAAAATCATACAAGGAAATCAATTAATTTTATTGTATTTATTATCACACGGTTTTTATGTCGATTTGAAAATTCAACTTTTGGATGATTTAAATAGTCCGCCATTCATTCTGTGACGTAGATAACCCAAAAGTAAAGTTAGCTACATAAGGGTCGACATAGAACCGCAATTCTTTCGTCTTCTTTTTTAAAATTGTGATCCTCAAACCACAATTTTCGTCTAACTTATACTGCAGGCACGGTTACAAATTTTTTATGAGGAGTTCTAACTGTTTTGTTCGTGCAGTATGATACAAAACAAGATTTATATGATATTGACATTATTCAAATTTGAAAAAAAATGTGGAGAAAAGCTAACTATACTTAGCTGTAAACAAATGTAAGATACAGAACACTCATATATTTTGAAAAATCTTCAAACTTCAAATTAGACTGACCTTTTTGTAACTGGCTATTAGCTATAAGTTCATAAAACATCTAAATCAGAAAGTGGCTTACTTCTCAATTTCCAGTTTTCTTGAATACATCAGTCTTATGTTTTATTTATTTTTTAGGTAAACCTTACAGATACTTCTACGCTATTAGCGCGGATGTAGATGCAGAAAATCCGGGAACTGTAAGTACATCGACTAAGAAAATAAATTACGTTTCAACGTATTTATTTTTAGTTGATAAAAGTTGATATTGAATCAAATTCGACTAAAACCTGGTGCGAGACAAACTGTTATCCCAGCGAGCCAATTTTCATACCCAGCCCTGAGTCCAAGGTAATTACCATTAAATAATACTCTGTCAGTATGTATTGTAGATGTAACACCAATGGGGATTCTATTACCAAATTTTTAAAATTGATAATATAAAACACTTTCTGTCTGCAACATTATTAAATGTATTGTTTATTTATTTTGATTAATATCATACGGTCTCCTACTGAAACAAGAAACTTGGCCGGGTAGCCCTGGCAGCTCAGGACACAAATTATACCGAAGAAAAAGAATAAGAACCGTTTGGTCTGTTTACGTTTCTTCAATTAATTTTTTCATGTTTTAAATCATAGTTTACTAACTATTAGGAATTATTCAAAACAATAAAAAAGACTTCCCATTCAGCAACTCTGCACCTTGCGGAAAAACGTCTTTGGACATAAGAGTCTGCCTTTGGCGGTATTAATTGACATAGAAGGCGCGTTTGATAAAACTACCTTCCTATCCTAAAAAAAAAAGATATTCCCAGGTTAGTAACTGACTCAGAGAGAAGCATTTAACGAGGTCTGCAGATTACAAATTGAACCGACTTGCTATCCTGATACACTACAACCTTTGCATATCTATTGGGCTGCCTTTGTATTTCTGCCTGCCTTTCCGATGAAGTTCAACATCCTTGATAGTGGCCAGTTCATATAGCCTGCTGCTTCCGATTTTTCCTCTACAAGTTCTAGCCTTCACAGCATGCCAACCTTTGAGCCCCTCTAAGCATTTGAATATCCCCAACCTGCTGGGTTTTGCTCCACCAGATTCAGTAGTAGAATAGTTCATCTTTGAGTCCACGTTTTCCCACACAACTGCCTGTATCCCCCAAAGGCAATTATACCTTTTGAATTCGTGGATTCCATGCAAGCTTCTGGTCAAATATGATACCTAGGTATTTAGCCTGACTTACAAATGGAATTTCTTGATCGCTGCTGGTTTTAAGCCTTGTAGAGGTATTTTCCTGGTGAAGGTGTTTTTCGATGATTGACCGATAAGCTGTCATCTTCGTACTAGTTTCTCCCTTAAATGTCTTCAGCGATGAAGTCTGGTTTTAAGCCTTGTAGGGGTATTTTCCTGGTGAAGGTGTTTTTGATGATTGACCGATAAGCTCTCATCTTCTGAATGAAGTCTGGTTTTAAGCCTTCTAGAGGTATTTTCCTGGTGAAGGTGTTTTTTGATGATTGACCGATAAGCTCTCATCTTCTGAATGAAGTCTGGTTTTAAGCCTTCTAGAGGTATTTTCCTGGTGAAGGTGTTTTTTGATGATTGACCGATAAGCTCTCATCTTCTGAATGAAGTCTGGTTTTAAGCCTTGTAGAGGTATTTTCCTGGTGAAGGTGTTTTTTGATGATTGACCGATAAGCTCTCATCTTCTGAATGAAGTCTGGTTTTAAGCCTTCTAGAGGTATTTTCCTGGTGAAGGTGTTTTTTGATGATTGACCGATAAGCTCTCATCTTCTGAATGAAGTCTGGTTTTAAGCCTTGTAGAGGTATTTTCCTGGTGAAGGTGTTTTTTGATGATTGGCCGATAAGCTCTCATCTTCGCAGCAGTTGTCCATTTCTTTCAAAGCCTCCAGCGAGCTCTGAATGAAGTCTGGTTTTAAGCCTCGTATAGGTATTTTCCTGGTGAAGGTGTTTTTTGATGATTGACCGATAAGCTCTCATCTTCTGAATGAAGTCTGGTTTTAAGCCTTGTAGGGGTATTTTCCTGGTGAAGGTGTTTTTTGATGATTGGCCGATAAGCTCTCATCTTCGCAGCAGTTGTCCACTTCCTTCGAAGCCTCCAGCGAGCTCTGAAGTGCAGATGGAGCTTTATTGCTTGACCCTTCTCAATTTACAGGTACAAATAGACTTACCACTGCGAAAAAAACTAACAAATGATGATTTTAAGCAAAAATGAAATTGTGAAGTCTGCAGGGAACCACTGAATTGCCTCTTTCACTCTCCAAGCCGAATAAAACAATCAAACAATTGTAATATTTAATATTGGGGGTTGTATGGAATAAACACTTTTCACACTAAAAGACATTAAACTATATTTTCTATGAATGAATTAGAGTACAACACTTAATTACTATAAAAAAATTACATGCTGTATTAGCAACATAGTGAACTTGATCGTGAATATCATATATTGAACCCGTCGTCTACGCATTGCTGTGTATTTATTTCTATCTTTTCTTTATTCAACCTTTGTTAAAGACACGATGTGACATTGAACGTGCCATACTATAAACAAACTACGATGGTCTAGGCCATCGATATTCTTAATAAACAATTTAATTAAATATACAAAATATACGGGGTGTTCTCACCACACAATGTATTTTACCTTAGAACAAAAAGAAACAGGAAGGAGTCTGTCATATATTAACTTTAAGGAAAATTTGCGACGGAAATCGGCCATCTTGAAGCTCCTTTTATGACTCATTGTTTATGTCTTAGACAAGGAAAGAGAGAGGACGCGTAACCCGAGTCGTGAAACTGTTACCACTTGCCACATAGTCGATGTGGTCAGTGGCGTAACATAATGTTTACAATACATTTTTCCAACATGATAGGTAATAATTGTATGTTTCTTAGATACAAATAATAGGTTGGTATCAAAGGAAGGAAGTGAATAAAATTTACTAGTAATTATAAAAAATCTTTATTTGTTATGAAAATATTAACATAATTAATCTATAACTACCTTAATATTAAATAAATACTTAAATTAAAACTGTTTATTTGCTGATATTAATAGTGATGTTTGACTATAGAACATTTTTGTTCACCATTTAAACCATTAGACAAAAAATATCCAATATCCATGTGTCATTAATTGCAACTATCATTAAAACAACAGCTTCTTTGGCTAATTCATTTGAATCATCATCCAAATCAACCCCAAAATTGACTAACCGTAGAAACTTTTACCATTCCATACCAAGTGCTGCCGAATTGACATCTCATCAATGATAAGAGAACAAAGTAATGGTTTATTTGAATTTTCTATAAGTTTACTCAGAGTATTGAATTATTTAATTGTGAAAAGTGGGTATTTTTTATTTTTAGACATTGCATTTTTTGTAACAATTGCTTATTTACACTACTCACATTTTCTAATAAAATGGCTTTTTCATTATCAATCAAGTTCTTATTTTTCAAACTGGTTATTAATTGTTTAAGGAAAACAACTTTTCTTTTTAGCCTGTTTATAGATTGTTTCAATACCCTAATTTTTCTAGTCTTCTCTTAACTTCTAATAGTTTCTAGAAGTAACTTCCATTTCAGTATTTTTAACCAGGACAGTCAGCTGTTGGGTTTAATGACTGTGTTGAGGAAGTAGAAGGACCAGGTTCTGTACTCTGAATATATTCTAATGGTGCTCTCTTTTTTGCCTAAAAAAACAATATTTTTATATAAATATTTCCAATTCACAAAAAATTTAAATTATGTTTTACTTAGAACTGCCAAAGTGTTTTATTGTTATTAGTTATGTAGGTACATACCTTCCTGGGTTGCAGTTATGTGGGCAACTGATGAAAAATTATTGGAACAGCTTCATGGAGCAAATGTAGTCTTGAATTTACATCAGTTTTATATAACCAACATTCCTCAAAGTGTTTTGACCAAAGTCTATCATTTTTAGTTGGTTCCCAAATCCTTAATTTTGGTGTTACATATCCATAATTTGTGTTTTTCTACATCTGTAGGAAGGCTGTAACAAAAAATAAAAAGTTCATAAAATACCTACATGTTTTTCTAGTGAAAATTCTCCTATTTTACAGTGAATAATTCTTTTGTCGTTTTGAGTTAGTCCTTTTTGCATTAATCTCCTATTGAAATGAATAGCTAGATTTATTTGGAGAAACTTAAAAATTGCTTAACTACGCCATTGGTAAAATGGCTGTTTTGAAGCAAGAAAATATATTATTTATGCAGATTTAGAATGAATATTATTAAACCGCGTTATCCAAACACTATAATTAGATGAATTAAAGACCGAATAATTACATACTTAAATATAATTGCTCAAAGATAACTCTTTTATCTTTTAAAATAGAAAAATCTACAAAGGTCATTGTATATACAATCGTTTGTTTACCTGTAAAATGAAATTCCTATCTCCTTTTCTCGCTGCGACTTCGGCATCCGTAAGCTCACCAATTCACCATTATTCAGTTCAAAAATAATTCACTATCTCAATAATTTTCACTTAAAAATTCACAAATAATGCACAAGCTGTATTCGCTTTGTTTGCCACAGAAATAATGGCGGCTGCTAAAAATGTGTCACAGAACGCAAGCTCAAAATAAAGCGAAGTGCGGTATCCATATGCTTTCCTAATCTAAGGTTTATGTTTATAGTATACTGTCAAAGCAATATATGCATATAAATGTCAAAAATGAGCGCATAGGCGTATCATTCGGTTCTTATAAATACTAAATTATTTAGAACACTAATGGTATTTACACACCTGATTGGTTGAAATTTATTAAAAATGAAAACCTTGATATAATTTTTATTTTTTTGCGGTACGTCAATGGAAACGGAAATTAAAATTGACAATTGGCCGCCATATGCAAGCTCCTTTCTGGACTCAAGGTCATTTTGCATATACTCCTTCCTGTATCTTTTTGTTCTAAGTATTCTACTTACCATTTTGCGATTAACGAAGAATAAGCTACTGGGTGTAATATTTTTTAGGAGGAAGATGAAGGAGTGATTCTGTCTGCGATGGTATGGGGGGGAGAAGATACCAACCACGTAGGATTATTAATACTGGACGCGGTTTCTTTCACCGAATTAGGAAGAGCGGATTTCCGAACGCCTTCTCCGGCTCCGAAATGTCTGCACGGTTGGTACTTGCCGTCGAAATAAGAAACGTCAAGTTTAAATTAAAATAAGCATATATATATATTTCTATTGTTATATTACAATGTTTTCAATAAATAATAAACTGTATAAGTCGACAACAACACAGTTAATAAAATATACTTGTTAATGATAGGTCTACGTATTTGATAAATAAATAAAAAAAAAAAATGTATTTTGTGAGGGATTAATTGTCTGCGTTCTTTGAAAACGATTTAAAAGTACTTATTCCTAAATTAATATTAGAAAAATAAAAGTTTTAAAATTTAAACTATATTAACTAAACAAAAAAGAAAATAACTGACAATAAATGAAAATTCTTTCATATCATCGGATGTCTCAAAATCTAAATCACTAAAATTTTCCTGCCGTTCATAGATTATCATCAAAATTATCGACCGAAGCTTCAATAACCTTATTTATTAATGGAATTGTAAAATATCCATGCAAATACCAAAAAAACGACACAAAATAGTAAAATTCTGAAATACGTCAGGTTCCAACGTTTACAATTGACAGCTGAAGTAATGTTCCGCGTTCAAGGAACACAAAAAAGAAGAAAAGTCCTTCTTGAAGCGCTTGGTTTATTCCAAATTTACTTACTTTAGTATCTACAGAGTGCCATATAAAAAAAAGAATAATAAAAATTCTACTGGTTGTGCATACAACAAAAAAAAGTACTTCTTTAATTTTTTTTTACTCTTAACCTTGTTTTTTTAGATATTTCCGTTACATAAATCTACGTTAGTAAGTAAGTTAATTTTATTTATTAACGGAATTGTAAAATATCCATGCAAATACCGAAAAAACGACATAAAACAGTAAAATTCTGAAGTACGTCACGTTCCAACGTTGACAATTGACAGCTGAAATAATGTTCCGCGTTCAAGGAATACAAAAAAAGAAGAAAAATTAAAAGAGACCTTCTTTAACCGCTTGGTTTATCCCAAATTTGCTTACTTTAGTATAGCATAGAACAAAAAAAAAGGACTTTTTTAATTTTTTTTACTCTTAACCTTGTTTTTTTAGATCTTTTCGGTAGATAAATCTACGTTAGCGGAATAAAACAAACATCTATATACCAGCTGAGCCGAATAATCCTTAACGTCTAATAATCTACTTGTCTTTGGCATATGGTACGTCTTTCCATTTTTGAGACATCGTGAGCTTGTTTAACAGTGGAAGCGTTAGTTCTGTCGTCAGATTTATCACAAATTAATTCGACGAAATCGTCATTGGATATTGTTTTAAAACGTGGAAAACTATTGCAAATAGTGCTCTTTATATATCACATTCGTTTTTCATCTTTTATCCAAACTTCCATCGGTCGTTTACGAAAGTTTCGTGTAACTCGGCGGTGAGAATTTCTTCCTCAAGAACTTGAGGATGTACAAGGGTAGGCAGGATATCAGCGTTATCAAGACGACTTTCCAGAAGAAATCCATCGTTCTTATGAATTCCGCATCTACAAATTAGAAAAATAATAATAAAAAACAAAAATTTTATAAAACCAACAATTCGTAGGCATCATTTTTTATGTTAAAGTTTTTTTTTGCTAGGTTGAGCAAGAAAATAGCCTATCATAAAGGATTGCTGCCAGCTGATTAGACCCAAAAGATAATTTGGAGCTCTTCTATGGCTGACTTTATCCACCCATCAATCTCAACAACTTCAGACGACCTGGAGAGCAGCTCTAAACGTATTATTCCCCTGATTACAGCTCATTCTTATTTTTCAGGTTGTAGGTTTGTCCCAAACTCTAAAACTCCCTTTCTTAAGGTGACTTTCCTGCTTTTTAGAGCGGAACAGTCCCAAATGAGGCGATCTCCTGATTCTTCAGCATGTCTACACTTCTGACGCATATCTTGAATTGAATTTTTTAACTGAGTATCTCTTGAATTCTGAACTTCCCCTCTAGCTATAGTGTCTATCGTGGTCACTTGAACCCTCCGAGGTTTAGAAACATTTATTTTCAAATCAGGCTTAAACGTTTTGTAAAAGAAAAACAACTACTTCCAGGACTATATGCTGCATTGGACACTTAAACCACATTTCAGTAGAAAACGTGATGGCGACAAACCAAGCCGATATTTAAGACACATATTTTTGCTGGGATGCCGAGATGGTTTGATTCGTGAGAGACAGAAGTTTAACGAAGGCAGAAATCGTATGAATTAATTTCATAGTCATTTTTTTAAGCAAGGCTAGTAGCATATATTTATGGCGATTGAACCAAAACTAGCTGAGGAAGCTTCAAAGTTTTTCAGGAAAAGAAAACTCAGTTCCAATACATTATCCACTGAAGAACTATCAACAGTGATCCAAAGCTATGAAAAAGAAATTCCAGATGGAAGACGAAAAAAAAAGGAGGTTTTTGACTTTTGCTTGGAGAGGCAATCAAGTCGCAATCTACAAGATTAACTTTTTCCAGAAGGAATTTGATAATATAAGGGAATTGAACAGAAAACACAACTGAAGGCGAGTGAAAATTTTGGCAAGTAGCAAATGCTTGGTAAGAACTTCATCAAACGAATATTCATGCCCAGTTAGATTATTCTTGAAATTAATGAAAAATAGAGGACCAAAGATTGTACGAGGGTTGTCTGAAAAGTTTCCGACCTAACAAAGATACTAGACATTTTTTTTTTCAAATTAATTTTTCTTTTTCTTTTGTAAGTCTTTACACTTCTCCCAGCGATGCTCCCATCTCTTCAACCCGTCCAAATAGTACTCGGCGTCTTTCTCTGCAAAATAGTTGTTTACGAAGGTCATGGTCGCCTGATTCGACGAAAATCTCTGTCCTCCGAGCGCAACTTTTATCTTAGGGAACAGAAAAAAGTCGCTTGGGGCTAGATCTGGTGAGTAAGGAGGGTGGTCAAGCAGTTCAAACCGTAATTCGTGGATTTTCGCCATGGCAACCGCTGAGGTGTGAGACGGCGCATTGTCTTGGTGAAACAAAATTCTTTTTTTTGCAAATGTGGCCATTTTTCCGCAATTTTTGACTTTAGCTTGTCAAGTAATGATGCGCAGTATGCTCCTGTAATGGTTTTTCCTTTTTGAAGATAATCGATTAAGATAACTCCATGACTATCCCAGAAAACAGTTGTCATCACTTTCCCAGTCGAAGGAACAACCTTTGTTTTTTTTTGGAGCCGATTCCAGCTTCGCAGTCCATTGTTTTGACTGGTTTTTGTTTCTGGAGTATAATGGTGTATCCAAGTTTCATCTACAGTAATTAATCCGTGCCAAAACTCTGATTTATTGCGCCTAAACTGCGCCAACAGAGAGTTGGAAATGTTCATTCGAACACGTTTTTGGTCCAAAGTGAGCAAACGCGGCACCTAACGTGCGGACAGCTTTCTCATGCCTAAATCTTGATTCAATATGTGACAAACACGTTCTTTGGACATGTTTATAGCCTCTGCTATCTCTCTAATTTTAATTCGACGGTTGCCTAGCACCATTTGGTGAATTTGAGCGATATTATCGTCAGTGCTCGCAGTTTTTGGACGTCCCGAACGTTCATCGTCACCCAAGCTGGTACGGCCACGTTTAAATTCCGCAGCCCAAAATTTCACGGTGGTAAATGATGGTGCAGAGTCCCCGTACACAGCGTCCAACTCGTCTTTGATTTGCGTAGGCGTATTGCCTTTCAAAAACAAATATTTAATGACAGCTCGATACTCGATTCTTTCCATTTTCATAAAAACACTCACATCGACTCACTGCGCGTCCAAAATGGCTGACATTTTAGTGGGTACCTTTCAAAGCATGCGCAAACACATTCCCCAACTTTTGTTTACGAGTGCTGCCATCTTCATGTTGAGGTCGGAAACTTTTCAGACAACCCTCGTATAGAATGGATCTTGGTTAAAAAACTGTCTACTTGGAATTAACACCGTATCTAAAGAGACAAAGATGTCAGCTGAAGAACTTGAAATACGCACAAAAAATCAAACCATTGCCTTTAATCTTTAGCTCAAGGTGTTGCTGTCACCACCAGAAGTTGATAAAAAATCACAGTACAACAAGTTCCAAAATGCTATAGGTACACAAAATTATTCTGTTAAAGAAAAGTGGAATTTCATTTGAGATAAATTTTTACTGGCCAAATTTTCTTTTGGTTCTATTCAAGTTTGTTGCCTGGCAATTTCTCCGAATGAAATTTCGACAGATAAAAAGTGATGGTAATCAACCAAGTGGATAATTAAAAACATCTCCGTCGTTTTGCAAATGAAAGGGACATCATACTACTCTAAGACCAATTTCGAAATTATCGTATCCTCATCAGACCAAGGTATTTCTTGTCATCCCATAGAGCAGGATACAGACAATATTAGGACACACAGTTAAAGTCAACACAAACAATTTTTTAGAGACGGTCTAAGCAGGATGTACAAATGTATTGCAAAACATAATAACACACTTATTGTATAATCTACGAAAACAGTCGAACATTTTGAACAAAATGGTAATTTTGATGGGATAACTTACCAAAATAATCGTGTAGAACGATCAAAGACAGCGCGTAGAGTCCCAATGAAAATAATTCTGCTAAAACCATCAAATAATGCCACGTCCGAATGTTCAAAGCGACCATTATCAATTCGGTGAGGATGAGAGAAGTGAAGCTGATAGCAACAATGTGTATAAATTCGTCTTCGAATAACAGCAACGCTCCGTACATAATAACACCTCCTACAATAACAAAAATTAGATACTGGCGTTTTTTTTACAATAAATCAACTTACCTTGATAGATACTGATCAGGACCCACATGAAGAACGTTTTGAAAGAGAGACTTCTTCCTTTAGCTAGATCTTTATACAGTTCGGGGTAAGTTAGAGCTATTTCCGGACTTACGTCTTGATCCAGTACCAAACTAAACACC
The DNA here is from genome assembly GCA_035357415.1 of Ophraella communa. NCBI lineage: Eukaryota > Metazoa > Arthropoda > Insecta > Coleoptera > Chrysomelidae > Ophraella > Ophraella communa. The sequence goes on from CM068992.1 coordinate 14,275,321, forward strand.
TAAAGAAGAAATCAAAATTGAAGGAGTAATCCACATCTCAAATGTGGTTGATATCAAATATCAATAAAACACCAAGTCAAACCGTCAACATCAAGAAATAGAAGAAGAAAAAATTGAAATTAAGGTGTTTAATAACATCAAAAAGTAAATTCAAGAAAATCTAGTTTGATGTTTTCTTCTTTTGTGTCTTGATGTTGATGTTAATTTCTTGATATTGTTCACAACATAATTACTCTTTAATAATGTAAACATTTTAAATAGCTCTATGCATCTTTATTTATTTTCTTTAAAGCTTCTCTTCAATTCAATCATAGAACACTAATTCTTACTGTCTATTGTCTCTTAATGACTTTCTTTTCAATGAACTTACTGTTTTCTGCCATTAACATTCAGTTCCTGTTACTTGACTCCGATATTAACGTCCTGTTGACACAAACACGATTTCAGTCTTGAACGAGACGAGTATGATAATTTTATATCCCTTTTCGACTAATATGCTCATTTGAAGAGTTGGAAAAGCGTTCTAGTATCTCGTCTTGTGAACTTTCCTTTTTGGTTGTTGGAAGACACAACCCGCTAAGTTAGAGTCTAGCTTAGGCTACGTTGGAAGATAACGCCCTTGTTGAAAGCATCCTTTGGAAGGAACTCATGTAGAGGTAGTCCTTCAAACCATTTGGAGCTGATGTTGAGGCCGCAGAAGCCTGAATCTAAACCACTTCTGAGTCGTTAAGAAAATCACTACATCTCAAGCTGCCAGAACCATTAAATAAATATCCAGAAACTTTCATCCCTAATTATCTAAGAAGCTGAAGCCGCCCTTCTAGATAGTCCTAAAGTTAAGTTCACTTTTACAATTCCTTTCTGTTCATTATAGGCAAGTACAGTTTCAATAAATAATCAATATTTTAAAAAATCGTTTCATTTATATACTGTAGACTTGAAGTCTTAAGGGTGTAGCGTGGTCGGTCTTTTGTTTTGAGTAGCTTCTTTATTTGTTGTTTAATTAAACTAATTACAAGGTGTTTCTATCTTTCTCACCTTAGTTTTTGTGTAGTTTGTTTGCTTAATCGAAAACGTACAAAAATATAGTGGCGCCCTTATTACTTATACATCCCAATCCTTTCTATAGTGAGCATTAACTTGGAGTCGAACCACCCCCTGGAGAGGGTCTCCTAGCCGGGATCTCTTTTGGAGAGTTTTTTAGTTACAAATTGGCTCCCTGCCTTTTTGGGACTAAAAAGGGTTACAAACTACAATCAAGCCTATCTGGAACTCTGGGGTTGTGCAAATAAATCAAATATAGCGATCATACAGAAAAGTCAGTCCAAAATACTTTACATGATAGCTGACGCACCTTGGTATGTGTCGAACCTAACCCCACACCAAGACCTAAACGTCAGTTTTTTCAAATATGTCATAAAAGAACGAAGTAAGAAAAATTTTGACCGTCTGGCTAACCATGAAAACACATTACTCCGTCCACTTATAGAACCACAAGATGGTAGAAGACTAAAAAGAAACTGGCCAGCAGACCTACAAAACTTTGTAATATTATTTGTGCGTTTTAGGATAGATGGAGCAGCTAGCGGTACTAATTGAATTTAATATTTAGGATACCAGGTGCTTAAAATGTTAACAGGTACTGTTACACCCCCTCTACTCGATATAAAAAATTTTGCAGAAGGCAAAATTTTTTGTTGTTTAATATCAGAGAAGATCTCCAACGTAAGTTTAAGCAAAACAGTTATATAGAATAAGTAAGGATTATAAGGAATTACAAAAATAACATAGGAAAAGGTTAAAGTTATTTAAAGAAATAAGGATTAGTCAGTATGTCCTTGTTGTCACATTCGTTACTTGTATGTAAAAGTAACCATTCCAGAGTTGCGCCAAACATATCAGAGAGATGGCCTCGTGCTCTGGCGATTTGTTTCAAGGCAGCACTGCAATGCAATGCAAAAACGACAAAGAAAGGTAAAGAAGAAAAAAAGGACAAAAACTAGTAAAGAAAACGCAAAGGAAAAATTAAAAAAAAAAATAAAAGTTAGAAAGAAAAGAGAAAAGAAAGCAGAAATGTGTTAGATAATAATCATCAGATAGAGAAGGAAATAAATAAAAGAAATTAGAAAATTAGGAAAGACAACATAAACGAACTTTAGACACAAGTGGCCTATAAAAAGTAGGACAAGTCCCGGGCGATCCACTTACACCCAGCAATTAAGTTGCCAACTGAAATTGGACTCTACGTTAAAAAAATTAATGAATGGTACTGTGTGATGTGTTTCCACACCACCCAGGCCTTAAAAAAATACAAAAATGATTAATTAAAAAAGCAAATAAGACCTTTTTTAGCAAGAAAGGAATAAAACTTCCAAAAACCCGTCATGAGGTTAACTATTGTAAGATATGGATGACATAATCGGTTCTAAATAAAGTCACAAACGGTATTAGATAAGGTGAAAATCAGTATTAGATAAAGTCACAATAGATAAGAAAGATTCTATATAGTTTTTACATCATCAAATGACCAATAATACAGTCAGTGAAAAATATACCTATTTAAAAATTACCAAAAAGTTACCAAAAATTATACTTTAGAGCTATATAAATTGTACTTTCTCATACTAAATACATGAACCATAAACACAAAAGCCACATTATGTTTTAACATTTCCTAGCTAAAGACAATCTGTATACACATACAGATACGATAAGATAACCCAGTAGACATTCACACTGTATACTGCCAAAGCTACTTAAACCCGTACGCGACAGAATACATACAGTATGCACGATAAAAATGACTCTAGGTACGATAAATCCAATACACATTAGCGTATAAGATACAAAACACGGTATATAAACCTTTTAAAGGAAGAAAAAAAAATCAATATATCCTGATATGCCCAAATTGGCTTGATACATTAAAAATATTCCACCCAAAAGTTCAATAACTTGCTCCCAGAACAAGCTAAATAAGATAAGATAAGCTAAGATAAGATAATTTTAAAACATAAGCGCGACAGAGTTAATATAAATTTGTCCAAAATATATTCTATGAGAAACATAGCACGAGAATAAAAAACGCTCCATAAGATAAGAAAGATAATTTGGTAAGATAGAATAAGATAACATAAAAATAAGATAAATTAGGTAATAAGATATAATAAGTTAACTGTTATTAAAGTAAATAGGTACATCATATGCTGACAAAGTAGAAAAAGAAAATAATGACTAGGTGAACACAGCGAACTAACAACAACCATCGAAGACATAACATTAAATGAATAAATTTTTGATAATTCAAACATAATAAAATGACGAGGAAGTCTAGGTAATGAGAACCTTTGAACTTGGAAAGGGGCCGTTAGCATCCACAGTAGCTATGACATATCCTAAGAACAACATTCATCATCTCCAAACCTTCCACACATTCACTACATCCGAAAACCAAAAAAATTGTATGTTTAAGTATAAGTTTACTCAGTGTCGGTTGAGTTTGTGTCTTCATTATTGTCTAATTTGTCTTCTACATTGTCGTTATTATCGTTGTCTCCCGGTAAATTTTTATCAAAGTCTGAAAAATTTTGTTTAAGATCGGAAATGTGAAAATTACCCAAATTATTTCCTTCGAGATCTTTTAAGTTATACACAAGCTTAGAAATCACCTTATTAACCACACAAGGAATATACTTAGGCGCAAATTTTGCAGCAAAATTATTTACTTTAGAAGATAGTACAAAATTTTTCTTCCACAACCTATCACCTACATGAAACTCAACATCACGTTTCCGCATATTATAATATTCTGCATTTCTAAGATAAGCATCCTTCAGTTTTTTACGAACGTCTACAAATAATTTAGGTACATCCTGTAACCGTTGTGATTTCTCTTCTATAGACACAATATTATTGGCATTGTCTGCAACTTTACCGTAATAATCACCAGAAAGTGGTACATTCCTAGCAAAATTCAGAAACGCAGGGGAGTATCCCGTTACTTCATGAGTAGCAGTTCGAATAGCTTGAGCTACCTGATGAATATATACATCCCAGTTTTTATGATTTTCATGAATATAACAACGAAGAGCGGTTACTATAACTTTATTTGTTCTTTCAGTATGATTACTTTGTGGATGATAATTAGCATTATATAATATCTTTTGAACTTTATATTTTTCCATTAACTTTTTGAACTCTTTACTTACAAACTGAGAACCATTATCGCAAGACATGACCTGAGGAACCACAAAAATTAAGAAAACATGATTTTCCAAAAAATTTACTATACTAGATGCGGTTGCTTTAGGCATAGGGTGAACAAAACAAAATTTTGTGAACCAATCTGTAACTACTAGTGCGTATCGATTACCTTGTTTGGATCTAGGATAACATCCAATTATATCTGCACTTAACCATTGAAAAGGAAAATTTATATTCTTATAGGAACCCATCACACCAGCTTTCGGCAAATTTGTACTTTTACATGAAGAACATATTTTACATTTCTGAACATAACGATAAATATCTTTAAGAAGTTTGGGCCAATAATACAATTCAGATATCCGAGAGATAGTTTTTGAAATACCTAAGTGACTACCTGAGACATCATCATGAAACATTTTAAGAACATCTTTACGATTATTCGAAGGAACAACAATTTTCCAGTCCGATAAATTACTTTCGATAGAATTGTGAGAAAAAACATGTTTGTAAAGTAAATTGTTTTCGACTTTAAATGAGGGATACTTTTCCGGATTACTTTGGACCTTATTGATCATAGAGAGATACCATTTATCAGGTTTAAAAGTAGAGACATCCAAAACTGAAATTTCATTTACTGAACGAGAAAGAGCATCACTAACCAACATTGTGGAACCTTTGCGATGTTTGATAACAAAATCGAATTGTGCTAATCGTAAAGCTAAACGAGCTAACTTTCCGCTTGGATTAGACAACTTATGAAGATATTGTAATGATGAATGATCGGTTTCTAAAGTAAAGACTGTTCCTTCTACATAACATCTGAATTTTTCAATACCAAATATCACCCCGAGAAGTTCTTTTTCTGTTGTAGAAATCTTTCTTTCCGATTTTGTAAGGGAACGACTAGCATATGCAATTGGATGGTCAATACCATCACTTTCTTGATATAAGATAGCGCCAAGACCTGTGTCGCTAGCATCTGTTTGAATAATAAATGGCTTAGAATAATCAGGACTCGAAAGTATTGGAGCGGAAGTAAGAAGTAATTTAATTTCTGAAAAAGCTTTGTCAGCTTCAGGAGTCCACACGATAGGCTGGCCTTTCTTTCTACCCTGCAGTAAGTCTGTAATAGGAGAACAAATTGAAGAAAAATTTTTAAGAAACCTACGATACCATCCAATCAAGCCTATTAATCTTTTTATTTCTGTGGTGTTCTTAGGTACAGGATAATTAAGAATAGCTTCGATTTTTTCCGGTGATGTACGTAATCCATTTTTATCCAAAGTAAAACCTAGATAGTTAAGTGATTCTCGACAAAATTCACATTTTTCTAAATTAATAGTTAGTCCAGCTTCTTTCAACCTTTTATACAATTTCTCCAAAATCTCTAAATGTAATTCGAAAGTGGGAGTAGCGACAATGATATCATCCAGATAACAAAAACAATATGGTAATATGGAAGGTTCAATAATTCTGTCCATTAACCGAGCCATTGTCCTTGGAGCATTTTTTAATCCAAAACACATCCGGGTGAATTCAAAAGAACCAATACCATACACTGAAAAAGCTGTTTTAGGCTGAGTTATTTAAATAAGTATCATAAGATGACAGAAAGATGTCAGAAAAAACTGTCTATGAAGATAAAAAAAATGATTTGAAAATGTACAAACATATAAAAGATAATAAGATTTCCTTGGTGCTGAAATTAATGAGGTAGAGAATACGTTACAACAAAATAATCCGCAAACAATTCTTTAAAAATACTTATGCTAATACAGTTGACGATATAGATAGATATACACGGAAATAAAAGAGAAAAAATATGGGAACAGTAAACTTGATAGATCTCAATAAACTTATCTGTTACGATAGTGGACGATCCTTCGCCGCACCTTGGGGTCGCTACGGCACTGTCTAGGTGGTTCCAAATGATTATGGAAGATCACTAGTGGAGGGATGATCTGCCCCAGTTGTAGAGATAATCCAGTTAAGAATTTACAGTTTACAAGCTGTTCAAGTTTACGGAATCTCCAAATTCAAGAGATGCTTCTGGTTAACAGAATCTTCAAATTAAAGAGTTGCCTCTAGTTTACTGTTTTATATTCCAACTGTATATGACAGTAAATCAATAGAAGAAATGAGACTCGAATAATTATTAAAACCTCTGGAACTCGATAATGCCAACTCATTAGTACACCTCGTAGCGTAGCTACTTTGAACTTCCAATTATAATTATAGAGACTGTATTCATTATTTTATTACTAAAAATGTTTTAGGATAGATGGAGCAGCTAGCGGTACTAATTGAATTTAATATTTAGGATACCAGGTGCTTAAAATGTTAACAGGTACTGTTACAACTTGTCGCTGGAAAAGACCTCATCCAGCCACAGTAGAGCTCAAATGCTCTGAAGCCTGTCCATTAGCTTAAAGAACTGTACATGTTTTGATTGCTAATTGTTAAAATACGCCTAACAGGGTTGCCACCTAATTTGCATCATGATATTCCCTGACTTTTCCAGGTTTTCCCTGACCAAATTTATAAAATTCCATGACCAATTTATATTTGTAATTTATTTTAAAGACAACATCTATTCTGTAAACAGCAAAGAGACTGTGTAACCGTAAGTTGGGTAACGAAGCTCAGAAACAGAAAAAGAAGACTGATTTTATGGCCTCTACTCATATGAGGTATTTAAGCAATTATTAGTTGCTCGTTTTAAACTAAAACAAAAGTACAAATCTTGAATGTGTTTGATGTATGGTTTAAAGAAATAATAAAAAAATTCCAGAAATTTTAATAATTTCCCTGACTTTATCAAGAATTTTTAAATATTCCCTGACTTTATTAAAATTCCCTGACAATTCCAGGTTTTCCAGGCTGGTGGCAACCCTGCCTAATAATGGTGACTTTTATATTTATAATATTGGCTACACTGCCTTGTCATTTTTATAGAATGTCAAGTTTCATGTTCCAAGAAACATGAGTGTACTTCTTGTTCTGTTTTATATAAAAATGTAATGTAATGTCGTGGTCTTGAAATAAAACCAAATAAAAAGTATTAAATGGTGTTTTTCTCTGCAAATATACAGAGTCAAACTAAAAGGAGGTTATATTTAACACTAATAAAGTGTATATAAAAAAAAATCTTTTACTGTGGTTTGACTTGGTGTTTTATTGATATTTTAATCAAAATTGTTAATTAATGGACTGGGAAAGTAGTGACGTAAGCGTCAAACCAACTGATTCCAAACAACTTTTATTATGGTATGTTTTATAAGTGTTATTAACTATTATATTGTATTTTCTTGATTTTTGGGAGTTAATTACTGTTTTTTCATTGGTAAGTGTTCATTCATATGATTTACATATCACTAAAGTAGATAGACGAACAATTTCCGTAAAAATATTATAACATAACCTTCAAAGTTGTGCATTGTCACAAATTTTAAGAATACTTACAAAAATGGTAGGTACTTTAAAAATCGAATTTGGAAAGATTTTGCTTATATGTATTTAATTATGATACTTCCGTTATATTTCAAAGTATAATGATAACAAAATACCTCAAACAAAAGTTATTTCTGGAGATTTATAATGTTGCCGTTTGGAATCATTTCGTTGACATTTCCCAGTTCAACAGCATAGAACACAAATTTTGACGTCACACTTTCCCAGACCATTTAAATTTATAGTATTGACCCTTACTCTGTGGAAGTTCATCTTACTAAGAACATTAAACAATGAAACTTTTTTTAAAAACTTACACTTATATTTAAAAAATTAGCTTTTATAAACACAATGACAGCTGTTGAAGTTACATTGTTTAATATTCTTGTTAATTAATTGTTAATTGGAATAATTTCGTTTATACTCACGGGAAACATTGTATAGACAGTAGCATATCCGACCATGAGAAATCCTTGATACAGCGCTACGGAACTCAGATAAAACACGCTGCTGAACACGGCTTGCATAGTCGATATTATCAATCCTCTGTGTATAACGAATTGAGCCAAAGACGCCGATCGTTTATAGGATTTTCTTCCGTGTACCAATAAAAGCCTCGCCAAGTGGGAAAACTGCGGTATGCTAAAATCCCCGGCCAAACTAGCTTGTTTCCCTTCTCTACCTTCTATGCCGATACCGGCGTCGGCTTGCTGGATCATACTGACGTCGTTTCCACCGTCTCCGACTGCCGCCGTCCGTTTACCGGTGTGTTTCTGAATAAGTTGCACCACTTGCGCCTTTTGAGTGGGCGAACATCGACAGCAAACGACTGCCGGCGCTGCAGTAGCTAGTTCCATAAATTCCGGTTGGTAGTAGGAAAGACACACGTCCAAACTTTCGCCGCTTATCACCAAGGCGCAATCTTGCTTTCTTCTGTAGGCGTTCAGTTCCAAATGGGCGTCGGTACGAGTTACCACCTTCTTCAATACGTGCAGACCTGAAATTTAAGAGAGTCGATATAAAAAAATTCGTAAAGTTCATCAAAATCGAATTTTACCTTGCGTTTTGGATACCAAGCTGGAACTCTTAGCTATACAAGTAGCGGTTTCTAATTTATCGCCTGTGAGCATCCAAATTTTAATACCGGCATTTCTGAGTAGTTCCAACGTCGATCTGACGTTATCTTGCAGTTTGTCCTCGACGCCTGTTACGCACAACAGTTCCATCTCTCTTTCCAACGATTCGATCACTTGAGCCACCCTGGCACCTCTGTCGGTCTTTGATAATCTTGCTGCATCATAACGAGCCTAAAAACAAAATTAAACAAATAGACAATACGTAAGTCGATGGTTTTTAAAACCTTCTATTGTAGGTATTTGTGGAAGTTGATATTTGGCTAATTTCCTTTCAAAATAACCAAGTAAACATGTTTTATTGGGAAAAAGAAATCAACTAATACTATCTATACTTTACGAGGGTTACCTTTAATATTTCGGGATTTGGCAACCCTGGTGTTTCAATCTGACAACTGACAGCTCTATCGTAAAGTTGGACATTTTTGAGGTTATACGTACTCGGAACATTTTGACATATGAGAGCTATTTGTGTTGTTTACAGTAACTTAAAAAGATTCATCTCGGCGCAAAAGTGGAATTAAATCGTGAACATTAAAAACGGCAATGTATCAGTGCCAAATTTTATTCCAAGATATTGAACGCCTGTATTTACTAGATTGTTAGTAATAAAATAAGGTAATGATATTCTATAACTAAAAAATGGAACAAAAACGGTTTTGCTAAAATAAATGCTTTATAGTTAAACCAACGGTAGGTAAGCGCTGCCTAAGAAACGCCATCTATAGGGAATGGCAACTTTAACAACAAAAATACGTCAGAGTTGAGTTTTCAAAAATAATATAAATACTTAGCTCACTGTTACTCTAAATACAGTTGGGCAATTCGGTTGAAATTTTGACAGATGACAGCTGAAAGTCAGTACTAAACGAAAATTGCCTTAAAAGCGCCATCTAGGTGTACGTCAACTCTAACAACTTTACGTCAAAGAAAATTGAATTTTCAAAAGTAGTAGCAGTACTTAGATCACTGTTACTCTGAATACAGTTGGGCAATTCGGTTGAAATTTTGACAGATGACAGTCAGTACTAATTAATGTACTGAACGACCATTGCCTTAAAAGCGCCATCTAGGTGGTGTAAGTCAACTCTAACAACTTTACGTCAAAGAAAATTGAATTTATAAAAGTACAGTCGACAGAAGCAAACATGGTCCGCGGAAAATGTGCCAACTAATTTCAAGGTTATCACAATCAGTCAATCACGAGCCAATGGTAACGATAATATCAATTTTAGTGGCTGCATAAGTGAGATGAAAATACAACTACAGCGACAAGGACACGCCCACCCAGGGTTCATGTTTGCTTCTGTCAACTGTAGTAGCAGTACTTAAATCACTGTCACTCTGAAACTGGCATGTTAATTTGGTTCAAATTTTAACGGATGACAGTTGAAAGATGCTACGTTCACATGAAGAAACATAGTAAACAGAAGTCGCCCTAACTTTCTGCTTTGGACTGCACAATTCAAGATAAGTAATTTTTATTTTACCAAATTGTTTAACAAAATTAAATCTCTGCTCTCCGAGAGCCTCCAGTAATTTTAAATGACTTACAGTGTCAAATGCTTTTGCCACGACTAAAAACACACAGGTAGTAGAGTCTGCTGTATATTTATTTGGTTCAATAACTGCGTCACATGTTCAAAGCTGGATTAGATCAGATTGTCATTGTCGTACAAGCCTCTCAAAAGTCAAAAAAGACGATATAGACAGATGACATACGCCAAAATGTCAGTTGACATTAGTATGCCTGTAGCACGCAAAAATGATAAAATTGACACGTTAGCGTCAGCTTCCAAATGTGAATATCGGCTTTTTAATACCAGTTTTGAACTCAGCAACATCAAAACATGTAAATTTTATCAGTGTTCATTATTGCTTTTTGTGTAACAGTTAATTGACAGCTGTCAACCGTCAATATAACCTTTATAAGATCACTTTCTTTTGTGATAGTTAATTGACAGCTATCAAAGCCTTTATGAGATAAGTTTTAAACTCGGCAACATCAAAACATGTAAATTTTATCAGTGTTCATTATTGCTTGTTGTGTAACAGTTAATTAACAGCTGTCAACCGTCAATATAACCTTTATAAGATCAGTTTCTTTTATGATAGTTAATTGACAGCTATCAAAGCCTTTCTGAGATAAGTTTTGAACTCGGCAACATCAAAACATGTAAATATTATCAGTGTTCATGATTGTTTTTTATGTAACAGTTAATTGACAGCTGTCAACCGTCAATATAACCTTTATAAGATTAGTTTCTTTTATGATAGTTAATTGTCAGCTATCAAAGCCTTTCTGAGATAAGTTTTGAACTCGGCAACATCAAAACATGTAAATTTTATCAGTGTTCATTATTGCTTGTTGTGTAACAGTTAATTGACAGCTGTCAACCGTCAATATAACCTTTATAAGATTAGTTTCTTTTGTAATAGTTAATTGACAGCTATCAAAGCCTTTATGAGATAATTTTTGAACTCGGCAACATCAAAACATGTAAATTGTATCAGTGTTCATTATTGCTTTTTGTGTAACAGTTAATTGACAGCTGTCAACCGTCAATATAACCTTTATAAGATCACTTTCTTTTGTGATAGTTAATTGACAGCTATCAAAGCCTTTATGAGATAAGTTTTGAACTCGGCAACATCAAAACATGTAAATTTTATCAGTGTTCATTATTGCTTGTTGTGTAACAGTTAATTAACAGCTGTCAACCGTCAATATAACCTTTATAAGATCAGTTTCTTTTATGATAGTTAATTGACAGCTATCAAAGCCTTTCTGAGATAAGTTTTGAACTCGGCAACATCAAAACATGTAAATTTTATCAGTGTTCATTATTGCTTGTTGTGTAACAGTTAATTGACAGCTGTCAACCGTCAATATAACCTTTATAAGATTAGTTTCTTTTGTAATAGTTAATTGACAGCTATCAAAGCCTTTATGAGATAAGTTTTGAACTCGGCAACATCAAAACATGTAAATTTTATCAGTGTTCATTATTGCTTGTTGTGTAACAGTTAATTGACAGCTGTCAACCGTCAATATAACCTTTATAAGATTAGTTTCTTTTGTAATAGTTAATTGACAGCTATCAAAGCCTTTATGAGATAAGTTTTGAACTCGTCAACCTTTAAATTATGTATTTATGCGTGCATTTTATCAATTTTGATTATAACACGCTATTTAACAGTAAATCAACAGCTGTCAATATCGTATTGTTGACATCAGTTTGTTGACATCAATATTATATTACCATTGGATTTGGACGCAGTGACCTCAAAAACATAGGAGGGGACTTTTTTAACGCAAAAGACCTTTTGAGGATTTAAAATAAGTAAAATTCAACCTTGTGCCTTTGCTCAGGATGCCGAAACGAACAACATATTCAAATTTGAACCAATTCAGATAAGTATTGTGCAGGTTTTTCTCTCATAAAAATCAAAAAACAAACAGATTACCTCAAAGTCGAGATACTGCTCCTCGGTTAGATCCTTTTTGGCCACGACCAAAGTCCTCAATCCATCCCTAGCCATATTACCAACTTCCTCGTCTAACCAATCCGTGTATTGTACGATGGCGGACATTACGACATCGGCACCTTTTACATAGAAAGTTATATCGCCCGTATACAAATCCTAAAAGACAATTATTAGCCTCCAAATTTTTTTCTCCATTGATATAAAACTTACCTTGACGATGATTCCCATCCTTTTAGTTTCGCTCTTGAAAGGAAATACTTGCAGAATGCTGTAATTCATCAATCTACCATCGGGTATTCTGAGTTGCATCGAAGTCAGATCTCGATGACTCAATGTTAGTCCTACTTGGTGCGTCCATTGTACGAGGGCTACTTCGTCGGGACTGGACGCTTGGTACGTCACTTCCTGATCGGACATTTGCACGTGATGATCGGCTTCCGTTTCCGAACCGAAAGAACCGGAATCTGATGCACGAAATCATTTTAATTGCAAGTACATTTTTTTGATATAAAAATAAATATGTTACCTGTGTCTTTCTTATCGGTAGTGTCTAGCATGGGTGTAACGTTATGGCATAGAGCTAGAGCTTGGACTGCTTCTTTAATCCTTATATTTTCAGATCTCCTGAATTTTTCCAATCCCTTCGTCAGATTTTCCACGTTATATGAATGTCGTAAGCAAGTGCTGACCTAACGGAAAGAATAAGAACAAAAACTGTAAAGAAACAGAAATAGAAAGATTTTTCTTGTAGTTACCTCGTCAAAACTGTCAGTCGCAAAACTGACGGTCCCCATGTGTAACCTTTTCAGAACCATGGAATTCTGAGTTAGAGTACCAGTCTTATCAGAAAGTAGATACGAGATTCTACCTAGTTCTTCGGGTATGGTCGTGCAACGGACAGCCGTACCCCTCATCGCTGGATCTTTTCCAATCGCCCAAGAGTAAAAGGATTTTCCCATATCCAAATTGACCCGTAAACTACAAAATAATTAATTTTCCTCAATAAACGTTCTATACAATTAAAAAATTATGACGGTGGTCCAGTACAAACAATATCATGCGCCAAAATACAAGCTAAAATATAATTCGGAGTTTTGAAATCAGCATAACAATAATAATAAATACCCTCATAGGGAGTTGAGCTGCTATTAACAAAAATAGAAAAGTGTGAACTAAGGAAGATTGGAAACATACAGCTAAAAAATCTGCAGAGCAAATCTAATCAGATAGAATTATTTGTTTATTTACAATAAAACATAGATATATTCTAATAAAAACAAAAAATCAACCGTAACTTACCTAATCGGTATAATATAAGAGAACAAAAGAATGAATCTGAACATATATCTGTACCATGGACCGTTGAACCCTTTCAATGCCATCATAATAAGAGCGAGACCTAACACCGCAGCAAACAGCAGCTTTGTTATTGTATTTACTTCAATGTCCAAAAGACCTACTTTAGATCGTGGAGCAGAATTATTCATAACCGATCTCGTTTCGGGACCTAAAATTAGACAAACAGGCGTGAAATTTATTGTACTAACCCTTACATTGTAAAAGTACAGCATATTAATAACACTAAACTAATAATTTTGTAAAAAAACTTTTAGTCAATGTTAGTTGTTTTGATAAATCATCATGTCATAATATATTTATATAACTAATTTAATTTACAATGTTTATTAAAAAGATTTTTTGAAAAGTTAAAAAAAGTATAAGTATCAAGAAACAATCATTTTAATATATATATATCAAAGGTTATAGGTTGACCTAGGATTCTATTTCTACTATGAATTATCTGTTTCCTTAAGGATTTGGAATTTGAGTTAATCTTAAAGACTAGCAACACCCATACCAGTTTCAACTTTTTTTTAGTCTAACCCAAGATAATTTTAGTCTAACCTAAGATAATTTTTTAGTCTAACCCAAGATAATTTTAATCTAACCCAAGATAATTTTTATCTAACCTAAGATAATTTTAGTCTAACCCAAGATAATTTTAGTCTAACCTAAGATGTCACAGTCAAATGTCATCTGTTAAATGTCACTTTTCAACTCTTATCTGTCAAATGTCACTTTTCAAGTGTAATCTGTCAAATATCATTTTAACTGTCAATAGTCATTTTTCAACTGTCATATTGTAATTTATGACTGTCAAATGTCTAACTGTCATTCATGAACTGTTAAATGTCTCTTTTTAACTGCATCCGTCATTTTCAACTGCCATATGTCATCTGTAATTTTCAACTTTCATCTGCCTTTTTTTAACTGCCATCTGTCATAAAATCACTACGTCCCAAGCGGAGCGAGATTCGCAGCACAACCTTTTTGAATTGTCATTTTCATCTGTCAAATGTCACTTTTCAACTATCAAATGTCATTTTTCGATTGTCAAATGTCACTTTAGAACTGTCATTTGTCAACTGTCTGTTGTCAAATGTCCACTGGCATTTGTCAAATGTCACTTTTCAACTGTCATCTGTTAACTGTCTGTTGTCAAATGTACACTGTCATTTGTCACTTTTCAACGGTCATCTATTAACTGTCATTTGTCAAATGTAGACTATCATTAATCAAATGTCATTTACAACTGTCAAATGTCACTTTTTAACAGTAATTTTTTTCAACTGTGATCCGGCAAAATACCATCTGTCATTTATGAACTGTTAAATGTCACCTTTCATATATGAAATATCACTTTAATATAGTCAAATGTCATTTGCCAAATGGTAATTGTCATTTTTAAACTGTCAAATGTAATTTTTTTACTACCATAAAAACACTTTTTTGAACTGTTAAATGTCATTTTTCAACTGTCATCTGTTAAATGTCATTTTCAATCGTCAAATGTCACTGAAACTCAATGTACACTAATGTAATCTGCACTAATATCCAATAAATTCCAATCAACTCTAATCTAGATCAATCTAATAACCTGTTTTCCATTTAAATAGTGTTGATTTTGTGTTCTTATTATTATTATGTGATTAATTTCAAGTAATCAAATATTTTACTGATTATCTCTTTACTTCTTTAGAGTAAATCTCAAATGGGTTCATAAAAAGTATTACTTATAAAGTAAGCCAAATTGTTAATACCAATATTTTTCTTTAAAATACCTGATTACCCATTAATTCAGATTAAATACCAGAGTGTGATAAGAATATTTACTTTGACTATAATATTTTATTGATAATCTTTTTAATCAATTATTAAAAGCACAAGACCACCTGTTGTAAAATTCTTAGTTATTATCAAAGTATGTAAAGATCTTACCAATACAGGTTGTAATGTTACCACAGTGTGGTCACTAATGGTAAGTTTAGATCATTTAAAGTCTTGGATTATTTAAATTTCCAATTAAATGCCCCAACATTATAATTTTTTGCATTAAACTATTTTAGAACGTTAAAAAGACTCAAAAGGTCAAATTATTTATCTATAAATGGTAAAAACTTTAAATTTTCTTACATAAATTAAAAGTTATTTTGATTGCAGATAATTCAGTGATTTGTTGAACATTATTACAATCAAATTTTTACTAAAAAATTTTAAATTTAGACACCTACCTGTATAAATAACAACTCCTGTAGCTTGTCCAGAAGCTATAACACAATTTGTCCATAAAGTATTTTCTAAGTTTAAACTTTCATCATTGTTTAAAGAGTCCAGCTGCAAATGACATATTTTAAAAAAATCCAATTTTATTCCTTAATATAATTTATACACTTACACGACTGAATGTTCCAATAAAAGAATGTATATCTTTCTGAGGTTTCTCTGCATATATACTAGCATTAATTTCAAATAATTGACGTTCTGAGGTTAACTTTTGAGTTGCAGGAACAGCTAATCTCAACTTCCAATCAGTTTCACCATCTAATTGATCTGTACGTACAAATACAGCACCACTACTTTCTGATGTTCTTAACAGCACCAAATCTGCAGGCACCCTTTCATCTTTATCAACAATAATTAGATCTCCAACCTTAAAATTTTGTTTATTTTAAAAATCAGTTAATTCTAACCTGGCATTCATCCACTTACTTTAAGTTTATGTGCTGCAACTGTCTCAAAAGGTTTATTAATATCATTAAGTAATCTTTTACACTTTTGATTATTGACTTCTTGATCACGTTTATGTCTTCTCCAGTCATCAATAGCTTCTCTTGAAATAGTCACCAAAAGTACAAAGCACTAAAATAATAAATTTATAATGCAAAAAAATGTTTATTAGAGTTTAAAATATTACCAAAGGTCCCCAATAGGTGTACAAATACCCAATCCTAATATCTGGCACAAATTGACTAGTGGCCATAATCAAAAAATACAAATTGAGAAAGAACTTGAACTGTTGATAGAGTACAAGGGGCAAAAATGTGATAATATTATATTTTTGATTTCTAATCGCATTTGCGGGAAATTGGCCAGGTGTAGCTTTTCCCAGGAGAATGTTTCTGGATCTCAGCTCCCTTGGGCCACAACATCTTCGAAAAAACGAGCACCAGCATCTAAATATAGAAAAAAAAGTGTTAACAACAAAGAATCATCGTCATTTTGTGATAACAATACCCCCAATTTGTTTCTGAGCGTGTTTTACTTATCAGTGGAAGATCTTCCTTTGATGTTTTAAGAATATTACTTTGAGATTCCATGTCCATAATTATATTACGATGAAAAGATCTTATTTGTTAATTAATATCTGCATAAACACGTTAAATTAACTACTTATTTATCTTAATACACCGAATTAAAGTAAAAAACATACTGATTAATCAACAATAAGACGACTGTGTTAAATGACAACTACGACCCTGTTTTGTCATCCTTCTCTTCATTCTTATCATCGTATCTAGTATCTCTTTTAAATCGAATGAAGTTAGCTACAATTCATTCCATATGATTGGCAAAACAAGAAAAAGTAGTTTTGAGTATTTAGACATTTAATAAATGTACAAAATAAAATTTAATAAAATACACCATTACCATAATTTATGCTGACAAAGTAGGTAAATTAAATAATTTTACCATATTTATAAAATATTTACTGTTTTAATTAATAAATAGCAATTTTAGCCAAAACTTACTTCCTCAAACTCTACAATAGGAAGCGGAAGACAACAATAAAACTGATTAAAAGGTGGCGATTTCAAAATTACGTTTCCGTATACCAAAAGTTTTATTTATTAAAAAATATTTAACAGCTATGGATTTACTACTGCTATAACAATAAACTTACCCACACATAATACTGCCTATACTACGACGTCGTTTGGGGTTTCGATTTCTTACTGAAGTTTTAATTACATCCATATCGTTTCCATTACTTGAAGAATTTGCTAATAAAAATGTTGTTTCTTGGTCACAATCAAAATCTTGCATTGGAAATTCCATAACAAAATGAAATGTTTATCTTACGTCATTTCAGTATTATTAAACTGAAATTGACTGTTAGATACAAAAGTACTTTTTTATAATAGCAACAACATTTATTGTAAGTACTTTAGAGCTAAAACTACTACTGCTTACATTTATCAATAAGATCTTTTAAGTTAAAGACTACATTTTATTTTTAAAGAACCACACATCTGATTTTCTCTATTTTAGTTCTTTGACATCGAACATTTGACAGCACAGCTGATATTGGGCATGCGTCTCTGTTCTTAGGCAACTCTTTTTACACCACATAAACCATAAAAATAAAAGCGAGTAGCTGGAAGTATACCATAGAAATTAAATTGTTCTGTCGGACAATTTTGACATTTTAATAAATTTCTAACCTCATTTTTATATCTATTTGTAAAAATAAATTATTGGAATGAATAATTCATAAAATAAGTATTTCCGAAGTAGCTACGTTAGAAACAGTTAAGTTAATCAAGAGATTCAACATGTAGGTACTTATAACAATTTTTGTTGAGACAAGTTCCCAGGCAATTTTCTAGTGATAAAATTAAGAAATATGAAGTCCAAGTATCAGCTATCTTAATAAATATGCACACTATGAGTACTAATTTTATATAAAACAAATTCAATAAAGAGCATATAGTAGGTTTGTGATAAAGAGAACCAACAAATTATAGTAAGAAATAAAGAACATCAAACCACCAAACTAAATTTATTGTACTTTGTGAATAAGAGAGAAATTCATTGGGTGAGTGAAAGTCAGGTAGCTTAAAAAGTATTTTTATGTAAAATTCAATTATTATAAATTTATTAATTATTTTACTCTCTATCAGTAATATTAGCTGATAAACTTCGTAATGCCATTTGTAAAGCCCCCTCTTTAGTTTTATTTCCTCCAATAAACCCTGTAGCATGACAGAATATGCATCCTTCAATACCAGAAATTTTAGAAAGTTGATCATCTCGTACACCTCTCCATTCTTTATGTAAAAATACCCTAAAATATAAATTAAAATTGATACAATGATCACCCCAGAGCTAAAAATGTAATAAAACTATAAATTACCTGCAAATAAAGCTGTCTGGTTGAATTGGTATAGCTTGAACTCTCCAAGAATCTCCAACATCATGGAAAATTGTAAATTTGATGTCTCCAGCAATATCCATTTCATCTTCTATTGCAAATAGATGATCTTTCCATGGACACCTTTCTCCAAGTAATATTATTTCTCCACTTTCATGCACTTTTCCCCTATTCTCCACTGCCTTCTTAACTATCTCCCTTGCAGGCCACCATACATTAACACTCTTAAATAGAAAATTAAGTAGAGACAACAAAATCTTCTACTAATTTACTTACTTCTAAAACTCTTTCATTAAATTCCAAACCAACAAGGTCCATAGCTTTGTAAAAAATATCATCACTAGCTACAGGATTTGGTGAATTCCACTCAGGATTTAACCTGTGAACCCTAGAGCTTAAGTGAGTATTTATCCTATATTTTGCTTTACCTTCAGTGAACATGGGAATGCCATTATCTATGGCATCCATTTCTTCTATGAAACCATCATAAATATAGCCAAAAATAGATTTTAAACAGTCAGTAGAAACTACTAATTTATTCTTATTTAATATCTCACTCAGCACTTCAAAACCAAAATGGGCATACACCAAGCCTGCAGAACTCAATCTAAAATTATAAAATTAGAATTTTCAATAAGAAAGAAACATACATACTTTATAGTTTTATTTTTTATTAAATCAGGTCGTATTGTGCTTATAGTATGTTCAAAACTTCTCTGATGATGATCATATCGATGTCTCTGTGGATCATATTCTCCTCCAACATCAACTACTATATCACAACTTTCTAAAATCTATTCAAATTTGGTTACCACGACTATTCAGGAACTTATAAAACTTACACTTGGTTCTCTAGTCCTGACGATTTCAGCATCTGCATATTCCGGTAACTGTTTTAACATATAACAAGCCAGCGCTTCATCGCAATGAAAAACACCACTATGAGTTCCAATTCTTTTTAAAACTTTAGGGTTTTTGGGATCTGTAGCCATTGTAGAAAACCTTTAAATAATTAAAATAATAAATTTTTATTTATGACTTGTACTCTAAAACAAACCCGCTCCACACGTGTGTCACAACTCCGGAAGATACACGAAGTAATTTATCAATTTTCGCGGTTAGTGCCATGGACTCGTCCATTTACAGTTATCATCGATTTATTTGACAAATGTATTTTTAAATCTAACCTAACTTTAGAATGACATAAAGATAATTTCTAGGCATTTTTTGGTATAATTTTTTAATAGCGATAATAGTAATCCGTACTATATCAATAATTTTTATTTTCATTTATAAAAAAATGGTAATGGTGTATTTTAGGTCACCCCCCTAGGTGCATGCGGCAATTTGAATTCTTAAATTAATTTTATTGGTCGACGAGAGCAGTAACCGAGCGGTAAACTTTGAATTTTAAGCTACGTTGCCACATTTTTGTGAATAAATAAACTGAGTGAAAGATCTTGAAAAGATGAAAATTATTCTTTCATAAATTAGACAAATTAGATCTTGGCTGAAAAATTAAGTTTTTTTAAATAAATAGTGAGTCAGAACAATAAATTTTGCATCTGAAAACATTTCTGGATTTAAACTTGAGGTACATATAAACATATGAATCACAAAAGTTTTTGCTAATATTTTCTATACTGCCTTTACATTAATAGTTTATATTTTTTAATGAATTTTAAACCATAATTAAAATAAGTCCCATAAGTAAATGTAAATATGTCATTTACCTACATGAATGAAAACATAAAACATGTTCTAATTTTATTTGCTGTTTTATTCCTATTTTTAATTGCTGTTTTATTATTTCTATGGCATTTATAACAGAATTTTATATATTGTTAATATTATTAAACCATAATAAATTAAAATCACAGAATACCATTAAAGCAAGATATTTATAGGTATATTTGCAAATTAAAAAAATAAAAAAGAGAACGCTTTTTATTTATATTTTTAATTACTACTTTCAGTATATAATTTATTATTTATGGATTTATAAAACTCCTTTAATCTAAATAATAAATACCTATTTACCAGCCTCTTTTTTTAAATCAAATTTACTAAACCCAAACTATTCGGTTTAAGGGAAAAATGATTTAATCCGACAACACCGCAACTTCAAACTCGTCTAAAAATCAATAAATTTGAAATTGTCGCGCATGTGCCTAGGGGGGTGACCTAAAATACACCATTACCAAAAAAATAATTTTAATTATATGGCTTTTCCTGATTCGTTGAAAATATGAGATTAATTTACAATGACGTCATAGAGTTTTCTCTTAACAGTGGTGATTCGCCAGAAACTTGAATACGATGAATTTGACGTTTGTTTTGAATTTTTAGGTTAACTTTCAAATTTGTTTACATGTTACACAAACATTTATATCTAAAATGCCTGTAGATATTAAAGAACTCACTGAAGGCTGGCTCGAACTTGAAAGTGATCCGGGTCTCTTTACTCTACTTTTAGAAGATTTTGGAGTAAAAGGAGTACAAGTTGAAGAAATATATGATTTAAACAAACCATTGGATAGTCCGGTTTACGGTTTTATTTTCTTATTTCGTTGGGTTGAAGAGAGAAGGTCTCGACGTAAAGTTGTAGAACAGAACGAAACATTCGTTAAGGATGAAGATATTGTGAACAACATATTTTTTGCTCAGCAAATGGTACCAAATAGTTGTGCAACACATGCCTTAATTTCAATTTTATTAAACTGTTCAAATATTCATTTAGGAGAGACACTTGCGAGGCTAAAAGCACATACACAGGGTATGAGC
Organism: Ophraella communa; assembly: GCA_035357415.1. Taxonomy (NCBI): domain Eukaryota; kingdom Metazoa; phylum Arthropoda; class Insecta; order Coleoptera; family Chrysomelidae; genus Ophraella; species Ophraella communa. The sequence continues at coordinate 14,296,876 of CM068992.1, forward strand.
CCCGATAATAAAGGTTGGGCAATTGGCAATACTCCTGAGTTGGCTTGTGCTCATAATTCACATGCAATGCCACAAGCAAAGCGAAGATTAGAAAAAGGTAGTGGTGTAACAACTGGGAGGTTCACAGGTATGATATTTAAATTATAAAAAAATAAACAATGCCTTGTTTGTGTCTTCTTCTAGGAGAAGCATTTCATTTTGTAAGTTTTGTACCAATTGGTGGTCGCCTATTTGAACTAGATGGGTTAAAACCTTTCCCAATAGATCATGGGCCATGCAATGATATGGAATGGACAGATAAATTTCGTAGTGTAATTACTGACAGATTAGGTATAACAGCTGATGAATACAATGAAATAAGATTTAATTTGATGGCTGTTGTGCCTGACAGAAGATTTGCAATCCAACACAAACTTAAAATGTTAAGAACTAACAAACAGATAGTTTTAGATGCCTTGCAACATTTAGTTAAAATTAAAGATAAAGGAGGTGGAACTAAGAATGAATCTTCTATTCAAATAGGAAAACAGCCACAAACCAACAATGCTGAATATGTAAGATTTTTTGTTTATAGAAGTTTTGGATTCAATTAATTAATATTTTATTTTATTTAGCCTACAGAATCAACTAAAGAAGAAGCCTCAGAAGAAGAACCTAAACACATCAAGTCTGACACATCACCTACCACTAGTAAAGTCACTTTATGCCCTTTAGACTATGCCACACCCTTAACAATACAAACTTCACCTGCTCCTAGTACATCTGGTACTGATACTCCTTCTGATCTTGGATCAGCTTTCAACTCCCCTACACAAGCTTGGAATTGGGCTAACTCTGCAGCAGGCCAAAATAGCCCCACCTCAAAGGATTTGAAAAGATTTGTTGTTCTCAGGATGGCAGAGCAAGAAGATAAGGAAAAAACTGGTAAATATCTTATGATTGATTAAAATGTTTATCTCTGAAAAATTACAATTTAGTTTCTAGACTCAATGCTGAAGCTTCAGAACGTAAATCTGGTGGAGGCCATGCAAGAGTACACACTAGTGATGGAGATCCAGTAATAGCAGAAAAGAAAAATCAAGAACTTCTAGAACCTCATACTTTTGCTCCAAAGGATCTTTTAGCTTTGCTGCGTAACCTCGAAAACGAAATTTGTATGTGTGAGATGAGTTTAAAGGATGAAAATGACAAACTAAATAAATATAAAGTAGATGATAGCAGAAGAACACATAATTATGATGAATTCATTTGTACATTCCTATCAATGTTAGCTGAACAAGGAAAATTGGCTGACTTGGTTGAACTAAATCTAGTTGTGCCCAAACGACCTAATAATTCCACTCCAGTACCCAAACCCACCAAGAAAAAGAAAGATGGTGGAAAGAGGAAGAAAAAAGGGAGATCCAAAGTGAAAAAGAGACGTTAATTTATTACTTTATTTATGAGATATCTTATACACTTAAATAAAAGTTTGTTGTTTTGTGATATCTATTTAAAATGCATGAATTTAAATAAATTTAAAACTTACCAGTAGTTTGTTTAAATGTTTCAAACATTTCGGAAATAATATGGAACTTTGAACCATCTCTTGATTTAAAAATTTAAAAAAAGAATACCACAATGTAAATCACTATTAATTCTAGTTAATTATTGCAGTGCAAATTTATTTAGTTTCAAATTCAATGTAAAGGAATTTCGAACTACCTTTTCAAAATTCAAAAAAATGATGAGTGATAATTATTGACAGATGACAAGAATAATCACTCAGAACGAAATGCGTTCTTTTTTGTTCCATGGTGCGAAATACAAAAACAACTGTTATATTTATTTTAAAAGAATTTTACTGAAATTATAAATAAATAGTAAATTTTAAATTGTTTTATTTATTTAAAACAAAGCTGATAAATTTTTATTTCTCTGTCAATTGTTTCTCTATCCTTTTCTACTGCGTGCTACATTTCAAACGCAGGCGTTTTGACATTTAAAAAAATGATTGTAAGAAATCAGCTGTGAGCTGAACAGAATTAGTACATGCCTAATTTGTTGAATGCTGAATTTAGTGAAAGGAAAATCGCCAGAAATAAGGTATGCACAAAAAACTTTGTTGGATTTAGTTAGTAGTTTAGTACAAGAAAGTGAGATTAATTAGGTAAGATATTCTTTATTGCATGTCACTGGCAATTAAATTGAAAGATGATGGTTGTTTATGTCGAAAGTTAATGACAGAAATTTTCCACCTATTTTAAAACATACGTTTTTGGATCAGAAAATTATCTCTGCGCTCAAAATTCATAATGGGTCACAACCAGCTGTTTGTATTTGAAGTGCATAAAAATGTGAAGAGAATTTTAGGTATAGTGCAAACATCGATTTTTTTCTTTAATGCAACAAAGGTTCCAACAAAACCCAATCTGAAAATTATTTTTTATACTACTTACAAATATGTTTACTGCTCGTATTTCTGACGATTTATTATTTGTTTATGTCTACACTACAATAATATTTGTATTGTATTTTTGTAAAATCCTGCATTGTTTATTATTTGGGATTTTCTCATATACATATTAAACATATTACTTCTTTGTATGTTTTAAATACTGCACATTTGTTTTTTTACATTTTATAAACTTTGCTATATTAGGGAAAGTTTGTTTGCATATTTTAAAGGTAAGTAATATCTATATGTAACTAATTTTCTAAACAAATCATAATGTAACTCCGTTTTTAATTGAAGAAACAATGTATTTGGATGAAATAATGGTGAAGAATACAGGGATTGATAGTTTAAAAAAAAGTAATTACTGGTGGGTCATAATTTTTATTTTTTTGTTACATGTTTTTATGTTTTAATTTTACATAAAAATGGTTGTCATGTAAACTGTATTACCATGTCTAAATTGGAAAGTAAATTCTTTACATTCAGTTAAATTGTTTTATAATATATTTAGATAAGATTGTGTCATACATATTTTTAGAAAGTTTTTGTTACAGAATTAATTACATTAAGATGTAGGTAAATTGTAAAATGATGAATTAGAATAACATTAGCAAAAAATGTGGTTTTATAGTAGCCTGTGTATTTGGATTGAGCTATATATTAATAGAAGGTATATTTTTTCAGAAATGAATCAGACATATGGAGATTGCTCAAAACCAAAAAAGTCAAAGACTTCAGAAGAAGTTGCCTTCACATCACATTGGGCCCATTTACCCTCACTTATTTTATGTGACATTTTTGATTTGTTAAGCAGAGAAGATAGGCGTAATGCATCTGCAGTTTGCAAGAATTGGAGACAGAACAGTTTTCATCCAAAGTAAGTGGAAATCAATTGTTGGTTAAAAGTTTTAATGTTAACAATTTTTAGGTGGTTTAAATCAGTAACATTTAGAATTGAACGTTGTAATTTAGAAAGAGCCCGTTTTCAAATTTACACATTTGCTAGTATTGCAACAGAAATCAAAATAATCATAAATTCTCTATCGCATTTAATGTGTAGTGGAATTCGTGCATTTGTTAGAAGAGATGCAAAAAACAATAACTTAAAATCTTTTATTATAGAACCAACACATTGTCGACTTGAACTGTCAGTAGTAAGAAATAGTATTAGGTAAAATAACAAAAAAAAACACTAAGGAAGTGCAAATTTCATTATTAATTTTTTAGATATACCATTCAATTTGAAGAAATATTGAATCAATTAAAAAACTGTTTGTCAAAACTTAAAAAGTTTAGCATTGGTTGTTTAGAGAATTTTTCTTTACAACTTGAAGAATTATTGGAATCTCTTAATCCGTCTCTTCTTACCCATTTAGGACTAGCCTCTGTTAAAGATATTCCTTTCAAACAAACATGGAGTTATTTTGATTCCAAGTTAATAGTACCTTTCACAAAACTAAGAGTAAGTGCATGTTTTTTTTATTATTGTAACAGGAAAATTCATCAAATTGTTTAAATATTCAGCTTATTTTGTTTATGCTAATTGCTTAATTGTACAATTTTGTTATTTATAAAATTTTTTTCTCATTTTTGTTGACTACATTATAAGTAAACAATTTTGATAAAGTTGTTTTTATGAATCTGCAAAAGAATGTCTGACTGTTCATTTAATAATGCATTGATTCATTTTGCTTTTAATTTGGTGTACTTTAGATAAGATTCTTATTCTTACAAGCCAATTAGGCTTGTTTACACTTTAATCTTTGACTCTAGAATGCCAAAGCTTCTAGCTAAGCAACTTTCTAAAGGGCATATTCCAAATTTAATAGGAAGCCAGAACAACTCCTAAGAATATATAACTGGTAAATTCTGGGCTGTTCTGCTATGGTCTGTTTAGCAATTTTTTCCTAACTTTTCAACTGCAGCTGTTATCTTCAGTGATGTAGTCAAAGTATTGTTCTTGATAAATAACTATGGAGGTGTTTGTACTCGTAGAATAGTGATTTGCAAATCTTTTTGAGGTGTCCCATGACCACCTTTTATAAAAATTGTAGTGGATCCTGTTCCAAAGAGCACGCTACAAACGAGCTCTGGACCAAGAAATGGTGTATTTGTTCTGCTTGTTGATCATTATTGCAATTTTTTCTCTAGAATTCTTTCTTCTTTAACCAGGATATGTTTCTCCATCTTGGACCTCACTTGAGTGAGATAAGATAAGCGAATGTCCGTTGGGGCATATAGCCCAGGAAGTAGTTGTTTTTTCATAGAAAACGGTCAAGCTTGGTATAGAAACTGTTAAGTTTCTTTACCTTGGGTGCAGGTGGAAACAGTTTTCTACTTTTTCAGTTTTTTTTATTATGGTGCTGCACTCTAACTGAATGTTTCGTCTGTTTAGATCCTAAGTGTAGATTACGATCAAATATCCGACGATTTTCTGTCAAAATTGAACGGCGCTACGGAATTGGAACGATTGGTGGTACATCTACATGGCGTCCGTCAAAATCATCCGGGCACGACGAACAATGCTTGGATAAATTTTAAGAAAGTCCATCCGAATTGCGAGTTTCGACTGACAGTTATACACGCTTTTATGCACATTCGCAAGCTCCACGAGACTGTTATGAGGCATTCGATGCCCCTTTCGCATCTCAAAGTTTTTTTCTCCGAACAGGTAAGCAATAAATCATCTCGTAAATAAAAAAGTGTAGAAGATTTACTTTTTTGTATATATAAATTTTCAAGGTTAATATGCAACTTGTGGAAGATCTCACTCACTACTCGAGTACGTTGCGCAGCGTAATTTGGGTGGATTCTTTGAGCGACAATCACAGCAGTTGGACGTTCATCAAACCATGGTACGACGATAGTCCGGATCCATTCGTTTTGACGGCTTGGTTGTGCAAACGTCTGGAAGAATTGGTTTTGTTAGGTTACAAGTATTCGCGCGAAAATTTGATAGCCATCGGTAGGTTACGAGGTCATACTTTAAAGAGATTGGAAATCGCAGAGACGGACGTGCACGTCGATAGCAGAGAAGCTAGAGAATCATTAGATTTGGTAAGTTTCGATCAAAAATCTATTCAAAATAGCAGATATTTGAAGTAATTTGAATTTTAACAAGAAAGGTGTACTTGAGTACTGGGTTCCTGTATTATTTTAATTTTACTCTATTCTTTCTTTTTTTTTTCAACAAAATTTGCTGATAAAGAATTTTTATTTGAAGACATTTTAGCCTTAAGGTCATTGTGGATCATGTGATTGGGGTTTCTTTCATTTACCCTTTTCCTTTTTTTAACCTGTGTTTGCAGACCTCTTCAACCTCTTCAGACCTTGCAGTCCCAGGGTTCCCTTAGGTGCTGGTAATCCCAGTTTTCCCGGGAGTCTTAATACTCCCATTTTTTCTGGGAACCTTAATAGTCCCATTTTTCCTGAGGTTAACGTAATCCCAGTTTTCCTGGAGATATCTGTAGTATCCTTAAATGCTGGTAGTTTCAGTTTCCTTTTTGTCTGAGCTTTCCAACTACCCTCCCTAGCATTTTCCACCAAGCTCATCACTCTGCCCAGTGCAGAAATACAAGACTTCCCCTTCACAAACCCATACTGGTTTCCCCTAAATCCCCCATTTCTTTCCACTTCCTCCTCTATTCTTGTTTTTATGATCCCCTCCAAAACGTTACTTATCCCGCACAGCAGACTTATGAGCCTGTAGTCCCCTGTCGGCTTCCCCTCTCTACCCGCCTTCCTCGCCAGTACCACTCTGGCTACTTTTCACGCTCCCTGCCTCAGCACCTTGTTGAAAAGTTCCAAGAAATACTCCTCATTATCATCCAACAGTCTTTTTATTAACTCCCCTGTCCAACCATCTCTTCCTGGAGCCTTCCTCTCCTTGATACCACGCCATTCCTTCCCTATTTCCTCTATCTCTATTTAACCTCTCCCACTGAAAACCTGCTCTACCCGAATTATATTATCCCCTACTCCCTCTCCCACTGCAAATAGTTTTTTAATAATTTCTTTCTCCCAATCTTCCTCTAGCACAATATTCCTAGTTTCCCCCATTCTTTTCACTGCAATCTCATATGCCTTACCCCACGGATTATTGTCCAATTCCCCCAGCAGTTTTAGTTTACCTGGAGGTACTTCTGAAACCATTAGCAACTCTTTTTTTAAGGAGTCGACCGACAGCTTCAGTTTTCATGTGCATTTTTTTAATTCAAAAATTTTCTCGAGGTGCTGATAGTCTTCTAGGAAGCGTTAGAAGTATAATTTTTCCTGAGATGATGGCAATCCCAGTTTTCCTGGAGATATTTATTCCTGAGATGCTGGTAGTTTCAGTTTCCTTGTTGTCCCAGCTTTCCAAGGATGTGAAGTTTCTCGGAATTTTTGACATTCTCAATTTTCCTGAGACTGTGGTAGTTTTTGTTTACATGGAGGTACTTGTTGTCCCATTTTTCCTGGAACCATTAGCAGCCCAATTTTTTTGAAGAGTTAACAGTCTTAGCTTCCATGGACATTTCTTTAATTATAAGCTTTTTCCGAAGTGCTGTTAGTCTTCCATTAAGCGTTAGAAGTATACTTTTTCCTGAGATGATGGTAATCCCAGTTTTCCTGGAGATATCTGTATTTCCATTTATTCCTGAGATTCTGGTTGTTTCAGTTTCTTGGTTGTCCCAGCTTTCCAAGGGTCTCGGAAGTTCTCAATTTTTTTGAGACTATTGTTGTTTTAGTTTACCTTGAGATACTTGTTATCCAAGTCTTCCTGTAACCATTAGCAGCTCAGTTTCTTTGAGGACATTTCATGGACATTTTTTGTAATTCAAAGCTTTCCTGAAGTGCCGGTAGCTTTTCAGGCAGCTTCAGATGTCTCAGTTTTCCTGACATGTTGGTTATCTGTGTTCCCTTGAAGTCCTGCAGTCCCAGTTTTTCCTGAAATGCTGTTAGTCTCAGTTTTGTTGTCTCACTTTTCCAAGGGTGCTTAAGTTTTCCTGGAAGCTTTGACAGTCTAAATTTTCCTGAGATAATGGTAGTTTTAGTTAACCTAGAGGTATTTGTTGTCCCAGTTTTCCTGGAAACATTAGCAGCTCAGTTTTTTAAAGAGTTAACAGTCTAAGCTTCTGTTAAATGTACTATTTAGTGGACTGTGAATTTTCACTTCTTACGTTGAAAAATAAAATTTTCTACTATAGATTTTTATATACGATATATTTGAGTCGGTACAAAAATAAAATACATGCTTATGACTCTGTTTGTAATAACCAACTGACTCCCCGGGCGACGGGGTGAGAACGAACAACAGGTGGCTTAAAAGTTTTACAGAGTTGCCACTGTTCACAATACGCAATGCATTGGGTACAAAAAATAAAAATGTCTTGATAAATTAAAAACAAAACTTAACATGCCGCCCACCTTGAAAGACGCAGCTTTCAAACAAATAAACTAAAATAAAAAATCGATTGAATTGTATTTGAACATAACTACAATCAATCGCTATTCACTGGTAGCGGACAAATTTTTGAAAAAGTTCTTTTCACAATCCCCGATTGAGTCTTTATTAACGCCACTCTTGCCAGACTGTCTTTTCCGTGGATTAGTTGCACAATTCGTCCTAGTGACCATTTAAGAGGGGGCAGGTTGTCATCTTTGATGAGCACTAGATCGTTGATCCTCAGGGAACCATGATTTGACTTCCACTTGTGTCTTTCTTGAAGCTCACTGACGTATTCGCGAGACCAACGCTTCCAAAAATGTTGATGAAGTTGCTGGACGCGTTGAAAATGAGAAAGTCTATTTTCGGGAATTTTCAATAGATCTGGATCTGGAACACTAGTAATTACTCTTCCAATTAAAAAATGTGATGGAGTAAGTGGTGCCAAATCGGAAGGATCTGAGCTAAGGGGAGAGAGGGGTCGGGAATTAAGTGTGGCTTCGATTTGGGTAAGGAGCGTATAAAACTGTTCAAATGTGAGTGATGCGTTACCTGCTACGCGACGCAAATGATATTTGACCGATTTTACGCCAGCCTCCCATAAGCCTCCGAAATGAGGCGAGTGCGCGGGTATGAATGACCACGATATTCCCTCACTCTGAATTCTGTCGTTCAATTTGTTACCATTTACTTTTAGAAATTGACCTAATTTGTGTAACTCTGACTTAGCACCCGTATAATTAGTACCATTATCGGAATAGATTTGGACTGGTTTACCTCTTCGAGCTACAAATCGCCTTAAAGAAGCTATGAACGCTTCAGTGGTGAGATCGGAGACTAGCTCCAAGTGAATTGCTCGGGTGGTAAAACAAACGAAAAGACTGATGTAGCATTTTGACACAGTAGCTCCACGACCTCTTTTACTTTTAAGCAGGAACGGGCCTGCATAATCGCATCCGGTAGTATAAAAGGCAGGAGCGGGAGTTAATCTTTTCTTCGGTAGTTGTCCCATAATAGGATGAGTTAACTGAGGATGTGCCCTAAAGCATCGTGTGCAGTCGCGAACGGTTTTGCGAGCAAGATTTCGACCAGACAGCGGCCAATACTTATCACGAATGGAACTCAGAAGGAGCTGTGGACCTGCATGAAGTAAGATTGTATGATAATATCTAAACAATAATCTGGTAAAAATGTGTTTGGAGGACAGCAAAATGGGAAATTTTTTGGAATATTCAAAATGGGAATTTGCTAACCTGCCACCACAACGAAGAATGCCTTCCTTATCTATAAATGGGTTGAGTTTACTTAATGCATTTTTCAAGTCCAGTTCACCTTTGGCTATAGAGTTGATTTCTTTATTAAATGTTTCTGATTGACACAGCTTTATTAAATATTTTAAAGACATGTCAATTTCCTTTGAAGATAATGTCCCCAAATTTCTGTTTACTTTAACGAGACAATTATTTTTAAATCTACATACATACGCAAAAACCCTAATTAGCTTTGTAAATTTGGAATATTTATTAAATATCTCATTGCTTACAACTATAGTCTGGTTCTTGTGGCAAAGAACATTTTTTCTTATTTCTGGGATGTCCTGAGAGTTTGAAGATGGTAAGCGAGGCCAACCGTGTATATCTGACTTTAACCACTCTGGGCCATGCCAGTATAAGTCCAAGTTATGTAATAGGTTTGGCAGAACGCCGCGAGATACGCAGTCAGAAGGATTTTCCCGCGTGGGAACATATCTCCAAGAATTAACATCAGTCAATTCTTGAATGCTAGCTACTCGGTTAGCTACAAAGGTTTGTAGCTGATTGGGATCCATTTTTAACCATCCTAAGACGATTGTCGAGTCAGTCCAATAAAAGGTATTAATTTGAGAGATCTTAAGAGATTCCTTTACCTTTTTCATGGTTTTGGCAAGCAAATGTGCTGCTAACAACTCTAAACGCGGAATGGTTACCGGTTTTATTGGCGACACCTTTGATTTAGCGCAGACTAATTTGATGTAAACACTATCATCATTGCAAATCGATTTTATATAGACACAGACGCCGTATGCCTTTTTGAGAGGCATCTGAGAATCCATGAATTTCCCAATATTTTGGGTTTCTGCAAGTAACTTGCCTATCTATTTTGATATCATTCAAAACTGTAAGATCATTACGAAGTGATAACCATTTTGTGTGGAGCGTTGTGGGCAAGGATTCGTCCCAAGTCAATTTTGCTGACCACAACTCCTGCATGATGATTTTAGCTAAGACGGTACAGGGGCTTAGTAGACCGAGCGGATCAAAGATCTGAGAAGTCTCGGAAAGTACAGAACGTTTGGTAATTTGTGAAACTGAGCTAGGGTTAATTTTGAACATTAGAGAGTCAGAATTACTATTCCAAATTAAGCCTAAAGTCTTTGTGTTCTCATTGGTACCAAAATCAATAGAATTTGAAGTGTCATTAGATTTTATGCCCTCTAGAATTTCTTGATTGTTTGAAACCCATTTTCTTAAGTTGAAACAACCACTACTAAGTACCTTTGATACCTCATTGGCAATATAAATAGCATCTTCAATAGTATTTGAACCGCTTAGCATGTCATCGACGTAAAAGTCATCTTTGATAACTTCTGAAATTTTAGGATTAATTAACTCTTGTTCTATTCCTAATTGATATAGCGAGCGAATTGCTAAGTAAGACGCGGAAGCGGTACCATAGGTAACCGTCAGCAATTCGTATGTGTCTAGAGGATCACCCTCATTAAAACGAAATAATATTCTTTGTAAAGGAGTTTGTTCGGGATTTACAAGTACCATCCGGTACATTTTCTCTATGTCACTCCCTATCACAAAATTATGCTTCCTAAAACGTAATAATATTGACAGCAAGTCTTGCTGTATGGTAGGACCGACTAGCTGAAGATTATTAAATGACAGACCAGTATTATTAGAAGCACTTCCATCGAAAACAACGCGGAGCTTTGTTGTGAGGCTAGTTTCCTTTATTACGCCGTGATGCGGCAAGTAATATGAGTAGGGGCTATAATCGTGGGAAGTATCAACCTTTTTCATATGATTGAGTTCTATATACTCTTTAATAAAATTAAAATATTTTTGTTTGAAGTCATCGTTGACCTTGAACTTATTTTCTAAGTTAAAGAATCGCCTTTTAGCAACTTCAAATGTGTTTGCTAGATTTTCAGGATTATCTTTTAGCGGGATAGTGACGATGAATCTTCCTTCACCATCACGTTTAAACGAGTTTAAGAAATGTGACTCAACTAATTTGTCATTTTTCGAAAGTGGTTTGTTATCGGGAATTTCTTCGAGTTCCCAAAATCTACTGAGAGTTCTATCAATATTTAAATTGCAATTTACTGCGATATTACTTTCGGAGGACACTGGCCCTGCAAGTATCCAGCCTAATTTTGTTTTTTGTAAAGTGGGACCATTTTGTCCCAACCTTATTTGTCCGACGCACATTAATTCCCAAAAGCAATCGGCGCCCAACAGAATATCAATTTTACCTGGAGTGTTCATGTTAGGATCTGCTATTGAAATATTATTAGGAATATTCAATGATTTTACATTGAATTTTGAATTTGGAAGCGGACCTGTAATTTGCGGGACTACTAAACAGGATAATGTTTTAGTATAACCATTTATGGTTGACTGAATGACTAAATCCAATTTCTGAGAAATATTCGTAATTATTCCTTTATTTAAACCACATACTTTAATAGTGCTAATTTCTTGCACTTCAAGTTTTAACTTATCACAGATTTCCTGAGTAATGAAAGAAGACTGGCTTCCGGAATCTAGTAATGATCTAACGAAATGAGCTTTGTTGAACTTGTCAAATATTTTTACGATAGCTGTGCCTAAAATAACTTGCGAATTTACAGCTGACATATGCGACATTACATTATGAGTGTCTGAATCAAATGATGCGTGTGAAACACTATTTTCTATAACGGGTTCAATACTTGATTGAGGATTACGATTAAAATGCAATAACGAACTATGCCGACCCTTACAATGTTTACATGAACTTGATCGACATTTGGCAACACCGTGACCGAATCTTAAACAGTTTACACAGAGATTATTTTTCTTTGCATAGTCATATCTGTCATTTACAGGAATTTTTAGAAATTCATCACAATTTGAAATGAAATGTTCCTTTTTGCAAAATGAGCATTTTAATGTGGATACTGGAGTAACAAATGATTTAGTTTTAGATTCAAATTTGGTCTTAATTACGGGTTTTTTAACTAATTTACTTCGTTCAATTGTTTCGAGCAAGTCGGCGCGATCACTTAAAAATGTTTTCAAATCTTCCAGGGTGGGTTTTGAAGAAATTTTGCTTCTAAACTCTTCATATTCCCTAGAAGTTACACTATCTAGTTTTTTAACAACGAGATGAATAATAAGAGTGTCCCAACTCGAAGTAGGTTCTTTTAATGTTTCTAGCGCGCGTAAATGTTTGGTTACATTATCCAATAATTTTCGAATACAATCTGATGATTCTTCTTTAATATGATCTAAATTAAAGAGACTACTAACGTGATTATTAACTAATATTCTATCATTGTTGAAACGAGAGCATAGAAGCGACCAAGCTGTGTCATAATTTGCTTCACAAAACTCCAACGAACGAATAATTTCTGCAGCGTTTCCTTCTAAAGAAGCACGAAGGTAGTGAAATTTTTGAACATTGCTTATGGTTGTATTGGCATGTATAAGAGAGGTGAAAACGTCTTTAAATTCCAGCCAGCTATCAAAGTTACCGTTAAACTTTTTTAAATGAATCGTGGGTAATTTAATATTATTAATGTTTTGACCTTGATCACTAAAATTACTACAAGTTGATTTCGGAGAGGGTGGAACTAATGTGTCAGGCGGACCAAACAATTTTGCTTTAGCACACGCGGCATAAAAAACTGAATTAATATTTTCGCGTATTTTAATTTCATTATCCAAATCCTCGGTAATGATATCAATGTCTTCTTGTATATGATCATAATGTTCTAATTCTAATAAAAATGATTTATATCTTAGCTCAATTTCTAAAAGAATATTTTTATCTAATACAATGTAATCAGGATATTTCGATTCTAAATTTGCTAAATATTTTTCAAATATTGTTATTTTACCCTTAATGCTAGCTCTTTTGCGAACAAGAGTCTCCATGATAACAATTTTGCCGAGTAAGCAACGAGCAATAATAAAACGGTATAACAGTTATTTAAATTATACAACCCAAAACAAATTTTTTTAAAAGAGCGGGTTTACTGCAAAAACAACTAAATATAAGCACTAAATGGCCAAAACTATCTAAATGAACAAGTAAATATCTACTAAATAACGGGTAATATAGGTAAATTATTCTTAAATAAAATATACCTACGCGAGACTACTGTCTATACAAAACAACGGATATTTTAGGTAAATTATTCTTAAAATAAAATACCTAACTAAAGCAATCAAAATCTTTAACTACAAAAAACGGGTATTTGCTATTTTATGTAACGAGAATCAACTATTTTTCTAAATTTGCTTAAATCATCGAAAGATACTTTGATTATTCCTATCAACAAGTAAATACTAACTACACGTGAATAATTTATTAATTTGCAAACCAACGAAATGTACGGTAATATTTTAACGAATTAAAAACAAATTTATTTGCAAACTAAACAACTATTAAACTATAAAAAACGAGGGGATAGGATAATAAAGGAATTTATTTGGCACTCACTGTTTACTAGAAGGAGGCTGCTAAAATGTACGAACTGCTCCCAGCTGCACCTGCTTCTTCTACTACCATTACCATTCGCATCGATAACAAAATATGCCCATATAAACAGCGAATTTAGCCGGCAAAGTGTCTTGATGATTATTAAATCCAATCGGGTCGAAGGACCATGTTAAATGTACTATTTAGTGGACTGTAAATTTTCACTTCTTACGTTAAAAAATAAAATTTTCTGCTATAGATTTTTATATGTGATATATTTGAGTCGGTACAAAATAAAATACATGCTTATGTCTCTGTTTGTAATAACCAACTGACTCCCTGGGCGACGCCGACGGGGTGAGAACGAACAACAGGTGGCTTAAAAGTTTTACAGAGTTGCCACTGTTTACAATACACAATGCATTGGGTACAAAATAAAAATGTCTTGATAAATTAAAAACAAAAATTAACAGCTTCCATCGACATTTCTTTAATTATAAGCTTTTTCCGAAGAGCTGATAGTCTTCCATGAAGCGTTAGAAGTATAATTTTTCCTGAGATGATAATAATCCTAGTTCCCTTGAAGTTATCTGCAGTCCCAGTTTTTCCTGAGATGCTGTTAGTCTCAGTCTCAGATAATGGTAGTTTTAGTTAACCTAGAGGTATTTGTTGTCCCGGGTTTTCTGGAAGTGCTTGTAGTTGTCCTAAAATCATTAGCATGTCCAAAGCTTTCACTGAAGTGCTGGTAGTTCCTGTTGTCCTGGATGCATTACTTGAAGGTATTTTTTGTCCCTGGAAGTGCTTGCAGTACTAGTTTTCATGGAACTTTTAGCAGTCCCAGTTTTCCTGGAGGTATCTGCAGACCCAGTTATTCCTTGGTTTGTGTGAAGCTTTTAGTAGTCCCAGTTTTCCTGGAGGTATCTGCAGATTCGGTTATTCCTTGGTTTGTGTGGAGCTTTTAGCAGTCCCACTTTTCCTGGAGGTATCTGCAGACCCAGTTATTCCTGGGTTTGTGTGGAACTTTTAGCAGTCCCAGTTTTCATGGAGGTATCTGCAGACCCAGTTATTCGTTAGTTTGTGTGGAGCTTTTAGCAGTCCCAGTTTTCCTGGAGGTATCTGCAGACCTAGTTATTCCTTGGTTTGTGTGGAGCTTTTAGCAGTCCCAGTTTTCCTGGAGGTATCTGCAGACCCAGTTATTCCTTGGTTTGTGTGGAACTTTTAGCAGTCCCAGTTTTCCTGGAGGTATCTGCAGACCTAGTTATTCCTTAGTTTGTATGGAGCTTTTAGCAGTCCCAGTTTTCCTGGAGGTATCTGAAGACCCAGTTATTCCTTGGTTTGTGTGGATCTTTTAGCAGTCCCAGTTTTCCTGGAAGTATCTGCAGACCTAGTTATTCCTTAGTGTGCGTGGAACTTTTAGCAGTCCCAGTTTTCCTGGAGGTATCTACAAACCTAGTTATTCCTTAGTTTGTGTGGAACTTTTAGCAGTCCCAGTTTTCATGGAGGTATCTGCAGACCCAGTTATTCCTGGGTTTGTGTGGAACTTTTAGCAGTCCCAGTTTTCCTGGAGGTATCTGCAGACCCAGTTATTCCTGGATTTGTGTGGAACTTTTAGCAGTCCCAGTTTTCCTGGAGGTATCTGCAGACCCAGTTATTCCTGAATGGTGGTAGTCTCATATTAACTGGAAGCTTTGACAGTCCCAAGTCCTAAGATGATGGTAATTTTAGTTCTATGTTTTTGGGATAAAATTCAAAACGCAGTGCTTGTGAAATTCTGTAACTACTGAAGTTGTTCTTTAGAAATAAATACCGAACGCATTTTACTGTTGGTAGTGGTAACGTAAATTCGTTTGTGGTGTTTTTAGGATATGCCGTTTTGTGCAAGTAAGCCGTGGAGACCGTTGAAAAGGTCGGAACTCCATCCGGTAGTACGCAGTCCGACAGCGGGAGATTCCGACGAATATATATTGCCGCTAGTTTTAGCAGACCTCAACTAGTTAAGTACAACGTTTTTATAAATAAAACTTCAAACATCCGTTTTGATCCAGCACCACATTTATAATTTATTTTATGTTTACGTTATTCGTTATTCGTAATGAACGCATCAAGAATATTTATTTATATTGTTTGTTTTTAAAAAGGTTTTGAATCCAAAGGCCGATGACTTTTTTCATGATCTGTTTCTTTTTGCGTTCACGATGGATATTTTTTTATGCAAAAAAAACTACTTGAAGAACAAAAAAAATAGGGAACAAAACTATTTTTATTTGTAAAGAAAAAATGATTAACGTGAAGTGTATGCCAGTCGACAGTTGAATTTTTAGAGTCAATTGAACTACTGATTTCGTTTTACGTCCTTATTTCATTATTTTTTTTTTTATTTTCCGTTACTTACTCTTATAAATGTCCCATTTTCGTTGGTTTTATATTGATTTTTTATTAGTTTCATACTGGGTCATTTGAACTACTTTTTATCATAAACAAAAACATTCAAATAAAAATAGTGGAATGTTTTTATTGGAAAACATTTAACTGTAGACTGATTAATCGACAAAAATATTTCAACGAGTGAATGTAATTGTTGATATTAAACAAAAACGCTTTGCACATTCCAACAAATGATATCCAAGATTGCAAAATCATTTACAAATGATAAAATTTATTTATATACATAAATAGAGATATAAAAAGTTTCTGGTTTGAGGATATTGATCTAATCACACAATTATTCAAGCTTTTAATCTGATTTAAATTTTCACAGTATTATTTATCATATTTTATCCCGTGTGTGCTGATTTTTCTTTGATATTCGCTTCTTTTTACTTATTCTTGTACTTACTGGGTACATGTTTTAAATTTCCATCAATATTTCCTGGTTTATGTTTATACCCCATCCAGATCTTCAATAAGCAGTACTTGTGTGCATTTGATCGCTTTCCTAAAACCCAGAAATTGTTAAAAAAACATCTGTGATATTGAAAGAAAAAACTTAAATAAGAAGCAAACGTAACAACGATCGTTATTTTAAGAGTTAAGGATTGTTGCCAATTTAAACAACTTTGAATTTTTAAGACGAGAAAAATGAATGCTTTTCTTTTTGACCAAAAAGTTAGGTTTTTAAAAGAATATATAATTATTAATTTACGTGCAATTTTATCCCCGCAGAGAGTTCCTATGATAAGATATGCGTAGCGGTTTTGTGTAATTTGCGGGAAAATTGTCGACGAAAATGAACGAAGCAATAATGTATTGTTTTTCCTTCTTCGTTGCCGGTATCGAGTTTGAAATTGTAAAATCCCACCGCAAATCGCACTTCCGCGCTCTCTAGTGTTTTCCTAACCTAATTAAAAGAAAAAAACAAGTTTCGCAGTATTATGAGAATATAAATATTGACCGAAGACCAATATGTTTCAAGTCAGGTTAATAATAAAAGAAGAAGAAACAGTTGCTTCTTTAATAGAAAAGAAGATGAAACTCTCAAGGTCGTATTTAAAAATGGATCGAATACCGGGTCGGATTTACTATTTATCATGATTTGTAGGACAAATTTTGATTTTTTTTATATTTAATTTATTTAAACGTGTTTTAATTTGGACCTCGGGTATTTTCGAAACCGGTACGACTTTGAGCTGTGTTGTAAATAGTATCAAAGATAACATTATACTTAGATATTGAAGTGTAGAACTGAAAAAAAAATTTATTATATTATGAACGTTAACAACTTTTATTTTTTTAATTGTGTTTTTTTGTTGTGTAAGCATAAGTTTTATGAATTCATAGATTTATATATATTTAAGTAAACCTTAACGTGGTAAGTAATAATTTTGGTTTAATATTTGTTGGAAAATGCTAATTAATCCGAAATATGTGATAATTTAAAAGAACCAGAATTATTATCTTATGATATATACGTCCTGTTTTATTCGTCTCTGATAGATCCAAAGTGTTTTACTTTAAATAACATTGAAGACTATAAAAATGAGAATCAAAATCATTTTTTCCTTTTCAAAACGGGCACAAACAGACAAAGATTTCGTTTCAAGCAAAGAGGTCGGATTCTTTCAAGTTTCATCAATTTTCCAATATCTTAATATACAAGTAAGAAATATCTTTCAGTATTTTATTATTTTCTGTAGCAAGAAATGAGAAAGAGTTCTTGATTAACAGACTCTAAATTTTGGTTTATTAGAAAAATGCTACTTGATTATTGATTGTTTCTGATTTTTAATTTACTTTTCAAGACATTGTTATAAATTCTACTAAATACTAAATTTTTGGTTTAGTTTATTAAAAATCAAAGATGCTATAGCTTTTTTGATTGTTTCTTGCTTCTAATTAACTTTATTTTCCTTTTTATGCTAAAGTTACAGCTTATTTTACTTTAAAGTATAAATAAAATTGTTTCTTAGCGATTTTATCTTATTTTAGATACAGTGGATTTAAATTTGAAATAAAAAAGAGCAGTTTATTCTCCAATCTCTTCTTTATTCAGCTTCTCCAATATTTTATTTGATTTCTTCTGTCTTACTATAAATATATCCCTTTCAGCTGATTTCCAAATTTATGCCTTATCTTAAAATTTGTAAAGGAAATGAAATAGTGTTGTTTTAACTTCTTTCTTATCATTTTACTTCCATATATATCTTATAAAACCTTATTTTTCTTTTATGGTTAATTTCCATACTTCAGATCTGGTGGAATTATGGTTTTATACATTCTTCTTTAGGGGTTTCTTAAGATATTCTTGGATCTTGCATAAATTTTATGTCTTTTGCTCTCTTTTACTGAATCTTATCTCTTCTTGTAGTGGTAATCTCCAGATAATTAAAACTGTACTTTTTGAACAGCATTCAAATTGATACTAATAATCTGGGTTCTGGTACGCATTTTAATGGCATAAATTTGGTTTTGACCTGTTTTATTATGAAACATTATATATCTTTACATTTTTTTATTGCTACAACTACATTTTTTTAGTTCTTGCCAAATTACAATGTCTAAATCCTACTTTTTTATACAGAAAAATGATCTTTTTTAACTGTGTCATAGGCTTGTTAAAAATCCATAAATTTCATACAAAGAGACACAGTTTGAAGTATCTATCTAACATTCTATAGGTAGTTCCCCTATGTTTCCTACAGAGTTGCCTTATTGACCTTATTGTTTACTGTTTTGCTTACATTGGTGCAATTTTGTTTAAAAATTTGAATTAATCATAAAAGGTTCTTCTCAATGTAAGCAGATCTTAACTTTCGTGTGGTTCATAACAGTTACAATTTAGAAAAATGTTTCTTTACTATTTTTTCTATTTCTATAACTAAAAATACTAACGGTGAATTGGAGGAAGAGTTTTTTTTGTTTGTAACAGAAGCTTTGAATCTATTCCTTTGGTTCAGAAAAAAATTAAGTTCTTTTGGCTTTCAAAACTGATTTTTGTCTTATCACAAGGTGGAATTTGAAAGAGTTCCTATTTTGTTTGATAAAATAAGTTTGTTATAGTTGGTAAAGAAGTCTTACTGTTTGTTTCTGTGTCTGATGGGAAAAATAATGCAAATATGGTGAGTAAGAATCTTTCATAACATCAAAAGTACCTGAATATAACAAGTGATTATAGCAAAGCTTAACCTGCTATTGTAATTGCTAAACCTAGTCCAAGATATTAGTATTAAATCGAGAGAATTAAAACAAATTTCATATGTATGTAATAGGTGTGTGGCAAAAGATACGAATGGAGTAGAGAGAGATATATATCTGTGATGAAAAAAATATATACTCATTGTTAAACGGCGTACATATGTTTAAACACGCTGTAAATTTACGAGATGTAGGTTTAAAGTAAGAGCAGCACCGAAACGACGATACAATGGTTTTATTAACAAAAGATACGGTTTTTTGCTTGTTATACCATGTAAGTGTTGCCAATCGCTTTCTTTTCCAAAAAAAAGAGTCGGACAATAAAAAACGGTGGAAGTTTATCACGATTCGTTATCAATTTTGGATTGTCGATTTGAAATATAAAAGTAATCAGATGTAAAACTACAAGAATTAGCAGCTTATTTCTTTTATTGTTAAATAGAGGTTGATTGTATATCTGGTTACTTTTTGTTTGATTTTTATTAAAAAAAAATAAAGTTTTGTTTATTTAAAGAAATCGACCGATAACTATGTAAAAACGCATTTTATGTTATTTTATTTTTTTTTGAAATATAATTAAGTATGTTGATTAATTTTAACGTTTGTTTTTTTATTTTTGGAATAACTCGAGTTGCTTCAAACCCAGAACAGTTTTTATTTATATTTTAAAGTTTAACTTTTGGACCGATTGGAGGATCCTCCTGTATTAACGTTTTACAGTAGCTGTTTTTAGCGACAACCCTATCGATGACGGTTAATTTCGAACGGAACCTGTTCCTACTATTAAAGAAAACGTTAAAAAAGAAGAAAAATGTAGTTTTAATTTAAAACCACGAAGTATAGAACACAGGAGTCTGAACGGTATCGGGTTTTTCCTTAGAACAAAAAGAAACAGGAAGAAGTCTGTCATATTATAGGTCTGTTCCAACCAAGCAGAGAACCGTTCTAAAATAGTAATTTTTGTGCGCAGTGGTGTAGTGAGTTGCGCAGTGCTCTAATTTGGTCTCGTGAGTGGTAATATTACCGTTTTAGAACGGTTCTTTGCTTGGTTGGAACAAACCTATTACCTTTAAGGAAAATTTGCGACGGAAGTCGGCCATCTTGAAGCTCCTTGTATGACTCATTCTTAGACAAGGAAAGAGAGAGGACTGCGCATTCGAATCAATTTGTGTAACCCATTTACCACCAAACTAATGGCGGTCAATATTGACATAGGCGTATCATACGATTTTTCTTAGACGATTATTAAATAATCATTTTCATTATTTCGTATTACAAATCTAATTTAAAAAAGTCTTTGAATTTATACTGCTCCAAAAAAAAAGAACAATCATTTTAAAACATATTTATTTAATAAATATTACAATTTTAATGTATTTTATCTATTTTAAATATATGTTTTTGTTCCACGCCACTGCAAAACTATTACATCTATGAGAAAATAATAACAATTAATTGAAAAATTATCTTTAAAACTGAATGAAAACAATGTTCAAAATGTATGTACAATTAATTTAAGTTATCGTACATAACATATGTAATTTAGTTAAACATCTATTACCTGAAAGCTGTAATATTAATAAAAATAAATTTCAAGGAAATAGTTGTAAAATTCTTCTTACCTATGAAATGAAATTCCTTGCTCTTTTTTAGCACTCTGACTATTGCACTTATAAGCTACACAATTAACCATTTTAAAATGTCTATTCAGTTTATTAAAAAAGGTGAAAATTAATAAAAAACTAAAAAAATACAATTCGATGTTCCAAATTTGTTTGCCACCAAACGTTTGAAAATTGGCTTCACTCTCACGCATAAGGTTTTCATTGCCATGCGCTGTCCTCTCTCTTTCCTAGTCTAAGGACTCATTGTTTATGTTTACAGTATGCTGTCAAAGCAATTTTTGCATATAAATGTCAAAAATGAGCACATAGGCGTATCATTCAGTTTTTATAAATACAAAATGATTTAAAACACTAAATTTATTCACATACTGGATTGGTTGGAATTTAATCAAAATAAAAACCCTAATATAAATTTTATTTTTTTACGGTACGTCATTGGAAACGGAAATTAAAATTGACAATAGACCCATCTCGTTAATGGCACAAATTGAATACTCGTGCGCGAACCAACTCCCACTCTCGTAGTTCCCCCTAAATATTCGTGCCCCTTATAAAATTGTGTTGGTATGACATGCAAAAGTAATCAGTAATCCAAAGTAAAGTAAATCCAAAGAGAAGTCTAGGTACACACACAAGTCGTTAATATTAAATACACAAAGACAAGAAAAACACAATAACAACTAGCAAGCGGCGTACACGAACGAAATAAAAATTAAAACTTCTCCTTTTTGTGGTTCATGGCCTGGGCTGCCGCGGCTATACGGCAAATACAAGCTAGCTTTTGACAGCTAAAAGGTTTTTTTTCATTTAAATTGTGGTATTCCTGGGTAGCAATACGTTGTGTTCTATGGTAAAAAGTAGTCATATTTTAGCAGTGGAAGGGGAAAATTCAAAAATATTTGCGCATGAGTATTCAATAAAGAGATAGGTGTATTGGCCGCCATATGCAAGCTCCTTTCTGGACTCAAGGTCATTTTGCATATACTCCTTCCTGTTTCTTTTTGTTCTAAGGGTTTTTCATAGTATTCATGTACGCAATAAATATACCCAGATTATAGTTCTCTTTTCTGCCACTGGTGGCGCAAATATTCGGGACGTACCGTTAGTATTATTATTATTACATGTAAACATGTGGATAAAGGCAGTGAACAGTTATTTAATTTAATTAAAAGCTTAGAGGAAGTTGTGTTGATGGTAGTTGGTACAAAAACGGTACACATTGACACTATGTTTGATATTTTAGATGATATATCTAAAAGAAATATATCGGTTTTTGTCGGCTGTGACGAACATAAGAAAGAATTAACAAAAAAAATAATAAACAATTTCTTAATAATGCGGGGGCATTTTCTAGTCAAATGCTTTAATAAAAGTGCTACAGAGAGAAAAATTAAATGTAAAAAATCTCGTAAAAATTCAAAATTACATTAATTCGGATTTATTAAAAATAAAAATCTTTTATTACTCTAATTTAAATAATAATTTATAAGTTTTGATCATAAAAACAATTTGCTGAATACACGTAAGACTTAAATAGTTTGTTTTTAAATATTGAACTTGTTTTGTTTGTAACTTATACAATATCTTAATAAATAATATGTTGAACAATAATTTGTTACTTTTTTTTATCAAGTATATTTATCGTAATATTGAAATGAATAAGCATTTGGTAATTTTCAAAAATATTTTGACTATGAAATTTAAACAAAATGACAGTTTAATTTACTTTATTTATTTAAAAATCTCTTTTTAATATTTATCTCTTTTTATTTTAATTGAAAAAAATGGAATGGTACCTGCTTATTTTTGTATGATTATTATTGATTAATCCCAGATTTTTTAGCCCTTCAGAAT
Organism: Ophraella communa; assembly: GCA_035357415.1. NCBI lineage: Eukaryota > Metazoa > Arthropoda > Insecta > Coleoptera > Chrysomelidae > Ophraella > Ophraella communa. The sequence continues at coordinate 14,319,584 of CM068992.1, forward strand.
ATTTCTTAACTCTCTGTATTGTTGAATTTAAAGCACTTGAAAAATTTTTCAAAATCTCCAAAATAACTTATATAATACTTCCACATTTTTCAGAGTATTTTTTTCCACAGAGGTGTCAATAGCAACAAGATTTGCCGCGTAATAATTTAAACGAGTACTTCTTAAAGAGTGGCGCACTCTACCGGCAAAAAGATCTGTCCCGTAAACTGAGGCCATTCGCTCAACATTACGTTCCGACTCCTGTGTTCTATACTTCGTGTTTAAAACGTAAGTGAACTATTTTTATCCCGGATTATGGGCGTACCCAGCATTAAAACTAGGGATAGCAAGTCAAGTTATTCTCGAATTTGTTTTCTGCTAAATTAATTTTCCAGTAGAGATTTTTTTCTAGTAATTTTAACATATTAGAAGTTTGGATAAAGCAAAAGTTGGTGTATTTTCGTGCGAGAATATATAACTCAATCATGAAGTTATCCAAAATGTCAAATGGTGTATCAGTTCAATTAATTCTTCTTGAACTACTATTATACTACTGACTAAATCTTTGATGAAAATTGGTTGATGACTACACAGTGCAATGGGAAGTCTCTTATTTTTTAAAACCAACAAATGTAAACATACCAATCGGATATTTTTCTTTTATATAATTTGTGGTCTACGCTGCCAGGGCTATCCGGCCAAGTTTCTTGTCTCAGCAGGAGACCGTCTGATAGTAATAAAAGCAAATAAAACGCGAACACAGCACTATAAAAGTTAAGATCTAAAAATTTGGTAATAGGGTTATTTTGGCGTCTTCTTTTTATAACGTTAATTACTTTATTGATATTCAACAGGAGGAGACTTCCCCATTATTGGATACATTTTCTCATTTGACCAAGAAATGTTCTAGCTCATTTACTGATTTCAAATATGCTGTTTAAAAACTTTCTTATACTCTTGTATTTCTCTAATCTCACAAAATACAAGCTGGATAGTGAATCGCTAAAGAAATTTATTAACTGTTTCTTATTTCCGGTAGTTTGCTTCTATACTTTGATTGTATTTTATGGCTTGAGCCATGGAATTGTAGAAGCATAGCCAATAAATTCCTCTCTAGACTCTCATCATAAAACCATAACCCAATAGAAACCTCTTCAGTCTCTTTTGCTTTTTTAAATAAATAGTGGAAGTTTTGTTTTTCTCCATTATTAGATATTACAATTATATGACCATGTTCTCAATTCCTTTGGTATTCGTTTATTTTGTGGGTTCAAATTTGATCCCATCTTTATCTCTCCTTCAGTTTCAATTATTTCTTGATTTTCTGTTTCTTCTATATAAAATGTAGAATCATTTGATATTAAAAAACTGAAATAACGTCTTTAGTTATAATTTATTTGATGGTCGTCAGTTTCAGGGGTTTCGCAGGTATCAATTTGGAAGCCTCTTTTGTTTATCCAAAATATTTGAGGATTTGATCGATTTTAATCATTGCTTGTTTGACACCTGTCAACTGTCATTATTGTTATGACCTCGAAAACATAAGCGGGGACTTTTTTAACGCAGCAAATAATGAAATTTCAATAAGATCACCATATTAAGTAGTACGTAGTCCCTAATTGGATACGCCAGTGTCATTTTGGTCCGAATATTTTTAGCGCTGCGGTGGCGGACAGATCAACTACTTTCTACCACGTTGGCTTAAAACCTTGTTTATTTCGTGATCAGATTTCCTTTTGCACAGTCTTCTGACGGTTTGAAAAACTGGCAAAAAGCAAGGTAGTAGAAAGTAGTTTACATTAGAGCCACCAGAGTGCGTATCGCTTATCTTGAAATGCCAATACATATTGGGTTTAAATTAGTTTATCATTTAAACGTTACCATTAGTGTGTAGAATTATAATTAATTTGTTTATTTTGATAATCATATTTTCTGTGAAAAAAAACTACGCAATAGATATATTTATATAATAATAATTATAAATTATCCTACGATTTTCTTCTGGAATATGTGAATGTGTGTAAATATATTTGTGTAAAGTAGTGCTTCATCGAGATTTTAAGTGCAATATCGGTTAATACAAAGATTTTTTGAAAAATATTTTGGTTTGTCTACAAAATTTTATACCTAACCTTAAATATTTATTGCTCGTAGTTACTCACAAGCAGGATACATTTTTTTTACTTTTGTTAACTGATATTGCCCTCGAAATCTTCAGTATTGCCAAAAAGCTACCTTCTTAAACGTGCATTTGATCCCATTAAAATACTACTGCTGTAATTTGGTTAGTTTAAGGATGTGTGTAAAAAATATCAATAAAGGAATTTAACCGCTTATTTAAATGAAATACTCACACATTGAAGTCTTATTTTTTGTATTCTTTTAAATAGTAGTTAATTCCTAGTAGTTAATAAACGAAGGTTTAATAGAAAGTGCCAAATTGATTAGTGGTTTTAAGGGCTCTGTTCGCATTTTACGAATTGGCAACAGCGCACGAAGAAGGTAAATAGACATCATACACCTTTGCGCATGTCAAAAACAAAATAAAAACCCGAAATCTGATCTAATAGTAAATAGTTAATTGGAAATAACTAAAACAGCAAAAAAAACCTCTTAAATATTATCAAAACGCATCTGATTTGTTTGAGTCGTTACAAAGATGACATTGCAGACCGCCATCTATGGAATTCTGTACCTAATACCTAACCACAATTGTCAAATATTTTTTTTATTAAAAAACATCAAATGCCAATAGCATACATCCTTAAACGAAAATTAAACATTATTGAGCTAATCAAACTGAAGTAAATTACAGTTATACCATTAAAATTGTAAATATTTGATGGAGGTAATTTTTTTTGAGTAAAGTTGTAAATTTTAGTTTAGTTACATCAAAAATAAATCATCTCGAGTTTAAATGCAGTTGAATGAAAGTAGTTTTTAGTAAATTAATTTGTATGCATCTTTATACTGGGTGTTTCATTGGGAAAGGGCCTAACTTTAACTGTTGATGGGGATCACTTTGGTGGTTCCAAAAACCTATATTTAATGTGTCTGCTGTACTTTATAACCGAGATACAGGGTGTTTTATAAATTTATCCTATTTCTTTCGAACCTCATAACTTCCGAGTTACCCTGTATATTATTTTGAGATTTGGTACACGTAATAACCATTACCTAGAGACTCCATCAAAAGCATCTCCAAAAAGATAATGCAGGTCCGGCTTAACAAAAAATTTCAAAACTCGTCTTTCCTAAAAACAACACCCTGTATATAGATTTTCTGAAAAGTGCTCTTTATAATAGAAAAGGGTATGAAAAATCGAATCTACTTATTTCTTTTTTATTTTTCCGCAGACAATTTTACTACCAAAAATTCACCGTCAAACTTATAATTTATGCACGTTTTGGGGGTTAACAATGGTATCGGAGAGGTTTTTTTATTTTTTAGCTTGAAATGGAATCCATTCAATGCATCTAGAGAAGCATCCTAGAAATTCAATTGAGTGTGTATGTTTACGAGTACAGACCACTAAAAATGTGATTACAGGGGCGTACTTAGAACATACTCATTCAGTATGTTTCGAATATCTCGAACACCCTGTATAAGGATATGTATCAACAAAAGTTAGGCCCTTTCCCAATGAAACACCCAGTATCCTTATACAGGGTGTTCGAGATATTCGAAACATACTGAATGAGTATGTTCTAAGTACGCCCCTGTAATCACATTTTTAGTGGTCTGTACTCGTAAACATACACACTCAATTGAATTTCTAGGATGCTTCTCTAGATGCATTGAATGGATTCCATTTCAAGCTAAAAAATAAAAAAAACCTCTCCGATACCATTGTTAACCCCCAAAACGTGCATAAATTATAAGTTTGACGGTTAATTTTTGGTAGTAAAATTGTCTGCGGAAAAATAAAAAAGAAATAAGTAGATTCGATTTTTCATACCCTTTTCTATTATAAAGAGCACTTTTCAGAAAATCTATATACAGGGTGTTGTTTTTAGGAAAGACGAGTTTTGAAATTTTTTGTTAAGACGGACCTGCATTATCTTTTTGGAGATGCTTCTGATGGAGTCTCTAGGTAATGGTTATTACGTGTACCAAATCTCAAAATAATATACAGGGTAACTCGGAAGTTATGAGGTTCGAAAGAAATAGGATAAATTTATAAAACACCCTGTATCTCGGTTATAAAGTACAGCAGACACATTAAATATAGGTTTTTGAAACCACCAAAATGATCCCCATCAACAGTTAAAGTTAGGCCCTTTCCCAATGAAACACCCTGTATGAACAATCCTCTGGTTTGCTCGATTCGACCAAGTTACCCCTTCAACAAACTGTCTCCATTCAACAAGCACAGATGGCCAATAACACGGACATTTTAATGATCAACTCCGATAAGTCTTGGAATCTCCTTCAATTTTTCATGGTTCACACCTTTTCTTGTTACAAAGCTAACGAATTCGTTTTAGATTCCTGATACTAACAGTCAGGAATTAATCGCGCACAAAACGGTACCATTCCTCAGTATTTTCATTTTCAGTACCTAAGAGCCTGAGGATATCACCATTAAAATCGGCCTGGTCTATTGTGGTAATCTCATCTCCATTTAATAGTCCACTGAGGGCCGGTTTATAAATTGCCAATATTATCCATAAGATAAAACTAACTAGCAGATAAAGTTCCAGTATGTTCGGAAGCGGTTTATCAACTCGTTTTTATCCTCTAGTTAGTTAACTGATAGATAATGAAAGTTGGCAATGCTGATGGATGAATGTAAGCAATCTCATTAGTTGTTACAAGAACAAGGTCATGTCACATTAATTGAGATGTCACGACCGTTTTCTTAGGTTATTGTTGATTGCTTTTGTTTATGCAAAAGTTTGTGTTTTTCCTTTCTGAAGAGTTTTTGATTGTTGATGAACATGCTTTTTTGGATGATTATATTCTGGATAGCGAGCTCTTGAGTACGAAAAAAGGCCGTATACAGTTAGGGAAAGAGTAGACAACTTCGAAAAGTGGGATAACCAGGATTTTCGTGCAAGATTTATAGGATGACAAAAGAGACTGTTCTGTCAATATTAAAACTCATTGAGGATTCAACTACTTTTTGTGCTCTTAGTCGTACTAGTACTTTCCATTTTTCACTTTGTTCAAAACCAAGTAAATTAGACACACCAAAAAACGGAATCAAAACAAACAAACTCTTCTGCATAAAGTGAGGTTATATAATTGACCTTAACCTCCAGATATCGACCTAACCGCCAGTTGAAAGTTACAGATAAATATTTGACATTTTAGCTGTCGGATAAAGTTAACCTATTGTTGATAAACCGATCTTTCCAAAATAACTGGTAGTTAAGCATTAACTGACAGATAAATTGCTATTGATAAAGCGGCCCTGAGTTTGCGGCTCCTTACGTTTGCTCCTGGAAACAATCATATCAGATATTACTTTAAAACCAACTTCTTTTTTGCCTCTTATTGCTGGTTATTCAACACTGTAGCCTTTTTAATAGTCCCTTCTCCATCAAACCTAACCTCCACCTCTAGTTTTGCGTGATCTTTCTTATCCCATCCAGATTATTTCCTTCCATTTATTTCTATCTTCTTTCATCGACCCTCGTCCATTGTAACTAAATAAGGTTGTGGTCTGTGATCTGGTCCGGCATCTTCCTCTCTCATTCCCTATTAGCCATTGCATTTCCTTGCGTTTTCTTCCATATTTCTGTGGTCTAGCAGACTTTTTTCGGTTTTTGAGCTGTCTGTGTAGCAGACAAGCTCTGCTTGGATTGACTGTTTATTTTTCCAAGTTTCCCTGTTTTGATCATAGTTTTAAAAGTTTTCTCAAAGCCATATTTCGGTACCACTTGATCCGATGGTATTCCGAATATTGGGTGGATGTCCAACTCCTTTTGTAGCTCAAGATATTTGGATCCATGTAGGATTATTATAGAGGTTGGGTTTACTAAGACTGCCTGGATGATACTGTAACCAACTTTTGGTTCAGGTCCATTGAGTAGATTCCTCTGCTCAAGAAATGGAAGCATCAGTAAATATCTAGGTTTCTTGATTACTTGCAATTCTTCAGTAGTTGGAAAAAGGACCTCAATTTTCCATTTGGAGTTTGTTTTGGTTTTAGTGTCCATGGATTCCTGTTTTTTTATTATAACCAGGATGATAGTTGGCTCTCACAATTCTGTGACTTCCTTTGCTGCCTGAACTTTTCCTTACAGGCTGCAGGTTGAGCTTCATTTCCAGATCCGTTTTTTTTACTTAATGGTGAACAAAACTACCCCTTGTTTAATGGAGATGTGCTGCATAAAAATTTGAGGGGGATTATCGAAATCTTCTTTTAATTATTTTCATCTTCAATCATTATAAAACACGAAATAATTTAATGGTAAAACTTGAAGACACATTTTCTAATAAAAATAGAATATTTTTTCACCTGAAATAGTAGTATTTTAAAATTTCTTAAACAATTAGATTGTTTCATATATGCAACTTTAACTTTTTTTGTGATTAGAAGGTTGTTATTAATGTTTTATTAGATAATCAAACTCGAATTATTTGTTTCCCTAATAAAATATCCGATAAAATTAATAAAAGTATCCTGATTGCAACTGCAGCAAATAATTGGACCTAGAAGTTCTTTTACACTGCGACTTTGATAAACAGTTGCAGCTTGTTCTTTATGAATAATTAAATGATAAAAAAAGCACCAGATTAAATTTATATCCATGTTATAATTGTTAATTATAAAACAATATTTATATAAAAATTTCATTCACATTTTTTAGGTATAGCATTGTAACATGGTTAAAGTTAAATTTTGACAATTATTAATGTAATAATTGATGTTCGTAATGTTACAAAATTTAAAAATATATATATAAATTCGGTTATTGGTATTGGAAACGAAATTGTATTAATTTTAAATAAAATTTTAGAGCACCTAAAAAAGGACTTTGATTGTTTTTTTCCCTATATATATAGAATAAACTCATCTTTTGTAACTGAAAACTTATCCAATCCACTTTAGTTAAAACAAACAATAATCCTAAATAAAAATATACACCTTATACAAGTTTGTAATAAAACTACAAACTTTTCAATGAAATATAACATCTTATAAGCAGGTCTGTCGATAAAACCCAAAATCATAAATCTTAAAACAATAGTGTAACAAAATAAAGTCACTTTATTTTAAAAACAGTCCCAAATCTTCACTGAAACTTTTTGTCCATAGAAAGTGATGTAATCCTTTAAAGTTTCAGGATTTTCAGCTTTATTGTATCTCCCGGTAACTTTTCTACAAAAAAAATACCAAATAGTTTAAAAAAACTAGATATTAAAAAAACTACTTACTAGTAATTCCCTATATTAATGATAAGTTCCAACTTTCATTTTCTTCGGCCTTCTTGGTTGCATCGAACCTTCAATATCCGATGTATCTGACTCCGTTTCATTAAACACGCTGTCTTTGATATCAGCATCAAGATTGAATGACCCTGTCGATTTTGCTTTTTCTAAAGTGCGAACTATAAAAAAAGATTTTATAGTTTTCCAAAATCAAAAATTAAGAACTATAGCAAAATTAAAACAAAAAGCGTTGCATGTCATGCCAGAGAACTCATAATTATACCATAGAACAGAAATAATTACATAGAGTTCCGGTATTCGATTGATGCGGTGTCAGTGATGATGACATATTTGGATCAGTTCAATCAGTTGTCTTGTGTCATTTCAAAAGCCTTATTTTGTTCATTTTTAATCCAGTTAAAATTGAAACTAAAAAATACTTTAAAACCAATTCGACGATGTCCAATGAATAAATACTATCTAGCCAAGCAGGTTTTATAAACAATGTTAATAAAACAACATATTAAAATTTTTTTTTTGAGAATTACTTTGAAAATAAAAGTACTGGGAACTGGAATTTTTTCTAGTATTGTACGCAAAGAAGACTCACTACCTTTAAATATTTCTTTGTCTTTAAGCAAGGAATATACAGCTTCTGGAAGCATCCAAATAACAATGATAATTCACTCAAGATATTCTATTTTGTTGTGTTAAGAACAGATTTTTTAATATTGTTAACACTGCAAGAAATAACCATAAATAATTCTGAAATAGTTGTTTATAACTTGATAATAATATTTTTCTTTGTTTAATACTTGGAGAAAAGACGTTCTAGAAAATTTAGCAGTCAATAGTCTTAGAAACCAGGAAATTCAACGAGCAGTTCTGTTGGCACGCCCTAAAACTTTTGTAGATTCAAGGCCAATTGCACAGGAATTCGATTCTGCAACAGAAGCTGCAGGTAGACTAGCTCGGATCATGACAACGTGGAAGAAATGGTGACGAAAGTACTAAAAGTGGTAGCTACGACGAAGAAGCTGTAACTGAAGTGAACGTGAAAAGAAGGGCCTGTCAACAGCATGAAAACTAAAAATGGTCAACTCCTGGAGGGCAACATAACCTCTATATTATTTTAATAGTAAAATGGTCTCTTAGTTTGTAACAAAATTAAGCTAACCAATGTGGTTATTTAGGAAGCCATAAATATACTTATAACAATCAAGAAATAATTTCTATAAGGTGCAGTCAGTAAAAAACTGAAAAAGTGGAAAATTGTTTCCACCTGCACCCAGGGTAAAGAAAGTAAATAGTTTCCATACCAAGCTTGACCGTTTTCTATGAAAAAACAACTACTTCCTGGGCTATATGCCCCAGCGGACATTGAATTACATTCCAAAGAAAACGTGATCGCGACCGACTTCGTCGATACTTATGTCCAGTATTGATTATGGAACACAATACTTATGCATAAATTCCTAATATGAAAGGAAAAAATTGCCCAGTTGTGTCTCAATTAATTGAAAGGAAGAGTTCAGTGCCCCATTTTATTAACAAGAAGCCATTAAGAACTGACCCATGCCCCATTTCATTAATGAGAAGCAATAAAGGTTGTAGTTGTGTCTCAATTAATGGAAAGCAATAAAAAAAGAAGAATGTCCTGTCCAGTTTTATTAATAGGAAACAATAAAGAGTAGTATTAATGGGAAGCAATAAAAATAGTCCCATTTTATTAAAAGGCAACATTAAAAAAGGTTATTACACATTCCATTTTATTATGTAATAAGAAGCAAAGCATGTCCAAGATAAAGTTTATGAATGGGAAATTTCAATAAAAAGTCTATTTGTGTTCCAGTTTATTGATGGGAAACAATAAAAAAAGGTGAAATTCATTGTATCAATTTGTGGAAATTACAATCTCTTAATGGGAAGCATTCAAGAATCTACTTATGACCCATTTTATTAATAGGAAGCAATTTAATTAATAACAGACAATAAAAATACTAGTCATGTCTAATTTTATTAAATGGAATCAATAATAAACCCATACTATCATGAATGGCCCATGTTAATAATGGGAAGCAATAAAGAGTTCACTCATGCCCTATTAATTATTGGAAGGTATTAAAAAATTGTCTAGTGATTCATTTTATAAAAGAGCATACAAAGAGTCCAGTGGCCTATTTCTGAACCTAGCAACCTAACCTAACTTAACCCAACCCAACCTTACCTAACATAACCTAAGTCATGTCTCATTTTATTACTGGGAAGTAAAAAGCAATAAAATTTCCAGTCATGCCTCATTTTACTATGTTGAAGCAATAAAAAAGATTAAGTAGGAAGCACAGAAAATAATAAGGTTGCATTTTATGCTAATGATAGTAAGCAATAAATAATGTAGTGTAGAGACTGGTCCCATTTTATTAGTGGTTTTAAAAAGTCATGTTTTCCACATACAAGATGACTTCCCTGTCATTTACATGATCAAGTAAACAAAATAAATGTTTTCATATTTGTATTTATGTTAAATGTTATAAAAAGATTATAGTACTAGGAATATTTTATATCTTTCTGTTTAAATTCATCAAATTAACTAAAAAATATTTCACCACAAAAATAGAGTGACTTACTTTGAGCTTCTAATAAGCTGTTCTGCCTTTTCAAATCCTCGATGTCTTGTTGATGAGAGCTGTTCTTTTTTCGCATTGATAGAATATATTCTGCAGCCTTTTTTAAAATTTGAGCTCTACTGGCCTAAAATAAAAAAGACCTTCCAATTGCTCGATAGTCTGTTTGTTGTAGTGAATGGATCAAGGTGCAATCATTTTGTTGACCAATTCCAAGCATTTAACAAAAATAAAAAAAACAAAAAATAATAAACAAAATAAAGTAAAATGCGACAATAAAATGTTTGCACCAACTCATGTTGGAATGACTTACCACTTTTTCGCCATTTAAGGCAGGCACAGAATCTCTTAAACTGCTAAAACTATCTTTTATGTGATCACGTCTTTTTCTTTCCAAAGCATTGTGGTGTGCTCGTTTTTCGGCCTATTATTATTAAATAATATTAAAATTTATTATTTAACTGGAATAATCTATTCAAACTAAGTGGTAATCAAAAGGTTAATTGTTTATAAAACGTATATTTAAATATGACATGAGAAAAATTAAGACGTAAATATTAAAATAGAGGTTACAATAAATATAAAATATTTACCTGTGAATAATACTGATTACCGGAGCTTTGTCTGCCTGTTGCTTGACGAGAATCGGAGTCATCACCTTCCTAAATTATAAAATTAGTTAAAACAGGATTATTGATCTGCAGCATGTTATTGTTTAGCTAACTTACATCGCTTTCGACGTCGATGTCTCGATCATCATCACTCATTTTACTTCCTTTTTTGGACAAAAACTAATAAATAATAATAATATAATCCACACGAATTATTTTTAATATGATTTTATTATTTACGAATATAAATTTGATAAAACAAATGTTTTTTAAAGCACTATAATTATTTCTTCAAACACATTGCCATCTAAAAAACTGCAGTGAATGTGACTCAGTGTTGCCACGTGACTTTGACGTCACATTCATTGCGCAATATTCAATGAATAAATTTTTAAAATTTTGTGAATTCTTATTACTAATCGTGACAAACAAATTCTTAATCTCAAAATAATTCAACAACTTTTTTCAACCATTAATAACGATTAGTTTAAAAAATATATTTGAAAAGTAAGTTGCCTAGTGTAGATAAATTAAAAATCCTTAAAAAAGAAGAAGATTTAGTTAGAACTTTTATATTTATGTTCAAAAAGTCACGTACACTTGTTTATTGAAAAATAGAAAAACAAGGATACGAAAATTTAATAGTGATAATGGAATTACTCAGGGACTTCAAATCATCAGAAGAAATTTTGATTTTAAAAGGCACAAACGAAACAGACACTATTAAAAAAATACGCGAGTTTTTTGTGAATTCTCAAGATGTTTCCAAGGAAGATATTTCTCAAAGGAAAGAAGACTCTGCCGTTTCAATATGTTGTGAAAACGTCGAAGAGATGTTACTGTCCAACATTCTTAAAGTATTAACTCCTAGCGGAAAATTAATAATAACAAACGTAGAAGACAAAGAACAAACCAAATTAGACCTAATTACTAAAGGTTTCATGAACGTCCAAATACTAGAAGAATGTGTAACTGCGACTAAACCGAACTTCAAAGCTGGATCATCTACACAAATCAAACTCCCAAAGAAGTTAGCACCAGCAGTCTGGAAATTGGATGATGATCTGGGTGATGATGTAGAAACAATAGACCCTGATGACTTATTGGATGACGAGGATTTGCAAAAACCAGATCCAAACAGTTTAAGAGTTTGTGGAACAACTGGAAAACGTAAAGCTTGTAAAGACTGTAGTTGTGGTTTAGCTGAAGAGCTAGCAACTAAAGCTAGTAAAGGAGATGTCATTGATACTAAAGATGCCCCTAAATCATCTTGTGGTAGCTGCTATTTGGGAGATGCATTCCGTTGTGCTACTTGTCCTTATTTAGGTATGCCTGCATTTAAGCCTGGGGAGAAAATTCAATTGGTAGGGAATCAACTTCAAGCTGATGTTTAAATAGTTTAAAATAATACATCACAGTTCTAGATTTTAATATTGTTCTAAAATGTATGTAATATTTCTCTAAATAAAATTGTAGATAAAATTTTTTTGATGTGCTTAATTTTTAATTATTGATAGGAATAATGAATTAAAAAGTGCTCATTTTGCAATTATTTTATTCACTTTTAAAATGTTGCAAAGCAAATTTATAACTTACGTACATTTAATAATAAATAATCTAATATAAAAGTCTTTTAACATATTATTTTTCATATAAATTATGCTTCAGTGACTCAATGAAGCCTTGGTTTCTTTTCAGGTGGAGGTTTAATTTTCTCTTGCTTAATCTCAGTTTTAATATCTTTACTTTCTACTGGCCCATTATCATTTTCTTGCTTAACTGGCACAACTGATTGTACTTTGGGCTGAGGAGGAATAGGCAGAGGAAACTTTCTAATTAACTCTCCTAACAACATATCAACTCTTTGTCTTTGGAACAAAGAACTAGGTTCTTCTCTGGGTTTTTCATCTTTTTTCGATTTTTCTGCAACTCGCTGTGATTTAAAATCCCAAGAGTACCCTTTGCTAGGGTGGTATTTAGCAAAACCAGAAGATTCTTCAAAAGATGATTGTAGGTGATGGACTGCAGATAACTAAAAACAACCAAACTTAGGCATTACATATTTTATAAAATTGTAACAAAACTCACCAATCTAGAATTTAAAACACTTGCCAAATCAGGAGCCTGATAGACAATACCAGCAATTATATAATAATCTGCCAATGGAATAACTTGTTGATTGCTTTGTCTGTGCTGTTTACGAATAACGTAAAGAATGGGTTCTTGTACATGTAGTAAAATGTATTCAACTCCAGTCATGTTTCTAATAAAACATAATAAATAAGATAAACTACAAAGGAATTGCAACAGATTTACTTACTGAAGTTGTTCGGGATTTAAACGTTGCATTTTAACAATCTCATTATTACAAGTCCTATCAAAAAAAGGATTCGATACTTGTGAAAAATATTCCATAATATTACTAGTGTTAAGGATAGGAATCCACGTCGAATCGTGCCAAGATAGACTTAAAGGATTATCTGGAATTCCTGGAGCCGATATTCCCAATCTACCTGCCATCATTTTGCTTTTTATATTCCTTCGTTCGATCTAAACCTAGATAAATAATAAGTCTCAACGATCTAAAAACATAAAACTGAGAAAACTATTTTTTAGGTTAGGTTACCTACTTGAAGTTATCGTTGGGTCGTTAGCTTCTTCCATCCATAAATTTTTCTAAAAAAGAGGGATATTATGCATAAATTTGCATTAATCTTAAAAGGCAAGTTTTTATCTTATGATAAATAATTTCAATATTAATATTTATTTTATCTAATGGTGTTCCATTACAAAATTAACATAGGTAAGTAGTTGCGAGTTGCTCAATTTCGTATTTATACTTTATTTATTTTTAACAAAAATCCAAACTACATTGCCAATATAAAGTAAGTAAATATAATTATTTGCATGTGAAGTTGTGGTGGAAAACCATTAATATTTAAATTGGCTGCTTCTAATTAAATAATTCATCCATGATAACTTTATTTAAACACGATAACTGATTTGGCAACGGTGCTCAGATATGTTCTCATTTTATGTTACAAGGGTGTTAAAAATAGTATTTTTGATAAACATTTAAGATTTTGTGAAATTTTACTGAAACGTAGGATAAACAATTATTTTATTTACGATATCAACAACTTACTGGCTAAAGTTACGAGTGTGTTAAAAAATTAACTAAAATATACGAGGGTTGTCTGAAAAGTTTCTGACCTAACAAAGATACTAGACATTTTTTCTTCAAATTAATTTTTATTTTTCTACATAGTCTCCTTGTAAGTCTATACACTTCTCCCAGAGATGCTCCCATCTCTTCAACCCGTCCAAATAGTACACGGCGTATTTCTCTGCAAAATAGTTGTTTACGAAGGTGATGGCCTCCTCATTCGACGAAAATCTCTGTCCTCCTAGCGCAACTTTTAGCTTAGGGAACAAAAAAAAGTCGCTTGAGGCTAGATCTGGTGAGTAAGGAGGGTAGTCAAGCAGTTCAGACCGTAATTCGTGGATTTTCGCCATGGCAACCGCTGAGGTGTGAGACGGCGCATTGTCTTGGTGAAACAAAATTCTTTTTTCTGCAAATGTGGCCGTTTCCGCAGTTTTTGCCTTCAGTTTGTCAAGTAATGATGCGTAATATGCTCCTGTAATGGTTTTTCCTTTTTGAAGATAATCGATTAAGATAAGTCCATGACTATCCCAGAAAACAGTTGCCATCACTTTTCCAGCCGAAGGAACAACCTTTGCTTTTTTTGGAGTCGATTCCCCCTTCACAGTCCATTGTTTTGGTTGTGTTTTTGTTTCTGGAGTATAAAGGTGTATCCAAGTTTCATCTACAGTAATTAATCGGCGCCAAAACTCTGATTTATTGCGCCAACAGAGAGTTGGAAATGTCATTCGAACAAGTTTTTGGTCCAAAGTGAGCAAACGCGGCACCCAACGCGCGGACAGCTTTCTCATGCCTAAATCTTGATTCAATATGTGACAAACACGTTCTTTGGACATGTTTATAGCCTCTGCTATCTGTCTAATTTTAATTCGACGGTTGTCTAGCACCGTATGGTGAACTTGAGCGATATTATCGTCAGTGGTTGCAGTTTTTGGACGTCCCGAACGTTCATCGTCACCCAAGCCGGTACGGCCACGTTTAATTTCAGCAACCTAAAATTTCACGGTGGTAAATGATGGTGCAAAGTCCCCGTACACAGCGTCCAATTTGTCTTTGATTTGCGTAGGCGTATTGCCTTTCAAAAACAAATATTTAACGGCAGCTCGATACTCGATTTTTTCCATTTTCATAAAAACACTCACATCGACTCACTCAAATGATTGACAAACAGCAACTGCACGTCCAAAATGGCTGAAATTTGAGTGGGTACCTTTCAAAGCATGCGCAAACACATTCCCCAACTGTTGTTTACGAGTGCTACCATCTTCATGTTGAGGTCGGAAACTTTTCAGACAACCCTCGTATATGTACATTATGGTACCTTTGACACCAAAAACATAGTGATTTGAGAGAAAAAAATAATTAGATCCTTAGTTAACGATTATTACAACGTTTTATGTTGATATATTTTTTATAATTAGGAATTATGACTTAGTTTGCAGTCAAAAAACAACTAGAAAGAGATTTTTTTAAAGAAACTAGTAGAAATAATCTAGTAACATTGTTATAAATTTGAAGAATCCCTAAAATTCAAACAAACATTCAAGACCTATACGTTTGCGTCAGTACTGATTAAAATAAAATTATCATAAGTCCCTCGTAGCTTACGGACTAATGCGGACCGGTGTTGCCAAGTCAATTTTTCGTACTCGGAGTCCATTTATTTTACACTAATAAAATTTATAGACATTAATTTATAAAAAAATCAGTAACTTAATACTTTTCTACCAACAATTTAACCATGTACGTACCAATTTCTATTTTAAATAGATAATTATTTTGTTTTCAGATGACTTTGGAAGTGGTTCCTATTCACAAACACTCCGAATATCTCATCGACTGTTGTAACATTATAAATCAAGAATGGAAAAGATCAGAAACTGCTCGATTACACAGTTTAAAACAATCTTGCGATAATTTACCAACGTCTCTGGTTTTATTAAAGGATAAAACTGTAATAGGACATCTTAAACTATCGAAAATACCAAGCATTAAAACCGCATGCTTCGTAGAATCCGTGGTTATAGAGCAAAGTTTAAGAGGAAAAGGTTATGGATCGATTCTAATGAAAGAAGCCGAGGATTTTTGTAGACAATTGGGTTTGGAAACGGTTTATCTATCTACCAAAGGACAGGAACGTTTTTATAGGAAGTTGGGTTACGTTGATTGCGCCCCTGTTTCTATTTACGGAAATTTTGTGGCTAAGAATCAAGAAGATTCTGTTAAGGTTGTTAAAAAATCTGTTAAATTGTCAGAAGATTCCGGATTGATATGTAATAGTTCAAATAGTGTGATTCCTCCACCTCCATTGCCCCCTTTAAGTAAAAATGTTTTAGCTGAAAAGACTTTTATGAAAAAGGTGTTATGAAAAACAAAAAATTAACAACAATATATTTATTATTTATATAAAATTGTAAATATTGTCAACCATTTTTAACAAAATACAGTACTCCAAGCAAAAAATCTACAAACCCTTATTACATATTCCAACAATTTGACAATAATGTTCAGGTTGGCTTAAACATTCAACTAAGAACCTTCCCAAATCAAACTTGGATAAAGTGCGACCTCCAGGAGAAGCTCCTTGTTTTACAATGTAGTCTACCGGAGGTTGATCTGCAAAAAATATATTCTCAACACAGAAAAAGAAACCTACACCAAAAATAATTACCTACTATGCGTGGAGGAAAACAAGCAATATACTTTCGATCTGAAGCCTGAAGAACATGCAACATCCTTTTATGTTCTTCGGTGAGATCATTAAATATTGGCGGCACCTGTTCTGGTTCGAAAAATAAAAATGCCGATAGACAAACTGAAATAACGTCCACATTCAGTTCTTTCATGGCTTTTAGTATGTTTTTAAACCCTCGCTTAAAACGGTTGTGGGACGTACATCATTTCGAGTTCCTAGAGCTACCACTACTCCATCTACATCTTTCACACCATTCAAAACGCTTTCGTAATCTAGTACATCCCCTTTTACAACTTCTACAGTGCTTTTTAGATGTTCTGGCAATTTTGCTGGGTCTCTAACAAAGGCCTTAACATTTAGTCCTACAGGACAAATATATTTAATTAATTATCTATAAAAACAAAATAAATAAATACACATATGTCCAAAAGTTTGGAATAACGGAATATTTCATCTTTTATTAATTTTTATAAATATTTTTTTGATTTAAGTAAACATCATTTTGCTACAATTAAATAAAATTAAAAATCAGTATTTCCTCGATGGGCCTGTATGCATGACTGTAGGCGATGTGGCATGCTATCGATTAAATGGTCGAGCTGGGCTTGCGGAATTCTCTCCCATTATTCACGAGCATCATCTTTTAATTCTCGTAGAGTAATTGGGGGAGGGTTTCACTTCTTAATGCGTGTTTTAAGAATGTCCCAGGCATGTTCAATGACGTTCATTTGATGGCCATCTTAATGTGGATATTCCTTCTTCCAAAAAATTTTGTACTGCAGCTGTTCGATGTGGAGGTGCATTGTCATGCATAGACACAAATCCATCACCTACCGCCCCCCGGAATAGACGCACAACAGGATTTAAAGCTTTCTCGATGTACACAGCACCAGTGATTCTTCTCTCCAAAACCAGGAGAGGCGTCCGTGTACCCCTCATAATACCACTCCAAACTATAATTCTCCCACCTTCAAATGGAACACGTAGTTGGGCTGTTTCTAATCGGGCTTGTCGTTCTGGGGCCCTCCATACTAGCGTTCTTCGCGAATCAGAAACCAAGCCAATTCTGGATTGATCAGAGAAAATCACGTAATTCCAGTTAGGACCATGGTGTAACATTTCTTGAACCCATTGCAACCTTACAATTTTTTGTTGATAGGTTAGTTTGGGAACACGTAGAGGTCTTCTGCGATACAAATTTACCGCATTTAATCTTCGTGTAATTGTTTGCCTTGAGATATTCAGTCCTTCAAGTCTAGCAATTTCTCTGGATATGCCACTTGTAGATTCCTGTCGATTTCTTCGAGCTATCAATGTTATCTGCCGGTCTTGTGCTGCTGTTGTACATCGACTTCTGCCACTTCTGGGACGATCCTTTACATCATTTGTGTCTTGGATTTTTTTTTTAATTTTTGATACAGCACCCTGAGTAACACCAACAATATTCGCGATATCTTTGACTAAAGCCCTATTGTAACAAAGCAATTACTCTAGACCTATTAAAATATCATATCATGTCTCTGTGCATTTTTAAACAGCTCAAATGAAATTTAAACAAGAATTGGAATAATATGAAAGCACCCAAATCAATTAAATATGAACAAATTAATACAAAAACGAATCAAATTTAGTATTATTTTGATTTAAAAACGCTTTAAAATAAATATCAAGAGTTTTTAAAAAACCATAGGCGTAGATATATTATTTCTAAATATTCCAAACTTTTGGACATGTTTATATTCATGCTACAGGCATTATTTTAAGGTCTGTTCCAACCAAGCAGAGAACCGCTCTAAAATAGTAATTTTTGTGCGCAGTGCACTAATTTGGTCTCGTGAGTGGTAATATTACCGTTCTAGAACGGTTCTTTGCTTGGTTGGAACAAACCTATAATTGCTGCATTAAGGTGTGTCCACACTATGCCGCGGTTGGCCGCATTGACACTGACGGGTTGGCAAAGCCTCTGACACGCTCCGAGGGGCCAACGCCTGTGTCAACGAAAACCGCTCGAGTGCTGTTCTACTAAAAATAAAGTCAATAAGAGTGGGAACCTAACCTAACGTGCAAACTACTAGCTTCATGTGGCTTTTACAGAAGTAAAAAAGGAAAGGTCTTGCGCGGGAATAGTGATGTAGTACAAAATGAATAAATGGTTCTGCTACAACAGCATGCTCGGAATTAAAACCAAAAGAGATGCTAATACAGTTCTGCGACTAAAAGTCAGTGTTGGCTTTGCCGACTTGGCAATGCCCCAATTAATTCGGGGCTCTGGACGAACGAGAAATACCAATCCACGCCAGGACCAGTACCTAAGAATTTTAACCTTTAGAAATTGTTTCGGACCGTGGCTGATCAATGGTTTCGTGTAACTGATATGTCATTTGTCATTATCGAAGAATAGCTTTTGAGTTACCGTCCCCACTTGATGCCAAAAAGCTAGGTTAGGTTAGGTTGTGTTGAGTGGGTCTATAAAGGCACTCCACTGCGACTTGCAAGTCTATTTTTACTGACTTATGTATGAGATTTCCGCCTGAAATACGAATGCATAGGATCCTAAAGAGATTGAAATTTCTGTGCTAGGTCTGTACCCGCATACACCAGCACCAGTGCCTAATGGTGTTTTAGAGCCATCTCTGTACCAATATAGCTGTCTGCTCTTAATAGTTCATTTTTAATTGGATATAGGACGGTATTAGGCAGATCGTAGTTTACTGTTGGGAGGCATTAGGTATGTCAGAGATCATTCCCAGAATACTGTGACTTTCAGTGTCCAATAAGCATTCTGCTTCGCCAATGGCACCAGTAATTGCCAGACAAGCCTGTGTCTGTAAACCAGAGAGCTTTGCTTGGGCCCCCAAGCAATAGCTCCATTGGTCTAACAATCATCACATATATCCAGTAGATTTGTTTGGAACCCAAACCCAAAGATTTTCTACAGATCCTGCCACATGTCCACAAAGATAGTCTGGCCCTGTGGATAACTTTTTCCAAGTAAGATTCATATCTAGGGTAATTCCAAAATATTTTACTTCCGCTGCAAATGGAATAACCTAACCATTGTAGTAAATTGGGGGAAGATTCTCCAACTTTTTTTACCGGTAAAAGGAACTATAACAGTTTTACAAGGGTTAACAGACATCTGTTCCCTCTCTGGCACCATCTGTAAACATCTTGCAACGTCTTTTGAAGGATATTACAAGCTACCCTTCCTGACTTTGATCCTTGCCAGGATAAGATCGTCTGCAAACGCTTGCAGTTCTAACCTCTCTTCTTTCGAGAGCGCTAAGCAAGTTATCCATCAAAGATGCCAAATAGCTAACTGGAACCAAAAATGGCATCCGGAAATCTTCTCAGATGAATCTAGGTTCTGTCTTGGAATGCACGATGGTCGACAACGAGTTATCAGGATGCGTTATCAGTTATGGTGTGCAATTAGTGTAGGTCACAGGTTTCCATTGGTCTTTATAATTGGGTCCACTACAGCTCGCTATATTCAGAAAGTAGTAGAACCGGTAGGGATATTCCTTTTTCAAGATAATGCAAATCCGCTTGTAACCGGAGTGACGATGGATTTTTGAGTCTTTCGGTATCAAATTCTTTTCATGGCCTCCCAGATGGCCTGATCTATTACCTACAGAACATTCCTGGGACATGATAGGCAGAAGGCCAACCAGATTACCCAAGACTCCACGCACATCAGCTGAGTTAAGGCATCAATTGCAAATGACCTTGAATGCTCTTCCAGACCAGACATTATTAAGAAAAGTAAAGTTTTTAGATTTGATACAAGGCTGAAGTGATTATAATTTGTAATATTACATTGGCTATAAACATGTATCCTTAATTTCAATAATCGCTAGTTTTTTTAAAATGGTTATTAAGGCTAAATTGATCAGTTTTTGTAGATAATAAAACTATTTATTATTTATATAGAGATAAAACATAAGTAGTTACCTTTTTCTACAGCAGCATCCAGCACACAACGGCCGGTCATACCAGTCGAACCGAATACAACGATCGTTTTCATTTTTTAAATAAATGATCTACCTTCCAGGTGAATTTGATACCTACTAATAACAAAATTAATTATTTATCTAGACTAACAGATTATCACGTACTCCAAAATGTAATTCCTAGATAAATATTGAGGTATAATTGAAATGTTAGCAATATGAGGTAAGTAAATATAAATTATACGTATATAGTGGTGGAAAAATTTTGATTTTTCCGCTTTTAATTAAATTATTCAATGTGTGAGAACTATGTAACTCAATAAAACAAGATAAAACTAATTTGTCAACGACGCATAGAGATGTTCTTATGTTAGGAGGGTGTTAAAAGCAGTATTTTTTTATAAACATTTAAGATGTGAAATTTTACTGAAAGGTATAGTAAACAATTATCTTATCCATGATATAATCAACAGTTACTGACAAACGTTACGAGGAGGTTAAAAATTTAATTAATCTAGATTGTTAACTAAGAAGAAATAATTTTTAATTGTTACCTTTGAGCAATATAGATTGCATTAACGAAAAACTCAGTGGTAAAGATTAAAACAATTAGAACCTTTGTAAACTATTATTACAAGTTTTATCTTGATTTGGTTTTATTCTTTATTAAGTTTGTGGTGATGATCTTTGTTTCTATTAAATACTAAGACTTATAAAGCAGATAATGTTTAAACAAACTAAAAGATCTTAGTTGAAATAACCTAGTAACATTGTTATAGACTCCAAGAGACATGCTGGTGTGGAAAAGACCACACATAATGACAGGAATTCTCTCTAGACACTGTCAATTAAATAAGCATCAGAGACCAAAAGACATAGCTGAAATGGCAAAGTGTAGATTTTGTGAAATTCTTCCTACACATTACTAACAAACTGCTATCTAATGTAAATAACACTAGGGAATGTCATTTGACTTCTTTTACAAGATAGTGCAACCTGAAACCACTCAGAATTCTGAATCCCATTAAGGAAATAGGACTAGAAGAGCTTATTTTGTCACTAGGTATTTATCAGAAGCAAGAAAAGGAGCATAATATTGACCAAAATATAACTAATTCAAACATAAATCCAAGTCCCACTTTAAACACAAAAAAAACCCATAATTTAATTTAATACTTATCTACTGATAATTCAACCATTCAACCCTAGTTAAAAAGCAAAGTTTAAGAGGGAAAGGTTATGGACCAATTAAGTTTAAAAATGGCTTATTTATCTGCCAAAAGACAGGAAAAGTTTTATAGGAAGTTAGGTCACCTTAATTGCTCTCCTGTTTCTGTTTATAGGAATTTTGAGACTAAGAATCAAGATGATTCTTTAAATCCCTTTAAAAAACCTGTCAAATTATCAGAAGATTTCAGTTTGACATGTAATAGTTTAAGTAGTTTGATTCCTCCACCTACATTGCACCCTTTAAGTAAAATTATTTTAACTGAAAAGACTTTTATGAGAAAGGTTTTATGAAAAACAAAAAAATGACCAACAATATATTTATTATTTATATAAGATTGTAAATATTGTCATGCTACATGTATGCCTAATAAAAGTTTAAATGTTGTCTTATAGCACTTAATCAACATTTTAAACAAAATTTCTAAAACAACTACATCTTTAAAAAATGTGGTACTTCCTACTACTATATAACACAATTTTTAGAGTACAGTACTCCAATATACAAAAAATCTACAAACCCTTATTACATATTCCAACAATTTGACAGTAATGTTCAGGTTGGCTTAAAGATTCAACTAAGAACCTTCCCAAATCAAACTTGGATATAACTCGGCCTCCTGGAGAAGCCCCCTGTTTTACAATGTAGTCTACTGGAGGTTGATCTGGAAAAAAATGTATTTTCAACACAGAAAAAACCTGCACAAATAGTAATTACCTGCTATGTGTGGAGGAAAACAAGCAATATACTTTCGATCTGAAGCCTGAAGAACATGCAACATCCTTTTATGTTCATCATTGAGATCATTAAATCTTGGTGGAACCTTTTCTGGTTCATAAAATAAAAATGCTGATAGACAAACTGAAATCACTTCCACATTCAGTTCTTTCATGGCTTTTAGTATATTTTTTAAGCCTTCACTTAAATCAGTTGTTGGACTTAAATCATTTCTAGTTCCTAGAGCTACTACTACTCCATCTACATCTTTTACCCCATTTAAAACGCTTTTGTAATCTAGTACATCCCCTTTTACAATTTCTACAGTGGTTTTTAGATGTTCTGGTAATTTTGCTGGGTCTCTAACAAAAGCTTTAACATTTAGCCCTGCAGGACAAATAAATATAATCAATAATTCTGCATTACATACAATTCTTATTGGTAAAAAATGCCCTAGGTAATTAGATTGATTTATTCATTGATCTATAATGGCGGAATACCCAAATACCAGTTTTTTAAGTGGTTATAAAGATTGAGTTGATAACTTTTTGTAGATTAAAAAACTATTAATTATTTATCTAGGGATAAAACATAAGTGGTTACCTTTTTCTACAGCAGCATCCAGCACACAAAGGCCAGTCATTCCAGTGGAACCGAATACAACGATCGTTTTCATTTTTTAAATAAATGATCTACCTCCCAAGTGAATTTAATGCCTACTAACAAACTATCACGTACACCAAAGGCAAAAAAGTATAAAAGTAATTGTAATTGTTGTTTATCTGCCGAATGACAGTTGACAATTACAACTTCAATCAACAAGTATATTTAAAATAAAAATAATACAGCGTTATCTTTTTTAATTCACAAACTCTACTAAAAAATTAAATATCTAGAAAAATAATTTAATAGTAATGTCTTTTGTTGCTTTTAGATTAATACATAATAAAATAAACATAAAAAGTTGACTCACCTTAATTATGATTATGAGATGCGGCCCAGATAAACTATTGTAGTCATCTATTTGTTTATATATTTAATTAATTATAATTAAAATGTTCTTAAAACTATTTTCTGAGAATTTATTTGACAGGTCACCTAGCATGGAGTTGGCGAACTATCGTTGTAAGCTAATGATGTGATTGGTCAAATCTAAATACATAATGGTACTATCTCTTTTTAAAATTAACGAAAAAAGGACGTATACATATTTTTAAATTATTTGCTGTAGAAAAAATTAATTTGGGTATGGTGATTTTTGTGATTTAATTTTTCTTTAAAATCAAATATGGATTCTGAATAAAAAGTAAGAACAAAGGATGTCAGACAAATGAGTGTCTGGCAGATCCATGGTAACAACACAAGATTTCCATTTTTTATTAAATAAAAACGATTTTGAGTGCGTAAATCATTTGTGACGGTTTTAAAAAGCAAAGCTATTTTGATAGAATATTTTGAGGATTCTCATCAAAGTAGTTTCCCCAAATGAACACCCTTGATAATAATACGATTATAAAGGTATATAGAATTGAAGAAAATGGAATGGCGTCATCAGGAATGTGGTATGAAATGAATTCGAGTAGCAAAGTACCTATTTCTTCGAATAGCTTTTGTCCAGTAAACGTAAGCTTCGATCCCAATATATTAAAAGCTAACGAAAATAAGCTTACGTTGAATTTAAATAAATTTGATGTAAATAATGTGTTCGTTAAATGTATTAAGTTTGAAGATAGTTATGAGTCTTCGTCGTCAAATGTGGGTAAGACAATTTTAAATATTCCTACTATGATAAGATGCCAAAATTGCGAAACTAATTTTCCGACCAAGTATCAATATCAAAGACACCAGTGCGAATTTAATGCTGAAAAAGTTGTCCTAAAAGCCGATCCAGATTCTAATGAAGATAACACTGCTGAGGCACCAGTGAAATTCGTTTGTAAATTTTGCAATAAACAGTTTGTAAATAAGAATAATTTAGCTCGTCATCAAACCAGCCACGGAAACACTCAAGAAAATGTTTGTGAACATTGCAACAAACAATTTATCAGCGAAAACCGTCTGAGGATCCACAAAGAAAATCATTGTAAAAAAGCTGGAGACATATCTAAATTTTATAGAAGCGATGTGGCCGTGTGGAAATGCAGAAAATGTTGGGAAGTGTTTTCGTCACCTTCAACTGCAAATTACCACGTGCTTTCTTGTACTGAAGTCGTAGAATCAGAAAATGATACGAAAAATACGGCGCAATCGCAGTTGGAAGATAAAAGTACCTTGACCTACAAGAACAACAATACTACGAGAGATTCAAGCGATAATAAAAATATCGAAAAAGTTTTAACCGAACTTCTACTACAATGTGAATTTTGTAACAGGACTTATGCCGAGAAAAACGTCCTACTTATGCACCAAAGAAAACATACCACCGCCAAAAACTACGAATGCGTTAATTGTTCTCTAGTTTTCGATTCCTACCTCGTCGCCGCCCAACATTGGATGAAAAAATGTTCGGAATCCGTGAGTCTATTCTACCTACCGAAATTAACTTACTGCGAATACTGCGACAGAACATTTAAATCCCACGAACTTTTATATACTCACAAGATAAAAAAGAAACATTACACCTCTAAGCTCCATCTAAAAACGACTGACGAAACTAATAAAGAAGTCGTCGAAAAACCCGCCGCCGAACAACAAACTGTCGATAATAAAGAAATCTTGAATAAGCTTATCGAAGACGTTTTAAAAACTTTAGACGTTCCCGTTAATAAAATCAACTACCAAGGAGTAGAGAACAATAAGGAAACGTGTAACAAGAATGAAAATTGCGCGCCCGAACCAACGGAGAAGAAAAAGAGAGGCAGAAAACGAAAATGGCCGAAAAATCAGTGCTTGAGATCGAAAAAAGTAAACCTTGAAATCGACGATGGCTACAAGTACCAATGCGAAAGGTGTGTCAAGATATTCGTAACCGTAGATGAACTTGAGGCGCATCGGGACAATGAGCATGCTTCGAATTTCGCTTGCGACGAATGCGGACAGGTAACGAACAATTAATAATCGAAGCTTCTTTAATGTATTATTTAACGTCTTATTTCAAATTTCAGGTTGTTCATAGTGCCAAAGCTTTGATGATACACAGTCGAGCTCATAAAATGTTGAAACCGTACGTGTGTGAAACTTGCGGGCGCAGTTATTCCCAAACCTCTCATCTTTGGCAACATATGCGCTTCCATCAAGGTAAGTACATTAATAAAACGACTGTATAAGCTAAAAGTTCTAATTTCTGTAGTTTAGAGCTAAAAAGGCGCTTCAAGCAAATACTAAACCATATATTAGATTTTTATAATATCCAATGCCAATCTAAAATATCTTTAAAGCACCTTTTAACCCCCAAGCAAAGCAATGTCTCTATTTCACAACTTTTTGTTCCGTAATATTAGCTGTTATATACCTTGTGCTGACAGTTTTTGTTCCCTGTTGCTAGCTGTTCCGTGTTTTAAATTGTTACAGTATTTGATTCTTTGTTTGTTAGCTGTCTTAATTTGTTGTTCCATACTGGTAGCTGTCATGATTGTTTTATACTTTGATCTGAGCTATCACAGTTTTTTGTTCCCTGTTGTTAGCCCTGTCACAGTTAATTGTTCCACGTTGTGAACTGTTACAGTATTTTATTCCTTGTTTGTTAGCTGTCCCAATTTGTTGCTCCAAACTGGTAGTTGTCATGATTGTTTTATACGTTGTTCTGAGCTATCACAGTTTTTGTTCCCTGTTGCTAGCTGTCACAGTTAACTGTTCCGTGTTGTGAAATGCTACAATATGTTATTCCTAGTTTGTTTACTGTCCCAATTTGTTGTTCAGTACTGGTAGCTGTCGTGATTGTTTTATACCTTGTTGTGAGCTATCAAAGTTTTTTTTCCCTGTTGCTAGCTGTCACAGTTAATTGTTCCGTGTTGTGAACTGTTACAGTATTTTATTCCTTGTTTGTTAGCTGTCCCAATTTGTTGCTCTAAACTGGTAGCTGTCATGATTGTTTTATACGTTGTTCTGAGCTATCACAGTTTTTGTTCCCTGTTGTTAGCCCTGTCACAGTTAATTGTGCCACGTTGTGAACTGTTACAGTATTTTCTTCCTTGTTTGTTAGCTGTCCGAATTTGTTGCCCCAAACTGGTAGCTGTCATGATTGTTTTATACGTTGTTCTGAGCTATCACAGCTTTTTGTTCCCTGTTGCCAGCTGTGACAGTTAATTGTTCCGTGTTGTGAACTACTACAGTATGTTATTCCTTCTTTTTTAGCTGTCTTAATTTGTTGTTCCATACTGGTAGCTGTCATGATTGTTTTATACTTTGATCTGAGCTATCACAGTTTTTTGTTCCCTGTTGCTAGCTGTCACAGTTAATTGTTTCGTGTTGTGAACTACTACAGTATGTTATTCCTTGTTTGTTAGCTGTCCCAATTTGTTGCTCTAAACTGGTAGCTGTCATGATTGTTTTATACGTTGTTCTGAGCTATCACAGTTTTTTGTTCCCTGTTGTTAGCCCTGTCACAGTTAATTGTGCCACGTTGTGAACTGTTACAGTATTTTCTTCCTTGTTTGTTAGCTGTCCGAATTTGTTGCCCCAAACTGGTAGCTGTCATGATTGTTTTATACGTTGTTCTGAGCTATCACAGCTTTTTGTTCCCTGTTGCCAGCTGTGACAGTTAATTGTTCCGTGTTGTGAACTACTACAGTATGTTATTCCTTGTTTTTTAGCTGTCTTAATTTGTTGTTCCATACTGGTAGCTGTCATGATTGTTTTATACTTTGATCTGAGCTATCACAGTTTTTTGTTCCCTGTTGCTAGCTGTCACAGTTAATTGTTTCGTGTTGTGAACTACTACAGTATGTTATTCCTTGTTTGTTAGCTGTCTTAATTTGTTGTTCCATACTGGTAGCTGTCATGATTGTTTTATACGTTGTTCTGAGCTATCACAGTTTTTTGTTCCCTGTTGCTAGCTGTCACAGTTAATTGTTCCGTGTTGTGAACTGTTACAGTATTTTATTCCTTGTTTGTTAGCTGTCTTAATTTGTTGTTCCATACTGGTAGCTGTCATAATTGTTTAATACTTTGATCTGAGCTATCACAGTTTTTTTGTTCCCTGTTGTTAGCCCTGTCACAGTTAATTGTTCCACGTTGTGAACTGTTACAGTATTTTATTCCTTGTTTGTTAGCTGTCTCAATTTGTTGCTCCAAACTGCTAGGTGTCATGATTGTTTTATACTTTGATCTGAGCTATCACAGTTTTTTGTTCCCTGTTGTTAGCCCTGTCACAGTTAATTGTTCCACGTTGTGAACTGTTACAGTATTTTATTCCTTGTTTGTTCGCTGGCCCAATTAGTTGCTCCAAACCAGTAGCTGTTATGATTGTTTTATACATTGTTCTGAGCTATCACAGTTTTTTGTTCCCTGTTGCTAACTGTCACAGTTAATTGTTCCGTGTTGTGAACTGCTACAGTATGTTATTCCTAGTTTGTTCACTGTCCCAATTTGTTGTTCAGTACTGGTAGCTGTCGTAATTGTTTTATACCTTGTTGTGAGCTATCACAGTTTTTTGTTCCCTGTTGCTAGCTGTCACAGTTAATTGTTCCGTGTTGTGAACTGTGTTAGCTGTCTTAATTTGTTGTTCCATACTGGTAGCTGTCGTGATTGTTTTATACTTAGACCATATACAAATAGACTGGCTGTGACGTCATTTTTCTGAACAACATACTGAAGCCAATATTATCTCTCTTTGTCGCATGAAGTTCGTGGAGCTACGGGATGAGGTGTGTGGGCAGTACTGTTTACAAACAACAAATACCAGCGGTGCAAAGGTCTTTTAATAGGTACCTAACAAGGTTTTAACTCTAATCAAAATTCTTAAATCATAACTTTAACCCAAAATTAATACAACGAAAACAATAACACAAATAGTTTATGAACAGGGCAAGATTAATGTTTACATATGATTCGCAATGTTCCATGCTATAAGAGACAGTGCAGTCGAAGATATACGAAAACAACCGAAGAAGTTTTATTCAAACGTGGATTTGTTTGTAAACATATAGTTATAGAACACAACATAAAGTTATTTTGGCTTCACAACAAGGACAGAAAATTGACGTCTATTTGTATATGGTCTAAGGTTTTATACCTTCTGTGAGCTATCACAGTTTTTTGTTCCCTGTTGTTAGCCCTGTTACAGTTTTTTGTTCCCTGTTGTTAGCCCTGTCACAGTTTTTTGTTCCCTGTTGATCACACTAACCTATGCGTGTGAAACATGGATAATGACAAACAAAACAACACAACGTTTGGAGACTTGGGAAAGAAAAATTTTAAGACGGATCTTTGGAAAGGAAAGAAGATCAAATGGCGAATTATACGAAATATTTAAAGAGGCTCTTGTCAGCAAATTTGTAAAAAAAAGATTGCAGTGGCTAGGTCATCTACAAATAATGGACGATAACAGAGCTTTAAAAACAATAGCTTGGAAAATCCCAGAAGGTGCGAGAAAACGAGGCAGACCTAGAAGAAGATGGAGAGACTCAGTAGAAGAGGACCTAAGAGAAAAACAAATCCGGAACTGGAAACAAAAAGCAAAAAATCGAACATAATGGAAAGAGATTTTAAAGCTATGGGCCTAAAAGGCCTGCATAAAGCTTCTTATATATATAAACGGATAGGCCTCGATAGGCGGTTACCATTGAAGCAAAGGTAAAAAGAGGATTTCCGCAGAGGAGAGAGCTATCTCCACTACTACTTTTGGGGCTCACGCGGGAGGCTCTGTCGGAAGTGGACAACAACAACAAGAGGTTGGGTGTCGTATTCACCAGGAAAAGATCACTACAAGGCTTAAAGCCACCAGTAATCGAGGGGATAGAAATTCCATTTGTAAGTCAGGCTAAATACCTAGTTATAATATTTGACCAGAAGCTGTCATGGAATCCACAAATACAAAAAATCATATAAAAGTCTACAATTTCCCTTGGGAAACATGGGGACTCAACCCAAAGATGACCCTTTGATTATACACGAGGGTTATATGTAAGACCAAGATCTATGATTCAGGAGGATGGTGGGCCAAAACCCAGTAGGTTGGAGCTATTCAAGCGTTAGAGGCTTTACTAAATTTACATGGACAAATGCAAGGTCAGGCCCCAATAACCTGTAGGCGAGGTACCGACCAGGAAAAAATATATCAGGAAATAAAAGCGGACCGTGTTTTAGGGATGCCTGTAGACCGAATGGTCCCTAGGTATAACTTTAATCAAATTTCCCAGGTACAGAAAAAACGGGGCTGGGACACTGGTTTGCATTTTGAAGTAAGGAAACTCTTTTTGGGACACTGATGACATGTGGGACTGAAAAGTCCCGTTTGTTAATTGTCATTGGCGTTAATACTTCTAGGAACGTCTACCTGGTCAGGTATACGTCCCTTGCTGGCTTGTCTGCTCTGCTCTCGACCTAACCTCTAGTTTCGACAGCATTGAAGCATTGAGTCTATTTATAAAAAGCATATTATTTAATAATTATATGATATTCCACTAATTGTTCGTAGGAATTAAGCCGTTCGCGTGTCCTCACGAGGGTTGCGAAGCAAGGTACACCATCAGGCCGGATTTGAAGGATCATATCAGGAAAGCACATACCAGAGAACGTCCTTTCAAGTGCAACGTGTGTGATAAATGCTTTTTAACCGGATCCGTTTATTATCAGCATCGTTTGATACATACCAACGATAGAAGATACGCTTGTGACGTAAGTACTATAACCTATTTAGTTCTGTACTTTATCCAATGTACTTATTATTTGTCATTTTTCTTTAAAAAACGTGTAAAGTTTGCCTCCCAAAAGTGTTTTATCATATTTTCATCATTTAGTATCGTTTTATGTTTTTAATCCGTTTTCGCCATAGATATAGACAATATTCTATTTCTATGGTTTTCGCAAAATTGATTCGAATTGTTGTTGCAGTTGTGTCCGAAAAGGTTTTTCAGAGCCGATGCTTTGAACAATCATCGAAGGATACATACAGACGAGCGTCCATATCCTTGTCGGGTTTGCGGGCGAGAATTTAGACAGAAAGGGGATCGTAATAAGCATGTCAGGACCCAGCATCCAGATACCGTTCTAGTGTAAATTTAAATTTATTTATGTTTTGGAGTTGTTCTTGTTTATGTTTTGAATTGCATTTAGATGATAATTTATTAATTTGTAAGTCGTTTTCTAGTAAAAAACTTATTTGTAGATGTACAAATTCGGTTTTGAAATTTAATGTAAAATATTGTTATATTTAACTACTTTTTGTAAATTTAAAAATAAAGGATTACTGCGTTGTACACCGTTGGGAGTTTTATTAGATCTGTGGAATTCAGAATCAGAAATATTATACTCTTATATAGACAGTTTCAGTTAAATATATGATAAGAATATTTCCTCAGAACACAATTTCGCTGATTTAGTTCTGTGGAACTACGTTGGTGTTTAAATGTCAACTGTCAGCAATAAGAAATGTCAAAACTTCGTACTTCGTAGTTTGATCGGTAATGTCTATGAGTCTATGTAATGTTAACAAATGGAGTTATGCAGTTTGAAATAAAGTTTGTTACTGAATGTGAATATTATTTATAAACTATTTCGGTGAGTAAGCTATTTTATTTTATGTAAAGTATAACTCATTCTAAACACCACTAATATAATGGATTCCCCGTTGTAAGTACATTAGAATGTGCCATCATTTCCCGTAACAATTCTGTGAATCCCATAAGTGCAGCATACGGCAATAAAAGTAATTTAATAAGTTGATACAGGTAGATAAGGTAGTGATAACACTACTTTTTATATCTAATAATCAATAAAATAATTGTTTAAACTCAATTTATTTATTTATGTAATCAATAACATAGGTATATAACATAAATTTCCTTGACTTTTGCTCACTTTGTTTTCATAACTAACAATAGAAAAGTGATTATAAGTAAAATATTCGCTGTTAAACCTACACAAGGTATGGTATAATGTTTATTTATAGAAATGTCAATAATTGTGCTAATTTTCCTTTAACTGGATCCTAAAGGTTTTATTTAGTATTTTTAATGATAATCTATTAAGAAGAATGTGAAATAAGATTAATTAATAAATAAAATATGTAATGTAGGTACATAGGCTTTTACATCAGGTGTTAATATTAACTGGTAATTTCTGGGCTATTTTGTTCTGCACTTCTTTTGTACTTTCTTCCAAAACTTTAAATGGTAACATTTCAGAAAAGTTAAAACTATATTTACTACAGCAGAATTAAAAACAGAATTTTTAAGACCAGCAATGTCCAGAGAGATAAATTAAAATTAGCAGAAGTGTAAAAGTATATAGAGAATGAAGCAAATAGCAGAACTTAAAGTTTTCATGCACAGAAAAATCATGATTGTTGAAAAAATATTATAAAACTACATTAGTCTCATTGCACTACTCACCTAGAGCTACCACAGCTGCAAAAATCATCTGCTATATATGCAATTAGGATGATACATTTTTGTTTTCAACGTAATATATATATTTAAAGAAATCTAGATATTTATTATCAGCAATGTTATGAGTATTCATAATTATTTTTATCTTTCTTAATTGGAAAGTTATAATCAAATAAACAGCAAATATTTTATTCAATTGATTATTACTGAAATTAACTTGCATTTTCTTTCAGTATTTTTGTTTTATCTTGTTTGAATGTTTAAAATGGAGGAAACAAAAATAACTTTTGCAGTAGGTTATACATCGGAAAGATTTATGTCACATCAATTTCAACTTTTAGAATATGACACTGTAGGTAAGTAAAATCCATTATTTGTTAAAAACCTAGGACTGTTTGTTACTGTTATTTTACAGACCAATTAAAAATAGAAATTCATAGAGCTTTTGAAATACCTCCACACAAACAAATTTTAGAAGGATGGAAAGAAGTCCCTGATAATGATCAAATGATTTTACAGTTTTGTTGTGATTTGAATCGTATTAATTATTTAACAGTGAAGCATATGGATCTAGAAAATAAGAAGGCTTTTGGCGAAGATGGAACTGAAGATAATAAAGGTACATATTTAAATTTTGATTATTATTAAAAATGCGTGGTTCCATTCACTTGGGGAATCCCAGAGTTTTAGTTCACTGAGGAATCCCAGAATTTCAGTTCACTTGGGGATTCCCATAATCAAAGATACACTGTAAAATCAGGTAATTTTTTTAAATTTCATTATTAAAGTATTTGTTTTACAGATTCACCTGAAATAAAAGCAACAAAAAGTTGTTACAAAAAAATATGTAGTCACATGGTAACCTCTCACATAAAATTCAATTTTGTCTCATTGAAGTATGCCATTGAAAATCACCTTTCTGTTAATCCAAATCAGGTAAATTGTTTGTTAATCATACAAAATTAGTAGTCACATTTTTTTTTATCAATTATTTAATTTCTTTTTAGAGAAAAGTAATTTTATTGTATCTGCACAATTCAGAAGATGATTTTTCCTATATATTTTTAAGAAAAATAAAAAAACCCGAAATATCCGATTTATTAAAAAAAAGTTTCATTGTGTTGGGTTGGGATCTAGAAAACGAAGGGTATCACAGTTCTCTGAATGAGGCGTTAACCAAAGCAGGACTAGAACATTTATCTTCATTGATAGACACTAAAACTTGTGCTTCCATTGTTTTACAAAATATTAACGGTACTATAAGAGCATTATCGTTTCTGATGGAAGACAAGTCTGAAGGTACCAATGATACTTTTCTCGCGTGTTTAAAGAACAGTCACGATTTTTTGACCGTGGATAGGATACATGCGGAGTCGGATAATTCAGAAAATAATTATGAGTTAGATGCTGAAAATTTCCAGAAATTAATGGCCGATATGCTGGGAGATCGAGATTACGATCGTTTCTCCCCCGACCAACATCAATTATTAAAAGATAAAATCTGTTATGCGTTATTTGGACAACCTACCGAAGAAAAGGGTTATTCTGAAAAACAATATAAAAGGATCAACTTGATTTTTGTAAATATTTTAAAACACAACAGTAAGTACTGTTCTTTTTAAAGTCAATGTTAATTCTGTGCGTATTAAAATTAAGACGGGTCAAGGATTTGAGATTTTGTTTTCTTACCTCCAGTGGCGGTGATCTCAATAATATTTTAAAAGGAGACTCGCATCACGGTTAATTACTTTTGTGTCGTAATTAATGAAGTTTCTTTGTGGTTTTAGATAAATTTGCCGAATACAAAAATGAAATAGAAATTTCTTTTATCTACAACGTTACCGAACCCCTTGAAAAAGAGAAAGAATCTCGAGCTAGGGAAAATCCAAAATATAATCCGAAAACTGATATACTCCCCGTTCCAATTTTCGTTTTGAGAAAATGCAAAAACTCGAAAAGACCTTGTAGGATTTTTGTCGATGATATAGGCAGAGTGTATGATACGTGGCAATCGTATATCGAAGATAACAAGCTACACAAGTGTAAGATGGTCTTACCAAAGGATGGAAGGTAAGTTCGAAATAATTATTTCTGTTTATACAGTGTGTAAATAATTTTATTTCATAAGTGGTTTCCACACTATATGTGTATCTGATTTAATTTCATCTATAACATAATATAGATGTGCTATCTGCCCCCCAAAAAGTAAAAACAGGAGGAGCAAAATTTTAGCAAGCCTTATGTTAGTCTTATTGTTGGTGTTGTGCCTACAGGGTCCTCTAATATAGAGAGATCCCTGCTGATCTGTACAAGAGGCTATCTGGGAAAGGGTTTTACTGTCTCGCATATGCAGATGATCTGGCATTCGTACTAAAACGTCGATTTGCTAGAAAAGTTTCTGGTGTGGTCGTCTTCAAGGAGCACCGCAACATTACCAATGAGATGAGCTCAGAGCTGGTCTTCTTCATCAACAGAATAGAGCTAGTACCAACGAGTCCACCAGGTTTATCCCTGGTCAAAAAAGAAGACTAAAATAGCGAAGTTTCTTTGTTCTGGTTTTATTAAATGTTAAATTTTACTAATTTTTCAGGTACGAAGTAATAGCAGATAAAGTATTACTGGAAACTCACGCATCTCCTGCATGTGCTATGAGTAAAAAATTTCTAAAGGTGGAGATATAGCAACTTCCATTGGTGGTATTGGATCGGGCGCAGTTTTGTTGACCGCAGGAATCGCTAGCATACCAGTTGCTCCAATCGCGGTAGCCGGTGCCGTTGTGGCGGGAGGAATCGCCGGAGTGTACGGATTTGTAAGGAGCTCTGTAAGTCTTGCAGATCGCATAAAGCACGATGAGGTTAGTTGTACTTACTAATAAAAAATCAATCGAGATTCTAGTAGAAGACTTTTTAGGAACTCAGCCCCATCAATTCGGAAGCACGAGCCATTTACTTCAATATCGTAGCTGGGGCTTTAGGGTTCGTAGGCGCGGGTGCAAATTTTGCCGTATCGCAGCTTGCTGCAAGAGGTTTCAACATTGGACAAGGAATTAATGTAACGGTGAATACGGTGGGAGTAGCAAATTTGGGAGTAAGCGGAGCCAGCATCATAAATTCCGGTTATGACGTTTATGACCAATGGATAAATAACAATCAAACACCGTCCCTATTGACCGTCGTCCAACTCAGTTCTTCGATACTCTTCTTCGGAAATGCGGTGTACAATTTCAAATCTTGTCAAACGATCATAGAAGAATCGCAAACTCAAGCTTTGCAAGAAATTCAAGACTCGTTGAGAAGCAACAGGCATAGGTAAGTGTCGTATCTCCATATCTCGTCAGGGTACGCCACATCTGTCGCAGACAGACAATCCCACGATTCCCATTTTAGGTTATATCTAAGACAAGCAATTCCTCTCTTTTTACAATGAACAACTAACATCCAGCTATTGTCAGCATAAACCATAACATCCTATAACATCCACGGACATGTTAATGTTTTAGACACAAATAGCTCCATCTCTGTATTGGAAAGTAAACTAAATTGACAAATTGAGTTTGGGCGGGAGATTTAAACTAAATTGCCAAATTTAGGTTGGGCGGGAGATTTAAACTAAAAGATAATTACAAAATTATGCAGAAAATTGAAAACCATAAAACATTTCAATGAGATTTTTTTATTTATCTATTAAATTACAATTATACAAATTAGTTAAACAGAGTAGTAATAGACTACCTAAGTCGTGACGTCACTGGGCGGAGTTTATTTTTCCAAACAAAACAAAAAATTTAAAGCCCATGCATTTAAACCACCTTTACTCTTTTTCTTTTAAATTCATTTCTTATTGTGAATTAAATAAGAGAGGTTGTAATTTGTTCTGTTGAGTGTGTGTGTATATTTATTGAAAACCTCAAGAATTTTTAAAGGTAGGTGTTTTTCTGTTATTTTAACACTAAGAAGCCTTTTTAGGTTATATTATGGATTTGAATGGTTTTTAATAATAAAGATTTTAATTAAAACATTGAATTATGTATAAAATTATAATTTATTTCTAGATTATTTTCGCAATGGTTATGTGTTTTGTACCTGACTGTAAGCATTACAGTGAGCAGAGAATATGCAAATACTTTGCTTTTCCATCCCATCCAAAAGAAAAATGGATCTCTTTGATAAGGTAGGTAACTAATATATAATATTATTAATATAATAATATTATAATATAAAATTTTAATAAAATTAAAAAATATTAATAGGAGAAAAGATAGAGAGCCATCAAAATTCTCATTAGTTGTCAAAAAAAATGGTCACAAAAAAATGAGCCAACTTTAAAACTAAAAGGAGGTTAATCTTTGATTCCCCTGAAAAACGGTATGTAATACATTTATATTTTTACAATAATATAAAGATATAGGTACTCTTTCTACCTTTAATAAGGTAGGTTTGTTTTACAAGTACTTTTTTTTGCAGTAAACGAAATCCACCGTTAACTGATAATAATGGAACCAGCAGGACCTTCAACTTCAGTGCCAACTTTAATTTCAGAACCATCCACTTCTAAACACCCTCTTGCACATTATTTCTTAAAACAAGAACTGGAAGAAGTTACCAAAAAATTGAATAACTTATGCACCCATTTCAGTTTTGAACATATAAAAAATAATGATTCACACATACTTATGTATACTGGCATACACAGCAATGATTTATACATGATTCTATTTGAATTAGTGGACAGTTCGAAAATTATACTGGGTGGCAGGTAAAATTATTGCCAAAAATTGATCAAATACTAATGACGTTAATGAAATTACATTTAAACTTGCCACATGAAGATCTAGCTATGCGCTTTAATTGCAGTTCATAAAACATTTTTTGTTGTATTATTTTAAATTAATAAATAATAATATTATATTTTACAAATTTTATAAAGAGTATAAATTTTAAACTAAAAAATCATAAAAATAATTGTATACATTGTCAGACCCAATATATTTATAATAAATAAAAAAATGTTTAATTTGTATATACTACAAACTACCTATTATTTCTGTTAGGTACCAAATTTAACCATTTAATAGTTTTGGAAGGTAATGATTTACATAAAATGTTTCCAATAATCATACATTTTCTTCCCAAGAAGCATCATCATCTACTACAACTATTACAACTTCTGCAGATGGAATGATATCTTTGAAAATGGGCAAATTATATTGAGTACCTTGATCTGCAGCATCAACTAGAGCCCACAGTATTACCAAATAAACATAACTTGTTTTTAATGCAGTCATTTGCTCTTGACTTAAAAGCTCTTCAACAGCAGTATATGGTTTTTGAGGATTTAATTCTTCTGTAGTTTTTACTGCTCAATATTTTTGTTTTGGCGCATTCCATATACATTCTCTATCTGTTACTGAAATATTATAGTGTCCAAATGGAGCCAATGCAGCTATACGGTGACATTTTATTCCTCTAGGGCAAGCACAAGTTGCGGAAACAATATCACCCAATTTATTCAATGTAATCTGAAATAAGTTAATATTTAGTAGATATTACCATCATATAAAAAATCCAAACCTACCTCAGCTTTGTAAGTTTTATCTTTCATACTGGCATATATATATCCCTCTGATCATCATCAAACTGCATATTTTTCACATGGTTCAACTCCAATGAATTTTTACCTCTTTTAATTATTTTATTATCATTGTTTAAAAAATCATTAATATTTGAAAGCTTTAAAACATGTTTAAAAGCCATATTTTAATCACAAAATCTAAAAATATAAAAAATATTTCATAAATTACAAAACTTAACCATAATTTTATGAAAATACGTGTTAATTCTATTTTTGGGCAGACATGAATCTTTTAAGTTACTGTAAACAACACAAAAAGCGCTCGTATGTCAAATAAATTATTTACCACCAATTCTACCTTCTTACTTTGTTAATTGACGAACCGATTTTAAATTTGTTGTTTAAATAATTAATGTCCCTTGGAGGAGGGTGTGCAAGTCTACTTCCTCGATTCTCCGCACTCCAAAGATGTCTGAGTTGTGCGTACACCTCACAGGTGTCCAAGAAGTGGTAAGAAGTTTCCTCCTTATCACAGTTTGGGCAGTCTGGGTCTTCGATTACGCCCAGAAGGTGGCCAGTGGCCAGTAAGGACTTCGACAAGCAGGCGCAGCTGTGATCTGGATTTATCCAGTAACCACTTTGTCCTAGCTTTGTCAGGATAGGCGATTGTTTGCTTCGCCTGCCTAAGACCACTGCAGTTGATCCATTGTTCTTCTAATCCTTTCTCCGCACATTCCTTGAGTAGAGTTGAGGTTTGTGCTCTGCTTAGCCCTATTATTGGCTCTGGTGCGTAGCAAGGTTTATTGGCTCCCTGCCTGACAAGTTCATCTGCCCGCTCGTTGCCTACTATACCGCTATGTCCCGGTACCCATAATAGACGAATCAAAATAAGCGCTACGCCGCCTGGTGACAATCAGAATAACTAAAAATCTTGACGTAGTTCTCAGGTTCTCATTTGTTTTGTGTTTGTTATGTGATTTTTTTATAAAGTCTTTATACTTATTTATGGTAAAATAAGATTTCAGAAACACAAATAAACACACAACATTTGGTGTGAAAACCCCGTATATTTCGTATATTTAATTAAATTGTTTATTAGAAATATCGATGGCCTAGACCACCTTAGTTTGTTTATAGTATGGCACGTTCAATGTCACATCGTGCCATCACAACGTTTCTATCGGTTGACAGTGACCAACTGTCCTTACAAAGTCGCCCCAAAAAAAATCGAAATCGAATACTATTTACAATAATATCGATTTCCCTTGAATATCCCACTTCCCTAACCTAGTTACCGCAGCATAATTTAAGGAAAGGGATTTTTGCGTAAAAATGTAATAAAACCGGAGAGAATTTTTTATGCCACAGATTTCCAGGATAGGATTCGAATAACATTGAGCACTAAACGTTGAGCAAATTATTTTTGTGTTTTTTTCTTGATAACATTGATTTATGAGGATTTTTTTATTCAATTTTTCTTTGTCCCTCTGACGGACACGACAACTGATAAAGGAGCTGAATTAAAGTACGAGTAGGCCGTCCGGTCATTCGTCCTTTTGTTAAATAAGAGTACACTTTATGTTCACAAGGTTGAGTAATAAATCTGAATGGGACGAAGACACCATACAGAATTTAAATCAGAATACCATAAAGTGGTATACGGACGGTTCCAAGCTAGACGAGGGAACTGGGATAGGAGTTTTTGGACCGAGAGCCAAATACTCAGAAAGCTTGGGCACATACCCGAGCATCTTTCAAGCAGAAGTCCGAGCTGAGTTCAAATATAATCAGTTCGAAGATGGTTTGGGAATGCCTAGGCAAACTAAATGAACTGGGCCAGAAGAACACTGTCACCCTCCTATGGGTCCCGGGACACATAGGAATAGAGGGGAACGAAACAGCAGATAAGCTGGCAAAAAAGTAGCTGAAACCCCACATTTGGGACCAGAACCATCTTGTGGGATCAGCAGTAGAGTAATCTTAGGAAAACTAAGGGAAGAAATGGAGAAGGAAAAATCCAAGTACTGGAATCAGCTGGAAGGACTGAGGCAATCTAAGATACTACTGGGGAACTATGACCAGAAGAGATCTCTTAGCTGCCTCAACCTCAGTAAAAAAGGCTCCGAATTTTAACGGGAATATTAACCGGGCATTGCCGGTTAAGAAGCCACATGAAGAAACTAGGGTTAGCAGATGAAGCAAAGTGCAGATTCTGTGAGGAAGAGGATGAAACCTCAATACACATACTCGCAGAATGCCCTGCCTTGCAAAATTCTAGGGCTAGATACTTAGGAACACATGGAATAGAGGAAGGGGATCTACCTGACTTGAAGCCCGACGATGTCCTAAACTTCCTCAGGAAAATAGGACTCGAAGAGCTGCTATAAGTCTGAGAAAATATCAGAACATGGCAAGTAAGGGGGGACACAATAGATCCTATAGGTCGCAGTGTAATTATCACCCCTAACTTATATATACATATACATAAGGTTGGATAAACAAAAGATAGAAATAAATACACAGCAATGCAAAGACGACGAGTAAGTCATAGAAAATATAGTTTAATGTCTTTAGTGTAAAAGTGTTATTCCATACAACCCCCAATATTAAATATTACAAACAGATACAACGTAAATATTTCAATGTCAATATTTATAGTTCTACGACTGCCTACACTGGCGCTGCAATCTTATTTTCAGATGCCTATAGGGTTACATCCCGTCTTGAGGCCAGCCTGTCTAGGGTATTTGCGCATTCCTTAACTAGTGCTGTGCTGGTCCTGTAGCTATAAATCTGAGCAAATGCTGAGTTGTCCCGTTCTTGTATTAGTTCTGCTGCTTTAAGGGCCGGTTTTTCAATCGCTTGTTAAAAGCTTCTGTTACTTGACCAAAAGTTAACCTTGACCAACAGCTAAAGTTTCTGTTAAAGGTTATGGCGTTTTTCAATGCACTATCTAACTTTTAGCTACGAAACTGCCAGCTATCATTAAATTTGCTGGTAAAATTGATTTTTTGGTTTGGTTTGTTAATTTCTTAGAACGGTAAATAAAGATATTGTTTTGTGTTCAATTTAGTTGAGTTAACCTAAGTTTTTATGGTTTTAAATAGAAAAAGAAGATCTTTGTTTTTATTAGTTTTATTTATTTTGTTGAGTATTATTTTAAAAATTTTATATTTTCAAATGGAAACACCAAAGAAAAACAGGATATCTAATTTTTCACTATCTGATAAATCCTTGTTATTAAAATTAACAAATCATTTTAAAACAACTATTGAATGCAAAAAGACGGATGCCGTTACTTGGAGAGAAAAATTGGATATTTGGAAAAAAATTGAAACCAAATTTAATTCTTCTACTACTGGACCTGTGAGTATTAAAGATTTAAAGATTTGTTCTAATAATAACATAACAGTTTCCTTTGAAAGTCGAAATCTTACGCGAAAATCTAAATCATCAAACTCTTCAAAAGGGTTCGACCTTTCTTTAACAATATATGGTCTCCTTTCATATTAAAGGTATTCCAATATTTCTTCATCATCATCACTCATACAAAAATCAAATATCTCCATTTTTCCGTTAAACAACTTGCTAACTACTGGTTACAAATCCAAACAGAGACTTTGAAGTGTTTGCTAATATAACAGAAACGTTAGCTTGTAGTCAACCTTAACAGTTAGTTGAAGAAACACTTTGACTCCTTGTTAAGGGTTAACTGATAGCTAAATTTGCTTAGCTGGAGATTGAAAAACCGGCCCTAAGGATGGCAAATATTTCTGACTGGAAGACCGCGGAGTATTTGCCAAGCCCTACTTCCTCTATCAGAACACCTCTTCCATGCAAGAGGCCAAAGGGAGGGAGTGTCATCTTTGACAAGTAGGGATGTTTTGAGTCAGTCTTCTGAAATATTGCTGTTCGACGAAAGCCTGTAGTATTTCCCCCAGGTTTCTTTTTGGTTTTGTTTAGTGACCTTTTTAACGTAGGTATCTATTTGTTTCAGGAAAACCTTCGATAAACTAACTAAAGAGACCTTGAGGCAAAACGATGGTAACCAAATACAGGGTAGGGCCGAAGTTATAAAGACCATCCGTAATATGCAGAACAAGGACGAAATATTCGCTTCGTTGACGAGAAACAACAAGTTGATGAACAAAAGGGGGATAAGATTTTCCGCATCTGACGGTGAAATAAGTTTCAACGGTCAAACGGTGAATATGAACGATTTAAGTGCCTTGAATCAGAAGAATGCGGATTCCTTCTTGTCGAACCTACCGATGGAGAAGACCATATCGCCCAGTCAAACGAAGAGTTTCATCAGCGATTTTTCATTGAACCGCTTGCGCTTGCCCAACGTGGACGAGTTCGCCGTACACGCTTTGCGACTTATCTCCGCATTCGGGACGGATGTACAGGGTTTGCTGATGCATCTGGCCGAAACTGTTATAGAAGCCTCGATGAGCTTCTTCAGGGATCTGTTGGACGAACTGTTTCCCAATAACGGAGCTTACGCACAAATTTTCCAAAAAGTCGTCGAGTATTTCGGTTGCAAGGCCACGGATTATCTTAGAAAATACAATATGTGGCGTCAAACCGGCAACCCTCATTACTACCAAACTGACTTCATAGATGTACCAGTGGGAAAAACTGACCAAGTTATCTGGATATTTTCGAAGGTGGTCAAGATTTTTTGTAGCGGGGGAAATGTATCGGGGAACGATATTAAAGATATTATAAAATATGTGGAAACGTGGATTTTTAAAACTTACTCCGATGAAACCTACAGTCAAGAGGAAAATATTAAGAAGGAAAAAGAAAGACTAAAATCGCCTAAAAGAAAAAGCAACAAGTGCCTTATTTGTGGTGGAGAGTATAAAAGTGAATAATAAATGTGTCTATATTGCTATTTTTATATTTTGTTAGAGGTGATAAGTTATTAAACCAAATATACATTAACTTGTTTATTATTTTTAACACGCCTTTATATTAGCGTGGGTTGTAGAGTCTTTCCAATATTAATTGCTAAAATCCATTTAAAAGTGTCATACAGAGTGAGTTAGTTTACAAGGCTTCAAAGTAGAAAGAATGGCATGAAAATAACATATTTGTCCCGTTAAACATCCACTCTTTATCGTCGGAACCCAAGCTCTCTCTAGACTGGTAGTCGTACAGCGCGAAAACAAGTGGGGTACGCACGCGACTTGTTGACGGCTTTTTTGGTCCGCTGTTTTCTGCAAGGGTTTCGGGGTTATTTTTTGCTGCAGTTTTTTGTAGCTCATAAAGTCGGTGTCTAGTGCGGACGCGGAGAGTCCAGATTTTTATTTGGGGCAGTTAAATATTAACTTTAGATATATCTTTGTTTCGGTAATTCATTTTTAATAATTGGTTTACGTATTTTTGCCCATAATTGTAGAAGTTAAGTTGAAGTGGCAAACTTATTTAATCAGAGGTATCCTCAGTTGCCTAATATTTCACAAGGTACTGTGTCTAAAATTCATGCACAATTTAGAGAACTTGGACATGTCAAACCATTAAAGAGAACATCGCACTTCGTTGAAGATGATGTCAAAGTGGATATTATGTTAAGTGTCGGGGAGAATTCAACCTTGAGTTCATGTCAAATTTCTCGTCAAAATAATGTGGGTCGATGAACTTCATCCGTATAAATTTACTTTTGTGCAAGAACTAATAGAAGACGATCCAGATCGTAGAATGGATTTCTGCGAAAGAATGATGAACAAATTGGACAGAAATGAAATAGCTGTTGGTACAATTCTTTTTTTTTGGGGGGGGCTTTAGGTTTTTAACCTATTTAGCCACGCTAATTAAAATTAAAGTTACAAAACATTACAAAATTAATAATAACAATAATAATACAATGATTCAATAAAATCCAACGTCAGAATTACTGCATTATAGGTACATTATAAGTGGTAATTCTGAGAAAGCCAAAAACAATTTAAAATTAAATCTTTCGCTTGGTTCGTTTGAAGAATTCCCACATAATTTCTCTGATGGCAGAACTACGACTTGCAAGGTATAGGAGAGATATTTGAGATTGGGGTAGAGGCAGATTATTTGCTATCAAACTTTTTGTTAGAACTCAGTTGCATTCTGATTAATTTTACAAGAGAACATCCAATGGTTGATATCATCATAACTTCCATCACTGTCACAGAGCTCCATTTTATGCATGTAACATTTTGTTGCAGCATGTCCAGACATACATCTAACGAACATTGTGTTAATGTTTTTATTCCTATGACTTCTTTCAGCCATAGGGGATGAAGAAAGACCGGGATATATTT
The DNA here is from genome assembly GCA_035357415.1 of Ophraella communa. Taxonomy (NCBI): domain Eukaryota; kingdom Metazoa; phylum Arthropoda; class Insecta; order Coleoptera; family Chrysomelidae; genus Ophraella; species Ophraella communa. Next base: position 14,363,296 of record CM068992.1, read on the forward strand.
TGCAATATTGATTCCTGCTTTTATTACAAAATTTAGACCATTCATTGTTCCAATTTTTCATAAGAAATTTCTTCATTTCCACAACAAAGTCATTTTTGGGAAGTTCAAATAGGATTAGGCCGGAAGTGATCGCATCTATTGCTATGAACTCAGCCTTATCGTTACCTTTTATTTGGGAATGCGCTTTGAGGTACAATAATTCTTTTTTCCGATGAATCAAAATTCACATTGAACGGAAAAGTAAACAGACAAAACTGTAGATATTGGTCAGAGGAGAATCCTCTTTGTATGCGTGAGACTCAGTATCCTCAAAAGTTGAACCTTTGGGAAGGTATCATAGGTGATCATATTATTGGTCCTATTTTTGTAGATGGACATTTAAAACTTCAGTTATAGCGTGCAGCATTCAAAGCTATCAAAGACATCTATAAAATAGTACAATAAAGAAATAAACTATAATCATAACCTGTTCCTTTTTTAAATTTGCCGGTGTGTATGTATATAAATTTATTTTGGGGTGATTAATAATTATGATTGATTGTTCGACCTAGACTACTGTTATATAAAATTGACCATAAAATGGCACTCTACGTATTGACAGTATGAACATCGATGCTTAAGGTAAGTCTTTACACGACGAACTTCGGACTTAGGACAGTTGACTCGACCTAGGAAAGACAATTGGAAAATATTTGCGGAAATTATCAAACCCGGAGATTAAGTGGGCCATTAACCACTTCGAACCATACAAATCTCCAGGGCAAGATGATCTTTTTTTGGCCAAGGCCAAATTAGCGTGGTCTTACTTCAACCTAGATACGTAAAATGTCAAAAATATAGATACCTATTGTAGTAAATATATTAGAGAGTTTGCGGTCAGTCGTTTTACGTTACGTTAGACTCCTTTTTTACGTTATACTGTAGTGTATCGTAAAATTTGTAAACATAGCTTGCGGTTATCGTATCTTAAAAATCAAGGTTACAGATGACATATGATATGTCACTAGTGAAAGTTTAATAAGATCGCTAAAAATAATCAATAAAAGTCAAAAAATAATAACCATAAAAATAGTGAACAAAGCCTTGGTAAACCAGATTGTATATATCTATAGTTGTTCAAGATTTCCTTCTATTTACTGCTTAATAGAAAGCATTCGAACAAAGAAAAATTCTTGATTCTATAAATTAAATTTAATTTATAATCAATATGTTATGTTCGGTGGTATTGAAACACGTATAACTTTGTTGCGTAGGACTTTATTACTATTTATGGAGGCACAAAACATATATGGATACTTTACAATTATTATTTGGGGAGTCTTCTTTATAAAGTATATCTTATTGCACGTTACTAATACACTGTGTGTGTGTGAGGTCGCTTTAACCATTTATCCGCACAAATTACTTTGCAGTGTTGTACTAGCCATAACACCTCCCTTTTTAACATGAACAGTTAATATCAAAATATTATATTTACATAAAAATAACGTAATGTGTCCTTAATGTTTTAATTCACAAAACGAATCAAAACTCAAAACGTTTCAAGTTAATACCACATTGAATAGTAAAATATTAAAAGTATGTACCTTAATATTTATCCCTAAATATCTATGACTAAACACTTTGTAGTGTCTAACATTACATAACGCAAAAGAAATTACATTTCTTAATCAATGTCGGTTAAATAATCCGCAAATCTGACAGGAGCCTTCCTGTCTCTCAATGGTCTAACAGTTCCAACTTGTACGTTATTCAGTTTTAAATCCTTACCACGATTTTCACAACTTACAGTTTTCCTAACATCTGAATTTCCCGCAAGGCTTACTTTATCATTAACGTTCACATTTTGGTCAATATTTACATTTCCATTAACAGAATAATTTACATTAAAATTTACACAATCATCATTTACAATTTCGTCAACATTTACACTTTTATCAACATGCGAATTTACATTAACAATTTTATCAGTATTTAAAGTATCATTTACAGTACAATTTTTCGTTAACATTTACAGTACAATTTTCATTAACATTTACAGAACAATTTTTCATTTAAATTTACATTTTCATTGCTGTTAATTACAGTCAAGTCAGGCATGTATGGAATTTTATTTTCTTTACCTTTTTTTACTTTCCTTAAGCTCCCCAAATACCTCTGAATACTCCTCCCCACTGTCCAATCTTTCAATTATTTGGTTAATGTGCCTCTTCCATATTTGCTCTTCCTTTGTTCTGCAAATATAGGTCACTCTACCTATTTTTCTTAAAATTGTTGCTTCTATCCATCTTTCTTGACCTTTAGTCCTATAATCTTTTATCATGACTGTATCGTTTGTCCTAAAAGTTCTATTTTTACCTCCATAGTTTCTGTTTACTCTTTCTTCATGTTTCCTCTCGTGCTTTGACTTTTCTTTTTCATCTCTTTCTTGACTGCTTTTCTTCTCGTTAAGCAATGACAATCTAGTTCTCAATTTTCTGCCGAATAATAACTCGTCAGGTCTTCTCCCTGTTGAGTTATGAACTGTTGTCCTATAATTGAATAAAAATCTATTTATCAGTGTTTCTATTTTTTCGTTTTTTGACTTTTCGTCAGTTAAACTAGTTTTTAATTTGTTTTTACATAATTTTACCATCGATTCAGCTTGTCCGTTCGACGCTTGATTTCCTGGAGGGCTAGTAATGTGTTTAATTCCATTTAATTTGCAAAATTGTTGGAATTCCTTTGACGTAAACTGCGTTCCATTATCTGTAACAATTATTTTGGCTATACCCATTGTTGCGAATAGCTGTCTTAACTTACTTATGGTTACTTCTGTTGTTATCTTTTTTGTTGGATACACCTCCAACCATTTCGTGTAAGAGTCAATTACCACAAGAAACATTGTATCTTTGATAGGACCACAAAAATCTAAATGAATTCTTGTCCATGGCTCCTTTTCTGAAGGCCATTGAGCTAGTGGTACTTTTGGAGGTGCTTGCTTGTTTAACAAACATGCATGACACGATTTTGCTAAATCTTCTATATCTTTGTCAATGTTGGGCCAATACATGACAGCTCTCGCTGTGCTTTTCATACGCACTACTCCGAAATGTCCTTCGTGCAATTCCCTTAGTAATTGGTGCTGTAAAGCTGTCGGGATGACCATTCTTAAGCCCCAGAACAGTATATCATCTTCCACAAACAACTCTGATCTGCGATGATAAAAGGATATTAATTCGTTTCCAACTTTTCTTGGCCATGCATCTGTCTTTACATATTTAACAACCTTCTTTAGATCTTTGTCGTGCCAAGTATATTGTTTTACTTTTTCATTATCAATAGGCCAATCTTCACTACTTGAAGTAAAATAAAGATAGCTCACCTTATTATCTGAAATGATATCATCTTGGTGTGGTTGAATAGGTGCTCTAGACAGATAGTCTGCAACCACATTCTTTTTACCTGGAATATATTCCACTTCATAATCGAAGCCTGCTAGAAATGCTGCCCATCTTTGTAATCTGTTTTCGTATGCTTTTGGTAGGGGCTTGTCTTTTCCGAACAAAGCTACCAATGGCTTGTGATCAGTACGAAGCGTGAAATGTCTACCTGCCAAATAGTGGTAAAGTCGGTTTATGGCCCAGAAGATCGCTAAAGCTTCCTTGTGTATAACCGGGTATACCTTCTCTGTGTCTGTCAAGGTTCTTGAAATAAAACAAACTGGTTTCTCTTCTCCATTTGGCATTATATGACTTAATACAGCTCCCAAACCTTTATCTGACGCGTCTGCAGAAAGAATAAGCTTTAGATTAGGATTATAATGTGTTAAAACAATTTTTGAAGATAAAATACTTTTAATTTTTCCAAATGCAGTTTCACAATTTGTATCCCAAACGAATATTTGGTTTGTCTTTAATAAATTATACATAGGTGCCAGAATATCAGCTAAATTTGGTATAAATTTTGCGTAATAGCTAATCATACCTATCAATGACCTCGTAGAAGAAACATCACTTGGTCTTGGTGCTTTTAAAATGCTTTTAATTTTATCGTCTGTAGCCGTCAACCCTTCTTTTGATATCCTATGACCTAAATAAGTTATATGCTCTTTAAAAAATTCACATTTGTCCTTCCTGACTGTTAACCCTACTTCTTGTAATTTCATTAGCACCTTCTCCAAGGTCTTCAAATGAGAACCTCTGTCAGGACCTGTGACACAAATATCATCTAAATATATAGCAACATTTTCCATACCTTCAAAAGTTTGTTCCAAATAACGTTGAAATTTTCCACTAGCTGGAGAAATACCATAGGGTAATCTGTTTATCTGATATAAACCTTTGTGCGTAGACCAAACAAGTAGCTTTTTGCTTCATCATCAAGCTCGAACTGTTGATAAGCTTGACAAAGGTCTAATTTTGTGAAGTGTTCTCCTGTATGCAGTTTGGAAAAAAGATCTTCAACTTTGGGTAGTGGATACGTTTCTTCCTTCAAGTATTTGTTGACAGTCGACTTGTAATCGGCGCAAATACGTAATCTACCATCTGATTTCAATATGGGGACTAAGGGTGTGGCCCATTCTGACCATTCTATAGGTGTCAAAACTTGTTGTCGTATTAAATTGTTTAGTTCTTCTTCCATAGGTTTCTGGTACGCCAATGGAATGGATCTTGGCTTTAAAATTATAGGCCTAGCATTGGGGTCGATATTCAGAGATATTTTGGCATGCTTAAATAAACCCAATTTACCTGAAAATACATCGGAATATTTATTTATCAAGTTATTGATCTCTTGCGTAACATTTGAATTTGTTTCAATAGAATTTACCATTTTTATTTTGATTTTAAAAGCAATAATGAAATCTCTTCCTAAAATACATGGACCTCCTTGCTGTATTACATGAAATTTAATAGGTTTAAATGAATTTTTATAATTGACATTTGCTATAAAATAACCTTTTGGCGAGAAAATATTACCGTTATAACTTCTTAATATTGTTGGGTCTGAACTTAAATAGTAATTAGAACTAAAATATTGCTCATAAATTGAATCATTTATGCAACTTACTGCGCTTCCTGAATCAAAAGTCATTTTAAATTTTTTATTATCTATAAAAATTGTAATTAAAAATTGATCTGGTCCATTTTGAATGCTATTTTCTATGCTAAAAAGTGTTACCGCGTCTGAATTTTCAGAAACATTTTCGTTGTTTACGTACCTTGTATCTTCATTTATAAAATTAATATTTTTGTTATGGCAAACCTTATATAAATGACCCCGTTTGCCGCAGTTGGAGCATGAATAGTTTCTGTATTTACATTCTCCTGAATGTTCCTTACCGCAGCAGATACACCCTCTTTTTCTTGATATAGAATGAGATCTCGCAGTCTTGTTGTTGTTGACACGACCATTTTGACGTCGTCGTTCAAAATTTTGGTTATTGTAATTAAAAGTTGTTCTCTTATCATTGGAGTAAAGTGGTTGTTGATTACCTTGTCGGCGTTTGTTGTCGTTTCGTAAACTGGATTGTCCAGTACTGGATTTAAGAAAATTTACACATTCTTGATTTCTTAGGTCTTCTTTTTGTATAGCGATAGTTTTCATTTTTTCTAAAGATTGACTATCTTTTTCTTCGCAAAGCCGGTCAAAAATAAAACCTTTCTTCAAACCCGTTACAAATTTGTCTTTGAGGTAAGTTGATAGATTATTACCGAAGTTACATGATGCACTTAAACTGGTAATTCGCACGTACCATTCGCTTATCTTTTCTGATTCTTCTTGTCGAGCCTCAAAAAATGTTCTTCGTTCTCTCCATACATTTGCACTAGGAGCACAATGTTCTTTCAACATCAAGCACAATTCCTCGTAGTTTTTATCTTTGGGTAAAGCAGGATGGCTTAAGTTTCTCAACAATTTGTAGGATTTTGTCCCAATCAAACTTAATAAATTTGCGACTTTGAGTTTATTATCCTCTATTTTGCTAGCAGTGAAAAATTGCTCAAGTCTTTCAGCATATATTGTCCAGTCTTCGTCACAGTTAAATTCACCGAATTTTAAATTTGTCGTGTTCACTCCGGTAGCCATTTCTTTACAGTACACGTTTTTCTTTTCAATTTATTTTTCCGATATCCTCGTCGCCAGTTGTTATGTTCGGTGGTATTGAAACACGTATAACTTTGTTGCGTAGGACTTTATTACTATTTATGGAGGCACAAAACATATATGGATACTTTACAATTATTATTTGGGGAGTCTTCTTTATAAAGTATATCTTATTGCACGTTACTAATACACTGTGTGTGTGTGAGGTCGCTTTAACCATTTATCCGCACAAATTACTTTGCAGTGTTGTACTAGCCATAACACAATACAGAGGAATAATTGTAACTTCTTGTTTCGTTTTGAAAAACAAGACATTATTGAACTATAAATGTTTGCTAATACCTAAGAGGATTGAAACTAATGATAGTCATGAAACAACAATTTACAATGTACATTTGTTGTACCATGAGAGTAAATTATAACCATTAAAATCTGATTGGTTAACGTTTTTTTCAAAAATAGCGTATAAATAAGCTTTATACGGTATAATTTTTACTACATTTTTACCTTATACATTATAACGGAAATTTTTATAACGTAAAACACCTTACCGCAAACTCTCTATTATGTAAATAAGCCTTTAGTAAGAGTACCCAACTTCATGTTGTTTCGGTTGACAGACGTCACTTGTCTCTTGACAGCTGTCAAGCGTCTTAAGTTTTATGGTACCATCATGGCCAATGAATTTTTATTGTCAAGTTATAATTGTTACCATTTATGAAAATAAAATATTATAAAGGAAGAAGTAGTATTCATTTTTCGGAATACTACACTATCTACCAAAATTGTAACATTACAGGAAACACTTTTAAATTAAAATCTTTATTAAAAGTTCCACAACATTAGTATAAGTTAACTTAAACATCTTTGTTTTCTTGTTGAATAGTATCTACCATAACAGCTAACTGAGGAACAGGAGAATCCTCCCATTGCATCTAAAAAAGTGAATTAATTATCAGAAACAAACCAAAAACATAAATAACATATCTCACAAGAAACGCTTCTTCGGAAATGTTATCCCTATCATGTTTTGAGGTTATCAGGACTGACGTAAGATTATAATCAGCGACAGAAAAAAGCCTCAAAAGTCCCACAGCTAACTGGCAGATCCAAAACAACGAAGTTAGGACGAACCCTCTTCTGCCGATCAAAACGTGAACAAAAAAATGTCTATAACCCCTTCTTTGTTCTTTCGTAAAATAATCCATCATGGGAGAACATCTGGAAAGGTTTAATTGTGGAAATATACTAATACACCTATCTCTTTATTTAATACTCATGCGCAAATATTTTTGAGTTTTCCCCGTCCACAGCTAAAATATGACTACTTCTTTCCATGGAACACAACGTATTGCTACCCAGGGATACCACTACTTAAATAAAAAACCCTTGTAGCTGTCAAAAGCTAGCTTCTATTTGCCGTATAGACCCGGCAGCTCAGGCAGCTCCAATTTTTATTAGTGCGTATAACAATAAAAATACTGCGATGGTCCAAAAATAAAAAATACAGATCCATTCAAATAAAATAAATAATGAACTAACCTCTTATGGTCGTATGCATAATAATATACGGATTGATAGGCTTGTCAACACAATTTTATAAGGGACACGAATATTTAGGGGAAACTACGAGAATGGGAGTTGGTTCGCGCATGAGTATTAAATTTGAGCCATTAACGAGATGGATCTATTAAAATAGTTGGGATTACTTACTTAATTTGTCCAGTCAGATTTACGAAATCAGTACAAAATTCGTGTATACCATTAATAAATAGATCAGAAGCTATTATCGACGTAACCGTCATTATGCTGGCCGATATTACCAATGGATATACGTATAAGTATGCAGGAGGAACTCTGAAAAGAAGGCGACCCTGTTACATCCAGCCACAGAACAATAAACTAGTTTAATATTCTGTGATCTATTTCATGTGCTCCTAAGTATCTAGCCCTAGAATTCTGCAAGGCAAGGCATTCTGAGAGTATGTGTATTGAGGTTTCATCCTCTTCCTCACAGAATCTGCACTTTGCTTCATCTGCTAACTCTAGTTGTGGCTTCTTAACCGGCAATGTCCGGTTAATATTCCCGTTAGAATTCGAAGCCTTTTTTTACTGAGGTTGAGGCAGCTAAGAGATCTCTTCTGGTCATAGTTCCCCAGTAGTATCTTAGATTGCCTCAGTCCTTCCAGCTGATTCCAGTACTTGGATTTTTCCTTCTCCATTTCTTCCCTTAGTTTTCCTAAGATTACTCTACTGCTGATCCCACAAGATGGTTTTGGTTCCAAATGTGGGGTTTCAGCTCCTTTTTTGCCAGCTTATCTGCTGTTTCCTTTCCCTCTATTCCTATGTGTCCCGGGACCCATAGGAGGGTGACAGTGTTCTTCTAGCCTAGTTCATTTAGTTTGCCTAGGCATTCCCAAACCATCTTCGAACTAAATTGATTATATCTGAGCTCAGCGCTTTGATGGGTGCTTGAAAACCTGAAAATAGCGGCCACCTTTATATAACGACCAACAGTTCTTTAATTTTTAGGGGCCGTTATTGACATGTTTTACTGTCTTCGTTTTGGGTAGAGGCCTATGAGCACATTACCCACCTCTATGATTGATTGTAATCATGGCTAGGAATCTTATATGTAAATAAAAGTTCATTGTTATTAGTTGAGGTTCCAACCGCAAAAAACGCTGGTGTGCTTTCATATGTCGCATTTGTCAAGAATTTTCGTGTTTTGTGAATTTCATTGCCATTTTGTGTTTATAGTAAGTCAAGTTCGGTTACTCTTTACAGTAATTTATAGTGTATAAGAAGTATTTGTTACAATTCGTGATTAATAAGAGATAAAAATGGGTTTTCAATGTTGTGTTCCTGGATGCAATAACTCCAATAAAACAGGATATCAAATGCATCGAATTCCTAAAGATGAACCAGTAAGTTGAATTAAAATATATAAAATAATAAAAGCCTTAAAATAATAACTTTTTAATATTTCACGGTTATTCAATTTTTAATTTAAATTAACCGTGAAATTTAACTTTTTAAATAAACCTTGAAAGTTTTATTAAACACTTCTTTATTTAATGTTTGTGTTGTGTCTAAAATATTTTTTATATTTTGCACTTATAAAAATCTTCATTATAAAACGCATTTGCGTATCGTAATGTAACTTTTACGCACGCAAATTTTTGTTTTAAATGGTTGGCGACATGAGTGAAGTTTCTAAAGGCAAGACTATTGACAATGACATTTGTGGCTAATAGCAATTTATTAATTTTATATTGTTCTTTAAGAAAATATCTGTGAATATGAATGTAATATTTTACTTATATAATATATTATTATTGGTATATTATTCATTTAAAAATATTTTAAAACATTAACATTTGATAATCTAAATGTCACAACTGTCAAATTTTATAAATTACACAGTGCTGCCGACATACTTCTTAAAATAAAAATTTTCGTAATTGCATAAAAATAAAAAATTAATTTAAAAAATGGTAAAAAGGGCAAAATAAAAAAAAATATTATAAACAACTTATTTCATATGGCTGTTGTGACACTCGTTCTTTAAAAAACTCATCGCTTCGCGATTCGTTTTTTAAATTTGAACTCGTGTCATAACAGAATTCCATATGAAATGCGTTGTTTAAAATACTATTAACTGTGAGAACTTTGGGATTAATTAATAATTTTAAGAGAGAAACATCTTATAAATATTAATTGAAAATTTAATTTCAGCTATGCAATCTTTGGTTGTCATTAATTGGATGGTTAGATTTAAAAGAAAAACCATTGTCTAGAATTCATGAATTACATAGAGTTTGTCATGCACATGTAAATAGTTTATTGAATGTAATAAATATTTCATGAAAATGTATATTTGTGTATTATTGAAGAGACCTGGAGATTTTTCCCATCAAAATATTAATCAAAACCTATTAATATTTAAATACATTTAAGTTTCCCGCTTTATCTTATAGTTCTTGGTTCCAGACGTAAGGTGCCGCGAATATCGTTTTGGTGTCGAGGTTCTAATGGCAGTTTCCGATCTATCTCATTATATATATACAGGGTGTTTCAAAAAAAGGTAACACCGTCTCTAGGATAGGTAAAAAACTGAAAAATAATTGGGGTTTGCTTAGTAAAATTTTTTTCTAACGCCATCCGTTTTCAAGATAAAGGGCGTTGAAGAAAATAAAAAATTACACATTTCTTACGATTTTGCCAAAACTACTGGCACCATTGCAATGAAATTTTATTTTCTTTGGTCTTACATTCCCAGTTTCTTGACAACGTCGTTCAACTGCTCTAAATGTTTTTTTACTTGGTAAGTTTCTTCTAGGAAACTTTTCTGCATAACGCGTAAAAGCTGCACTAGAGTTTCCTAAACACTCGCCTAAAGTTAATAACATGTCGGTGTATTCAACATTTGAGTACATTTTGTTTAACAATATCTAATTTTACAAATAACAAGATTATTTATTGTTGACTTATTGTCATAACAATCAATAAATGTCAATTTTACATGGCAAACTTAGAGAAAAGCGAACTTTATCATTAGTTTATACCAGGAGCGATTATTACTTCATAATTTTCAAATCAAAATATTCCGAAAACGGTACATAATATCGAGTTTTACCAAGAGTACCTTTTTGGTATAGAATTAATCGATGTTTATGTTCACTTGGAGTTTTTACTAATAATTCTACCCTAAAAAAAGTTATGTTGAATAATACGTTGTATGAATCGTGTAACTAGCGCCCTCTATGAGAGTTAGTTATAAAAACAAATTCATGGGATATATCAGCTTCCAAAACATATTCGTATAAAATTTCATTGCAATGGTGCCAGTAGTTTCGGCAAAATCGTAAGAAATGTGTAATTTTTTATTTTCTTCAACGCCCTTTATCTTGAAAACGGATGGCGTTAGAATAAAATTTTACTAAGCAAACCCCAATTATTTTTCTGTTTTTTACCTATCCTAGAGACGGTGTTACCTTTTTTTGAAACACCCTGTATATCTCTTATCTATGATTGTAATATTATCTGCCATTCCTGTACCGAGATGGCAATTTTTAACTGTACATAAAGTTACAGAAAACCAATAAATTTATTTACTTACGAATAAAGTGATCCTCGATCAGCTCGGGAAAACATTAGTATAACCAAAATAAAGAAAATTGATATAATTATAGACATAAACGGAACTAGGACGACGAAATCGCATAATACCAATGACGTGAAAATACTGGAGGTCATTCCAAGGTGGGCTCTTCCCGTCAAAGTTTCATTGTCCACCCAAAGTTCCTCGTTCATTACGTATATATCCTTGGTCTGCAAAAGAAACTATAATGAACACACGGTTGGATAAATTCGATACATTATTACCCCAGGGACTTTCTCTGCCTGGTTTATATCGAAAAACATTTTATCGCCGTACATTTCCTTCTCATAATCTCTATTGTCGATGCCTAGATTTAACTGAAGGTAGTCCTCTACTTCCATTTCCAATAGAAGACTCGCGTTTTGGTTGGTATTTGCGAGATCGAATTTGTTAGTGGTGGGGGCTTCTGTGGTTTTATTCTTGTAATCCGTAACGATGAATTTTATGGAAGCTTTGGCGTACAGTACACATCTGTAGTTGAAGATATCGAATATGTCGCAAATGGCTTCCGCACTCGCCAATGCCGACAGACAAATTAAGACGAAGAAAACAACATGCAAAACTAAAATAATATCATTTTTTCACTACTAGTCTCTAAACCTAAACGTAACTTTACTGACTTTTGTTGAGGTAGTAAAGTTGTTAATTATTAACCAAAGTAGAAAAATACAGAGTCTACTTGATTATAGTATGTACAAATAGTACGAGGAGTAATAAAGCCTAATTAAGTATGCAAAACCTTTACAGGGAGCACCATGAAATTTTTGATAAATCTCTAACTTTAAATTACATTTCTTCCGTTAATCTAAAAACCAGGTAGTTCGACCCCGTATTTGTTTCAGTTGTAGCAAAGTTTGGGGTTTCTTCATTGTTAAAGGATTAGCAGATAAGCAATAACGGATTGCATTGGTGTTTTTTTTTGGGAAAAAAATACGTTTTAAATTATAATATAATAAAAAATGAAAAGGAATAATTATTGGAATACAGTTTGTCCAATTTTCCTTACTAACATGACTTACAGCACTCTCAAACAATTTCACAACATCGTTTATTTTAAAAGTAGTATTTTTTTTGTCCAACTTCCCCTTTTACCTGAGCCCATATTAATTCTATGGGATTAAGTTCACAATGATAAGGGGGAAGTTGAAGAACTGATATACCACGAGAAGAAGCCATTTCTTCTACAATGTAGGTTTTGTATTTATTCTTGTTCATTTTTGCAATTTTGTAAAGTTCTTTTCTTAGTGGATCTTTTGGAAACTTAATATTTTTCGAAATAAGCCACTCCTAAAGCTCTGCTTTACGCCAACGACTTGTGGGCAATGCTTCTCGTAACCGTGAATGGTAACTTGCGTTGTCCATAACAATAACAGCCCCTTTTGGAATCAGATCCAACATTTGAACAAACCATTCCTCGAAGACATCCCCATTCATATCTTCGTGATAGTCCCCCGTGCGTTTTGAGATAAAAGTTAATAATCCACCATCAACAAAACCTTCAGAACTTCCAACATGGACAATAATAAGTCTTTTTCCTTTTCCAGATGGTGGCTGCAAACCTAACGACAAACCTTCCACGAATGCCTGCCTTCCGCTTTTAATGTTTTCATCTATCCAAGATTTGGAAACTGTATATACAGCATTTATCCATGTTTCGTCCAAGTAGAAGATTTTCAAATTTTGTTCTCTGACATGTCGAATGCTTCTTATATAGTCTCTTCTCCAAAAAACTATTTCCGGTTTATCTATCAAGAGAGATTTTCTATTATGTTTTGTATATCTGAAACCCACATCTTTCAAAAGTTTGCATAATGTCATTCTGGAGAATTTTGTATAGTCCGTATCTTCTTGCACTGATGTCATAATTTTGTCAAGTGTTGGAATTTTCTTTCGTAAGTAAAATCCATGGACTTTACGCCTTAGTCTTTGTTTTAATGACTCATCGATCTCAATTGGTTTTCGGCCTGAAGTAGTTTTAGGGGGTTGAAGAGTTCCATTCTTGCTTTCTTTTAGTAATCTATAAATTGTTGATTTAGCAACACACAACATAGCAGCCGTTAATTCCATAATATCATCAACACTTGCACTTGGATCCTTGTTTTTCAATGATAAATAATAATTCAATATCAGAGTTTTTTCATTTAAAGATAATGGACCTGTTTTTCGACATTGTTTGGTACTTGCACAATTAACATTCAACAAATGTTATATTCCAACTGTTTACAATATAATGAAAACCATACAACTTCATACAACTTTATTCAAAGAAATAATACTATGTACTGATTTAATGTACCTACTTTCTTTTAAAATAATATTCCCGATAATGTTTCTAAGAAAACTGGGTTGTTTGGAAAATCCCTCTCAATAATCGAATAATCTGTAAATAGGTGTAATCGTATTAAGCCGATTACAGTAGGCCACTTGCCATTTAAAATTTCTGAGAAAAATTCCCCAAACACTACATATAGGAGTAATACAAATAAAAAATATTCATTTTGCTTCTTTGAATTTAATAAAAATTGTATGGATATCTTGCTTTCTTTAATTAACTTTTTAAAAATATATTTCATTGTAATTTATTTGTGACAATATTCAAAGTTTGAATTAATCTTCTTACAAAAAGAACAAAAATATATAAAATAATTATTGTTACAGATTGGTTTGTTTTCTATTATGAATAAACTGTGTTGCCTTTCTTTATCAAACTTACTAAAATTTATGTACCTCTATCACCTTTTTCTATTAAAATTAGTACATCCCGTTACCTCTGACCTAATCGTATATTCTTTAGCATAGCTGCAACTCATTCGTTCAATACAAAATTTACCTTACGATATACCCTCTTAACATATATTTTGGTACGTCTATGAAATCTACTTAAATGAATGATTTATTACTCCTTGTCCTTTCTATATAGACTATAGAACTAAATCTCAGTTCATTTGATAGAATGCGCTGAGCATTTTGGACATCTACTTCATTGACATTCTTATTTTTTACGTTATGAACAAGATGTTTTTAATATTTGTGAAAATGTAGCTTAAATATTCACTATTGAAATTGAAATTTTAAAAGGTGACTGTATCTTCCATAATAAAATATTTACAAATAAATACAGAGAGATACAAAACTTTAAGAATAGACGTTTGATTCCAGTGGCGGTCCATATTTTGTTAAATTATAGTCCTAAAAGAAGTTGGGGGGTGAAAGGGGTGTTGATCTCCTCTGAAAATCCATAATAAATCAAAATAATTAAATGCAACTGTTTCCAATTTATTGGGTATTCTCTACTAGTATTACCTATACATTTTCATACATTAACATTAAACCGTTTTAGAGTAATGTTAAAAAATTATTTACATTTTTAACTTTAGCACCCTGTAACTTTTTTTGTGTGCACTATTGTATATACGTAAGTGGGATACAATCAACATATTTTTCACCCCTGAATCTGTGGTATAATTTATGACCATTTTTTTCGGGACACCCTGTATTATTTAAACATTAATTTTATTTCAAATTTAGCCTCGTTCTTTTATAAAAAAAATGTCCAATACGTACCTTTCCATCTCCTACTACTTTTCCTATTCACGTAGTGATAATATCTGCGGGGTCTCATCACAGCTAAAATGTATTATGTATAAGCAAATAAGTATAAAATATTGTTTTGACTTATAGTATTGACATCTAAATAGAATAATAAATGTCATTTTGTAACACCTTTGTAATGTTGGTTGCCTGCCCAGTAGGCCTCCCGAAAGGGAACGCGTAAGAAAAAGAAGAAGATTAATTATTATATAGGTTAACTTCACTTACTTCGAGGATCACGTTTTCTTTGTATTTTGTTACATTTTACTTTATTAAGAATAAAATCATGTTTCTTAGTACTTTTTGTCAACCACAGTTATTTACACGACCCTCGACGAGAAAACCCTTCAGGTAGGTAGCAACAACAAAACTAAAGAACCCGTCGCAATTAACACCACCTACGACAATTTTTCTAATTGACAACAATATATTATTAAAAAAAATAAATTACACTTAATCAATCATAAGTACTTATTGCTTAAAAAATATAAATAATTTGAAGCTATAAAATAAACGTTGTTCAAACGTGTGTAGAAGATGTTACTTTTTCACCGTTAGCAAAAACGTCTTCTTCGCTGGGAAACAGATCGACTGCTGGTTTCAAACCTGAATTGTTAAGCGCTCTTTGAATTTTCTAAAAACCAAAATTTTTCTTTGTTATATTTACACATACCCACACATAGTTCTTTTTTCTATAACTCACATCTGAATGTTCTTCAGTTGCTTCGACAGATACGGTTACGAATTGAAAATCCGCCATCATGGTTAATCGTAATATCGTTATAAACAACTGAATGATCCATAAAAATATCGCCGCTAAATATGAATAATAACATATTATGTAATTCGACCAAAAGGCCTGTATACTATCCTGATTGTGGAACGAAAAATAACCCATAAGGAGCGAACAGCTGTAATTAAAATATTATTTAACATTAAAATAGATAATTTAAGTTTAACTAGCTTAAATCGTCGATTAATCACCCGTGTTAATCAACGATTTTTTTATACAGTATGATGCAAATGTATGGAATAAATTCATTATTTCAGAAACATACCACTTTTTATTTGTAATTGTAATTCCATGTTACTTAACAAAGTTCATAATTTTGGTTAACCCTGTAGAAATAAATATTCAAATGATTACATTGTTGCAAAGGCAATAAGGAGACCTTTCAAATGAGCTGTCACGTAACCTCGGTTTGTATTTAAAAAATCGTCGATGACGTCATTACGCCATCACTAATGACATAATGTCCAACACATCTATAGCAGTTGATGGCCATTCAAAAATTAAAATTGACGTTTTTTAAGATTTTTTTTTAAAGTCATCTGTTTCTGAAATAATTAATTTATTCCATACATTTGCATCATACTGTATGCAACACAACATACATTTCTATTACACCAACATTATTCGTAATTCGTTTTCAACAAACTATGCAACCCATTATACGCTTGAATACGCTTTTACATTCCATCAAATCTTTTCTCAATCTTTTTCTATTCTACTTACTTACCTTTGTTGTCCGGTAAAATGATGAAATTTCGCACAAAAATTTTCTAAACCATGTTTCATTGAAATTGTAGCTATAATATACAGAATCACCATAATAACTGATGCTATTAATACAGGGTAAACCATAAGCCATGACCTACAATAAGAAATTCTAAAAGGTATATACGAAGGGCGATCGCAAACTTACACAAACACAAATTTGTACGGGGGGCGTTTAAAAACGTACTGAAACTCACCTATTGGACGCTTGACCTCTGCCAAAAAGTACGATAAGGGCACCGAAAGCTGCGGCTGCTATAAGAGACGCTAAAGGCACGAACAATACTAGATCACAGGTGGTAGTTGTACCGTAATCACTTCCTCTAATTCTAACATCTACTCTACCATACATCGTGTCGTTTTTGTACCAAATCGTTTCATTTTGAACATAAGAGTGTTTTAGATTTTCCTTATTTTTGTTAGTGGCATTAACAGAGTCTCCGGAAGTATTAACGACCAGTTCTGTGGTATTATTTAGGCGAGTTACGTTATTATCTTCTTTAACAATTACATTATCTCTAGCAGTTTCGGTCGTATACTTTGTTTCGTTGGTATCTGTTACGTTTTTCGTGACGGGTGTCAAGTTTATCTCTTCGTTTTGTGTATCGTTCAAATATCTTGCTTCTTTTACGTCGAAAATTGGTTGACCATGGAGAATGCATCGGTAATTGAACATTTTTAGGATGTCTCCGAACAAGTAGGCCGATAAGAGTGAGTTAAACATGATTGTGAGGAAAGTTATGGTGTGCAATACTGAAAATCGAGAAAATTAAAGTTACTTTTGGTACAATTCAAATGGGTTTCTTAAGATCTATACATCAAAACGTTGGGAGGAAGTTTATACTAAAAAGTATCGAGTTTTATCATGATTTGACCAGATTTTATGTATCGACAGTGTTGCCGGTTTTCGAAATATAAATAGTAACAAAAAAGGAAGACACAATATTTAATTATATAAAGAAAAACAGCAATCGGGGATAGTATTCTGGTTCCTGGCATGTGTATAAAAATATTTTACACGTTTTAATCATTTATCACCAAAGGAAATCTCATCAGATGAACAGCATAGGCGATATCATGGTTGCAATTTCCTGTAGATATAAATAACGTTGATAAAAAATTATATAAAAACTATATAGGAAGTTTTTTAAAAGAAACGTGAAGTATACTTTAATTATATGTGCAATTCGTCAAATAATTTTTCTTCTATAGGTACTAGCTAATTAAAAAATGGGTCGAATTTTCACAAACACAAAAAGAGTGCAGCATGGATGGAATCTGAGAAGGAAAAGTCAAACATTGTTCCAATGATTTTGATAATATAACAACTGAAGTCAATCTTAACTAATTTACAAATAATTTTTTCTAACACAATCTGCGAAGCGAGGTTCGCAGCACCAAATTAATTATAACTAATATATATAAATATGTTTTAGTGACGCGGCCATAAAGGACCCCGCACTTTTCTTATGGAAACGGGAGCACCGTCAAATTGTCTGAATTTTTTATATGTATTTGATGTCCTGATGAAAAGTCTCCTTGGGCCCAACCTTTTCATATGGCTAGATTTTGAGATACAGGGCGTTGAAGTTCAAAATCCCGACTTTAAAACGGTCCCCAAAAAGTTGCTCTTAAATATTTTTTGATGTTAGTGGCATATATATTTAGACAAAATACATACCTAATAGAGAAAATAAAATATCTGTTGTTTACAGGGTGATTCGTGCTTTCACAGACCTGTTGTTGTTAAAATACGTATTTTTGCATGGTATCAGTCGACGTTCTGTAGGAAAGATATTAAAAAGTGAAAAGTATCATCCGTATAAGGTACTTACAGTTGGTTCAAGAATTGTCATACGATGATTTTGACCGACGGCTGGAATTTTGCGAACGGCTAATGGACATCTGTAATGTCGACGAAAATTTTGCTTCTAGCATAGTTTTTTCCGATAAGGCAACTTATTGTTGAAATGGAACGGTTAATCGCCATAACTTAAGGTATTGGTCAAATGAGAATCCTCATTGGATTCATGAAGCACATACCCAGCATCCACAGAAGTTAAATGTTTGGATGGGAATTGTCGAAAATAAGCTTATAGGCCCATTTTTTATCGACGGAAACTTGAATGGTGACAAGTATTTGGATCTACTAAACAACGAAATTATTCCTGCACTTCAACAGAATGGGCAATTACCACAAAATATTTGGTTTCAACAAGATGGAGCACCTCCCCACTATGATGGACGGGTTAGGGATTTTCTGGATGCGAATTTTCCAAATCGATGGATTGGACGTAGAGGATTCAGAGTGGCCTGCTCGTTCTCCGGATCTTAGCCCGTTAGATTTTTTTCTTTGGGGTTATCTAAAATCACGTGTTTACGTTAGACGACCAACAAACATACAGGAATTGAGACAAAGAATTATTGATGAATGTGAACTAATACGTGGAGAAGTCTTGGAAAGAGTGACTCAAGAATTTGTTAATAGGATGGCATATTGTCAGCAAGTAAACGGAGAGCATTTTGAACATTTGAAGTAATTTTGTTTTTCATTATTCTAAAATAATGAAATGTACATCTATTATACAACTAACAGTGAGTTATTCCTCGTTTTTACAAATTTGTTTACATTAAACTCAGTATGTATGAATTCAAAATAACAAGCTCTTTCAAAATCTGTAAAAATATATAGGGTGTCCCATTTAAATTAAAGAAGTTGATGGCATTTCCGGTTAAACCGGAAGTATATTATTATCAAAAAAATGTACATCAGATGAGCTTTGTCATTGCACTTACCTGCAAATTTTCACAAATTCAGGGTGTTTCTTAAGTAATCTAAAATATTATATGGGGCGCTTCGTTACTCAATTTTAAGACGAAAAGTTCATATAAACATGTGTGATAGCTGTTGTCGTTTATGAGATACAGGGTGTTGAATTTATTGAAAAAGGTCAGTTCTGATTGTACGTGAAATTAATTTTTCCTGGTGACGCTACTGGTTTTTAGAAGTAATACGCAAAAACATGCTTATTCTATGGCCTTTGAAATAATGTTGACAAGTGTCAAATTTGAAAACCAACGCAAAAATCGTACATTTTTATTTGTTTGACTCTGTGTTTAGTTAATAACTATGCCAGTGTTTACTAATGTTGAAATGGCTAATATGCATTTTTTGTACGGATTAGCGAATGGTAATGCCTTAGAAGCTAGACGTACGTATGCCCAGCGTTATCCAAATAATCGTTTACCATGTTCAGATACGTTTACTAAGTTACATATTCGTTTACAAGAAACTGGAACTTTTGCTAAATCGAAGAATATTATTGGACGACCCAGAACTGTGAGAAATCCCCAATTGGAAAACCAGATTCTTCAAATTATTGACCAACATCCAGAAACGAGTACAAGAAAAGTTGCAGATGAAGTAAATGTTAGTAACAAAACTGTTTGGAATATTCTAAAAGATAATTTATTGTATCCATATCACGTTCAACGTGTTCAACATTTGTTACCTACTGACTATCCATTACGCATACAGTATTGTCAATGGATTTTACGTGAAATCGCGAACAATCCGAATTTTGTGGCCAATATTCTATTTACGGATGAAGCCAACTTTTCTAGACATGGGATTATGAATTTTCATAATGACCACATATGGGCAGATGTAAATCCACATACCATAAGTGTAAAACGATTTCAACAAACATTTTCGGTCAATGGCTTGGCATCATCGATGATTATTTAATTGGACCATTTTTCCTTCCTGTACGGTTAACCGGTGAGACATACCAACATTTTCTAGAAAATGAACTTCCACTTCTTTTGGAAGATGTACCTATTATTATTAGAAGGCGCATGTGGTTCATGCATGACGGAGCTCCTCCACATTTTTCAGTGATTGTACGCGAGTTTTTAAATAATGTTTTTCCAGGCCATTGGATCGGACGAGGATCTCCACACCCGTGGCCCCCTAGATCACCTGGACACAATCCTCTGGATTTTTGTGTGTGGGGATATTTGAAATCGCTTGTTTACACAACACTGATATTAAACGTACAAGATCTTCAAAATCGCATCATAGACGGCTGTAATGTTATTCGTAACAATCCTGGTATCTTCGAACGTATTCGACAATCCATTAGACATCGAGCGGATTCTTGCATTTTAGCTGGAGGTGGACATTTTGAACATTTGCTCTGAAATGTATTATTTTTTCTTGTTGTTTAACACATGTTGCTTGTAATAAAATAATAAAAAAATATAAATCAGTAGCGTCACCAAGAAAAATTAATTTCACGTACAACACCCTGTATCTCATAAACGACAACACCTATCACACATGTTTATATGAACTTTTCGTCTTAAAATTGAGTAACGAAGCGCCCCATATAATATTTTAGATTACTTAAGAAACACCCTGTATCGTTCTTTTCGTTTAAAAGATATTTACTTGGTTCCATACTTTATCCCAACCCCGTATATTAGTTATAATTAATTTGGTGCTGCGAACCTCGCTTCGCTGGACACGCAGTGTCTCCAGGATTTGATTAAATATTCAAAAGTTCTGGTACAAAAACTTGACCGCTTACACCATGTAATGGCATCAAAGTTTACATTTTTCATTATATCCAGAAGACATTCCAGTCTTTTTTAATCATGGTTTGACCCATGTGCTTCCCAAAGCATCTAACAAACAGGACCATACGCAGTAGATATTCGCCAATCACAATCATCCAACGTTATACAAAATATTATCATCTTGCATCATTAACCGAATTTACAGACATGTCTAGGTCATCAAAGATGCAAAGAACAACTTATTATTGACTCAGTAATCCTAAAGCAGGCTCAAAAGCAATGTCTCAACATCTAGACTGCTTTGGTAGAGAAGCATTCCACAGCTTGCTTCATTCCTGGCTTATAAGCGTTTTAAACATGTATAACACGGTTACTTGGAGAACATTTGTAACAAATATTCCTTTGGGCATGTCTTGGAATATGAGGAATGGAACCTAAACAAATGTATTGACTATATCTGACTTATGGTGCTACATTCTAGTGGGATAAATATCAGGACACCACTGCGATCGTAGTTTTGATAGATCTTCTTCAGGAGGAGGAGGAGTTAGTTGGTGCATACAGAAGGCTAAGTAAAACACCAAGATCTATTTCAGAGCAATGTTACAGCCAAGGCCAAAGAGATTACAAACCAAACAGATAACTGGAGATGGAACCAGATGTAATGCAAACTTAGCATTCTTGCTGTAAGAATTAAAGTGGCTCACCAAAGAGATGCATCTTTTGGTTCCATCTATGATTTTGTAGCTCAATTGATCATTGATCTGGCCAAGTTTATTTTGATAACTTCTATGTGAGTGAATTTAAATAAAATGTCTGGTGAATGAAATCGAACTTAAAAAGAGTGTAGAGGCAAAACAGATGTTCTCATACAAAAGTAAATGATGTGAATTGAACCTAACCTCAAATTATTTTCTTAGAAAAACAGGTTGACAAGTCTATTTTGACAACAGCGCCACCATTTGGAACAACGGAAATAGTCCGGCCATTGCCGATTCTATGTCTGGCTTACAACACTGAAAAACAATCAGTCGTGCAGTAGTTTCAACTTCAGGCCAATATTTTATTCTTCAATGCACTGTGCTTGTGAAATATTACCAAATCTAGCGTTTATAAAAATGAATAAAACATATTCTATGAATAATAATTTAAATTCGGTCTTTATTTAGAATTTGGATCAATGAAACCTTGATACGCGGTGATAAATTACGTCATTCTAACAGAAATGTTTTGTTCTTATTTGATCATCCAAAGATAGATACCTAATCTATTTGTGTAGGAAACGAACGAAAAAATCAATATTTAACTAATGTAATTAATTAACAAGAGGGACCATTCATTTTTTAAGCTGTAACAACTAAATTGACTTGTTATGATTTTAAAGTACACATTTTATTAAATATAGTGGTTGACTATCCATTTCCTAATTAAAATTCTTTAAATTAATTTTCAAGAAAAATGTTTGTTGGCGCAGTAGCCACTTCCAAAAAATTAATAGTTTTTTATCTCTCTTTTACTTTTTCGTATACTATAACTAGGTGCGAGAACGATTGTAAAATCTGATTCCCGATAACATTTTTGTGAAAAGATATATTCTCAGACGTAATTTTTGTCTTGAAAATATTTGCTGTTTATATTTATATTTTTATTTAACAGAGGTTACCTATCCCATTTTGTAAAGTACTAATATTAACATACTTTTAATGAAACACCCTGTATGTTTTTATAATTTTAAAAGCTCCTTAACAAAACGATCTCAACGAACCATACCACGTAGGGTCTATTATGAATTGTGCAGGGTGAAATTTTGAAATTATTTATAATTTTGTTCAAGATAGTAAATACATAAAATACTTGACGTAATTGATTTTTTACATTAAAACAAATGCTCAAAATGTTCCCCACCTTGTTGTTGGCAAAAACACAGTCTCCTATAAAAGTTTGAGGTGAAATAGCCCGTATTTCTGTAGTTATCCTTTCTTTGAGGTCTGCAATGCTAGTTGGCTGTGTTGCATATACTTTGTTCTTGAGATAACCCCACAGAAAAAAATCCAAGGGCGTAAAATCCGGCGATCTAGCTGGCCACTCGATAGTACCTCTTCCTCCAATCCATTTATTGGGGAAAATTTCTTTCAAGTAATTTCTTACAATTAAAGCATAATGGTGTGTTGCTCCGACCTGCTGGAACCAGATATTTTCATCCGGTAGGTACGAATCTATTGCGATAAGTTGGCCAACTCAGGAATAATTTCAACTTTGAGGATACTCACGCATCCAATGAGGATTCTCCTTTGACCAATATCTACAGTTTTGTCTGTTTACTTCCACATATGCTCAATCGGTGTCCATAGGTTTCCTTATCTCAGTGGAGCTCCTTAGTCTTGTTTGCAATGATCTGATAGTAGGCACCAAGTTTTCTTCGTACATAGAGTAGATAGTTCTTCTTATCAAATCTTTATCACCGTCATCAGTGGTTCTGGAAACACCACTATCGTTTGGTTTTCGTCTCGGATGAATTGGCCTCGAAATGTGAACTCTCACTGATGATACCGGTATCCCTGTCAAATCGCTGGTTTCTCTTACAGCAGGAGTAAAAGCTCAATCCCTTTGGACTAGCTTCTTATGAACATGTCTGACGATTTCTTTAGCGTCAAGGGATAAAACTCGTCGTCGAACAGGAACAGTAAAATAAAAGTGGTTTATTACCATCAGTCACCTTTTATTGTAGGCACTATATTGTTGAAAAAAACTGTTCTGTAGTAAGGTGTTAACATATATTGTTAATGATATCCATTTGGATGCTGTGCTAGGAGGATTTTTTCTGTTTGATATTGCTGGTCCAACAAAATCTCACATGTGCTCAATGGAATTCATATCTGGAGAATTTGCTGGCCATGGTAATCTTTGAATATTATATTTGAATATTATCTTTGAATATTATATTTCCAATTATATTTTGTAGAGGAGAAATAATGACCATATCTATTCCCTGTCATTCAATATGCCTCCATAAAATATTACTGATCCTCCTTGCAAAAGTTAATCTTTCCTATCTTCCTGGTCCTCTCCAAACTCTTTGTAGCCTACTATTATTGACTAAACCAAATCTGGTTTCGTCCGAAAAAAGGACATTTCGCCATTGAGCCAAAAAACAGTCTCTGTAGTCCTGTGCCGACTGTAGACCAGCGGCTATGTGTCTGGGAAGTAACCTATGAATTAAGCAACCTCTTGAATCTTCTCAGAGCCTTTCTAAGATGATTTTCCAACTTGTCTCTGATAATTTCAAGAGTTAAATATTTATAGATTTAATTAGTTTTTAATGAAGTCAATTAAGGAAACGAATTTTCTATTATTCAATCATTTATTAATAAATTTTTTACCTTTTGACGGGTAAATGTTCGTTATTTTAAAATTTAAAAAGTAAACAGAATATTTTAATGTTTTTTCAATATTTATAGGTTCCTCCATTTTATCAGAAACAATTAAAGTTATTATCTTTCAAATTATCAAAATATAAAAACATTATTATACGCTTCAACTTAGTGATTATTGCATTTATCCTCTTTCACACTAAATAAAAATCTGTAATAAATCATAGTTCATTCATTTTGAATCAATTATATTTTCAGTAATTGAAAAGCAGTAAAATCAACTTTTAAACTACCTAACAATAAAAGAAAATAATAAAAACTATAACTTTAATAATAATAAAAAAAAACATAATTACCTTTCCATATCGACCTTATTTTATCTGGATCTCGCTCTACATGCTGATAATACTTGCGCTGATGTCCCATTATTGTATACTATTTCCTGTCCATTAGTACAAAACGAATGGTAAATATATCAAATCTGTCTAACGGTTAGACCGCTACTGAAAGAATTACAGAATCAAAACGTAAATAAATATTACAGCATTATTATTTCAGGATTTGTTAATAAACCGGCCTTCGATGTACCTATAAGTCACACCCACCTATTAGTACACATCCTTATAGGCAACCAATTCAACGCGAGAAACATCTACGAGAAAGTGGGTCCGAAAAGATCCAGTAGAAACGTTTTATTTGTACTTCGCGTTGCCTTGGGGATTATTTGCATTGCCGTTGTCCGTTTCGGGACCGTTGCGTCAGACAAGGGGTGGGTTACAGGGTGCGAATAATTTATACAGAAACCGTTCGTTAAATTAATAAGAAACCGATGGATTTGAATATAAAGGAACATTGTTTTTAGTCAATAAAAGTGTTTATTGATGTAAATTTTGATTGTTACTGTTTTGTTTTCTATTTAAATGTTATTTTGTTTCGAATTTTTGGTACAGCTTTGTATCCCAAGGTGATTGAGTGTCAAATAAATTTATCCTTTAATTAAGTTAATTGCCGTAGGAAATATAATTCAATTCTCATGTGATTTTACTGTTAGTCTATACATTTATGATACATGGACGTATCTATTGGGTAAAAATAGGATATACAGTGTGATGCAAATGTATGGAATAAATTCATTATTTCAGAAAGAGACGATATTTAAAAAAAATCTTGAAACACGTCAATTTTAATTTTTGAAAGGCCATCAACTGCTATAGATGTGTTGGACATTACGTCATTAGTGATGGCGTAATGACGTCATCGACAGCTCATTTGAAAGGTCTCCTTATCCCCTTTGCAACAATGAAATCATTTAAATATTTATTTCTACAGGGTTAAGCAAAATTAAGAACTTTGTTAAGTAACATGGAATTACAATAAATATTCATTCACTGAACTAAAATACACTAAGGACCGCCACTGTGAATAAAACAAAATAGTGTTTATTGTTGGCTCCGACAAAAAATACATTGATAAAAACAATACTACATAATAATTTAAAATTAATTATTGTAGTAAGTATTCGAGATTATTTTTACAAAAATATTTAAATCAATATTGTCATTGACTCGTCTTTATTCGTCAATGATCTGTGAATCTGTCAAATAGTAGACGTCAAATTTTTAGTCTTCGAATTTTTTGCCGACAATAATAACAGCATTTACAAAAATGAAACTAACAGAAACAGAACGAATCGATATTTTAACCATGATTGGTTATGGAGATAGAGTGAGGACTCAAGCAGAAGTTCGTATATTATTTAATGCTAAATATCCCAATCGCGACCCAATTACTTAATCAACAGTAAGTAAAATTGAAAAAAAATTTAGAGAAAAGGGCAATGTTAAAGATCTTCCCAGAAGTGGTAGAACATCAATATCCGAAGTCAAAAAACTGGACGTTGTACTGGCATTTCAAGAAAACCCTCATACCAGTTCTAGGCAGGTCGCACTAGATAATAATGTCCACCAATCAACTGTTGTAAGAGTGCTCAAAAAGGAGAAGTGGTATCCATACGAAGTACATCTGGTCCAGGAGCTATTAGAAGATGACTTTGATAGAAGAATCGAATTCTGCGAAATCGTTATGGAACAATGTAACAGAGATCCGGGTTTCATACAAAAGGTACTTTTTTCAGATGAAGCGTCTTTTATGCTGAACGGTCACGTAAACCGCCAGACATGTCGATATTGGGCAAGTGAAAATCCACATTGGAAGAGTATAGAACACAATATCCCGAGAAGGTGAATGTTTGGCCCGGCATTATAAACAATCAAATTGTAGGACAATATTTGTTTGAGGAAAACCTAACTGCCGCTAGTTATCTGAAATTTCTTCAAAATTATCTGTTGCCACAGCTGAATCAGCTATTTTCAACTAGAAATGATTTATGGTACCAACAGGATGGGACTCCCCCACACTATGGCGTTGAGGTACGAAATTACCTTAATAACATTTTCCCAGGAAGGTGGATAGGTAGAAGGGGGCCTAACGAATGGCCACCAAGGTCTCCAGATTTGACCCCGTTAGACTCACTCACCAGACTTGACGATTCCAGAATTTTTTATATCGTCTTATTTTTTTGGATTCAAGCAACAAGAGTTTCGATTTTGGGTTCATGTTCAATATCAAGGTCGACATCATCTTCAATATTATTGAATTCTACAAAGTAGGTATCAAATGTTGCATAAAAGTTGCAACAGAGTAAAAAATGCCACAATTTACTTAGCTCAACAGGTGTATCTCGACTCTACTGCGGATAAAATATCAACCAACTTAACAACTTTCTCGTAATTGGTTTCAAGAAACTGTAAAATAGTTTAAGAATAAAAAACATGCCTCAATAAAGCTGTATAGACTCAACGTAGTCAAATAACTACAACTGGTTTTTGATAAATATATTTTCCACAACACAGTAAATAACACAAATTTACATAAACATACCCAAACATTTACTACTGAACCTGAACCTCCTGAAACTATGTAACATGTAACCAGAGACAACCCCTGATGTAACTGACAATTATACCGCAGCTTGTGCCATCTTACGAGTACATAGAAAAGTATTTGATTTGTGACAATCTTTGGCCGACAGACACCTGCAGGAAGCACACGTGTTTGTTTTGTTTGTCCCGAACTTTGTTGCTAGATGTTTAAAAATTGACTAAACGGTGACTGAAATGGTAATGTTCTTAAGTATATCCTTATTTAATAATTTTAAAAAAATATCAGTACGCCTCTGGTTTTAATTAAAACCCTCGGGAATTCGTTCCGTAATTAATGGAATTGCAGTCGTATTAATAATATTAAATTACAAACAACAAAATAATTCATATTACTTTTAAAGCTCAACTTTTTGAGATATATTGCAGCAAGAAAAATCCATTATTACACTGAAATACTTGTGGGAATCTTTTAATAACTGTAATAGATCTGAGATATATTTTTAAGTTAGTCCAAAAGATTAAAGATAGCAGCAAATGTGAAATATGTTATTCATGAAACAACAATAAGTATACAAGGCGAACGAATTTAACAAAACACCTTGCGTAAATTTTGTGTGCTGGTCAAAAGCGTTGGACAGAATAGAATAAAGGATTAAGATGTTCTCAAGTGATTAAGATAAAAAAACTGACTTATTAAGAACATATAACGTGCACTGTAAAATAAGAACGTAGGTAATATAATTACTGCGTACGAAAAGTATACACTTTTGACTCTGACCTTTCTTTTATACTGTAACGTTTATTTATTTTTACTAGTCTTTTTAATTTATTTTTATACTATTTAAATCACTAACACTGTTTAATTTATATAACACAATTTATTTACAATACTTTAATTTATGTAAGACAATATTTCTATTCGCATTTATCTAACAACATACCACTAACTAACTCAAAATATTCGAATCGGTCCTTTATATAGGTAAATATTGTCGAGCATATTCCAGTCTATTCTGGAAATCGTCTCGAGTCTAGATGCTTCGCTCATCGGACGTCGTCGAACAAAACGTATATTCTGGAATACTCTCGCATCATCTGTTTCCTTCGCGTCTGGGTCATAGCGCCAGGGGCGTACTCGCACAACATTGCCCCCTCCTTAAGAGATAGTTCCTCCTGGAACTTTTAAGGAATTGAGACTGGATGGAGATACTTGCAACTGAATCCTCGTCTACAATTTCCAGTTGCATGGAAATAACATGGAATGGTCTTTGATGTCAGCTGGACACGGGGCGAATGGCTGCATACCAACACTTGGACTTCGGTATCTTGAAAGATTACTTCCACCATATTTCGGATGACCCTCCAGTCCAATGAGTTGCACTCTATTTTCGGCATGGCTAGCTTCTGTATGTTGGACTCCAATACGTGCTCTCTCAAGTTAAGTAATGATTCCCATATATTTCGATAAATGGGCTGGTCTTGGTAGGTATTCTTGGTAATCAAATAGAAGAGGCAACGGGAGTCATCTCGAAGTATCAAAGTCTTCCCAGTGGCTGGTAACTGATTTCGAAGTTCTGACAGTCGACCAAACTTCCTTCGAAAGACAGACGCTAATCCTCGGCCGTCGCTGATAGTGGCGGAAACGCTATGGGCCAATGAGTAGTCATCAGGAAGTGTGAACAGGTCTTGTTGTCTCTCAATAGTCACGCCGTATCTAGCTTTCCCAGTACCTCCATATGCACCCATAAATTCTTCGAAAGCAAGGTCAGGTGTATCTTGGACTTGATTTACGACTTCTTCTTCCTGGTCATGATCTCCTTCAAATTTCGCCAGTCGGTTTCGGTGTACTACCTTAGGTTTTCCATTCGGGGTCTTTATTATACGGTATATGACGTCATTGATTCTTTTCTTGATGATGTATGGACCCTCCCAAGATTGTTGTAGCTTTGGTGAGTACCCCTTCTGTCTTTTCGGGTTATGGAGCCAGACTTTGTCACCTTCTTGGAAACATCCCTCTATAGCTTGGGTATCATACCGTTTCTTCATCCTGTCACTGGCAACTTGGAGATGGGAGCGAACCAAATCATGCATGTCGTCCATTTTTCTTCGTAACTGGATTACATAGTCTTCTCCAAATATATCCTCTCCAGGTCGGCATCTAAACTCGAGGTCGCATGGTAACCTCATCTCGCGTCCAAACAAGACTTTTGCTGGTGTTTGACCTGTTGATTCATTGACGGCGGATCGATAAGCCATTGCAAAGAGCGAAATATACTGGTCCCAGTCTCTTTAGTGATTGGATACTACTTTTGATAGATATTTGCCAATGGTTTTATTCATTCGTTCTACCATTCCATCCGATTGTGGGTGTAATGCTGTAGTTCTTGTTTTCTTCATTCCTAAAATGTCGCAAATTCCTTGAAAGAGTTGACTTTCGAATTTCCTTCCTTAGTCACTGTGAATCTCCAAGGGCACTCCATATCGGCAAATAAACTCCTTCACTAGCACGTCTGCGACAGTTGCTGCCTCTTGATTTGGAATGGCGTAGACTTCAACCCACTTCGTAAAATAATCCATTACCACCAACATGTATTTATTCTTATTTTCAGTAGTGGGGAACGGTCCAGCAATATCTAAAGCAATTCTCTCAAATGGGCTACCAACGTTATATTGTTTCATGGGAGCCTTTCCTCTTTTCTGAGGTCCATTACTAGCAGCACAGATGGTACACTTCTTACACCAGTCCTTAACATCATCGGAACTATTCATCCAATAAAACCTTTCACGAACTCTCTGCAGGGTTTTCTTGACACCAAGATGACCTCCTGATGGACTGTCGTGTAACTGTCGTAGTACTTCGGCTACTCTACTCTTTGGTATAACTAATTGCTTTCTGTTAACGGAACCGTCATCATTTTCAATTATTCTCTTTAATAAATCGCCTTCCAAAATGAAAGACTCCCACTGAGCCCAATATGATTTAAGGACTGTAGAGAATTTTGACACTTCTTGCCAAGTAGGTCGACGATCTTCTATCTTCCATTCTCTCATTTTCTTTAAAACAGGATCATTATCTTGTTCTTCTTTAATTCTAGTAGGTGCCCAGTCGTCGTTAACTACAGTTGTTCGTAGTATTGCAGTTTCTTTTAATTCTGTCTTACTGCAGTGAGAACACTCTTCTGGGCACGGTCTTCGGGAAAGGGAGTCTGCATTTCTGTGACTTATCCCAGCTCGATGTTCGATCCTAAAGTCGTACTCTTGGAGTCGTTCGATCCACCTGGCAATTTGACCTTCAGGGTTCTTAAACTGCATTAGCCATTTTAGGGCTGCATGGTCCGTCCGGATTAAGAATTTTCTTCCATAAAGATATTGGTAGAAGTGTTCCACCGATTTCACAACTGCCAGAAGTTCTCTTCTCGTAACGCAGTAATTCCGCTCAGGTTTGGAGAGCACTTTACTAAAATAACCCAGGACTCTCTCTTGTCCATCTTGAATCTGTGAAAGGACTCCTCCAATTCCGACATTACTCCGTTACAGACCTTACTTTACTGTATCCTCCACAAGCTTTCGAAGCCGCTTCATACTCAAGCGCAGCAGACAAGATGTCAACTAATGTTTTGTGGTGAGCTAAACCACTTTGCCATTTCGTGGTCACGAAGTTCATCAAGAAATGCTTCAACAGCTAAACATTCCATCATTTGTTCTGGAGCTGAAGGGTAAGCAAATCTTCATCATGTTTACTAATTGGTCTAACTTATTTTCATCTTCCTCTTCCGTTACAGACCTTACTTTACTGTATCCTCCACAAGCTTTCGAAGCCGCTTCATACTCAAGCGCAGCAGACAAGATGTCAACTAATGTTTTGTGGTGAGCTAAACCACTTTGCCATTTCGTGGTCACGAAGTTCATCAAGAAATGCTTCAACAGCTAAACATTCCATCATTTGTTCTGGAGCTGAAGGGTAAGCAAATCTTACCAATCTGGCAATATCTACTTCGTACTCTTGAAGTGTCTCCTCTCGCTTCTGTTTTCGAGTCTTTAACTGCGATCGGTACAAGTTCTCCAAGTGTTCGTGACCATATCGCATGTTCAAGCTTTTCTTCAGTTGCTCAAAATCATCTGTGTCCTCCACTGATATGGTCTGAAGAACATCCAAAGCGTCTCCTCTCAGGGCGATGGTGAGGTTTATTGCCTTCTCTTTTTGGGACCATCCGTTCGCTCTTGCAGCTGTTTCGAACTGTTTGAGATAATTTTCCCAAGACATCTTTCCGTCAAAGGTTGGGGCCTTAACACGAACAGAACTTTCGCTGCCTTCCAATTTCGGTTTTCGCTCCACTTTGTAGCTTTTCATTTCGTCCTTGTTTTCCTCTCCTAAATCTTCCATATCTTCTTTACCTCCTTTTTCCATCTCTTCCATTTGCTTTTCCATTTCTCTTATTTTCTCTTCAATTTTTTTTTTCAAATGAAGACATTTTATTTTCCATAGAAGAAATATCCAAAGAAACTTTGTTTTCCAAAGACGAAATATCATTTTTAAAAAAAGACATATCAGTAGAAACTTTGTTTTCCAAAGAAGAAATGTCAGAAGAAACTTTGTTTTCCAAAGAAGAAATATCAGAAGATACTTTATTTTCCAAAGATGAAATATCATTTTTTAAAGAAGACATATCAGTAGAAACTTTGTTTTCCAAAGAAGAAATATCTTTTTTCAAAGAAGACATATCGCAAGAAATATCATTTTTTAGAGAAGACATATCAGTAGAAACTTTGTTTTCCAAAGAAGAAATGTCATAAGAAACTTTATTTAAGGAAGAAATAATTGTAGCAGAAGAGTCGTCTACGAAAATATGATTTTCTGGATCTAAACCATCATTTTCCAATGCTTGCTTAAGTCGCTCCAACAACTCAGTCTTCCTTCCTGTTGTTTCCAATTCACGATCCTCCAGCTCTTGACGCAATTCTGTCACTTTCAAGTCACAAAGTGTTTTCGACATATTTATTTTATTTTTTTTACACTATTTATTTACAATATCCCACTTCTGACACCAATGTAACGTTTATTTATTTTTACTAGTCTTTTTAATTTATTTTTATACTATTTAAATCACTAACACAGTTTAATTTATATAACACAATTTATTTACAATACTTTAATTTATAAAGACAATATTTCTATTTGCATTTATCTAACAACATACCACTAACTAACTAACTAACTCAAAATATTCGAATCGGTCCTTTATATAGGTAAATATTGTCGAGCATATTCCAGTCTATTCTGGAAATCGTCTCGAGTCTAGATGTTTCGCTCATCGGACGTCGTCGAACAAAACGTATATTCTGGAATACTCTCGCATCATCTGTTTCCTTCGCGTTTGGGTCATAGCGCCAGGGGCGTACTCGCACAACAATACCATTTATTGGGACTTGATTATTTATATCCGGATTTTGGGTATGTCGATATGTAATTTGAAAATTTGACATACACCTAACCTTTAATTTGATAAATAAAATCATCAGGTATCAATGATTTTCACTACTTAGTACTTAGAACCTATGTTAACAGTATTTGTTATTTGTAGAATGGATTTTTCTTATTTTACATTCAGCAACAGTAAACTATAACAGCGAAGTAAATTATTAATGAAGCAGAAAATAATATTTGCCAACATTTCTTTGAAAAAGGGTAAATAATCACTTAAAATTCATAGAAACTTCGGTGTTTTCGAGACTAGAATGTAGTGCGTTACAAAATATCCCCAAGCAAATAAGGAGGTCAAACCTATTGACCCTGGAATGTAGCAACAGGTTGTAGCACAAAGATACTGACATAAACAAACATTTGTTACAACGTACTTAAAAAAAATGTAAAAATTTGAGTATTTTTATACAAAAAAGTCGATAGTCTTTTACATGGGATGTCTATTAATGTACCTAATGAAATTATTTATTTTTCATGAAAACTTAAACGCATTACGTTCAAGGAGAATCGCTTTGACGCATGACGCAGACATCGATACATTGGTGTAGTCACAGTAGGGAAGAAAGTAAAATATACACTCACCGATTTAAAATTCGATCCATTCAAAATATTGATTTATTTAAAAATGCTCTAACTTCCGAACGCCGAGGCTGATTTTTTTGAATTTTTTTGCAACTTGCAGATAAAAAACTGTACTTTTAACTTTTTTATTCTGACGTCTCAAAATAATTTCATACTCCCCTCATATACAGGGGGGAAAAGAAAACAATGTTTTCCTCTACTTTTGACTCACTCTGTTCGTTATAATTTTGCTAGTAGATGTACACATATTGAACTTGAAGATGTCTTATTTGTTTCCAGCACTTCGTTTTTTTTATTTATCCAGATATCTTGATTTGTTTGTGAAATGTGACGGTTTAACGACAATGAAACATTTTTAATTTTTTTATTCAGTTCAAACAGAGTAATTAATACATTATTTTATGAACAAATCATTAACAATAATAAGCAAATCATTAACAAAAACTAGAAATTCGAATATTAATACCGGGTATTTCCCCCACGAGCGCGAATAACCGCCTCAATACGTCGTGGCATACCCTCTATTAAATGTCGAATCTCCATCTGGTCAATCTGATTCCATTCATGGACCAAAGCATCTTTCAATTTGCTGCTAGACCCTCTTTTTACACCACCTGTCAACTATATTAATGGAGCTTTGTGTCTGTTCTCTGATGATCTCTGTAGTTGCCTTTCGTGATTAGATAATCAGCAGAGCATAGACAGTCTTTGGCTTTTAAATCTTATAGGAGGCTGTCTACTAGGATATTCCAAAGAAGTAGGCATTCCTGCTTGGGAACAGAACCTCTATTGCGCATGTCGGCTTGTTCATCGCCTCTAAGCACTGCGTTTTCATACACATATGTCCAAAAGTTTGGAATATTTAGAAATAATATATCTACGCCTATGGTTTTTAAAAAACTCTTGTTGATATTTATTTTAAAACGTTTTTAAATCAAAATAATACTAAATTTGATTCGTTTTTGTATTAATTTGGTCATATTTAATTGATTTGGGTGCTTTCACATTATTCCAATTCTTGTTTAAATTTCATTTGAGCTGTTTAAAAATTCCCAGAGACATGATATCATATTTTAATAGGTCTAGAGTAATTGCTTTGTTACAACAGGGCTTTGGTCAAAGTGATATCGTGAATATTGTTGGTGTTACTCAGGGTGCTGTATCAAAAATTAAAAAAAAAATACAAGACACAAATGATGTGAAGGATCGTCCCAGAAGTGGCAGAAGTCGATGTACAACATCAGCAAAAGACCGGCAGATAGCTCGAAGATATCGACAGGAATCTACAAGTGGCATATCTAGAGAAATTGGTTTTGATGGACTGAATATCTCAAGGCAAACAATTACACGAAGATGAAATGCGGTAAATTTGTGTCGCAGAAGACCTCTATGTGTTCCCAAACTAACCTATCAACAAAAAATTGTAAGGTTGCAATGGGCTCAAAATATGTTACACCATGGTCCTAACTGGAATTACGTGATGTTCTCTGATGAATCAAGAATTGGCTTGGTTTCTGATTCGCGAAGAACGCTTTGGAGGGCCCCAGAACGACAAGCCCTATTCGAAACAGCACAACCACGTGTTCCATTTGAAGGTGGGAATATTATGGTTTGGAGTGGTATTATGAGGGGTACACGGACGCCTCTCCTGGTTTTGGAGAGAAGAATCACTGGTGCTGTGTACATCGAGGAAGTTTTAAATCCTGTTGTGCGTCTATTCCTGGGGGCGGTAGATGATGGATTGTGTTTATGCATTATAATGCACCTCCACATCGAAAAGCTGCAGTACAAAATTTTTTGGTAGAAGGAGGAATTTCCACATTAAGATGGCCATCAAATTCCCCTGACATGAACGTCATTGAACATGCCTGGGACATTCTTAAAACACGCATTCAGAAGCGAAACCCTCCTCCAATCTACGAGAACTGAAAGATGCTGCTCGTGAAAAATGGGAGAGAATTCCGCAAGCCCAGCTCGACCATTTATCATGCATACAGGCTCATGGAGGAAATACTGATTATTAATTTTATTTAAAAACCTTTTTTTGCTTATTAATTTATTTTAAAAAATTTGTAATACATTGTACATTTTTCACCTCAAAGGAACAAATCTTTTTTTTTGTATGTTTATCCTGACTTCGAGATTTATTTAGTATTGGTTAGAGTTGTAGCAAAATAATGTTTATTTATATCAAAAAAAATATTTATAAAAATTAATAAAAAGATGAAATATTCCATTATTCCAAACTTTTTCTTTCTAGTTTGTACATTCACAAGGGTTTTTAGTTTCACACAAACTATATATTAAGTGTAAAATTACAGTAGGACCATCTCTTGTCATAATAAGAGACCCCTTGAGACAGAACCTCTATTAGTTGCGCATGTTGGCTCGCTCTTCGTCTCTGATTACTGATTCACAACAAAGGTTTTTTAGTTTCATACAAATTAAATTTTAAGCACCACCCCTTGTCATAAGAGAACCTCTCTTGTAATTATAGTTATGTCTAAATACAATAAATAATAATACTGATAAAAAGTTGTTTTGCGACTCCCTAGCTTCATTTTTGGCCGCTCCGTCGCTGCGGAAAGGGCAACAGGACGATCCATGCGCTACAGGACCAAGGATAACAACCCTCAACACTCTAGTACATTCTCAAATCATACGCTATGTACGCGATCTCGGCCAACGCGGTTTTTTATTGTGTCATGTTCGCACCCATTAAAAAATAATTTTTAATAAAAACAACAATCTAAGTCAAACATTAAATAATGTGAAACGAAATCAAACGCGAATCCTCTTCATCAACAACAATGGTTGTCATTACAGGTCAGAGTTTAGTCGGGGGTAAGTTAACCATTTTATTTTTGTTTATAAAACATTGTGCAAATTGTTTATGAGTAAGTGGTTCTTTAATTTCTGGTGAAATGTGTGTTTGATTGGTATAAAACAGCTTTTAAAATGTGGAAATAAATCCAGAGAACATGCCTGACCTACATTTCGATTTGACAGTGTTAAAAGTAAGACGAATATTCGGTTTTGTGAATGGGTTTGTATTTTTAGTCTTGAAATTTTTATCTGTAATAACCATTTTGTTTGTTTTTTATTGTAAAATTAAATAAATACTACGCTGTGAACTAAAAGATGTTAAAATTCTTTTATTATTATAACTAATGGAAATAATGCAACATCTAGGCCATGATACAAATAAAACACGAAGTTTATGAAACGCCAACGGTGTAATCAGGGTTGCATTATTAATAGTTCTGGTTATTTATAGAAATGCCCAGAGTTAAATATTAAAAAATACACTAGACAATATTTTGAGGTTCTAGTCATTCTAGATGTTGATTATAGACGTTCCTTAAGGTGTACAATAGTTTTATAGATAAAAAAATCTGGTCTTTTATGTGTCAATCCTTCAGTTCAAACCAGCGTGTCTGCAATCCAATTTCTGTATCGCTAGTTTGAAGAGAACTTCTATCGGTTACACTTTTGAGACCTTCGAAGATTAGCCATTAAGACCGCTATTCATCCAGGTTTGAAATTCTGGATATATTTGTGGGGGTTTACCAAAACCACAAGCTTCTACATGCTTCGTGGTGTTTCCATGATTTAAACTTTTTGCAAAGTTATTCCAGCCCACTTCTTTGAAGAAGTCTTCAAGAGATATGGTAAATAGTTTCAGGGATATTTTGTTACCTTGTCGTACTCCCCTGGACGTTTTATTTGATTTTGTGATTACATAGAAGTCTATCTGGATAGCCATGGTGGCTTTTCCATGAATGTAGACAACCCCAACCTGTTCAGATGTTTTCTTAGACGACAATGATCAGTAAGAATGTCTGTGGTCGTATGCAGGTCTTTTTTGATCATGGCTACATATTTCTTGGCTGTTTTTTTATTCGAATACTTAAGAAATTTCTTGGATAGCCTGTAATCTTTTTCAGCATCCCTTCAATACTCTGTCACCAAGAAGTTTGATGTAAAAAATTTCAAATGTTTTCTGTGACATTCTTTGGTACAATTAAAACTTAGACCTAAGCAACTTTGAACATCACCAAATGTTAATAATTTCCGTAGCTTGATCCAATCAAACTTTCCTTGTGTTTTTGGCTGTTCTTATATTCTCTAACCTCTTAAAAGTAGGGACGAGGTTGTTTGAAAGTCAAACTACTTCACCAAACCTATCCAATTGTTAAAAGACTATTCAAATTGTTTTATTGTGGGCGCAGTCATTATCGGCTACAAACAAATGCAGCAAATCTGTA
This sequence comes from Ophraella communa, assembly GCA_035357415.1. Taxonomy (NCBI): domain Eukaryota; kingdom Metazoa; phylum Arthropoda; class Insecta; order Coleoptera; family Chrysomelidae; genus Ophraella; species Ophraella communa. The sequence goes on from CM068992.1 coordinate 14,400,919, forward strand.
TGTCACTACAATGTTGGTTTTGTCTTTACAAGATGTGATTTGGTTAAAATCAGAGACAAACTGTTGCCCGAAGAAACATCTTTCTTCCAGGCTTTAAGCATTCAACATAAAATCTCTAGAGGTGCTATTGAAGTTATCATTTATGTACATACCTTGAAACATAGAGATAAAGTTGAAGCTTCTGAAGCTACTTTACTCAACATGTTGACATTTCTCCTTCTTCTACGGTCTTCAAGTCCAACAAGTTAATAATTCTGGTACTCATTTTTAACTGGAGTTGCCAATTTGACTGCTGTTTCTCCATGGGCTATCTAATTTTTGCTTCTGGTCAACACAGCATTGCTAATGGACTTAAAAACTTTGCTGCTGTTGCAGATGTTGATTTTAAGAAAGCTGACACAATCAAGGAGGCCCAGCTTAATCTAAGAAGGAAGGAAACAAGGAGGAATCTGAAAACGAAGATGACGAAGATGACGTTTTGGTCATCGCGAATAAGCATTTTTATACAATGATTGGTTTTGGTAATAAAACAAGAACTCAAAAGGAGGTTTAGGAAATTTTTAATAAAGAATACCTTGGTCAACGCGTTTGAGCTGGTGTTATTGACCAAAAAACTATTTGAGGATATTACAAAGACTTTTTTCTGATGTTATTAATCCAAATTATATTTATCGATCTATTTATTACCAACAAGACGAGGTTTCTCCAAATTGGAAACGTGGAAAGATAGAATGACCAGTTAGATCTGGTATGGTCTATTTGACTCCTCTTGATAACTTCTTGCGGGGTTATTTCAAATCTAAAGTATATGTTAATGGACCAAACAAAGAATATATCTAAAATTTTACATTTTAAAAATCAATTTTCTCTCCCAAACCTAATTTAAACATAATTGAGCTAGTACTGCGTGCCGAGATAAGCGAGGTTCGCAGCACCAAATTATAACTAATGATTCTTGAATTAGAAAAACTTTTTATTACTGAACAGTGGACTAAAGTCCCTTTCCAACAAGATGCAACACGTTGCCCTTGATTATTTAAAATTTTATTTTATTTTGAGCCTGGCATTTCTTTTTTTGTTGAAGCATCTTGCGTTCTTCACTATGTAGTAAATTTAATTATATCAGTTTTAAAAGCTCTAGTTCTTTATCAAAATATTTCCATTGATGGGTATGGGTACAGAGAAAATGATTCTACACAATAAACATAAATTGAGCATATTATTAGCATTTTTTGGGATCTACACTCTCTCACACATAAAAATAAACCCTTTTCGTTATTCATTGCCAGATAATATTCAATGGAGCGTTTTAGGAGGTGTGGCATATAGCCAGAGGATAATCGATCTGGCGTAGGGGAAGGAAGGACTCACTTTAAAGTGTACGAACGTCTGAGGGGAGTTCGGTATGAGACTAGGTCACGTGCAGCAAGTGGTTGAGGTCAGTAATGATGATACCGTCTCAAGGAAAATAAAACATATCTGTATATCTATTCAAATTCACGTTTTCTGGCAACCCAATGTTGTTTTCTAACGATTTAAACGTGTATAAAACTGTGACAATAACACATTTTTTTAGTGGGATGTTATTTCTACGATCTCGTGCATATATACACGTTTTTCCAAAACAGACAATTAAAGGCGGATTTAGCGGATGTATAAGCATAACATTTTCATTAATGCATAATCATAACTATAACAACTTCTCTAACGCATAGTACTTAACAGATGGGTAATTTATCCGTTCCTCAATGCATAAGCATAATCATAAGTGTTAGTGACAAGTGACAGTTGTATCTATCACGGAACATATAAAATTAGTGTGTTCTGTAACCTTTGTCATACAACAACAATAACAAATTTTCAAATTTATAACCTCATTTGCTCATTCATTGATATTTATTTCTGTATTTTCATCAAAATTGAATATTGATATATTTTTTTATATCTTGAAAACTTGATTCTGAATTAACTTTTGAGGTTAACAAGTATGACAGCTCCATGAAATCCACGCAGGCGCACTTTCTATTTCGACACATCATTATCCGTAAAAGTTAAAAGTTGGGAACTTCAAGGTTATGCGTTATGAATTGTGCACTATGACTTATGCTTATGAGTTGGATAAATCAGTCCATTTGCAACTACATAGTTTAACTTTTATGAATTGTACATTAAAGTTATGTTTATGAATATAATTATGCTTATGCATCCGCTAAATCCGCCTTTAAAGATATCATTTGACATAGGACTACCGGGTAAACCGTTAATAAATTTCGGCATTTCCATAGTTTCATTAATGGGAGGTAATATCACCCACAGCCAACGGCGCACAGGTGGGATAATTGAGAAAATTCATAAAAATAGTATATCCACAATTTATATCTTTAGGAAATGGGTAGTTGGACGCCACTGAAATCTTTTTTTTAACCACGTTTCAGGTGTGTGTTTTTTTATCCAAAGAACAAGTGTACGTTTATCAAACACAAATGAACATTATTACAACAAAGTAACAATTAAGTTCAGGTTACAAATGATCGCATCACAAATTCAAGAAATGTACCTTCAAACTCGCCATTTTGCATTTTCAAAAAAAAGCTATTTCTTGCCCATTCTTATTTTCGGTTGTAGGCAAACGCGTCGACTGACAAGAAATGTTTTCATTTTATTATGAAAACAGTTCTTGCTTTCTGGATTTTGTTTATTCTGTGGAAATAACCAGTGAGGATCAACTGAGGCACCGAATTTTACAAATTGCTAATAACGAGTTTCGACCAAAACATTTAATTTTTCAAAATATTCGGTATTCATTGTTGAAACGATGTAGAACTTGTATACAGGAAGGAGGAGGTTTGTTTATTAATTTTAATTTAATAATAAAGATGTTTTTAATATTTGTGAAAATCAAACGTCTATGTTTGATTCCAGTGGCGGTCCATATTTTGTTAAATTATAGCCCTAAAAAAAGTTGGGGGATGAAAGGGGTGTTGATCCCCTCTGAAAATCCATAATAAATCAAAATAATTGAATGCAACTGTTTCCAATTTATTTGGTATTCTCTACTAGTATTTCCTATAAATTTTCATACATTAACGTTAAACCGTTTTAGAGTAATGTTAAAAAAATATTTAAATTTTTAACTTTAGCACCCTGTAACTTTTTTTGTGTGCACTATTGTATATAGGTATAGTCTGTACAAAAAGTACGAGGAGTAATAAACCCTAATTAAGTATGCAAAACCTTTACAGGGAGCACCATGAAATTTTTGATAAATCTCTTACTTTAAATTACATTTCTTCCGTAAATCTAAAAACCAGGTAGATCGACCCCGTATTTGTTTCAGTTGTAGCAAAGTTTAGGGTTTTCTTCATTGTTAAAGGATTAGCAGATAAGCAATAACGCAATGCAGTGGTGTGTATTTTGGGAAAAAATACGTTTTAAATTATAATATAATAAAAAATGAAAAGAAATAATTATTGGAATACATTTATTACTTACATATTATTCTATATCCGACTCGGAAGAGGAAGAATCGTTGTTGACATTAATAATAATAGGGTCGATTAAATCATCACAAATATTGTCAATTTTCCACATATTTACCTCTACTTTGATAACATGCTCGATACAGTTTGTCCAATTTTCCTTACTAACATGACTTAGAGCACTCTCAAACAATTTCACAACATCGTTTATTTTAAAAGTAGTATTTTTTTCCAACTTCCCCCTTTACCTGAGCCCATATTAATTCTATGGGATTAAGTTCACAATGATAAGGGGGTAGTCGAAGAACTGATATACCACAAGAAGAAGCCATTTCTTCTACAATATAGGTTTTGTATTTATTCTTGTTTCATTTTTGCAATTCTGTAAAGTTCTTTCCTTAGTGGACCTTTTGGAAACTTAATATTTTTCGAAATAAGCCACTCCAAAAGCTCTGCTTTACGCCAACGACTTGTGGGCAATGCTTCTCGTAACCGTGAATGGTAACTTGCGTTGTCCATAACAATAACAACCCCTTTTGAAATCGGATCCAACATTTGAACAAACCATTCCTCGAAGACATCCCCATTCATATCTTCGTGATAGTCCCCCGTGCGTTTTGAAATAAAAGTTAATAATCCACCATCAACAAAACCTTCAGAACTTCCAACATGGACAATGATAAGTCTTTTTCCTTTTCCAGATGGTGGCTGCAAACCTAACGACAAACCTTCCACGAATGCCTGCCTTCCGCTTTTAATGTTTTCATCTTGCCAAGATTTGGAAACTGTATATCCAGCATTTATCCATGTTTTGTCTAAGTAGAAGATTTTCAAATTTTGTTCTCTGACATGTCGAATGCTTCTTAAATAGTCTCTTCTCCAAAAACTATTTCCGGTTTATCTATCAAGAGAGATTTTCTATTATGTTTTGTATATCTGAAACCCACATCTTTCAAAAGTTTGCATAATGTCATTCTGGAGAATTTTGTATAGTCCGTATCTTCTTGCACTGATGTCATAATTTTGTCAAGTGTTGGAATTTCCTTTCGTAAGTAAAATCCATGGACTTTACGCCTTAGTCTTTTTTTAATGACTCATCGATCTCAATTGGTTTTCGGCCTGAAGGAGTTTTAGGGGGTTGAAGAGTTCCATTCTTGCTTCCTTTTAGTAATCTATAAATTGTTGATTTAGCAACACACAACGTAGCAGCCGTTATTTCCACAATATCATCAACACTTGCATCATCTTAAAATATATTTTAGTACGTCCATGAAATCTACTTAAATGAATGATTTATTACTGCTTGTCCTTTCTATATAGACTATAAGTGGGGTATAATTTATGACCATTTTTTTCGGGACACCCTATATAGACTACTTCTTCTGGTGTTGTGAATCCCAAGTTTCCATCTACTATTTCTTCGTCGAAGACTTCGATTTCGTCTCCGACTTGATCCAGAAAAATGTAAAGAAACTAAATTTCAGTAGCTTATTTAGTCATTAATATTTGATGTCAAAGATATACAATTTCAAAAGTAGATATCTATGTATAATTATTAATCCAATCGATTTGAAGGATGTATTCCTTTTGTAACAGTATATAAAGATCACATTTTTGACCTTGAATAGAACGAATAAAATTTTTGAAAGGGAACAATACGTGGTGGATTGTGTGTGTGTATTTTCTACCCACCCTTTTCCATACCCTTGATGTTTAATTCACAGTTTTTATCCATATAAATAGACGCCGATATAACGATTGGTCAAGTTTTTAGCCGTATTTAGATTTGATAGAAGATTAATAGGCTAGTGCCTAAACCAAAAAAATTGCAGGCAAAGACCAGTGAAAAATGATGTTGGGGTTCCAGATATGGGAATAAAATTTAGGGGTTGGAAACGGTTTTCTGCGATTTACGACAAAACGTCACCTCTTAGCGGTAATTGTTTGACACAAAAGTTGTAGATGATGAAAAAATATAAAACTTTTGTACAGAACACTTTTCGATATAGCCTCAAATTAACCGTCAAAATGGCGAAAAACCGATTTATCAGTATTTAATTGTTTTTCTCGAGTAAAAATATTTTGATTTGCATTAAATTTTGTAAAAGTGTATCTTTTTTCTAAAAAAAAAAACACCCTTACCTTTCACGAAAAATTGTCTTGATGTTGTTTTGTATTTCGAAGGTCTATAAAGGGTAATTTTATTATTTGAAATGTCTGTTTTAAAAAGGTCTGTGTAAGGTGGTGGTTATAATCGCGAAAAACCGAAAAAACGTCTTACCTAATAATGATTTTCTCAATATTTTTTCATAATTTTCAATTTTCTTGATCACTGTTGTCAACAGTGGTATATTCAAAAAAAGGTAAGGTAGGATAGGTAAAAAAACAGAAAAATAATTGGGGTTTGCTTAGTAAAATTTTTTTCTAACGCCATCCGATTTCAAGATAAAGGGCGTTGAAGAAAATGAAACATTACACATTTCTTACGATTTTGCCGAAACTACTGGCACCATTGCAATGAAATTTTATACCAATATGTTTTGGAAGCATCAAAAACTTATTATATTGGAGCAAAACTCTATTTATTATTGTTGACTTATTGTCATAACAATCAATAAATGTCAATTTTACATGGCAAACTATATTAGAGAAAAGCGAACTTTATCATTAGTTTATACCAGGAGCGATTATTACTTCATAATTTTCAAATCAAAATATTCCGAGTTTTACCAAGAGCAGAGCTGGGTAATTACATGTACTTTAAAAATAATTACAATTACAAAGTACTTTTCCAAAAGAGGAATTAATTACAATTACAAAGTACTTTTCGAAAAGAGGAATTAATTACAATTACAAAGTACATGTCGTTAAAATAGGAATTATTAATTACTTTTATAATTACTTTTACTGTTCATACAAACGAAAATGAGAACGAGACAGATTTTACTCAAATTTAGTTACAAATGCACCTCAGCAAATCATTTTTTATAACACAAAATATATTTGTGCACGACCGTGCTATAAAACCTTAATTATACAAGTATAATGTTACCCATTATTCACTAGTGAATAATGAACCATTATACACTGTATGACGTCAAAACAGCACGTATTGGTATGAGAATTTTCTTTGTTCATAACACGGTAGCATACACTCCAATACACACACGCGTAATAAGTGTTGCCTATACAGAATGTACTTTGGTATATGGTATACTTTATACACAGATACACACGAATATTATTCAATACGAGTATTTTATATGAACTTTTATTTACATGCTATTCTGTAATTTTCATTGTCTTTGCAGTCTTTTTGATTTTTAATTTTGCTAAATAGTGCTAAATAAGAAATGATAATGCTGCTACGACATTGTACTTTATTACTTCATAAAATAAAGATTTTTTTATAATTACTAGTAAATTTTATTTGAAAGTCGTGAACAAAGTATAGTATTCTACTAGCATGTAATGGCTATTATATGCTCATTGAATAATATACTATTATATTTTCCAAAACTGCTTTAAATTTAATTAAATGTATTTTCTACCTACTTTAAAATCGAATACTTGTAACGCTAGAGTAACTGAGAATGAGAATAAGTTTATTGAAATAGTTAATCCTTCATTTCAATGTAGAAATTAGAATAATACAAAGAAATGCCTTCCTAAAATAAATAAGTAGGTAATTAGTATTTACACTATTCACCCACTTCATACTATATTTCCTTAGTTTGTTTATGTAACATCTACATACTTACTTACCTCCTACTGTTATTTAAGTTTAAGGTTTAAAAATTCAGTGATAATGCTCTTTCCACTTCCAATGTACGCCACTGCATTTAAACAAATCAGATAGAGTGAGCTCTAGCCTCTAGCATTATAATACAATGGCTCTAGTGACCGGTTCGAAAAGAAAATTTTTTGTTTTTGTATTAACCCGTGCATTTCACGCATTTGAAAGTAATTGTAATTAAAAAATGTAATTGTACTTTTAAATGTACTTGTAGGTCGAAAAGTAATTGTACTTATGAAAAATAATTGTACTTATGAGAAGTAATTGTATTTAGATAATTTAAATAATATAATTTAATACAATTACAAAGTACAATTCCTCTTCAGATTTTGCGGCAATTACAATTACAAATTACTTTGAGAAAAATATGTACTTAAATACAATTACAAAGTACATGAAAAAAAAGTAATTGTAATTATTAATTACTTTTTAACTAGGAATTACCCAGCTCTGACCAAGAGTACCTTTTTGGTGTAGAATTAAACGATGTTTATGTTCACTTGGAGTTTTGACTAATAATTCTACCCTAAAAAAAAGTTATGTTGAATAATACTGTAACGTTTATTTATTTTTACTAGTCTTTTTAATTTATTTTTATACTATTTAAATCACTAACACTGTTTAATTTATATAACACAATTTATTTACAATACTTTAATTTATATAAGACAATATTTCTAATCGCATTTATCTAACAACATACTACTAACTAACTCAAATATTCAAATCGGTCCTTAATATATAGGTAAGTATTGTTCCAGCATACTCCGGTCTATTCTCGATCGTATCGAGTCTAGATGCTTCGCTCGTCGGGCGCCGTATATTCTCGAAGACTCTCGCATCATCTGTTTCCTTCGCGTCTGGTCATAGCGCCAGGGGCGTACTCGCACAACATTGCCCCCTCCTTAAGAGATAGTTCCTCCTGGAACTTTTACGGAATTGAGACTGGATGGAGATACTTGCTACTGAATCCTCGTCTACAATTTCCAGTTGCATGGAAATAACATGGAATGGTCTTTGATGTCAGTTGGACACGGGGCGAATGGCTGCATACCAACACTTGGACTTCGGTATCTTGAAAGATTACTTCCACCATATTTCGGATGACCCTCCAATCCAATGAGTTGCACTCTATTTTTGGCATGGCTAGCTTCTGTACGTTGGACTCCAATATGTGCTCTCTCAAGTTAAGTAATGATTCCCATATATTTCGATAAGTGGGCTGGTCTTGGTAGGTATTCTTGGTAATCAGATAGAAGAGGCAACGGGAGTCATCTCGAAGTATCAAAGCCTTCCCAGTGGCTGGTAACTGATTTCGAAGTTCTGACAATCGACCAAACTTCCTTCGAAAGACAGACGCTAATCCTCGGCCGTCGCTGATAGTGGCGGAAACGCTATGGGCTAATGAGTAGTCATCAGGAAGTGTGAACAGGTCTTGCTGTCTCTCAATAGTCACGCCGTATCTAGCTTTCCCAGTACCTCCATATGCACCCATAAATTCTTCGAAAGCAAGGTCGGGTGTATCTTGGACTTGATTTACGACTTCTTCTTCCTGGTCATGATCTCCTTCAAATTTCGCCAGTCGGTTTCGGTGTACTACCTTAGGTTTTCCATTCGGGGTCTTTATTATACGGTATATGACGTCATTGATTCTTTTCTTGATGATGTATGGACCCTCCCAAGATTGTTGTAACTTTGGTGAGTACCCCTTCCGTCTTTTCGGGTTATGGAGCCAGACTTTGTCACCTTCTTGGAAACATCCTTCTATAGCTTGGGTATCATACCGTTTCTTCATCCTGTCACTGGCAACTTGGAGATGGGAGCGAACCAAATCATGCATGTCGTCCATTTTTCTACGTAACTGGATTACATAGTCTTCTCCAGCTATATCCTCTCCAGGTCGGCATCCAAACTCGAGGTCGCATGGTAACCTCATCTCGCGTCCAAACAAGACTATGCTGGTGTTTGACCTGTTGATTCATTGACGGCGGATCGATAAGCCATTGCAAAGAGCGAAATATACTGGTCCCAGTCTCTTTGGTGATTGGATACTACTTTTGATAGATATTTGCCAATGGTTTTATTCATGCGTTCTACCATTCCATCTGATTGTGGGTGCAATGCTGTAGTTCTTGTTTTCTTCATTCCTAAATTGTCGCAAATTCCTTGAAAGAGTTGACTTTCGAAGTTCCTTCCTTGGTCACTGTGAATCTCCAAGGGCACTCCATATCGGCAAATAAACTCCTTCACTAGCACGTCTGCGACAGTTGCTGCCTCTTGATTTGGAATGGCGTAGACTTCAACCCACTTCGTAAAATAATCCATTACCACCAACATGTATTTATTCTTATTCTCAGTAGTGGGGAACGGTCCAGCAATATCTAAAGCAATTCTCTCAAATGGGCTACCAACGTTATATTGTTTCATGGGAGCCTTTCCTCTTTTCTGAGGTCCATTACTAGCAGCACAGATGGTACACTTCTTACACCAGTCCTTAACATCATCGGAACTATTCATCCAATAAAACCTTTCACGAACTCTCTGCAGGGTTTTCTTGACACCAAGATGACCTCCTGATGGACTGTCGTGTAACTGTCGTAGTACTTCGGCTACTCTACTCTTTGGTATAACCAATTGCTTTCTGTTAACGGAACCGTCATCGTTTTCAATTATTCTCTTTAATAAATCGCCTTCCAAAATGAAAGACTCCCACTGGGCCCAATATGATTTAAGGACTGTAGAGAATTTTGACACTTCTTGCCAAGTAGGTCGACGATCTTCTATCTTCCATTCTCTCATTTTCTTTAAAATAGGATCATTATCTTGTTCTTCTTTAATTCTAGTAGGTGCCCAGTCGTCGTTAACTACAGTTGTTCGTAGTATTCCAGTTTCTTTTAATTCTGTCTTACTACAGTGAGAACACTCTTCTGGGCACGGTCTTCTGGAAGCGTTCCGGGTCGAAGCTGCCCCCTCTAGGCCGACCCGTTTTAGTTTTCTTGATTCGTAGTGACCCCAGGGCGTTTACATGAATTGCGAACATGTCCTATTTCACCACAATTCCAGCACCTGATGGTCTTCTTCTTTTTCTTATCAGTAAAGTTCTTCATCATGTTTACTAATTGGTCTAACTTATTTTCATCTTCCTCTTCCGTTACAGACCTTACTTTACTGTGTCCTCCACAAGCTTTCGAAGCCGCTTCATACTCAAGCGCGGCAGACAAGATGTCAACTAATGTTTTGTGGTGGGCTAAGCGGAGTGTCTTTGCCATTTCTTTGCCATGGTCGCGAAGTCCATCAAGAAATGCTTCAACAGCTAAACATTCCATCATTTGTTCTGGAGCTGAAGGGTAAGCAAATCTTACCAATCTTGCAATATCTACTTCGTACTCTTGAAGTGTCTCCTCTCGCTTCTGTTTTCGAGTCTTTAACTGCGATCGGTACAAGTTCTCCAAGTGTTCGTGACCATATCGCATGTTCAAGCTTTTCTTCAGTTGCTCAAAATCATCTGTGTCCTCCACTGGTATGGTCTGAAGAACATCCAAAGCGTCTCCTCTCAGAGCGATGGTGAGGTTTATTGCCTTCTCTTTTTGGGACCATCCGTTCGCTCTTGCAGCTGTTTCGAACTGTTTGAGATAATTTTCCCAAGACATCTTTCCGTCAAAGGTTGGGGCCTTAACACGAACAGAACTTTCGCTGCCTTCCAATTTCGGTTTTCGCTCCACTTTGTAGCTTTTCATTTCGTCCTTGTTTTCCTCTCCTAAATCTTCCATATCTTCTTTACCTCCTTTTTTCATCTCTTCCATTTGCTTTTCCATTTCTCTTATTTTCTCTTCAATTTTTTTTTCAAATGAACACATTTTATTTTCCATAGAAGAAATATCCAAAGAAACTTTGTTTTCCAAAGAAGAAATATCATTTTTTAAAGAAGACATATCAGTAGAAACTTTTTTTTCCAAAGAAGAAATATCACTCTTCAAAGAAGACATGTCGGAAGAAACTTTATTTTCCAAAGAAGAAATGTCAGAAGAAACTTTATTTAAGGAAGAAATAATTGTAGCAGAAGAGTCGTCTACGAAAATATGATTTTCTGGATCTAAACCATCATTTTCCAATGCTTGCCTAAGTCGCTCCAACAACTAAGTCTTCCTTCCTGTTGTTTCCAATTCACGATCCTCCAGCTCTTGACGTAATTCTGTCACTTTCAAGTCACAAAGTTTTTTCGACATATTTATTTATTTATTTTTTTTTTACCTTATTTATTTACAATATCCCACTTCTGACACCAATGTAACGTTTATTTATTTTTACTAGTCTTTTTAATTTATTTTTATACTATTTAAATCACTAACACTGTTTAATTTATATAACACAATTTATTTACAATACTTTAATTTATATAAGACAATATTTCTAATCGCATTTATCTAACAACATACTACTAACTAACTCAAATATTCAAATCGGTCCTTAATATATAGGTAAGTATTGTTCCAGCATACTCCGGTCTATTCTCGATCGTATCGAGTCTAGATGCTTCGCTCGTCGGGCGCCGTATATTCTCGAAGACTCTCGCATCATCTGTTTCCTTCGCGTCTGGTCATAGCGCCAGGGGCGTACTCGCACAACAATACGTTGTATGAATCGTGTAACTAGCGCCCTCTATGAGAGTTAGTTATAAAAACAAATTCATGGGATATATCAGCTTCCAAAACATATTCGTATAAAATTTCATTGCAATGGTGCCAGTAGTTTCGGCAAAATCGTAAGAAATGTGTAATTTTTTATTTTCAACGTCCTTTATCTTGAAAACGGATAGCGTTAGAAAAAAAATTTACTAAGCAAACCCCAATTATTTTTCTGTTTTTTACCTATCCTAGAGACGGTGTTACCTTTTTTTGAAACACCCTGTATATTTACAAAATAGAAGTTGCTTTCATGTAAAATGATTACAGTTAAAAAAAATACTTGAATAAATAACAATTGTTCTTAGATCAGGGTGTTTTTTTAGAAAATAGTCGTCTTCTGAACTGCAAAAAAATCATGCTTATTCAAGATGAAAAAAGACATACGTTTACAAATTTTCATGAAAATTAAATTATTTTTATTCAAGATAAAAAATTAAATACTGAAAAGTCGGTAACTAGTAACGTTAATATCTATATTATTTTAAAAATTGATTGTACTAACCCTTACTTTTTGGAAGTCCATCTTATTAAGGATAATACATATTGATTGATTGACATATGTCAATCTGACGATACTAAGTCTAGCGAAACGGCTGTCATTAAGGTTAAAAAAGCAATTTTTTAAATAAATATTGGAAGTTTTGTTAAAACGAAGAGTTTTTTATTATTCTTTATATTATTTTATATCAAAAAGGGCATTTTTATTGTACTTTTTTAATAAACATTATTATTATTATTAGTCTTGCTGTTACACGACTTTATTTTATATTGTCTATAGATGGCGGCACCATGCTGGGCGCACTGGCTGGCCTCGGAGCGATCCTTCTTGTTTTCCTGATTTACATAAAAAACAAAGGACGATTATGGTGGACTCCCGCGAGAGCTTCGACTTGCTGCGAAGAAGCTGCATGTCCTCCTGTATCAAGTACTGTATCAACCACACCTCCAGTGCCTAAATTCATCTCACAAGTTTCTCCAAAACACAAATTAGGTAGGTTCGATTCAACTACGTATTATTGAAGAATACCCCAAGTAATTAGGAACGAAACCCAGAACCATGCATAAGTACCAAATATACCTAACCCAAACTATTTATTATTAATCCCCAGGAAGGTGGATAGGTAGAAGGGGGCCTATCGAATGGCCACCAAGGTCTCCAGATTTGACTCCGTTAGACTTTTTTTGTGGGGATATTTAAAGATCAGAGTATATCAAAATCGACCGAATAATGCATTTATTATAAGTTAATTGTATTAATAAACCAACAGTTTGGGTTAACCCTGTAGAAATAAATATTCAAATGATTATATTGTTGCAAAGGCAATAAGGAGACCTTTCAAATGAGCTGTCACGTGACCTCGGTTTGTTTTTAAGAAATTCGTCGATGACGTCATTACGCTATCACTAATGACGTAATGTTCAACACATCTATAGCAGTTGATGGCCATTCAAAAATTAAAATTGACGTGTTTTAAGATTTTTTTAAAAGTCGTCTGTTTCTGAAATAATGAATGGATTCCATACATTTGCGTCATACTCTATACTGCTTCGAGAATTAACAGCTTCTTTAGGCATGCTACCGGAACAGTGATATCTAGTCAAGGTTACATGCATGTATTTTAAGAGCCAGAAGACGAAGTTCACATCTACGGTTGACTTCGTATCAGCGTGCATATTCAGCAATAAACTAATCCCTAAGACAATCCCTGTTTTTTTCGCGAGTATTTGTAAAGTTAATAAAATATTTTGTAATAATGCCTTTTCTCCACGTTGGGCGCCAAACGTACAAGTCTTCTGTTGTATACTAGGTATGCACATCGCAGGAGACCTTCTGAAAGAAGGCTAACATTTTTCAATTTTTTCTGTTCTATTGTAAGTGTTTTTTTTATGAAAAATTTGTTGATTTCATTTTTTTGGGTATATTGTCACGTGAAAGAATAAAGAGTAACGTATTTTATCGAATTTTGATTTATTATTAATCAATGACAAAAAAAATTACAGTTTTTTTGTAACATGTCTATCGCCATGCTACCTTTCCTTAATTTACAGTCCGCCCGAACCCTAAAATCAATTCCGACCCAATGTATATTAGACACAACCTTACCACTGTCAAACTTACCCCCCACAACAGAACGTACCCGAAACAAAACCCTTACAAACGAGCTCACCGGATCACCGAAATACCAAAGTTAAGTCAAGTCCGTTTATACACTTCCACTTATAATTCCTGTGGCAATTTACAATTTATTATCAATAAACCAATATTCTTTATTCACAGTTTGATTTATATACCCATGGACTATAAGTCTTAAGGGTGCAGCCTGTTCGGTTGATATTAAATGTAGTTTATTTTCTTGCTAACAAATTCAGTCTAATTACAAGGTGTTTCTATCTTTTTCACCTTAGTTTTTGTGTATTTTCTGTTGTTTATTCGTAACGTTTAAAATATAGTGGCGCTCTTAACCCTTATATACCACCCATCCTTTCTATAGTGAGCATTAACTTGAGAGAGTCTCTTAGCCGGGATCTCTTTTGGAACTAGTAGTGTTACAAATTGGCGCCTTTGAGGAACTAATATTGTTACATTTTGTAATTCACTTCAATTGTTGAGCAGTGTAGTAGAAAGCTATTTCGTAGTTTTGTAAGATGGATTCTACATTTTATAAAAAATGTTGTGCAGTGCCGCAGTGTGAAATTCTACTATTAAAACATCTGAAAAACTGTTTATTCACCTTCGACGTACAAAAACAATGCGGAAAATGTGGATTTTCGTGGTAAAATTATATATACAGTTCGTTCGGTGGATCTTTTCCCATGACCTTGAACCATATACAAACGCAATACATCAATACATTACACGTAGGTCGTAGATTGATAGTTTAATAAGGATATGGCTAAAGTGACGGTGAACGTTATTTATTATTGTATTAAAGCTGGTGATATTTGTAAATATTTTATAGCCTTTTAGCAATATGCTACCTAAATGTTTAGTTTAAAAAAACTGTTGGTATACCAGAGTTTAATGGAGCTATTCTTCAAACTTGCTATTAACCCTTTGTCTCCCAGAAGTCAATTTTATGTCAACCCTATTTATTACCCAAAGGTACTTTAAAGTCTTTCATTTTCGTTCTCTTACTATTTTGTAAAACCAAACCGTAGAGCTTAGAATGCTGAAGGCACTTCAAAGTACCGAATAAACGAACCTATATTTGAGATATATCTAGGCAACACCTTCAATAACGTCATGTAATAGCAAATTTTATGACAGCTTGCTTGGTTTAGATGAAACGTTCTACTGAAGTTTTCAACAGAAAAATATGGTAGTTTAGAGTGTGGTTTAGAATTTTTGTTTATATGTGCAGAAAGCAAAAAATTTAGAATAGTTTTCAACGTTCTACTAAAGTTTTCATCAGCAAAATATGGTAGATTAGAGTTTTGGTTTTAAATTTTTGTTTATTTGGGCAGATAGCAAAAAAATTAGAATAGTTTTCAACG
The DNA here is from genome assembly GCA_035357415.1 of Ophraella communa. NCBI lineage: Eukaryota > Metazoa > Arthropoda > Insecta > Coleoptera > Chrysomelidae > Ophraella > Ophraella communa. Next base: position 14,416,374 of record CM068992.1, read on the forward strand.
TCCTACTAAAGTTTTTAACAGCAAAATGCTATTTTGCTGCAGTCACTTTCAGACCTATTTATAGCTTGAACTAAAACAGTAACATATTTCAAACGGTAAAATGAAAAATACATGATTTCGACTTCTGGCATTTAAGGGTATGGTCATTTTGAGGTACTTAGAAGTACCTTTAGGAGACAAAGGGAAACAAATTTACTTGTATAATATTTAGTATCAATAATAACTTTCTCACTAGAAACTATGCAAATCAGAATTGATTTGTTAGGGTTATGGCTGCAACCATCACTATTGGACAGTCCCACCCACACAGTTTAACTTTGAAAAATAAATGGTTTGTAAAAATAAATAATTCATATTTTAAATATGTTTATTTAAGGCTTAAATATATATACAATAAATTTTATTTAATTTTCCTCATATTCAGAATCAGAACTGTCACCAGCATTTATATCTATTAAAATTGGTTGAATGCCAATATCATCAATATTCTGCTATCGGGCATACCACTTTTGTATGATTTCATGGGTATGCCTAACACACTTTTCCCAAATTTGTGGATTACATTGTTCCAGTACCTCTTTCCACATATTTATAACTGAACTATCTGAATACCCATCTTTACCAATATATTTATTATAATATGTCTTGCAATTTGCCCAAATTAATTCAATAGCATTGAATTCACAATGATATGGCGGTAGTCTTAGCACTTCATGTCCATGTTCTCGTAGTAACTCATCAATTATATAAACATTTTCTTTTTTTTTAATCATTTTTGCAATTTGTAGCAATTCTGGTTTTGTAAATTTTGCATCAAACTTAATGTTGTTTTTCATCAACCATATGCAACAATCTCATTTTTTGTAGAAATAGTAGAAGGTTGCTTTTCTAACAGAGTACTATAGTATGGAGCATTATCCATAACAATAAGAGATGGCTCTTCTAAATTGGGAATTAATTGAGTACTTATCCACTATTTATCATAATGATAATGTCAATTTAAGGTTAGTTTTCATTGCAAAATAAATTAATAAGAAGTAGATAAATAATATTCACTTACCACAATTATTCGAACACTCAGGTATAGGTAATTGTTAAAACAACTGTTTTTGAAATAAATTTATATGCAAGGGGCAATAAAATGGATAAAAATCTAAAATAAAAATGTAAACAACGTATTTGGTCTGTCAATTTACAAATTCACGGATAAACCACAGAACTTTCATTGTGTAGGTTACACCTATCATCGACACAAATGGAAATGGAAATGGAACAAACGGTTCAATTTTGGGGTTTTAGTTTCTGTGAGTGGAAAAGAGACGTACTACAAAAAGTAATATGTTAATAATTTCAGCCATGGGAAAAGATCCAGCGAACGAACTGAACCTACTTATTTAAATACAGTCCACATCTCTATTATAAACATAGCGATTTCAGACATGCGCAACCAAAAATGAAACTGGCTTTCGATTCTTGTTAGTTGGGGTATTGTTTGTTATTATAGGACAACTTATACTATTTAACAAACCAGAATTTACTAATGCTGGTAGTATAAGTAACATAACCTCTCTTTTCAAATCTTCTAATTGTTCGTTTCAGTTAAAACATATTCTTTTGATAACTGTGGCCAGTCGAATTCCGACACCGACATTGGTCTTGGCGCTAACAAGATCCGACAATGTCCTATTGTTCCATCCGGTTCTTATTACCCAGCTAGGGTAAGCCAAGATCTGATATCCTTAGTGGAAAAAGGCAGAGCCGGTATTAGCAGTAACAGTTCCTGTTGCAGTTCAACGGCGAGTTCCGTGGGTGAGAAGCAGTCGATGATGAATGTATCTACAAAAATCACAGCCGAGATCAATGAACCGATTCAAAAGTAAGTAGTTTCTTCTAGAGATTCCGGTGGTTATGTAAGAATTATGCGTTTGCAGGACGCCAGTCAATTTAAGGGAAACTAAAATAGACAATCAAGGTTTGGATATTCAGATGATGGACAGTTCGGCACAGATTGAAGCTTTGGATAATAATATCAACAGAGATGTAAGTATATAGTTGTAATAGTAGCCAAAATGGACATACGTAATATAAAAATAGTAATTATGGGCCAATAAGGTAGAAAAGTGAATTAAAATGAAATATAATCATTTAAAATAAGTAAAATCTACAAAGGTCATTGTATCCAATCGTTTGTTTACCTGTGAAATGAAATTCCCACCCTCCTTTTTTTCGCTACGACTTCGGAATCCGAAGCACAACAATTCACCATTATTCAATTAAAATATAATTCACAATCTCAATAATTTCCACTTAAAAATCGACAAATGAAGCACACGCTGTATTTGCTTTGTTTACCTCAACCTCAAAATAAAGCGAAGTGCGGTATCCATATGCTTTCCTAATCTACACATTCATGTAATTCATGTAATTTAAAAATTACCAGATTTTTCACTAAATTCAGGCAGTCTTACCAAATTAGAAACGCCCCTCTTAATGTTCAATATTATTATTTAATATTCCTCTGCAAACTAAATATAGTTTTCAATACATACTTTGCGTGGAACTTTGTTGTGTTCAGTATGAATATTTTAAGTTGTATTTTAATTACAATTACCTATGTACGACAATTTTAACACATTTTTTAAAATCCGGCAATGCCGCTAGCAAACTGCACAAAAACCTGCCGCCATATTCCATCAACCTAAACTAAGCTTTTATTCTAGTTTTTGAAGATTGACAATAATTGTACAACTGCTGTTGTCAGCAATATGTATTAATGGAGTTGTTGATGAATTTACAGTGTTTTCTGTAATCGCGGAAGACGTCGGGCTGTGATGTAGCACTTCAAAAAAAGTTTAGCCCCTTTGGATCATTCTTACAATCTTGTTTTTGCCTTCTATCGATTCTTCCATATACTTTTCTGCAACTGAAGAACTCTTCCATCCATTGTGCTGTTTTAGAACTTTAAGATCAGCTGCAGCATTGGCCAACAACGTTGAGAATGTCCTCCTGAAGAAATCGCCTGTATATTTTTCTGGTTGGTCTAGTTTTAAGAACTCAGCTATTTTCTTAGGTGCTCCGCCAACAGTATGTATACCAGCTCTTTGAGACAAATGAGCTTTCAGGGAGACGTGTTGCCGTAAATTCATGTATTTTCTCAACATATCCAAATAGTGAACCTCATCACTGTTAGTCACAGTGAAAATTCGTCGAATATGCGTTTTTGTCTGGTTAATATTAACTACTAGCTAAGTACCCGTATCCTCCACATCACTAACTTCTAAATTATAGATCTCTTCCCTTCGGCAACCTCCAGCAACTCCAAGTAATAGATATTCTTTATCTGGAGCGTCCCTCATGAGGCCTTCAATTTGTTCCTTTGTCAGCACCTTCGACTGGTTTGGCTTATGGTCTACATTTTGTTTTTTTCAAAAAGCTATCAACTTTGGGAAACTTGATATGTTGACATTCTCATTAACCATAATCATTGATTTTACCATCGAGTATTTGGACCATAATGATATGAAGAAGGGTTGAATGTTTTTGACTGAAAATTTAAACTGTTGAAAAGAATATTCTTTAAAAAACTGTTCTTACCACATCCAAAAAGTAAGCCAGCATCACATTTTCATCAGCACTACTTTTCAAATTGTGTTGTTCACGCCAGTTGCAAAACAGCGCATATTCTTTTTCATATCTTTTCGCAGACTTAACTAGAATGATTTGCCCTATCGCTTCCGCAGTTTTCTCAGCAAATTCTTCTAATTTCAGATCCATTTTCTCCGCAGATATTTCGTGTGTGCAGAAAAATTCAATATGTCTGCCTTTATTTACATTGTTACTTGGTAACCGCTGTTCATTTTTTATTTATAAAGCAAATTAACCATGTTAAGAATAAATCAAGTAACATAATTTTTTCACAGCAGTCTACATGACTTCCTAATAACATTATAAAATATGTCATTTCAGTTTCATATTTTATTGCGTTTAAGACCAAAGGCAGTATGAAAAAAAATATAGTACGATACACGTCCGTGAAGTGATTATTACAGTACTCGATTAGATTTTATTGACTCGGCTCCTTCGTCACCTCGTCCATAAACATCTATCTCGTACCGTAATAAGTTACTTCCCGCACTTGTAACGTACATAACTATTATCTCCTTTCTAGGTTTGCTCTATTAATGTATACCAATATTTCACTATTTGATCGATTGTATTTTCGATTTCAGTGCATAGTAGTGATGAGTCCCGAAATGGAAGACAGAGGAGAAGTTTTGTCGTGTGAGGGTGGTTCTGGATCTGAACCGGAATGCCAAGTTACCACTACAAGTAAATGTGGACATCTGGAAATTGCTCTACTCTATGACGCGCCCATGAGGAAGATGACAGTACATGTTCTACAAGCAAGGGATTTTCCAAGCAGGGATCGCGGTCAACTCACACACACCCAGGTAAAACATCTCCTATTGAATAAAAAACTTTTGGAAACAAACTCCTAACAGTTCATAAACCTGCAATATGCAATTAAAAGTAGTCAGTTTTTTATTTCCTTACTGTGACTCTTTGCAAAAGTATGGAAAAATAACCAAATAAGGAGTGAAGGGGGTCGAATACTGAACCTTGGGGGTATCTTGGTAATTCTTGCCTCCTGCTGAGATTGAGCCGATCTATTAGCTCTTCAATCTCCATACCTACTGCTCTGCTATTCGGATGCTTCAGAAGTACCTGGGGTAGCCTACAACCCTTTTCAACTTCCCAACAAAATTGACTTGTTTTGTTTTTCGCTGTGCTACTTAAATCTCAATACTTTCCCAACCAGATTTATCTATGTTATATACATTTCCCATCAAACTACGAACTGCATCAGTCGATTCAGCGTCTTTAAAAACCCTATTTTGTATATTTTGGACGACAAAAATTTTTCAAACTTCAAACGTTCTTGTTTTGGTTTAAATCATGTTTAATAGTATATTATTTAACGAGCGGTAATGTAGGTCATAACTCACGCAGATGAAGTTTGCAGCACGAGCCGCAGGCGAGTGCAGTAACTCATCAAGTGAGTTATGACCATTACCGCAAGTTGAATACTATACTTTATCTACGACTTTAACAATAAATACTAAAATGTAATTATAGAGAAAGAACTTTATTTATAAACCGTAATAGTAATAACAAATGAAATAAAAGTTTTAAGTAGTAATTATTAATTTTGCTTATTGATGACTGTAAAGTGTGAACAACCAGTAAACTGAATATGTGGAACTGAATTATGCAAGAACTGAATTATGTTTCGTTTTGAGTTTGTTGCATATATGTTCTAGAAGAAGTACCAACTGGTTGAGGAGTTATAGAACTATATATTTTATTGGCAGTATTTGTCTTATTCCTTTCGGAATCATCAATGTATCCCTAAGCAACATTAGTTGATCTCCAACCACCATAGCGTTTCAGTGTCGTGATATCCCCTCCAGCATCTACTAATAAAGTTGCTGACGAGCGGCGAATACAATGCCCAGTATATAAATTACTATCTGGTAATTTTAAAAATGTAGCAATAGCCTTCCCCATTGCTCCAAATTTGTGATTCCGTGACAGTATATAGTTACTGTGACAGTATGGTTTAATAACTCACTAGAGAGTTATTATAACTCACGCTTTTTGTTTATGGATACTACTAATTCCTCAAAAGCAGTTGAATAATTATTGTATAATTTAATAGGAGTAGATAAATACTATTTTTCCCTGCCTTAGCTACTGATTGTTATTCTCACTTAATTTTAGACAAATAAAAGCTATAACTTGTAGTACTTAGAATTTTATTTTCCAGGTGAGATTGATTCTACTCCCGAGCAAAAAACAAAAACACAAGACTAAAATACGACAAGGAGAAAACCCCCAGTACATGGAGAGCTTCGTCCTGCATCGTGTCAATCCAGGTAAAAGAGATTTACAATGTTTGTAGCCAAGTTTGGCAAGATGAACTGTAAGTAAACCAATAAATAAATCTTCTCGTTCATGATTTCTATCGGGTTTCCTCTAGATTTTGTTCAATAATTGAGAATGGTGAAAGTTTTTGGTATTATTGACTGTTAAAATTTTTCAGAGGACGTGAACTCTATGGGCGTTAGACTGCGATTATATGGCTGTGAACGCATGCGCAGAGAAAGATTGATCGGTGAATCGGTTGTCAGTTTTGCCAACATCAATTTGGAATTGGAGAACAATTTTTGGTTGAATCTAGAACCCAGGGCTAACGCTACAATGGTAAGTTAAAAAGTAATCGTAATCTACAATAAATTTACTGTTAAACTAGAAATTATGATTATGTTCACCATTTTATAAGACAGATCACAGCATTTTATCTTTATCCAAACAAACTTTGACTTTATGGTAGTGTATATTGAAGATTTTTGTATTTTGCATTTTAATAATAAATAAATAAAATCATTTATAGTTTTTTTTTCAGTAAAAAAGCAATTTACTTTCTTATATAAATGGAAACTAAGTTTTAAGTGCGTGGTAACAAATTTCTGCAAATAAATAAATAAGGTTTTTCAATTAATTCTATCTTTTTGCAATAAATTTTGAAACCCTTTATATTTCTGGAACAGTAAAAGTTAGGTATAGAACATTTTACATGAAATATTAATAAAACATGCCCCCATTTATCTATTTTCGAATTTATTATATTTGGTTGTTCCTCACTGTATAATCTTTCAAAAACATCAGAGTAACAACTGGATAATCTTCGATGCATGCTACCACAAAGCCATAATTACAAAGCCATAATTTGTTTGGATAAAATGATTTGACCTATTTCATGCAATGGCTGACAGTGACGTCAGAATAATATGGAGCATTGAAGTAATTAACGATGTATACATACCAAAAGATTCCTTTCTTCACGATCATTATAGCATTTGCCAATTCTGAAATCAAAGTAGATTGAGATTGAAAAAATAGTCTACAACACCTCTCCACTAACAATCCAAAAATGAATATTGTAGCCGTAGTAAAGATCCAAATTTTTTGGATTTTTGTTCTTGACATTCTTTACGATTGGTTACGATGCCTAGGGTACGGAGACCTGTACGATTTCGTCAACTTAGTGAGTTTAATAGCGCTTTGATAGGGACTTCGGGAAGCTGGATTTTCTTTTCGGGAAATTGCAGTTAGAGTGCAAAGAAGTGTAGACACCGTGGTTAGGTGTTGTCAGGCATGGCTTCGAGAAGGCCGTACGCAAAGAGCAAGGGGCTCTGAACGCCCCCGTAGAACAACAGACCGTGAAGATCGCCGCCTAAGATTATTGGCCTTAGGGGACCGTTTCTCCACTACCAGGTCCATTGCAAATGAATGGTTTGCAGAACACGGAAGACCTATTGGCATGCGAAGTGTTTACCGAGGAATAAGACGTTTTGGCCTGTTTTCATACCGACCACACTGGGTCCTCCCTTTAACTCCAGAACACCGACGTAATCGCCTTGAGTGGTGCAGAGAACGGTCACTCTGGGATCAGGAATGGAAAAGCATCTCGATTTTGTTTAGGCATGCACGATGGTCGAGCAAGGGTTAGAAGACGACGTGGTGAAAGGAGAAATCCACGGTTTTTTGTTGAAAAAAAACTGTTGGAGTTATGGTTTGGGATGCTATAGCTTATGGTTCGAGATAACCTTTGATCCTTATCAGAGGTAACATGAACGGACAGGAAGATGATTTAACGAAATTGATTTTAGTAACTTTTACTTTGTGGAAGTCCATCTTTTTTAATCACTATTTGTTTAAAAAATTGCTTTTTTTAAACTCTGACGATGCTAGTTTTTAGCGAAACACCTGACATTGAGTTTAAAGAAGCAATTTTTTAAATAAATAGTGGAAAGTTTGTTCCATTTTTAATGTTCTTTACAAACTGGATTTAAAATGTTTGATAGTGGAGAAAGTATAGTCTGCTACTAGGTTAGAATCAAAATTCATGATGCTCGTGCTTCTTTCCACTGTATTCTATGAAGTTAAACTGATTATTTCAGTTGGGCAGTTGTACTGCTGATCTACTGAGTTTAGCAAGATCGGATAGTACCGGTTCAGCACATTCAATGCAACATGGAGGAGTACCTGAGCTATTACTTGGTTTGTGTTACAACGCAACAACGGGAAGACTAAGCGTAGAAGTTATTAAAGGATCCCACTTCAGGTAAGTTCAATAAAATTCAGTCCAAATCATCAAAAAATCCCTACACACAATTATTAACCAATCTTTTGAAAAAGGTATCTATAGAGCGGGTCACAGTTATTATGCAGCGTGGCTGGCATAGGCCAATGTAAATCTTATGGGCGAATATTCAACACTGTTGCCGCTTTGGTTACGGCTTGAACCACAATTAACTCAGCCAATTTATTTTCGTAGAAACGTTTTATTATGAATTTTGCAAAACAGATGTATTCTATATAATAAATATTATTAAAAAATGGAAATTCAAATCTATTTATGTAGTTTGTAATCAGTATATACCTGATCACTTGATGGATTATTTAGGTCTCTACTAAATCTTTCAGACAAATCCTAATCCTATTGCCAGTGAAAATATTATTTAATTACAAAGATGCTAATTATTTTTATCTGTATGATCCCTTGATCCTCGTAAACCGTTATGTAATATTCCTGGAATGTAGAGGTAAGTAAATGTACAGGTAAGTAATAACATAGGCAGGTACCTATCTGTTTCTGCTGATAAACGAAAGGGCATTATTGAAACAACAGCCATGCAGTTAGCAGCATCGTTTGAAAAATTTAAACAAGGTCAAAATCTTCATCGTCAAACCAAGAGGCTTTTATTGAATATTTTAACTTATACGTTGAATACAAAAGATGACAAAAGTGTGACAGCGAAAATAGAACTGATTTCTGAAATGACTGGCCTTAGTGTGAGAACAGTGTATAATCTGAAAAGCGAAGCTGCTACTGGACCTTTGACATCGCCAAAAAAACGAAGACGGAACAGCAGCCAGTCGAATTCAAGACTGATCACCTACGATGAAGGTATCCAATCGCAAATACGAAAAGCTGTGCATGAATTCTACTCCGAAAATATTCCACCAACACTGGCAAAAGTTCTTGCTAAAATAAATTCAGACGAAAATATACCAAATTTTTCTAAAAGTACGCTAAGACGCTTGCTTAACGATATGGGGTTTGTTTATGGAAAGAGAGGAAGAGACTCGATTCTAATAGAAAGAGCTGATATAATCGCCTGGAGGCACAAATATTTAAGATCAGTGAAGAAGTTCCGCGAAGAAGGATATAACGTAATATATCTGGACGAGTCATGGATTAATGTGGGCCACAGTGTACATTTTGAATGGAAAGACACTAAAAATGCCCGAGATGCATTTGTCAAAGGACTGACAACAGGACTAAAGGCTCCAAGTCAACGAGGACCGAGATTTGTTCTTCTTCATGCAGGCTGGAAAGACGGTTTTCTTGAGGGCGCAGAAAAAACTTTTCTGGCAAAGAAAGGTACAGACGATTACCACGACGAAATGGACGCAGAAGGCTTTGAGGCCTGGTTTAAAGATCAATTGATTCCTAATTTGCCGAAAAACGGATCAAAGAATGTTGTAGTGTTGGACAATGCGTCATACCATTCGGTGAAGTTACCTTTTCCAAAGACAACTTGGAATAAGGAACAAATAAAGTACTGGCTATTGGAAAAAGAGATTTGCTTCGAGGATGATTATTTAAAAACAGAATTATTGGCTACTGCAAACGCGTTTAGAGAGCAGTACGACCTAAGAAAAATAGACGACATTGCCACGGAACATAATATAACAGTCCTACGATTACCACCTTATCATTGCGAATTAAATCCTATTAAAATGGTGTGGAGCCAAGTGAAAGGATATGTGTATTCAGCGTATTCGCAAGTAACCCCAAAGCAGTGGTCTAATTATGAAAAAAAGGTAGAGAAGACAGAGGAACAGATGTGGCAAACAGATCATTTAATGGAAGACATTGAGCCAATAATAATAAATCTAAATGAAGACGATGAAGATGAAGACTTGGATGACGATGAAGATCAGTAATAAATTTCTTAACCCTCAAATGTTCCATTCAATTTTCATTTGTTTTAGTTATTACCTGCTAATCATTGTCATTTTTAAAGTTTAATTTTAATTCAAGTTAAAATACGTAATTATTAATTCATTTACTTATTCTATATTTTGTTTGTTACAACAACCCGCCAGAAGAAGAAAAATCCTCCGAAAAATCATCGTAACGTCGGCAAGATTTCATTAGCTTTTCTCTGTTAATCGTTCTCCCTTAAAATTTAGATGACAGCTGACTTTTTTACCACTCGTCTTGTAATTTATGTATATATTATTATTATTGACATATTATTATATTATTATATTATTATTTCATAATTTGACAAAGGTCTTTTGTAAGGCCGCTGTATTTATTTATTTCTTTATACGTGATAATTAAACGTATAAAATTTGAATATTTTAGCGGATTTACAATATTTTCCTTTAAACGCGTAAAATTTATCTAAAAGCATAATTATAAATATTCTTAATTACTCACTAAACGATTTTCAAATAAATAATTTAGTCAACATTTAAATCATAATAGTAACACAATGGCAAGTTATATTCCCGCGCCAGTTGGAACCAAATTCGAAGAACATGCCGATATGGCAACGCCGTCGTCCATAAACGCAATGCTGCATAATAACTGTGACCCGCTCTATAGCGATTTTGGTTTAAAACAATGAATATTTGAAACCTATTCACCTTGCAGCAACTAGAATGCTTTAATTTTAAAGTCTTCATATTGTTTTTACACCAATTTAGACCCAATTTGTTTTTTATGGATCTCCAGTGAAGCACTTTGAAGATCACCGTGTGACGGAATGGAATGGATTCCCAAATCGAAGTAAACAAATTATTCGGCGTTTTTAAATCAGCATAAGCATTCAAGATTTAAAACGGCTAGAATCTTCTATATGTATACCTTTGCTGACATCGTTGTGCAGTGTTGTCAAAGTTATTTGTCAATGACTTTTGTTGGTCTGTTCTATTTTCCTCAAAAGTTTTCAGTCGCTACGCTCGAACGTATCGAGGGCAGCAAATACCAACTAATGGTCTGGCTACAGACAACGTTTTGCCTGAGAGCATGACTGCAGAGACTTGTTTGCACAGGTAAGAGCTTGCGTATAGACGGCAAGACGCGCGATGTTTATATAACGCGCGATACCCTCTTGCCGTCTATACGCACGCTCTTACCTGCGCAAACAAGTCTCTACAATGTACAATGGATGAATTCCATACAAGCAAACATGAGGAAAAAAATACTGAAACAGCTTAGTCGCATAGGAAAGCGGTTTTTCCAATCAATTTTTTTATTTCCTTATATATTTTGGGTCCTTTTATCACCCATGTTGTTCCCGAAAACCGAGGTTTCTACAAAACGATCGAGAGATGTAGCTAACTTGGTCGATAGACCAGGGCACGGATTTTTTAAGGGACCAGTGAGAATCTCACCATGAGTTTTGTGAGGAAACATAGAGATTCGATACAAAAAATATGGAACTTTTATGTTTTTGGTAACCCTACAATACACCTAAGAGGTGCTCAAGTAGTTTTCATAAAGCAGTGTCAAACGTTACAGCTCCAACAAAAAAGGATTTTTCTTTGTATAGTTATAGCTGTTCATTCAATTTTACCATAACTGATTAACAGTAAATCTGAGATAAAAATAAAATTCTAGGGATGTTTATTATTTCAATTTTCATGATAATAAATGCAAAAGATTTTATACAATCATGTAATAATCTTTTACAATTTACAATGCAATATTAATGTAACTAAGAAAATAAAAGCCATCGACAATGCCGCTAAAACTATAAACAGATCACAGAACTATAATAATTTATGACCCTAGACCATCTAGACTTAAGCTTATAGGTATGTGCTTATAACCTCTAAATGTCAACTGAAAATAATTATGGTTAAGAATATTTCTAAAAAATGGCTACGAGTTTTTTGTGTGAAGCAGACATACATTTAGTTTAAGATAATAACCTTTGTAGTTTAAAGGTACAATATTCATCGTAAAATTGAATAAATAAGAGTTGGAAAAGTATCATTTCCTCAACTGAATTCGTGATTTTCAAAGTAATTATTGAATGATCTAGCAAAATGTTTGTTCTAATCTGCTTTAATAAGTATAATTATTGAATGATCTAGCAAAATGTTTGTTCTAATCTGCTTTAATAAGTATAATAAACGGAATTACTGTCACTTGCCATTTATCAAGGTCATAAAAATCTTGATCAACTTTAAATATAAATTTTTCAGCTATCTATTAAGAAACCTGGCGATTAACAGACCACCAGATACCTACGTAAAACTACATCTAGTCAGTAGTACCGGCCAAGAACTGGCTCAAAGCAAAACAACCGTCAGAAGAGGTCAACCCAATCCACTTTTCAAAGAAACCTTCGTTTTTCAGGTTAGTACCATTAACATTTAGAAAAAAGAACATTTGGAGATAATAAAACATGATAACGAACAATCACATCCGTTACAACCCTTCTGCAGACTGAATTCCATTAGCCAAAACATCCAGAAAATTGATATTTCTTTGTATAGGTGGCGCTTTTCCAACTGGCTGACGTCACCCTGATGGTATCTGTGTACAACAGAAAGGGCGTGACCAAGAAAAAAGAAATGGTCGGTTGGTTCAGTTTGGGTTTGAATTCCAGCGGCGCCGAAGAATTAGCCCACTGGATGGACATGAAAGAATTCCAACAGGAGCAGATATCCAGATGGCACGTACTCGTTCAATCATAGCTGCTACACATATCGTTAAGAATCCTTTATGTTTTACTTTTGGTAAAGGAAATAATGTTCGGGACGGTTATTGGATACTCAATCATTGTTATAAAATATTCGAATAGGTATATTTCAAAGTAATATTTTGTAACTGTTTTATGCCATCTCTAAGATGTGCTATGATTTAGGAACGTTGCGCACTTGAGGTATGATAGAGTTGGGAGTTACTAGATTTTACCGAAATCAATTTAATAAATCGAGAGAGAGGCTAATTAATGTGGTATTTAAAAGGGCAGAAATAAAGATAAAAAGAAAACAAATTGTTTTTTACGTATACGCTTGTTTATTTTAATAAATTTATATTATTGGTAGAAGTTTTTAAAACCGGAGTAACTTTTAGTTAAAATAAATCATTACAGCCCTGTTCTAAATAAATTATTATACAGTTTCCACACTGTATAAGAGGGTGGGGCTTATAAGTTCCTGTAAATAGCAATAGATGGCTACCGCAACTCGTTTTTATTTCATGTTAAAAAATTGCCGAAACAAAAAAATCCAACTGAATAATATTTTGAGTTTTCATTTATTTGGACCATGTATAACCCGTCCATATTTTTAACGATATCAGAAAATTGTTTATCTTTTGTTACTTCCGGTTCATAGCAATTAAGAAGAAGGATGCGGATAGTATATATGGCTAGTGAATAGATTTATTTATGAAATTTCCACGTCCTAAATTAATATCAAATTATGTTATTTCAGACATTTTCTATCCAGTTAATTTAGATTAATTAAACGAATCTGCAATGGCGATTTCATTTCTATGAAGTAGTTTCAATATTTATCACTAAATAGCAAAAATTGTATTTTTATTAAATTGCGGGTATTCAATTTTGTTCTTGGGACGGTGGAAATATTTCAATTTGAAAATTGTTTGTGATAGTAGATCGAATTTGAAATGCACAAAATAAATAATTTAAATTTCAAATATGACAAAAAAAATAAATTACACAAAAGTAGACGTCATGGTATATATATTGTCTATTATCTATATGAAATGAACGTACTTTTTAATTAAAAAAAAACTAATAAATATACTGTAACACCCTTGTAATGTTGGTTGCCTTCCCAGTAGGCCTTCCAAAAGAGAACTCCCAAGAAAAAGAAGAAGAGTAACATTTTTATCAATAACTGTGGTTGACAGAAAGTATTAAGAAATATGATTTTATTCTTAAAAAAATATAACAATACAAAAAAAACGTGATCATAGAAGTGAAGTTAATCTATAATAATAAAAATGTTACTCTTTTTCTTCAGAGTTCTCTTTTGGAAGGCCTATTGGGAAGGCAACCAACATTACAAGGGTGTTACAATACAAAAAAAGTTTTTCAAATTATCCTTAATCAAATATAACAAGTGATCCACAGAGTTCACTTAAAAAAGTAAGATTTTATAATAAAAAATTAATATTTCTAAATGTTAGTACATAAATTTCTGTCAGATAAAATCTTCACCAACAAAAAGAAAACGAAAAATAATATAATCTAAATATGTGAAATTAGTGCCCATTTTCAAGTGTATAATACAGGAATGTCATTTTTTTAGTAATTACTGACAAATCAGAACAACTCCTATCCCCAACCCTTTCTGCCAGTATCGGAAGTTTTTTACTGGTGTACTGGGCTAGCTAAATCTTAGCCAAATCCAAGTATCTGCTATTTGCCTGTAATTACTGCTTCGAGATTTTACCTCCTGTGCTGTATTACACGTGTAACATGTAAAAGTGGTTGCCTAAACTATTTCATCCGAACTAAAGAATAAATTCCAGTGGCGGGTTAATTAGAAGTTTTAAAGGTGGTGGATGTAGATTATAGTATTTTTAACATACTGAATTGTATTAAAATGGGAATTATGTCACCTAATAATATCAAGAGAACAAAACAATATGATACAGTTTTGCCAAATTTAAAAATTTATGCCAAGCACAAATTAATGATAAGTAAGCTAATTTAATAATAAACTTTTACTATTATATATTAGTAGGGATGGGTCCTCTTTATAGTATTTTAAGATACGTAATTAATTATAAATGTTACTACTGTAAATATATTTGTCTACAGTTGAACGGTTTAATGAAATTTAAAAAAATAAATAATTAAAATGTGACTGATACGTTTTAGCTACTGTGAGAAAAAGTGTTCGTCAAAAGTTCAAAAATTGATCGAAATAAGACATGCGCATCTGTATTTTTTGTCTTATTAGTTTTGTGGGTCAATATTTGAGCTATTTTTTAAAATGTTTGCATGCATATACACGTGCTTGATAAAAATGATTATCCTTTACACATAATATATTTATATATCAAAAAAAATTGGAGAAAAATTTTATAAAATATATTTGTGATGAAAGAAAAAAAATTGTAATCCTAATATGATGTGATCGAAAAACTTGAATTTCCCAGAAAAATACATTGATTAAATACAAAAATCCAAGTTCATTAATAAAATATGACACTGTAAAATTAAAACCCTGTATGTGCTTGGTTTGAATAATTTTTTATGAAATATTGTATTGCTGAATTTGGGTTGTAAATGAATAACTATTAGTATAATGGACCTTTATAATAGAGAGCAAATACACATACATGAATTAAAAAGGCATATCACAATTTGACCAGAAAAAAAAACCCCTATTTAAAAAAATGGGATCTTTCAAGAGATTACACTCATTGTATTTGAAAATTTGTACTTGTTAAAATTTTGTCAATTTAATGTGTTCAAGAAGGAAAAATTCCCTACGTACTTTTCACGGCCAACCTTAATACCTGATTTAGGGTGTTGTATACAATTTAGTAACGAGGAGGCATTTTTCTTCTTGCAAGGAATATTTTTTATATGTCAGTGTATTACTGTTGGCTGTTTTATAACTTTGTAACGACGAGTATCTTATGCAGCACAACTCAAATCATTCAAAATATTTTTTATCTGTTTTCATTTAATTTTAGTAAATAAAATTTGGTTAGGTTAGGTTAGGTTAGGTGCAAAAGTTTAATACAGGATGAAACTGCAACTCACATCTTATTTCAATCTGAAGGTCTAACAGGACTGCAGTTTCTAGACCTTGGAGAGAAAAAAACAGAAGCAGCTGCTGGCTGTATGAAATGGCCACTGTCAAGTCTGATAAACTTTATCGGAAGAACAGAGCTAAATAAAGACAGACCAAACAGTTTAGAAAGAAAGATTCAGCAAGCTTCAGAGCAGACTTTTGTCTCATACAGATGGAAGTCAGTCAGAATTTCTTGAAGGCTAGATACAGATACCTAGACCATACAGGTTCTTTCTGTCAGGAAGGATGTCACTGTGAAGGCTTAACAAGGCTGCGGTTTCTAGAACTTGGAGAGAAAAAACTGAAAGCAGCTGCAGGATGTATGAAATGACTATTATTAAGTCTGATAAACTTCATTAGGATAGCAGGGCTAGATGGGGTGCTTAAAATACAATAAATGGCACCACAATAGATATTCAAAGGTCTGTAATATGTTCTCTGCACGTTTTGTTTCCTTTAAAGGATTTGAGAAATGTTTTTGAGCTTTAATATGTGCTGCCTGAGATCTCCGTTTCTCTAATGTGATTATAAAAAAACCCATAAGAGCGGTTTCTATCTTATGATAATTGTTATAAAAATCTGTATAGAGCTTCATACTAATCCTATTTTCGGATATATAGTATCTAAGACAGTTTGTTGTACCTTCATAAGTGTTGGATGTTACATATTACGCTGTACGCCTTTTAAACACAAATTTTATAAATTTTTGAAGGTATCAACATTATTTTTAACGTTCTTATTATCTTGTGCGACGGAAATAGAGAATTCAAAACGGATATAACTTTTAGTTTAAAAATGGCATTGTTAATAAAAGCTTGAATTTATAATGTTAAAGTCTTTATCGTTATTTAAAATTAAAAGCTCGAATGTTCCTTTTAAAGCAAAGTAGGTCAAATTTTAATCCATACTTAAATATTTATTGAACTTTAGCTTACTTCTTACAAGTTTTCAGTTCTCTATTAACTTTTGAAGCTTACATTTAAAAGCTAACGGCTTTTCTTAAATAGACGCATATGTTTTAAATAAAATAAATTTCCTTTGGGGCTCTTTTTTATCTCAAACTGAAAATGGACCATTATTTGTATTTAAGAAAATCTTATAAAATCGTTAAAAAGCGTACTATACTTACCGATTACTGTATGCATCCCATCCCTACTACAAATTTTTACTGTCGTGATGTTAAAAAATGTGTATTATTTCGGTCTTGTAGATACAATGGTAGTTACAAACTTGCTAACACTTTGTTAAAGTCCGGACCTGATTAAAAAACTAACCTAACTTTACAAAAGACTGCGTTATTTCCTGTAGGATTTATCCAATCATCCGAACTTTTTATATATACATATTTGGCAATGCATAAACAATTATTTAGTTAAAAAAAAAGAATTTAAATAATTAGTACCCATAAACAACTCACTTTAATAAAGTAAAGGTAGCTAAGTTAAATAACTTTACGTTGTCATGCAGTATTAAATGTACAATTTAGAACATCACAGTAGTCAGAATATTGCCTTCTACTCAAAATTATATAGTTGTAAAGTGGATTTACTTAGAGATATTAAGATTTTGTACCTTGTCCATTTTTTATGGTTAATCAGAATAATTATATGCATGAATATATTCTGCACAGCTAACACAAAAATACCCACTTACATTAATGTAACTTTTTAATAATTGTATTTGACATTTTGTACAAAATAAAATTAAATATAATTATTCAATCTGAACAAATGAGTATTTTTTAAATTAACCCACCCTTACCTCTTGTAACAACAAATATAATAAATAACTCATCTGCGTACTTTTTTAAAACATTTATTTAAATAGATCTAAATAATCTACAATAATTCATGCATTTAAAATATGTTTAATAACTATCATAAGTTGGTGATTTGGCATATTTCTCGTCTTTCGATCTCTCACCTGCAAAATATTGACGATGCCTTTCATTTCTCATAGCATAAGTCCGATTAAATTGCTTAGTTCTCAAAGAGCATTCCCTAAAGTCTTCAATGATATCATTGCATTTCTTTAAACCTCTATCAAGACCGTAGGCTTCCATACAATCTAAAGCTTTTAATTCGAGGTCGGCACATTCGCCATACCATTGATGATTTACTAAACATCCTGTTAAATCCGTGAAAGGAGATTTTAACCAGGGTGACAAGGACATTGCTTCTATAGTAACAAAAAGGAAGGTTAGTTATATCATCGATACTTCATTTTATTTTATGTCTTAAAATATATATTCATGAGATACTTACAAAGGAAAAACAAAATATTTGCAATATACTTACTTGTTTTATGGAAATGTGTTATAAAGCAAATATATTTTTATTAATAAATCTTTAAAATTAACCCTAAAGTTTTCAATGAGGGAGTCCTTTAGCACTACCACTACAAAAATTTCAGGTCAAAAATGAGGGTCTGTTTTCTAGGCCGTTTTGTTCACTTTTGTTATATAGAATTACTACATTTTTACATTTGAAGTAATTTAAGCACTTCCCGAGTACATACTTTTGCAAAATAAAGATTTTTAATTAATTTTGGGGGAAAAAATGCCATTAGCAGTGATTTTAGGTAGGTATATATCTGTTGAGTGTTTCTAGCCACCATTTACATTAGTTAACATTGACAGTTAAAGTTGGTTCTCATTGGTCGCTATACTAAGAAATTTCTGTTTGCACCAATAATAGCAAACAGATGTAAAAAATGCAGAGTTGACATTGTTTGCAAACATTAAGTTTCAGTTGTCGTTGTCAGTTATTATTCAGATTCATTTATCTGTGTGCATCTTGATATTTTCTTTGTTTATATTTGTTTTTTTAAGAATTTGTTATTAGTTAGGTTTCCCACTTATAAAAAAAATGTATCACGATGTTTGAAATGGATTGAGTTAACTGGGAACAAGAACCTTTTACCGCAAAAAAACAAAGAATAAATTAAGATGCACACAGAAAAATGAATCTTAATAATAACTGACAACGACAACTGAAACGCTATTATTGGTGCAAACAGAAATTTCTTAGTAAAGCGACCAATGAGAACTAACTTTAACTGTCAATGTTTACTAATGTAAATGGTAGCTAGAAACACTCAACTAGATATATACCTAAAATCACTGCTAATGACATTTTTTCCCCCAAAATTAATTAAAATCTTTATTTTGCAAAAGTATGTACTCGGGAAGTGCTTAAATTACTTCAAATGTAAAAATATAGTAATTCTATATAACAAAAGTGAACAAAACGGCCTAGAAAACAGACCCTCATTTTTGACCTGAAATTTTTGTAGTGGTAGTGCTAAAGGACTCCCTCATTTAGAACTGTCACTGTCATCATAAGTGTCATAATTATCGATGTCATTGTAATAGTTGTTCTTTTCTAGTGTTCGGAACATGAACATACAAACTAGATCCGAATAGTTCAGTTTTTTAATTAGTTTTCTATTATTTTAATTTTTAATAATATTTACAATAAAAATAGATTTTCTTAAATATGTTTAAAAAGAGCGGTAACAGTGCGTATTTCGCGAAATATAAATGTATTATAGCGTTTTCTTTTGAGACCAGAGCAATGCACTGAGTGCACACTGAGAGCGAGTTGTGTGTTCTATTGAAATGTCATAAGGGAGAGCAATCTGTCACGCATGTTCTTTTGAACAGACTGCTCGCTCTCGATGTGACCTGAGGGCACCAAAAACTGCTCTGACTATTCGACTCAGGGCAATACCATGGTACAACAAATTTACAGGACAGGACAATACTAATCGGTTAGGTTCAAGCGTTTAACGATCAAGTTCAAGTTGAAATTGGTAACTATGGAGGAGGTAAATAGGACTTTGTGCAGAATGTATAAAACGTTTCTTTATTGTACTTATTTTATTTTAATACGCCTGTAATCTCATATTCATTTTCAGAAGAATATGAATAAAAAAAAGAATCAAAACCGTTCTATACCTTAAGTTCTCATTCAACTTATATTCGCCTTCGGTAATTTCAGAAAACATTTTCAAGTACTAATAATAACCTAACCAAAAAAATGCACTATATCAAATGCATTCTTTTGAAATGTCAAAAACACGCAGTTCGCCCTGAAAACGTCCGTTGCCAGTGCACAGTAAAAACTGGGGTAGTGCAAGAGCAATTTCAGTGCGCACCGAGGGCGCACTCAGTTCACTTTCTACTAATCTCAAAAGAAAACGCTATTAGAGTTCACCTATCTAACGGTGAAATATGTCAATTTCAAGAGGTCAAGGTCGCCATTTCAAAACACCAACAAGAGGTCATTACGGTTCAGTTGTAGGTAGGAAACAAGTTCTAATTAAATTTATTAATACAAATTATACTTAACCGTTTTGTTTTGAGTGATGTTATGAACAACCAGTAAATGTTTCAATAGGGAAAGTTTTAGCAGCGTAAGTTATTATTTTAGAATTTTTACAACTTGCAATAAAACACGTCATATGTTTGGTCTGGAATAACTCAACAATGACTTTGCCAGTCATGTTGGGACCTTACTCTTTTGTATCAAAGGCTTTTTTTAACTCGAATATATTTCTATTTTAGTAACTTGGACAGTGATACTCGAAATTATTAGTAATCAAAATGACCATGTTGAGTGCAGATGCTCAGATCCGTTATTTGGTGCAGTGGTTTCAAGAATGGAGCGAGCTACAAAGATCTGATTTTTTGCCGATTTTGGCAGAAAAATATTCAAATAAGGCGTACGTTAATGGAATTATAAACAGCATTTCTAATGTGGATTGTAGAGATAAACCTATGTCTTTGTTTGAATGCAGGGTTAGTATTCTAACTATACTAAGTAGATATTTGATTTGTTCTTATTGTACAGTTTAATTTTTAGGTGAAATTGTTCAAAGAATGGTTTATTCATTGGACTGCTGAGCAAAAACACAATTTTATTACACAGATATCAGACATAGACGCAACTTTTGCAGAAAAATTAAATGAAGAAATTCAAAATGGGGTAGTTCATGAATCTAATCACCAACTGAATGGTGAGGATATTTTGGAAGACTAACTTTTTTAACGGATTTAAATTTGTATCTTTATTGCACTGATTTTATTATTTTTATTTTTAATACAATTTTGATTAAAAGAATATTGATCAAGGGTAGTCAATCTCTATAAGAATCTGTATCAAAGTATCGAATTCCAGTTTATTTAAATTTCGTTTTCTTTTTAAGTTTTGGTGGTATTTTGATACAGATACTTTTTGAACAAATATTGTCTCATGATAAGCGAATAGTATTTAATGTGATATTTTTGTAGATGATATTTATATTAGCTATAATTTTTAATGTTTGTAAGATATTTCTATGAAAATATAATGTTATTTATAAATATTTATAAAAATAAGATTAACTTACATTAATCAAGTCACATTTTGAAAACCGGTGTAGCTCATTGGAAACTATCTTACACTCTGATTGGATAAAATACAATAAATAAAGGTTTTTGTTGAATTAATTGTTTTTACTTTTTTTGTCAGTGCATTTTCTGCAACCTAGAGCACATACCATTAAATGTAGAATTTTGATAAGACCAGAGGACCTACGAGTAGTATTCTTCCCGTTGATTTGCAAATCGATAGAGACGGTTTTAAGTATCGACGAAGTCGGTCGCCATCACGTTTTCTAATGGAACGTAATTCAATGTCCGTTGGGGCATATAGCCCAGAAAGTAGTTGTTTTTTCATAGAAAACGGTCAAGCTTGGTATACAAACTGTTGTTTCTTTACCTTGGGTGCAGGTGGAAACAATTTTCTACTTTTTCAGTTTTACCAGAGGACCTTTTTCAATTTCAAGTCCCATATTTTCTTTGGTGGCAATCTTTTTATAATTATTGCCAACAAAGGAAGACATACGAGGGTTTTGTTCATAATTCAGCAGAAATAAATCGATTCTTTGGTATAATTTATTTTTTCATAGATAAATAGATTAAATATACATTTTTTATAAAGTCAATAGATAAAATCACTTAATTAAAATATTTAGTTATTTATGAAGACAGATTATCACAGCCCATGTCACAGCTACAATTAATATTGTTTTATTGGGATAAAAAGTTTAATTTCAGTACAAATCTATAAAGTAATAATAAAAAAAACGAATTAAAATGTTGCCTCAATCGTTTAAAATTAGAAAAATTTTAGTTGTAACAAAAGAAAGTACTGAAATTAATGCACTAAAAGAATAATATAAATAATATTTTCCAGTCAAATTACATAAAATATTTACTAATTAAATTTATTGTATATTTTTCTGTAGGACAAAGATATTTCCAGGACAATCAGCCATTTAAAGTGTTTTGATAATTGCAAATTGTTGAATTTTTTTTATTATAAAGTATAAAAAATTACTTTTTCCAAAGCAGAAACTCAGCAAATATATTTTTAAGACCAGTCTTATCATAAAAAGAAAAATGAAGTGGATTCTTTGAGTTTTTCCTTTAAAAGTGGAATAACAATTAAAAAAAAACCATTAAAACTCTCTATTTCCTTCAAACTTTTTGGCTGCAATAACATTTCTTTGGGGTACTTACTTTCCGAATCCTGTTCGCACCACAGAAGAATCATTTAACCCCTTATTGCTATTTCCGGCTCGCCAGGACCAGATGTTTGATCTCTCTTCTAGCGAACTAAATTTATATGGTACAATCAACACACGAGATGAGATTTGAAGCATTTCTGGAGCTGATTTATTTACAATATCATCATGATCTCGAGTCGCTTTGGATCACAGATAGAACAGGCGAGAAATTCTACAACTTTCATTCAGCTTTGACCGCAATTTGTTCCTCTTTGTGAACAATCAACAAATTTGGTGTAATTCGAAGCATTTCTTGTAGTAGCAGAAAACATTTTTTTAAGAAATTAAATTTTGGGGAATCCCATAAGTAAATATAACTTCATTCTTCTTTTTATTTCTATTATAGACTCTTACTTTGCAGGGAACTCCAGTAAAGACAAAGGAAGGGCATATTCAAGGAAAAACCACTAAATATTGTCAATTTGTCAAAATATACAATAAATTTGTTGATTGGTATTTATAAATAGTTTAAAATAGTTAATAAAATATTTTCCGCGTCGTCTTTTCAGTATACACGATACAAACTTTGTGTACAATCAACAAATTTGGTGTAATTCGAAGCATTTCTTGTAGTAGTAGAGAATATTTATTAAGAAATGAAAATTTTGGGAATCCCATAAGTAAACATAACCTCATTCTTCTGTTTATTTCTATTATAGACTCTTACTTTGTGGGATACTCCAGTAAAGACAAAGGAAGGGCTTATTCAAGGAAAAACCGCTAAATATTTGTCAATGTGTCAAAATATACAATAAATTTGTACATTGGTATTTAAAAATAGTTTAAAAAAGATTTTCCGCGTCGTCTGTTTCAGTATACCCGATACAAACTTTGTGTACAATCAACAAATTTGGTGTAATTCGAAGCATTTCTTGTAGTAATAGAAAACATTTTTTAAGAAATTAAAAGTTGGGGAACCCATAAGTAAACATAACCTCATTCTTCTTTTTATTTCTATTATAAACTCTTATTTTGCGGGACACTCTAGTAAAGATAACGGAAGGGCTTATTTAAGGAAAAACCGCTAAATATTGTCAATTTGTCAAAATATACAATAAATTTGTTCATTGGTATTTAAAAATAGTTTAAAAAAGATTTTCTGCGTCGTCTTTTTCAGTATACCCGATACAAACTTTGTATACAATCAACAAATTTGGTGTTATTCGAAGCATTTCTTGTAGTAGTAGAAAACATTTTTTAAGAAATTAAAATTTGGGGAATCCCATAAGTAAACATAACCTCATTCTTTTTTTTATTTCTATTATAGACTCTTACTTTGCGGGACACACCAGTAAAGACAAAGGAAGGGCTTATTCAAGGAAAAACCGCTACGTATTGTCAATTTGTCAAAATATACAATAAATTTGTACATTGGTATTTAAAAATAGTTTAAAAAAGATTTTCCGAGTCATCTTTTTCAGTATACCCGATACAAACTTTGTGTACAATCAACAAATTTGGTGTTATAGTAATAGAAAACATTTTTTAAGAAATTAAAATTTGAGGAATCCCATAAGTAAACATAACCTCATTCTTCTTTTTATTTCTATTATAGACTCTTACTTTGCGGGACACTCCAGTAAAGACAAAGAAAGGGCTTATTCAAGGAAAAACCACTAAATATTGTCAATTTGTCAAAATATACAATAAATTTGTTCATTGGTATTTAAAAATAGTTTAAAAAGATTTTCCGCGTTGTCTTTTTCAGTATACCCGATACAAACGTTTAAAAAAGATTTTCTGCGTCGTTTCTTTCACTATATCCGATACAATCTAAAAATAAACCACGCAAAAATAAATAACAAGCAAATTTTAGGAATCTTTCGCGATATAAGTGGAAGCGTGCGAATAACTTTGCAAAACTTTTTGGCATAGAGCTTTGATGTTCGGCTGATTGAGCAGTTCGGCTTCTCGGAGTATCCTTCGTATATCGGACATACGTTTGTATTTAACGGCTAAAAAGTAAGCTGTCTTAAGCTGATTAGCTTCTATGTACGCAGAAATCTAAAAACAAAAACTTTTTATTAAAACATTTTTGTTATAATAAAAGTGAAAATCGAACCTTAGTTGCCTTATTCGATATTAACTTGATCAAATCTTCTACTTTGGTACCGGTGACGTTAGCTTTCGAAAATGTTGCTACCGCCAGAGTCAACATCTCGTCGCACATCTCCATTACCATCACGTCATTGGTGTCGCTCTGTTTGATACAGTTGACCAATTGGACTATACCACTGTATCTTTCTTCTTGGGCTAATTGTTTACCGGCAGCGCAAAAAATCTTCATCGGTTTCAAACAGAAATACTGAATTATTCTAAAATAACAAGAAATATAAAAAAGAAAGCTCTGATTGTGCATAAAACTTACTTTGAAGCAATGCTAAAACCATCTTCGACGTTTTTACCAGAAACTATGGCCAAAACTGCCAAATTTTTCTTGTCCGTCATAGAACCGAACAGTGTGGGAATTTTAGACTTGTTTCCACTCTTCGGACTTGTACCTTCTTAAATATAGAAAAATAATAAAGACTGAAGTATTTAAATAAATTTTTTTTAAATAATTTAAAGTAAATTGTTATGGTGAAAAAATAATAACGACGAAAAACTGCCTAAATAAACTTAAATCTAACTACACCTGTCAAAAGTTAACATAATGTTAGCTAACATAGGTTTAACAAGCGTTTATGCAGCCGGCCAAAATCCAAAATAAGAAAACAAGTCTTGAAAATAATAAAATGTCAAAGACAAAAGTATTAATATTCATATTATTTTATGACGTTGACAGCTGTCACCTTTCGTCAATATCTATTCGCGATCAACACGGAGTGGTGAAAATTTCTTTTCAAAACACTTACCTTCTGGCAATTTTTCCAAATCGACATAAACCTGCATGGGTTGTCGTTCGAATTCTTCGCATTGAGCCAAAAATTCCGCGAGTTCGATTTGCGTTCTTATCGTATTGATATGTTTGTTTATATCTTTGGAACACATTTTCATCACCAGAGATGAATTCGTGATGCCTTTTTCTTCGAAACTCTGATGAGAAGGCGAACTGTATTTTTCAACTAAAAAAAATGAAACAATGAAATTCTATTTGTTCATTTGCCCAAAAAATGTGATGATTTAAAAGAAGAATGAAGAACGACATTAAAAGAGCTGGGATACTCCGGGATACTGTTTCAACCCCTCCAAACCACAAGAAATTACGAAAGGGTTAGACCAACACCAAATTCAAGTCCAGTGCAGGAGAAAAAGTAACACCAACAAAGCTGAGGAGCGATAAAGCCAAACTGCATCAAAGAGCAAGGCAGCTGATTGTGACAAAGACTTCATCCTGAAACCACCAAGACCAGTTTCTATCTGAACTGATTCAAACTATACTGGAACAGGCTATAGATGCTACTGCTGAAAAGACCAGTAAATTTTCCAAGTGGAAATGCTACTATAAAGCTACCTTCAAGTATTTGCCACTCTATAGTGACAACTTAAGTGGCGGGGTCGTTCCGGCCACAAGATCTAATAACTTTTAATTAGGTAGTGGCATTAAGTGGTAATTGCCACCCTTACAGGTCACCATAAAGTTGCCGCCTCCAATTTTTTGCCACTAAAAAGTCACGGGGTTTAAAATAGGTGACTTTATGGTAGCGATAACTTGATAGACCCTGGTAATTAATAAAACACCAGTAGCACGTACAACCTCGGCGCAGCAGCACGAAGAAACAGGAACTTTAAAGGAAAGGGCGGAACGATATAGTGGCGACTCTACCGCCAGAGGTAGCAATTAGTAGCGCAAGGGACTCTTATAGCCTGATGACGGTTTGTTGACCGAAACACGTAGCTGATGTAACATTTTGCCATTAAACATTATTTATTGTGGATTGACTTTGCTACTATAAGAAGTTATATGCTGAGATTGGAGTAAAATTTAGTCTTACCTGTAGTCACATCGATCCATTCGTGCTGTTTATCGACGTTTTTCAAATGCTGCTCCGCCTTGTGCAAAAATTGCGCGTTGTTTAACAAATCCTTGAAATTCACAGCGTTTTCTTGATAAAATCGTATACACGTCATGGCAGCTCTAATAAAATCACCCATAAACTGTTGCAATTGATAAAGCGAATGCAGCATGTTGTGTTGCTCCAAATGTCTACATAGTTGCCGTAAATAGTCCTAAAAAATGGTATTTAGTATACGGGGTACGGCAGATAAAAGGCCTATTAAAAATATCTCGGGAAAGTGGTAACTGAATTATGAAAATTGCAGTCAAGGGGTTTTGAAGAGTGATCTATTCAATGGGAATATTTTAGTATCTTTGCTACTTCAAGTTATACAGGAAGTTACCTATTACTTCTGTTTTTTTATGGGATGTCCTGTATATTTTTTAATTTTAGAAATATTTCAAATAAAATGATGCATTCAAAGAAAAAAGGCACCGGATTGTTATTTCAATAAATGTTCAAAATGCCCCTATCAACTTCCAAACTTGGTTCTTTACGTTAGGTTGGAGCGAAGAAAAATGGCTGACTTTAAATGAAATGCGGATATTTTCTAACAAAAATTATAACATTCTCCATATACAGTGTGGAAACCACTAATGGAATAAAATTATTTGTGGGGTTAGTTTAGAAGATTATAAAAAACGCTGGGACCCGTCAACTTTCAAATTCAAATGTGAGCTTTATAAACATAAATTTGAATGTACAGGGTGATACACGCAAGTTTGGCATCGTCTATGATCTATATTTTTTAATGAAACACCCTGTATGTTTTTATGATTTTAAAAGCTCCTTAACAATACGATCTCAACGAACTATACCATGTAGGGTCTATTATGAATTGTATAGGGTGAAATTTTGAAATTATTTATAATTTTGTTCAAGATAGTAAATACAAAAAATTTTGAAAATAATAATGTTTCACACTTTAAATAATGGTTAAATTTTTAATTAGCTGAATGCAGACTTCAAATTTCTTCACTTTGAGGCAAATTTACGAAAAACGCGATTATAATAAAGCGATAAAAAAAATTAGCCATAAAACAGGTTTTCATTTTTAAGAAAAGTTGAAAAATAACCCGGAAAATTCAATTTTTCCTAAAATTTTTCTTCTTTTTCGAAATCCTCGACGCCGAAAACCCCCTTCTACAAATTTTCAGAAAATTCAGAAAAATGTAGGAAAAAGTGTCTAGTTTTTAGATGCCACGTGTTTTTGTTTGGCTAACTAATCTGAACTGTATGTAAACAACTCCCGAACGCTCTTCCACCAATAGACGTTTTTACCTAACCCAGAATATTTTTTTTTTAAATAAAAACAAATAAATTAAACTTACAAGTAGAAATAAAAAGGTGTCAGTAGCGTCCATTACTAATTTCCTAAATAGATTAATGTTGTACAATAAGTCAGAGCTAATGAACTTACTCATCCTGTAATATTTAATATTGGGGGTTGTATGGAATAAACACTTTTCACACTAAAGACATTAAACTACATTTTCTATGACTGGATTAGAGTACAACACTTAATTACTATAAATAAATTAAATTAATGCTGTATCAGCAACATAGTGAACTTGATCGTGAATATCATATATTGAACCCGTCGTCTACGCATTGCTGTGTATTTATTTCTATCTTTTGTTTATTCAACCTTACTCACAGGCACGATGTGACATTGAACGTGCCATACTATAAACAAACTAAGGTGGTCTGGGCCATCGATATTTCTAATAAAGAATTTAATTAAATATACGAAATATACGGGGTGTTTCTTTAATAATTCTGTTTACCACTAGTTCTCGAGATATTTCTGATAGACAGATCCTCTTTACTCGAGAAGTAAAAATCGTTTTCTCTTTAACTTACCTTCCAAATATCAAGAGTGGAATCGATGACGGACATTTTCCGTTGAAACACCTCGACGAGCCCTTCTTTCAAACACTTCAAGTAAATTTCAATGAATACATCGGTGCTTAGACGGTTGTCTACGATATACTTTAACGTCAAATCGATATCGCCGTGTTTGACGTAGAATTCTAAAAGACTCAAGTGCGTACCATAGCGGGTTAAGTAGTACACACATTCGTCGTAGAAATAACCGCAAACGCGCGGTCTAGCGGTTAGCGGCTTCCCGTCGGATTGATAGTAAATTTTCGATGAAATATTATTCAGATTCGCCAGCTTGTTTAATATACATATCGAAGAACCGGCTTGATTTGGTGTTGAAGCTTCTAATCGTTTCATTACGTTAGGATCCACTTCCCGAGTATTCGATTCTAAAATGTTGATTATATCGTTTAATAAGGGAGGATTTTTGGACGGTTTGACCTCCGAAGAATTACTCTGGTTAGATGTTCTGGATACTTTACGAGATCTGGACAAAGTATCGTTGAGGTCACTGTTGGTGAACTCGGAAACGGTTTCGTAATGGGCCGTCTTGTCGAGGCAACGCTGGAATTTTTCTCTGGCAATGAGTAAATTGCCAGCTTTTAGGCAACTTTTACCCCACACAGCGAAAACTCCTAAAACAAAATGAATTATAAAAAAAAACGTTCAATTTATATACCCATGGACTATAAGTCTTAAGGGTGCAGCGTGTTCGGTTGACATTAAATGTAGTTTCAGTCTAATTACAAGGTGTTTCCATCTTTTTCACCTTAGTTTTTGTGTAGTTTCTGTTGTTTATTCGTAACGTATAAAAATATAGTGGCGCCCTTAACCCTTATATACCACCAATCCTTTCTATAGTAAGCATTAACTTGGAGACAAACCACTTCTTGAGAGAGTCATAGCCGGGATCTCATTTGGGAACTATTAATGTTACAAATTGGCTCCCTGCCTTTTTGGAACTAGTATTGTTACAAAATTTACCCGAGTAATAATATTTATGAAATCAACTAAACTATTAATTTGGAAAAGTGGAAACACATAATTATTTTTCAATTTTAAGGCCTAAGGAGGAACAGGAAACAATGGCAAAAACGAAGAAAAAGAAAGAGGTGATAATAATAAAGATGGACACATACGACGATAAACTAACGACTTAGAGTCCGAAACAGAACTCCCCACTAAAAGTCAACAGAAAGAGCAAAAAGACTTACAATATTTTAAAACATCATTCGAGAAGTAAATACAAATACAAATGGAAGAAACAAGAAAACTATTGGAAGAAACTAAGAAAGTCAAAATAGTAATCAAAGGTCTAGCACCTGACGAAGAAATAGAGTGCATAAAAGAAGACCTAATTGGACAAAACAATCCAGATTTGGAGATAAAAGAAAGCTCGCGATAATCGTCGTAGAATAACTCAAAGAGGACCAATTATTATTATGTAAAAAATCAAAATATTGTGATGAAAGTCTCCTTCTAAAAGACAGGACCGGTTTATCAATTGCCAATATTATCCATCAGTTAGTTATCTGTCAGATAAAACTAACTAGCAGATAAAGTTCAACTAGTTTTTATCTTCTAGTTAGTTAACTGATAGATAATGAAATTTTGCAATGGTGATGGATGAATGTAAGCAATCTCATTGGTTGTTACAAGAACAAGGTCATGTCACATTAATTGACATGTCACGACCGTTTTGTTAGGTTATTGTTGATTGTTTTTGTTTATGCAAAAGTTTTGTTTTTTTACTTTCTGAAGAGTAGACAACTTCGAAAAGTGGGATGACTAGGATTTTCATGCAAGATTTAGGATGACAAAAGAGACTGTTATGTCAATATTAGAACTCATTGAGGATTCACTTGAGTCTTGCACTGATAGGTAGGTGATTTTCGATTTCCAGGTTACCCCATCCGTTTTTTTTCATTCTCGATGACATCTTTATGTTTATTTGCAATTTTTTAAAGCAAATTTCTATCATCTTCTGTGAAATTGCATCCTCTCTTCTTAATCGTACTAGTACTTTACATTTTTCACTTTGATCAAACGCCAAAAAACTTCTGAATCAAAACAAACCAACTCTTCTGCATAAAGTGAGGTTATATAATAGACCTTAACCTCCAGATATCGACCTAACCGCCAGTTGAAAGTTACAGAAAAATATTTGACATTTTAGCTGTCGGATAAAGTTAACCTGTTGTTGATAAACCGACCTTTCCAAAATAACTGGTAGTTAATCATTAACTGACAGATAAATTGCTGTTGATAAACCAGCCCTGAGACAGCCAGCGCTAGAAGTTGTTTACGCTGCGAACTGTCGGCCGGCGATTGAGCGACCACGAAAAGAACTTACGCGAATATTCTGGACAGGACGTTCTCGAAAACATTAGAAGCAGTGGCGTATGTATAAATACCGTTCTGCGGAGAAGCAGTTTTAGTTCAGATGTTATACAAATCAATTATAAGTGTTTATATAAACTGGTTTAAGTGTAAATAAACTGTGACGTCAAAATTAATGACACTATACAT
Source organism: Ophraella communa (assembly GCA_035357415.1). Lineage (NCBI taxonomy): Eukaryota > Metazoa > Arthropoda > Insecta > Coleoptera > Chrysomelidae > Ophraella > Ophraella communa. The sequence continues at coordinate 14,447,333 of CM068992.1, forward strand.
ACATATAAGTATTTTCTATTACTCAATTTTCAGTAATTCTCTCTCTAACTTATTACAGAACAAAAAGATGGTAATTAAAATAAAAATAAACAAATATTTACCTGTATTGTCAAGTCCCGCCTTGGTAGATACTTCCAAGGCCAAATTCCACTGTTCCCGTTCCAACAACTTGTCGCGCAGGCGTCTTAAGACCGAAGCGTCTATATAGGGACCTTGCGAATAAGTCGAAGAATTCGGCAGTAAATTTAAACACCCCCTTTCGGCCAACAGACTGAGTAAATCGGTTTGCGATAGAATTCTGTCCGCCATAGAGGTGCCGTGTTGCAGAGCGCATTCAATGGACGACATTTTAGCTGCCATCGCAAGAGTTCTGGAAAATTTTATCCGATTATTTTTTTCACCTGTCAAAATATTACAGTTTTGTGATTTCGTCCAATGAAAACGCTTAATCTTCAATGTTTTATGCTAAATGCTAGCCAATCATTCCGTTTTATAGCGATTATTTTTTTCACCTGTCAAAATATCACAGTTTGGTGATTTCGTCCAATGAAAACGCTTAACCTTCAATGTTCTATGCTAAATGCTAGCCAATCATTCCGTTTTATAGCGATAAAACCACTAGTCGTTTTACCAGGATCGATAAAATTATAGAACTGTCAAAAATCAATATTGCACAATCAATTTTCTTGTTTATAAGTACCTTACTATAAATCAACATTTATTTATATTATCTAAATATTCTGAAATATATTTTATTATTATTATCACAATTCAATTCATCTAAACGATAATGAAAAACCAAATATGTAGTTGTTTTAAAACTAACCTGCTTCCTGGTTTTGTATGCATTTAAAACTTTTATATGCCTACAGGCAAATGTGGTCTTGTAGGTAAACTTTAAATAGATATACCTATTAATTTTTATTTTGGTAATTTTTTCTTTAATAATATAATTGTATAAATAGGTATAAAAATGAATATTTATTCAAATTATAACCCTGTTTTCACGACGCTCACGACATCTGACAACTGTCAATACTATCTAGTGTACCTATAGGATAAGTTAATAGGAGGGGTAACGGCATTTCGTGGACCATATTGATTACGTCATTAAAGTCAGGCTTGTCAAATTTTTTATTAATGTTATTAAAAGATCAAAAGATTATAAGTATTTTCTTTTAAAATAATAATATGTTTATTAAATATTATTCTGTGTAAACCCACTTCCTTTCTTTCTCTTGATTATTAATTTGTTAATAAATTAGATCATAGGTAGGCAACACAAAATACACCTATCCTAGTTGGCCTGTCAAATTTTTTATTAAAGTTATTAAAAGATCAAAACATTATAAGTAAAATAGTAAAAATTGGTAAAAAGATAACGATAAATTATTAAATAAAGTGGTTTTTGTACAGAATAGTTCAAAAAATAATCTTTTCAAATACCATTCGTCCTGTAAAATTTTACTAGATAAATTTTTATTTTCTAGACTCAAACTTTTTTATTTTAGGCAAAACTACTCAAACAAACTGAATAAGATAAAATCACTCGTCCTACGGACTCGTGATTTTATCACATTTCAGTTTGTTTTCGTATTTTTGCCAAATAAAAAAGTTTTCGTCGAAATTAAAAATTTATCGATAAAATTTTAAGGACTCGTGGTATTACCTTTGATAAAACCACTAGTCGTTTTACCAGGATCGATAAAATTATAGAACTGTCAAAAATCAATATTGCACAATCAATTTTCTTTTTTATAAGTACCTTACTATAAATCAACATTTATTTATATTATCTAAATATTCTGAAATATGTTTTGTTATTATTATTATCAAAATTTAATTCATCTAAACGATAATGAAAAACCAAATATGTAGTTATTTTAAAACTAACCTGCTTCCTGGTTCTGTATGCTTTTAAAACTTTTATATGTCTACAGGCAAATGTGATCTTGTAGGTAAACTTTAAATAGATATACCTAATAATTTTTATTTTGGTAATTTTTTCTTTAATAATATAATTGTTTAAATATGTATAAAAATGAATATTTATTCAAATTATAACTCTGTTCCCACGACGCTCACGACATCTGACAACTGTCAATACTATCTAGTGTACCTATAGGATAAGTTAATAGGAGGGGTAACGGCATTTCGTGGACCATATTGATTACGTCATTAAAGTCGGGGTTGTCAAATTTTTTATTAATGTTATTAAAAGATCAAAAGATTATAAGTATTTTCTCTTAAAATAATAATATATTTATTAAATATAATTCTGTGTAAACCCATTTCCTTTCTTTCTCTTGATTATTAATGTGTTAATAAATTAGATCATAGGTAGGCAACACAAAATACACCTATTCTTGTTGGCTTGTCAAATTTGTTATTAGAGTTATTAAAAGATCAAAACATTATAAGTAAAATAGTAAAAATTGGTAAAAAGATAACGATAAGTTATTAAATAAAGTGGTTTTTGTACAGAATGGTTCAAAAAATAATCTTCTCAAATACCATTCGTCCTGTAAAATTTTACTAGATAAATTTTTATTTTCTAGACTCAAACTTTTTTATTTTAGGCAAAACTACTCAAACAAACTGAATAAGATAAAATCACTCGTCCTACGGACTCGTGATTTTATCACATTTCAGTTTGTTTTCGTAATTTTGCCAAATAAAAAAGTTTTCGTCGAAACTAAAAATTTATCGATAAAATTTTAAGGACTCGTGGTATTACCTTTGATAAAACGTGGATTTCTTTCGAGTCATTCGAAACTTACTTCAACATTTTAATAACGAGCATATAATCGATTTCTTGAGTCGGTTCTTGATTCGGTTGGATTAGTTTCAACATCAAGTTGCATTGTTCCAATAAAAATCTGTTGAAGAACAAAAAAAAAGTTAAATATGAACGCGAGGAAGAGGTGAGGTTACTTACTTGGGAAGTTCGACGGTTTTAGAATGGAATTTCATTAGAGACATACATAAGGAGACGCTGGGAGCGTGCTCGTAAGAAAACTCTTCTCTCACTATTTTATTGTGCATCGGATCGTCTGTTAGGTACCAATAATCGTAGGTGGCCGATTTGGTGGATATGGTATCGTTCAACTCGGATGTTCCGCTCTCTCCCATCGTTTGATTGTAGCAACTTTTACATACCCTTACCAATAGGTCGTCATAAGTAGGAACCTGCAAAGGAGATTTAGTCAGGTCAGAGACATCCAAAGAGACGGTCAAGTACATGATCATTTTTGTTCGATTGTCCAATAAAATAGTCCTGCTAGCTCTATCCTTGTTTAGTTCACAAGATTATGAAACGTCACATCTCTGTCATATTTTTGGAAAGTAAGCGCAGATGGCACTAGGAGCATGGAATTTTTGACATAACATCAAACCTTAGAACATAAAGTTTGTTTGATATTCTGTGATAAATGTGAAATGTGACGTGCCAACTGCCAAAGTATTCAGTCGCCATTATTGTTTAGAAGAGTTGTATTAACTGTGTTTTTAGGCAAAATTCTAGAATATTACCCCTTATTGAATTTCGACAATTTTTTGCATAGGCCCTTTTTGAGGTATTTTTAATGGTATGACATCAAAATGTCCACGCGGAAAGGCCGGTTTTTGCGGAAAAAATTAAAAAAAGATAATCAAAATTTGTAGGTTATGTGCGATATCCGATAGGTTATAGCGTGACCAGACCGGGTCAAACGGTAAGAATTAACAATCTGTTTGAGGAAGATTAATAAAAACTCTTCGTTTTAAACAAGAGCAATCAGTTCGCGCATGCGCAGAAGTAGTAGTGAACATGGATGTCATCTACTAAAAATAATTATTTAAAAAGAAAAATTATGTAGTGAAAAACGTTTCCGCAGAAAAATTAGCAGGTTTTCCATCATTTCCCCACCCATACCCGGTCTGGCCACGCACATAACCTCCAAATTTTGACCTCTTTTTTTTAAATTTTTCGCAAAAATTGGCTTTTCCGCCCGGAAATTTTGATGTCATTCCATTAAAAATACCTCAAAAAGGCCCTATGCAAAAAATTATCGAAATCCGTTAAGGGGAAATAAACTAGAATTTACCCCAATTATTGTAGACTTTTGTTTGGTGATTAGTTTGAGTGTAACGATAGTTAAAAACGATGTGTTTTTTATGCAACCTTTTAGTCTATATCTTGTCATTTCTTTGAATAGTTAAGAACCACTTCCATTTTCCACGTTCGGTATGTTTTCATTGCCCTTGTAATTTGTCCAATGTCGAGGACCACAATAATGTTTGTCTATATGATAAGTTTAATATATTGTTTACATCATTTATGTTTCATATAAAACCACTTTTTGTATTTTTCAATAAAGTATGTTTTTTTTTAGTTTTGTATTTAATTTTTAATGAAAGAAATAAGAAAATAAACGAAAAAGGGTTTGCCCGCGCTTTTTTAAATTTCCTGAGAAGCGCGAGCGCCATCTCAACTCACTTTCCGGTTCTGGTGGACCAATTCATTACTGTAGAACAAAAATTTAACATGTACTTGGGCGTCTCTTGGTCAGGTCCACCGTCTTCTGCCAAAATAACGTCACGTAACAACCTAACCTAACCTAACTTTAAAGAGAGCAAAAGAAAGTGTTACTACCCTTTTCCAGAGCTACCAGGAAGGTGTGTCAGAACAAATATGCTAAGATTGACTTACATAAATGTATATTGAAACTAAATAAATAGAAAACTCTTCGTTTTACCAAAACTTCCAATATTTATTTAAAAAATTGCTTTATTAACTTTAATGACAGCCGTTTCGCTAGACTTAGCATCGTCAGATTGACATATTGAAGTTACATTTTGTTTGTTTGTAGCTAGGTACCTGATGTTTATTAGGTAGTTATAAGGCTAGACCAAGTATGGAAGTAATAAGACATAACAATATTAAAGCCTAGATGTTATGAGCCCTAAGGGATTATCCTGGATGTACTTCCCTCTAAGATCAGTATAACTGTGCAATGATATAGAAAAACCAGGAAAAAACTATGTCATGCTGATCTTTACAATAACTTAATATATTTGTGTTACAATTACGTCTTATCTATGTATAAAATGAAGACTCAAGCAAAGCAAACACTTTAAAAGTGGAGAACTTCCCAGATTTATTTGTTCATTAACAACTTTAAATTGTGGATCTGCTAGATGTCTTTTTATTTCAAGTTCTTCAAGGAAATCTAAATTTTGTTTTTTATTACATTTTGCTCCTCGTTTTGTAAATCTATCAGACACCATTTTTTCTAATAATGAAAATAAATTTTTAGATAAGGGTTTAAAATATTGCATATCACCTAAATTTACTAATAATATAAAAGAAATTTTAGCCACAGATTCTGAAATAGCTTTGAGAACTAATTCAAATAATTTTATTTATGAAAAAATGCAAATAGCAAATCTTATTAGTGACATTAAACCAGATAAATTTAAAAGTCAAATTATTAAAAATGACATTTTAGCTTTAAAATCAATCAAAAATAAAGTAGATGAAAATAACCTAATTATAACAAAATCAGATAAGGGCTTAGACAAGGAAAGAGAGAGGACTGCGCATTCGAATCAATTTGTGTAACCCATTTACCACCAAACTAATGGCGGTCAATATTGACATAGGCGTATCATACGATTTTTCTTAGACGATTATTAAATAATCATTTTCATTATTTCGTATTACAAATCTAATTTAAAAAAGTCTTTGAATTTATACTGCTCCAAAAAAAAGAACAATCATTTTAAAACATATTTATTTAATAAATATTACAATTTTAATCTATTTTATCTATTTTAAATATATGTTTTTGTTCCACGCCACTGCAAAACTATTACATCTATGAGAAAATAATAACAATTAATTGAAAAATTATCTTTAAAACTGAATGAAAACAATGTTCAAAATGTATGTACAATTAATTTAAGTTATCGTACATAACATATGTAATTTAGTTAAACATCTATTACCTGAAAGCTGTAATATTAATAAAAATAAATTTCAAGGAAATAGTTGTAAAATACTTCTTACCTATGAAATGAAATTCCTTGCTCTTTTTTAGCACTCTGACTATTGCACTTATAAGCTACACAATTAACCATTTTAAAATGTCTATTCAGTTTATTAAAAAAGGTGAAAATTAATAAAAAACTAAAAAAATACAATTCGATGTTCCAAATTTGTTTGCCACCAAACGTTTGAAAATTGGCTTCACTCTCACGCATAAGGTTTTCATTGCCATGCGCTGTCCTCTCTCTTTCCTAGTCTAAGGATAAAGGTAACTCAACAGTAATTTTAAAAAAAGAAGATTATAAATCTAAAGTGAATGATTTCATAATGTCAAGTAATGTCAAAATTCTAAAGAATGATCCCACTCAAAAATTTTCTAACCAAATAAGAGAACATGTAAACGATTCAAATTATCTATTAAATGACAATGATAAAAAATACCTAGTAAATAAAAATCCTCAATGTCCAGAATTATATGGAACAATTAAATTACATAAAGATTCAAAACCGATTAGACCAGTAGTTTCGTATGTTAACACTCCTAATACTAAGGTAGCTAAAAAATTAAATACTATTCTAAATAATTATGGTTACACATCTAAATATTCAGTACAAAATTCATTAGATTTGATAAAAAAATTAGATAAATGTAAATTACAAAATAATACTAAGTTAGTTTCATTTGATGTAACTAATATGTTCTCTAAAATACCTCCTAAAGAATGTATAGTTCTAGTTAAAAAGCTATTAGATGAAAGAAATATCCATCCAGGAATAATATCAGATATAATTGACTTATTTAATGTATGCATTAGTCAAAATTATTTTACTTTTGATAACAAAGTATATATTCAAAATGAGGGTCTTCCAATGGGAAGTCCTATTTCTCCAATTTTAGCAAATATTTTTATGGATAATTTAGAAAACATAATATTTAATTCTAGTTATAAAAACAATATTGTATTTTGGTATAGATATGTTGATGATGTGTTAGCAGGATTTGTAGGTAGCGAACGACAGTTACATATATTTTTTAATTATATTAATACCTTGCATCCTAAAATTAATTTTACTTTAGAAGTTGAAGAAAATAATTCAATTAATTTCCTAGATTTAAAAATTGAAAAAGTTAATAATTTACTAAATTATTCAATATACAGAAAACCAACACAAACAGATGTAACCATACCGTATAATTCAAATCATCCTATAACACATAAATTAGCAGCTTATAATTCTATGATACATAGGGCATTTTCAATTCCAATGAACAAAATTAACTTTGATAAAGAAATTGATATCATAAAACAAATAGCTACATCTAATGGCTACCCAATTTATTTAATAAATACACTAATTAATAAGAAAGAACAGAAAGTGTCACTAAACCTAATATTTCCTAAACAAACTAAAGAAATTAAAAGTTATAAAAATATAAAAATATTACATATTGTGGAACTATTTCCAATAAAATTTCAAAAATAATATCTTCGGCAACATCAGCATTAATATCATTTAAAACACAAAATAATATTGGTACAAAATTGTTAAATGTAAAAACAAAATTACCTAAATTAAAAAAATCTGGTGTTTACAAAATTAATTGTCCAAAGTGTAATGCTGTATATATAGGTCAAACACAAAGGAATTTTGAAGTAAGATTTAACGAACATTTAAGAGCATATAGATTAAAACAACCAGATAAGTCAAATTATGCAAAACACCTACTTGAACATCCAACCTCACTCTTACAAATCAATGACATCCAAATACTACACACTTGTAATAAAAAACAAAATTTAGATTTCCTTGAAGAACTTGAAATTAAAAAGACATCTAGCAGATCCACAATTTAAAGTTGTTAATGAACAAATAAATCTGGGAAGTTCTCCACTTTTAAAGTGTTTGCTTTGATTGAGTCTTCATTTTATACATAGATAAGACGTAATTGTAACACAAATATATTAAGTTATTGTAAAGATCAGCATGATATAGTTTTTTCCTGGTTTTTCTATATCATTGCACAGTTATACTGATCTTAGAGGGAAGTACATCCAGGATAATCCCTTAGGGCTCATAACATCTAGGCTTTAATATTGTTATGTTTTATTACTTCCATACTTGGTCTAGCCTTATAACTACCTAATAAACATCAGGTACCTAGCTACAAACAAACAAAATGTAACTTCAATATGTCAATCTGACGATGCTAAGTCTAGCGAAACGGCTGTCATTAAAGTTAATAAAGCAATTTTTTAAATAAATATTGGAAGTTTTGGTAAAACGAAGAGTTTTTCATTATTTTAAATAAGATGGACTTCCAAAAAGTAAGGGTTAGTACAATCAATTTAAATAAATAGAGCAAAATAAATGGGGAATCGCAATTGTACGAAAAAAAAACTCCCCTAACAATCTTAGATAATATATTAATAATACAAATTTATGATTTCGCTCTACCTATATGCTGTCCAGCATTTCCCTAATATAAAATCTATCACCCATAAGTTCTTGATCAAAGGACATACCCAGAACGAGGGTGATTCCGCTCACTCTTTGATTGAACGACAGGTAAAAAGGCAATTAAAAGCCGGACCCCAATATCCCCCAATCATTTATATCTGCGGTAAGGTCAGCCAAAAAAAACTGGTCAACCATTTTCAAGAAACGAGGTACTCTGATTTTCTCGAGTGGAAAGTCTGCAAGGAAATGGGCATAAATTTTACCAAAAATAATGAAAACGAAACCGTGAAGTTAAGCGATATTAAAATACTTCAAGTTAAAAAGGACTCGCCAAAATCAGTGTTTTATAAATACTCATATTAGTCCAGGCAACGAAGGAAAAATAGCGGAAATAATTCATGTAGAAACCAATTTTTGTACACTTGTAGAGGAAGGTGTTCTTAACAACATACTAAAAGTCCTGGGGGGTGAGGGTGGAGCTAAGGGTTTAGGGGGTGTCTAAAGGTCCTATTTTTCAGTTTTTTGTCAATAACTCGTAAAATAATGGCTCTAGCAAAAAATGTTGGTATACTAAATTAATCTACATAAAATTCTCTATAAGAAAGGTTCTATATCTATACACTTTTTTGCTAGGATCAATGCTTAAGGAGATATGGAGGTGGGAATGGGTGTAAAATTTTAAAAAAAGTTTAAAAAAAATGTTTTAAGTTAAAAATAACATGTTTATTATTGAAAATAAAGTTATTAGTGAATTAATGATGTATCATGACAATTAAATAATTAATTTTTCAATTATATTATTATTGTCGTTTTTTATTGGCTTCTACATGAATTATTTCCGCTGGTATTTTTTGGTCTTCGTTGCTTGGACTATATGGAGATCACATATTCCAAGAAGCTACAGTAATTAAAAAGAAACAAAATGGACCATCCCACCGGGCGCTCTGCTCTGCGCCGTGCCGTTCGTTTTCGTTCGATTGTGCGCGTTTAGGGCTTGAGCGTTTGGTGGGATCGACAAACTGCTCCGCGCCGTGCAAGTTCGAACAAGAGCGAACATTATCCGTTGATTGTCGGTACTTCAAAGAAACGTGCGCGTTCAGTGGGACTGGTGTTCGTGACTTGATTTTGTGTTTACATTTTGTATAAAATGAGTTTTGAGTGGAATCATGAAGAAATTGCAAAACTTATAGAATTATATCGAGAAAAACCAGAATTGTGGAATCCAAAAAGCAATAATTACCATATTAAAAATACAGCTTTCAAAAATCCTATATCATTACTTTTATTATGAGTTTACAAAAATACCCCTCTTATTTTTATTAGTTGAATGTTAAGTTACTTTTATTATGAGTTTACAAGAATACCACTGTTATTTTTATTAGTTGAATGTTAAGTTACCTACTTATTATGTAAGTTGAATAAAAATTAGTTTTACGTACGCGTATATATTGTTTGAGTGCTTCATTGAGAGCACTACAAACTTCCATAACACTCCTTGATACAGTTTGCTGGGACACTTTGAATGTATACATGAGACTGCTAAATGAATCTCCTGTTGCTAGGAACCGTAAAGTGATTGCCAGTCTTTCTCTAACAGATACAGCAACTCTTTAATTAGTATTCATTTTTCTTATGACTGGTTCAATCATTGTTAACAGGTGCTCGAAATATTGCAACGACATACGACAGAAATTTTGCAACTGTCCAGCAACCAAATCACTTAAAAGATTATTTCCTCCATAAATGTCTACTTTTAAATACTGGTGTAACCCAATAACGACGTTTCCTCCGGGTCTTTCGTTTTTCTTGTAAAAAATGATTAATTACTATAATAGCAGCACTAGCTACTTTCGTTTCCATCGTGCGCGTGTCAATTTAAACTGGAACTTTTTGCTCCTCGACGAACATAGCGCGCAAACTTGCGCCGTTATGTGTCGTTCTGCGCCGCGCTGCTCGGCACAGCTCGGCACAGAGCAGAGCGGAGCAGAACAGAGCGTCCGGTGGAATGCCGCCTAAAAATTTATCAGGTGAAACCTGGAATTCCATAAAATAAGAAACGGGATCTAATGGACTTATTGCAAAAAAATTTTATTCCGAATTATTATAAACCATTTTACGAAGCTCTGTGATTATTTTCGTTTTAAAGAATTGTTAAATAATTTAATTTTAAGCTCTTGGTTGTTTTACTTTTAAGAAATTATTATTATTTTGTGTTACTTTAAGAATAAAACGTTTATTGAAATAAATCATAGCACTATTTTATTTTATTTTTCTTCAACAGGGTCTTAAATACAAATAATACATAAGAAAACCGTCGTAATTGAAAACTATTTCCAAAATTTACAGGTAAGAATACCTTTTGTGTAAACAAATATAAAAACAATAAATTTTAGATATACCAGGTTAATATAAAAGATTGTCCGACTGGTGGAGAATTGCGATGGCATCTACAATTTTTGAATAACAACTTTTAAAGTGCTGCCGTGAAAAATCGCGATTTTGTAGTTATGACAGTTTTCTTGCAAATGAGCGATATTATATTTTTTACATAAACAAGTTACTTAAACTTACTGGAATATTCTAGAAATCAATTATGTAATGTGAAAAAAAGACAGATATATTTTTACTGTATGTGTTCTAGAAAGTTCCACCTTGAACTGCCTTAGTATGTCTAGTTGTATATAGGGAAGACAAAGATGTAGATAGTATTCTAGTACATGATTAATTCCTAGAACCTCCAGGAAACTTCTGGAAGCTTAGAAGTGCGTAAAAACACTTGAGAAGAGGTCGTTGGGATCAGTATATCATTGTAACCAGTCAGTATATCACTGGTAGTCAGTCAATCAATAGTGAGTGAAAATTAAAGTCCTTAAAACAATTCTAGTGCTGATTAAAAGTATAAATAGTAACAGTGTGGAATTAAATAGCATTTTCCAAGTGTATTAAAACGTAACGTGTACTCACCATTGAAAAGAAACCATTCAAACCAGGGAAATAATAGTAGGAATAACTAGAGACTTAGTTGGGTGGACCACAAAAGATCCGACAAAGAGAATAATACTCACCAACATCCTATTTTGGGAGCAATAGTAGCAAACGACTCTACCACACCTCCTGCAATGATGGCGACGATTGAACATGGAAAAAACGCTTTTTTGACAGCACATACACTCCAGTACCTCGTTGTTCGATACCCATTCGTCTTTGGTAGGCACGTCCGCAGGCATGACGAAATACCTACTGTCAGATCCCAAATTCAACGAATCCAACGATTGCATCAACTTGCATTCGGGAGTTTTCAACAATCTCTGATTCGGTTGGGTTATTACGCGAAAATCCAAACTCTTCTCGGCGTACGTTCTCAATACCTCGTCGATTTTATCGAAGGATAACAGAGCTTCGCTGGATTCGCTTTGGGAGACGATGCGTTTCAAAATGTTCAACACTGAAGACAATTTATCCAGCTTGGTGTTCATTATCAATATTTCTATTATACTCAGAGGTTCGTACAGTAAACAGAGTAGGGGATCTTGCTCGTTGTGGAAAAATACCGACAACATCTTCAAACTAATATCGACGTTTTTAACGCCATCGTCATCGACGTTGTTCAATAAATAATCGACGGTGAATTTCAAGTGGTCCAAAGATTTCAACAGTTTTATTAATTTGTAGCAAATTTTAATTCCGTGAGTGAAAGGAAGAATGTCCAACAGGAGTTTGATTTTTGTCGAAGCGGCCGATTCGAATATGGACAAAAAGTAGTTTTCGTTGATGATTTCTAGTAAAGTTTCCTCGGGAGTGTGTAGGTCGATGAAATTCAACATTAGATCGAGCTAAAAATAGATAAGAGGGTGTTAAATAGGTACGGATGTCACTTTTTGTTCGAAACTTACGTCCGAGTTTTCTACTAGCTTCGAAATGACTCGTTCTTTGTCAGTTTCGCACATTTTGTACGCTGCGTACCATGAAGTTACGTCCAACGTATATTTGAGCTAAAAAAATATCTCAAGTTAGAAATTTTTAATAAAATATTTATCAGAACTTAAGATCTTTACGCCTGAACGTGTAAATCATCCATTTCTCTAATGTGGGTAGAATCCAGAAAAGGTTTAAAGTTTGTTTTTTATCTTTAAACCTTTCCTTCAAATTACAGAAAGGAGAATCGCGTTGGAAAAATGGTGAGCGTTAAATGCAATGGTGACACGTTAAATTGAATGGGTGACGGGTAATGCAGATCCCTGTAAAATATAGTAGGTAAATACTACTGTACCTACTTCCACGTAGATGGCGCCAGGATGTTGTTATTCTAGTGTAATTTTAGTTTTGAATACGTGACAGTAAATAAATTAACCTATAGTTGGTTCAAAACAAAGTTTTATTCACGTCAATTTCGTCTTAATTGTCAAGCATCGTTACCAACTTTCAAATTAAATCTTCCATTTAATAAATCAATATAAAATACTTAAATTTATTTACATAAAGTTGGTAGCCGTGATTGACAAGTCGCGTCGTTGCCGTTTTCACCGATTAGTATATTTAGTTTTGTATTTGTCATTTTGTTTGTGGTTTTTGTGTTATTCTTTCTTGTTGTTATTTTGAAATATAAAAAAACTGTTCTTTTAAGAACAAAAACAGTGTAATAAGTGAAAAAATGCCAAAACAACTAAATAGTCGCTGCAAAGAACTGGTAGCTTATTTGATAAATTTTTTTGAAAGAGAACAAGACAATGGTGGTCCTTTCCTAACTGTTGCTGCTGTGCGAGAGGTTACTAAAAAGTAGTAGTATTATATTAGACAAAATATTATTTTAGTTACATAAAAATACAAATGTTTTCACGATATCCACAGTATATTGTGGATATCGTGAAAACATGAAAAACCCAAAGTCTATGTCACAGAATTTTATTCTTTATGTTGATAGAAAACAATAGTAGCAACTAGTTTCGGCCTAACATTGAGGCCATCATCAGGCTATAAAAAAGGTTATTTAGTGGTGTAAAACAAAAAGAAAAGAAAAATCATACCTTAGTGTAAAATAAAAACAAATATAAATATAAGGATCACAATTAAAACATAAAATATAAAATTACAAACATTTTTAAAACAAACAAACAGATATATAAGAACATGTAGGATAAAACTTATAAAATAAAATTTGTGGTCTAAAATTAACTTTTTATATGTTTTAAAAAGAAAGAAAAATGGGGGGGCGAGTTCAACAACTTTCCAGTGTAACTGCAGTCCGGCATAATAGAGGGCAAGAAGAATAAGTCATAAGAAGAATAACAAAAGTTTAGTAAGGTTATGTTGACAATAACAATTAGGATTAATTTAACATGAAGATAAACAACATAGTAAAATGTACGATGTTAATTAGTCACACAAGAATGAAAGCAAAACCAATTATTGAAGAAAGTGGACGACAGAAAACAAATAAAGGAAATATGGAGGACTAAGTAAAATCTGTTACAAACACATTAAAAGCATTAAAAGGGAAGACTAAGAAATATGTAAGGGTCTTTTAATCTCAACTGTTCATTCAAACATACAACTGCACTGTCTCTTGATGCTTCATTGATCTCTAACATTTCAAGTAAATTCATCTTGGAACCTTTAAAACATTTATGTAACCTCGAAACGTTGGACTTAGAAAATGAGTGATTTTCAACAATGATATGGTTGGCAAAGGCTGATGGTGAATTAGGTTGGTCAAAGTATTTGTAATTTTTAACATGACTGAGATATTCTTTTATTCTAGTATCTAAAAGGCGTCCTGACTGACCATAATACACAGCTTAGCAGTCATCACAGTGTAACTTATATACCTATTCCAGGAGAATGTAAAAAAGAAACAGAGTCTTAATTAGTGTTGATCAGGAAGGATCTCAAGTTATTGTTGGTTTTAAAACCAAATTTAATATCATATTTCTTAAGAATGTTCCCAAATTTGTAGGAAATATGACCAAAGAAATGTAAAGAACCAACAAAATTAGATTCAGTATGGGAGGAAGAACCAAGTTGAGAAGAGACATTAGCAAACCTAAGTTCTATTAAAAAACCTGTTGTATAACTTATTAATAAGAGAAATAGGGAAACCATTATTGATAGCAATTTGCTTAATAATATTTATTTCGTTATTAAAAGCAGAGGAAGATAGGGGAATGTTGAAAGCTCTGTGAAACAAGCTGTTGAAGGCAGCCATCTTATGGGAGAATGAATCGTTTGAATTATAATTAATTGCCATATCAGTAGTGGTAGGTTTCTAATCATCAAGAGATCAAGAAATGGTATTCTATTAATAACCTCCACTTCAATGGTAAATTTTATTCTTGGATGAATAGTGTTACCTAATATAGTTGAGAAAATTAAGAGAATCCTGTTGACTACCATTAAACAGAACAATACAATCATCCACATAACGGTAATAAAATATAAGATGATTTATATATGCAGGACTATTCAAAAACTGTGATTCCAGATTGTTCATAAATATCTCAGCAAGTAAGGGGCTCAGATTGGAGCCCATCGCCAAACCGGTTATTTGCCTGTAATACTTATTATTGAATTAGAAAAAGTTCTGATCAAGAGCCAAACTCAACAGAGAAACAACATCATCAACCATATGTAAGTTCAATCCCTCTGAAATCAACAAAATGTAAACATAAAAACGAAGACAAATTTGAGTTGTCAGTTGTCATATTAACTAACCTTTTCGCATAGATCGATTTGTAGCATCCACATCTTCAGCACGGACAACATTACGTTCTGAACGCCGTCGAACCTCGTTAGCTCGGTTTTAATAACGTCCAAACAAAAATCTCCCGGCCATTCTCTCATCCGTTCCAATATCAAATTTATCCTCGTATCTCTGTCTTCTATGAACAAAACGAATTTGTAGTGATCGGGTTCGATACCATCCCTGATGAGATTAACCAGCACCGAATCGGCGATATCAGAACACGCGCGATTCTTTTTGGCTTGTCCCTCGGGAACGCACTTAACTAATTCGAACAGCTCCTTCCAATTGACGTACCTGTAATTATTTCTATTATTTTGTTTTTCATAATTTACTTTTTTCACTACTAACTTTATTAATTGTTGTTGAGGTAGTAAAGATGTTTATTATTAACCAAGATAGAAAAATACAGAGTCTACTTGATTAGAACTAAATCTCAATCCATTTGACAGAAAGTGAGGTTAAGTGACGCAAATACAAAATGAAAAAATATTATTTTTCCTTACTTATTTAATAGTCCACCTACCTATTCAAAAATGAAGCAGCGATTTTTACAACATAATAAAACCGTTTTCAGTACAAAAGGGTCCATTCTTAAGGATGTCAATAAAAATATAAATAATAACCTTAATAAAACCGTTTTACCTTAAAAGACTTGTTTTAAGAGAATCCACATTCAATATATTTTTGAGTGCTTGATTAGAACAATGGGATTTAAAAGTGCTAGCATAAACTTTTAACCAAAATTATTTCAATATAAACAAAATAAGTATAAACTTTGAAACTGTCTATTATAATGTTAAATTAAAATGGTAAAATATGTTACTAATATAAATATGTATTGAAAATGAAGGAGTTTGAAACTTGAAAAGAGAAATGTAGGTTGAAAATAGCTTGCGAATTGTAGTTTTTTATTAAGAACAATAAACAACTAAACGGTTGAAGGAAACTTTCAATATTTATTCGTAAAATACGTTTTAAATTCAATTACAGCTGTTTCGCTAAAAACTAGCATCGTCAGATTGACATATTTTACAAATAAATAGTTTCATTCAACCTTTCACACAGTAAGGGTTAGTACAATAAGTTTCATTGTAGTGTTTTGATAAATATTAATAAAATAGCCTCTAGAACTAATTTCCTCGACCCCATTTTGCATAAAATGTCAAAAAATACGTTTTTCTACGACTGCTATGGAAAATAGTCCTTTTCCCACAATTTACGAAACTACAAAGTGTCACTTTTCCTAAGCCGTGGGAAAAAATCTTTCCCACGGCTTGGGCCACGGTACCGTAGAGAAATAATCAACACAATTTTCGATTATAAAATGCTTTGGACTGCTGTCATAAAACGTCAAACGTTAAAAGTACAGAGTACCCAAATGTTAGTGTTATGAAAGTAGAGAGAAGGTGTTTAATTTTGTGTTAAAATATAAAAAATAAGTAGGTACCTAATTATGGACATCAGCGACAGTGAGTTTGAAAACACACCCCTAGAAATAACACCTATATAAATGCTGCTGCTGAGCCGTCAACATCGTCAACACTAAACGAAACTCCAGGAATAATATTGAAAAACTGTTATAATATAACTATAAATTATCATAACAATTAGTTTATAAGTACCTACTTGAAATATATTACTTTGAAATTGTTAAATTATTTATTAATTTGTAGTCGTAGAAAAAGTATAGTGTGCAACACGCGGGAAAAACTATTTTTGAGCTTTTCCCACTAGTTGCACAATATACTATTTTCTACGGCTTCTATGGAATGTGGTGCTTTTGACGCATTTGACACAACTACAAAGTGACGAATTACTACCAACTGTGGGAAAAAATCTACCTCACGGGTCTTTTCCCACACCACGTACATTTAAATGGGAATTCAGCCGTGAGGTAGATTTTTCTCACAGTTACGAAAAAATGAAACACCAGGAATCTCAATACAAAATTGCAGTACAATTACAATATTAATTAAATTAGTTTTTATTGTATTAAGTATGTGCCGTTTATTTTATAACCAATAATAATAATAAAATGTTATGAATTCATTTCTTTATTTTTATTATTAATATGCAGCCGTAGAAAAAGTATAGTGTGCAACACGGTGGAAAAGACACTTTTCAACCTTGTTGCACAATATACTATTTTGCTGATGTTTTTGTACTACACAATTTGTTAGAGATTGAAATAGCCCTTTAAGTTGGTCAAATTCGATTTTTTTGATATGTACGTTCAATAACTTCCGTCATGGCGGTAAGTTTTTATTCAAAAATGGCCTCCGAAATGAATTAAATCTACTTTTACTATTCCAAAGAACAAATAGATTTAATACGTTCGCATTTTCTACTCATTAAAACTGGTTTCTAACAAATGCCGTTTGGTAAGAACATAACCTAAAATTTGAATTGGCGGTATTATTGATTTTGTTTCGTTGGTTTTTAAATCCCCTTTATTAATTTTTTCCAGTCCGCTGTTTTAAAAAATGTCAGTCCAATTTCTGCCATCTTAAAAAAAGGCCAAAATCCAAACCACTGTTTGATGTTTCTTATATAAATCATAAATTTGTTCATTATAACATGAAAGGAGAGGGATTGATTTTAGTTTTATTATTGTCAAATTTAAATCCAATTAGTCTTAGCTAACACCAAATTCACTTATAGTCTATTCGAGAAGTGAGTTTGCTGCGAAAAAGAGTAAGAATACATTTAAAAATATGGGGTTCGGTTTATCAGATTCAAAATTAAATTCTGAGAATGGGGAATTTTTGAATTTTTCTGCTTTTTCATTTGTTATTAACAAAAAACGAAAAGACAATATTAAAAAACATCCTAAAAGAGGAGAAAATTTGACAAAAAAAGTCTTCATCGCCGGAGTTTCAGCTCCATTTTTTATAATTTTAATTTTACGTTGAAAATAGGGTTCCGTGCACCCGTTTCACTTTGCATTTCCAAAGCGATTTTAACATTGTCATTGCCATATCATGTGAAAAAAGAGTTACTAGTGACCCTTGGGAAATTTTATTAGTTTTTGCAATGTATTTATACCAGCTTTAGCGTAAAGTATTGACTAGTAATACTTAGCAACTCCCATAATGAAACAAAAAGGTGGCTTAGATACATTACGGTAGTTATGTATGGAATGTCATTCATTTTTATTAAAAGTTCGTATTTAAAAAAGCCTGAGTTTATTTATTAATACACACTAGTTTTGAAAACTAATATTAAAAAAAAACAGACTGCCAGTGGTGAAAACAATGCTATACGAGCCACGGCCGAAAAGTGTATTATTGTCTTGGACAATAACTCACTTTTCTACCTTGGAGCATAATTACTATTTGCTATTTAGCTCTAGTCAAGAAGTCTCTGTATTTTTCTACCTTGGTTAATGATAAACATCTTTACTCCCTCAAAAAAAGTCAATAAAGTTAGATATATAGACTAATAGTGAAAAACAAGGTTTTTATTGTGTCACTTGGGAGGGTGAATAATTTGGCTTTGTTCAAAATGAGTTTTTGTTAGTTTATGACATACCAATCGTCCTCAGCAAGTTCTTGTCCCGTCTCCAAACTATCATTCGACGCGTGACTAGCCGAACTGAGCATCTTCTCGTACTTCAAAACACTCTTATTAACAATATCAGAGATTTTCTGGAAGTTGATCTCGTTTTGCAAAGCGGCTACGATGACGTTGTCCTCGCACACCACCTTCAACTTGTCGATTTTCTTCAAAGCCAAGTAATTACTGAAAACTCTTATCCTCGCCTCGCTAACGTCTAAACGCGCCTCTTGCATATCGTACATCCTGATCAAGATATACGCCAGCAACCAATTCCTTTTTTGTATGTACGTTATGACGTTTTTATTCGGGACGTACAGTTTATTTTCCGGATACAATTCCTCTTTGGTGACGGTTTCTTGGGTGTGCAAGTTGATGGTGGGGAAACAGTTACCCACCACGTGATACAGATAGTCTAATTTCAGTTTCCCGAATAATTTTTCGAACTCGCTCGGATCCACGTGTCTTTCGAACAACAATTTCCCAGTTAATAACGATCTGTTAAACGTCAGCAAGTCGAAGTACGAGGCTGTTTTGCCGTTGGAAACGACGTCCGAGGTGTTCGGCTCAATGGAGAGGATTTTAGAGAAAGCTTTCAAGTAGTTGTACAATTTGGAAAGGTACTTAACCTCCCCGGAGTTTTGGACCAACAAATCGTTCAACTTCATTACGGATTTGTGGCTGGGGTGTTTAATATTTAACCCTCCGGGTGAAGGGATGTCTAAATCGGCTACAGCTTCGTTGTAAGTTAGGGAAAGCGCGTTGTCGAATTCCTCTTGTTTGATATGCTTCTTCAGATCGATCTGGTGGTGCGGCGAGGCCAGCATCTTTCCCACGCTTAAATCTTTCTCTTTGGCGATCTCCGTGTAAGAATCTATCACTTTTTTACAAAATTTCGAATAATTAGACGATACGTCGTTGTCTAGAGTGTCGTTTTCGTATGCTAGTCGAAGTAGGATTTCGGAATTTTCGAAATTTTGCGGTAAGGTTATCGCCAGGTCGAGCATGTTCATGAACGTTTCGTGTTTCGATTGAAAGTGTTGGAAAAAATCGTATTTTTCCGATAGTGTTTCGATTCTTTGGTTTATAGAGGGATCCGGTTCGATTGTGTTCCTCTTGAAAAAATCTCGCACGGCTTTATCTACTGCCAAGTCGAAATTCGTCATCGATATTTGCGGGTTCGTTTTCTGGAAGGATTTGGCCTTGAAGGTTCTCTTCAAAACATCGCGAAGGTCCGTCAAGTCTTCGGCAAACTGTAATTCGCTTATCAAGTAAGGATCTTCTATTGAAAATATCTAGAAATGTAAAAATTTATCTGAAGAAATAGCAACAACGCAACAAATATTAATTTCAAACGTATTTGTGTGTATACCTTGTCCAGTATAAAATAAATACAGTGCGGTCCATATGTATGGAATAAATTCATTTGTAGCGTTATTATGTACTATATGAAAAAAACCTGAAACAGGTCGATTTTTATTCTTAAATTGACAATTTACAGTATGAAAATATTATCCCCCTCCAGCACCCCTTCGGAATTATAAGCACCCCCTCGAAAATTTTAAATTACAAAGGGGGTCGTGTGGCACCTCGTTGGAAAGGGATTTTAGTCCTCTGTTCAGCAATATAAAGTTTTTTAAGTTTGGTGCAATCATAACTGAGAAAATTGATTATTAAGATGTAAAATTTTGATAATGTCTCTAACACAAAACTTTACGTAGAATGAAGATAATAATGTCACATAATGATTAGAATGTGTTTTTTTCAATGTATTTGACACTTAAATTAAATGTTCAAAATGACCACCATTCACTTCTTGACAATAACCGAAGCGATATTGTTTGGTCTATTAAAATAAATTTAGAAATAATCAGGTATTTTCGTATGTGTTCTGCTAAATATTAGGAAAAAACTTTGAAGATATTAAAATAATAGTCAAAAAACTAAATAAACAATTGATATAAATCTAGTAGGCTGCTGTCATTTAGGTATTTAAAGTTACTAAAAGACGTCAGTATTGTTGTGCGAGTACGCCCCTGGCGCTATGACCCAGACGCGAAGCAGTCAGATGACGCGAGAATCTTCGAGAATATACGGCGCCCGATGAGCGAAGCATCTAGACTCGATACGATTACCAGAATAGACTGGAACAATATTTACCTATATAAAAGACCGATTTGAATATTTTAGTTAGTTAGTAGTATGTTGTTAGATAAATGCGAATAGAAATATTGTCTTACATAAATTAAAGTATTGTAAATAAATTGTGTTATATAAATTAAACAGTGTTTGTGATTTAAATAGTATAAAAATAAATTAAAAAGACTAGTAAAAATAAATAAACGTTACAGTATAATATTTGTGCGCGTATTAAATTTAATTATGGCTCATTTATCCGAGACTCAAAGAATAGACATTTTAATTATGATTGGTTGTGGTAATAAAACCAGAACTCAAAAGGAGGTTTGTGAAATTTTTAATAATAAATACCCTGGTCAACACGTTTCGCAGTCAATAGTTAGCAAAATTGAAAAAAAGTTTCGTGAAACTGGACATGTAAAAAATATTGAAAAACCAGGTAGAAATGTTCAATTTACTGATGAAAAAAAGTTAGATGTACTTCTAGAGATTGAGGAAAATCCGCATAAGACAACTCGAGAACTTGCCGCCGACAATGATGTAAGTAAATCATCTATTTTGAGAGTTCTGCATAAAGAAAAATACCACCCTTACAAAGTTCAGTTGGTTCAAGAGTTAAATGAAGATGATCCTGATAGAAGGCAAGAATTCTGTGAATTGATGATAGATAGAATGAACGCAAATTTGCAGTTCATAAACAAAATAGTTTTTTCTGATGAAGCGACGTTTCATTTAAACGGAACGGTTAACAAACAGAACTGTAGATATTGGAGCAGAGAAAATCCTCACTGGATGTGTGAGGCTCACACTCAATATCCTAAAAAAGTTAACGTTTGGGCTGGTATCATTAACAATAAAATTATTGGCCCTTATTTTTTTGAGGGCACAGTTACTGGTGAGGTTTATCTAGATTTTTTTATTAACTTTTTAGTGCCTACATTACAAAGAGTTTTTCCTGATGTTAATCATCCAAATGAGATAGATCGATCTATTTACTACCAACAAGACGGAGCTCCACCGCATTTTGCACGTACTGTTAGAAATTATTTAAACGAGGTTTTACCCAATAGGTGGATTGGAAGACGTGGGGCGATCGAATGGCCGGCTAGATCCCCCGATTTGACTCGTCTCGATTACTTCTTATGGGGTTATTTAAAATCTAAAGTATATTTTAATAGACCAAACAATATTGCTGATTTAAAAGTTAGGATAACGGAAGAAATTAACAAAATAACCCCCGAGGTCATACAAAATGTTGTACGAGAATTCCAATATCGCCTCGGTTATTGTCAAGAAGTGAATGGTGGTCATTTTGAACATTTAATTTAAGTGTCAAATACATTGAAAAAAACACATTCTAATCATTATGTGACATTATTATCTTCATTCTCGTAAAGTTTTGTGTTAGAGACATTATCAAAATTTTACATCTTAATAATCAATTTTCTCAGTTATGATTGTACCAAACTTAAAAAACTTTATATTGCTGAACAGAGGACTAAAATCCCTTTCCAACGAGGTGCCACACGACCCCCTTTGTAATTTAAAATTTTCGAGGGGGTGCTTATAATTCCGAAGGGGTGCTGGAGGGGGATAATATTTTCATACTGTAAATTGTCAATTTAAGAATAAAAATCGACCTGTTTCAGGTTTTTTCATATAGTACATAATAACGCTACAAATGAATTTATTCCATACATATGGACCGCACTGTATAATTGCACGTTATCAAAGTGAACAAATCGCTCTGTTCGTTTGACTTTCTTCGTTCGTTTGCTACTGTCAATCAGTATGTTTATTCACTGTAAACTTGGTAAATATAGAAATTTGTATGCCGCAAGTTATTACAAAAGATAAATAAATGCTTAAAGAAATGTTTCGTAATTGATTTTATATCAAATACAACTCGTGAGCTTATAAAATATAAACTTTAAACGAACATAACTCACGCTAAAATATTTTAAATGTTGGCAAAATTGCGCTCTGTTGCCGCGTTCAAAAATGGTGTAGTATTGTAGTCAAATAAAAAGAAAAATATTAGAGAAACTTCGTTTGACATTTACTAGATTCTAATACTATTTAAAATGCTTGGCAACATGGTCCCGTTCTGACAGTTGTGACGTGCAACCATATTTATACTGGACAAGGTATACCGGGTGTCCCAGACTAATTTATCCAGGCTATATCTCTTAAACCAATAAATATTCTCGAATGGGACGAAAACGTATCTATTCCATTTCCAATACACTTTAATATGCCGTAGAAAAAATTATCCCCTAAATTTTCATCCCTTAGTTACAACCCCTAACTTTAAATTTCTTAATAGCACCCTGTACATTTTTTTATAATTTTGGATTTGGTCTTCCATCGTCTATTCAACAGATTTTTCAAAAATAAATTGAGTTCGTAGGAAATCAAGAAAATATCAGTTTATCTAAATATTAGTTGGAAATTTGGCAACATGTTATGTTATTCTCTTTATTTTTTGATTGAGAAGTGTGCTGCCATGTTGTCACTTTAATAAGGCTAAATATCCTCAAATGTACTAAATAGTGCTTGCTTATTTCCAATTATATTGTTTTTATAAATAAAATTATCAGTTATTTTTAACAGTTTTATACAAATATCAAATTAATTTCCAAGATATTTGATTGGTCCATACTTTGTCCCAACCCTGTATATTTCTTTAAGTGAAATGGTACAAAAAACCATTTGACACATTAAAATAAAGTTATTATAGTTAATTCCTACAAAATACAAAATAAAACCATTATATTTAAAAGTTAATCTGGAATTGTATACACTTTTTTCAAAATCCATTTTAAAATGGACAAGTTTTTTTTTTATTGAAATCTTCCAAAAAGTTTAACTGTTTTTTCCACAGAACACTTAATGATTTTACTTCTGTCACCATGACATGTATAAAAAGAATAATATTAATAATTATTTTCTTAAAAGTACAACATATCGTTAGCATATGGCCGCCAGATTTCAAAGTAAACATATCAAATGAAGAGGTATTCGTAATTTCGGAACCTCTTGAGAGAAGCGAATTTGAAGATGTTTACGAAGAAGAAGAAGAATTGATTAAAAAGGAAGATATTGAAAGGCTGAACGTACAATCTCATCGCGATAAATTTTATTCGTTACACAAGAATTTTAAAGACAACAAAAAACGACCAACATTAAAAGTGGAAGTTCATAAAAAACGGGTATACGAAGAATTTAATCCTGATAAAGAGTACGAGGAACCTTACAAAGGAAAGTTTTTAAATAACGTAAGTATAATTTTAAAACACTTTCCAAGTTCGTCACCATCTTTTATTGTTTAGAATGACGACATTATTTATTTTGAAGACGATGAAGTTAAATCTAATTTGAAACACAAACGAAGCCAATCCAAAAACAATTCAGAAGAAAACTATGATTATGTTAAATTACAAGCCGCATTCAATAAACAGATCAAAGAGTCTGTTAAATCTAACAATACATTAAATTATACTGAAGTTAAAGAAGATGAAACTATTAAAGATAGTATTAAAGTATTGTTTAATATGAACCAAACCAGGAATTGTACTGAGGAAGAGAAGAAAGGAATAGGTATTTCATTCAGGAATAATTTTATTATTATTTTAAAGTTATTGTGTTCATTAATAGGACTGGCTGCTGTTGAATGTCTTTGGCAGGATTTAAAGAAACCAAAGTTAAAAAATCACGTACTAGAAAGAATATTCAGGCTAGTTTTGATATGGTTATGTGTCTATATGATCATTGCGATTCCTTGTTGGTGTCAACATGGTAAAAATTTGCAATTTTAAAAGTGTAAAGATAATAAAGTATTTGTTTTAGGATGGTGTTGTTGTTGTTTTACCTGCAAGTTTTGCAAACCACAAGAAAACATTGAAGAAGTGAAGCAGTTTTTTACCCAAAATCCTCCTGGGACATTTCATGATGAAAATGGTAAAGTTATCAAATATAAACCAACAGAATACGAAAGATATGCGCAAAAAAGACTTGAAGATGAATTAAGAAACTTGTAAAATTGTGTTTAATAATAAATAAAAAGTGTTTTTTTTTGTAAAACTTACCTTAAGAACTTGAAAAGCTCTTTCAAAATCATTTCTCTTCACACACAATTGTATCAAAGATTCTGGTGTGGACAGCATGTACTTTAAAATATGTTTTTCACATTTAGCATCATCCTTAACATTTCTAATCAGTTCCATTCTCCAAATTGCATCTGCTACTGCCTTATACAGTTGGTTTATTTTTTTATTTTCAATTGTATCCTTCATAGGAAGATGTTTGGTTTTAATCTCTTCCAAAACTTCTTTTACCAGATAAACAATCAATCTAACTTCTTTTTCTTCACAAACAAACAAAGATTCATCTTTTTGGGAAGTGAGATGGCAGGTTTCAGTAAACATAGAAGCAAATATATCTTCAAGCAATTCCAACTGTAAGGCAACATTTGTAATATTCAACAACTTTTGCTTTATATCTTTTACTGTTTGAATTATGTCCAAATTGTGGGTTTTAGTTATGCAGTCAAAAACTTTTTTTAAGATAGTAAATGCTTCAAATTGTTGAGATTGAACATTGAATGTTTGAAATAAGTCTTCCTCTTCCTTTATAAATTTTTGTATCTCATCTGAGGGACAGTTTTTCAAATCTAAATAATTTGAGCATGTTTCTAATATAGAGTGGTCAAGGAAATATCTAAAGACTTCTTGAATGTCAAGTGAATGTACTCTAGATTCTAAATATTCAATTATTTCTACAACATATTTTATTACTGCAATATAGTTGTTCCAGAATGGTGAATAAATTGTATCTATATTTGCTAATAAATTCTTGATGTGTTCAATGTTAAAGTCATGGAAATTTGTAAAATTGATAAGCTGCAATGTGAATATTTTGTTAGCTATTTCTCTATTTTTTATACTAATGTCATTAGATGATAGTATCTCTAAAAACCAGTGCCTCTTTTTACACACACAATAGTCATATAACTTTGTTGGATCTTCTAAACTGATGTCCAATGAATTTTCAGTATATGCAAGAAACTTTTGTAGGAGCTTCAAATTTTGATTTCCAATTAATGACAAATATAAAATATCCTTTTTAATAACATCCCTCTTACATAGCTCATATATTTTAGGTAGTATATATTCTCTCAGATTTCCATATTCATTTTTTTCACTAATTTTAAATTCACTAATACGTTTATAAAGGAGACTAACTTGTTTGCTATGTTCACTGTCATGTTTTGATACTCTTTCCACCATTTTTAAAATCTCTTCCATCCTTAAAAAACATAGTAAAATATTATGTACACAATAACTTACTACTAAAGCTTAATAACAATGCGTAATATATATTTCAAAAAAGTCTATTTTAAAATAATTAAGATTGTCTAGTTAAAACACAGTTTAACTTTTACTTACTTTAAAGCTATTTAAAAAATCACAATCCTTTTTAATACTTTTAATATAATAAAAAACTTAATTAGGTTTCAATTCGCCCTTTGTCTTCATTCTCGTAATCACTAATATATTTACAATAATAAAAACAATATATTTAGGTCAGTCGATCACGTAAGATGAATCACTTTTTTAACAATGTTTACACATTTAATTAAAACACGAATCATACCACAATGTTCCTCAGAAGTTGACTACTTATCGTAAGACCAAAACCACATAAGTGTAAATGTTATTTTGAAAATGTTAAAAACATTTACAACAATAAAAAAGGTTGTTAAATAAACTCATTAAATACAATATGCAATTTACTTAATTATTGTTTGGATTGTTTGTGTAAACGAATTTCATCTTCTTTTTCATTGTAAAATGTGTCCTGTCTTGGTAGCATAAACATAATCAATTTTGACAGTTAAAAATTAGAGCAATCGGTAGGGAAGGTCATGTTATGTTTAGTTTTTGCAATGTATAAATTATAAAATAATAAATGTGTATGACCTCTTCACCTTAAACTTTTTAATAAATGATTAACCTCTGTGCCATTTATCAAGTAGGATGTCTTCAACTGCCGCTGTAGTTTCAATTGTCATCTCTGTGATACTAGGAAATTTTTTATGTAAGTTTTGTAAACATAAAAATTATTGTTATTTGCTAAAGCTTTAAATTCATATTTCCTTGTCGAATAAGAATGTTTGGACATTTAATATCACGAATTTCTATACATCAATCACTAACAATATATCATTTTTTTTAAATCATGTAAAGTGATTAAATAATTTAAAACAGGTGGTGAAATAAGTAGACACTGGAAAAACTCTGTAAAACCCATGGCATATTTAATGAAGCTTTGAATTTATACTTCGCTTGTGGAATAAGCATGTTTGGACATTTAATATCATTAATTAATATACATCAACCACTAACAATACATCAATTTTTTAAACCCACCTTTACATTAAATAATGTGAAACAGGTGCTGAAGTAAATAATAGAAATACTCTGCAAAACCCATGGCAAAGAGTGAACAGCACAAGTTATGATTATAATACTCAAATAAAAACTACCCCCTGGCCAGCATTAGGAAGTAGAAGAAATCAACAAAATTATGTACAATCTTCAACTAATGCTCCTCAGTGGATTCGCCTAAATAATGGACAAAATTGGGTGAGAAATACTCCTCAACCACAAAATTCAAACACAGGCTTTCAAGATCATAATACTCAGTTTTTAAATAATGAAAATCTGAACAGTGGTAACAGAAATAATGGTTTTAATCCATGGTCAACGAAAATTCAATCTGCAAATTATCCTAGACCTAATAATGTACAGTATAATCAAAGAGAATTGAATAGAAATGGTGGAGTAAATAATATAATTTCTTCAGGGTCGGCTATAACTAATACACAAAGTATTAACAACAAAAATGAAGGAACAGGTACTGGCGAAGTTGATGATAACGAATTACGTCAGTTTTCAGAAGATTTGTTAAGTAAAGATACGAATAATGCTGCTCAATATGTCTCTGTTAATTTGCAAGGGATGACCACTTCAAGATCTAACACTGATCAAGCTCCTTTACCGTAAGTAATGTTGGTTGTCTATTTGTCTAGGTACCACTGTGGATTTTTTTATTTGTAGACTGCTTATCATAAACAAAGCAGCTTATTCTATACCATCAATATCAAAACTTATTAAATTTCATGATAACTACATAGTTGAAGCAAATAAAAATGAAGTGTACACAACACAAGAAAAAAGTGAAGAAACTGATCTGTTGAACACAATCATACAGACACCAGCTATGGAATACACAAAGAATTTCTTGATTAATAAAGGTAAATATTTATCGGGAATTTTCGATACCTTTTTTATAGTTTTTTTTTTCTTTTTTAGGTAAACTAGGAACCCAAGAGTTTATAGACTTACTGCAAACCATTTGGTTTAATATGTATTCCAGACAAGGAGGAAAAGTGGGTTCCAGTGGATTTGAACACGTTTTTTTGGCAGAATTGAAGAACAATCAAGTGTCTGGTTTTCACAATTGGATCTATTTCAACGCCGAGGAGCAGAAGAACAACGCGAATTACCTGGGGTACATGAAAAATATCGATTTAGGTGGAGTGAGTTGAACAAATGTCGAAAATCTAGCTAGTTCAAACTAATTCATTTTCAGAAAGGAAGTATCTTGAAATTCCATTTCACATTTCATGGAGTTGATAAACCAGTAGGTGCGATGTTCATTGGCACCAGTCCAGAATTAGAAATGGCTTTATACACTGCATGTTTTGTTTTAAGAGCAGACAGAATTTGTCCGCTGAAAATGAACGGAAAGAGGTTCATAATTAGAACTTATACCTACAAGTACAGAGGAAAGAATATGATCGGCAGCGCTTTTCCTGAAATATAGTTTTCCACTTTGATTGTTTTACTAAATAGTTTAATAATTTTTGTTAGCAGATTTAACAAATAAACAATTTTCTTTGTGTTATTTTTTAAAGTAGCATTTACCTTCCACATTTATCCTTACCTTATAGGGTTATCTTGTTATACAGGGTGTCCCAGGAATGGAAGGCCTAAGCTTTGGAATGAGAGGTTAGGTTAGGTTCAATGTGAGTGGGGCTTTCTCCTTTTTGTAAAACGAACAATAACAGTCTTGCGGGGGTTAACAGACAAACTCTTCCACCTCACACCAACTGTTAACCATATTTAGGGCATCCTGAAGGATCTCCGAGATAACCTCTTCAAATTAGCCTCTAACAATTATAACCAGATCGTCTGCATAGCACTGAAAATCCACCCTCTGTCGAAAGAGGTTGTTCAGAAGGGAGTCAACCTGGAAAGACCACAGGAGGGGAGAAAGAACTCCCCCCTACGGACACCCCCTATCTGACCGATTCTCCCTGCAGTGATGACACTATATATCGATTTTCAACCCTTACAGGGTTATCTTGTTATACAGGGTGTCCCAGGAATGGAAGGCCTAAGCTTTGGAATGATAAGTTGGTGTTAAAATATTATCAGTATTTCATATAACCTTTTTTTCTACAGACACGAATCTCCTTTGTTGAGTTATTGGGCTGTAAAGTTAGAAATTAAAAATGCATTTTTAACAGGTCGGCTGAAAAGTCCCCGGTCTGGCCTATAGATGACGACACTAGAATTAAATCCATTTCATTTTTAGATAGTATCAACCTTCAAAAGATTCGTGTAAAAATTTGACAGTTGTCGGACTATTAGTTTGTGAGATATTGCATTTTTAGTGAAGCAACTTTTGTTATTTTCAAAAAGATGGAAAAAAAGAATTTCGTGTGCTTATTAAATATTGTTATTTGAAAGGAAAAAATACAGTTGAAGCAAAAGCTTGGCTTGATAATGAGTTTCCGGACTCTGCGCCAGGAAAATCAACAATCATTGACTGGTACGCAAAATTCAAGCGTGGTGAAATGAGCACCGAAGACGGTGAACGCAGTAGACGCCCAAAAGAGGTGGTTACCGACGAAAATATCAAAAAAATCCACAAAATGATTTTGAGTGACCGTAAAGTGAATATGATCGAGATAGCTGACACTCGAAAGATATCTAAGGAACGTGTTGGACATATCGTTCACGAATATTTGGGTATGCGGAAGCTCTGTGCGAAATGGGTGCCGCGCGTGCTCACAATCGACCAAAAACAGCAACGAATTGATGATTCTGAGCAGTGTTTGCAGCTGTTAAGTCGTAATAAACCCGATTTTTTGCGTCGATATTGTGACTATGGATGAAACTTGGCTCCATCACTACACGCCTGAGTCCAATCGACAGTCAGCTGAGTGGACTGCGGCCGGTGAACCGCCACCAAAGCGTGGAAAGACTCAACAGTCAGCTGGCAAAGTTATGGCCTCAGTTTTTTGGGATACACACGGTATATTGTTCATCGACTATTTGGAAAAGGCAAAAGCAATCAACAGCGACTATTACTGTGCATTATTGGAGCGATTGAAGACCGAAATCGCGAAAAAACGGCCCCATATGAAGAAGAAAAAAGTGTTGTTTCATCAAGACAATGCACCGTGTCACAAATCATCGAAAACGATGGCAAAATTGCATGAATTGGGCTTCGAATTGCTTCCTCACCCACCGTATTCTCCAAATCTATCCCCCAGCGACTTTTTCCTTTTTTCTGACCTGAAGAGAATGCTCGCGGGAAAAAAATTTGGCTCTGATACTGAGGTAATCGCCGAAACTGAAGCCTATTTTGAGGACAAACCGAAGGAGTACTACAAAAATGGTATCGAAAAGTTGGAAGGTCGCTATAATCGCTGTATGTTGAATAAAAAAAATGAATTTTGTCAAAATATTGTGTTTTACCGTGGTAGACCGGAGACTTTTCAGCCGACCTGTTATTCATAGGTCAAGCTATAAACAGTAAGTATACTAATGTTGCAGAAACCAGTTTATTCTCCAAATAATTTTCTGGCCCTTTATCCAAATCGGGCAACTCAAGGCATACCGGCATTGAGAGAGGGGGGGGGGACGAAAAAGACAGAAAAGGTGCTGAAGGAATATTTATAAACCCAAAGCCATTCCTAGGCATACCGAAGAGCGTAGCCGTAGGAACATTATCGAACTGGGGTTTAAGATCTCTTTAAAAAGAGGTCTCAAGAGCTGCTGAATATGACAGGACCTACGAATAGGACTACTGAATGGAAACAGTGACCTTGATGGGCATAGAAAAGCAATTGGACTGGCAGAAAGTGCGGACTGCAAACTAACCTAACAAATAAAAAGATTTCAGTGGCGTTCAACTACTATAATTTCCTAAAGAAAACAATATTGTACAATTCGTCAGAGTGAATGCACTTACTAACGCTCCTAGCCGAGGTATTATTACAAATTGGCACCCAACGCTATAAGTTAGTTACATAATCGCTTTAGTTCCCCAAATGTTTTACATCCCTGTAAATGAAATAGATATTACTTCTCAAATGTATTAACGCAGTTCATCCAGCTACATCGTCCTTTGAAAAGAGACTCACAACGGCTTTATGGGGATGACATTAGTAATTTGAAGGATATTAAAAATGACCTGTTTAATAGACCCCTAATTATTTTGTATGTACTTTTTATTGATCAACTTTTACCCATAATAAATAAGTTTAATATTTGGTGTGCAATTTGGGGATGGACGCTGTATAAACTAATAGATCTACCCTCGTAAACAAAAAATGTCGATGCCCGGCCATTTTATAATTATGCAAATGATTTGACCGATGAAGTAACATTTGAGCAAAGGTTTTGAAACCACACCATCGTTTTAATCTGTTTGTTTAAATATTTTGATGACAAAGACGAACGTTGAAAGTTATTTAATTTAATTGAAGATAACGTTATTTATGTTACACAAGTAGTAATCAAACGACATTGATCGTGAGTGTGGTATTATCCGGAAAATATGTTAAATATTTAATAATACTCTTTAAAAAATGTTTAAAATTAGTTGTGATCTTAGAAAACAATTTTTTTCTAGTATCCCCACTAAATTTTATAGAAGTTATCACAGTGATAACGTATTTGGATTTAAAAGAAAACTTCAGGCATTGTACCAAGGTGAGTTCAAAGTTTTTAAATAATTTTTGTAACCAATGAACTTTTATCATTGCAGTGCCTAAAGAAATACAAGATTTAAGATGTAGAGAAAGTAATTTTTATAGATTAGTTTCGGCTTACAGACAACATGGACATAAATACTCACGGATTAACCCAGTGGCGTTACAAAAATCTTGCGGGTAAAAACGTATACAATTTTTTAATTATACCAAATATATTAAATATTTTCTTTATTACTTTAAGCGCTTGTCCCGAACTAGATATAAGCAGATACGGTTTTCGGGAAGGCGATAGGGTTCAATTCAAAGGCATCATCAACAATGTTTTAACAGAAGGAAGCATAAAAGATGCCGTAACATTTTTAAACAACGTTTATTGTAACACAATCGCAGCAGAGTACGTTTATTTGGAAGTAAGTTTATAATATACGAGGGTTGTCTGAAAAGTTTCCGACCTCAACATGACGATGGCAGCACTCGTAAACAAAAGTTGGGGAATGTGTTTGTGTATTCTTTGAAAGATATCCACTAAAATTTCAGCCATTTTGGATGCGCAGTTGTTGTTTGACAATCATTTGAGTGAGTCGATGTGAGTGTTTTTATGAAAATGGAAAAAATCGAGTATCGAGCTGTCGTTAAATATTTGTTTTTGAAAGGCAATACGCCTACGCAAATCAAAGACGAGTTGGATGCTGTGTACCATCATTTACCACCGTGAAATTTTGGGCTGCTGAATTTAAACGTGGCCGGTACCAGCTTGGGTGAAGATGAACCATTGTCGATAATATCGCTCAAGTTCACCAAATGGTGCTAGACAACCTTCGAATTAAAATTAGAGAGATAGCAGAGGCTATAAACATGTCCAAAGAACGTGTTTGTCACCTATTGAATCAAGATTTAGGCATGAGAAAGCTGTCCGTGCGTTGGGTGCCGCGTTTGCTCACTTTGGACCAAAAACGTGTTCGAATGAACATTTCCAACTCTCTGTTGGCGCAGTTTAGGCGTAATAGATCAGAGTTTTGGCGCCGATTAATTACTGTAGATGAAACTTAGATACACCATTATACTCCAGAAACAAAAACACAGTCAAAACAATGGACTGCGAAGGGGGAATCGGCTCCAAAAAAAACAAAGGTTGTTCCTTCTGCTGGGAAAGTGATGGCAACTGTTTTCTGGGTTAGTCATGGAGTTATCTTAATCGATTATCTTCAAAAAGGAAAAACCATTACAGGAGTATACCACGCATCATTACTTGACAAGCTGAAGGCTGAAATTGCGGAAAAACGGCCACATTTGCAGAAAAAAAGAATTTTGTTTCACCAAGACAATGCGCCGTCTCACACCTCAGCGGTTGCCATGGAGAAAATCCACGAATTACGGTTTGAACTGCTTGACCACCCTCCTTACTCACCAGATCTAGCCACAAGCGGCTTTTTTTTGTTCCCTAAGCTAAAAGTTGCGCTCGGAGGACAGAGATTTTCGTCGAATGAGGAGGCCATCACCTTCGTGAACAACTATTTTGCGGAGAAAGACGCCGAGTACTATTTGGACGAGTTGAAGAGATGGGAGCATCGCTGGGAGAAGTGTATAGACTTACAAGGAGACAATGTAAAAAACCAAAAATTAATTTGAAGAAAAAATGTCTAGTATCTTTGTTAGGTCGGAAACTTTTCAGACAACCCTCGTACTAAGTGACATAAAAATCTGAACACCCAGTTTAAATGATTTTATTTTTATAAAATTTTGTATAAGTACTTACTGAAGCATAACAAGTAAATGATAAAAATTTCAAAATTCTTGCATTGTTTTCAAGCCCTTTTACCTTTAATAATGTGTGGATGCACCCCGATGTGTTACGCATTCTTCAACGCGCCTAGTTATGCTTCTGATAAGGTGGTCAATGTCCTCCTGTGGTATCTCATTCCAGGCAACCACCAACTCCTCTCAAAGTTCTTCTAGAGTCTGAGGAGGACGTTGCAAATTCAGCAATCTCCTACCCATCTTATCCCACACGTGCTCAATTGGGGATAAGTCGGGAGATCTTGGTAGCCAAGGTAACAATGTGACATCATTATATTGAAAGAAGTCTGTTGTGACTCTTGCGACATGTGGTCGGGCATTATCTTGTTGGAAAGTTGGATTTGCCAGGGTGTCAAGATAGGGTAAAAGATGGGGTTCTAAATCTTCTTGGATATAACGCTGCGCGTTCATGTTACCTCTGATGAAGAAACACGTTGCATGCTAACAGCCTAAAGATATGCTATTGACAGGTGCTGATGACTATTTTCTGAAAACTCTGTAATTTCTGATAACTGTAAATGATTTCTGGTTGGCAGAGTACATTTTGGCCAGTTTTTAGTAATGTTCGTCTTTATTGTAACTTGTGACGCTCATAGGCGTCGTCAGCACTAGATCATAAATTTGATTTTACCAATTTGAACTATTGGCATCCATTTTTACATGCGTCAATAATTTCACAAGAAAAAAGCATGGCCAGCTATGATTTTTTGGCTGTGACCATAACTTTGGGTTGTTGGCTGCGAAAACCTGCATTATCTTGTGCACACGTTGCGTACCTACTGTCATAATTATGCAAAATAAAAAAATCTAATAATGAAAATAGAGAAAAGCAAATTTAAGTATACAAAATAGATTATTTTAAAAAATGTGACATGCCAAAATAAGGATAATACAGAATATAAATTTAAATAAACATTTATTGTACTTGGAGGAAGGGTTACTGAGAACTGACTAAAAAATAGGGTAACAGATAGTTCCCTTTACAAACTTTTCCAAAAATTAATCTTTTATACCCAAGGGTATTTAAACTAAACATTAAAAAAAATAGGTATTTTAAAAACGCACATGTGCGTCGTCAGCATTCGGCTGAAGCGATATTTTGACGCTCATAGGCGTCCATTAGCATGCAAGGTGATTCCGAACCATAAGCTATAGCACCCCAAACCATAACTCCAACAGTTTGATAAACATGCCTTTCAACAAAAAACCGTGGATTTCTCCTTTCACCACGTCGTCTTCTAACCCTTGATCGACCATCGTGCATGCCTAAACAAAATCGAGATTCGTCACTAAAGACAATACTGTTCCATTCCTGATACCAGAGTGACCGTTCTCTGCACCACTCAAGGCGATTACGTCGGTGTTCTGGAGTTAAAGGGAGGACCCACTGTGGTCGGTATGAAAACAGGCCAAAACGTCGGTAGAAACGGTCCCCTAAGGCCAATAATCTTAGGCAGCGATCTTCACGGTCTGTTGTTCTACTGGGGCGTCCAGAGCCCCTTGCTCTTTGGGTACGGCCTTCTCGAAGCCATGCCTGACAACACCTAACAACGGTGTCTACACTTCTTTGCACTCTAACTGCAATTTCCCGAAAAGAAAATCCTGCTTCCCGAAGTCCCACTATACGACCCCTATCAAACTCACTAAGTTGACGAAATCATTTCAGTAAAATAAATAAATTCACCAAATTTTATTAAAATAAAGTCATTTAAAATGGGTGTTCGGATTTTTATGTCACTTGGTATATTGTTGTATTTAATTTTATTACACATTATTCTTTTAGAATGAAGAAGAAATTGAATGGTTTAATCAAGAATTGGAAAAATTACCTCAAGTGAATTTAAACGTTGAAGAAAAAACGGCAATTGCATCTGAACTACTCAAATCGCAAAACTTCGATTATTTTATGGCAAAAAAATTCGCCAGTGTCAAAAGATATGGTGGAGAAGGTGCTGAAAGTCTTATGGTATTTTTTGCCCAGCTGTTAAAACTATCAACGCAAGGTAAAATTGAATATCCCTTAAGTAAAAAACTATAAATTGTCTAATTGTAAACAGCCCTAGAGTTTTTTTCAACCTTACCCCTTACCATAGTTTATTATTTTTTATTAATATATAAATTTTAACATTTGCCTCAACCACTTTTATTAAATATGTTTACTGACCTTCAGAAACGTTATGAAGCTTGATGAACGTTTTGAACATTAGCTTTGTTCGTAGAACGATCAGCAACCGTTTCAAACCGTTTCCAACTGTAAATCGCAAGCGCATTGATTATTTGGCGTTCGAAAATATTTAATGCGCATGAGATTTGCAGTTGGAAACCGTTGCTGATCGTTCTACGAACAAAGCTATTAATTCGTAAATATATTTTTTTCATACTGTGCGGTACACTTGTACTTTACAGTACCCTTCAATTCTCCCAATGTTGTTTGAAACAATAAGTGAATCAACATAAACTAAGCATTTATTCCAGTTTTTGAAGATTGACATTAATTGTAAAACTGCTGTTGCCAGCCATTTGTATTAATGGAGTTGTTGATGGATTTACAGTGTTTTCTGTAATCGCGGAAGACGTGTGGCTGTGATGTGGCACTTCAACAAAAATTTCGCCGCTTTGGATCATTCTTGCAAACTTGTTTTTGCCTTCAATCAATTCTTCAATATACTTTTCTGCAACTGAAAAACTCTTCCATCCATCGCGCTGTTTTAGAACTTTAAGGTCAGCTCAAGCATTGGCCAACAACGTTGAGTATGTCCTCCTGAAGCAATGACCTGTTTACTTTTCTGGTTGGTCTAGTTTCAAGAACTCAGCTATATTCTTAGGTGCTCCGCCAACAGTATGTATACCAGCTCTTTGAGACAGACATTTTCCTTGTCTATAACCCATTAAAAGAGTTTTCAGGGAGACGTGTTTCCGTAAATTCATGTATTTTCTAAACACATCCAAATAATGAACCTAATCACTGTTAATCACAGTGAAAGCTCGTCGAATATGCGTTTTTGTCTGGTTAATCTTAACTACTAGCTGAGTACCCGTATCCTCCACATCACTAACTTCTAAATTATAGATCTCTTCCCTTCGGCAACCTCCAGCAACTCCAAGTAATGCTATCACTTTGAGTAATAGATATTCTTTATTTGGACCGTCTCTCATGAAGCTTTCAATTTGTTCCTTTGTCAGCACCTTCGACTGGTTTGGCTGATGGTCTACATTTTGTTTTTTTCAAAAAAGCTATAAATTTTGGGAAATTTGATATGTTGACATTCTCATTAACCGTAATCATTGATTTTACCATCGAGTATTTGGACCATAATGAAGAAGGGTTGAATGTTTTTGACTGAAAATTTAAACTGTTGAAAAGAATATTCTTTAAAAAAACTGTTTTTACCACATCCAAAAAGTTAGCCAACATCACATTTTCATCAGCACTACTTTTCAAATTGTGTTGCAAAACAGGGCATATTCTTTTTCATATCTTTTCGCAGACTTAACTGGAATGATTTGCCCTATCGCTTCTGCAGTTTTCTCAGCAATTTCATCTAATTCCAGATCCATTTTCTCCGCAAATATTTCGTGTGTGCAGAAAAATTCAATATGTCTGACTTTATTTAAATTGTTACTTGGTAACCATGTTAAGAATAAATCAAGTAACATAATTTTTTCACAGCAGTCTACATGACTTCCTAATAAAATGTCATTTCAGTTTCATATTTTATTGCGTTTAAAACCAAAGGCAGTATGAAAAAAAATATAGTACGATACACGTCCGTGAAGTGATTATTACGGTACTGGATTAGATATTCTTGACTCGGCTCCTTCGTCGCCTCGTCCATAAACATCTATCTCGTACCGTAATAAGTCACTTCCCGGACTTGTAAAGTAAATAACTATTTTTATATTCGGTACCAACTGTTAATTTTGTCGGATAATATATTTGGACAAACAGTAGAAGTTTCTTAACCATATTTCAGACAGTATTGAAGAAATAGTGCTGGCTATGAATCACAGAGGGCGGTTGAATCTTCTCACTGGATTATTGAACTACCCCCCAGCTGAATTATTTAGTAAACTGAAAGGCAACGCGCATTTTCCATCGCGATTTCAAGCTACAGGCGACGTCATAAGTCATTCTAGTAAGTAATTAGTATATTGTGCAACAAGCTTGGAATGATACCCATTTTACACAAAAGAACAGTGAAAAAATAAAATATTAACATAGTTATCGGCGTTTGCTATTTTTGAAATTCGCATTCAATGCCAAGATAGGTTTGAAACCTATAACGACAATTCTAATTTCCGGATTGATATCAAGTCAGCTTTAGAATAGCATATACATGTTAAATGTGAATTTCCTTTACCTACTGAAGTTATAAAAACGCCCTACTTCAATAACATAGGAGTGGCAATTTTTAAAACGCCTACATTAAATGGTTTTTGGGGATTAAGTTTATTTACAAGGGTCGGTCATGTCCGAATAAATAGGTCTATCTACAAATTCACACAAAATAATAATATCTACACATTTTCACACCACAGAGGTAGAAACCTAGGCGTATTTTTTTACGTGTGCTTTCTTGTATAACTAAAGCGAATCCAAAAACATTTTTAAGCATAATAAATTATATTTATCAAAAAAAACAAGTCTGTTGTTTATAAAAAATAATTTATTTTACACAAAGAACAATATGTTTCTATGTTTATTAGATATTTATTACATTTTTCACACTGTCGTTGACGGCTCATTTTTAAAATGTATTGCTACATTTTGATTTTTACCACCCATTTTGATACGAACGTAACAGAAAAACGTTAACAAAAATTCTTTTAGAATATTAAATTCAACATAAAAACAATTAAAATTAGTAACATAAAAATAAATATTTTTATATTTTATCTTCTATTTTATGGAATGTTATTTATTATTTCTAACAATCTACCTAAAAGAATGAAATAAAAAAATGTTTTGAAAAGGGATTTTAATCCCAAACAAACATTTATTATCGAGGGTTCCAAACTAAGTGAAGTAAAAAAGGAATCAGTAGAGAGGTTGCAATAAAAAACAAATAAAACCGTAATGTATATTACACAGGCAATTTGTCAATAAAATACCTTATGCTGCAAACATTAAAGATGTGGGCGTGGACAACTGTTTAACTGATTTCAAATTTATTATTATTTAAACCGTGATTGGTTATACACAATAAATAGGCCATCCTTAAAATTAATTCAATGTAAGCGATTTGAGTTTGAAAATGTATATGCTATTCTAAAGCCGATAGTACGTAAAGCTACAGTATAAAATAAAATTGATTCAACCCAAATAAATTGTAATTAAAAATGGTTTTTTTTTCATATCTAGTTTCTTCTACTGATTTTGTGTATGATAACAACTCAGTGCATGTAACTATGGTGTACAATCCGTCGCATTTAGAAGCTCAGAATCCAGTGTCCATGGGAAAAACCAGAGCGAAGCAAATGATGTTAAAAGATGGCGATTATGGGAACTTGAGATGGTCTGAAAAAGTTTTAAACATAGTGGTACGTATTTCAAATAGACGTTTGAAAAATAATCATTTGTTTTCACTTTACTGAATCATTAGTTATTATTTAATTTATAAATTCACTGGGAGTAATAAAGGAGTTTGGGACTGAAAAGTCCCGTTTGTTATTTGTCGTCACGTGTACGCCCTTTGATGGTTTGTGTGATCTGCTCTCGATGCTAAAGGAAATATCCCGCAACCAAAGAGCTACAAAATCGAAGATGGCACCATAACTCGTAGCTTTCTTGTTGCTTTAAAATGATACGTTATTTTTTTTTCTTTAGGTGCACGGTGATGCAGCTGTCAGCGGACAAGGCATCAACCAAGAATGTCTAGGGTTAGCCGAAGCCCCGCATTTTGAAACCGGAGGCGCTATTCATTTGATTGTTAATAACCAACTGGGTTTTACCACACCTGCTGCCAGAGGGCGATCTTCGAGATACTGTACGGATATCGCTAAAATAATATCGGCTCCCGTTATTCACGTTAACGGAGATCACCCTGAAGTAAGCCACTGCTTTTACCCCCCACACACAAACTTACTCAACATTCGAAATTTTGTTTCAGGACGTCTTAAAAGTGGCTCGTTTGGCATTTGCTTATCAAAGAAAATTTCGAAAAACTATTTTTGTAGATTTGAATTGTTACAGACAGCGTGGTCATAACGAACTGGACGATCCAAGTTTCACTAACCCAATGTTGTACAGTATTATTAAAAATAAATGGTAAGTGTTTACGAAAACCTTTAAAAAAATTATTAAATGGTTATTTCAGCACCGTCCCTGACTCGTATGCGACGACACTGGTAGAAAACAATATCGTGACGGACAAAACCCTAAAGGAAATTGTGGAAAAACATGAAGTTTGGTTAAACGACGAACTAAAAGCAGCCGAAAATTACAAACCTACAGTATACCATTGAAAAAAGTGTTAATGTATTTTTACCACAACTTTCAGCATACAATTTTCATAATTCGTGATTGATTAAGTCACAAATATTAACTAAAATAATTGCTACAAGCGAAAATTTACCATTATCGATTAGAAAAATACTACACAATCACTTATAAAAATAAAATAAACGTAAACTACAAAAGTTAGGAAGGGAAATAATGACCGTTGTGCCTAAACCTTAGACTAGGAAAGAGAGAGGACAGCGCATGGCAATGAAAACCTTATGCGTGTGAGTGAAGCCAAGTTTCAAACGTTTGGTGTTGGTGGTAAACAAATTTGGAACGTCGAATTGTATTTTTTTAGTTTTTTTATTAATTTTCACCTTTTTTAATTACCTGAATAGACATTTTAAAATGGTTAATTGTGCAGTTTATAAGTGCAACAGTCAGAGTGCTAAAAAAGAGGAAGGAATTTCATTTCATAGGTAAAAAGTATTTTAAAACTATTTCCTTGAAATTTATTTTTATTAATATTACAGCTTTCAGGTAATAGATGTTTAACTAAATCACATATGTTATGTATGATAACTTAAATTAATAGTACATACATTTTGAAAACTGTTTTCATTCAGTTTTAAAGATTATTTTTCAATTAATTGTTATTATTTTCTCATAGATGTAATAGTTTTGCAGTGGCGTGGAACAAAAATATATATTTAAAATAGATAAAAGATTAAAATTGTAATATTTATTAAATAAATATGTTTTAAAATGATTGTTGTTTTTTTGGAGCAGTACATATTTAAAGACTTTTTTAAATTAGATTTGTAATACGAAATAATGAAAATGATTATTTAATAATCGTATAAGAAAAATCGTATGATACGCCTATGTCAATATTGTCCGCCATTAGTTTGGTGGTAAATGGGTTACATAAATTGATTCCAATGCGCAGTCCTCTCTCTTTCCTTGTCTAAGGCCTAATCCCATAAATATACACACCCTGTAGGAAGCCATATTTTAAATTTTAGAAGCTGATGCACATGCTTAGTTCCTCGTTCGCTGTTAAAAATGTCTTCGTATGTCATACGTTTATATTTGTGGCTCAAAACGACAAACTTGTTGTTCTGAGACGTGCAACGTGTGCTTTATAATTAATAGTTCTGTGGTCACATCCTTGCTACGTTGCCAAAGCATTACATTATTAAATTTAAACTATTAGAGAATGGAAACATTCTTCTAATTATTAATATTTCCCTGTTTACTGTGGGTCCAAGGTTAATCAGAAGATTCAAGAATAGTTATTTACAGTTACCTATCCCGTATTAAATCAAAACTAAACTTCCTCCACCCTACGACATATTTTTATACACACAAAGTTGTTAGTTATTTATTTTATTTTTATCAGGGAGAGACCAAGCAGGTTCTTAATACTTTCTTCCGTTCAACAATATAGTGCCTTCATAATATTCGTTACACTATGTAAGCTGAAAGTTGTAGTAAGAATCCTCTAAAAAGGCTCTAATATAGAATCGGTTTTAGGATAATTATTTTAAAAAACGTTGGAAAGATATGACTCAGCCTAAAGAAGTGATTACTACTTGGGATACTGGCATCGATACTGATTTAATGACTGTCGTTGGAAATAAATCCGTTGAATTTCCAGAAAATTTTGTAAGAACCAATTTCATTAATCGTAATGTTTTGCAACTTTATTAAGTCTTTAATTTGTCTTTTTCGCAGTCCATCCATCCAACTTTATTAAAAACTCACATTAAAAATAGAACCAATAAAATAAAAGAGGGCGTAAATATCGATTGGGCGACTGCAGAAACTCTAGCTATTGGATCTTTATTATTTCAAGGTAACAGAGTTTAAAAAAATACTCGGTGTCTGTAAAGGATTTTCTAAAGAGCTACAGTGAAAACGTTCGGAAATATTTATTCTGGTGAGTGATATAGCCCAGGCGAAGAAGGTTAAACATAACCTAAGAATTTAATTGCAAAAAATTTGATTTAAAAACATAACCCCAAGTTCTATCCGTTTGCACCATCAAGTTCTTAAAACTGAATTCTTAACACTAGACCAACCAGAAAAGTATACAGATCATTGCTTCAGGAGGACATCCTCAACGTTGTTGGACAATGCTGGAGCTGACCTTAAAGTTCTAAAACAGCACGGTAGATGGAAGAGTTCTTCAGTTGCAGAATAAAAGCTTAGTTTATGTTGATTCACTTATTATTTCAAAATGGACTAGTTTAGTGATTTTTTTTTATATTTGCATCTTATAAAATAGGTTTCTAGTGGTTCAACTGTACAAATAAAATTTTTATAAAATTAATCCTCTAGCCATAATCGGCTTTTGAAATTTAAATTTAATGGTTACATATGTCATAAGTGTCTCTTTTATTTGTTGTCATTAAAAAGAGATACACATATCGATATTTTTGTTCTCTGATTGACACTTTATCAAATAAGGAGTAAAGCACTGAACGAAATATTCTGTCATTTTCGTTAGTTTAATTTGTTGTTTGGTTGTGTTTGGTGCTTGAAAGAAATTACTTCTATACTATTTTTGGTTCGAAAATAAAAATCCCTAACACCTTCTCTTGGTGTTATAGCGGTTCCTTCAAAAATAACCAATAGAAGTAATTGTTCTCTCGGGGAGCAACCCTTCTATCGGTACAGTGAGAGAACGAATTTCAAGAATACCGTTTTGGCATTTTCAATAGAACCACGCCCACTTTCTATTGGCTGTTCTATTCTATCACCGTCAAGAATAGGGGTCTTGTTTGTTTATTACAGATAAACACGATTTTCTCTTCTGTCATATATCTTGTCAACTGGTACAATCAGTTAGTCACAGAACACGGTGTTTTGTGCCGCCAGTTCTTTGAGAATACTTGAAACGAACGTAGCTAAAATGTGACAACGTTGACTTTTAAACACACTTCATTATTGGTTTTATTAGTTGGCGCTACGTTTAAAACTTACTAATTATTTATTGCTAAATTTAACGAAATGAGAAAAATTAATTGCAAAATGAATACCAATATAAGTAAGTAGGTATCTTATCCTAAATATATATCGCTATCATTTTGATTAATATGATCCTACTAAACTAGTCCATTGAAGAGTACTGTAAAGTACAAGTGTACAGTATGAAAAAAATGTAGTATATTACACTGGTTTCTATTTCGCACTAGTTACTATGGAAATTTAAAATTTAACAAAGAAACCATCTACTTCAAGAACAAAATTTTTGAAAACTCATAAAATTTCACGATTAAACAACAGTTAAGCAATTCTCCAAGAATGAAATTTAATAACTGAAGTAATTTTACAATCAATGTTATTAATAAGTAAGGGAACTTTGAGTCGAATTTGAATATTTGATCACGTTATTTATTTATTGTAATATCAACCTAGGTGTTAGTAATTAAAAACTATTTATAAATATTTCAGTATGGTCGTAGAAAAACTATAGTGTACAACACGCGTGGATTGTCCATTTTCCATGCTTGTAGCACTATTAAAAGATATCATTTTTCAGATGCAACTTGAGTATTCCGCATCGATTTGACTCGTAG
The DNA here is from genome assembly GCA_035357415.1 of Ophraella communa. Classification (NCBI taxonomy): domain Eukaryota; kingdom Metazoa; phylum Arthropoda; class Insecta; order Coleoptera; family Chrysomelidae; genus Ophraella; species Ophraella communa. The sequence continues at coordinate 14,491,151 of CM068992.1, forward strand.
CTCTTTAGAAAATCCATTACCTACCCATAAACCATTTTCTGGTAAGCTGTGCCATTTTCATAAATATATCGATCAATTTAGGCAACCACGTGCGCTTGAGTGGACAAGACGTAGGCCGCGGTACATTTTCCCACCGACACGTAATGTTGGTGGACCAGCAAAAAAATGACATTTACATACCACTCAATCATATCCATCCGGATCAAAAAGGATTTCTGGAAGTGGCTAACAGTATTTTGTCTGAAGAAGCCGTTTTGGGATTCGAGTATGGAATGAGTATAGAGGATCCTGCAAATTTGGTTATTTGGGAGGCGCAATTTGGAGATTTCTTCAACGGGGCTCAAGTTATTTTCGATACTTTCATCAGTTCTGGTGAAGGTAAGTAAATAATGTTCTACATACACACATTTCCATTTATATCTCTATGTTTCTTCGTTGACTATGTTCAATTTTCCCCCTCCTTTTTTTAAATACAGTCGCCTCTTTTAATTTTTTTAGGAAATGATAGAAAATGAATTTAGAATTATGTTTCAAAGTAGTTAGTGCAGTCGAATTACCTTTTTTTCATGACTTAAGTCCGAATTGAGGTAGCTAAGTGGAAAGGGGTAGGTTTGATAATTACAAATCGAAAGGCGACCATCCAAGATCTTAGGTGCGTGCAAGGGGTGCTTGGTAGGGGTGGAAAGGGGGTGAAAACGGTTTTTTGCAATTTGCAGCGTAAATACGCATTTTATTGAAAAAAGTTAAATGGAAAAGTTGTAGATAATAAAAAAATCGACAACTTTTGTCTGAAACATTTTTTCACATAACCTAAAAATAAAGGCTAAAAAAGCGAAAAACCATAATTTTCGTTTTTTATTTTTTACTCAGCGAATCAATATTTTGTTATGAAATTCAGTACAATGATAGATTTTTGTATGCCAAAAAAGTAGGATTTTTTTTACGATAACTCAATTTTTTTTCGACATATTAACGATTTTCGAAAAAAAGGCCTCATTTTGTAACGGCTCCCAAGGTCCGAATTTTTATTTTAGACGCCTCTTGAAGGTCTCATCTTTTTCGTAATGACTTTAATTTTCATATACAATAATAAAAAAATACTACTCCTAGCAAAAAAATCGTTTAAAATCGAAAAAACTGAAAAATTCATAATTTTTCACGCGTATCTTTTTCCTACCCTTCTACACGTTATATTACTCTCAAAAATATTTCATGTACATGCATTTAATTTATCACACCTTATTGCAGTTTGTAGGATTAAAATTAAGGAAATTATGGACGTCTATATTGATTAAAAAAATAAAAAAAATTATTTTATACGTGCATACGATGAATTATACAAAGAAAGTACAACTTTACTGTTTCTTATTTATAATTATATCTCGCCCTTTTGACTTGCGAATTACATTCTTCTTCCTCTTGTACTTCTTCTTCATCGTCATCTTCATCATTTTCGTCTTCATTTTCATCATCTCCGTCTTCATCTTCATTATCATTTTCTGATTCTTCTTCGTCAGATTCGACATTTTCTTCCTCTTCTAGCATGCGATTCTCATCTTGAAATGTATCGTTTTGGTCAACGTGTTCTGAAGGATGTACATCGGCAATTTCTGTGATTGATTGCTCGATATTAGTACAATCATTAACGCCGTACCAATTCCAGCATAAATTCGTACACTTTAAACCGTGTTTTCGACAACTGCATCTTGAAGAACTGCAACCTTTTTTGCAACTGCAGGAAATTTTTTTTAGCAGACTGTCTGGAATTAACTTCTATTAAAACATTTTCCAGCTCATCAAGGTTGTCTGGAGCAAATTTACGAGTTCTTATGAGCCTGTCCAGATAGTCCCAAACATGTTCTAGTGGGTTTAGGTCTGGACTAACTGCTGGCCAATTTAAAACTTGGATACCAACCTCTTGGAGGTATTCCATTGTTATTCTGGCAAACGTGATATTTTATTTTACACCATAATTCAATTTTTAAAATTATGCGATATTTTTTGTGACGAGTGCACATCAAAAGTTAGATTCTAGACCATTATTTTATAAATACTACTATATTTTGGGCTGGTTGCATAAACGCTTGTTAAACCTATGTTCCCTAACAACGTGTTAACTCTATGTTAAATTGGTAAAGGTGTATTTTAGGTTAAACTCTGTAAGGAGCATGCGCCTATTTGAATATTTAAGAAAAATTTGATTTGTCGACGAGAGATGTAAAAATTGATTCTTAGGTTATGTTTTATTTATTTATTTATTTTAGTAGTTTATATTTTTTATTAATTTGAAACCATATTAAAAAATTAAAATCACAGATTACCATCAAAACAAGAGAATAATTTATTATTTATAGATTTTTGCATATACACTTGTCCAAAGTTAACATAATGCTAGCTAGCATAGGTTTAACAAGCGTTTTATGCACCCGGCACTTTATCTTTCATAAGTTTTTTGTTTAATTTGTACCTAGTTTGGCGAAATTTTATAGGAGATGTTGTATGTATGTATGAGTTAGGGGTGATAATTACACTGCGACCTATAGGATCTATTGTGTCCCCCCTTACTTGCCATGTTCTGATATTTTCTCAGACCTATAGCAGCACTTTGAGTCCTATTTTCCGGAGGAAGTTTAGGACATCGTCGGGCTTCAAATCAGGTAGATCCCCTTCCTCTATTTCATGTGCTCCTAGGTATCTAGCCCAAGAATTTTGCAAGGCAGGGCATTCTGAGAGTATGTGTATTGAGGTTTCATCCTCTTCCTCACAGAATCTGCACTTTGCTTCATCTGCTAACCCTAGTTTCTTCATGTGGCTTCTTAACCGGCAATGCCCGGTTAATATTCCCGTTAGAATTCGGAGCCTTTTTTTACTGAGGTTGAGGCCGCTAAGAGATTTCTTCTGCTCATAGTTCCCCAGTAGTATCTTAGATTGCCTCAGTCCTTCCAGCTGATTCCAGTACTTGGATTTTTCCTTCTCCAATTCTTCCCTTAGTTTTCCTAAGATTACTCTACTGCTGATCCCACAAGATGGTTCTGGTCCCAAAAGTGGGGTTTCAGCTCCTTTTTTGTCAGTTTATCTGCTGTTTCATTCCCCTCTATTCCTATGTGTCTCGGGACCCATAGGTGACAGTGTTCTTCTGGCCTAGTTCATTTAGTTTGCCTAGGCATTCCCAAACCATCTTGGAACTGATTATATTTGAGCTCAGCGCTTTGATGGCTGCGGTAGTTTCTTCCAATATTGAATTCCACACATCTTTCGATGGCGCGGACTTCTGCTTGAAAGATGCTCGGGTATGTGCCCAAGCTTTCTGAGTATTTGGCTCTCGGTCCAAAAACACCTATCCCAGTTCCCTCGTCTAGCTTGGAACCGTCCGTATACCACTTTATGGTATTCTGGTTTAAATTCTGTGTGGTGTCTACATCCCATTCAGATTTATTACTCAACTTTGTGATGAATTTTCTCACAAAGTTGAATTTCTTTGGCATATCATCTTCGTCTTCGTGTTTGTTCCAGAGTAACCTGCTATCTAGGATTAGCCCTAGATATTTTACCTCTGTTTTCCACTCGACGATGTTCTCCCCTATTTTTATGATTTTTAGATTAGGTTTCTTTTTCCTTGTAAAGACTACTAGTGTGGTTTTGGTGGGGTTGATGCTGAGTCCCTCCGAGTCACACTATTGTTTCACAATGTTCAGTCCTCTTTGAACAATATCACAGAGGACATTTTCATACTTCCCTTTTGCCAGGATAACCATGTCGTCGGAATACCCTTGACATGGTATACCTTCCCTAGTCAATTGACAGAGCAGACTGTCCACAGTGAGACTCCACATAAGTGGGGATGCCATTCCCCCCTGTGGACAGCCTCTGGTCACATTAATGAAGATAGTGTCTTGTCCTGCCTCCATTTCTGCGATTCTTGTAGATAGCAGTTGCGACATCCAAATGGAAGTCGTTCTATCTACTCCTTTCTCAATCAGTGCTCTTTTGACTGCCTTATGTGGCGTATTGTCAAAGGCCCCTTCTATGTCTAGAAAGGCACATACCACGGTCTTTTTTTTGTTCAGTTCGTCTTGGATTTCGTCAGTCAACTGTGTTAAAGTAGGAGATGTTAATAATTAACGATGAATATATTTATATTTATATATTTTTACACTTAGGTATTTTCTTTCTTTTTGTAATTTGAACGATTAAACTGTAGGTGTGGACCACCCTTAACATTTCGGGGAATGAAAAATAGATGTCCAATTCTCCACCCTAGCCTTACCTTACCTTACCTTACCTTAAATCGAGAGCAAGCAACGTCACTCCTATATTCACAAACATTAAATGACGTTATTTATTCATTTGTCTAGCTAAATGGTTGTGGCAAAGTGGTCTGACGGTATTATTGCCTCACGGTTACGACGGAGCCGGACCTGAGCACAGTTCCTGCAGACTGGAAAGATTCCTGCAAATGACCGATTCCAATGAAAATAAAGTTGACGGCGACAACATAAATATGCAAGTGTGTCAGGCCAGTACGCCGGCGCAATATTTTCATCTTTTAAGACGACAGGTTCGGTGAAGAAAAAAAATGTATACTTATATTTATTAAAACGACTACTTTTTTTAGATGGTCCGCAATTTTCGGAAACCACTGATAATAGCAACACCGAAAACTCTTCTGAGACATCCAGCTTGTGTTTCGAATTTCGTCGATATGGTTCCCGGTACCTTTTTTAGGACCGTGTTAGGTAAATTTCTTTTTTTCATACTGTACGGTAAAGTGCCATTTTCCGGACTCGTTTGAGATTAATGTTGGCATTACTTGTAAACAAGTCTGTCTATAGGATTTTTACGATAAGTTGACCATGACGTCATTCCTAGTTAATTATATTGCCAACAAAGTAACTTAAAAATAACTGACAGTAGATGAGATTTACTTGTAAGAGCTAGGAAAATTAAACTTGTACAGATTGGTAACAATTCGCGCTGTTGCCACGAGCCAATTGCCACGCGTCATTATTGTATTGTACCGGGTGTCCGAATAAGAACGGCTCTCGGCCATATATCAGTAACCATTGATAGTACAGCTTCGGGAAAAAATATTTTATGATAAAAATGGCCTTGAGAAACACCTGGAAATTATTTACAGACTCGTAGGTCTACCGCTAGAGGGCGTAATTTAATACTAAGAATTAAGAAATCAAAATTTTACAAAAATTGCTTTATTAAAGGGCATTTTTAATGCGATAATCAAATTCTACGAACAATTCTGCGTATTTTTGGTTTCAAAAGTTTTAGTCTATCTTTTCAAATATAAGGTGGGGGAGAGAGAGAGAGAGAGACATAAGCTTTATTGTCATGAAAATTTTTACAATTTTATGGACAAAGCGACAATTTAAAAATAGTTAAAAATATAAAAAATAACATAAAAAATACTGACTGTACCAATACAAAACAAAATATATAAAATACAAACTTAAATTAATAATAATAATAATAATTAATAATTATAATACAATGCAAGCAACGTACATCATACTAAATACTGAACTACGCCAATTTACTCAAGAGTCTAGGGTAGATTGTAGAATTCAGCCACCGAATAGTAAGGTCTCTCATGCAGAAATGCCGTTGCCAATCTCCGGAATCTAACAAATGTATTTGCCACCTTTAATTCTAAAGGTAGCTGATTGAATAGCTTAGAGTGGGAACATTATTTTAGAAAAAGGTCTGTAAGTCCGGTCCTGTTTAACCGATCTTTGCAAACTTGGTCTTGTTGATAACAGCTTTCTTCCACCAATATTATAGTTATCATTTCCAAACGACCTAATAAGTGACGTGCCCGCTAGAGGGCGAAACTTTTTTCTTTTTTTAATCTAGTTCTCTTTGAAAAATATTAAATAGAAGCATGCAATTTTAACCATGAATTATAAAATTAGACCAAATTAGCAACAAAATGATGAAAACCGCATGTCAATATCTTTTTCCTATCCCGAGATATCTTAAGAAACGTGTAAATTTTAAGTATTTTCCTTTGAATATTAGAATACTCTGGTTATACTGAACGGCATTTAATAATTTTACTTTACTTTGTTTAATAATTTGACACATGTCTGCGTGCTTTGTTTTCCATGGCCCACTACACTATTTTTATATTTTTTCCATTTCAACTACCTTACAGGCGTTTACCGGTGACAGTAACAGTGATATTGAAATATTTAAAAACATTATAAAGAGGACAAGAACATTCAATTTTAGGAAGTCCAAAATTATTAAATGCCGTTCAGTATAACCAGAGTACTCTAATATTCAAAGGAAAATACTTAAAATTTACACGTTTCTTAAGATATCTCGGGATAGGAAAAAGATATTGACATGCGGTTTTCACCATTTTGTTGCTAATTTGGTCTAATTTTATAATTCATGGTTAAAATTGCATGCTTCTATTTAATATTTTTCAAAGAGAACTGGATTAAAAAAAGAAAAAAGTTTCGCCCTCTAGCGGGCACGTCACTTATTAGGTTGTTTGGAAATGATAACTATAATTTTGGTAGAAGAAAGCTGTTATCAACAAGACCAAGTTTGCAAAGATCGGTTAAACAGGACCGGACTTACAGACCTTTTTCTAAAATAATGTTCCCACTCTCCCCCACCTTATATTTGAAAAGATAGACTAAAACTTTTGAAACCAAAAATACGCAGAATTGTTCGTAGAATTTGATTATCGCATTAAAAATGCCCTTTAATAAAGCAATTTTTGTAAAATTTTGATTTCTTAATTCTTAGTATTAAATTACGCCCTCTAGCGGTAGACCTACGAGTCTGTAAATAATTTCCAGGTGTTTCTCAAGGCCATTTTTATCATAAAATATTTTTTCCCGAAGCTGTACTATCAATGGTTACTGATATATGGCCGAGAGCCGTTCTTATTCGGACACCCGGTACACGTTTGACATTCGATTGTGGATAATTGTTTTATTGATTTTGCGTTCAGTTCTCACATTCCGATTTTTTTCAACAATTAATCAGAGGCCCGATTCTATTTCACGAATTCGATTATGGAATCGTTCGATGTTTTTTCCGAAATCTGATAAATCGGTGATTCATTATAGAGAGTTCAAATACTTTTTTGGTTTGTTGAATTTATGTTGTAGAATGACTTATCATTTGAGTTATTCTTTTATTTATAAATTTTTTTATAAATATGAGATATGTTTTTTGCATTCATTCATAAATGAATTTTATTATCATTATTATTGGAAACCACAATATTCCCATTTGATAACTTAAATATTAGCACAGCACTACCAGTTAACCTAGATTAAGGAAAAACAACTCTGCGTGACAACACCGCAAAATTTTATGCTCTGACGTCATTGTCAACTTATCGTAAAAATCCTATATTATATTTTTTATATTTTGCCTTAGAACAAAAAGAAACAGGAAGGAGTATATGCAAAATTACCTTGAGTCCAGAAAGGAGCTTGCATATGGCGGCCAATTGTCAATTTTAATTTCCGTTTCCAATGCCGTACCGTAAAAAAATAAAATTTATATTAGGGTTTTTATTTTGATTAAATTCCAACCAATCAAGTATTGTAAATCATTTTGTGTTTATAAAAACCGAATGATACGTACGCCTATGCGCTCATTTTTGACATTTATATGCAAATATTTCTTTGACAGCATACTGTAAACATAAACAATGAGTCATACAAGGAGCTTCAAGATGGCCGACTTCCGTCGCAAATTTTTCTTAAAGTTAATATATGACAGACTCCTTCCTGTTTCTTTTTGTTCTAAGTATTTTGCACTTATAAAAATCTTCTTTATAAAACGCATTTGCGTATCGTAATGTAACTTTTACGCACGCAAATTTTTGTTTTAAATGGTTGGCGACATGAGTGAAGTTTCTAAAGGCAAGACTATTGACAATGACATTTGTGGCTAATAGCAATTTATTAATTTTATATTGTTCTTTAAGAAAATATCTGTGAATATGACTATGATATTTTACTTATATAATATATTATTATTGGTATATTATTCATTTTAAAATATTTTAAAACATTAACATTTGATAATCTAAATGTCACAACTGTCAAATTTTATAAATTACACAGTGCTGCCGACATACTTTTTAAAATAAAATTTTTCGTAATTACATAAAAATAAAAAATTAATTTAAAAAATGGTAAAAAGGGCAAAATATAAAAAATATTATAAACAACTTATTTCATATGGCTGTTGTGACACTCGTTCTTTAAAAAACTCATCGCTTCGCGATTCGTTTTTTAAACTTGAACTCGTGTCATAACAGAATTCCATATGAAATGCGTTGTTTAATATACTATTATATGTCTATGTTTATTACACGTTTTGTTTCGATAGGAGATTCGACTGTGGCTCCATCTAACGTTAGAAAAATCGTATTGACTTCTGGGAAACATTATTATTCCTTATTCGAAAAACGGGATTCTTTGGGTGTTAAAGACACGGCGATTATAACGATTGAATCTTTTTGTCCGTTTCCAGCTTTAGAACTGAGAGAAGAAATTGCCAAGTATCCTAAAGCTCGAGGTATTAAATGTCCTTCATCTACTTTGGCTTTGTTTATTTTGAATTATGTTTTTAGTGATAGTATGGTCTCAAGAAGAACCTCAAAATATGGGCGCGTGGAGTTTCGTTAAACCGCGATTTGAAAATCTCGTCGGAAGAAAAGTAAGTAAATAGCGCAAAATTAAGCTTTTAAAAATAACTTTTTTTATAGTTAATTTATAGTGGAAGGGATGTTTTACCAACACCAGCCGTTGGAATAGGAAGACTGCACAAGGAGCAAGCCGAAAACGTGATTACAAAACCGTTCTTGATGTAATAATGTTTTTAATAAAAAATTTAAAAGTGAAAAATTTGTTTTTGTTTTGGACTTTGGTGAATCAATAAAATATTGAAATCTTAAACTGTTTCAAACAAAATAAAACTAACATTTAACTACGATTTAAAATTCTGCATAGGTATATGCAATGTTGTTTGCATAAATAGGAAATGACCCGCTATTAGCAATTAATACGGAGTGAGCGCCATCTACACTTGGAAATTTGTACGAAAAACGTCGGGAAAATAAAAATTTTGTCATAAGATCCTCCGTAGATAAATTGTTGTTGAATATTTGGTTTGATTTTTTTTTATTTAATGCAATAAAACATAGCTTTGATTTGAGTAGTAGGTCAAAAAATTTTTGTTCAGTGCCACAGTGCAAGAATAGGCATGATGACTGATTTTTAAAAACTGATCCACGATGTTTTCACGTATATACTTTATCTAAGATAAATGTTATTTTTGCAAAAAAGAGTTTTTAAATGAGAAATTTACTTTTTAAAAATGCATTTTAAATTTGACGCCAAAACGCTAAAATAGTAATGGCGTCTATCTATGACATCATCGATTCGTAAATACCATTTATACTACACTTAGAATATAAAAACGAAGGAAGGAGCGTAATACATAAACACCAATAGTCCTAGATGGTGTTTAAAAATGGCGTCAGCAGTTTCCGGTTTGTCAGTGGCGTATCAATTTTAATTTATGATAAAATGTTGTATCAATTTCAAAAATAAAAATACTGATGTAAGAAAGTTTTAAAACGTAATACATTTTGTAAACCATATTTCTATATACACTTTTATTAAATACATATATAAATATTACATAGCTGTGCATATTCAGTAAATCACTTACGTAAATAAATTGCACATGTGTACGTCTCTGAATTCTAGTTTCTTAAATACTAAAACAGTACTGTCTCAAATGTCAAAAAAACTGTCAATAACAATAATGATGAATCATATATAGTATTTGCAAATGGCCGCTGTGACGTAATTTCCGTCGTAAACTACCAACTTGGGAAATGTGGTAGGCTCCTTCCTTACTTTTTATATTCTAAGATACTACACTGCGACCCGTGTGATCTGTGGATTCTGTGGTAAAAACGTCAAACTTCAAACATTTTGCAGGTTAAAAGAGGGTGGTTGAAAAAGTTTATTTTGTTTTTACTTATTTTGTGCGATTATAATAGTTATCATAGTCATGAATCCTAATGTGTATCGATTGTGTGCGATTCCACAATGTAAGAATACATCAATAAAAACCCCGAACAAAATATTTGTTTAGGTACATTCCAATGTCAATGTCAACAATATTTACGAAAGTACGACGTCACTCTCTTCTGATTGGTGTTTCAGCTAATATGGCGGATTGTTAAAATTAGTGCTTATATTTTTACTAAAATAAATGTAATCACACATGTAATATAAAAATGAGTAAATTCTATAGAATCCCTGTACCGTATATAATTATAACAAATCAATATTTTAGTGATTTTTACTGACTGTCATCATGCCTATTATTCATCGCTGCAATTGTATCCAGTCACAGTTTTCCATTAATTGTACAACTGCTGTTGATGCCAGCATTATGTATTAATAGAGTTGTTGAACGCCCTCTGGGGTCAATGGTAATCGCGAATTCCCCTGAGCTACAGGGTGTTCAAAAAGAGACTTCAACACATCTGGAACAACCTAAACATAATCCCAGTTTGTATTTGAATACAACAGTTAAGGTTTCAACAGAAACCAAATGACTGGTACTGTTCTACTGGACGTGACCAAGCAGTTCAACAAAGTCTGGCTCCCTAATACCTACCTTTTACGATAGGCCATACTGTAGTGAAGTTATAGCAGTGAAGTTAAGGGAGCAGCGAATACTTGAACTCTAGACAAAGAGCCAACTTTCGTGAAGTAGATTCAAACTGAAATCCTGAAGGTTTCAAAAACTGTCTTTTTTTGGACATAAAAGCTATGATCAGTAAAATAATTTTTATTAATTTGGACATTTACGTCCAAATAGGTTCTATTCTGGACGTTGTTATAATCTTAATAGAAATGTGGTTACAACTGTTTTATTTGTGTTTTGAAGACCAATTTTAAAATGCGAATTTTGCTGCTTTTATTAACTATTTATATTAAATAAAACAATTTAATAAGAACGAATCCATCAGAAATTTTTTTATTCTTGATTAATTGATTCATTGTACAAATATATCTATAGGTTATAAAAAAACAAAAATATAGAAAAATTAATATATTTACATTTACATTGGCATATCGTCATCATCCATATCATCCATACTATTGTCATTGCTTTTTATAAGCAATGGAAAAAATATCACGGCCCAAACGATGAAACATACTATCAGGCATAAAAAACTGATAGATTTTTGCCTATCCCACGGCGATATAACATTCCGAGATGTACTTGACCTACTGCTACTTCTACCCTGCTGAAAAAAATCATTGAATATATATGAATAAGCGAGTGATAAAAGTTTATTTAAATCTTGAATATTTAAAGCATTAGTTGTTTTCTTAATATAGATTTTGCAAATAAATGGAAATTAAATGGAATTAAATCTGATTATTGGCATTTAAAATCTGGCGTTCTACAAGGATCCATTTTTGACCCTTTGTTGTACTCATTCTATTTATGCATCTACTTTTTTAAAGTACCTTAGCCATTCTAACGTAAATAATTACACCTATATATGCATTACACAAATTTGTTATAGTTTTTCACCTGTTGAAGTTGAACTAATAGGCGACTGGACTGATCTGATATTGAATATTGGACTTTGAACTACATCATTGTATTGTTACAGACCCTAATTAATTTTTGCATCAAATCAAAACTATTATAAATGCGATTTATGAGCCTATTCGTTGTTCGAAATCATGAAATTTCATAACCTATTTTAAACAATCCATGACAGAACGCCAATTTGTATTCGTGATGACGTCACTTGTTAAGGAGTCTAATATTCATGTATATTATTTAAATATAAATTAAAAAAAATGGTCCACTCGCCTATTGTCTGATTAATATTCTATTTATCCTAAAATATTGTACACTCAGAAACAATAAACTTATTTTATTGAAATTAAGCATTCATGTTTAGCCAATGTATTATTACAAATTATAATTATTTCAGCTTTGTATCAAATATTAAAACCTTACTTTTCTTAATAATGTGTGGGTCCGCCTCTGGAATTTATTGAATTGCTAAAAATGAGATGGTCTATGTCCTCTTGAGGAATAACATCCCAGCATGATAAGAAATGGTCTATTGCAGAAACAAAGCGCTAAAAATACCTACCCAACTAGTTTTTTGTGCTGCTTGAAAGTTTCATCAATTACACAGACAGAGGCACTAAATAAACATTTGTATACTGAATTTTAATAAAATAAATTTACTGTGATTAATCTCACCAAATCAAACCAATTGCCTTTTGGATTAATGCTAGTTAAATCCTTATATCTTTATACAATGGTATGGCCTATATCTTTTTTATTTTTTAAATTTATTGATAACAAATTTATCAGACAAACTTTAAATATAATACTTAAATATTTTGAGATTACCTAGGTATGCAAACATTGGAAACAAAGATTCACAGTTTTTTGATAATAACTACTTAGTAGAACACATTTTCCCTTGTAAAGAATATTTAAACAAAGGAATGTACATTTTAAAAATTAATTTGATGCATCTTTCATCAAAAACTTTCTAATTCACAAATAAGTTAGCAACCACCAATTCATCAGTATACAGAATTCAATAGGATACCTACTACAAGAGATTAAGAAAGACGTTATTTTATGAATTTTTGTTTGTCAGTTATTTTTACGCCTACAAATTTCAATAATATCAATTTGTGCATGCAACTTACCTCGACATTGCCAGCTGTTGTTAAAATCTCATTACTGCGGTTCATGTTGATCAAAAATAAACTATGATTTGTTTGAGTACTGAATCTCTAGACTAGACGATCCCACCAGAGATGAACATTCTACTATCTACAGCTGATTATCAACAAAAGTAATTGTTCGAAGTTATTTTAATCTTAAGTACTTACACTCATACACATACACATACAGAATTTATTTATTTATTAATTACTTAGGTCAATAACAAAATAGATACTCGATAAAAATTTTATTTCGTTTCGAACACTGTGATATAAACAAGTAGTGAGAGTTTTTTTCTCTCCAACGTGGGATTACAAAACAGAAATTCGCACAAATCTTTATTCAAATTACATAACTACTAATAACAAAATAGCTATTTCAAGGTAAACGTACATTATTTATGTGAATAAATGTTTAAAAACTTCCGTACTAATTATATTACAAATTCAAAATGGCTTCTGCATCGTAACTACGAGGTGCAATCATTTAAATTCGAAATTACATCCATTATGTGAAGGGATTATTGACTCCGAAGGGAACTAGAAATCATAATAAAAAGAACAATAAACAACTAAAAGGTTGTATTAACTTTCACTATTTATTTTATAAATACTTTAATTGCAATGACAGCCGTTTCGCTATCGAAATAGCATCGTCAGTAAGGGTTAGTACCATAAATTTCATAATAAAAAGGTTTATATTAGAGGTGATTTGTCGTCAAACAATATAGACATTATTAATTAGCTAATTCGTTAATAACAAAATAGTTTACGAGGTCTGGCAACAGTGGCGGATCACCGCACAGGCGCATGAGGCGCTCGCCTCGGGCCTCGCTTCAGGGGGGCCTCAGAATTGATAAAACTAATAGGTTTTGATTATAATATAATTTTTTTAAAAAAAGGTAAATTAAACATAAAAACTAAAAAAAAAATGGCGTTAAAAGTCGCTAATACAACAATATGCCAACAATAAAAAAATACAATTTTCCATCCCTTTCTTGGCACGGCCAATGGGGGGGGCCTCCAAATGAAATTGCGCCTGGGGCCTCGGAAAGCCATTATCCGCCACTGTCTGGCAATTAAATAACGAGACTGCGCGCGCAGAAGTATATATTGAAGGAGAGCATTCGATTGTAGAATAATTTTTCAAATAAAACTCTTTTTCATAAGCAGTCTCGTTATTTAATACCCAGACCTCGTATACACCTGATGTTTCTAAATCAACTGATTGAGATGAGAGAATTTTAGCTCTTGATTTGCAGATTTTCTATAAAAAAATTGATAACTAAACTCTCTAGAATGTTGCGCTAAAAACATTGGCATTCCAGAGTACAAGTTGAAGAAAGAAACATTAAAATATACCTAAAATAAAGTTGCTATTTAGAAGCAGATACATAAAGCAATGAAAAACCACGTTTTAAAAATGTCCCTTGAGAAATGGAAAAACTGAGTTGACAAAAAGTCTTAAAAATGTTATTATTTATTATTTCCAGCATATAAATAGTTCCCTATGTGGACACCTGGTAGGTACTATAATCTTCGAATTAAATTTACAGGTACTTGATAACTCGGGACACGCTGTAGACAACAAACGTCAATAAGGGGGGAATTATAGGCACGAAAAACGTCTGTCTGTCATTATTTTATTTGTTCAATCACAGTTCGTAAAATATGAAATACAATCGTCTACTTACATTACTATTATCTAATAAAAAATACGTTTTACACGATGAACGTTTCATGGTGTAAGCGGCGGAAATGAAGATGTAAATTATACACCAGTGCTTTATTTCAAAGGTAAATATTTATTTTATACTTTAGGTAAATCCATATAAACATAGTTTGACGTCTATCAACATGTGTATGTCTAAATATTTATTGTTATTAAAAAAAAACACAAGTATTGTATCTTACTCGGATATAATTCGTATTAATTTTAATTTAAACGAACAAAATTTAATTTTTATAAAATTTAAGTTTCATTTTTACTCTTAAAAGAAAAATTTTGGTAATTATCTGTATAAATATTCGTAACAGTTGTAAATTTAACATCGATGTTACTAAAATCGCGATGTTAAATCAAATGTTAAAAATCGTATTCTATATTACATTGCAGCTAACTTCACTTTTATTGTGTTGGTTAATATCTTAGATTAGGAAAGCTAAGGTTAATATAAATTGCCGACTTTTTAGGTTATCGTTATATTTATTGAAAGATATTTATTATTGTTAGTTTTATATATTTATTTTTATTATTATTATTATTATTATTATTATTATTATTATTATTATTATTATTATTATTATTATTATTATTATTATTATTATTATTATTATTATTATTATTATTATTATTATTATTATTATGGAATGATATTGTTCATTTTGATTTACTTCTTGAAAATTCAACACTCCTAACGTCGAATGTTTTGGTTGGCGTTATTTTAACAGCAACAACAATACATCGATGTAAATTACAGTAAGAGCGTACAGAATAGCATTTTGATAACATCTCTCGACCTTGAAAATTTACAGCGCTGTTAGGTACCGCTAACATTTTTGTACAGAATAAGCCCAGCATCAATAAATTATGTGATGTGCATCAATAAAAAAAATTAGTGCTTGGAATGAATTGCAGAGAAATTGCAAACTGCAGAATCTGCACAGATCCGTCTCTGTCAACTCCATCAGCTTAAGATGCCTGTTTAGCTTACAGTGCCCCGTCAATAGACTTATTACAGTTTTGACCGTTTTCCTGTCTTTACTCAATAAGTCTGACGTAAACTTTTGCGAATGTTCCATTATGAACTATTTCGCTTGCCTTTGTCCTGGTGAATTCCACCACCATCCCCATGATTTTTGTGCCACCCATGTTTTCATGGCCGTTTTTATTATATTTTTTGCAATGCCGCAGAAAGGTTCCGGTCCAATAAAAGGCATTGATAAGCCTAGTTTAGCCATTTCATCTGCCTTTTCATTGCCTTTTAGACCCCCATGCCCTGGTACCCAAGCTACAGTAACCTTGCTACGATCCCTCATAGTATTCAGAGCATGCACACAGTCCCATACTAGCCTAGAATTGACCTCTACAGAATCTAGTGCCCTTAGCACCACCTGACTGTCTGTGAAGATGGCTATTGAACGGTACGTCCTATCCAGCCTTTTAATTTCTTCTACACAGTGGTGAATTGCAGTAATTTCTGCTTGAAAAATCGTGACATTTTGGGATAGACTTACTGGGAATGTTATCCCTTGTTTCCTTCCGACTACGCCGGCTCCCACGCCATACGGCGTCTTTGAGCCGTCCGTGTACCAGGTTGACTCCGCCTCTACGGGTACACCTTTTTCCCAGTTTTCCCTACCTGGTATAACTATTTTAAATTTATTGGCAAAGCTATATCTCGTGACTGTTGCGTCAATGGGTTGCCCCAAAATGTTATCCGCTTTTAGTTCCTCGATTAGCTTACCATTATCAGCCCCATGCGATTGGCTTATGTGCTGCTGATTATGTATTAATCTGTGCATGGCTGCTCTCGCTTCGCCCTGTATATATATGTATATATAAATATATATATATATATATATATATATATATATATATATATATATATATATATATATATATATATATATATCTGTAGTGGTGGAATGTTTAACAAGACTTCCAGTGCAGATAAAGGAGTAGTTTTTATGGCCCTTGGATCACTAATAAAAGCTGTAAGATACAATTATTAAGAATAATGCTGGATGTTCTTGATAGTTTATCAAAGCAGTTGTATAACAATACGTAATTTCATTTAATGTGTTTATTACGTTTATTTTACTTTGTAAGTAAATTTTTGCATTTTTGCCCATCCCGTACCAATTTGAAGCAACATATACATTTTTGGAATCAGCTCAGCAAAGGCAGTTAGGAAATTGAAAAAAAAAATGGTGATGACATTACACGAAAATGGTTCACCCTGTATATTAGATTATGATTTGAAACAATAGTAAAATAAAAAATCGACCTGTTTTCGGAATTTCTAATTTTATTGTTCATTTAGCCAATAATGAATTTATGCGTTACTTTATGGACGCACTGTATATCGTCTGATATATGGCTTATACTATTTGTAAGTGTTCAAAGAGTTAAAACGTATTTCCTAGACTATAAAAACTTTATTAATTCATAGTAACAATTTGCATATATTTATCTATAGTAAACAAACTGATAAGTCCCGATACGCTGTCTTACAACACTGACTAACGAATCGCCCTGTACACGTGTAACTGTTTAACAATAATTTACCAATCTTGCAGCAGTGAAAGTACGTAACCCATAAAGGAATGTCAGCAGAACCGTGCAGCAATGTAACAAATTATGTCATAATATTATTTAGTATCAAGTGCATGGTAAAAATAGTGTACATAACAATTACAATATTTTGATACCTAGTATTTTTCTTTCTGTGATCAAAACAAATAGTTCGGTTTGTGGTCAGTTATTTGTTATCAATGGAAATTTGTCAACAAAATGATAAAGAGAATAATAACGTAAGTTCAGTTTGTTGTTAATTGCTCGAAAAACCAAAATTTCTTCGATAAAATTGATCGACTAACGAAATAATGGAGTGATTTATAGGTAAACGTGTGGGTATAGTGTTTTTTTTTTTAATTGTGACAGAGGTAAATATTAAAATTTATAAGATTTTGTATAAAACATGTAGTTAAGAAAATTTTAAAAATAATTCAAAAGAATCTTAATTGGTAAGAAACGTTAAAGAAAATATAAGAAATACCTTTACATCATACTAGTTGTTTATGCAATATCAAAAAAAAAATTTAATATTAATTCTTAGAAAAAAAGCTTACAATCACAATTAAATAAACAATTGATTAGTATGAATGATATAATTACCTTTATATTCTATAAATTAATTAAAGGTAGTTTCAAATTTTAACTTGATTTACAATAAACTACTATATTATTGGATTTACAGATATAATACGAGGGCGGTTAGAAGTTTGTTTAACGATATATGTCAAATAATTTGATTTTGTTTTGAATTGTTTAAAATATCAAAAATCTTTAACCAAAAAATGGATTCTAGCTCTATTTTATTTAAGCATTAATTTTTAGTATTGAGCAAAATATAAAATAGGTCGATTTCTTTTCAGAGTTTGATATTTATCGGGTGAAAATATCACCCTGTAAATTATAGTATCCCTTCGAAAATTTTATAAATATGCTTGGGATTTTAATTTTCTCTTTAACAATATCAACAATATAAAAATACAACAAAGTTGTAAAAAAACAACTTTTATTACAAAATACTATTACAAAATAACTCTGTTATCATAAACTTTGGGTATAGGGAATGCTTAACAAAAATTAAAGTTACATAATCGGGTATTCTATTTATGATATAAAATATAGGGTGTTCCATTTGAAAGAAGAGAGAAAATGAAAGGTTCTAGTTATCGTCCACCCTGTATACAAAAGGGAAAATAAATAATATTAAATAGAATATGGTGATATTGTATCATATTACAAAACTCTGTTAGGCAAAATTCTTTTTTTTTTCAACGTACAATAAGATACAGAGCGTTGATTTACCTACGATTTTCACACAAACGTGTCCATAACTTCTGAAGGACTCTGTATAACATATCAAAACCTTATATCAAAATCTTCAAAAAAATGTGAGCAGTCCGAATTCGGTATAATATACAGGGGTTCCCATTTAAAAAATCATATGTTTGACATAAAGACATCTACTAAAGACTAGAGACTAAAGACATATACTATTTTTGTTAATAACATTTTTTGATATCTTTTAAAACAACCCATATGTCGAACTTTGTCATAAGGTTGGTACACCCTGTATGGTGGAAGTAATTAACCGGGTACAAGGTATACCCCTGTATATTAATCTGCCGCGCTTCAGTAACTCCAGAAATCCCCTACTATTAAAACAGCAATTGTTTTAAGTTGGTTTTGGAAAAGAAATCATCGTCAAAAATTTTGCTAACAACTTATTTCATACTTGTTTTAATTGTTTATTTTATTACCATCGGATAATAAATATTTTGTTACCTATATTATTGATAATTTTTTCTAAGATCTTTTAATTCTATGGGTGTATAAAAATCAGTAGATAACTTTATGTTTTTATATTTCTCCCGTAGGTATTTTATTGTTTATTGTTTCAGGTTTCTATTACTCTAAAAATGAATGTGTTGGATATAGGCAAATTATAGAATTCAGTGTAATACGCATGTTTGTTTTTACCTCAAGCATTGTCCGTAATCTATTAAATAATTGCTCGTTTTTTAAGTTTTAAATTTTAAAACATTAAGTTAGATAAGTAGGTACCAATCGGTTTCAATAAAATTAAGTACCGTGTAATTACCACGAGTAATAATACGAATATTAAAATTAACAAAATACAAAAGCATAACAAAGTTATTAAGTTATGCAAATTAATTTACAATGCTTTATGGTTATTTAATGTCTGTAATATCTCTCCTAAATTTGGTAAAATTTGGTAAAAATTTATGTTAACTTGGGTTATGTTTTTAACATTGGCCTTGTTATCAATGACAATAGTTTGTAAAACTCCCCACCACTTAGATGATAGTTAAAACGTGAACTGAACCTGTTTTATATCCCATTCGATATTTTTGCACGGAAAATGAAATTTCAAACCAAAGACAATAAACAAAACTACAGATTACTTTTGTTAAAGTCAGTTATTATGGATGGAATATAATAATTTTATCGTAGACACATCTAAAGGTTAGATCAAGCCCTTGTCACACCGCTTCTTGGGTTCTTAAGGTCCAATCTTGGCTATTTTACGTATAATTTATATGGGAACTTCTGTTAAATCAGATACTGCTTGCATTAATTCTATTTCTTCATAGAAATCAAACTTTTCTCTTAGATTCATGTACAGGTACACAGTCAGACATGTTTTGTGATTCTAAATTGAAATCTCGTTGAATCCTGTTTTCATTACTATAACTATTATTTTTCATCAACATTATTTAAATTTTCTTCGTTGTCAGACCCAAGATATTGGACCGAACTCAATATTTTCCAATGACACCACATTGTAAATATTTAATGTCAAACTAAAAATGTAATTGCTAATAAATATTTGTAATTGTCTATAATCTGTAATGTAGACTGGTGCTGCATAATTGCGGGTTAAAAATACAAATGTATTTAATATTTAAAAATTATTAAATACTTCTTAAAGATTATTGTTTAAAATTGTGGTAATAAATTAAATGTATCCTTCACCAAGTAATTTAAATTATAATACTTGTATTGACTGGTCTATTTCCTTAGATATTGATTCAATTTGTCTGATATTCATTTGATTTGCTTCCTTTTCTTGATTCTCTTCGGAGATTCTATTTTTTGAGTTTAACAATAAAATCTAAAAGAAAAATTGCTGTGCTTTAGTTTGCAAAAACTGTGAGCGTGGCTGTGAGCTATATTTTTTTGAAAGAGAGATTTGGAATTTTAGAGATTCTGAAATTCAAAAACAGATTCATCAGAAATTTGAATCCCAAAATGTACGTTATAATTTCAAATTTTAGTAACTATATTAATCTGTTCATCTGCCTTACTTTATTTTTGACAGATAATTTCAAAGAAAAAGCAAATATTAGTATGTGACCTAACAAACTGAAAAATATTATTGATTTGGTACACACTTAACAGTAGATACTAAAAAGTATAGAACAGTTTATGAATATGTAAACTTTATTAGTCGCGGGTCAAGAGATAAATTCAATCTCAACATTAACAGAAATAACAGTCTTCATTTGAACGTCATCAATGTAATGTTAGAAAAGTATGTTAATATTTGGTGATAGTTTATCAATTTTAATTCTCTGAAGAAGATTAGCGCAATGTTTACTTGTGTAAGTAGATAATAATCAAATACTTATAGTATCGTAAATATCCATTTAGGTATACCTATTTAATTGTATTATATAGATAAATATTAAAGATAGATAAATGACCCTGTCCCTAATGTGGCTAAATGTTGAAATTTATCAGGTTATTTATGAACGCTTCATAGTTATTGGTATATTAAGCTTTTTTATTACTGTGAGTGATAAAAAAGCGTATTAATTCCATAGTATATATTCAATTTTATCAAAAATTGTAAAATACTAAAATATGCAACCAACATTACAGGGTATTTTGTTTAAAAATTTAAAAACTGTTTGGGTTCAGTACTTTAAGACTGTTTTACGTATTCATTTCATATTTGGCAGAAAATGTAGACACAGACACTAATACAGAGTGGAAAGTTTAACTGGAACAAATTCTGTAATTTAATAAATAAAGGTTTGTCGCAAAATTCCTGAAACACGTCAACTTTTATTTTTTATGGAGCATAAAATAAAGAGGTTTGTTTATTTTCTTAATTATATTAAGGGTTGTAGCGACCCCCAACTTTTTTTTCAATGAAAGGGTAGGTTTATCTTTTTTTTTTTAAACTTTTTCAATTGCAAATACAAGTAGGTATTTTTTTTGTTTTTTTTACAAGCAATGTTTAGAAAAAAATAAAATACCGAAATGTTTTTAATACTACTTTAATGCAATAAATGTTCAAAATGCCCTCCATTTTGTTGCTGAATGAAGTTGAGAATACATTACAAAAAAATAATCCGCAAACAGTTCTTTAAAAATACTTATTCTAATACAGTTGACGATATAGACAGATATAAACGGAGATAAAAGAGAAAAAAATATGGGAACAGTAAACTTGATATACCACAATAAACTTATCTGTTAACAATAGTGGACGATCCTTCGCCGCACCTTGGAGTCGCTACGGCACTGTTTAGGTGGTTCCAAATGACTATGGAAGATCACGAGTGAAGGGATGATCTGCCCAAGTTGTAGAGATGATCCAGTTAAAAATGTTCGTGCATACGAGAGCTTAAAGTTTACAAGCTGTTCAAGTTTACTGAATCTTCAAATTAAAGAGATGCTTCTAGTTTACTGTATTATATTCCAACTTTCATAAAAAGATTCTTCGAATAATAATGAAATATGTTGAAATTCTCATCTGATATAATAAAATATAATATAACTTTCGATGTTTTATAAATATTTTAACAAAAAGGAATTATAAAATCGGAAACCAATACAAGAAATGAGACTGGGAATAATTAATAAAACCTCTTGAACCGATAATGGCAACTCATTAGTACACCTCGTAGCGTAGCTACTTTGAACTTCCAATTATAATTGTAGAGACCGTATTAATTATTTTATTATTAAGAATTCTTTCGGAAAGATGGAGCTCGCAGTACTAATTTAATTTAATATTTAGGATATCAGGTGCTTAAAATATTAACAGGTACTGTTACAAATCTTTAGTTTATTGACAAGAAATAAACACTCGTCAGGAACTATGGCAGCAAATTGTAAATTCGACTAATTTTATTGCTAATCAACCCAACATATTTTTCAAGGTAAGAAGATCATTTAGCCAAAGAATGAATAAGCTTATTATTGATGTAAACGGGGGTCTCATACAATATTTGTTATAAAAGGTTTTTAGGTATTTTTCGTTTCTGATATTTCCGATATGTTAATAAAATTGTAGATACCTACTTCTATTTAGATTATAATTTTCAGAACCACAATTTGTTTTCAATTTATCCGTTCATTTAATAGCTGTGTTCTTTATTGTTGACACGGATTAAAGTTTTATTTGTGTATTAAATGCAATTCACTAGTCCAAAACGTCGACATAGTTATCACACATTAAAATTGGGCAGCTTCATGTTTAACTTAAAATATCTCGAAATATCGTTATGAAAAAAGAGTGCTTTATTTACGTAAAAAGTAGGTATCGGAGAATCGAAAAATTGTGCTAAAGTTTCTATTCCGCCAGTGGCGTAGAATTTGGGAACTTGCCCCTGTCGTACGCCTCTGGTGGTAGCCAGAAACATTTGTTTAATATAATTTTGTAGGGTGTAAGTATAGTGTCTACATTTTCTGCCAAATATGAAATGGATACGTAAAACAGTCTTAAAGTACTGAACCCAAATAGTTTTTAAATTTTTAAACAAAACACCCTGTAACTAAGTAAGCAGCTACATTTTATTTAGATGTTTTGGGTAAAATCTTCATAATTTGAAGTCAGGATTCTAGTATTAAATTATTTCCAATTAGTAATGTATACATTTTTGGAATCAATTTAAGTGTGTATTCCAGGTCTTTGGCATCCTAAAACTGATGAATAATTTGTATTATTTTGTGTTACAGATGGCTTCTTCTAAAGAAAAAGGAACAGAATTAACAAAAATTACTATAAACGGCGCACAGACATCTGGCGCTAATCGACCACCGTTAACATGTACACCTGAAGTATGTCGGAATGCACGACAAAGGTATACTCCTCCCGATTTGTCAGGTGATGCCCCGTGGAATCAAAAAAAGACTTATTTATTTATTGGTACGATATGCGTGTTCTTTCTTTGGATAATTATATATAGTATTATCAGTGCGCTTAATTTAGTATGACTCTCGTATATACCATCACCGATTATTTTTTTTAAATGTATATTTTAAATTGTTATTTTAATATATTCGATGCAACAAACTTTTTATAAAGATTATATGCTATTTTTTTAAAATGATCTACTCCACATTATAATGCAAGAGCAGTAATGTCAGCAAAATGGTATCGCTATGCTATTAAAACCTATTCTCCCTGGAAAGGGAGATGAAAAAAACAATGCTACATTATAATTTGAAATTAATTATTGTAGTAAGTACTCGGAATTATTTTTACAAAAAAATTTAAAGTTAACCCTGTAGAAATAAATATTCAAATGATTACATTATTGCAAAGGCAAGTAATAAGAGAGAAAATGCATAATTATTGATGTTGCCTACATACCTTGTAAAGATTCCTGCAAGACTCTCAATTAAAGAACACCAATTAAACAACACCAAATCAACCAAGGAGCCGGGTAGACTCCCGTTGTAAATTTAGTCCCGAAATTATTCGGTGAACATGAGATAATAATAATAATAATAATAATAGAGTGGGTTTATTGTTTATATTCCTTCCTTATTCTTATAATTTCTGATTTCTTTGATGTATTGTTTTTTACAATCCTCCAAGATTTACTTTTAAAGCTCTGTTGAAGAACCTGTCTGTTATAGATCCCTGCACTTCGACCTACAAATATATTTTGTGTCTACCTACTAAAATCTAGAACCCAATACTTCTAACGAAGTTGAGCAGCTCCGCTTGAAAGATAATTGAGGCGTTACCAAGGGAGATAACTAACTCTACTTCCTAGATTGGCCAGCTCTTTTTTCCTCTAAGGCATGATCCTTGCGGTTGGCTTTTTTATTGAGAAACTTTCTTAAGTTCATCTTTTTCTAATATTCCAGTTGGTCGATTTAGGAAACCTGCAATGAGCCAATTTGTACATAGCCGCTCTTGGATAGTCAGTACTGTTATATAATGAAACAGCAGAGCAAAACTCTGTGCTTATGTCCTCTATTGATTGATCCAAGGCTCCAGTTGTTGCTATTGAATGCTGAGGGTAATGTGAAGACACTTTATACCCATTGGGTAATTGCTTACTAGGTGGTTGGAGTTGCTTTCCTTTTCTCTTCATCTTTTTATTTGTAGGATTCTTACATACTTCTTTAGAGGAGTAAGTTGTAATTGATCGTGCTCCCCTTTACCTTATATTTTTAAGTCACTAAGAGTTATAGACCAAAGTGTTCATCTGATGAACTGTGCTGCACTCCCCAATTATAGGCGTTGAGGCTATAGTTTTGCACAGCTTTCTCTATAACCTTTGGTGCTTCTCATTCCCATGGTTTTATCTTTTCTATGTGACTCCTTAGCCCTTAGGCACTGTGGGAAGATGACCAACGTCCAGGTCGACCTGTCTCTGTTTCAACTCTGCAAACAGTGACCAAAATAAATGAAATTGTGCGCGGAGATCGTCGTATGAGCATTCGGATGATTGCTAAGACTGTAAACGCCGATAAAAAAATTTTACATGACGAATTGAACATGAAGAAAGTCTGTGTGAAGTTGGTCCCAAAACATTTGACCCCTGACCAAAAAAAAAGCTTGTCCATCAACAGATCTGCTCAGATTTTTTTCAGAGGTTAGATGAAGGGCCTGAATTGATGGAAAACATCATCAATTATTGCGATGAAACCTGGATATTCCAATACCTACGATGTTGAAACTAATCGGCAATCCATGCACTGGAAAACTCCTGCATTTAGAATAATTTTTAAAATAAAACTCTTTTTCATAAGCAGTCTCGTTATTTTAGCCAGACCTCGTATGTTTCTCATTATGATTGTGTGCCAGAAATCTTGTAAACAGATCGAATTATTTTTATAAAACAGTGTTGAGAAATAAAAACAAAAAAATGGACTCTTACAAAACGTATATATTTTATAAAAGTAAATTTTACGAAACATATTTATAATAAATAAATACAATTTATGAACTTTGACCATTTCTTTCTTAGTATCTCTAGTTCTTGCCAATTCAATTTTTGTTATTTCTTCTCCGATACCTTCTTATTGGAAGGCATCTAATAATGTCCACTATTAAAACATGATTAAAACTATCTATAAAACAAATTGGAATATGACGTTTTTACCACAAATAACCTACTTCTAGATGTTTCACGAAAATGCTGTTACTTGTGATCATATTGGCTCCATCTAGGGATCAGTACCGAAAACAAATAACTAGTGCCGGGAGATTCAAACCTGGCTCCTCCGCCCATAAATATTTTACTTGTCTATGGTATTTAATTATGAATTCAAATTTTAACAGAATAAAGTTGATATTTCTGCCTACAATAAACAACATTAAACAACGAAAAAAGCTAAACATTAATCAATAAAAAATAGAAATGATCCAATAAAACTCAAAGTCAAAAACTACAGACTTTTATTGAGGTAAAATTTTTATAATTATCGCAACTAGTTTCGGTCTACATCAGACCATCATCATCATTTATAAAATTTACTTTATCATTGGTTGTTCTATTTAGATTGTAACTTTTATATAATAGTATTATACATGTACATATACATACATGAGATTTGCTTCTTGTAATCAAAATAAAATTAAAAATATTGATATTCTCATTGTAATAATCTTACACTATCATTATTTTATCTATTTAAAATGTAAAAGATTTTTTCAAATATTAGTATTATACATACATACATGAGTTTTGCTTATTGTAATCAAATAGAAATTTAAAATATTGATATTTAACATTGCATAAACCTATGTTTCATTGACACATTCTCATTTATACTTAAACAATTATCATCTTTGGTATTAATGTTGATCCTGTTCAATATCTCTTTTTTACTACTGTTAAAAAAATTTTGTTGCACTTCTTGTTTTACCATTGTATTGTTCTTTACAGCCTGATGATGGTCTGATGTAGACCGAAACTAGTTGCGATAATTATAAAAATTTTACCTCAATAAAAGTCTGTGGTTTTTGACTTTGAGTTTTATTGGATCATTTCTATTGGATTCAACCACATTTGAGATGGATGACCTATTTAATTCAATAAAAAATATTTGTAATATCTCAAGAAAGAAGTCAACGTGATAATGCAAGAAACTAAAGTTATCAAAAGGTAATGTTTTCTTACCTACTAGGATTTATTAAATTTTATTTCTATTGTTTTGTTAAACTTTTCCAAAAGTTTTAGATTGGTTGGTTTATTTTGGAAATGTAGCATTTGTTACAAATGGCTCAATAATTATTATTGAATCTTTTAGTTAACCTTAATATTAGATTTGGTAAGTATTTGAGATAATGAAATAAAAATGCTAGTTTTCATTGTATGTCAAAAAAAATACACAAAGTTTTATTAACATACCTTAAAAATGTATTACAATTAAAATAAAAAAGCTCTTACAAAAGTCAGAAATTTTCACATAATTTACAAATTATGAAATTTTATAAATAAATAATAAATACAAATAAACAGTAAGAGAGAAACATTGGATAGTTACTCAGATCCTATTTTAAACTAACTACAACTTAATATAAATTGATTATAAAGTAACATTTCACTTAAGCAAGCAAATTTAGATTTCAAAGTATTTTA
This sequence comes from Ophraella communa, assembly GCA_035357415.1. NCBI lineage: Eukaryota > Metazoa > Arthropoda > Insecta > Coleoptera > Chrysomelidae > Ophraella > Ophraella communa. Next base: position 14,518,093 of record CM068992.1, read on the forward strand.
TTATTATCTGGATAATTAATTATTGGTGAAAATGCATCTTATTCTAAAGTTGCTCGCTTAGAGAGAAACATTGACTGGCCAGTCATAACACAAAATACAAAACAAATACAAAATAGCAATTAAATAATAATATTATTAATACAGTGAGAGTACAATACCTACATTAATAAAAATTAAAATTAATAAAAATAATATCCCTAAAGCAAAATTCTTTTCTTCAAGAAATTAAGAGAAAACGAAAAACAAGAATAAATTTCTATGTACCAAGCACGTGGAAAGGGGTTTTCACCTACGAAATATAACTACCACCCTGATTAATCGAAAGGAGATGATAAATCGACCCAAAGAAGGATTGCAACTTAAAAAAACCAAAACCAAAAACGTCAATATCAAAGAATAAACAGTTGATCAACTAAAATTTGAACAACCATCCAATTTAACCTCTACAACACTATTAACCTCTTCAAGAAATGTAAAAAACGAAAAACAAGAATAAATTTCAATTAAAAAAAGTCTTACTACTTCTCTCAGAATTCTGAGTTAAGAACCCAGTAGTCCTGAGTATAATAGCAAGGTGTCATACAGCAACTTGCAACGTCCCTTAGGAAACTGAGATACTAACCCAGAAGTCCTAAAGTACACAGCAGGGAGCTATTACACACTGTAGATAATCTCATCAGTGATACCCATTCCGTAGGAATCTGCCGAAACATGTGGCGTCGAATGTCTCTATGTACCAAGCGCCTGGAAAGGGTTTATCACCTGCGAAATATACCTACCACCCTGTTTAATTGAAAGGGGATGATAAATCTACCCGAGGAAGGATTGCAACGTAAAAAAACCAAAACCAAAAACGTCAATTCAACCTCTACAACACTATTAACCTATTCAAGAAATGTAGAAAACGAAAAACAAGAATAAATTTCAATAAAAAAGAGTCTTACTACTTCTCTCAGAATTCTGAGTTAAGAACTCAGTAGTTCTGAGTATAGCAGCAAGGTGTCATATAGCAACTTGCTACACCTTAGAAATCTGGGAATTAACCGCAGAAGTCCTTAGGTACGTAGCAGGGAGCTATTACACACTGTAGATAATCTCTTCAGCTATACCCATTCCGTAGGAATCTGCCGAAACATATGGCGTCGAATGTCTCTTTGTACCAAGCGCCTGGAAAGGGTTTATCACCTACGAAATATACCTACCATCCTGATTAATCGAAAGGGGATGATAAATCGACCCAAGGAAAGATTGCAACGTAAAAAAACCAAAACCAGAAACGTCAATTCAACCTCTACAACACTATTAACCTATTCAAGAAATGTAGAAAACGAAAAGCAAGAATAAATTTCAATTAAAAAGAGTCTTACTACTTCTCTCAGAATTCTGAGTTAAGAACGCAGTAGTCCAGAGTATAGTAGCAAGGTGTCATATAGCAACTTGCAACGTCCCTTACGAAACTGAGATACTAACCCAGAAGTCCTAAAGTACACAGCAGGGAGCTATTACACACTGTAGATAATCTCATCAGTGATACCGAAAGGGGATGATAAATCGACCCAAGGAAGGATTGCAACGTAAAAAAACCAAAACCAAAAACGTCAATTCAACCTCTACAACACTATTAACCTATTCAAGAAATGTAGAAAACGAAAAGCAAGAATAAATTTCAATTAAGAGTCTTACTACTTCTCTCAGAATTCTGAGTTAAGAACGCAGTAGTCCAGAGTATAGTAGCAAGGTGTCATATAGCAACTTGCAACGTCCCTTAGGAAACTGAGATACTAACCCAGAAGTCCTAAAGTACACAGCAGGGAGCTATTACACACTGTAGATAATCTCTTCAGTGATACCCATTCCGTAGGAATCTGCCGAAACATGTGGCGTCGAATGTCTCTATGTACCAAGCGCCTGGAAAGGGTTTATCACCTACGAAATATACCTACCACCCTGATTAATCGAAAGGGGATGATAAATCGACCCAAGGAAAGATTGCAACGTAAAAAAACCAAAACCAAAAACGTCAATTCAACCTCTACAACACTATTAACCTATTCAAGAAATGTAGAAAACGAAAAGCAAGAATAAATTTCAATTAAAAAGAGTCTTACTACTTCTCTCAGAATTCTGAGTTAAGAACGCAGTAGTCCAGAGTATAGTAGCAAGGTGTCATATAGCAACTTGCAACGTCCCTTAGGAAACTGAGATACTAACCCAGAAGTCCTAAAGTACACAGCAGGGAGCTATTACACACTGTAGATAATCTCATCAGTGATACCGAAAGGGGATGATAAATCGACCCAAGGAAGGATTGCAACGTAAAAAAACCAAAACCAAAAACGTCAATTCAACCTCTACAACACTATTAACCTATTCAAGAAATGTAGAAAACGAAAAGCAAGAATAAATTTCAATTAAGAGTCTTACTACTTCTCTCAGAATTCTGAGTTAAGAACGCAGTACTCCGAGTATAGTAGCAAGGTGTCATATAGCAGCTTGCAACGTCCCTTAGGAAACTGAGATACTAACCCAGAAGTCCTAAAGTACACAGCAGGGAGCTATTACACACTGTAGATAATCTCATCAGTGATACCCATTCCGTAGGAATCTGCCGAAACATGTGGCGTCGAATGTCTCTATGTACCAAGCGCCTGGAAAGGGTTTATCACCTGCGAAATATACCTACCACCCTGTTTAATTGAAAGGGGATGATAAATCTACCCGAGGAAGGATTGCAACGTAAAAAAACCAAAACCAAAAACGTCAATTCAACCTCTACAACACTATTAACCTATTCAAGAAATGTAGAAAACGAAAAACAAGAATAAATTTCAATTAAAAAGAGTCTTACTACTTCTCTCAGAATTCTGAGTTAAGAACTCAGTAGTTCTGAGTATAGCAGCAAGGTGTCATATAGCAACTTGCTACACCTTAGAAATCTGGGAATAGACTGTGGAAGCTCTGACGTCACAAAATAGCGGATTTTGACGTTTGGGTAAAAACAAACACGAATACGTATGCGTTTTATATAAATTTATATATAAAATACCCAAAGAACCATCATACATAACTCTCGAAACATGGCCACTATCATAACTCTTTTCACCTTTCTTAAATACAGTAACTTCTTCTTTAAATTGTTCTAAAATTGCACTCAAGCTCACAACGGCAGACATTATTATAATCAAAACTAAAAACCTCTAAAACTACTGAAAGCTGGAAAATTATTCGGAAAATAACAAAAATCGCAAAAACTCCTCAGCAAAACTAGTTTGTTTTTACCCAAACGTCAAAATCCGCCATTTTGTGACGTCACACTTCCACAGTCTATTAACCGCAGAAGTCCTTAGGTACGTAGCAGGGAGCTATTACACACTGTAGATAATCTCTTCAGCTATACCCATTCCGTAGGAATCTGCCGAAACATGTGGCGTCGAATGTCTCTATGTACCAGCGCCTGGAAAGGGTTTATCACCTACGAAATATACCTACCATCCTGATTAATCGAAAGGGGATGATAAATCGACCCAAGGAAAGATTGCAACGTAAAAAAACCAAAACCAAAAACGTCAATTCAACCTCTACAACACTATTAACCTATTCAAGAAATGTAGAAAACGAAAAACAAGAATAAATTTCAATTAAAAAGAGTCTTACTACTTCTCTCAGAATTCTGAGTTAAGAACTCAGTAGTTCTGAGTATAGTAGCAAGGTGTCATATAGCAACTTGCTACACCTTAGAAATCTGGGAATTAACCGCAGAAGTCCTTAGGTACGTAGCAGGGAGCTATTACACACTGTAGATAATCTCTTCAGCGATACCCATTCCGTAGGAATCTGCCGAAACATATGGCGTCGAATGTCTCTTTGTACCAAGCGCCTGGAAAGGGTTTATCACCTACGAAATATACCTACCATCCTGATTAATCGAAAGGGGATGATAAATCGACCCAAGGAAAGATTGCAACGTAAAAAAACCAAAACCAAAAACGTCAATTCAACCTCTACAACACTATTAACCTATTCAAGAAATGTAGAAAACGAAAAGCAAGAATAAATTTCAATTAAAAAGAGTCTTACTACTTCTCTCAGAATTCTGAGTTAAGAACGCAGTAGTCCAGAGTATAGTAGCAAGGTGTCATATAGCAACTTGCAACGTCCCTTAGGAAACTGAGATACTAACCCAGAAGTCCTAAAGTACACAGCAGGGAGCTATTACACACTGTAGATAATCTCATCAGTGATACCGAAAGGGGATGATAAATCGACCCAAGGAAGGATTGCAACGTAAAAAAACCAAAACCAAAAACGTCAATTCAACCTCTACAACACTATTAACCTATTTAAGAAATCTAGAAAACGAAAAGCAAGAATAAATTTCAATTAAGAGTCTTACTACTTCTCTCAGAATTCTGAGTTAAGAACGCAGTAGTCCAGAGTATAGTAGCAAGGTGTCATATAGCAACTTGCAACGTCCCTTAGGAAACTGAGATACTAACCCAGAAGTCCTAAAGTACACAGCAGGGAGCTATTACACACTGTAGATAATCTCATCAGTGATACCCATTCCGTAGGAATCTGCCGAAACATGTGGCGTCGAATGTCTCTATGTACCAAGCGCCTGGAAAGGGTTTATCACCTACGAAATATACCTACCACCCTGATTAATCGAAAGGGGATGATAAATCGACCCAAGGAAGGATTGCAACGTAAAAAAACCAAAATCAAAAACGTCAATTCAAACCCTACAACACAATTAACCTCTTCAAGAAATGTAAAAAAGGAAAAGCAAGAATAAATTTCAATTAAAAAGAGTCTTACTACTTCTCTCAGAATTCTGAGTTTAGAACGCAGTAGTCCAGAGTATAGTAGCAAGGTGTCATATAGCAACTTGCAACGTCCCTTAGGAAACTGAGATACTAACCCAGAAGTCCTAAAGTACACAGCAGGGAGCTATTACACACTGTAGATAATCTCATCAGTGATACCCATTCCGTAGGAATCTGCCGAAACATGTGGCGTCGAATGTCTCTATGTACCAAGCGCCTGGAAAGGGTTTATCACCTACGAAATATACCTACCACCCTGATTAATCGAAAGGGGATGATAAATCGACCCAAGGAAGGATTGCAACGTAAAAAAACCAAAATCAAGAACGTCAATTCAAACTCTACAACACTATTAACCTATTCAAGAAATGTAGAAAACGAAAAACAAGAATAAATTTCAATTAAAAAGAGTCTTACTACTTCTCTCAGAATTCTGAGTTAAGAACGCAGTACTCCGAGTATAGTAGCAAGGTGTCATATAGCAACTTGCAACGTCCCTTAGGAAACTGAGATACTAACCCAGAAGTCCTAAAGTACACAGCAGGGAGCTATTACACACTGTAGATAATCTCATCAGTGATACCGAAAGGGGATGATAAATCGACCCAAGGAAGGATTGCAACGTAAAAAAACCAAAACCAAAAACGTCAATTCAACCTCTACAACACTATTAACCTATTTAAGAAATCTAGAAAACGAAAAGCAAGAATAAATTTCAATTAAGAGTCTTACTACTTCTCTCAGAATTCTGAGTTAAGAACGCAGTAGTCCAGAGTATAGTAGCAAGGTGTCACATAGCAACTTGCAACGTCCCTTAGGAAACTGAGATACTAACCCAGAAGTCCTAAAGTACACAGCAGGGAGCTATTACACACTGTAGATAATCTCATCAGTGATACCCATTCCGTAGGAATCTGCCGAAACATGTGGCGTCGAATGTCTCTATGTACCAAGCGCCTGGAAAGGGTTTATCACCTACGAAATATACCTACCACCCTGATTAATCGAAAGGGGATGATAAATCGACCCAAGGAAAGATTGCAACGTAAAAAAACCAAAACCAAAAACGTCAATTCAACCTCTACAACACTATTAACCTATTCAAGAAATGTAGAAAACGAAAAGCAAGAATAAATTTCAATTAAAAAGAGTCTTACTACTTCTCTCAGAATTCTGAGTTAAGAACGCAGTAGTCCAGAGTATAGTAGCAAGGTGTCATATAGCAACTTGCAACGTCCCTTAGGAAACTGAGATACTAACCCAGAAGTCCTAAAGTACACAGCAGGGAGCTATTACACACTGTAGATAATCTCATCAGTGATACCGAAAGGGGATGATAAATCGACCCAAGGAAGGATTGCAACGTAAAAAAACCAAAACCAAAAACGTCAATTCAACCTCTACAACACTATTAACCTATTCAAGAAATGTAGAAAACGAAAAGCAAGAACAAATTTCAATTAAGAGTCTTACTACTTCTCTCAGAATTCTGAGTTAAGAACGCAGTACTCCGAGTATAGTAGCAAGGTGTCATATAGCAGCTTGCAACGTCCCTTAGGAAACTGAGATACTAACCCAGAAGTCCTAAAGTACACAGCAGGGAGCTATTACACACTGTAGATAATCTCATCAGTGATACCCATTCCGTAGGAATCTGCCGAAACATGTGGCGTCGAATGTCTCTATGTACCAAGCGCCTGGAAAGGGTTTATCACCTGCGAAATATACCTACCACCCTGTTTAATTGAAAGGGGATGATAAATCTACCCGAGGAAGGATTGCAACGTAAAAAAACCAAAACCAAAAACGTCAATTCAACCTCTACAACACTATTAACCTATTCAAGAAATGTAGAAAACGAAAAACAAGAATAAATTTCAATTAAAAAGAGTCTTACTACTTCTCTCAGAATTCTGAGTTAAGAACTCAGTAGTTCTGAGTATAGCAGCAAGGTGTCATATAGCAACTTGCTACACCTTAGAAATCTGGGAATTAACCGCAGAAGTCCTTAGGTACGTAGCAGGGAGCTATTACACACTGTAGATAATCTCTTCAGCTATACCCATTCCGTAGGAATCTGCCGAAACATATGGCGTCGAATGTCTCTTTGTACCAAGCGCCTGGAAAGGGTTTATCACCTACGAAATATACCTACCATCCTGATTAATCGAAAGGGGATGATAAATCGACCCAAGGAAAGATTGCAACGTAAAAAAACCAAAACCAAAAACGTCAATTCAACCTCTACAACACTATTAACCTATTCAAGAAATGTAGAAAACGAAAAGCAAGAATAAATTTCAATTAAAAAGAGTCTTACTACTTCTCTCAGAATTCTGAGTTAAGAACGCAGTAGTCCAGAGTATAGTAGCAAGGTGTCATATAGCAACTTGCAACGTCCCTTACGAAACTGAGATACTAACCCAGAAGTCCTAAAGTACACAGCAGGGAGCTATTACACACTGTAGATAATCTCATCAGTGATACCGAAAGGGGATGATAAATCGACCCAAGGAAGGATTGCAACGTAAAAAAACCAAAACCAAAAACGTCAATTCAACCTCTACAACACTATTAACCTATTTAAGAAATCTAGAAAACGAAAAGCAAGAATAAATTTCAATTAAGAGTCTTACTACTTCTCTCAGAATTCTGAGTTAAGAACGCAGTAGTCCAGAGTATAGTAGCAAGGTGTCACATAGCAACTTGCAACGTCCCTTAGGAAACTGAGATACTAACCCAGAAGTCCTAAAGTACACAGCAGGGAGCTATTACACACTGTAGATAATCTCATCAGTGATACCCATTCCGTAGGAATCTGCCGAAACATGTGGCGTCGAATGTCTCTATGTACCAAGCGCCTGGAAAGGGTTTATCACCTACGAAATATACCTACCACCCTGATTAATCGAAAGGGGATGATAAATCGACCCAAGGAAGGATTGCAACGTAAAAAAACCAAAATCAAAAACGTCAATTCAAACCCTACAACACTATTAACCTCTTCAAGAAATGTAAAAAAGGAAAAGCAAGAATAAATTTCAATTAAAAAGAGTCTTACTACTTCTCTCAGAATTCTGAGTTTAGAACGCAGTAGTCCAGAGTATAGTAGCAAGGTGTCATATAGCAACTTGCAACGTCCCTTAGGAAACTGAGATACTAACCCAGAAGTCCTAAAGTACACAGCAGGGAGCTATTACACACTGTAGATAATCTCTTCAGTGATACCCATTCCGTAGGAATCTGCCGAAACATGTGGCGTCGAATGTCTCTATGTACCAAGCGCCTGGAAAGGGTTTATCACCTACGAAATATACCTACCACCCTGTTTAATTGAAAGGGGATGATGAATGGACCCAAAAAAGGATTGCAACGTAAACAAAACAAAAACCAAAAACGTCCAATATCAAAGAATAAACAATTGATCAACTAAAATTTAAACAACCATTCTATTCAACCCCTACAACACTATTAACCTCTTCAAGAAATGTAAAAAAGGAAAAGCAAGAATAAATTTCAATTAAAAAGAGTCTTACTACTTCTCTCAGAATTCTGAGTTTAGAACGCAGTAGTCCAGAGTATAGTAGCAAGGTGTCATATAGCAACTTGCAACGTCCCTTAGGAAACTGAGATACTAACCCAGAAGTCCTAAAGTACACAGCAGGGAGCTATTACACACTGTAGATAATCTCTTCAGTGATACCCATTCCGTAGGAATCTGCCGAAACATGTGGCGTCGAATGTCTCTATGTACCAAGCGCCTGGAAAGGGTTTATCACCTACGAAATATACCTACCACCTTGTTTAATTGAAAGGGGATAATGAATGGACCCAAAAAAGGATTGCAACGTAAACAAAACAAAAACCAAAAACGTCCAATATCAAAGAATAAACAATTGATCAACTAAAATTTAAACAACCATCCTATTCAACCCCTACAACACTATTAACCTCTTCAAGAAATGTAAAAAAGGAAAAGCAAGAATAAATTTCAATTAAAAAGAGTCTTACTACTTCTCTCAGAATTCTGAGTTTAGAACGCAGTAGTCCAGAGTATAGTAGCAAGGTGTCATATAGCAACTTGCAACGTCCCTTAGGAAACTGAGATACTAACCCAGAAGTCCTAAAGTACACAGCAGGGAGCTATTACACACTGTAGATAATCTCTTCAGTGATACCCATTCCGTAGGAATCTGCCGAAACATGTGGCGTCGAATGTCTCTATGTACCAAGCGCCTGGAAAGGGTTTATCACCTACGAAATATACCTACCACCTTGTTTAATTGAAAGGGGATGATGAAAGGACCCAAAAAGGATTGCAACGTAAACAAAACAAAAACCAAAAACGTCCAATACCAAAGAATAAACATTTGACCAACTTAAATTTAAACAACCTTCGTATTCAACCCCTACAACACTTTTTACCTCTTCAAGAAATGTAAAAAAGGAAAAGCAAAGAATAAATTTCAATTAAAAAGAGTCTTACTACTTCTCTCAGAATTCTGAGTTTAGAACGCAGTAGTCCAGAGTATAGTAGCAAGGTGTCATATAGCAACTTGCAACGTCCCTTAGGAAACTGAGATACTAACCCAGAAGTCCTAAAGTACACAGCAGGGAGCTATTACACACTGTAGATAATCTCTTCAGTGATACCCATTCCGTAGGAATCTGCCGAAACATGTGGCGTCGAATGTCTCTATGTACCAAGCGCCTGGAAAGGGTTTATCACCTACGAAATATACCTACCACCTTGTTTAATTGAAAGGGGATAATGAATGGACCCAAAAAAGGATTGCAACGTAAACAAAACAAAAACCAAAAACGTCCAATATCAAAGAATAAACAATTGATCAACTAAAATTTAAACAACCATCCTATTCAACCCCTACAACACTATTAACCTCTTCAAGAAATGTAAAAAAGGAAAAGCAAGAATAAATTTCAATTAAAAAGAGTCTTACTACTTCTCTCAGAATTCTGAGTTTAGAACGCAGTAGTCCAGAGTATAGTAGCAAGGTGTCATATAGCAACTTGCAACGTCCCTTAGGAAACTGAGATACTAACCCAGAAGTCCTAAAGTACACAGCAGGGAGCTATTACACACTGTAGATAATCTCTTCAGTGATACCCATTCCGTAGGAATCTGCCGAAACATGTGGCGTCGAATGTCTCTATGTACCAAGCGCCTGGAAAGGGTTTATCACCTACGAAATATACCTACCACCCTGTTTAATTGAAAGGGGATGATGAATGGACCCAAAAAAGGATTGCAACGTAAACAAAACAAAAACCAAAAACGTCCAATATCAAAGAATAAACAATTGATCAACTAAAATTTAAACAACCATCCTATTCAACCCCTACAACACTATTAACCTCTTCAAGAAATGTAAAAAAGGAAAAGCAAGAATAAATTTCAATTAAAAAGAGTCTTACTACTTCTCTCAGAATTCTGAGTTTAGAACGCAGTAGTCCAGAGTATAGTAGCAAGGTGTCATATAGCAACTTGCAACGTCCCTTAGGAAACTGAGATACTAACCCAGATTATCTACAGTGTGTAATAGCAGGGAGCTATTACACACTGTAGATAATCTCTTCAGTGATACCCATTCCGTAGGAATCTGCCGAAACATGTGGCGTCGAATGTCTCTATGTACCAGCGCCTGGAAAGGGTTTATCACCTACGAAATATACCTACCACCTTGTTTAATTGAAAGGGGATGATGAAAGGACCCAAGGAAGGATTGCAACGTAAAAAAACCAAAATCAAAAACGTCAATTCAAACTCTACAACACTATTAACCTATTCAAGAAATGTAGAAAACGAAAAACAAGAATAAATTTCAATTAAAAAGAGTCTTACTACTTATCTCAGAATTCTGAGTTAAGAACGCAGTAGTCCTGAGTATAGCAGCAAGGTGTCATATAGCAGCTTGCAATGTCCCTTAGGAAACTGAGATACTAACCCAGAAGTCCTAAAGTACACAGCAGGGAGCTATTACACACTGTAGATAATCTCTTCAGTGATACCCATTCCGTAGGAATCTGCCGAAACATGTGGCGTCGAATGTCTCTATGTACCAAGCGCCTGGAAAGGGTTTATCACCTACGAAATATACCTACCACCCTGATTAATCGAAAGGGGATGATAAATCGACCCAAGGAAGGATTGCAACGTAAAAAAACCAAAACCAAAAACGTCAATTCAACCTCTACAACACTATTAACCTCTAAAATGTAGAAAACGAAAAACGAGAATAAATTTCAATTAAAAAGAGTCTTCCCATTGTCCACTGGATTCTAGGATACTGACTTCGAACCTCGACCTAACCCAAACAAAATTAAATTTATATAAAGCATTATTTAATGATAATAATTTGTATATTGTAAAAATAAATCTGAAAGTAATTGTGGAAATAAATGATGTACATACATTAAGTAAAACTTTCACAACAGTATAGTCGAAAAGTGAATTTCCTGTGAAAAAGAGAACAATTTCTCGAATAGACTACAAAATTCAAATATAAAAATTGCAAATACAGTTTGTAAGTATAAATAAATATATATTGTATAAATGGTCCATTGATAACTCAACTGATAAGTTTCTTCTACCCTTATCTGTAACACAAAAGGGAACAAGTTTAGATTCCACTTATATTGCGTAACTGTCAAAGAAATATAAAAAACAAAAATAATTTTACATTAGAAAATGTACTAAATGCTCACCCCGAACGTCTTGGCTACATCCTAACACTTGACAAAATCCTTCTGGTATCTGATTTAACTTCTACGGAGTAGTTGATCTGGTTCCAGCGTTGATTCCTCTTCTATCCATCCATCCCCACATACCTACTCAGCAATCTGGAGTTTAGGTACCGTGTGGGTTTTGGCTGACTGTACTATTTGCCTCCATCTTTTCCCGTCCATTGTAAGATCCTCGTTTACCTCTACGCCCATAATATTAAGGTCTTTTTCGATGTTGTTTCTCCATCTGCTATGTGGTCGTCCTGGTGGTCTTCGGCGTGTTGGTTTTCCATACTAATTTTGCCTTGTTGGTTCTTGCTGAAAACAAACCAAAGTACTGGATTAGTATATTTATTATTTGATCCTAAACCAAAAAGAAAAACATCTGAATTTTTAAGGAAATAATTTTTTCAAAATGTTACCTTAAAGAAATTAAATATTGCTTATTAAAAAAATAATATCGACAGTCTAAAACATACTAACCACTCCTCAGAAAGTAAGAACCAAAAGTAATATTTGAAAAATAGGAATGGAAAAATCTTTGAAGACCAGAAATTATCACAATTATAAACCTATATGAATAATGACAAATTTAATTTTACTTATATTTATTATTATGCCATATTAAAACCATCCACTGACATCATATTTTCGCGCAGCTGCAGTGATACCAAACATCAAAATTTTAAACTTTGAAAACATTTTTTTTAATTTACTTGAATGATGAAATTTATTGTACCAACCTCTGTGAAAGTCCATCATATTAAGAACAAATAAGAAAGAACTTTTTAACAAAACAGCTGTCAAACTAAAAGTTAATATTTTTTAGACAAACCGTAGAAGCTTTGTCAGAAAATTTTTTCTTTGTTCTTACTTGAATAAATAATAAATTAAATTTATTGTACCAACTCTTACTTTTTGGAAGTCCATCTTATTAAGAATAATAAAAAACTCTTCGTTTCAACGTAACTTGGAAGTTAAATAATCAAAGGAATAAGAACATGACCAACGAAACTTTTTAGATTTTTTTGAACTTGAAATAAAAAGACATCTAGCAGATTAACAATTTAAAGTTGTAAATGAACATATAAATCTTGGAAGTTTTCCACTATTAAACTGTTTACTTTGATTGTCTTCATTTTTTATATCGGTATAATATAATGTTTAAAATATTTTGTCGAGCTGACTGCCTTTACCTTTTGTTGTCCGATATTGATAGTTTTTTATATTACTTAAAATGTTTGGATGATTCAATGGAATAATTTTTAAAATGTAAAAACATTATATTATAATAAATATTATTAATATAAAAAAGCTAATACTAGTATCTGATTTCTAACAATAGATATAAGACATAAGACATAGATGTGACTAAAATATATTTTTTAAACAAACCATATAAGCTTTATTAAAAAGATCTTTCTTTGTTCTTACGTGAATAAAAAATAGATTGTTACATAATAAAAAGAATAAGAACATTAACAACGAAAACTATGAACAAAATTGCTACGTTTATTTAACAAAATGTTTATTTTTAATTCAATAACAGCTGTTTCGATTGACATGTTGGAGTTACGAGTTACATTTGATTTTTACAAAGTCTTATGTTAATTCAGTAGTTTGAGACTAGACCAAGTATTGAAGCAATAAGAACAGAATTAAGATATTCTTAAACTTTAAATAAGAAGACATAATCAAAAAAAGTTGTAAATGAACATATAAATATATTTGAAGTTTTCCACTATTAAACTGTTTACTTTGATTGTCTTTAGTTTTTCTATCATATAATGTCAGAAATATTTTGTCAAGCAGCTGTCAATCATCACCTTTTGTTGTCCGATATCAATAGTTTTAATATTATTTAAAATGTTTGGATAATTAAATAAAATACTTAATTGTTAAAATGTAAAAATATTATTAGGTATTTTTTCGTGCACGGGTACCTACCTATTAAAGCCTCTTTTTTATTAATTATTATATTATATTATTAATATAAAAAAGCTACTATCGGTGGCTATGAATGTCACACAAATACATTGTGATTGTTAAGATCAGCTTGATATTGTTTTTTCCTGGATACTCTTGGATAAATTTTTCTTTAAAGATCAGTTTAAAGGAATATCTAGATCTAGGAATTTTTAAAGATACCTATAATGGTTTAGAGAAGTACATTTTTCAATAAAAAAATCAGTTTATGGTTAAAACGGCCTATAGAAATACGGCTTTAGAAAAAAAATCAATTTTTAATTGTTATCAATGTATAACTTATATGTTACATAACCTATATACCTACCTATAAATTGTACAATTTCTTAGTTATAATCCCAAAATTACTAATACTTAAGTACTAAATTTAATTTTTTATTTCCAAAACCAATAATATTAAATAATTCATTTTAAAGCATGAAATAATAAAAAAATCATATAAATGGCTTATAGAAATAAATTTTTCAATAAAAAAAATCAGTTCACAGTTATAACGGCCTATACGGCTTTAGACAAAAAATCAGTTTTTAATTGTTATCAATATATAACTTACATGTTACATAACTTACCTACCTATAAATTGTACACTTTCTTGATATTTAATTAAATAATAAAATTACTAGTATCACAAGTAATAGTATATTACATAACGAGTGTGGAAAGTGAAGGATTACGCATGAGTGAAGTTTAGCACGAGCCGCGTAGTGGCGAGTGCGGAAACGTAACGAGTGCAAGAAATACACTTTCCAACGTGTTGTGTACACGATTTTTCCTACGACCCCAAAATTTCTTATTATAATAAATATTTTAAATTTATTTATAAAATTTATTTTAATTGTTAGTCATGTTAAAAATTAGGATTTAAACGAGTTTATATATTGCATGGAAATATAATTAATTACAATCAATTAACCACCTTTCTCAGGAATTCACATCAAAATTCTTTATTAGCTAAATGACATTTTAATTTTTTTTGTGGGCTCTATAAAAATTAAAAGTAAAATGGTCAGTTGGTGAAATTAATTGAAAAGTAATGTAATAATAATAGACACAAAGATAATTGTGAACAGAAACACAAACATAACTTCAAAAATCCACATTCGACACATGCACGGAACATAAACACAATATAAAAAAGAAGAATAAACTGTTCTTCTTTCTAAAAGTGTTTTTATAAAAATAATAATACTGAATAAAAATATGTTTATTTTTTAAAAATTTAAAAACCTATAAGAAACTTTATTCTTTATTCTTACTTTATACAGAAAAATTTGTATTGGCAATTACAATACAATATTTGACACAAGGAAGATTTAAAAAAAAATTAAATGGTCCTTGCTTTGACATTTATGTGTTTTTACTATTGATAAATTTGACGTAAATGTCACAGCTCATAGAACTATATTTTTTTACTTTTCAATACGTGTGTTGATATTTACTTTTCAATACGTGTATTGATATTAGCTACTTTCTTAAGTACAAATAAGTGTGCAAACTAGCACTTTCATATGTGGTCGTAGGAAAAATGTATTTTTATATCTATTAAAATGAACATTCGACACCTAACAGTGTATTCGAGAAAGTGAATCATATTAGTACGTAAGTAGTAATTTTAATTTTTTATCACCAAAACCAATAAATAATAATTAAATAATTCATTTAAAGCATATAATGATAAAAAAATCATATTTTTAAACTAAATTGTAAAAATTAAATTTTATTAAAACCTACAATTGAGCAAATATTACAGCAGAAAAATTAAAACTCGTAAATTCTTTTTTAATTTTCATACAAAATTATTCTTTTAGTAAAATTAAAAACTTACCTAATATGTATTCATAAATTATTTATTTAAAACAACACAAAATCCACACTATATTAAAATTTACACAATCAATTTATCACCGGCCAATATAATTTTAAGCACATTAACCTTTCTCGACCTAATTTTTACTTTTTACTAAAACTAAATACCTAAATAGGCATATATGCAACTACAGGAATTTCATTGCTTGGTGGATTTTTTTGACAATTACATTTTGATTGGTTGTTACTGGGAGCGTCTAACTTCCGTCTGGCAACAAAAAAAGCTTTTTTCTAGGAATTATTTTTTGCTTCGTCTAGGAATTATTATTTCTTTCGCCCTCGTCCAAATAAAATTTTTTATCGCAAATGTGGAAAAATTATACCTAGTTATAATTATATCAAAGTAGGTATATTTACGTTGATATAGTAATAATTATAAATATTTTATAATAATTTATGAGTAGATGTACTATGAGAGTTCTAACCTTAGACCATATACAAATAGACGTCAATTTTCTGTCCTTGTTGTGAAGCCAAAATAACTTTATGTTGTGTTCTATAACTAATGTTTACAAACAAATCCACGTTTGAATAAAACTTCTTCGGTTGTTTTCGTATATCTTCGACTGCACTGTCTCTTATAGCATGGAACATTACGAATCATATGTAAACATTAATCTTACCCTGTTCATAAATTAATTGTGGTATTGTTTTCGTTGTATTAATTTTGGGTTAAAGTTATGATTTAAGAATTTTGATTAGAGTTAAAACCTTGTTAGGTACCTATTAAAATACATTTGCGCCGCTGGTATTTGTTGTTTGTAAACAGTACCGCCCACACACCTCATCCCGTAGCTCCACGAACTTCATGCGACAAAGAGAGATAATATTGGCTTCAGTATGTTGTTCAGAAAAATGACGTCACAGCCAGTCTATTTGTATATGGTCTAAGGTTCTAACCCACTAGAGGAGTGGGGGTACCTCCGTATATACAGCATAGGAGTTCTGGAACGGTTCTGAACTGTCGGACTGTGGTTCTGAATTGTGGACCAGTTGTTTATTTGGAATAGTTGTGTTATATTATAATGATTAAATAATTGAGCGATTGGAACGAATTTTATTGGAATTATTAAAGAAGTGTACGAGTTTGTGTTGTATTGCGGGTTGCCTGCTGGTTTGAAAAAAAGGGGCTGCGTGGCGGCCGCTGGTGGGATTTGAACCTACGGACCGTCGGTAGAATTTTTATAATTTAAGCGCCCTTACCCACTGGGCTGCTAGGACCGAAGGATTATATATGTTAAGAATAGGTATTTAAACTCGCGTCGCGTGGGTGTGCATTGATCGATGGTCGCGTCGTTTGCGAATATCGTACGGGGCGTGGGCTAATTTTCGTCGTGTCGCAAAAAATCTCGTTACATACAGGGTCGGTAAAAATGTTAATAAAAATATCGTTACATACAGGGTGGCAAAAATGTTAATTTGATCGAACATGTGGTTTGTAAAAATAGCATGAGGTAGCGGATCGTTGCTAATTAGTTGTTTATATACGGGACAGTTCTCCATTTTCTCTTTATAATCTATACGGGAATGTAAAATTACGACACATTGATTGTCAAAAGGGTACGATGCTAAGACGTCATCACACATGTTTTACAAGGGTCATCGACAATAATGTTAGTTACAGATCGGAAATTAGACCGTCCAAATATCGGATGACCGTCGCAGATGTGTCTTGTTTTATTTGTTATCTGTTTATATACAGGAGGATGGTACAAATAGAGGTATCTGATCGTACAGTTTTCATCGAATTTGGTCTGTGATAGGTATCTTGTAATCTAATCATATACAGGGTATGTCGGGATACTAAACAACTTTTTGTATTTAAAATATCAATTTGATGATATGGTACGGGTTAGATACGGGATATACACAGGGTTTGTCGCGATGAATTAGATCGTCGAAATATCGAATTATGATCATTCTTAATACGGAAACGGTTAGGGGGTATGTGGCAAAAATGTCGGTGTCGGCCGTGAATTAAAAATGTCAATTCGATCATTCGTAAGACGTATATTATGATGTGGGTAAAAGATAATTTCGAGTGTACAGGGTATATCGCGAAGATCATTCGTAAGAGGGGGATGTCAATTTTTTATACGGGATATGTCTGCATATACAGGGTTTGTCGCGAATTATATCGTCGACAAATAAAAAATGTCGTTACATTAACGGGGGTATAGTCGTGAATTTTATATTAAAAATGTCAATTCGATCATTCGTATATGGTGCGGTGGTCATTTCGAGTGTACAGGGTATATCGCGAAGATCATTCATAAGAGGTACGGGGGATGTCAATTTTTCATAAGTGGTATGTATACAGGGCCGTCCAAATATCAGATGGATGTCGCAGATGTCTTGCTTGTTTATATACGGACACAAATAAAGGTTTCGTTTTCACGTATTCAAATACTGAAGGCGTCGTTTTGCCAATTTCTACTCCAGTGTACAGGGTATGTCGTGAAGATCATTGGTAAGACGTAGTACGAGGGTTTTTATATAAGGGCATATCGAGACCGTCCAAATGGACGTCGCAGACGTGAAAAATGTTTTATCTGTTATCTGTTTATATACAGAGTATGGTACAAATAGAGGTTTCGTTCTCAAATTCTGATCGAACAGTTTTCATCGAATTTGATAATCTTCTGTGATAGATATCTTGGTACATAATCTAATCATATACAGGGATACTAAGAAATGTTAGAAATATCAATTTGATGATATGGTACGGGTCATTTTGAGTTAGATACAGGTCTGCATATACAGGGTTTGTCGCAAATTAGACCGTTGAAATATCGGATTATGATCATTCTTAATACGGAAACGGTATGTGGCAAATAAAAAAATGTCGTTACATTAATGGTTATACGGGGTATAGTCGTGAATTTTATATTAAAAATGTCAATTCGATCATTCGTAAGACGTATATGATTTGGGTCAAAGATCATTTCGAGTGTACAGGGTATATCGCGAAGATCATTCGTAAGAGGTACGGGGGATGTCAATTTTACATATCATATACAGAGTATGTCGGAATGCCAAGCAACTTATAAACATTAAAAATATCAATTCCTAAGTGTTATGGTCAAAGGTCCTTTTGAGTTAGATACGGGATATGTCTGCGTATACAGGGTATGTCACTAATTAGACCGTCAAAATATCGGATTAAAATTGTAAATCGTTGCAGATGTGAAAAATGCCTGGCTTTAGTTGTTTCTGTTGGGGTATGGCGCAAATAAAGTTATCCAAATTCTGATCGAATAGTTTTCATCAAATCATTTCAAATCATTTACAGGGTATGTCGGGATACCAAACAACTAAGAATTTTTGTATTAAAAATCAATTTGATGATATGGTACAGGTCAGAGGTCCTTTTGAGTTAGATGCGGGATATGTCTGCGTATACAGGGTATGACACTAATTAGACCGTCAAAATATTGGATTAAAATTGTAAATCGTTACAGATGTTAAAAATGCCTGGCTTTAGTTGTTTTCTGTTTATATACGGGGTATTAAACAAATAAAGGTATACAAATTCTGATTCGCGGAGTTCTACTACTTTAATAAGTTCAGTTTTTGTCATATTTAGGGTCTTTAGTCTTTATATTTTTTCATCTTTTAAATTTTCATGTTGTAAAACACCCAGTCTGTCATCTTTTCTATGTCGAGATACCAAACAACTAAGAATTTTTTGTATTAAAAATATCAATTTGATGATATGGTACGGGTCAAAGGTCATTTTGAATTAGATATTCTATACGAGAAATGTCTGCATATATATATTAAGAACGAAAACACCATCGAGAAGCAGGTATGCATCCTTCTATGCTATTTTTAGCCTAGGTCTTGGGCCGCGGATATCAACACAAAGGGCCCTCAAAAAGGGACAAAATACGGAGCATATCAAGACCGTCCAAATATCGGATGGACATCACAGATGTGTCTTGCTTTAGTTGTTTTCTGTTTATATACGGGGTATGGCACAAATAAAGATTTAGTTTTATCGAAATCGGTAATTTTCTCAGTTAAATGCCTATGTACATAATATAATCATATACAGAGTATATGTTGCCAAGCAACTTATAAACATTAAAAATATCAATTCCTAAGTGTTATGGTACAGGTCTAAAGTCCTTTTGAGTCAGATACGAGATATGTCCCAATTAAACCGTCAAAATATCGGATTAAAATTATAAATCTTTGCAGATGTGAAAAATACCTGACTTTAGTGGTTTTCTGTTTATATACGGGGTATCGCACAAATAAAGGTATCCAAATTCTGATCGAACAGTTTTCATCAAATTCGGCCTGTTAGATACCTATGTACAAAATCTAATCATTTACAGGGTATGGCGAGATACCAAACAACTAAGAATTTTTGTATTAAAAATATCAATTTGATGATATGGTACGGGTCAAAGGTCATTTTGAATTAGATATTCTATACGAGAAATGTCTGCATATATATATTAAGAACGAAAACACCATCGAGAAGCAGGTATGCATCCTCGAGCGCATACCAACCCTTCGATGCTATTTTTAGCCTAGGTCTTGGGTCGCGATTATCAACACAAAGGGCTCCCAAAAAAAGGACAAATTAGGGAGATAAGAAATTAAAAGTTTTTTCGCTAGTTATTCGATGATGTAACATAAACTTCTTTTAAATTTTTATAACGCTACTACAATATATTTAAAGTGGAACTTCGAATTGTAGCGCAGCAACTGCATCTACAAGCATATATACAGATTACGTCGTGAATTAGGATGTAAAAAAGAAAAATTTGTTTATGTTGTGTACGTCAGTCGATAATGTAAGGTATAAAAGTATGTCATATAGTTACAAAAAATACATTGTTATGCTTTCCATATCGTTAACTAATAAATTATACATTGGGTATAAATTGTAACAATCCAGACAACAGTGACTACTGTTTTCATGAACCATTGTTTTGTAAAAAAAAAATTGGTCTATTTATGTATTTGAACCAAACACCTATATTAATGTTTTAAATAATTCTTCTATAAACTATTACGATTCAGATGATAATCACTACATTTAAGTACCATTGTTAAAAAATGGCCTATATAAGATAAATATCTAAACTACGACACTAAATACACCATAATAAAAGTATTACTTCCATAAATTCTACGTGAGGTGTCATTTTTATCACGATCCTTGTTTATATATAAGGGATAAAGGTTTAGTTCTCATGTATCCAAATATCGAGCAGTTTTCGTCGTAATTCGGTCCTTCTCGCTGTATGTTGGGCAACTAAACAACTTAGAAATTTTATATTAAAAACGTTAATTTGATCATTTGTAAAGCGTATATGATCTAACGACTTTCTGCTGAGATTAATATTCGACATCATAAATATTTTTAAAACTGGAAACCTTGACAACCGTTGAAAATATCTGATATCTGAAAAATATGTTTACTTATATTAAATAGTTGTCATAAATAAAACCGGAAACTTTGATGGTCATTTAAAAGATGACAGCACCATTTTTATTGCAAGGACATTGCTTTAACTATTACATAAAAGATGGCGTTATTTATTTATGTTTTGGAATAAATATGGTAGATTGAATCATCTTTAAAACTTCTGCACACCGCTATCAACAACACGCCCTACAACAGCGAGAAAATGAAAGTCGATACTGTTTTTGCAATGACATGTGTAAAATTGACATCTATTTTTGTTTTGATTTTTAAAATTCAGTACGTTTGTAGCTTCTTTTATCTAATTTTTAACATTTCTTCGGGGATTATTAAATCTGTTATAGACTGCTTAACACAAATTTATAGAATAAAGTGCCTTTAACAGAATTAAATTGGTAATACCTTTTTTTGAGACTTCCTCCAAATGCAAAATGTCAAATTAAAGAATCAATTAGAAAATATTTGCTTGTCTGAGAAGAAAAACAAGAAGAAGTAGCAGCCTACGTAAGTGAGTAGTGTTCGTATTAACTGGATAGGATCAGTAGAAGTAGTAGTAGTAGAATACACACTAGCTTTTGATTACGTCTATAGACAATTATCACAAGCCATGTAACCAATGAGACGTATTCAACCCACAACGCTATAACCACCACCAACACCATGTTCTACCACAGAACAGAAGAACAATGAAGTAGATAGTATTTTAATAAATTATTTATTTAGTGGCATTTATTTTTGTTTCAATTTTAAAAATTATCTTAAAAATTATAAAGCGGAAATTTTACATTTACAAACAATATGAAAATCAATGAATACACAGTGTGTTTTAATAATAATAAATAATCCATATTTTCTCAACCATTCTTTTTTAAATAATTATTAGAATGGTAATATACCATTACAAAACAAATTACGGAGACGTTGTACAATACGGTCCAGAGATGACGTGGCAGGGGTTTGTATCTTGGACTATATTTCAAGTTTTTCATGATGTACCGCCAAATTTGTGAACGTCAATAATTTCTGGAAAAAACACCAAAGGTGAGACGATATTTCTTGTACAGAAATTCCGCGTTTTGATGACCATGAACGTTAAAATAGTCTCCAGCATACAATAACTTCCTCTTAAATATTTTATTTATTTTAGAATAATCTACATCTCTTTTAACGCCATACACATTCCTTTCCAAGTAGAATGCCAAACAATACATGAAATAATTTCAATAAGGTGCAGTCAATAATAAAACTGAAATAGTAGAAAATTGTTTCCACCTGCACCCAAGGTAAAGAAACTTAACAGTTTCTATACCAAGCTTGACCGTTTTCTATGAAAAAACAACTACTTCCTAGGCTATATGCCCCAACGGACATTGAATTACTTTCCAATAGAAAACGTGATGGTGACCGACTTCGTCGATACTTTCATAGAAAACGGTCAAGCTTGGTATAGAAACTGTTAAGTTTCTTTACCTTGGGTGCAGGTGGAAATAATTTTCAACTATTTCAGCTTTAAAGCCAATTTATATGGTGTGTTCTTTGGTAATTAATAATCCAGATAATATAAAAATTGGCATATTTAAAAAATTTAATATATTCATGCATATACTAGCGTACATATTAGCAGTCCATGATTTAATAGTAGAACAGTACTGGAGGATTTTATGATAATCAGACTTAAACAAGCCGAACATTGTTTTAATAAACCTTTCTATATTGGGATGGTCATTCTAGATTTGGCTAAAACTGTAATGTACGACTTCCACTATGATTTGATTGTGGGTAGACAGATGTATACTACTTGCATACAGATACTGACAGTTTTATATATGAAATAAAGTTTGAAGATGTATATAAAAAAGTTATCGATAAAGAAATTTAACACTTCAGACTATGCTCCAAATAACGTATACAGTATTCCTCACGTAAATTAAAATATTTTAAAACTAAGGAGGGATGAAGCCAATAAGAAAATAATAACACATTTTGTTGGGTTACGGTCTAACACGCGAATATTTATGTATTATTATAATATGTGTATATTAAATACCACCGCAATAAACGAATTTGTAATTGATGAACATTTACCCCAAATTTTGATGCTTAAAATATTTAAAAATAATGCTCATGTAGGATGTAATCTATAATAATGCCGAACGTAGCACAAAAAGCTTGATTTAATATCAGTCACAAAAACCGTTACATAAATTCACAAGAACGTGACTACTAATTTGTCCTATCAGGAGATTGAACTTTTTTAATGTTCAAATTTAGAAAAAAAAAATATTTATTCATCTATACTATACCTAAAAGTATGATTTTAACTTTTAGTAAGTTCGGGTCTCTTTTAAAAGAAAATAATCTAAATATTTGTCTACATGTTCGAAAACATTCAGACGTAGTATACGCCAGAGAAGATATTTTTAATTTATATCGTCATAAATATTACAGGTGTCAAAATGGCTAAAGTAGCTAAAGTAGGTAATATTTCAATTGAAAAGTAGCTACGATTACCCACAACGATTTACATCCTCCTAAACAACCAGTCATACCTTTTTACGAACAGGGTCCGTATAGATTTATTAATCATCATCGTGAAGATTGGATTAGATAGAAAACGTGGATATTATGTTCAACTACTAATCATAAAGTTGTAACATTATTGTATACAAGTCTCCTCAAGATAGTGCTTATAACAGTAATGCTGCTGCTGCTTAAATCAAATCACATGATTCAAGGGGTAGTGTAGGAAATTAAGAGTTGGATAGAATTTTGGAAAACTATGATATGGTTGCAAAATCTGAAAATGTATACCTACTTTATATGAATGACGAATGATTATTTCCTAGCGTAGACGACGACGACGACGACAAGTTACAACCTGTTTCTTAACAAGAATAAACTTGTGTTGTTTGGGTTGTGAAGACTATTATTTCATCGTGTTTTGGGATACAAACTTTGTCGCCATTGTCGTTACATTATACGGGGTTGTCTGCAGATCGCGACGTCATGCAGATCGGTATGTGATAGTGTTATATCCTCATAACCATCAAAAGAAGTAAGTACGGCAACAGTGCCAGAATGTTAAAAAAACACGATATATATAGGAGTACAACATGTGAATGTAAATATCTGTATATACAACGAGACTGTAGTGTAATAAAGAAACAATAAAGTTATAAAACTATCGCCTTTGTATAATTATCAATCGAGGATAGAACAATTATGGCGACGAGGATGAAATAAAATTAACAGTGAATAAATCAAATCAATTAAAAGTGTCGGTATCGAGTTGTGTAAAAAAATATATATAAAAATGGCGTCTACAGTACCGAGATTCATAGAATTTTGTCCCCAATCTGATGAGTGGAGTATCTATAAGGAAAGGCTTGAACAGCACTTTGTAGCAAGCAGTATAACTGAAGAGAAAGTAAAAACCGCAGTTTTATTGAGTTCAATAGGTCCAGAAACATATAAGCTTCTACGTGACTTATGTCATCCTATGCTACCCAAAGAAAAATCATTCGACAATTTATGTGGTCTACTCAATGGTCAATATAATTTCCAATTCAGCGTGTGGAGAGAACGACGAAAATTTTATGATTTAAAGCAAAGTGACGAAGCCACCCAAGCAACCAAAAGACGTCCATACGACGTCATAATTTAGACGTAATGACGTCATTTTTTGACGTCCCTATGACGTACTCACGACGTGAAAAAGTCACATGATTTTGACGTCATTTGGTGACGTCCCTACGACGTCATAATTTAGACGTAATGACGACATTTGGTGACGTCCCCCTGACGTCATATTAAGACATTATATACACAGTTCTAAATTATTTATAGGATTTTAAAAATGTATAGGAGAAGTTATTAATAATAATAAATTAGTAAATAAAAAATTTTTATTCTCTACTCATAAAAATAAAACAATAATACATTATAAATCAAATAAAAATACATAACACATAAAATACATATTACAGTATCAAATATAAAAATATTTCATAAATAGTTCATCGATGAATAAAAGCACATGCCTCAACTTGTACATCTAAACAAAAAGGTAGCCATCTTTTTAAAGGTGATTATAATTTTTCATTTCTGTCTATTTTATTGAGGATGAGCATAGTAGAATGTTTGATATTGTATTTCTTAATATAAATCTTAGAAAACCTACTTTTCTTTCTAATTCCTGGGATAACTCTCCTAGCCACAACACAACTTGCACAATTCACGTTAACTTCACAACATATAACAACTACTTCCATCAAGTCGTTGTTTCACGTGTGCTGTTGTTTCACTTGTCAAAAATACCGGAAACGGAAAACACCCCAATGACGAGGAATGTATACAATGAAGCGGGAGATTTAAACAAATCTGTCACTCCGAATTCCAAAGTAAAATATACGTATAGAGGATTAATCACGAATGTGGATACTATCTACTAAAATGAATTATGTAAGATACAAATCAATCAGAGTGTAGTAGGAACATATTTAAATCAATTATATACCGGGGTAGGGGAAAAATTGTGTGTTGAAATCTGCATCCGTAAGATATGTTACGATATGCATTTCTATCGCTGGTATACTGTGAACACACGGTGTTGGAAGGCCGAATCAAATCGTCTTTGGCTAACATTTTTTAGAAAGATAACTTTTTATTAAAGTCAAGAAACAGACGTTATACCGACGTCGTTCATAAGACGTCGTTACATCGACGTCGTACCAACGTCTATACACTGACCTATGACGTCTGTGACCAAATATCACCAAATAAGGACGTCGCCACGACGTGATGTTTAGTCAGCTGGTTACCTGGGGGTCGATTCTCGAGTGTGTGCGCCTGAAAAAGTATACTTTTTCTATCGTATGAAAAATAGCGCACAGAATTATTTTTTCGCATTCTCCAACAAAATACCAACGCATACGAAATTAAAAGTGATCGTCTATAATAGTCAATTTGACAACATGGTACATTTAAGCAAAACCATAGAAGAGATTTATGTTGTGTGGACTAAAGTAGGGTTATTTAAATTTAAGTTACGTATGCCTATGCCTTTACTTGAGGTTGAAAACGCATTCGTGTTTTATGTAGGGAAAAAATATTTTATATTTGATTTATACCACATATTACATATTTGCATTGTGTAAATAAAATAATGGATTTTACAAATAAAAAATCAAAAATAAGCGGAGAACAAAAAACACTTTTGATAGATCTTGTAGAACAAAATGCAGAAATAAGAAATGGCAAGTTTTCCTCTGAATTTACATATAAAAGTTCCCAAAACTGTTGGAGAGAAATTGCCTTACAACTTAATGCAATGGGACCAGTAAAAAAAGACTGGAAACAGTGGCAAAAGGTATGTTATCTTAATATTAAAAGAAATGAAAAATAATATACAATTTTTAGAGTTGGCAAGATATAAAAACAAAAACAAAATGTAGGGGTTCTGAATTAAGAAGGCATATGCAACAGACTGGTGGAGGAGAGCCACAAAAAGAATTGTCTGTATTAGAAAAAAGGGTTCTCAACATAATTGGAAGTGTAGCAGTAAGTGGGCATCCTAACACACCAACTTCAAATGTTTCTTTTGAACATAAAGAGGTTGAAACTGAAAATATTGTTTTGGAACATAATTATTATGAACCTGATTTTCCTGAAATTATTGTTGATAATGAGGTTAACTTGGAAGAATCAAATCAAATACTTCAGTCAAATGTGGAAAAAGTTTCAACATCTTTATCTAATAGAGACAATATGGATTTTTTACAAGACATGAATTTTAATGAAGAAAATAAAAGTACACCCGAACCCAAACAAAATAATAAAAATACTAATAAAAAAGACTTTTTAAAACAAGAAGACTGGACAACAGTTTACATACTTAGAAGCTAGTAGAGCAAACAGAAGCTAAATTAAAATTTAAAAAATCGTATTATGAAAAAAATTGATATTAATGCAAGAGTCGAATGAAGTACAAAGAAATATTGCAGTAGCTCTAAATAGAATAGCTGAAGCATTAGTTTGATTGTAGTTATAGTTTTATAGGTTTATTTCTTTTACTATCCATTATTGTATTACTCATTAATATTTATACTTAGCTTTATTGTTTATGTTATATTTAAATTGATTTATTTGAACTTATTTTTTTATTAAGAGTTTATTTTGCCAGTATACAGCAATAGCATATTTGTGATACTATTTATGTTTTATTCTTAGGATTTTTTAAATTTGTTCTTAGTATTTGTTTTCTTAGTTCATTGGTTTTATTTAAATTAATACTATTTTTAAGTTTGTTGAATATTTATTATAAAAATAAAAAATATCAATCATTGAAAAATATTGCTTTTTTAAAATTAAGTGAAATAATTTCTTATTATTTGATCTCTAACTCTTCTTCCAGCAACAAGTTCAAAGGTTTCCACGATTTTGAGCCAAATTTTCTTCATTATTTGGAAGTGGTGGTAATAATCCAAAATCCCAGTCATTCATGTTTTCATTGTCTTCTGGTGGAGGAAGGTCATTTATTAAACAAAAAGTTATGTAACATTACACAACAATTTATTATTTTTGATGCTCTTTCTGGATGGTAATGTAATACACGGTGTTTCAGCAAACATCGAAATCTAGACTTGAGAAGTCCATTGCATCTTTCAATTGTACTTCTGGCACTTCTTTGGCAATTATTATATCTTTCTTGAGGACTGTTTGGCTCAATAATTCCACTTAAAGGAGTTAGTAGCCATGGTCTACAAGCATAACCAGAATCACCTAAAAGGATATAAAAATATATTTTGGTAAATTTCTAGTTTATTGTTAATTACCTACCTATTAAAATTAATGAACTATGCCCATTTCGGTGTAACCTTTGCAATAAGTTATTGACTTCACAATTATTCCAAATGAAAGCATCATTTGTATTTCCTGGATATTGGGCGCATACATTTAATACTTTTAGGTCTGCATCACATATCTGAAAAAAGGACAAAACTAGAGTTATAAAATTTCATCAAATATTGTAACAGTTTATTATAAAGTAAGTATTTACCAGTTGTACATTAATTGAATGGTATCCTTTTCTGTTTACATATGCTGCCTCAGGATATAATGGATCTTCAATTTTTGGAGCTATGATAGCCACATGTGTACAATCAATAGCTCCAATCACACCAGGAAAACCATATTTGTTGAAAAAACTGTAAAGAAATAAATGTTATATTACCTACCTAAAAATTTTTAAAAATAAACTTACCCCATCTGAATTCTCATCATTTCTTCCATAGTGTTTGGAAAATTTACAAAATTTCTGAACACATTTGGTGTGTTCATAGCATCGGATACTTCTTTAATGGCTCTACTTATAGATGACTGAGAAACAGCTAAATTTACATTTTTCCACAGCTATACTGGTAGCTGCCATAAGCGAAAAAATGTAAAGCAATTAGTACCTGATAATTGAATAGTAATTAAAGATGTTATCTTTTCACGAGTGCGTAACTAAAACTTACCTTTGTTTTAACGCTTAATGCACTTTTTCTCGTATCTGCAGGTATGACGGGTTCTAATATTTCAATAAGTTCTTCTACCATATCTTTACTAAGCCGATATTCCCTAATAAATTGCTTATCTGATAATTTTATAAATGGATCATCTCGAACATGAAATACCCGATCGGGTTCGTTTTCCAATATTTCAGCTTCCTCTAAATCCATAAGGACTAATAAATTTAAATATTCATCAAAATTGGCCATTTTATATAACATCAATTACATTACGCATTAGGTTATACTTAATATCCACACAAAACAAAACAACAAAAAATATTTTGTTTTGTGAACATATCGTATACTTTTAACAGGAAACTAGTGGTTTTAGACCAAACGTTACAAAGTATTCGATACAAAACGTATACAATTATTAGTACATGGTTCAAGAATTCAACATTATTAAAAGTATACGACTTTATATCAATAACGTATACAAAATCCTAGCGCACACACTCGAGAATCGACCCCCTGGGCATAAGTGAATGGTATGCCAAAGTTCGCGGTTCAGCTAGAAATTGCAAATTCAATAATGACCTTAGTAAAATTTTAAAAGATAAATTTATATGTGGTTTGAAACCAGGCAAGATATTTGATCGTCTTTGTGAAGAAGAACCAGAGTTAAATTTGGAAGATTTGGTAACTTTAGCGCAAAAAACTGAAAACCAAGCCAAAGAAAAAAAAGGTGAGTTAAATTTTACTAGCAAAACAAGGATAATAGCACCAAGGTCAAACTTCAGTTCCACTTCAAACAACAACGGGCTACGTCATCATCATCAAGACCAACCAGGAGGTTCGAATATCTACTCAAATCGGTACGGACCGATGAAAAGCAGATTTAACCCAAGACAATCTGGCAACTACGCGAATAATGTCAATTTTAGAAGTGACAAGCAAGGTATGTCACATTTTAATAAAAATGGTCTGTCTTTGTTAAAATGTAAACATTGTGGTAACATTCATAAAAATGTTTGTAAATTTAAAAATTCCAGATGTTCTAATTGTAACAAAATAGGGCATATTTCAAAAATTTGTCATAATAAAAATTTTAATTACATGCAATGCGACTCTAATAACGAAGAAAGCGGTAATGATAATTATCAGGAGTATGTATATTATTCAGTTCAGGAATGTTATACTTTTAATTCTCAGGAAACAAATATCGATTCATTAAATATAAATGTAAAAATACAAGGTAATTCTTTTAAATTTTTGTTAGATTCAGGTGCTTCAATTTCAGCCTGTAGTAAACAAACATATGAAAATAATTTTTTGTCTTATAGATTAAGCAAAGCCAATATTTTATTAAAATCTTACAATGGTGAAACATTTATACCTGAAGGCTACTTTTAATGCAGAAGTAGAATATAACAATGAGAAGAAAAACATAAAAATCTATGTAATTGATAATGGAGGTCCAAATATTTTTGGTAGAGACTGGTTACAGATTTTTAAAATTAAAGTAAATCTAGTTAACAATATTATGGTAAGTAATAAAATAGATAACTTAATAAATAAACATTCTGCTGTATTTCAAGATAAAATTGGTAAATATAAGTTTGGTTCAGTTTCTTTAAGACTAAAAGAGGGGCGGAGCCTGTGTTTTGCAAGGTAAGATCTATTCCTTTAGCGTATAAGAAGGCTGTTGAAGACGAGATAAACAAACTTGAAAACCAAGGTATCATATCTCCAATTGAAAACAGTGATTGGGCTACTCCAATCGTTCCAGTTTTGAAAGCCAATGGTGATATCAGGTTATGTGGTGATTTTAAAATTACCATAAATAAACATCTAAAGGATTTTAAGTATCCTTTACCATTAATATCAGAAGTTTTTGCTAAGTTAGGTACAGGCAAATCCTTTTCAAAGATTGATCTTCAAATGGCATATAATCAAATTCGGTCTGCGAAGAATCATCTAAATTGTTATCTATTAATACACCGAAAGGATTGTATAAGTATAATCGATTACCTTTCGGAATAACACCAGCTAGTGCAATCTTTCAGAAATTAATTGAACAACTTTTACAGGGTATAGATGGAGCTGTCAATTTTCTTGACGACATTGTAGTAACAGGTGAAAATACAGAAAAACACCTAGAAAATTTGGAAACAGTTTTCAGAAGGTTGGAAGAAGCAGGACTAACAGTAAAGAAAGAGAAATGTCAATTCTTCAAGGATGAAATCACATATTTAGGATATAAAATCAACAAAGAAGGCCTGAGTAAAACAGATGAGAAAATCAAAGCTATTATAGATGCACCTCCTCCTAAAGATAGAACTTCAGTAAGAAGATTCGCAGGTATGGTAAATTATTATGGACAATTTGTTCCAAAATTAGCAGAAATTTTAAATCCAATCTATAACTTATTGAAAGATGATGTAAGATTTGTATGGACACAAGAATGTGATAAAGCTTTTAACAAAATTAAACAAATTATAGCATCCGATGAAAACCTGATTCATTTTAATCCAAAATTACCTATAATCGTAACTACAGATGCATCAGATGTAGGAATTAGTTGTACTCTAGCACATTTAGTAAATGGAAAAGAAAGGTTAGTAGCTTGTGCATCGAGAAAACTCATGCCAGCAGAGCTCTCATATCCAACATGTCAAAAAGAAGCGTTAGCGTGTTATTGGGGTTGTTCTAAATTTTTCCAATATCTTTGTGGGAATCATTTTATTTTGAAGACTGACAATAAAGCTTTATTGACTATATTTGGTCAGCACAAATCAATACCACAAATGGCAGCAAATAGACTCCAAAGATGGGCAACTTTTCTCTCAATGTTTGATTATGAAATACAGTACATCAAGGGTCAACAAAATGTTGTTGCAGACTTTTATAGTAGACATCCGCTAAATATTAACAATGTATCAGATGAATATTTTGAAAAATCTTCTTTTATTCATTTCACAGAACAAGTAACGGATTGGCCTATCAACAGCAAGATGATAGCAAAGGAAACTGATAAAGATGAACAACTGAAGAAGGTTAAGAAGTACATTTTAAAAGACCAATGGCCCAAAAATATAGATGGAGACTTAAAACCATATTGGCATCGAAAATTGGAACTAACAGTTGATAAAGATGTTATTTTGTGGGGTCACAGAGTAGTAATACCATTAAATTTAAGGAAACAGCTCTTGCAAGAATTACACACTGGTCATTTCGGCATAACGAGAACAAAATCATTAGCCAGGTCATATATATATTGGCCAAAAATAGATCAGGACATAGAGAAAACCATAAAAGCATGCAGTGCATGCATCAAAACCAAAAATGACCCTCCTAAAACGGATTTAACGTCATGGCCTTTAACATTTTCAGTTTTTGATAGAATTTTTATGGATATGCTGGGACCTGTAAGAGGTAAAATGTATTTAGTTGTATGTGATTCGTATTCAAAATGGATTGAGGTATGCAAAATGAAAAATACGACATCCTTCGAAGTTGAAAAAAAACTAAGAAAAATATTTGCAACTTTTGGTTTACCCAAGGAAGTGGTAAGTGACAATGCTCCAAATTTTAAAAACAAATCATTGAATGACTTCTTTAGTAAAAATGGTGTCAGGCATATATTTACACCGCCTTATCATCCCCAGAGTAACACCGCTGAATCAGCAGTCAAAGTATTTAAAACCAAGATATTAACAGCATTAGAAGATCCTAGAAATAAGCAAATACCGATGACGACACTAATATCAAGATTTCTTCTAGCATATCGTACTACCGAACACTCTACAACAGGTAAAACTCCGAGTTCATTGGTTTTTGGAAAAGAAATTCGTACCAGATGGCATTTATTGAAAGAACCAGTAGATGAGCAGAAATCCGAAGAGATGACTCAAAGAAAATATTTTGAAAAGGTGAACCAAACAAGAGAAAGACAAAAGAAATCATATGGTGGAAAAAGAAGAGAATTTCAAATCCACGATTTAGTGGTAATTCGAGACTATAGAGAAACCATCCAAGGTAGCTGGATTGAGGCAAGGATAAAAAAAAGAATTGGACGAACAACTTACATATGTAAATTAAACGATGGCAGGGAATGGATGAGACACGCGAATCAAATTCGTTTAGCTTCGGTAGATTTTGACTTGCAAAATACTTGTTCTGACAATAATACAAACGACTGCAAACAACATAGACATGATTGCAATTCAGATTATTTTGTTAACCTACCTTTTGTCGTTACCAAAAATAAACCAGTGGTACCTGACAATAGAAATCAGGCTGTAGTTTCAGAGATAAATGTTTCGAATAGTTGCACTACTTCAAACGATGGTAGAAATTTTGGGGCTTCTGAATCGACTTCTCAGAATTTTTCTGAGGACATTGCAATTTCTGACGAACATGTATCTAGCATGAATTTTAGGTTTACTAAACAAAATAGTGGGAAACAGGTTAAATGTAATGTAAATAGTAAATTAGAAACTACTAATGCGGGAGTTACTAATGTCAAACAGAAGAGAATCGGAAAGATTCCTTCTTATCTAAAAGATTATTGTCTGGGGGAGGAAGAAAGCAAATAGTTTATATGATTATAAGAAACCTTGAAATAATAAATACGTCGATAACTTTATTACATAATAAAGTATATAAAACATATAATAATTCTAGTTGATAAGGAAACATTTTATATATGTGTGGTAGTTTTGTATATGTAAATTTAGCTATGTTACATAACATGTTTTAAGATTACAGCATACAACTTTATTCTAAATGATTGTAAATGTGAACACTGTAATTAATAACTTTATTTTAAATAATTGTAAATATGAACACTAATTAATTGTTAATTAATAAACATCAACGTGGTAACATTAAATTTAAGTGTGGGGGTGTTATATCCTCATAACCATCAAAAGAAGTAAGTACGGCAACAGTGCCAGAATGTTAAAAAAACACGATATATATAGGAGTACAACATGTGAATGTAAATATCTGTATATACAACGAGACTGTAGTGTAATAAAGAAACAATAAAGTTATAAAACTATCGCCTTTGTATAATTATCAATCGAGGATAGAACAGATAGCATCGTATATTAAATACGATGCTCGTAACTTGTCGTCGTCGTCGTCGTCGTCTACGCTAGGAAATAATCATTCGTCATTCATATAAAGTAGGTATACATTTTCAGATTTTGCAACCATATCATAGTTTTCCAAAATTCTATCCAACTCTTAATTTCCTACACTACCCCTTGAATCATGTGATTTGATTTAAGCAGCAGCAGCATTACTGTTATAAGCACTATCTTGAGGAGACTTGTATACAATAATGTTACAACTTTATGATTAGTAGTTGAACATAATATCCACGTTTTCTATCTAATCCAATCTTCACGATGATGATTAATAAATCTATACGGACCCTGTTCGTAAAAAGGTATGACTGGTTGTTTAGGAGGATGTAAATCGTTGTGGGTAATCGTAGCTACTTTTCAATTGAAATATTACCTACTTTAGCTACTTTAGCCATTTTGACACCTGTAATATTTATGACGATATAAATTAAAAATATCTTCTCTGGCGTATACTACGTCTGAATGTTTTCGAACATGTAGACAAATATTTAGATTATTTTCTTTTAAAAGAGACCCGAACTTACTAAAAGTTAAAATCATACTTTTAGGTATAGTATAGATGAATAAATATTTTTTTTTCTAAATTTGAACATTAAAAAAGTTCAATCTCCTGATAGGACAAATTAGTAGTCACGTTCTTGTGAATTTATGTAACGGTTTTTTTGTGACTGATATTAAATCAAGCTTTTTTGTGCTACGTTCGGCATTATTATAGATTACATCCTACATGAGCATTATTTTTAAATATTTTAAGCATCAAAATTTGGGGTAAATGTTCATCAATTACAAATTCGTTTATTGCGGTGGTATTTAATATACACATATTATAATAATACATAAATATTCGCGTGTTAGACCGTAACCCAACAAAATGTGTTATTATTTTCTTATTGGCTTCATCCCTCCTTAGTTTTAAAATATTTTAATTTACGTGAGGAATACTGTATACGTTATTTGGAGCATAGTCTGAAGTGTTAAATTTCTTTATCGATAACTTTTTATATACATCTTCAAACTTTATTTCATATATAAAACTGTCAGTATCTGTATGCAAGTAGTATACATCTGTCTACCCACAATCAAATCATAGTGGAAGTCGTACATTACAGTTTTAGCCAAATCTAGAATGACCATCCCAATATAGAAAGGTTTATTAAAACAATGTTCGGCTTGTTTAAGTCTGATTATCATAAAATCCTCCAGTACTGTTCTACTATTAAATCATGGACTGCTAATATGTACGCTAGTATATGCATGAATATATTAAATTTTTAAATATGCCAATTTTTATATTATCTGGATTATTAATTACCAAAGAACACACCATATAAATTGGCTTTAAAGCTGAAATAGTTGAAAATTATTTCCACCTGCACCAAGGTAAAGAAACTTAACAGTTTCTATACCAAGCTTGACCGTTTTCTATGAAAGTATCGACGAAGTCGGTCACCATCACGTTTTCTATTGGAAAGTAATTCAATGTCCGTTGGGGCATATAGCCTAGGAAGTAGTTGTTTTTCATAGAAAACGGTCAAGCTTGGTATAGAAACTGTTAAGTTTCTTTACCTTGGGTGCAGGTGAAACAATTTTCTACTATTTCAGTTTTATTATTGACTGCACCTTATTGAAATTATTTCATGTATTGTTTGGCATTCTACTTGGAAAGGAATGTGTATGGCGTTAAAAGAGATGTAGATTATTCTAAAATAAATAAAATATTTAAGAGGAAGTTATTGTATGCTGGAGACTATTTTAACGTTCATGGTCATCAAAACGCGGAATTTCTGTACAAGAAATATCGTCTCACCTTTGGTGTTTTTTCCAGAAATTATTGACGTTCACAAATTTGGCGGTACATCATGAAAAACTTGAAATATAGTCCAAGATACAAACCCCTGCCACGTCATCTCTGGACCGTATTGTACAACGTCTCCGTAATTTGTTTTGTAATGGTATATTACCATTCTAATAATTATTTAAAAAAGAATGGTTGAGAAAATATGGATTATTTATTATTATTAAAACACACTGTGTATTCATTGATTTTCATATTGTTTGTAAATGTAAAATTTCCGCTTTATAATTTTTAAGATAATTTTTAAAATTGAAACAAAAATAAATGCCACTAAATAAATAATTTATTAAAATACTATCTACTTCATTGTTCTTCTGTTCTGTGGTAGAACATGGTGTTGGTGGTGGTTATAGCGTTGTGGGTTGAATACGTCTCATTGGTTACATGGCTTGTGATAATTGTCTATAGACGTAATCAAAAGCTAGTGTGTATTCTACTACTACTACTTCTACTGATCCTATCCAGTTAATACGAACACTACTCACTTACGTAGGCTGCTACTTCTTCTTGTTTTTCTTCTCAGACAAGCAAATATTTTCTAATTGATTCTTTAATTTGACATTTTGCATTTGGAGGAAGTCTCAAAAAAAGGTATTACCAATTTAATTCTGTTAAAGGCACTTTATTCTATAAATTTGTGTTAAGCAGTCTATAACAGATTTAATAATCCCCGAAGAAATGTTAAAAATTAGATAAAAGAAGCTACAAACGTACTGAATTTTAAAAATCAAAACAAAAATAGATGTCAATTTTACACATGTCATTGCAAAAACAGTATCGACTTTCATTTTCTCGCTGTTGTAGGGCGTGTTGTTGATAGCGGTGTGCAGAAGTTTTAAAGATGATTCAATCTACCATATTTATTCCAAAACATAAATAAATAACGCCATCTTTTATGTAATAGTTAAAGCAATGTCCTTGCAATAAAAATGGTGCTGTCATCTTTTAAATGACCATCAAAGTTTCCGGTTTTATTTATGACAACTATTTAATATAAGTAAACATATTTTTCAGATATCAGATATTTTCAACGGTTGTCAAGGTTTCCAGTTTTAAAAATATTTATGATGTCGAATATTAATCTCAGCAGAAAGTCGTTAGATCATATACGCTTTACAAATGATCAAATTAACGTTTTTAATATAAAATTTCTAAGTTGTTTAGTTGCCCAACATACAGCGAGAAGGACCGAATTACGACGAAAACTGCTCGATATTTGGATACATGAGAACTAAACCTTTATCCCTTATATATAAACAAGGATCGTGATAAAAATGACACCTCACGTAGAATTTATGGAAGTAATACTTTTATTATGGTGTATTTAGTGTCGTAGTTTAGATATTTATCTTATATAGGCCATTTTTTAACAATGGTACTTAAATGTAGTGATTATCATCTGAATCGTAATAGTTTATAGAAGAATTATTTAAAACATTAATATAGGTGTTTGGTTCAAATACATAAATAGACAAATTTTTTTACAAAACAATGGTTCATGAAAACAGTAGTCACTGTTGTCTGGATTGTTACAATTTATACCCAATGTATAATTTATTAGTTAACGATATGGAAAGCATAACAATGTATTTTTTGTAACTATATGACATACTTTTATACCTTACATTATCGACTGACGTACACAACATAAACAAATTTTTCTTTTTTACATCCTAATTCACGACGTAATCTGTATATATGCTTGTAGATGCAGTTGCTGCGCTACAATTCGAAGTTCCACTTTAAATATATTGTAGTAGCGTTATAAAAATTTAAAAGAAGTTTATGTTACATCATCGAATAACTAGCGAAAAAACTTTTAATTTCTTATCTCCCTAATTTGT
Source organism: Ophraella communa (assembly GCA_035357415.1). NCBI lineage: Eukaryota > Metazoa > Arthropoda > Insecta > Coleoptera > Chrysomelidae > Ophraella > Ophraella communa. The sequence continues at coordinate 14,555,306 of CM068992.1, forward strand.
CCTTTTTTGGGAGCCCTTTGTGTTGATAATCGCGACCCAAGACCTAGGCTAAAAATAGCATCGAAGGGTTGGTATGCGCTCGAGGATGCATACCTGCTTCTCGATGGTGTTTTCGTTCTTAATATATATATGCAGACATTTCTCGTATAGAATATCTAATTCAAAATGACCTTTGACCCGTACCATATCATCAAATTGATATTTTTAATACAAAAATTCTTAGTTGTTTGGTATCTCGCCATACCCTGTAAATGATTAGATTTTGTACATAGGTATCTAACAGGCCGAATTTGATGAAAACTGTTCGATCAGAATTTGGATACCTTTATTTGTGCGATACCCCGTATATAAACAGAAAACCACTAAAGTCAGGTATTTTTCACATCTGCAAAGATTTATAATTTTAATCCGATATTTTGACGGTTTAATTGGGACATATCTCGTATCTGACTCAAAAGGACTTTAGACCTGTACCATAACACTTAGGAATTGATATTTTTAATGTTTATAAGTTGCTTGGCAACATATACTCTGTATATGATTATATTATGTACATAGGCATTTAACTGAGAAAATTACCGATTTCGATAAAACTAAATCTTTATTTGTGCCATACCCCGTATATAAACAGAAAACAACTAAAGCAAGACACATCTGTGATGTCCATCCGATATTTGGACGGTCTTGATATGCTCCGTATTTTGTCCCTTTTTGAGGGCCCTTTGTGTTGATATCCGCGGCCCAAGACCTAGGCTAAAAATAGCATAGAAGGATGCATACCTGCTTCTCGATGGTGTTTTCGTTCTTAATATATATATGCAGACATTTCTCGTATAGAATATCTAATTCAAAATGACCTTTGACCCGTACCATATCATCAAATTGATATTTTTAATACAAAAATTCTTAGTTGTTTGGTATCTCGACATAGAAAAGATGACAGACTGGGTGTTTTACAACATGAAAATTTAAAAGATGAAAAAATATAAAGACTAAAGACCCTAAATATGACAAAAACTGAACTTATTAAAGTAGTAGAACTCCGCGAATCAGAATTTGTATACCTTTATTTGTTTAATACCCCGTATATAAACAGAAAACAACTAAAGCCAGGCATTTTTAACATCTGTAACGATTTACAATTTTAATCCAATATTTTGACGGTCTAATTAGTGTCATACCCTGTATACGCAGACATATCCCGCATCTAACTCAAAAGGACCTCTGACCTGTACCATATCATCAAATTGATTTTTAATACAAAAATTCTTAGTTGTTTGGTATCCCGACATACCCTGTAAATGATTTGAAATGATTTGATGAAAACTATTCGATCAGAATTTGGATAACTTTATTTGCGCCATACCCCAACAGAAACAACTAAAGCCAGGCATTTTTCACATCTGCAACGATTTACAATTTTAATCCGATATTTTGACGGTCTAATTAGTGACATACCCTGTATACGCAGACATATCCCGTATCTAACTCAAAAGGACCTTTGACCATAACACTTAGGAATTGATATTTTTAATGTTTATAAGTTGCTTGGCATTCCGACATACTCTGTATATGATATGTAAAATTGACATCCCCCGTACCTCTTACGAATGATCTTCGCGATATACCCTGTACACTCGAAATGATCTTTGACCCAAATCATATACGTCTTACGAATGATCGAATTGACATTTTTAATATAAAATTCACGACTATACCCCGTATAACCATTAATGTAACGACATTTTTTTTATTTGCCACATACCGTTTCCGTATTAAGAATGATCATAATCCGATATTTCAACGGTCTAATTTGCGACAAACCCTGTATATGCAGACCTGTATCTAACTCAAAATGACCCGTACCATATCATCAAATTGATATTTCTAACATTTCTTAGTATCCCTGTATATGATTAGATTATGTACCAAGATATCTATCACAGAAGATTATCAAATTCGATGAAAACTGTTCGATCAGAATTTGAGAACGAAACCTCTATTTGTACCATACTCTGTATATAAACAGATAACAGATAAAACATTTTTCACGTCTGCGACGTCCATTTGGACGGTCTCGATATGCCCTTATATAAAAACCCTCGTACTACGTCTTACCAATGATCTTCACGACATACCCTGTACACTGGAGTAGAAATTGGCAAAACGACGCCTTCAGTATTTGAATACGTGAAAACGAAACCTTTATTTGTGTCCGTATATAAACAAGCAAGACATCTGCGACATCCATCTGATATTTGGACGGCCCTGTATACATACCACTAATGAAAAATTGACATCCCCCGTACCTCTTATGAATGATCTTCGCGATATACCCTGTACACTCGAAATGACCACCGCACCATATACGAATGATCGAATTGACATTTTTAATATAAAATTCACGACTATACCCCCCCCAGAAAACACAGATACGTCTGATGTACATTTCTGAAACGTATCATCTGGACGTAAAGTACGTCTCATGTATGTACGTTTTTGTCTCGTGTACATATTATGTACGTACATAAGTGGCCATATGGGCACAAAAAAGTATGTACTGAAGATGTACGATTTAAGTCATCTGATAGCCAAAATAAGACGTAATTATATGTATTAAGTATGTATTTACGACGAACATTTAAATGTAAAATATACGTCCTTAGTACGTACTTTTGTGTACCCTTATAAGCACCTACGTACGTAAATGTACGTCTTGAAAACGTTTCAAAATACAATTTAAAGCTATTTAGGTTCTTATTTAGCAGTTAGGAACATTTTGGCAGATAATATACTCTACTCCAAAACAAATATTCTCAAATTCCATCAAAACTCTCAACTTCGGAATATGGATTAAGTAACATTCTGATATTCAACAATTTGATGAATTTTGAAAATATTTGTTTTTGGGTAGAGTATATATATGCCAAAATTTGTAGAAGTACAAAATTAGACCTAAATAATTGAAAATTATTTTTCAAACAATATAATAAAAAGGTTCACTGTAATTAGAAGGAATAAAAATTTCCGATTATAAAAAAATGATCAATTTATTTTCTTTAAAAATATATATATATATAAAAAACAGAAGAAAAACACTTACTTGGTATGAAAATTTGAAATATATACATTTATATATATATATAAAAATAAAAAAACGAAAGAAAAAACACTCAACGTATGAAAAATATCAACTCTGTACTCCTTCCTATATCTGGCCAGATTTTCAAAATTTAAATATTAATTTTCATCACAGCCTTTTTATAGACTTTAGTCGTTCACCAGACCTTCTTAACCACGCTGATATGTGCGACTCAATATCTTTTTCATTTCCCTTTTGGAGGCTTAATGCTCCATCTAAAATGTATTAAAAGTAATTAGTAAAACACCTTGACTAGTGAGACATTAGGAAAATTCGTAACAAAAATACAAACATATATGATTAAATATGAAAAATGATCTACACTCTTTTATTCCCTTGAGCACTGCCTTAATATTTTTTTCTGCATAAACTGCAAACTTTTATACTGTCACATAAAGTCAAACATTTTAATTTGATCTAAAATGTACTTACCAATTACAAGTTTGGCCACTCTCAGGCTATAAAAGCTAGATTTTTCCCCTGCTCTTCCCAACCAACTATATTTTGCAGCTAGATCATTAGTGACTAGTCTACTCATCACTCTTCTGACAAAATCATATCCATCTTTTCCTCCTATTTGGGAAATTTCTGTGATCTACAAATATAATATATTATAAAATCATTATATTTTTCTCCTGTGTTGATAAAAAATATGATTTAACTATAAAAATATTATTATAAAACATTGATAATGTCAACACCAAGAACACTGATCAGAGATTAAACACTCAACCAATAGCAAGAAGCAGTTAAAATAATTTGGTTACTTATCCCTATTTAAATATAAAAATTCAAATTAATGATTTACTAATGGGGGTTGTGTGCCATCTGCTTGAATTGTAATATGGTTAAAAATAATAAGTGATATATCAGAGATTTAACAAGCAGTTTTGACACTAACAATAAGCTAAACATACTAAAATAAAATTTGAATGTCTATACTAATAATGAACACACTTACAGCGTTTTTAAAGTTTTCAGCATCTTGCAAATATTCATTTAACTGTGTTAACTCTGTATCAGTTTTGCAAGGAAGGGGCAGTTTCTTAAAAACGCTATCTTCTGGACTAGTAAATTCCTGTACAGATGTTTTTTTCAAACTTCTGATTTCTAACAACAAGTCACTAACCATATTTTTAATTAAATATTGCTGCCTCAACACTTCTTTTATATAGTCGTCTGAAAACAATTAAATATCGTTTATAAACAAATTATGATTTAACTTAAAAAATAGGAAGTGAATATATATATATATAATATATATCATTTTGTTAAAAACATGTTTTACTGAACAGACCATTTTACACATATTTTACAATATTTAGTTGCACTTACTATTTTTTGTACTCTGGTTGCAAGTATTTTTTTCTGATATAGCAGTAGATACAGGTGTGACAGTTCTTACGTTTTGACTGGAAGTCATTGAGGGTGTGTGAGGCAAGTCCGAGGGAGGTAGTTCATCTAAAATAAATAAGGTATTAATTATTTCCTTTACCACCCATGATACAAAAAGTTTGCAATAATGTCTGATAATAAATATAATGAAACCTTTTTTCATATTTGAATGTTTTAAATTCTTTTTAGGTCTTGGTGGTGTTTTTATAAAAGAACAACTGTTGTCTTCATCATCTGAGGAAGATAATATACGTTTAGCTCTCCTTGAGCGTCTGTTTATTTCTTCTCCATCAGTACCTAGATCACTTGTCTCTTCAGCTTTTCTGCATTTCTCACGAGCTAGTGCATAGTCATCTACAAAAAATACATGTAAATATATATTCAAAATCAAAACTGAAAGCAGTACCATAAGTAGCATCGCGAAATGTTCTTATTCGGAAGGATGGCCAGCATGTGTTAATGGGGTCATGGTTTTTAATTGCAGTTGTGGTTTTATCAGCAGTAAATGGAGGCCACAAACATTCATTTGTTCCTATGATCCATGTTGATGGTACTACTGCTACAGCACCCTCTGCTTCAAAAGCAACTACTGTCCAAGTTTTTTGTTCCATTATCTAGAAATAAAAAATGGCAAAGCAGAAAAAAATTACAGTAATACCTAATTCTAAGTATTTAGTTCATTTTAGTAAACATTCCATTTAATAAAAAAATTAAAAAGATGAACAATCAATTAAGAAAAATATGATTCTATAAATGCTTCTATACAACTTGGTACTAAAAATTCGAAGAAAAATAAGTTGAAAAAAATTAGTATGTATGTAGTAACGGAAAAACAACAAACTTCTCATTAAAACTAATTTTAACACATTTAAAAGCTATTTCATTGACATTCCAAAACTTCAGTTCACCTATTTCATCACTGACAAGATAAATATCAATATCTGAGGAATCACATGGCTCTATAAAAAATTTTGTTTTGATAAATATTCCCTTCCTATGATAAAAATTTCAGTACTAGTAGTTACATAATTTTTAATATCTACAATGGTGCCATTAGACAAGTAACAACAATTATCTGATGAAACTAAGTATAAAGTAAAATTTTCAAATAATAATTGTTCATACTGAGAAACTATTGGTAAATTTGGAATAATAGGTCCATTTACATGTATTTTTTGGGTATAAGGAAAATGTTTTACAAGCTTTGTATTCTTGCTTAAATTCTGTAATTCATGTTTTCTATTAATTACTTGTTGCAATGGCTTTGCTGTTTTTCGTACCATTCTTTTTAATGTTTGCATATAGTTTTCAAATTCAAATGTACTGAACTTATCCAATATTCCAAACTCTTTAACATCTTGGGTAATATGTAGTAAGTTGTGAATGTTATGCGATATATTTTCTGCTCCATATAAACTACCAAAAGTACTAACAAAGTATTTCAGCAATTGTTCAGCATAATCAATATATAAAAAATATTTTTTCATTAGATAAAATCCGCATTGCTACATGTAAGCAAATGAAGTTACGATACATATCTGGAGTTAAAACATTTTTAAGAACAACTGGACCAGTGTAGAATAAAAATTGTCGAAATTCTGATGCCTTCCACCTTTTGCTTTCACTTAAACTTCGGGGTTTACGGCTGAATTCTTTAGGAATATTTTTTACCTGATTGATTAATAAAATACTTAAATTACTTGTCTGACTATATGATAATTTGTGAGGTGGTTTTCCTCCTATCCATAATGTGACTATTAATTTTTTCACAACTCCCAAGCAAATAAGATGCATGTAATCTAAGGGAAAGGATTTGATCATGTCTTTAAAAGGTAGTTTTTCAATAATGGATGTTCCTGTATGATGTTGTTCTTGTAATTTTTTTCGAAAATCTGAATCTAGCCGTAACTTTAGATTGGAGATCTCTGGGAAACAAACACTGTTAGAAATGTAGCTACCCTCAATTTCACATTTAGAACAGGACATATATCCTGTATGCCCCTTAGTATATTTTATAAAAGATTTTGCTGGAACATCAGCCACAAATCCTTTAATTTTGATTGAGTATGAATCATTATTAACTATTAAACCATTTGTTGACAACTTAATACACTCATCTACAAACATTGATAAGAACATGTTAGCATCTTTTGGCTTCTCGTAGCCATGATAGAGTCCAACTAGTTGAACGCTAGATTTTTGGTTGAATAGACTGCACAATATGGGATAAAATTGACTACCTGAACTTTTGGAGATAGGTAAACCATCAACATTTACCAGAATTTCAATATTATTACAAACTAATTTAGATGGAGAATTGATAATGAGTTCTTTAATACAATTTTCAAGACCAAAATGATAATAATGTCCTGGATCAATTACTTGAACTTGTGTCTGCCTAGGTGTGCTTAAAAGTGTTCTAGCATTAAGTGGTAACTCTGGATGATATGGCTTAAGAGCTTTTAAAAGATCATCAATAGCATTGTGTTTAATATTATGATTAAGAGCCCACTGTGAAATAATTTCCGAAAAAGATTGTTCATTACATTTTTGATCAAACGGAATGTCAAGTTGGGACTTTAAAATACATTTATTTATCAAAAACTCGCTTTCTGAATTATCCGAAAGTTCAGAACTATTAGAAAGTGAATCAGTAAAATTTGCCGAAGTAGGATCATCGTCCGAAACTAAATCCAGAGAATTGTTTAAAGATGTAGTCGGAGCCTCATCATCTAATAAAACTGCTTCAAAATTAAGCATATCCCTTCTTGCTCTTTTATACGGTTTTCTAATATTAGTGTTCATGTTAAATCTAGAGGGTACTTACCTTGTATACTTCAGTGGACTCGTAAAGATAAAAGCAATTATATTACCTGATTCGCCTTTATATACCTCTAAAAAGCGGGAAAACGGTGTTAAATATTTCCCCAAAATCATATTCACTCACTTTAACTAGTCACATCATCATATAAAAACAATAAAGAAGACATGAAAACAATGGGCACACCCTGCACACAAAATAAAATCTTTGGTTATGTCATGTCATGACTGAACGTATTCTTCTTTCTTTGTGGCCCTTTCTACACTAAAGAACGCAATATACGGAATCGGTAGAGAATGTACATACATAGTTTGTATTTGCAAGACGTACATAGTATATATAACTATGTACGTCTTTAAGACGTACATTTTAGAGCCAAGGACGTAATTCGGCCTTTATGACATAAAATGTACGTACATAAAACGTGGGGTGTTATCTGGGCCGTTAATGTAACGACATTTTTTATTTGTCGACGATATAATTCGCGACAAACCCTGTATATGCAGACATATCCCGTATAAAAAATTGACATCCCCCTCTTACGAATGATCTTCGCGATATACCCTGTACACTCGAAATTATCTTTTACCCACATCATAATATACGTCTTACGAATGATCGAATTGACATTTTTAATTCACGGCCGACACCGACATTTTTGCCACATACCCCCTAACCGTTTCCGTATTAAGAATGATCATAATTCGATATTTCGACGATCTAATTCATCGCGACAAACCCTGTGTATATCCCGTATCTAACCCGTACCATATCATCAAATTGATATTTTAAATACAAAAAGTTGTTTAGTATCCCGACATACCCTGTATATGATTAGATTACAAGATACCTATCACAGACCAAATTCGATATGAAAACTGTACGATCAGATACCTCTATTTGTACCATCCTCCTGTATATAAACAGATAACAAATAAAACAAGACACATCTGCGACGGTCATCCGATATTTGGACGGTCTAATTTCCGATCTGTAACTAACATTATTGTCGATGACCCTTGTAAAACATGTGTGATGACGTCTTAGCATCGTACCCTTTTGACAATCAATGTGTCGTAATTTTACATTCCCGTATAGATTATAAAGAGAAAATGGAGAACTGTCCCGTATATAAACAACTAATTAGCAACGATCCGCTACCTCATGCTATTTTTACAAACCACATGTTCGATCAAATTAACATTTTTTGCCACCCTGTATGTAACGATATTTTTATTAACATTTTTACCGACCCTGTATGTAACGAGATTTTTTGCGACACGACGAAAATTAGCCCACGCCCCGTACGATATTCGCAAACGACGCGACCATCGATCAATGCACACCCACGCGACGCGAGTTTAAATACCTATTCTTAACAATATATATAATCCTTCGGTCCTAGCAGCCCAGTGGGTAAGGGCGCTTAAATTATAAAAATTCTACCGACGGTCCGTAGGTTCAAATCCCACCAGCGGCCGCCACGCAGCCCCTTTTTTTCAAACCAGCAGGCAACCCGCAATACAACACAAACTCGTACACTTCTTTAATAATTCCAATAAAATTCGTTCCAATCGCTCAATTATTTAATCATTATAATATAACACAACTATTCCAAATAAACAACTGGTCCACAATTCAGAACCACAGTCCGACAGTTCAGAACCGTTCCAGAACTCCTATGCTGTATATACGGAGGTACCCCCACTCCTCTAGTGGGTTAGAACTCTCATAGTACATCTACTTTTATGTTTTTTAATTTCTTGGGTAGGTATTAGATTATACTTTATAAAATTAAATAAAAAACTATAATTTTCATTCCTAAAGTTTCGTTGATTTGGATTTTTTTTCAAAGATTAATATAAAAGTTTACATCGTTTACAATACAGAGAATATTTTTTTTAAATATATTATTATGTATAACTAAAATATAAAAATTGTAATTAAAATAAAATTTTCTATACTTACATTAGGTAGGTACTATCTGGTACTTGCTTTTTTACGATATTATTTATAATTACAAAACATAATAGGTATATCATATCAGACAGTTATTAAGCTGGTACTTATAAAGGTGAAATTACAAACATTTAAATAAATTCTAATACATAAATGAAAACTAAAAATCAAATAAATCTTAGAACAAAAAAAATGATAATTAGGTGTAGGTATTAATAATTTAAAATTTGATTTTAATCATTTCTAATTGAAATTTTAAAAATTTTAATAATAGAATAATTTTTAATGATTGTTCAAATTGTTTAAACATATATCATCATAGGTTAACAATTTATTACCATCATTTTGTATTAATACTAAACTTATGAGTTAAATATCTATTTCTTGTGTTATGGTCATCATTTTTTTTATTATCAGTGACAACAGTATTACATTTTTGTTTGCTTGTTAGAACTTATTTGAATGGATGTTTATTACATTTTTCAAAAGTACATAATTCTTAAAAATTTAATATATCTAATTGTTTATAAAATGTTTTTGATGAAATTAACCATGGTCACCTAACAAGGGTTTTCAAAGCTTTATTGTGTAATTTATATTATTTTTTGTTGTTGAACTCCAAGCTGTGGTTATAAATTACTTTGAATGTGATGTGCATGGTATATTAAATACACAGTTTGTTAGATAACTCTCCCATTCTTTTAATGGCCCCAATTTAGAGAGAATATTATTGAAGGAACACATTTAATAAAAGTATACAAATTTAAATTGTTATCAATAAAGAGCCCTAAATATTTTTGTTCCTTACCTTTTTTAATCGTATTATTATTAAATTTAATTTTCATATTCTCTAAATAATTTCTTCCAAATTGAATAAACTTAGTTTTTTGAGTATTAATCAACAATTTATTATAAGATAACCATTCTTCCAAAATTTTTAAATCAGTATTAATTTTGTTGTATAATTGGCGAATATAAAGTAGGCTACATTTAAATTTAACTCTTCTAAATTTTGAATATATTAAATTGGACCAATCTCAAAACTGTCAGGTACTCCTAATGTAACAGTTTTAATTTCACTCTCCAATTCATCAAGTAAAATAAATTGTAATACTTACATTATGTAGAAAGCTCTCATTAAACTTTTAACTCTTACTCATATTCTCTATAAACTTTTGAGTAATATCTCATAATTAACACCTTAGGGCTCTTAGTTCCAGTCATGTTAGCTATGTAAGTTCTCCCATAACACATAGGCCCTGTCTACATTTTAACCCTTAGAAGGCTATAAAGGTTCGTTTATTATACACCTTTAGCTAATGAAATAACTAAAATTTTGTATTCTAAAAGAAAACAACAAGTCTTGCAAATAAAACTGTTTTAATCCTAATGTAAATTTTTATTTACTTGGTACAATAATTTAGGTATATAACATAAAATAAATAAACACACCATTATATCAACCAATAAAATACTGAATTCTTGTGATATATAAATAAATTGACTAAAATTTTGTTAAACTAGAAGTTCTTAGAAGCATAATTTATCTTTTGATCTTAAAAGAATCAAATGTATGTTTTTTTATATCTTTTTCATTCATAAAAACAGCTTTATCGATTCTGGATGATGGACTACCAGTTTTCTGCAACCACCATTTCCTGCAACAGTAATATTTTTAAAAATATTGTTACAATTTTTTAAATATGTAGGTACGTAAAATAAAGAAAAACTAACATTTTTTCTACATTAGAACTGGATCCTTCAATTACTCCTTTTACTGTGCTATGATCTGTATTCATGCACCACCCTTTCAAATCTAAACGTTTTGCTTCTTTTTCAGTGTACTACGAAAGTAAAATGTAACAGAGTATATTTATTTCATTGTCATTTAATAAATATCTATGAATTACCTTTCTAAAAAATACACCTAAAAATAAAAATAATTAGTTTTAAATATTTAAGTTTAATTAATTTTATTACCCTGAACTTTACCAAATACTTCGAAATCTACAGAAACTAGTTTTTCAGTAGAAGTCATATTTTCGGCTGCTGTACAGCAAAAAATTAATACAAAAATTAAATAATATGACAATTTGTTATGAAAACATTTTCGACTCAAATTTTTCATAGCTACCTACCTTCTCTTCTTTTTTTTTTAATGTAAATATGGCTACCTTTCTAGGAAATATAGTTTTTAGGTTAGCATTTAGTGACTACTGACTACAACTATTTATGCCATTCTTCTTTTTCATAATTATAACAGTAAACAAAATATCTGTCATAGAAGTTTATCGACAAATTTAAAGGGAATTATGGGAAATTTTTAAATACTATGGACGATGAATTGAATTAATTTTTTACCGAAATTGCTAATGTAATTATTTAATTAAGTAAATTTAAAATGCCATTAAAAACTTTGTGCGGAATATTTGATGAACCTATCAAACCACCGAAGAAAAATTTTATAAGAGAAAATATAAAATCAATTAAACAATTGCAAGAAATATTACATGAGGCCCAAAAATCGAAAGAAAACTCTAAAACCTCCATAGAAAGAAATAACAGAAAATCTAGATCGCCTTCATTAGAACGCAGAAAATCAATTTCTAAACCAGATTTATCAACACATCATAAGGAAGTTGAACCTATAAAAAATAATAAATCAATAGAAAAAACTTTACAAGCGATTAACAGAACGCAAAATTTATCTAGATTAAAAAATTTCAAACCAAGGAGTACTGTTTCAAATAGGAATAAACCACAATGTTCAGATAGGTCAGTTCAAACCGATTCAGATATTATGGATAGCTGTGGTAATAGAGAGGAGTATAATAAAGAAACTCCCATTGAAATAAATAAACAGGAAAGTAGTAAAAATGAGATTAAAAATAATGTAGACTTTGAAGGAGGTTTTCACCAAGTTAGTGATGCTGATAAAAAATCAACTCCTATTCTTGAACCTATCCATCCTACTGGACATGTGTTATTACCTGAAAAAGAAAGAGCTGAAACCTTAAAAACACTCAATGAAAAATATCAAAAATTAATTTTTAATTTAAATAGTTTATCCATCACTTGTGATACTTTAAGAATCAGAAACAGGAGAATGAAATTGGAAGATGAATTGAGAGAAGTAGATGAAGCAATTAAAGTTTTCGATAGACCAAAAGTCTATATTAAGAGATAAATTTTTATACCAATCTGTATAGTTACAGTGTGTATATGTGTTGTTGACTTTATGTATGTATTTCATTTTAGTTAAGCATCTTTTATAACTTACACTTAAAATTAAATATCAATGAAATTTTTGTATCATATTTGAAATGAAACCTGTTTGTTTTAATAATTAATGGGCACTTAAAAGTTTTAAACAAACTGTTAGTTTCTCAACTATTTTTTACGACTTACAAAAAAGTTAAATACAGCTAAATATTCTTACGAAATATTCAAAAGTCTTATAGGTTATAAATATTCACAAATTGACAACCTACTAAACAAATAAAATAAAAGAGAAGAAATTGTTTCTAGGACGTCAACGTCAAAATCTGACGTTTCAGTGAAGTCAATGCCAAATCAAAATATTAAAAGGGGGAATGTAAGTGGAAACAATACTTTATTTCTTGTAAACAATTTACTTGGTGTCTATACGATTTGTTACGCGAAATGTTTAGTGATTATTAAATGGTGACAAAGACGATGACCACGTTACTCGTGTCGGCAACTGAATTGTCGAACATTATTTCGGTAGTTGCTGTGCTATTATGTTTTTGTGCAATGTTTTTATTTATTACCAGGTAATTTTAATTTATTCCAAACAGTACAAAACAGTACAAAAATAAACATGCACCTACGACAATAATCATGTGATTTGTTTATTTTTATCTGTTAAGTTAACGTTGATTTATTAACCAAAATATCCGATCATTTTTCACACTAAGCTAAGTAGTATCCTATTTAAATAAAAGTTTTATAAAAACTGCCTAAGCATAGATAATTTCTAAGATAATTTGTAACATTTTCGATTGTTCCTAAACTATTTTAAAAAAGAAATAAATAAGTAGGAATTAAATAACATTTTTTATAGAGAATTCTCTATAAACTATGATAATATCACTTCTAGAGATAACATATCTATTCCATATGCTATACATATTTTTTCATGAAATATTTAAAGGCATCAGTGGTTAGTAACTAATATTTTTTTATGGGAAATATATAAATGTTTGCTTTGGATATATCTAATATAATAAAATTACCTATCCTTAAAATAAAATATAGGTATATTGTTTTCTGGTGCAAAAATTTATTAAATTTCTTAAACATGTCTAATAGTAACATAAAAAATTCAATTCCAGGGACTTTTGTGATGTTTCATTAAAATTGGACAAATACTCTTGAGATAATCAAATTGATTGTACTAACCCTTACTTTTTGGAAGTCCATCTTATTAAGAATAATATAACTAAGTATCTGTTAAATAATTCTTATATATTTTTCTATTCTTTTTAAGAAAGTCAATTTTTAATGTTGGATTAGAAACACACCTGGTTTCTAAGAAATACCAAACATTTTGCAGTGAATGTCACAATATTATTAAAATGGGTTTTTTAATTATACTTAGCTACTTTTCACATCAAAAATACATTTTCTTGTGAAAACATTGCCTAAAAATTTCCTACAGACATATAAAAGATATTCCAGTCACTCCGGTGATACTTTTTTATTAGTTGGTTTACAGTTATATTGTCCTAGTATAATTTAAATGTTGTTTAATTTTTTATTTTACATTTAAATTTGGTGTAGTTGAATGACCTTCCTTTTTTAATCAAATGTTCTTTCCAACAGAATACATAGACTAATTTTTTCAATGTTAATAGATACTTATATAAAAAAATCATATGAATCATAGTTATGTATGTGTGTTAGTCATTTTTGTAATTATAATTAAAACATGTTTTTGAATCAAGATATTACTTAATTAGATACATAACTAAATGTAATTCTATTAAGTATACTTAAAATTACTAGAAACATTAAAAACAAAATTTTTTAATGTACTTCCACAAAGTAAAGGTTACTACAATCAATTTCATATACTTAAATTTTTTTGTTAGAATCAATCAAAAATGTTCTATTAATTTTTTTTAATTACTTAATATCTTGCTTAATATTATTTACCATACTTGCAGTTAGCTATAACATTGATCCAAATACATCTAATTAAACTGTTTAGGAATATGATGGTACTTAGGGTACATGGAGATGACTTTGTATTCCCTACACCTTTACACCAAGTACCTCCTAGAATACCTCAAATGAACATGATGAAGGTCCATATACCCTTCACGTTCAAGTTAATAGAAACAACCACATCTTCATACTCTGGTAAGTTTTAACATAACCTATTTATTTATTTATAGTTACCTCTAAATTATTTCTAAAATATGTATAAAATTATACATAGATGAGATTTATATTGAAACATTCTTAAAAATACTTTAAATTAGTTATTTGCCTTTCTAAATTAAAATCCAAATAATTATATTTGATGAGGTTATAAATTAAAACCACTAAATTCATTCTATATCAAATTATTTATTTGCACAATTCATCCTCAATTTAAATAAATAATCTAAAACTATGAAATAATATTTTATATTAATAGAAGTCGTCAAAATCAACCTATTATAAATTTTAAGGTAACTGACTTCTTTCAAAATGCTTTAGCTACCTAAGGAGGCCAAGGTTATATGATTTTGCCATTAAAAGGTGTAATTATTTGAAACCAATTATATTAATTTCTTTTATATAATTGAGTATGGAAAATTCAAATGCTTATTGTCTCATATAAATATTATTTTATAAAAATTACAGGATGATCTATTTAAAAGTAATATTATAAAAGTAAGTAAGATTTCAAAAAAATCTAATGTTTCTATACTTCCCTTGGACTAGGCACAATTGAGATAAGTTTGTGCTAGATAGATTTTACTTTCACATTTTGACTAGTTGATATTATCGCAGAGGCGTTTCTATATGTTTTTAAAAAGGGTATGGAAATTCTAATTGATCTATGTTTCATCTAACGTATAAATAGTCTATGACTATGGACATTTTGTTATATAAGAATGCTTTATGCAAACAACATTTTAAGTGGGTTAAGAGTTGTAAGAAAAAAAACACATTTTAATAAAATTTGAAATTAAATTTATTGTATTAATCATTACTCAACAATAACAACTGAAAGTTTGAAGTAAACTTCCACATTGAATTAAAAAATTATAATTTATAATACCATGATAATTAAATGTAGAAGTTGAGTTCCAACGTTTAGTTGTTTATTAATCTTATAAATAAAATTTAAAATTATTTACTCAATATATGGAATTTGTAAACAAAATAGTATATAGATCTAGACAAAATTCATAATTTTTACCTGACCTACTTTTGAGGCTCAATAGTTTTGCAATATAGATAGACTTAAGCAAATATTCAATTAGACTTTAATCTCTAAATATTAATATTATTTTTACAAGGTCCTCTTCTGGAAATAGTCAATTTTTTTAATCCTAAATGGGCATTGATTTCTCATTTTTATAGAATATGTGGAATATATTATTTAAAAAAATTTAAATGTTACTGCCACTGTTCCGTTACAAAGTTGCAGTCTTATTATGTAACGGCTATTGCTGTCAGATGACCGCATTTTGTTAGGTACTTCAACTGTGTTAAAGCGACGCTCAATGCACCAATTTTGAAAGAGTAGTTAGTGAAATCATTCGTTTTTTTATTATTATTATTATTTACTAGTTTTACTCAAACTATTGTTTTTTTTGCCTCATTAAACTATGTAATAAAGTTTTCGCAATGTTTGCAAGACGTACTAATATAAAAAAAATGATATTGTTCTTTTATTTCATTTTTGTATACCTACCTAACTATTACATAGACATGCGAAAAAAATATTGCATTAATTCTAATTCCTTTGACAAATACAATTTTTAATAGGATGATTGATTTAATATCTGTAAAAATGATTGATATAGACAAATTTATGCCAATAATATGAAAACAATCAATTAAAAATCGAGTTTTCCGTTTAAGTAGGTATCATGTATTTTTTAATGTGTGTTACTTTTTTTAATAAATATATTTCCGAGTTAGGCTTGAAAGCAAGAGACTTTTTAAGAAATTTTAATTCAATCATTGTAAACTTTTCTCTTTATATTAGTGTAGATTTGCATGTAACACTTATTTTTTTAAATTTATTGTACTAACTCTTACTTTTTGGAAGTCCATCTTATTAAGAATAATAAAAAACTCTTCGTTTCAACGTAACTTCCAAGTTTATTCGAAAAAATATGTTTTAAATTACAATGACGGCCGTTTCGCTGAATAGCATCGTCAGATTGACATTTAAGTTACATTTTGTTTGTTTGTAGCTAGGTACCTGATGTTGTTTAGGTAGTATTAAGGCTAGACCAAGTATGGAAGTAATAAGACATAACATAATATTAGATGTTATTAGCCCTAAGGGATTATCCTGGATGTATTTTCCTCTATCAGTATAACTGTGCAATGATATAGAAAAACCAGGAAAAAACTATATCATGTTGATCTTTACAATAACTTAATATATTTGTGTTTTACAATTACGTCTTATCTATGAATAAAATGTAAACTCAATCAAAGTAAACAGTTTAATAGTGGAGAACTTCCAAGATTTATTTGTTCATTAACAACTTTAAATTGTGGATCTGCTAGATGTCTTTTTATTTCAAGTTCTTCAAGGAAATCTAAATTTTGTTTTTTATCACAAGTGTGTAGTATTTGGATGTCATTGGTGTGTAAGAGTGAGGTTGAATGTTCAAGTAGGTGTATTGCATAATTTGACTTATCTGGTTGTTTTAATCTATATGCTCTTAAGTGTTCATTGAATCTTACTTCAAAATTTCTTTTGTGTTTGACCTATAATATATACAGCATTACATTTTGGACAATTAATTTTGTTTTTCTTGTTTTTCATCAACTACAGCTGTCGTTTTATTCCAATAAAAATAACATTACATTTTAGTGTTTCAGCTAGGGGATTCAAGTATCACAGTTGTTAAATCTGTCTTGATAAGATAATTAATCAAAGAACTTTCACAATTTATTCAGAAAACTTAACTTTTTTCGTCAATGACATGTTATTACCCCTAAGGGATTATCCTAGATGTATTTCCCTCTGAGATCAGTATCTCTGTGCACTTATATAGAAAAATCAGTAATAAAAGTATATTGTGCTGATCTTTACAATGTATTTGTGTTACATTTATTTCTTATCTATAAAAAAATGCAGACTTTATCAAAGCAAACAGTTTAGTAGTGGAGATTTTCTAAAATATATTTGATCATTAACAACTTTTAATTGCTAGACATCTACTTTTATTTCCAAATTGTTTTATCTAAATCTAAATTTTGTTTTTAAAACAAATGTGAAGAAGAATTCCAATTTTCAAGTAGGTTTGTATATTTATCTGTTTCATTTTCTTCAATTTCTTATGAAATGTTTCAATTAATAACTTTAGATTGTCACAAAAAAAGGGATAGTACAATAAATTTCTATCTTAATATATATGTTATTATTAAAAACACTTCAGATAAACATAACATAAAGTTTTGGTATTGAAATCGGTGATCAAGATGTCTGGGCTGCTCAAAAATTGTGTTATGGTCTCAATAATCAAAACGCCTATAATAAAGAACCTGTCAAAAATTATTCACTACTCTTTTTCAAATGGACTATAGTTACCACATTTGAAGGCTTTTTAGGAAACCGCAAAATGGTTCTGACCGAATGATCGGTTTTTTTTCTTTGATGTGTATTTTAAAGTGTAAATAATCATTTAAAAATAAAAAAATATTGATTGTAGGTGCTTCAACATGCAATTGTCACGTTTTATTAGCTGAAACGTAGTAGTTCATCTATAAATACTGAAAACAATGCATTATTTATATTTAATGGGTAAACCGGATGTATTTATAAAATATTTACAAGGAAATGCAACTCAATTAGATATATTTATTTTATATGAGACATTGCCCTATCACCAACACTTGGTGTAAATCTTATTCTACCAAGTTATGAAACAAATTCATTATTTTGCAATCTGGAAATGTTAAAATCTGTTATGTTTGATATTGCTCGTCCAAGGAAATCCCCCATGTGCTCAATGGGGGTCTGGAGAATTTGTTTCCAATTTCATTCTGAAGAGAATAAATAATGGGTTTAATAATGTTTCGAACATATCTGTCATAGTGCCTGGAATAGGATGATGATTTGGCAGACTCCTTTGAAATTCCTAACCTAACCTAACTCAACAATAATTTAAATAGGCCAAATCGATATGAACCACTTTTTAAAAATTTGCTATAATATAAAGTTTATTCAAAAGAGTTAAACACCTTCCGGACAATTCAGACTGCATAATATACAAAGAATACTGTACAAAAGAATGTATAAAAATTAAAAAATAATTATAAAAAAGAAAATATAAATGATTATTCTAAATACAAATAGAATATTTAACAATTGACTCCAAACTACTTTCAAAATATTTGGATCTAACTTAAATTTTTTAAAAAAATTGACAAAAAAGGTTTGTAATTGTACCCCGCGAGCCCCTCTACATCTTCTAATTTATATTTTTTGTTTTTGAACACTTTTTTAGATGCCCAGCACTGGTGAAATACCTAAATGAAGATTAAATGTAGAAAAGAACAAGCCGTGATAAATATATCGTTTTAAAATTGACCTCTACGAGAGGGTCGAAGAATTTTGTCGATGAGAATAAATATTTAAAGACAACAAATTACATTCCAGCAAACTAGTACTACAGTGTTCCAACAGAACAGTTTTGGACTAGTTTCAAATTTTATCAAATGCGCGCATGCGTAGAAACAAATTTGAAAACAATCCGAAACGCATCCCTGATTGTTTGTTGGAACGAACCTATTAACATTAACAGTCTTGCAATCAATAAAGTTATAAAATATGCAGATGTCTGTCAATAAAAATGATAATAATCGTTATCGGGAATTATTTATAACGTCTACGGCGACTAAAATATTTAAAGTAATTATGTTTCATGCTATAATTATTAAGTTACAGGAAAACATTAAAAAACCATCATAATTAAACCTACTTCGTCTGGAGATCAAAGTATAAAAACATTTTAAAATAATATTTAAATCATTGGAAATGTACATTTTCTGAAGATGAATTATTTGGATCGATTATTTTTAGGTTAGGAAACGTTTTAGATAGGATAAGAATATTATTACTAATAGAATTTTAAAATGTGTGTCCAAATTTTAGCTATTGCCATTAGTGTTGCCAGTAAATAGTATCCCTCATGAAATTTGTTGTAGAAGTTTTATTACAAAGTTGTTGAATAAAATACAAAGTCAAACAACAATTTTCGGTCTGAATCTGACCATCATCAGGATGTAAACAGCAAAATTCGTATTAAAGAAAGAAAACAATTTTAAAAGTCATACAAAAATGATAGGTATGATAAAATTTAGTATTACAAAGATCAAATTCTCTTACTAATCATGTAAATATCAAGTAAAATCAAATGGAATTTAATGTTTCAAACATGAAATAAATAAAATGTAAAAATTATAATTTTGAAAGAATATCAGAGTAAACAGATTGAAAACTATAATAAATTCAAAAACAAATGCATATAAAAGGTTGAGAATTAGAATGTTAATACACAGTAGAACTGGTTATATTTGAAAGTTAAATTATATTAGGTGAATTTTAAAAATCATGATATGTGGTTTGAAAAAGTCAAGTGTAGAAAAACTAAGATAAGGAAAAAGTTGCAATTCTACTTGATGGAGTAAAAAACCATGGTTAAAATTTGGAAATTACTTTGATTGTGTTATAGTTTTCAATCTGTTCACTGTGAAATTATTTCAATATTGTAGTTATTACATTTTATATATTGTCATTGATGTTAACCTTGTTTCAATACTTTGTCTTGTCGACACATATTCTTAATTCAAATTATTTCACGTTTGAAATATTTAATTGAATTTAAGTTTACTAAGTAAGTATACTAAAATGTTGAATCTGGAACCGTTGGCGAAACTGATACCCAAAAACCGTTTACACTACCACTACACCAACACACACTTTTATCTGCCTGACGAGCGTTTCGATAACCAAGTTATCATCTTCAGAGAAATGCAAAACGCGCGTCACGTAGATAAAATGTTGGTGTAGTGGTAGTGTAAACGGTTTTTGCTATTACTTTTATATAATTTATTATATATTAGTATATAAATTTGTTTTTTGTAATACTATATTTTATCTCTAATGTATCATTATTTGTAAATAGATGGATGAACTATGTAATAAAGTTGTTTGTTATTCTTAATACCCATCATAGCAATAATTATTGCTGGATAAAAACAAAGCGATGGTTGTTTTAATGAAGTTCTGTGCGTGTCTCACATTTTTAAATAATGAAACTCTTCTTCTACTTGGTCTTTTTCCACTTTTAACACTTTCAACGTTTCGTAAAATATTTTAAATCATAAAACTAACGACAAAAAGTCAAGAGTAATACACAGAGTGTAAAGAATTTGTTAAAAAATCATCTATCTTTTTAGTAGTATTGTAAACAAGAACAATATAAATTTTAAACTGCATTAATAAAGCAAAAATAGCTACATCATGACTACATAGTTCAATTTGCGATATCATTGTTTTAATGTAAAGGTAGGTCAGGATTCATTCACAATTAATTGTTTTGATTAAGTCAGTAATATATTGTCTATAACAATTTTTTTTTAGATTTTGTTAACCTAATTAGTACTAACACAGCAAGAGGCGACAATTAAGGCATTTTAAAGAGTATTTATTATTAAATTGAATTTATACGATACGTTTTAGCCATGTACAAAGCTTAAAATATGTTTTTTTTTGTTATTAGCCTCTGAACCTAACTTTGTTGAGGTAGTAAAGTTATTCATTATTAACCAAGGTAGAAAAATACAGAGCCGACTTGATTAGTACTAAATCTCAATCCATTTGACAGAATGTGAGATTAACTAATGAAAAAATAGTTTTCCTTACTTATTTAATAGTTCACCTATTTGTTCAAAAATGAAAATCAGTTGACTTATCTTTCTATTTTCCCTCGATCCTAATCTAAACTCGACGAGATGCAGCAACTATTTTCAACAGACATTCCAAAGAAATATTCCGAACAATCCACATGTTTTTGGCAAACCTCGCTTACGATTGAAACAATCGAAATATCTTATGGTTGTGTTTTAAGATCCAGCAGAATTATTTACAAGGAATAACTTTCTTTTGAGAAAACTAATAATAAAAAAAAGTTTCACACATAAGATGCCGATTTAATTGGACACACTGTATATATGACAAAAGAAAGTATTTTATATTGATATATTAAATAGAAGATTTAATTTGAAAGTTGGTAACGATACTTGGCAATTAAGACGAAATTAGTGACGTGAATCAAATTTCGTTTTGCACCAACTATATATAAATATTGTTTAAATTATCTAATATTTGATTTATACGGACATAAAAATGCACATCGCAGTTTTGCATGCGTTCATGTTCTATTTTTACATTTTTGTTTATCATTTAAATAAGTTGTCACCTCAGAATTTTTATGATTTTTAAATAAAACCGATAGGCTTTTATGTTGAGCAAATAACAATATCTTAATTGTGCTTCGTAAAAGGTGTCTTGAATGTTTATCAAAAAATTATGGAAATGTCGGGATGCATACGAAATGTAAAACATCCTCATAAAGAAATCCAGTCACGAATCACTTGTACGAAATTTATATCAGGGTCGATAAATAATTATCGATACGGTTAAAGGGGGAAATTGAACTTGAACATTTTCTGTATCATAAAAAAATACTACAAGTTTATTAATAATATATTGTGTCACTAGGGCATTGCCAACTAAAGGGTGCTAATGCATTTTTACACGTTTGACACAGAACTGTTTTCCGCCTACCTAAATGACTATTAAAAAATTGAACCCCAGCTTTCTGCGTGAGAGACAAGGACAGACACCACTGCGCTAGCAGGCGTTTTAGAAAACATTGCTCGTATTTTAGAATTTATACTATTATGTAACGTTAAATTCAAAATCCTCATCTGAGCTTTTATCGAGGTAATTATTCTTATGATTCACCTTCAAAATTACGCACATTTTTTCAAAAAATCGTAGCGTCATGAATTTTCCGCCTAGCGTTCATATAATAATCTGTAGACAGGTGTAATTTGGCAATTTTAATTTTGAAATAAAATTATGCAATTACGAAACTACAACAACTAATCTACTTTCATTTCTTGGTAGTTCAGAAAATTAACGTTTCAGGATAAATTTAAAAATGTCAATCATTAAAATAAAAATGAAATTATATTACTAAATAATTGTTGCAACATATATGTCTTCATTAAATCCGAATTAATTTTTTGCTTAGTTTGTAAACAAAAGTTGACCACAAATTGGAAATAAAAATCGAATGAAATAATAGAAATATTTATACATTTTTCGTATAAATTTTGAGGTTACGTGTAAAATGAAAAAAGTGCAAATAAATTCTGTCGGGGGTATCTTTTCCCTTAAACGAAACTGATATTCGTATTTATTCTTTTGATTTTTATTTGTACCTTAAATTAATATATTTCCTAAAAAACCAACTTACTAAATGTTAATGCTATATTATAAATGCAATATCAATAAAAACCATTTTGGGTCGGCCATTTTCTTTGAGTGGCACTATGGATTTACTAACAGTGTTGCCAATGGCAACACTGTTAGTGTGATTTTGACAGGTCGGCCATTTTCCTTGGGTGATAATATAGAAATACTAACAGTGTTGCCAATAGAAGTTGTTCGTAATGGCGTAATATTCTGAAAATCCTTATAAGGTTCATGTTCATACAGCAATCAGTAACATTTCGCGGACATCATGAGTTTGCGCAGTATTTAAAAGTTGATAAAACAAAGTGGAAATAGAAAGAAATGATAAAAATGAATATTAAATTTACATTTTCATTTGTGTCTAGTCAAAGTTTGAATTTAACGACCTACATACTCAGATCTTGAAGATATTGTTGAAGAAATAATAAAAACTAAAAATAATAACTTCGTAAATGAACAAGTGCTACAATACACCTATTATGGAGGGTAGAAGAAAGGTGAACCAACTCAATATATACTAAGTGACATAAAAATCCGAACACCCAGTTTAAATGATTTTATTTTAAAAAAATTTGGTGAATTTATTTATTTTACTGAAATATGTCACTAATGCCCACTTGCACCAAATTAAACTTAAGTGGTACTTTGCTAAGGAAACCTTAAATTTTAAGTAGACCTAAAAATGATTTGTCTTGTACCAACTATTTTTAAAACAAACTTAACTAAGATTGAAGAACTTCTGGCAACGGTGTATTTCCTCTTCTTTTTTAACTGGTTTACCCCAAAAAAAGATGTTTATATTCACTTTAATAAATTAAAAGAGTTGTTAGGATTAGGATTTTAGGACACAGAAGTCTCAAACAAAAGCAATGGCTAAAATAGGTGGAAGAGCCCGAAATTATACCTTTGCTGAAAGGCAAACGCTTTTGCAATTAGTGGCATCAAAGAAAAATATACTTGAAAATAAAAAAACGGATAGTGTGAGCATGGGAGAAAAAAACCAGGCTTGGCAAAATTTAACAAGAGAATTTAATAGCCTATCGCCAGCCATGATTCCGCGTACTTGTGAATCTCTAAAAAAATATTATAATAATATGAAAGAGGATTTGAGAAAAAGATTGAGCAATGAAAAAAAACAAATATACAAAACTGGTGGGGGAGGACCACCACCGTCAGCTGAAAGGGATGATGCCGATAAACTTCTAATATCTATTGTTAATGAAAAAAGTTTGTACGGAGTTCCAGCATTAATTTCACCATATGATGATGATTATATTGAAACTGAACCTACAGATACAGCATTCAATGGGAATGAAACTGAGGTAAGAACTAATAAAGGTTACAAATTAATCAAAAAAAAAATATATAAATACCTATTTATTGTCTATAATACTATTTTTAGGAAGTGGAATCAGAATCACTATTAGAGCCGAGGAAGCGTATAGTTAAACCAACCCCAATTAGCAGTTTGGATATACTAAAATCAACACTAGATATAAATTTAAAAGCTGCTATTGACAAGGTGGTACTTTAATATTCTGTTTCTATTTGTCAGCATGCTATATTTGGGTTCTTATTTCAGGATTCAGACTTGAACAAAAATGATATTGAAATTATAATGGACATTGATCAGCCTGAAGAACATACAAATAAACCTGAGGTAAATATGATTTAAATCAGTTGAATATAAATGGCTTCATAATATTTCTTTATATTTTTAGAATAGAAATTTGGCAAATGAAACTAGTAAAATTAAAAAGGATTTGGGTATCAAAAAGGTAATCTACAATATTTTATATAGGAATTTTTTTCAAATTTAATTCATTTTTTAGAGCGGTGCCTCATCCAGAAGAAGACCTACAATTATAAAAACTCTAACTTCTTCCAAGCTTGGAGAGCTGTATGAAAGACTTATTGAAAAAAAGCTGCAACTCTTGGATGGTTTGGATAAGGAGCATGTCCAAAGAATGAAACTTCTGAAACTTGACGAAAAGATTAAAGTAGCTGAATTAAATCGCATTTTCGAAGTAAACAAAACTCATCAAACTTCAGAAACATTAGATATAGATAAACTCATTGGTGACTCAGTTGATTTTACCCTTTAGGTTCAAATTTTAAATGAAAATTGATTCGTTTCTCAAATTCGTTTAGTTTAGTTAACATATATTACTTTCTTTGAAAGTATTGGAAATAAAACCATAAAGATTATTGTCTCTCTTATTTTTTGGGGAATTAAAACACAATGTTTTTTAATGATTATATTAAAGTTTTTAATTATATATTACCCAACTACTCTATTTTGAAAGTAATTTATAATTTCATTTTGGAAAGCATGAACTCCCCCATCATGTGCCTGTGCTTGGTCTGGTATCATCCCCATCTGAATAAGGTAATTAATTCGTTCAGCATCTCCATCATTAGGAGGTTCTTCCTCATTCATATTCCTAGCTATGTTATGTAGAACAGCAGTAGCCACTATAACACTCAAGGAAGTTTCCAATTTTAGCCTTAACCCATAAACTAGGACTGGAAACCTCCTTTTCCAAACGCCAAATAATCTTTCAATACAGTTCCTAGTCCTTATCTGGGCTTCATTATAAAGTCGTTGTCCATTGGTTGTAGGATCTGCTAATGGTGTTAAAAGGTAGTTTTTCAGTGGGTACCCACTATCACCTGTAGGGCAACCAAATAGAAATTTCAAACAATAAAAAAGTTTACTATTTGTAAATGACCTACCCAAAAGAACACAATTTGGAAACTCATTATTTTCCAAAGTCGCCCGAAGTCGACTATTTGCAAATATTGTACTGTCATGGGCAGAGCCTGGCCAGCGTGCAACTATATTGGAGAATTTAAGACTACTATCACATACGGCTTGGACATTCATAGAAAAATAGCCTTTTCGGTTACGGTATACCTCACCATCATCACCACCTAGAAAAAATATAATAAATTGGAAATATAACAAAATGACCTAAAGTGTTGATAAGTAAACAGTACTTACCTGGAGAAATAATTTTTATGTGTGTACAGTCAATACATCCAATCACTCTAGGAAATGCGGCTACGTGAAAGAAATATGTTTGTGTAGTAATTACTTCTTCTCCTTCTGGCATTTTTATATAAAATGGCCTTAATCTTGCCAATATTGTTGAAACCTTCTGTACTATTCTACTCGCAGTGCCTTCATGTATTCCCATAAAGTCACCAATAGTAGATAAATGTGCTCCTGTAGCATAAAATCTAAGGCATGCCAGCAGCTGGTTTATGGGTGATACACTATTGTTTCTAAAAGGAAGAAAAACCATAAACTTTGTGTTGTGAAAAATAACAATAGGAATCTACCAAAATAGCTTGAAATAGGTGGGTAGGTACTTATGGCATTGGGATGTTTTTCTGGCTGGAGAGTACAGTAATTGAATTTTATAGTATTTATAGTAAAAACTTACCTATCATGTTCAAATTCCAGCTGTTCCTCTATTTGTGCAAGAATTGATAATACCGTTGGTTTTGTTAGCCTAAATCGTTTAAAAAAAGTTAGGTTGTCCATTGCATCGAAGTAATTCGCCCTAAAATAAGTAAGAGGGTATATATAGTAAGTACCTATATGGATATATTTGATAAATCATAGGGCACTGGATCCATATAGGTATGCATTTAAATTAAACTTTTATATACCTATCATACATTCTCCTTGGAAATCCATTTTCCACAAGTTCCAGTAGTTCCAGATCATCATTAAATAATTCCATTGTGTTTTTTCACGCAGTAAACTTTTATAAACATAGACAAAAACAATATAAAAATTAGGTTAAGATTGTTAAGAAGAACTTAAGGGGTCAAGAATGGGTCCTTAAATTTAAGAATCTTAAGGTAAAAGTTCGTTATAGCGGTTTTCGCTATTATAAGAGATTTTGCAAAAATTCTTTTTCAGGGCGTTTCTATAGGTCGATTATGACACAAATTTGTGTGCGCGTTTTCAAAAATTCATTTCTATAATTTATTATTAATAAAAACATACTTACGGGACGGTGGAGTGAATAGGGGTGCTGGGTGGGGACGAAACAATAGAAATCCTACATTAAACACCAAAAAACAGTATTTCAGAGTACACACCGCACTTTCTGTTCACAAAAATGTTCAAGAAATTGTTTAAAAAAATAAAAATAAATAATAATTAACACAATAATACCGCCATGGCTGTCACGACTGTCACCGCAATGTGTTGCGATGTTGCCAAATAGAGTGAAAAAGTCTTAGTAGCTGAATAAAAAAGGAACATACAGGACAAAATTGATATGAAAAATTAAGTTATTCCTTCTTCCTATTATAATTTGTAGAGAAAAAAGGAACATACCTAAACATAAAGAAGGAGGCATTTCTACAAAAAATACCACTGCTTCTCATGGAAATGGGGGATAATTGTGTTAATTCTTCATAAGAAGTTTGGCAACGTTGCTTCTATCAAGCCTGTCATTTTAATAATGACGAATTTCATGTTATCAGCTTCATTAATAATGGCGAACGAGATTTGTCATGTGTGGGATAGTTTTTCGAAAAATTTAATACTTTTCAAAATTAATTTACATTTTTCATGTGCCCCGAGTGCAGTGTATTAGTGTTTTCTTGTGTTTGACGTTGGATTTCTACTGTTTCGTCCCCACCCAGCACCCCTATTCACTCCACCGTCCCGTAAGTATGTTTTTATTAATAATAAATTATAGAAATGAATTTTTGAAAACGCGCACACAGATTTGTGTCATAATCGACCTATAGAAACGCCCTGAAAAAGAATTTTTGCAAAATCTCTTATAATAGCGAAAACCGCTATAACGAACTTTTACCAATCTTAAATTCAACTTAAGTTATCATTTTACAGCGGTGCAAGTCATATCTGTTACTTAAGTTTAAGACGTAACTTAAGATTTCCTTAACTTGTTGGTGCAAGTGGACGTTAGTATATTAAAAAGTGTCCATAAAAGGGGAACAAATTGGTGGCGCCACAGTAGCAAGAGTAAGTATCACAGGACGTTACAAATAGTAGAAAAGAAGAATTTGTTCTGTGATTGGCGATGTCAAAATGGATTGTTAGAGCAGGAATCCAAATTAAATTACAATTGACTTCTTAAATAGTTGAGATTTTAAATACTGCATAATTTTTAACTACACAAGTCACGAAAAATATTAAATTTTTCAGCCCAGCTCACTTCATTCTGTTTATAACCTATGGAATGTTACTGACTTCACGTTGTCTTTTTACCCTTTTGCTACTCTCACGCCATCTACTATTTGCTGCTTACCACTGGCAGTGTCTGAAATGTCTAAAATAAGAATGGCCCTCGTATATAAAGAGACAGAAGACTCTGTATTAAAAAAAGTTGTTTAATAACGTCCATAAACATTTTATAATGCAATGTATTCCATTTACAAAGTATTAATTGTGCCTTTTAAATAGAAATGCACTGAAAATGAATTATAATAAAAATCTCATTTAAATTTTAAATCAATAAAAAATATTAATACCAACAATATACCGTTTTCTTGCGGTCAAGGTCGTTTACCAATTCGATGGTTTACCTTCACTCCATATAGATAGGTACTTCAAATTTTCCATTGGCCCTTATTCAAACATTCATAAGGTCGTTACGTAAGCGTATATAAGAATCATCTTGAAAAGTATATACAGGGTGATTAATTAGTGTGACGAAGCTCAGTAGATCTGTTATAGTAACATTTACAAAAAAAAGTTATTAACAAAAATGGTAAGCAACTGTAAACTCCACATTTTAAAATTAGTTAAAACCTTACAAGGTGTTCCATAAGATGGTGGCACACCAAACTTATGTTTTTTTTATAAGGAACACCCTATATTAAGAATAATGAAAAACTCTTCGTTTTACCAAAACTTCCAATATTTATTTAAAAAATTGCTTTATTAACTTTAATGACAGCCGTTTCGCTAGACTTAGCATCGTCAGATTGACATATTGAAGTTACATTTTGTTTGTTTGTAGCTAGGTACCTGATGTTTATTAGGTAGTTATAAGGCTAGACCAAGTATGGAAGTAATAAGACATAACAATATTAAAGCCTAGATGTTATGAGCCCTAAGGGATTATCCTGGATGTACTTCCCTCTAAGATCAGTATAACTGTGCAATGATATAGAAAAACCAGGAAAAAACTATATCATGCTGATCTTTACAATAACTTAATATATTTGTGTTACAATTACGTCTTATCTATGTATAAAATGAAGACTCAATCAAAGCAAACACTTTAAAAGTGGAGAACTTCCCAGATTTATTTGTTCATTAACAACTTTAAATTGTGGATCTGCTAGATGTCTTTTATTTCAAGTTCTTCAAGGAAATCTAAATTTTGTTTTTATTACAAGTGTGTAGTATTTGGATGTCATTGATTTGTAAGAGTGAGGTTGGATGTTCAAGTAGGTGTTTTGCATAATTTGACTTATCTGGTTGTTTTAATCTATATGCTCTTAAATGTTCGTTAAATCTTACTTCAAAATTTCTTTGTGTTTGACCTATATATACAGCATTACACTTTGGACAATTAATTTTGTAAACACCAGATTTTTTTAATTTAGGTAATTTTGTTTTTACATTTAACAATTTTGTACCAATATTATTTTGTGTTTTAAATGATATTAATGCTGATGTTGCCGAAGATATTATTTTTGAAATTTTATTGGAAATAGTTCCACAATATGTAATATTTTTATAACTTTTAATTTCTTTAGTTTGTTTAGGAAATATTAGGTTTAGTGACACTTTCTGTTCTTTCTTATTAATTAATGTATTTATTAAATGAATTGGGTAGCCATTAGATGTAGCTATTTGTTTTATGATATCAATTTCTTTATCAAAGTTAATTTTGTTCATTGGAATTTAAAATGCCCTATGTATCATAGAATTATAAGCTGCTAATTTATGTGTTATAGGATGATTTGAATTATACGGTATGGAAGACCCTCATTTTGGGAAGTCCCATTTCTCCAATTTTAGCAAATATTTTTATGGATAATTTAGAAAACATAATATTTAATTCTAGTTATAAAAACAATATTGTATTTTGGTATAGATATGTTGATGATCTGTTAGCAGGATTTGTAGGTAGCGAACGACAGTTAGATATATTTTTTAATTATATTAATACCTTGCATCCCAAAATTAATTTTACTTTAGAAGTTGAAGAAAATAATTCAATTAATTTTCTGGATTTAAAAATTGAAAAAGTTAATAATTTACCAAATTATTCAATATACAGAAAACCAACACAAACAGATGTAACCATACCGTATAATTCAAATCATCCTATAACACATAAATTAGCAGCTTATAATTCTATGATACATAGGGCATTTTAAATTCCAATGAACAAAATTAACTTTGATAAAGAAATTGATATCATAAAACAAATAGCTACATCTAATGGCTACCCAATTCATTTAATAAATACATTAATTAATAAGAAAGAACAGAAAGTGTCACTAAACCTAATATTTCCTAAACAAACTAAAGAAATTAAAAGTTATAAAAATATTACATATTGTGGAACTATTTCCAATAAAATTTCAAAAATAATATCTTCGGCAACATCAGCATTAATATCATTTAAAACACAAAATAATATTGGTACAAAATTGTTAAATGTAAAAACAAAATTACCTAAATTAAAAAAATCTGGTGTTTACAAAATTAATTGTCCAAAGTGTAATGCTGTATATATAGGTCAAACACAAAGAAATTTTGAAGTAAGATTTAACGAACATTTAAGAGCATATAGATTAAAACAACCAGATAAGTCAAATTATGCAAAACACCTACTTGAACATCCAACCTCACTCTTACAAATCAATGACATCCAAATACTACACACTTGTAATAAAAAACAAAATTTAGATTTCCTTGAAGAACTTGAAATAAAAGACATCTAGCAGATCCACAATTTAAAGTTGTTAATGAACAAATAAATCTGGGAAGTTCTCCACTTTTAAAGTGTTTGCTTTGATTGAGTCTTCATTTTATACATAGATAAGACGTAATTGTAACACAAATATATTAAGTTATTGTAAAGATCAGCATGATATAGTTTTTTCCTGGTTTTTCTATATCATTGCACAGTTATACTGATCTTAGAGGGAAGGACATCCAGGATAATCCCTTAGGGCTCATAACATCTAGGCTTTAATATTGTTATGTCTTATTACTTCCATACTTGGTCTAGCCTTATAACTACCTAATAAACATCAGGTACCTAGCTACAAACAAACAAAATGTAACTTCAATATGTCAATCTGACGATGCTAAGTCTAGCGAAACGGCTGTCATTAAAGTTAATAAAGCAATTTTTTAAATAAATATTGGAAGTTTTGGTAAAACGAAGAGTTTTTCATTATTCTTAATAAGATGGACTTCCAAAAAGTAAGGGTTAGTACAATCAATTTAACACCCTATATTTTATTTTAAATTTGAAATCTGCTTAACTTATCACAACTATGTAAAGTTTTATTATGTCATACCTGGTATTTAAAAAGCTATAACCAATATTACCTGAAAATCGTATCATCAAGTTTAACCCCCTGTATAATTAAAAAGGAGAATAGGAACATTAATCTATTGCAACCATAGTTTTTAATAATTGTTAAAAATTATAAAACATATTCGTTTTCAAAGGAATATTATTTTTCTTCGATGATGATTAAAATAAACATATCGATTTTATGATTTCTTCGAACGGTTGTATAACGTTTAAATTGAATTATGCAAATTGCAATGTTTAAATGTTGATTAGCATATTTACCAAATTTTTATTTAAAGGTCACTTAAATGTAGTCTTATTTTTGTTTCTTTTTATGTAGGTATTTATGATTTATTCAGTATTATACTTTGAGTTTGACTTTCGCATATTTTTAAGCAATTAATTATAAATAGCCCGCTAAAAGCAAGTGCCCCGTAGTGGTAACAGTAAAACTCAAAGTCAATCCACAATTTTAATAACAAAGAAGCTTATAACTGTAAAAGCGACATGTTTCGGTCGTTGGGCCATCATCAGGCTATAAATAAAACAATGGTATCAGAGAAGAATCACTTTGTTACTTCAATTTGATAAATTCTAAAAATGTTTTGCTTACTGACTATCTCTCATACATTTTACCTTCGATTTCCTAATCAAACATTAAGTGACGATGTCGTCAACAAATGATGCAATTAAAAAAGATTTATATTTATATTGGAAGTAGGTACTTCAAGACATCATATGTTATATATACAGTGTTTTCCAATATAATTTAACATTCTGAAATACTAAAAACAATTTGAATTAATTATAAAATTCTTATTTACTAGATTTGTTGCATTATTTATGAGGCAATAATTAATGTTAATAAATTTTTATTATTTTATTTATTACCAAT
Source organism: Ophraella communa (assembly GCA_035357415.1). NCBI lineage: Eukaryota > Metazoa > Arthropoda > Insecta > Coleoptera > Chrysomelidae > Ophraella > Ophraella communa. The sequence continues at coordinate 14,587,811 of CM068992.1, forward strand.
ATTTTTTTGGACTATACTCGAGTTAATTAATATATATTTTTTATTTTTAGAGCTGCAATGCTGTACTTCTAGTCAGGGTAAATACGGCATCAGGGTGTATTGGGGTGTAAACATAAGAGAATTACACATATTTTTATGGCGACCATGGGCGGATCTCAGGGATGCTTGCCTAACTGGCGATTTCCTCAATAGGTACTACCAATATAAGGGTCCTCAATTAGAGTAAGTTATTATCATATTTGAGACGTCAAAGTACACCATTTAATTATTTAATTTTAAATATGTAATTTCGTTGATAAAAAAAGAAAAAAGAATGGACCTAAAACTGAACCTTGTGGTACACCATTATTTATAGGAAGTACTGGAGTCTTTAACATTTTTTTTCTATTTTCAAAAAAAGATTTAAACCATTTTCACCAAATTGTTGACAACTTCAGATATTGTTTTTAATTATGTAGGGATGAAGACGGTTTTCCATTAATTATTTCCATTATTTTAGATAAAGTGGGTAGTAGAGCAAAAAATCTATAATTATAAAAGTATTCCTTTTGTCTCCACTTTTATGGAGTAGAATAATATTGGATGTTTTAAGACAATTTGGAAAAGTAGTAGCAATGAAATTGAAAGTCAACCCACAGTATGTAAAATTTGGAAAGATGCCATTTTGATACTAGATACTAACGGCCATTCTGTTCTTCTGCGCCAAATATATTTACCCCCTTCCATTTTCGATCCCTTCTCCTAACGTACATCAAGAAACCTCCTTACTTTCTTTACTTAGGAAACATTAAAAATAATTTGGTTCATATTTGATCTGCTCTTGCTGTAATAAAGTTAATTTCAACAAAATTAGACTTTCTTATTTATAGTTTTGATTTAACAGTTTGCTATTATACGAAATAACAATTTACTGACATTTTTTTGTCGTATTTGTAGGAAAACGTCTCACTCGGATGAAAATATGACACTAAAACTCGAACAACCCTTAGAATTAGGTTCGCCGCCGAGATTGTGTTACCCCTTGGTGGTGATTTTATTTAGAAATGACATTAACGAAAATATACTTCCCGACGAAACTGTGAGTAATCGATTTTATTATTATTTATCCATATTTTTTATTTATTTTTGTCACTAGGTGGCTCTCATCAACGTTATCCACATCAAAGACTCCGTCTGTACATTACCGACTAGTATTTTAGCACAATATTTAAAACAAGCCAACGGACAGCTGTCTTGCCTAAAGGTAAGTCTAAAAGTCAAATTTTTTTAAAAATTTTAATCTGTCATAGGATGAAGTCTTTTTTATTACTGTTTACGCCATCTAGCAAGGAGAATTCGAATTAATTACACTGGTTTACAGATTTCTCCTTTTATTATTATCTAATGTTATGATAGCCAAAATTACTATTATTTGCCAGACAGTTGGTAAAAAAAATTTACATTAAATGGTGATTCTGTTAAAAATTTAACAAGGCCATTCAGTTTTCGTCAGGTTTCCTTTTTTAAACAGTATAAGGTTGCCCTTTTGTATCCCTGGATGTTCTAAAAGGCACCTGTCAATCTGTTCAATCTTTGTACTCTGCCTATTTTCTCTCTATTCTTTGTACTCTTTAGTATTTTTCTTTATATACTTACTGCCTCATCTATGATCTTCTATAAATGTTGATCTTTGGTTAGAAATTGGACAAAGTCCTTCAGCTTTCGTGAGGTATCCTTTTTTAAACAGTATACGGTTGTCTTCATGTAGGAAATGTAAGAAGAAGGACATTCCAAAGGATGGTCAATGAAAGAAATGTAAGGGATATGACTAAACTACTTCAATATAATCCAAACTGGGAACTACCCCAGGACAGAATGTCAAAAAAACTTCACAAGAAATTTCACGGTAAAGTTAAGCAAAAAACGTCAATGGGATCCCACAGTAATATCACAGATAGGCAAGAACACAATCTAATGGTTTACTGATGGGTCCAAAACTGAAAGAGGCACAGGGATAGGGATTTACGGACCTAGAACAAAGCACCTCCAGAGTTTAAGCTTGCATCCTACCATTTTCCAAGCAGAAATATGCGTCATTCAACATTGAAAAGAAATACTGCAAACAGAACATAACTATTATGTCTGACAGTCAAGCAGCAATTAAAGCACTCAACTCCAGCGTTATAACATCTAAATTAGTCTTGGAGTGTCTAGAAAGACTGAACGAACTGGGTACACTTCGATGGCTCCCTTTACACTCAGGAATAGAAGGAAATGAAATGGCAGATACGCTTGCAAGTATGTCACTAATGGGACCTGAACATTCAGTGGCATAGCCTACAGTTCTATCCTCAATGAACTCAGTGGCATTGAGAATATGGAAAAGATCGAACATTAGGAGAACCTATCGGGGATAAGGCAGGCAAAAGCCTTGCTAAAGGCAAAAAGTCCATACAATGTCTTGGGCTGAGCAAAAATAACCTAAGAATTCTTACAGGTATCTATCACTGTAAACTAAGAGGACACCTAAATAGACTGGGGATTGAGGAAAAAACAGAATGCAGGTATTGTGAAATGGAGGAGGAAAACTTATTACACATACTCCTGCCCTAAGAAATACAAGAGCTCTACAACTTGGAGCACACGAAATAGAAGAGGATGACTTACCTAAATTGATACCGATAGACATCCTAACCTTCATAAAGAAGATAGGATTAGAGGTGGTGTTTTAAATACGGGAAAACCCACCGTCTAAGCAAGTAAGGGGGCACAATAGATCTCACAGGTCGCAGTGGACAACCCCTAAATTACATTACAAGGTTGTCTTTTTATCCCTGGATGTAATTAGAGTTCTAAGAGACACCTATCACTTTGATCAGAGAACCTTTTTGTACTCTTTAGTCTTTTTGTTTATGTGCTTACAATGAAGGTAAGAAGAGGCTAGAGAAGAGTCTCACCTGCCCGAATGGGACTTTCAAAATTATATGCCTACTGAAGAGTACTGCCTCATTTATAATCTTCCTTAGAGCTTGATCTCTGGATAGGCTTGCCTCATTTATAATCTTCCTTAGAGCTTGATCTCTGGATAGACTTAGTTGTTGTTTCTAATCCACTTTCTTTCACCATTCTAGCACAATAATCATGTTACTGCTGGTTCTAGATACGAAGACAATTTTTTGTGCCTCATTATACGATTCTTTATAGTTCTTTGTTTTGAGATAACTAGTACTTGAGTTTTGTTTTGGATTTGGAATGTTAATTGGTGATCTAATTTTTAACTTGTATATGTATACCTGTATTTGTTTTTACAGCAATTGTACCTTGCTACTGGAAATCCCGGGGGATACGAAGAGGGACAAATACCATTCGCTGTAGCTGAACCCGTAGAAGGCGGTCCAGATTCGATGGAGCAAACTCTGGTTTGCCCTACGAATGAAGATTCCACGTTGTGGAATAGCACTGGAGAGCAACTCTGCGTGGTCTGTCAATATTTCCCATTGTCCAGAGCTTTGCTACCTTGCAGGTACTTGAAACTTCCTAATTGACTGATGAGAAAGTTTTAAAATGTATTTTTGAATGTTTTCAGGCACACCTGCATATGCGCGAGCTGTTTTGACAAGCTGGATCGTTGTCCTTTGTGTAGAGGTCCGATCAAAAGTTACTTCTGTATCAGAGGTGAAGAATACATGCCAAGAACGACCAATTCTAAAACTCAAAACTCCCACGGACCTTTGTACAATTGGTTGCACCATTGGGACGATCGTCTCACGGATTTCCTAGGGTTTCAGCGATAACGAATCAAATTTAGTGTTTTAGAAGGAAGGGATCGACGCTACATATCCCATTTTAAATTAAAAGAAATCTGACGATTCCATTTTAATTGATTGTCGGCTCTCCTTCTGCCTTTTAATTTATTTTCGTAACAAAGTATGCGAGAAAATGGATGGAAAGGTGTAGATAGACGTTTGTTTGATTGTTTGGGTAATAAAGTTTGCCATAATCTTATCGGAAAATGGAAAGCAAGAAGAAAATCATTGTAGATATATTTTATAGTTAAACGTATTTTTCTATTAAATTTATTATGTAAACATCACAATAATTGTATGTTAAAATGGGTCGGGTTTTTAGGAGACAATGTCCGTCAGATTGGATAAAAAATATATTATTTTGTTTTTTATTGTGGGAAATATGTCCTGATTAGTTTCAAAGGTCGGTTTTATTCCAGGGAATGAACATCTCTTGAGTTGACTTGGTAATCTATGAAAATTCCCAAGGATTGAACTTCTGGTAGTTCATTTGTACCTTATCAAATATTTTAAGTTTTGAGTTATTTTGTCAAATTTTGTTAAAATTGAGACAATTTCAACGTCATCTGTATATGAGAGTTTTTAAAACAAGTTTTGCTATTATTCCCAAGTGTTTGCATTCTAGTAGTTCTTTTGTACTTCCCCAAATAATTGAATTACTTGGTCCAATTTGCTGTTAGAGGAAAAATAATATAAAGATTCTTCCTTACCTGCATTTGCACTTGGATAGAAACAATTAACTGCCACATTCCATTCAAATTTTGACAGTTTCAACATTTACGAAAACTCTCAAGAAGTAGATTACCAGCCCTATTATTATTTTTTTTAAATGTTAATCTTCCAGTAGTTCATTTGTACTTTATCAAATATTTGAATAACTTGGTTCATTTTGCCAAATTCTGTTGAAATTTTGACAATTTCGACATTCATATCTATATAAAAATTTCATTTTGATTGAATAACTGTAAAAACCATTTATAAAGTAATTCTCTTGCATGGGTTCTGATTCTAGTAGTTCATTTGTACCAAATAGTTGAATTACTTTGTTGTTATAGGAAAAAATATCGCGATTCTTCCTTATCTACACTCTAATTGAATTATAATAATTTCAACATTTCATGTGTATGAAAAACGAGTAGTTCATTTGTACTTTATCAAATGTTTGAATGAATTGGTTCATTTTGCCAAATTCTGTTAAAATTTTGACAATTGCAACATCATATCTCTATGAGAATTTCATTTTGATTGAGTAATCTGTAAAAACCAGATTTTTAAACCAAATTTTGTTGTAATTCTTTTCCATGTGTTCGGATTCTAGTAGTTCATTACTTCACCAAATAGTTGAATTATTTGTCCCAGTTTGCATTAATAATTATATATTTCCTGTACATGAATATCTGTTATTAGCTGGTAGTTCATTTGTACTTTCCCAAATAATTAAGTACTTCCTTATCTATAATCTAATTAAATTAGAATTATAATAATTTCAACATTGTATTGTATGAAAAACGGGTAGTTCATTTGTACTTTATCAAATGTTTGAATTAATTGCTTCATTTTGCCAAATTCTGTTAAAAGTGTGACAATTTCAACATCATCTGTCTATGAAAATCTCATCTTGATCAAGCAATCTTGCCAAACCTTCTTGAAAGAAGATTTTTAAACCAAATTTGGTTATTCTTTTCCAAGTGTTCGGTTTCTAGTAGTTCATTTGTTCGGTTCCATTAAGTGTTCATCTTCCGGTAGTTCATTTGTTCTTAACTAAACATTAATTTCTTAATTTTATAGTTTTTTACCTGGTTGAGAACTACGTTTTTAACAGAGACATATTTGTTACAATCTAGATCAAAATTTTATAAGTTTTAGTCCATTTTTACTCAACCGACCTTTTTCAATACGTGGACGATGTAGTTTTTGAAATTACTATAAAATTTAGGTTGTGAAACGTTAGATTACATTTTTTTTAAATAATCCTTGAATGAATTTCCATTTTTTTTAGTGCAATTCTCGCTGGCGACCGCGAAAAAATTATCGTACAACGCCAATACAATTCATTCAAGGAAGTCAATTATCGATTACTGTGTAATATCTTAGATTTAGTGCAATTTAATCGTATAAAAATTGGAATAAATGTTTTTGGTTTCGGAATTTTATTTAACTATTATTTTATTTCTAAATCTACAGTATTAAATGCACTGAATTGGGAACTAAAATATGTGAATAATTGTAGTATTTTCTAAAAACGACTAACACCGATCGATTCGGCCGTTTCGACGAATATTTTCTCAATTTCCGCGTCGGTGTCGGCGTTTTTCGGAACTAGAAGTAGCTTTTCTTGTGATTATCACTATTTGTAAATGACTATTTTAATATTTATATGACTAGCCTGTGATAATGAAATAAAGATTTGTTTATAATTTGTGTTCATGTATTTTTTTTGGTTATTTCAAAATAATACCTTTGTATCCTTTAGAATAAATATACAGTAAAAACTTTGACATACAAACTAGATAGATAACATTGTTTTTTTGTTTAAATATCTATATACAGTACGATTAAACGGTAACGAATAACTTCGAATGTTATGAGAACCAATCGCTGGTCAATCCGCCGAACAAAGATGCTGCGCTCTGTTTCACTATACTCGTCGGTTCTTGCGTCTTCTTCGGGGTCTTGGAGGATTTCTGAGCTGAGTCCTAAAAAAAACAAAAAAATATTAATTAATGTAAAGACGGCACGCAAAGCAGATCCCTTCATTTGTCCCTTTTGATTATTTATAACATTTTCCTGCTTCTACTTAATATTCTCTTTCAAACATTACCTTATCTTCTTCTTTTGAACAACTTAGTCTCTAAAATCTTTTAGTTGTCTATTTACTGACTTTTCTCCTTATCTCTTTGTCCTTTTTATCCTCCCTTGCAGCAACCTTAATATTTTTTACTTGTGAGTCTTTAACTAGTATGATTGGACGAAGGAAAATATTGGATAAAAGCAAGGAATGATAAAAATAGCAAGCAAGAAGATTAAATTTATTGTACTAACCCTTACTTTTTGGAAGTCCATCTTATTAAGAATAATAAAAAACTCTTCGTTTGAACGTAACTTCCAAGTTTATTTGAAAAATTAGGTTTTAAATTACAATGACGGCAGTTTCGCTGACGATCCTTTTTTTTTCAAAATTGAATAATGTCAATATCATACAAATCTTGTTTTTTATCGTACTGCACGAACACAACAGTTAGAACTCCCCATAAAAAAATTGTAACCGTGCCTGCAGTAAAAGTTAGACGAAAATTGTGGTTTGAGGATCAAAATTTTAAAAAAGAAGACAACAGAATTGCGGTTCTATGTCGACCCTTATGTAGCTAACTTTACTTTTGGGTTATCTACGTCACAGAACGAATGGTGGACTATTTAATTTAAATCATCCAAAAATTAAATTTTCAAATCGACATAAAAACCGTGTGATAATAAATACAATAAAATTAGTTGATTTCCTAGTATGATTTTGTACACCCCTAACTATTAACATTGAGAAAACATCATATTTTTTTAAGTAACACCCCATTAGAACTTTAGTCAAAACATCTACAATTTAACTAAGAAAATTGTTTAAATAGCAGTTTCGCGGAACGACCTACCCATGAGAAAAGTAATTTTTTTGTTGACTAAGAAAATGGGGCTTGCAGCGACCACGTAAGCCGAGAGTACAAGCCCAAAATCCACCGGGGAGACCAATGAGAATAATAGCAGGAGCTCGGCCACAAATTAAAAATAAGCTACCTTAGTACGACACGGGGTAGGAGATGCTTCATGGAGTACCGAAAGGGAAAATTACAGAAATTTGGAAGGAAAAGTGAAATGGTTGCATGAAATGTCAATAGGAATATAAAGAGACGACGAAAGGAGCAATTAACAAAAGTGGCTAAAAGTATGAAACAACAGGTGAAATATTTGCTACAATCTGATGAAAAATTGCTATAGATGGGAAAAAAGGAGAAAATCAGTTCAATAATCCAATCAATCAACCATCAAATGTTATACAATGTTTTATATTGATCGGAGAAACAAAAATAGGAAAATAATTAAATATCAATGGATACATAATGAAGTTGTTAGAAGGTGAAGGAGAAAGGGAAATGTGGAAGGATAAAATTATTAAAAAATGTTGAAAATAATAAATAGGAACGGAAATAATGAAATAACAGAGGAAAGTCGATACAAAATACATAAAAACATTTTACAGTTATAGTTCTTGTGGTGTGTTAATAACGATTCAAATAAAAAAAAAACACTCAACAAAAACGGTTATTTCAACTAAATTATTCAAAAAAACACGATATTTTTTAGTAAAATGTGCTATTTGGTATTAGTATTACCTTATACCGAATAGTGTCCTTCATTATTCTGAAAACAAAACAAATAAACCATTTAATCAACTCATTTTTAATGATTACAAATAAAATATCGACTCGATTTTCAGTAAATTTGGCTTAACTGTAAGAAAAAAATAAAATGAAACTTTAACATGTAGGTACTTACTTTGTTTTTAGTTGATGTACCCGGTAACCTTTGCATGGGAGCGGAAACAGGTAAAAGTGGAAACCACGTTGACATAGATGGAACACTCAAAGCTAATAAATTTGGATTTTGATCCAGTTCTTTGGATTTTTCCGATATTCCTAGACTGGCTAACTGATTTGGAGACGGCAAGAGGCATCCTAATATAATCTACAACAATAAAGTAGAATACTCAACTAATACACCTAACCTAACCTAACCTAACCTAACCTAACCTAACCTAACCTAACCAATTTACATTTGACAAAGAATTAATTTTGACGTCAGTTTATTCCTTTAAAGTCAGTCAAAGATTTAGTTTTTAATTTTTAAAATGTGGACAACGAAGGACCACATGTCCTTTATAAGGACATATTTAATTTTTTTTTAATGAAAAGCCCAAAAATTCTACATTTTCAATAATAACATTAATAAGGTCCCCCTTGGAATGTTAAATAGGTATCCTCACTCTGAACTCTGGATGGTACAGGTAAGGAGGACAGTCTCCCAAACAGCTTTAAACAAAGATGTCGCTGCTGTACTAAAGGACCACTGTGAAACTTCATTCCATCGAAAACAGTTCAAATCAGACTATACCCTCCGCGACAGTAGCGCCACTCTGGACTCTTTATTTGGTACTATTCAGTGGACACAAAATACTATATTTAGACAACCCGCCTCACACAGTTTCAAATGGAAACCATTGGCGCTACTTTCAAATGTATTTTTAACCATATATTAATTTTCTCCACTGAAAAAGTCTTTCCTTGAGTTCCCAAATATCTTTTTAATTCCTGCTCCTCATCTAATCTAGCCTACAGATCCTACTGACTGCGCCAATTTTGTTTCGGTTTATAGTTTTATATGGGTGTGAGGGTGGTCTTGGAACATGGTGAGTATAGATGAGATATATAAAATGGAACGGGAAAAGAGTCTTGAGGAAATCCAGCTTGAGGGGAAATTATGTGTCAAACAGTGCAATTGGAGTAGATAAGTTTGACTATTAGGAAAGGGTGGTGGATGCTAATAATACCCAGCAAACTGGACAAATTCAATTGCTTGGTGAGATTCGAAGGGAGCGATTACAACGGCCTCAAAGGAAGCATTAGGTGTTTCACTAAAACTCTGCAAAGGTTGCAGTGTATTAGATTGTCAAAACGGCTCAATTTGTAATCCCTCTGTAGATGCTGAAAAACTGCCCTGATTTGATCTCTATCCTTCAGAACGTCCTAGAAGATGATAAGGTACATGGGGCTGTAGGATTCTGCCTTGGTAGTGATTTTTCAATATTTGTATGACTTAGATACATAGAGATGGGTTAGATTTAGAACAAGGACCAGGCGTTGTGTTTTCCCAGTTCAGCAGGAGGGTTTTATTTCATAAATATTAAAGGGTGTGAAGAATAGAATTTCCTTAGTAAAAATATAATGACATAGGGGCCTTGGGTGATGCTTCTGGTGAGGAATAACTCCTCACCAGAGAAAGTTGATAAAGATGAATGCGTGATATTTTATAACACTCTAGGAATTAAGGATTATATCATCTGTTGTACAGATGACCAACCACCAAACATTCTTTGTTTAATACCAAACAAAAAGTTGGAAAATGGAAAACAAGAATATTTTATCAAAACAGTTTTTCAAAACAGTTTTTCAATTACCTTAATAGAGTAAAGATCTTTTGTCTAATAAAGTCAAATAAAATATATTAAATATACAGAAAGACATTTTTATTTAAACGAGTTATTCCCATTTCCCAACAAACCTAACCTACCTGTGATTGTGCTACCGCTTTCTTGACGTTGTTCTGCAGATACGAATAGAAGACGTCCAAGTCGAAAGGATCTATCCTACTTCTAAATTTATCACAGATATCTTGGGAATGACCTACGAGTTGGACGTTCTCCCTGGGAACGCAGAACGTGGTTAAAAATTTAACGTCGAACAAAAACTGCAAAGCTTGCTTTTGATTCAGTTCCATCGCCGACAGATCCTTGTAGTGGTTCAGAATGACGGCGGCGTTTTTTTGAACGTATTGCGAATGGATCGATTTCGGTATGGTGTGGGGTATTTTCAAACCCATCGAATCGTTTAATTTGTCTAAAATTTCGTATAAAATCGCGCTCGGCTTCAGCGGTACGTGTATGTGCGATTTGAAAACTTTCTCTTCGGTCTGTTCGTGGATTTCGATTTCGTCCCATCTCTACAAAAAAAAATATATACGTTCGTAATGATTATGAACTTTTCGCGATTTGATTTTTCGCTTACGCAGAATATTTTAAGCATCCTCTTCGGAGAGATGTCTTTCAATTCAAGGCAATGTTCTTCAGTGGCTTTCAGTATATCGTCGATCCAATTCGTCCACAGTTTATGGCTGGTATTATTAAAAGTATCACAGATTTTTAACCAATCTTCGCCGTTACTGAATGTACAACATCGGTTGAAGTGCGGACACGACTGGGTTATCGCTTGCATAAACCTCGCCAAAGTTATAGACTTGGTTACAAGATCCGACGTTTCTTCGCTTAAAACTTCTGTACAATAATTTGATAACCTACAATAAAAAAAAACACTTTATAATTTTTATAAAATTAATTATAATTCGAACTGCAAACCATAGATGGCTCTAATGGGGCAAAACAACAGTAAACAACAGCTTCTCAAAACAAATATAAACAAAGCCAACAAAGAAAAAAATCAAGATGATTGCATACAGACAAAAACTGAAATGATGTTTGCAAATATCAACTCAGCATTTTATACTTCTGTACAAACAGAAATTTCTTGGTAAAACGACCAATGAGAACTAAATTTAACTGTCAATTTATAACAAATGCAACTAGATATATCTAAAATTACTGGTAATGACATTACCCCCCCAAAATTTAATTAAAATGGCATGGTTTACAGGATTTAAGTATTGTGTTTGTAGCAATCGTAAGGCACCAGCTGCCTTACGCATGCAATCTTGCAGTATAGTGAGGCCCAGCATTGCCTCTAGGACTCCTATGGGGCACGATGTCATTGCATTAGCTTTTGATCCAGTATCACTCCTAGATATTTTACCTCCTTGGAAAATTTTATTTCGATGTTGTTCAAAGAATATCTGCGTCTTTTGGTGAACGGTATCAAAATGGTTTCGCCCGGATTGACCTTAAGTCCTTCCTTCTCGTATCATTTTTCTATAAAGTTTAGGGCAATTTGCATTAAACTAGAAGTAACTTTATTATGCTTGTCCGTATGATGATGACAAGATAATTTGCATAATATTGAAACATAAAACCAGTCATGCAACTTTGATAGAAGGTCTTCGACGACCAAGAACCACTCCTCCTTGAGAACACCCTTTTGCTACGACCCCGGTCGTAGCTGTAATAATTCTAATCCTTAACATTGCCTATATCCATTTTACTATTGAGGGTTCTGTCCTCTTTTCCAATGCCCTTTTGATGGATGTAAACGAGGTGTCTCTCTCTATGTCAAGCATAGCCACTCTATGTTAACCACTAGTGTCTTATCTATGCTTTCAGTTAAGTATTTTTTTTATTTTTATGGCACTGGTGTAAACCATGCCCTGGGCACTCTCCTCAAATGACAGGTCCACGTTTAGTAGTTAATGCTCAGGTCACGGAAGTCACCACTATCGAAAATAAAATAACAATCAACAGGAAATCCGTTAATGACATAACAATTCTGAATTTAAATGTTGTCAACATTATTGTTTGACAGTTAGTAATGTATTTTCTCGTTAGCAGATATATTTTCCAGCTAGAGTTTTTGTACTTGTGTGATAGATAGTATTGTATTTTCTTAGTAATTGTTGTATTTTCTCGTTAATAGTTATATTTTCTCCTAAGTGTTTATATTTTCCAGTTAGAGTTTTTGCAGTTATTTATTAAAATATGGTTTTTATGTGTTCTTCTTGCGGGTTGCCTTTATAAAAATAACTATAAAAAAGTGCATTGTTTACCAAAGGATCCACAGGTAAGACTTTGGTTTTTTAAAGCTTCAGCGTATACCTATTTATTAGTATATGATGCATATTATATTATTTCTATGTTACATTATATTTGTAGATCCGAAGAAAAGGGTGTGATGCTTTAAATAGACCAGATTTGGTTAATGTAACTGGAAATGACCGTTATAAATTTAAAATCTGCATTGACCACTTTACAAAAGACTGCTTTTTCTCACAGAATAGAAATGTTACCGATTTATAATCACATGTCTGTGTTTATAATTAGATGCTGTGCCTACTCTAAAACTTCCAGGTAAGAGAATGATTTTAAAATGTTTATTGTGAATTAAAGCAAAAACTTTTTTAAATAACAAGAGCCTACAAATAGGGAAGTTGAAATACCTTACTATTATAGGTTAATGTACAATTTTATTCTCAATTTCTAATTATGAGTTTTATATTGACAACTCAGTTTTATAATATTTAATATTTCTTTTTCAGAAACCAGCATCTCTCATTGTTCTGATGATCCTCTAACAGATCCATTTTAAAAATAATTGGGGAAACAAGAAAAATAAATTTGACTCCTAACTGTAATAAAATTATTTTGCAAAAATAAAGAATTATTACTTATTTTATTTTTATTTCTGTATGTCATACCAATTTGTTAACAATGTTAAAATACTTTAAAAACATTTTGAAAAATATATTTATTATATTTATCAGAATATTTTTAAAATATTTTACTATAAATATTTTAAAATAACCAATAAAATAAAAATACAATTATATAGTTATTGCTCAGGTCACGAGCGGCGCTGTAAACACGTTTTTATAAAACCGTTAGAGTCGGCTATCTATAAACTTCTTTCTAATCTATGGTGTAAACCGACTGGCCAGACTCTTTCGCTACGAATAAAGAATAGAAAGGAAGGAATGTTGTCATATTTTAATTTAGCAAATAATTGCGACGGAAGTCGGCCATATTGAAGAACCAAATATGACTCATTCGAATCGTGACATTTGACATGTATAGTTTTTTCATGCTGTTTTATATATTATTTTATGATTTAAGTAGTTAACCCAACTCTTGAATGGGAATTACTTTTCATCTGTAGGGTTCTATTTATCTGAATTATTAAAAATTAACAAAATATTTTAATGACAACCACATTGTTATCATAGACGTTCCTTTATTTTTTATACAGACAAACCAAGTCAACTATTTATAGTTACCTGCTTAGAAGTTTTTAATCTAAATTTATATTCCTACAACTTTATGACAATGTATATTACTGTACAGATAATTACAAGCGGAAAACATATATTTTTTTTAATAATTAATACGAGACATAAGTTTATAATACCCTGTGTGTGACACCACTGGTAACCGGAAACTTCAAGTCAGCCATATGCAAGAACCATTGCGGACATCGTCAAATCGTATTATACTCCTTCCTTTTTATTATTTATTCGTAGCTCTTTCGTGATTTCTTGCTCTTCTTCTACTTTTCTTTTTCTTTTATAACATGCTAGTCTTAGCATAGTGTAATTCAAGTATTCGCCTTCCCCTTACATTACATATTGCTCAACATTACCTATATTTTTCTTTTAATGATTCTCTTTTAATGTTTTTTTTGTTTTTTTTTCCAAAAAAGTTTTATTACAGGGATACACAGATGGAAACAGCTTTCTTTGCCCAGAGGACCCCCCAGGCGGGTAAAAACGAACACTGGTATTAATCCTTGGTAAGGTGGACAATAGAGAGGGATACATAAATTACAATTACAATTTTATACAAGCTTTTATAACATAAGCATACAGTAATTGAAAACTTTTTGACAATAGCATTTAAAGATTGATTGGTTGTTCTATGTTGTTTAAATATAGCTGACGGAAAAAAATACTGAATTCATTATGATTCATTGGGCATTCTAGGATAACATGTTCTAGATCACCATAATCCCCGAAGGCACAGTTTGGAGAATTTGATTGTTTTATGGTTAGGTTAGGTTAGTTAAGTATTGTAAATCCCTTATAGTGAATTTGCTTGTTTGATAGGCGAACTGTCTTTTGTAATGTGGCGATCTCGCAAGATTTTCGTTTCTTATGTGATAATCTATTAGTGTCTCCATAGTTTTGAGAAGAAACTCTGTCATCTGTCATTTGGATAATCTTCCTATATTGGGTATAAAAGCCCTCCGGGCTTTTGTGGTATGTATCCAAGGATCAGGCTGGTTTTGAATAACTCTTGTTAATTCAACTGTAACTGATCCGACCAATTTTGGAGTGAGGCCAGAAAAATTCTGTTCTTCCCCGACGATTTAATAGGTTTTCGAAGCTTTTAATCAGTAATTTATTTCTGTTATTTGTTAAGATTTTCTCTGCGATGTTATTCAATAAAGAATTGATACATTGGCTCGCTACATTCGAAAACTACATAAAGAAGCCTTTTCAATATACAAATACATCTCTGAATGTACCAACTTTGATGCGGCCATCGGAACTTTAAGCTTCTAAATTAAAATCAACTTCAGTCATTTCATTTCATGACTAATACACTTCTGTCAACCCTGGTCAACTTCAAAAATCTGTGGTAAAGTTCATGGTGGAAAAAGGTGTGAATGGTAATAATTGTTTGGAGCATCTGCATCTGGGGTGAAGACCTTTGCAGCTGCTGCGAGTTGAAGTTTTTGTACCATTTTTGACCATCTAATTATATAATGCAGGAGATGAGTTAGGAATCTTAATGGTTGTACGAATACATGGCAAGGAATTCTCTTCTGGATGGGATAATTATTCTCAACATCAAGGTAGCATGGTTTGTAACCTTAGGGGCAATCATTGAATTATGCACCAGCATTGTCCCTAGAAATTTGGGTAAAATCGTAAATGGAAACGGTTTTGTATACATTATTACAGATTAAGAAGAACATGGATGGTTTGGAGGTGTGGCCTTGGAATTGCATTGTGGAGCAGGGTAGTTTTTTTAAAGATAATCTTGAGATAAGAATTTGCTCATTGCTGTTTAGAGATGTTTATACTGTTTTCTAACCAGAGAGAGCATAACAAATGGTTTCAATAATGAATGTGTTGATATTTTGGTGGAAGTGGTAGTTGGGCAAGTTTAGATTGGACATTTGGGGGCTGGAAAGGACTGATGAACAAAGGAACGTTGGTAAAGGCTTGTTTGAAGAAGAGTGGGAATCTGATGGGTGCTGTCTAAAAATTGTTGGAACTTCCAGAAACTAGTAAGTTCAAATTGAAGAATAATGAGGAACATGTGGAATATTCTGGAGGCCCTCCCCGCGTTTGGTATTGTGTTCTAAGGTCTTCATTTTGAGGAGGGCTGTTACTATCAGCATTGTAGTGGACATAATTCAAAATTTTGATGAAAATTTATGAAAAGATATCATATTATTGAGGGTTTCGAAAACTGGATTTAGAGTAAAATAAAAATATTCTGATTTGCAAATCGATAGAGATGGTTTTAAGTATCGACGAAGTCGGTCGCCATCACGTTTTCTATTGGAATGTAATTCAATTTCCGTTGGGGCCTATAGCCCAGGAAGTAGTTGTTTTTTCATAGAAAACGGTCAAGCTTGGTATAGAAACTGTTAAGTTTCTCTACCCTGGGTGCAGGTGGAAACAATTTTCTAATTTTTCAGTTTTAAAAATATTTTGGTGAAATGAAAAGTTTGCCTATATGTTGGATTTTAGGAAGTTGCAAGGGAAAGTAAGAGCACACACTTAGAAAGGAGCCAAATATACATATTGTGCTGTTTTCTTATAACAATAATTAATTACAATCGCTATCATTGGTGTATGATGTCTTCTTTCACACATACAAGCAGTAAAACTCCAGAAAAGTTATTTATTAGTGTCAGATATTATACTGCTGCATCTTTGCTTAGAACTCCCAAAGGAGGCCCTAAATTATTATCAACTAAAGGTTATTTTATATGTGTGTAATAACTTTGATGTAAGTTAAATTCCTTAATATCTTATCATTAATTTACCTACTCCTATCAGATAAATAAAATGGATTGTAACATAACCTACAACTGCTATGAAAGTCCGTCGGTATAAAAAGTACTTACTCTATACAACTTTTGCTGCATTCAAACTGCAGATGATTCTCAATATCAGTCTTATCCAAATATTTCCTCTTGAACTTAAAATCCTTAATAATAACAGTAAAGTTGTTATTGCTGCGATATTCTTTGCCATAAAGATACATAGAAGCATCCTCCAATAATTCTAAATATTTTTTATCTAATCTATCACAAAGACCTACTATATTTTGCGAATGGCCCTTGGTTTTCATTGTTAGACCTAAAAATAATTTAGAATTTAAATGTTTATTTACAGTTAAATTAGATGACAGTTCAATATCTTAATAAATAATTGGTTTAGTTACAAACTAGAAATCTTTTGGCTGTTTTTAATTGATTTATTCTTACCTAAATGAGCATTTTCAATTTTGCTGATATCATCCATGTCCTCCGACCATGTATACCATCGTAAATCGGTCTCGGATTTATCAGATTTCACTGCCGCGTCTAAAATATTTTGCAGATCTTTCTGGGTATCCGAAATGTTGGAAGACATTTTTTTACCGATCAAATTTTTACATCTTTGCGTTATTAACTTTTGGAAAAAATAGTACCAGATGTCAAATTTGTCAGGTAGGTGAGAATCTTTGCAGATTTCATTCCAATTATCAGGTGGTTCTAATGTTTAACATTTTTAATTAATAAAAAAATAGTAAATTTTTAACACAAACTTACCGATTTTTAAAGCTTCTTCTCTTATAAGATGTAATCCTCTAATATTTGGTACCAGTTCTAAAGACCTTTCTAATCCATCTTTTACTATTTTGCTAGTAGATTCAATCCAATTACTAAGCACTGTTTCTGCATCTCTTAAAGATGTTTCAGTGGGGTTTGAAAATTTACATTTTGGCCTAAAAAGTTTTATTAATTTTCACAATTTAAAGAACAAATTTACTCACCTAAATTGTGTAATTATTATTGGTATATATGCATTCAAAGGTGTTGCTGGTAAATCTAGTTTTGAAAATGTTGAAGGTGCTGCACTGCCCACAATTTCTTGTAACTGTTGCCATATTAAACCTTTAAAACCATTTTGAACACCTAAAAGTACATTAAGTTAAATTAATCATAAAAAACAATGTAATATACTTACTTAAAAAACAGTCATGAAGAAGACGGATAGTTGTCATTAAACACTTTACCATTGAACATATTTGTGCTCTTACACTTGAATGTGGTGTGTTTATAACTGTATTCAAGGCAGTTTTGCGGTGTTCAATGAATATGTTAACTAAATCATCACTACTTTGGTTTTCTAATAATAACAGAGCATTTAAGTTTTGACTAGTTTCCTAAAAATATATCCAAATATAAACTATGGAACTGTTTAATAAAAATTTTACTCACTTTTGCTGATGTTTCTACAGATTCCAACTTTTCAATAATCTTTTGAAAAATTTTTGTCCTTAACACTTGCAAGCTTGATTTTATATGTTTCAGAAGTGGTACTTTATCAATATATTCTTTTTTAGAAAGACTAATTCCTTAAAAAACTTTTAATTTAAATTTATTTCAAAAGTTATTTAATTAATATACATACCTGTATGAATGTGTTGTGCTAATAGGTAATATTGGACTGCATCTAAATTATTTTCTACATCTAAAGCCATCCAAATTTGTTCATTAATAAAAATGGCCAACTTAATGTGACTTATCACAATACGTTCTTCAATTTTTAAACTAAAAATATTTCAGTATTTAAAACAAAACAAGCCTTAACTTCACTGGAAAAAAATTATTTACCTATCTATTGCACCATTCACTTTAGGTTCAAAACTTGATATATTGTGAATAAGTTGTTCGCTTATTGTTACTGTGATTTGATCTATACTGTTTACAATGTCTTGTGAAATAGTTTTCATGGACTTTATCGCATCCGAAGCAGCTAATACATCTTTGTAACGGTCTCTAAAATAATTTAATAATTTTGAAATTGTAAAATAAACTAAACAAATACTACTGAAACTTACCCTACCATTGACCTTAAATCTTTACGCTTTCTTTCTATTTCTGCATCTAAGGCTTTTTCAATGTCTATAATTTCATCAATACTACGTTCTTCAAACAACTTTTCTATATCTAATTCTAAAAAATTAACGTTAGTTTTAGCCATTTTATTTAAAATTAACCTATAAAATATAAAATCTACAAAATTGAAACGTCAACAAAGTAAACGTCATACAAGTCTTCTTTTCTTTCTTTATTTTCTTCTTTTTTCTCAAAATCATATGTTAGTGTATATTATGTTGCCTAATTATTAAATGAGTATTATTCTCAGATGAATATTTTTAAATTATGAATATGAATATTATTAAATTTTTACCTGAATTTAAATTGTATAAAACTCTTCCTTACAATTAAGCATTTAATAGAGAATAACTATAAAAAATCGTTAAATTTAGAACGTTTATAGAAAATGAATTAAAAAAGAAATGTATAATCGCCTTATTCATGCACGGATGCGACTGGCGTTGATTGATGGCAAATGACGAGAGTCCCATAATTCACATAGTAAGTTCCAGAATGGATCGTCATCTGGAAACGGCGCTAGGCCTTATGTCGGTTTCTTTAGTAAAACGTATCGCACCATTACATTCGTTAATGATGTAGACTGCTCGTCTCTCTATCCGCCATTTTTATAACTTTCGTTCGTTTGATTTTTTTAAACTTGTTTCTAGTTTGCTACCGTTTAATGAATATCATCCATCTTTCAGTCGACCGGAAACAAAACAAATTTCAACAAATTCGTCATTTACAAAAGAAAAAGTTTACCGAAAGATAATTATTAATTTTAAAATGTGAACTACAAAATTCGACGGTTAAAAGGGGTTTATTCATAGTCTTCTGAAATAAATAAATAAAATAAACTTACAACAAATTGCAACAGAAAATATTCAAATAACGTTCACAATAAATTGAAGTGTCTTCGGTAAAGTTTGATAGGGTTCCTATGTCGATACTCTGTTGAAATCCAGAAGATTAGATGTCTCAATCTCAGTCTCAATTTGTTTAACTGTTGGTTTTTCATAAACAAACTAATCAATAAATAAATAAATTGATAATTCACTTGACATTTTCATTGTTTTCCAATTATTGTCTGTCCATGTTTTATAATTCTCAGTTTCTACTTCTATCACAAATTTAATGTTTTGATTTTCATCTTCGGCCATTTTGTTGTTGAAAAATACGCCAAGCCCGATGAAACGCACGCCGGTTTCAAAATGGTCGCGTCATGCGCGATGTCTCAAAGTCTATATGGCATAAACTCAAATAAAACTCAAAAGTATGAAGGTAGAAGTTCTATCTATACCCTCCCACCACCGTGCCTAGAAGTTTCGCAGCATCAAAACAATACGTGTATAACGTATCTTATTGCTGGGTCCATCCATCTATAAAAATACACTTCTCCAAGAACTCAACGCACGACTTCAATAAATCAATTTTATTTGTAAACAGGCAAAGAATAAAAATTGAAACTTATACCCCAAATTTATACTACATTTTATGAGTAATTATAGCGATCTGTCCACCATCATTCAGAAAAAAATAAAATAAAAAAGAAAATTGTAACAAATTTAATGTTAAGAAAAGCAAACTAAACTATGAAAAAAAGGCTTAATAACGAGTGTTTCCACCTCTACCACGTACCTATAAGGCAAAATCGGGATTTATCAGTAAACAGCACTCGTTCCCAGTCAGCCTCTAACCAATTAACGTGTTCTCTGGCAAAACGTAGTCTCTTCCTTTTATGCTCTACAGTTAGTAGAGGACCTCGGGCGGCGATCCTAGGTGTTAAGTTGTATTCCCTAAGTCCCTGGCGAACAGTTTCAGTACTAATTTGTATAGCATGTACTATCGGCTTCAGAATAGCATATACATTTTCAAACTCAAATCGCTTACATTGAATTAATTTTAAGGATGGCCAATTTATTGTGTATAAGTAACCAATCACGGTTTAAATAATAATAAATTTGAAATCAGTTAAACAGTTGTCCACATGTTAAATGTGAATTTCGTTTACCTACCGAAGTTATAAAAACGCCCTTCTTCAACAACATAGGAGTGGCAATTTTTAAAACGCCTACATTAAATGGTTTTTGGGGATTAAGTTTATCTACAAGGGTCGGTCATGTCCCGAATAAATAGGTCTATCTACAAATTCACACAAAATAATAATAGGTATGTTCCAACCAAGCAGATAACCGTTCTAAAATGGTAATTTTTGTGCGCAGTGGTGTTGTGCGTTGCGCAGTGCACTAATTTGGTATTGCGAGTGGTAATATTACCGTTCCAGAACGGTTCTCTGCTTGGTTGGAACAGACCTATAATCTACACATTTTCCACCACAGAGGTAGAATCCTAAGCGTATTTTTTTACGTGTGCATTCTTGTATAACTAAAGTGAATCCAAAAACATTTTTAGCCATAATAAATTATATTTATCAAAAAAAACAAGTCTGTTGTTTATAAAAAATAATTTATTTTACACAAAGAACAATATGTTTCTATGTTTATTAGATATTTATTACATTTTTCACACTGTCGTTGACGGCTCATTTTTAAAATGTATTGCTACATTTTGATTTTTACTCACCCTATTTATTTACTAAATCAAATATAAAATAAATAAATGTAGGGTCATTTTGATACGAACGTAACAGAAAAACGTTAACAAAAATTCTTTTAGAATATTAAATTCAACATAAAAAACAATTAAAATTAGTACCATAAAGATTGATTAGAAACTGTTGGAGATTCAAAAATAAATATTTTTATATTCTATCTTTCATTTTATGGAATGTTATTTATTATTTCTAACAACCTACCTAAAAGAATGAAATAAAAAAAAATGTTTCGAAAAGGGATTTTAATCCCAAACAAACATTTATTATCGAGGGTTCCAAACTAAGTGAAGTAAAAAAGGAATCAGTAGAGAGGTTGCAATAAAAAACAAATAAAACCGTACTGTATAATACACAGGCAATTTGTCAATAAAATACCTTATGCTGCAAACATTAAAGATGTGGGCGTGGACAACTGTTTAACTGATTTCAAATTTATTATTATTTAAACCGTGATTGGTTATACAAAATAAATAGGCCATCCTTAACATTAATTCAATGTAAACGATTTGAGTTTGAAAATGTATATGCTATTCTGAAGCCGATAGTACGTCCCGAAGCTGAACACCCGTGAAATGGATGTGTGGGACACATTAAATAGACGACCAATTCTTCGGTAACTCCAACCATCTTCCGACAGCATCAATGCTTGGGCACATTCATCGCGGGTTAAATTTCGTGATTGATGCTCCGTAATAAACACAATTAAAAATAAGCAACAATTCAACAGTAGCCGAATACAAAGACCTCTTAAGTTTGTGGACACTTACAAATTGAATTAATACATTTTTTGTTTCTTTGTGTTTTGTTGCAAAAAAACTGTAGCTACAAAACACAGTTAATAAATATCAAGTTTACGAATAGCATATACAGTGTGTAAAAGCCAAATGGAATAAATTCATTATTTCGGTTACTGAATGACAGGTACAACCCCCAATTTTTTAAATGGGAAGTATAGGCTTGTGATATATGATTTGAAAGGTCTCTTCATTCTCTATTCAAAATGTTATTGTTTTTAAATTTAATGCAAAAATTAAAATAAAAAAATTAATATCATGTTGTTACCGAAATTCGCTAAAATATACTCGAAACTTATTACAATATACTTAAAACTTATTTCCCGTTTAGGTCTTGATAATGAGAAAGTGAACAAAAACCATAGCAATGTGGTTTTTAGATGGTAACCATTAAAAAACTTTAAAGAATTTCCGTGGCAACGCTATTTTAACAAGCAGTAGTAAATTGTTTTATTTAAGTTGTCATTGTTGTAATTTAAGTATAAAGTTTGTTCAATTCAATTCTGAAAAATGGTTAGATTAACGGAAATGCATAGAATAACAGTTTTACAAATGATTGGTAATACGAAGATAACATCCGAACACAACAGGAAGTAACTCGCCTATTTCATGAGAAATTTCCTAATTTACCGCCTATATCCAAAGGAACAATAAGTAAAATAGAAAAGCAGTTTCGCGAGTTTGGTCATGTAAGGCAGATAAAAAAGGCAGCTGCCAATGCACTGAGTGATGAACTCAAATTAGATGAGTTTCAGGAAAACCCACATATGTACATCGAGTAGACACACTTGTTCGGTATCTTCGCCATTGCAGGATAATACTGTTAGCAGGTCAGGGTCACAAGGTAACATTGTCTGTTATCGTTGTAATAAACCAGGTCATAGGGCAATTGGATGTATGGAAAAGAAAAAAATATTTTGTTATAGGTGTAAAAAGGAAGGTGTAACGGTGAGAACGTGTCCAGATTGCTCTCAACAGGGAAATGCCAGGCGACGCACCTAGGTGGTCGAGGTAGGTGTGTTGCGACGAGAAACTCGATCGACAATCTAAAATGTGTATTAGATTTTGTGTTGGATCATGCTGTAAATGACGAACGTCCTTACTTAAAAGTCGAGATTTTAGGAAAAACATTTTTAGGTCTACTGGATTCCGGAGCATCACGTACTGTGATTGGGGGTAAAGGTCTATTGGCTGTCCATGAACTAGGGTTACCAATTCTGCAGAATGGTGTCTCGTGTGTCACGGTTGCTGATGGCAATCGAGTTCAATGTACCGGTACCGTGGAGTTGCCTATTGTTCTACGAGGTCGCTGTAGATTAATTCAAGCGATCGTGGTGCCGAATGTGCCTCATTTGTTAATTTTAGGAACAGATTTTTGGAGGCTGATGGGTATTGTTCCTGACCTGCGTAATAATGAATGGCAATTTTCAAATGAACCAGTGATCATTAACTCCATGGAACATGTAAAAGGTCAAACGGTCTTAACCCCTCTTGAACAAGCGAGGCTTCATTCTGTTGTTGATAGAAATAAGAGCCTTATGGGTTCTGAGCTTGGGTGTACAAATATTACAGAGCACGTTATAACTACTAATAGTCCACCTATTAAACAAAGGTACTATCGTGTTAACCCAGTTATTCAGGCCCAGATTGATGCAGAATTAGAGGAGATGTTGCGTTTAGGTGTTGTAGAACCCTCAAAAAGTCCATGGTCATCCCCTATATTGTTGGTTAAAAAAAAAAATAGTAACGCCTAAACAACTACTGCTACCACTGCTACTACGGCCCCACGTTGGGCGCCAAAATGTGACCGAATCTTCCCAAAAATGTTAAAATAAAAACATTAACTAAGTCACTACACCTACGTACAGGTGTTGCCGCCAGCTCTAGTGGAGATGGGGGGGGGTTATAAAGAGAAATTTAGAGTAAAAAAAAATAAACCAAATGATGTTAATGGGCGCCAGGTAAATTTGCCCCAGACAACTACCTTTGCAAATGTCACTTCCAAACCTACCAAAAAAGTAACAACCAAAAAAAAACAATAAGTGATCGATTATCTATGTACCTTGTAAACAAAAAAAACAAGCAAGCATAAACTGTAAAACTACAGACCCCAACGTGGTGGAAAAATATGCGTATATTAATTTTACTAATGAATTAAATGTAGCCGCGAAGTTGTATCCACCACCAGACTAGTGAATTACAATTACCTAAGCATTGATATGTTATATACTGCTCTAACTACCTATTAGGAAGCAACTGAGTATTTACTTGAGCACTAATTATAAGTTATAAATTATAGGTTATAATTATAAGTTAAAGTTAAATACCAAGCAAATTAAGCAATAAAACAAATCATTAATTACTACCGGCGATATTAATGCACGATGAAATAAGACGGCATCGCTTGAGCTCAGGCGCGTGCGCGTAATACAAATAACCATCTACAAATTCCAACTTGATAATCAGATGTGAATACATACAAAAAAATGCATTAATTGACGCTTAACAGTCTGTAAATATACCCTAAATTTAAAGATAAAAAAATATGTTTCCGAGTTATAATCAGAAATGAAAGTAACTTGCGTGATGTTGATCCCTTAAGCAGCACGCCACTGGGTACTTGTATACCCTCTGCCAAGTAGAGAACGCCTAGAGTTTCTTGTTTCTTAAATTCTTTAGCTTAGAAAGTGCAGGGGTGGCAAGAGCATCAGTGGGAACACCTTACCCAGAATTAAAACCCTAATACAAAAAGAATATCTAGATTTAAAAACGGTACCTACTTTATATAACTAATTTTAATTTAATTAATAATTTTATTGAGCAATTAAAAACTAAATAATAAAATATTATTTTAAACCATATTCTTATGCTAAATAAATAAAATAAAAGGTCAATTTTTGCAACTAAAAAAACACTTACCCTATTACTAGGGGTTTCTCCTTCCTATCTTAATAGTACCAGCTGCGATGGGTCTAACAAAGCCTTATTGCTATATTCGGTCTGTTCTTTATTAATTCTAACAAATAAGAAATAGGAATGAGTCTTGAAATTTTAAACAAGAAAGAAAATAAACTCTGACAATGAGAAAAATTAAGAGAAAATAAGACAACGGTACATACCTATTTACTTTCAATGTATTCTTATCCAAGATAATGGTTCACAAATGTGATAAATTAATCTCCCTTTAAACAGGTTTAAGTTCGTTCCACTACAAAAATATATATCTCCAGACAAACTATGATCAACGAACTTTCCAAATGTGATTTTATAAATATTTCCCAACTAAGGATGATTGCAAAAATCAAAGATTTAAAACCACAATAGGTGCTGGGCACCTTTTACCACAAGATCACCATTAAAAAATGAATCGCACGCCCTCCGGCGAAAGCTTTTGATAGCACCTAGTACCACTTACAGGTGATTACTAATTAGTACCTATACTTAATAGATAAATTATTATAATTAGGTACCTTAGCCCAAGGTGGCATTGAGTACCGAAATCGACTTTCAAAATAACATTACAATTTTTACGGAGTGTTTTTAATACAATATTCAATAATAGTAATTATGTACATAGTGAAATGTTTGCAACAATAAATAAAATTTCATTTTTAACTTAGTATATACATTTATGTGCAATAAAAAAAATTTTAATTAATAAAAGAAAAAAACAACGTTACAGCACCTCCCCTTCCAGAAGAAATTTGCTCCGGAAATTTCTCTATAAGAAAGAAAAATAATATAAATCATTACGGATTTGAGCCAGTATCAGAATTGGGCTTCAAGTCTTTGATATTCCAAACGCCTGCCGACTTCCCATTTTCGTCTCTTAGTTCGTAGGTCCAGGGTGATATGCGTTTCCTTACATAAAAAGGACCGACATACCGTGGAGCCAATTTCTTGGAGAAGAATTTGGCCGCATCAGACAGGACATAATTCTTACGCCATACTAATTGGTTAGGGTATAACTCTACCTGTCGGCGGCGAAGATTATAACGCTCAGTACTTTTTGTATTAGCTATCTCTAAGCGTTCTTTTATATCCTCAAACATACTCCTGAAAATACTATTACGACTGCCTTCTCCTGTTTGTCTGCCATCCTCTGCACTGATTAAATCTTGACATGAGTAATCTTCTCCGGACAACATCATATTACGACCAAAATTAATGAAAAATGGAGTTAGCTTAGTAGTCTCATGTGTGGAAGTCCGAAGAGCACAAGATAATTCAGGAAGTCTCTCATCCCAGGTACGATGATTGTCAGATACGTACATTGCAATCATTGTTTTAACCACTCTATTTACACGTTCTGTGGGATTTGCTCTGGGATTATACAAAGCACAATATTTAATTACACATTTGTACTTATTCGCCATACCAGTGAACTCTTTAGACCGAAACTGAACACCATTGTCACTAATGATTACTCTCGGGACACCATAAACCAGAAATATCTCATTTTCGACCTTTTTACAAATGGCTTTAGCAGTAGCAGTTCTAAGGGGGTATAATAAGGTGTATTTACTTAAGTAATCTGTCACCACAAGCAAGTAGGAGTTACTCTGTTTGGATTTGGGCAGAGGTCCCATTAAATCAACACAAATCATTTCCCATGGTCTTCTAACTTTCGGGTGCGACACTTGCTTGTCACAAGGAATTTGCTGAGCCACCTTATATGCCGCGCAAACTTTACAGCGACGCAAAACCCTAGCGACGTCACTACGAAACTTGGGCCAATAATATTTTTCTGCAATCCTTGCACACGTTTTATAAACACCAACATGGCCAGATGTCGCAGGCTCATGAGCGGCGAGAATGATAGAAAGACGGTCTTTCTTTGGGACAACCATCTTCCAGGAGTCTTCCGGTGGCGACAACTCAGGATATAAAGGCATAACATGTTTGTAAAGACGACCATTGGATATTCGCCACTGGTTAAACTTCCTTGGGTTTTCCTTGACCTTATCGACCATGTTTTGATACCACGTATCATCAGCAACACTAGGAACGGCTGATTGAACAGTATCTGAGGGGACAATAGCATCAATAACAGGTACCGCTCTGGAAAGTGTATCTGGAACAATATGCTCCTTACCCTTGCGATGCACCACTTTAAAGTCGAATTGCTGCAGCCGAACTGCCCACCTTGCTAAACGACCCGACAAGTCCTTTAGGTTCTGCAGCCACAAAAGGCTATAGTGATCAGTTATCACTGTGAAGAAGACCCCCTCTAGATAGGGTCTAAATTTTTCAACTGCCCACAACACCGCTAAACATTCTCGTTCCGTGGTTGAAAAATTCCGTTCCTGCCTTGTCAACGAACGACTAATATAAGCAATAACATTATCCCCATCTTGGTGAGGTTGACTAAGAACGGCTCCAATTCCATGGCCAGAGGCATCTGTCTGAACTACAAATGGTTTTGAGTAGTCTGGACAACTAAGAATCGGGGCTGTTACAAGATGTTCCTTAATTTTCCTAAAAGATTGTGCGCATTCCTCAGTCCATTCGAACTTTCGACCTTTACATAAAAGTTTAGTAATTGGGGCTATGATGGAAGCAAATTCTGGAATAAATCGCCGATACCAGGAAAAGGTTCCGACGATTCGACGTACTTCTGTCACCGAAGTGGGAGTTGGTAACTCGAGCATTGCCTTAACCTTTTCACCATCTACGTGAAGTCCATTCCGGTCTATGATATACCCTAGATACCTCATCTCTGGACGACAAAACTGGCACTTCTCAAAACTAACAGTTATGTTGGCTGCTCTTAATCGACGAAACACCTCCTCTAACACCTTCAAATGATCCTCAAAAGTCTCGGTCACAATAACAACGTCGTCCAGATAGACAAACACATGCGGTTCAAGGTCGTGTCCTAATACATTATCAATGAGACGTTGCCACGTGGCTGGGGCATTGTGTAGTCCAAATGGCATCCTATTAAAATGAAAGAGGCCTCGATTCGGTACCGTAAAGGCGGTGTACTCCTTTGAACTATCTGCAACCTTGACCTGCCAATACGCCGATTTGACATCCAGACTAGAGAGATACTTAGCATTGCGGAGCTTATCGAGAGTATCGGACACCAAAGGAAGAGGATAGCTGTCTCTCACTGTGACAGAATTTAATTTACGGAAATCAACACAAAACCTGAACGAGCCATCTTTTTTTTTTAACCAACAATATAGGGGATGACCATGGACTTTTTGAGGGTTCTACAACACCTAAACGCAACATCTCCTCTAATTCTGCATCAATCTGGGCCTGAATAACTGGGTTAACACGATAGTACCTTTGTTTAATAGGTGGACTATTAGTAGTTATAACGTGCTCTGTAATATTTGTACACCCAAGCTCAGAACCCATAAGGCTCTTATTTCTATCAACAACAGAATGAAGCCTCGCTTGTTCAAGAGGGGTTAAGACCGTTTGACCTTTTACATGTTCCATGGAGTTAATGATCACTGGTTCATTTGAAAATTGCCATTCATTATTACGCAGGTCAGGAACAATACCCATCAGCCTCCAAAAATCTGTTCCTAAAATTAACAAATGAGGCACATTCGGCACCACGATCGCTTGAATTAATCTACAGCGACCTCGTAGAACAATAGGCAACTCCACGGTACCGGTACATTGAACTCGATTGCCATCAGCAACCGTGACACACGAGACACCATTCTGCAGAATTGGTAAACCTAGTTCATGGACAGCCAATAGACCTTTACCCCCAATCACAGTACGTGATGCTCCGGAATCCAGTAGACCTAAAAATGTTTTTCCTAAAATCTCGACTTTTAAGTAAGGACGTTCGTCATTTACAGCATGATCCAACACAAAAATCTAATACACATTTTAGATTGTCGATCGAGTTTCTCGTCGCAACACACCTACCTCGACCACCTAGGTGCGTCGCCTGGCATTTCCTGTTGAGAGCAATCTGGACACGTTCTCACCGTTACACCTTCCTTTTTACACCTATAACAAAATATTTTTTTCTTTTCCATACATCCAATTGCCCTATGACCTGGTTTATTACAACGATAACAGACAATGTTACCTTGTGACCCTGACCTGCTAACAGTATTATCCTGCAATGGCGAAGATACCGAACAAATTGCCACTTCACTAACTGCTTCCTCTAACCCTATATATGCTAAATCTGGTTCCAAGACACTAGTACGCTTAGAAGGCATCGAATAATTTTCCACAGCATCTTTTCTGGCCTCTAATCTTCTTCCCAGTTCACGCAAATGGGAAATAGACGTCACATCAATCAAAGCAAGCTGAGTTTGGTAAAACGGTGCAATATTACGCAAAACAATTTTAAGCTTAGTCTCCTCAGAGATGGGACAGGTCAACCGGTTGAAGTAGCCCAACATTACTGCCAAGTATAATCCTATGGTTTCGTCTGGTCCCTGAGTACGTTTCCTAATCTCCTCGAACAATTTTTCATTATAGGTGGAAGACAAGTATTCCTCTCTTAACAACTTAACAAACTCATCCCACGTTGACACCTCATCTCGGTAAGCCAAATAAAATTGATAAGCTCGGCCTGTAAATAAATCAATTCCAGACTCCAACAATGTTTCCTTGGAGACGTGACGAGCTATGCGAAGCTCTTCGACTCTTTCCAAAAATGCTCCAAGCGAAAGACCCTTACGATCCCCGGAAAATTTTAAATTCCATTTATCGGGTAGAACTGACTTGACCTGAGCACATGGCATTGGCGCTGGAGGAAAAGCACTAGAAGACCGGCGTGAAGGACTTATGGAATCTGCAAAATTACAATTACCCATAAAACTCACGGCTGTAGGTGTATCCCTTGCCTTTTGACAGATCTCTGCCTTATTATGAAGCCTATCAAGAAGGGTTAATGCCTTAGCTCTAAGCATGGGTTTATCCTTGGACTTCTCTGGATCAGATTCATCAATGTGGTCTATTCTGTTTAATACATGACCTAATTTTGATTGCAGTTTTAAAAATGTCCCACTACTGGATACGTCCTCGAAGGCATCCACCATAGGTTCCAGTTCAGCTAATTTGTCCTTAATCACAACTACGTCTTCCTCTGGGGTAAACGGATACTGAGGATAAACCACACTACTTCCACTAGCTTCCAGACGACGAGCCATTGCCAAAGATTGCCTCATCTCGTCTACAGTCCCAATACCTATACCACGGATTTTTAATTCGTAAACTAGCTCATCCTGAGCTAAACGATTGATTTGAATTTTATACGACATTTTGTTCTCCCCTGTATCACTATAAGTGAGAGTTTCACCTTAAATATAATCAAGTCACTAACTAAATAACTAAGTTAAAATAACTTTTAATAGTATTTAATAGACCTTATTTAAAAAAAACTGACAAATAAAAATAGTAAAAAAAAATAGTAACGCCTAAACAACTACTGCTACCACTGCTACTACGGCCCCACGTTGGGCGCCAAAATGTGACCGAATCTTCCCAAAAATGTTAAAATAAAAACATTAACTAAGTCACTACACCTACGTACAGGTGTTGCCGCCAGCTCTAGTGGAGATGGGGGGGGGTTATAAAGAGAAATTTAGAGTAAAAAAAAAATAAACCAAATGATGTTAATGGGCGCCAGGTAAATTTGCCCCAGACAACTACCTTTGCAAATGTCACTTCCAAACCTACCAAAAAAGTAACAACCAAAAAAAAACAATAAGTGATCGATTATCTATGTACCTTGTAAACAAAAAAAACAAGCAAGCATAAACTGTAAAACTACAGACCCCAACGTGGTGGAAAAATATGCGTATATTAATTTTACTAATGAATTAAATGTAGCCGCGAAGTTGTATCCACCACCAGACTAGTGAATTACAATTACCTAAGCATTGATATGTTATATACTGCTCTAACTACCTATTAGGAAGCAACTGAGTATTTACTTGAGCACTAATTATAAGTTATAAATTATAGGTTATAATTATAAGTTAAAGTTAAATACCAAGCAAATTAAGCAATAAAACAAATCATTAATTACTACCGGCGATATTAATGCACGATGAAATAAGACGGCATCGCTTGAGCTCAGGCGCGTGCGCGTAATACAAATAACCATCTACAAATTCCAACTTGATAATCAGATGTGAATACATACAAAAAAATGCATTAATTGACGCTTAACAGTCTGTAAATATACCCTAAATTTAAAGATAAAAAAATATGTTTCCGAGTTATAATCAGAAATGAAAGTAACTTGCGTGATGTTGATCCCTTAAGCAGCACGCCACTGGGTACTTGTATACCCTCTGCCAAGTAGAGAACGCCTAGAGTTTCTTGTTTCTTAAATTCTTTAGCTTAGAAAGTGCAGGGGTGGCAAGAGCATCAGTGGGAACACCTTACCCAGAATTAAAACCCTAATACAAAAAGAATATCTAGATTTAAAAACGGTACCTACTTTATATAACTAATTTTAATTTAATTAATAATTTTATTGAGCAATTAAAAACTAAATAATAAAATATTATTTTAAACCATATTCTTATGCTAAATAAATAAAATAAAAGGTCAATTTTTGCAACTAAAAAAACACTTACCCTATTACTAGGGGTTTCTCCTTCCTATCTTAATAGTACCAGCTGCGATGGGTCTAACAAAGCCTTATTGCTATATTCGGTCTGTTCTTTATTAATTCTAACAAATAAGAAATAGGAATGAGTCTTGAAATTTTAAACAAGAAAGAAAATAAACTCTGACAATGAGAAAAATTAAGAGAAAATAAGACAACGGTACATACCTATTTACTTTCAATGTATTCTTATCCAAGATAATGGTTCACAAATGTGATAAATTAATCTCCCTTTAAACAGGTTTAAGTTCGTTCCACTACAAAAATATATATCTCCAGACAAACTATGATCAACGAACTTTCCAAATGTGATTTTATAAATATTTCCCAACTAAGGATGATTGCAAAAATCAAAGATTTAAAACCACAATAGGTGCTGGGCACCTTTTACCACAAGATCACCATTAAAAATGAATCGCACGCCCTCCGGCGAAAGCTTTTGATAGCACCTAGTACCACTTACAGGTGATTACTAATTAGTACCTATACTTAATAGATAAATTATTATAATTAGGTACCTTAGCCCAAGGTGGCATTGAGTACCGAAATCGACTTTCAAAATAACATTACAATTTTTACGGAGTGTTTTTAATACAATATTCAATAATAGTAATTATGTACATAGTGAAATGTTTGCAACAATAAATAAAATTTCATTTTTAACTTAGTATATACATTTATGTGCAATAAAAAAAATGTTTAATTAATAAAAGAAAAAAACAACGTTACAACCACTACATTCAATGTTAGCCATACATCGATAGCAAACATATTAAAAGAAAATAAATTGCATCCGTATAAGATGATACCTACTCAGGAGCTCATGGAAGACGATTTTGATAGGAGAACTTTTTTTTGTGAGCAAATGATAGACATGTTGGATAACAATATTATCCAATTAGAAGACGTTATATTTTCTGATGAGTGTACTTTTTTACTTAACGGTCATGCTAATCGGCAAAATTGCCGCTACAGGTCCACGGAAAATCCTAACTGGATAAGAGAAGAACACACTCAATACCCTCAAAAGGTTAATGTTTGGGCAGGGATTGTAGGGAACAATATCATTGGTCCCTTTTTTTTGCGGGCAACTTGAATGGCAACAATGATTTGGTACTAGGTAGAACTTCAAAATGATGTCATTCCAACATTGGCAAATTTATATCCTGATCCAAGTAACCCTCAAGTTCCAGCGAATACGATATGGTTTCAGCAGGATGGAGCACCACCACATTACCAATTTAATGTCCGGCAGTACCTCGATACAATATTTCCCTATCGGTGGATAGGGAGGCGAGGATCGATTGAATGGCCAGCGCGATCACCTGATCTTACCTTATTATATTTCTTTTTATGGGGATATGTGAAGAGCCATGTGTACAAAAC
Organism: Ophraella communa; assembly: GCA_035357415.1. Taxonomy (NCBI): domain Eukaryota; kingdom Metazoa; phylum Arthropoda; class Insecta; order Coleoptera; family Chrysomelidae; genus Ophraella; species Ophraella communa. The sequence goes on from CM068992.1 coordinate 14,620,639, forward strand.
TAAACCTTCTGATTTAAATGACTTAAAAGAACGAATAACGCTTGCGATTAGGTCGATCACGCCTGATATGTTAAATAATGTTAGAAGACAGTTTTATTTGAGATTAGGATGTTGCCAAGACGTTCGCGGAGAACATTTTGAACATCTACTTCATTAACATTCATAGTTCTTTTTCGTGTTCTACATTTTATTACGTTTTGCATTACATTTTAGTTTTTGATTGTATTGTAGCGAATTTCGGTAACAACATGATATTAATTTTTTTTATGTTAATTTTTGCATTAAATTTAAAAACAATAACATTTTTGAAAATAGAGAATGAAGAGACCTTTCAAATGATATATCACAAGCCTATACTTCCCATTTAAAAAATTGGGGGTTGTACCTGTCATTCTAAGGGGGTTGAAGGTAGGGGTTGCATTTTCACGTTAAAAAATGTCAAGTTATAATTTAAATTTGACGTGTTTCGGGATTTTTTATAAATATGTACAGTAACCGAAATAATGAATTTATTCTATTTGGCTTTTATACACTGTATTTATATTCGGTAATACCTATATTAATTTTGGTGGATATAGGTACCGTATATTTTAATATATTGTTTATTGTCGAAAATTTTTCATATTTTTCCTTTAATCCTTAAAAAAGCTTATAGAGTGTATAAGTAATGCATTGCTGCTAATAATTGTTCGAATAGTTATTTGCATCATTATCAAATATTTGAAAGTTAGTTTAAATTGTTTAAAAAAGATTAAGATTTATTTTAATAACATAAATTATCGCGATTAATAGTGCATAACCTCATTTATGGTTAAAATACGAGGGGAGCCGTAATAATTGTCAATTGTCAAAATCAAACCACTTAACAGACCGGACAGAGGTTTAATTACGATAAAAAACACAGTTTTTAGTTAACGCAAGATATTATAACCTTCAAACCCAAACAAAAATAAACATCATTTGTTTACAAAATGATCGTTTAATCACTCAAACTTTCCAAACGCACATACCTAAATTTTTCCGCGTTAATTACTCTCTTCCAATCTAATTAAAATAATGAGCAAAGCGTAAAATCTCACCGAGCAAATCCCAATTACACAGAGCATTCGAGTCTCATATGGTCCATGCCTTGATGCGCCCCAACGAGCTCTCAACTCCGCCCGTTAACCATTCAGGCATCACCCAGTTGGTTCCAACCAGCCATTTTATAACGTTAGAGGAGGAGTTATCGCGTCCACGGCATCGATATTCACCTTAGGGTAGAGTCACACTCAAATGGTCACTGAAATTTGTCAATCGCGCAGCTGTCTCTAATCACAAGTGAATCAGACCGCTGGCGTTTTTTTCTTTTGCTGGTCAGCCGGGTATACGCGCACGCAGTTGTTACTTAAAGTGTTTTTCGTGGTGTTTTCATGCTGTGGAGGGTTTTGTTTGGGCGAAAGGAAAGGTTTTTGTGTCTACGACCACTCTTGGGTTCCGCGAAATGGATACTGGTAAGTTTCTATACCAATTATCGCTGTCAATTGCCAATAATTATATTTTTTTGGCTGATAGTAGCCATGTATGTACCTACTTATGCTAGCAGAAGTTTATTTTTTACACAAAATCACTTCCAAAGCAGTTAATCATTTACTGGAATCATTTTTTCTAACACCTGCCGAGTTATTGTACTTATTTATAAAATTTCTAAGGATATTTAAATAAATGCATGAATAAGAAACGTCGTAATGTGCTACAGATGATTTGAATTAAGTGAGCCTTGAAGAATATCGTTGATATGGAGGTTATCGTTGACATTAGGAGATAACCTATCGACTTGGGTTCACTGGAGAAGATATCAAGCGGAATATATTGTGTTCAAAACGTGTAAAATGATTTTTAATAAATGAAAAACATAAAAGATTAGTTGAAACAATAATATATTGAATTATTTCACTGTATTTATACAGTGCTTTTCAGATAAAAGTATCCTCCTTTAATAACTTTTGTAATACTGGTATTTAGGAAAAATCCAAAAACACGTCAATTTATGTTGGAAGGGGCAAGCATTATGGCTTATTTAAACTTACTGGAAAAGCCACCCCTCACCCCTAGCAGCATCCTTTTTTTTTTAATTACTTCTCATATTTTTATGTAAAATTTGGATACTCCTCTTTGAGCTGATTTCAAAAATGTATAATACCTACTTGTAGGTTAAAGTGCGGTTAGTTTATGAGATAAACAATTTTTCTTTTAATAGCACAAATTTTACTTATTTTTTACTTTCACCTTATTTGCCTGTAATAAAATGGGTTGTACAACAGATCAAACTTTTTAATCTTTTAAACAGTGCTATTTATTATGAAGTTACAATAAGTGTTCAAAATAACCCCTTCTGGGGGTGCTGAATGACGGGTATCTGAGTTTGCGACGGTTTCTAGGTTGTGCTTCAGATTTGGGAGCCTAAAAACCACGAAATTTTCGCACTTTTTTCAGTATTTCGCTTATAACTCGAAAACAACGCATCCTACAGAAAAGTTTACTCCTTTCGTTTTCAAATAGCATTAAATTTTGCGTCAGACGGTTTTCGAAACATCGAAATCGGTCCAGCCGTTCAGCCGCTATTGCCCGTCAAAGATGGGCAATTTTTACCAACTTGGCTTAAAATTTGACAACCCTCAACTTCTAACGCCGGTAGGTCGAAAAGAACTGCGCCGATCGAAAAATGTTATAGGACCAAACTTGTAGGAAATTTAATTGTGAACCAGATGTTAAGATTTGAAATTCGCTTGCTCCAGTGCTGAGATATGAATTTTAAACCGAAAGAATTCGTAGCGCCAAATTCTGGTTGGGTAGCATAAACTTTTGTTTTTAAATACCCCCATTAAAAATAAGTCTAGGGGTGTTAAATCCGGTGACCTAGGTGGCCACTCTATCATCTGCCCTTTTCTACCTATCCAACGAGCGGGGAATGTTTCGTTTAAAAATTGTCGGACAGGCATAGCATAGTGTGAGGGAGCCCAGTCTTGTTGAAATACCAGTAAATCTTCGGAAAGGTTATCATCATTTTCTATTATTGTTGTAATACGTGAGTAACTCAAGATAAGATTGACCATTTAAATTACCGTTTATGAAGAAAGGTCCGACAATGTGGTCACCAAGGATACCACACCAAACGTTTAACTTTTGGGAATGTGTATGGAATTCACGCATAATAAGTATGTGGATCACTTTCAGCCCAATATCTACAATTATGCCTATTTACTAAGCCATTTAAGCATGAGCATTCATCAGAAAAGCAAATATTGTTTAACAATTGTGGATTGGGGTAAATTCTAGAATAGTGCCCCCAAATGAATTTCGACAATTTTTTGCACAGCGTATGTATGGGTGGGGAAATGATGGAAAACCTGCAAATTTTTCCGCGGAAACGTTTTTCACTACATAATTTTTCTTTTTAAATAATTATTTTCAGTAGATGACATCCATGTTCACTACTACTTCTGCGCATGCGCGAACTGATTGCTCTTGTTTCCAACGATCTGTCAAAAATTATTCAACATGGCGGCTGTAGGCAAACAATAGTATTGTTTTGTATTGTTGTCATAGTTCTTTCTTTATTTAAGTTGGTGTAGAAGTTTTTATTGTTGAGAGAATATAGTTTTTGTGACCTTATAAAATAGATTTTATATATTATTTGGACTTGTTAACGTTATAAGTTGAAAAATGCCTGTTACATGCCTTGTGATTGGTTGTGGAAGTAGATCAAACAGGGATGACTGACAAAAACCACGTATAGAATGGTTTATGAAACTTTGATTATATGCGGTATGTGACTTTCACAGTGTTATGTTCTAAGGTTTGCCCACAGACGCCATCTTTATGTCACGTTATTTGGAAAGCCTTATTGAACAGTTAACCTATTAACGTTTTACATTTTATTATAATTATAATTATAATTATAATTCATAAAAATGGATTGTGCGTCGACATCATCGTCGTCATCTGCTCCTTCTAGTCCGGTAAGTGAAATTTGTTGAATGATTGCAAGTTTTATTTCATTTTTTTATGTATTTAGGTCATGAATCTACTGCGGCTAGCTGCAATTTTAGGAAACCTTAGATGAATTGCCACAGCATTTACAACGGTGGGGCTTTATTCCCCAGCAAGGGAATTATAAATGTCCAGCGTGTGGCAATTCGTTAACTTTGCAGAGGATGCAGGATAGGTAAGACTTATATATTCACTATATTTGTTGATTGCTTACTGTGTTGTCATTTTAGAATAGATGGCTGGATTTGGCAATGCAACCATAAAATATCTGTCCGGAAGCATAAAGCTCAAAAGTGCGCGACGTGGGTGGAATTTAGGACAGGAACATTTTTTGCGCGGTCAAAACTGCCCCTACTGCAGATCCTCGGGTTCATAAATTTGTGGGTCAAATGCATACCTCTAGCAGTTATTTGCGAGGAATTGGAGCTCTCCCGCCAGACTGGTGTGGATTGGGCTTCATTTTGTCGCGAAGTCTGCTTAGAGTATTTTATGCACCGACCCACAAAATTAGGCGGCCCAGGAGTTGTAGTCGAGATAGACGAATCCAAATTTGGGCGAAGGAAGTACCACCGGGGACATCGTATCGAGGGGCAGTGGGTTTTTGGAGGTTTCGAGAGAGGCTCCGGACGGGTATTTATGGTGCCAGTGGAGCAGAGAGACACGGACACCCTCATCCCCATTATCAAGAAATGGATTGAGCTCGGGACAACCATAATCTCCGATTATTGGAAAGCCTATGATGTTCTGGGTCAAGAAGGGTATGAGCACTTGAAGGTAAGCTGTAGCGATTATAGAAATTTTATAAAAAATGAATACGGTGAAATTAGACAGTAGTGAGTAAAGCTGCCATTATTTACCTGGTCAGACAGAGGTTAGGTTAGGTCAGGTTAGGTGAGGTTAGGTCGGGTCAGGTTAGGTTAGGTCGGGTTAGGTTAGGTCGGGTTAGGTTAGGTTAGGTTAGGTTAGGTTAGGTTAGGTTAGGTTAGGTTAGGTTAGGTTAGTTTAGTTTATGTTAGGTTAGTTTATGTTAGGTTAGGTCAGGTTAGGTTAGGTTAGGTTAGGTTAGGTTAGGTTAGGTCAGGTCAGGTCAGGTTAGGTTAGGTTAGGTTAGGTTAGGTTAGGTTAGGTTAGGTCAGGTCAGGTTAGGTTAGGTTAGGTTAGGTTAGGTTAGGTTAGGTCAGGTCAGGTCAGGTTAGGTTAGGTTAGGTTAGGTTAGGTTAGGTTAGTTGAGGTGATTTTAGGTGAGGTTAGGTGATTTTAGGTGAGGTTAGGTTAGGTTAGGTTAGTTGTGGTGAGGTTAGGTTAGGTTAGGTTAGTTGTGGTGAGGTTAGTTGTGGTGAGGTTAGGTTAGTTGTGGTGAGGTTAGGTTAGGTTAGGTTAGGTTAGTTGAGGTGATTTTAGGTGAGGTTAGGTTGGGTTAGGTTAGGTTAGTTGAGGTGATTTTAGGTGAGGTTAGGTTGGGTTGGGTTAGGTTAGGTTAGGTTAGGTAAGGTTAGGTTAGGTTAGGTTAGTTGAGGTGATTTTAGGCCAGGTACATGTTTCTTAAAAGATGTCGGGTTTTACAACTCGATCGTACAATTGAATTTTTCCGATTGGCGAGCGAGTTGTATAATCCCTTGGTTGGTCGAGAAGATTTGAACGAAGATCGGTCCGATGATGGGGATGATGAAGACTTCTAGATGCGTCCCCATTTAATTTAATTTTTTTTTAATTTTATTAGAATTACTTTGATTTTTTTGGTTAGAATCATTTTTATTTTGTTATCATTATAATTTACGTTATCCTCCTTTTTTTCTTAAAATTATTATGTATCTGAAATTATTTATACATATTACTTCGAATGTTTTTATGTGTATTAAATAATCCGTTTTATTTTTTACAATTACTGTAAATTTGAATTCAGCGATTGAAATTATTACTGTTATTTTTTAAATGACTTTTTTTTCGTACTTTACTATCAATAAACACACTTTACATTATATGTGTTTTTCCTTTAAATGCCTACATTTATTGATATAGTCGTTGGCGTTGTGATATAGTATTTATGTAGTTTCAGTACGTGTCGTTAAGTGACCTTGAACCTATCGGCTATCGCACATAACCTCTAAATTTTGACTCTTTTTTTTAATTTTTCCGCGAAAATCGGCCTTTCCGCGCGGAAATTTTGATTTCATTCCATTAAAAATACCTCAAAAAGGCCCTATGCAAAAAATTATCGAAATTCATTTGGGGGCACTATTCTAGAATTTTGCCGTGGATTGTTATTGATAAATTGCGTCATTGATTCGCAAAACTCTAGACGACGATCAAAATCATCTTCATTCAACTCGTGCACCAACTTAACTTTGTATGGGTGGTACTTGAATTTATGTAGAACTCGGAAAACTGTAGAAGATGAAACATCGATCGCTCTACTTATTGACAACGATTGGGGTTGTTGAGCATCTAGGCTGACCCTAAAATTGCCACTTGGATTGAACAATCGAGTTAATATTAGAATCAAGTGAAAAACTATCTAAAGCACATTCATGATCACTGCTTAACAGACTTTGCTAATATATTTGAAGTCACTGTCAATAATAATAGATCAACTACATTACTGCCACAGAACAAAAGCAAGGCTATAGATCAACTGTGTGTGTCCAACCACGGAACAAAACAATTGAGAAATTTACTTAGAATTAGGTTAACTACGAGAATAATTATCGTACTTCTAAGGAATTTATTTGGTTTGACATTAATTAATAGTCGTGGATAAGTGATTTTATATTGTATAGATTTCTTCACAATAAATAAATCCTAATTTGGTTTGAAAAGACTCAAAATCTTTATTGGTTATTTTTGTTTAATCTTCTATATGTAGTGGTGTGCCAATCTGCGGCCTAAATTAGTGAGTATTTTTATTTTTTAATTGGTGTAGAATTTATTGAAATAAACTCTTAATACATGTCACATAAGCATAGCTTGTTTGTGCGTTTGTATTATTCAAATTACAATTAATGATATATTAATACATTTAATTCAAACACTAAATACTAAATATACTACACTAAATACATATCAATATCCGTAATAAATTAATCAACCTATTTATATTCCGATAAAAAACATAATAAACAAAATCGTATTTACTGCCTTATTAAATCTGCTATGGTCTCTCTGGATGTATTTTTAATAAATGTATTTAATTTTTTTTTGAATAAAGAAGGGCTGTCCCTAATTGCTTCCGGTAGACTATTATATAATCTCGGACTTAAATATGAGTGTGCCCTTTGCCCAATAGTTCGTCTGGCTCGTGGATCGTGGATCTTCTATATAGCAGTATAAATTATTGTACGAAATAGATTTTCCTTTTTTAAACCCAACCTCCAACAGAGCATCAATTATTTTCTTAATTATAAAAATCAATTTTCTATTTATTAAAATAATTAAAATAGTTTGAGCTAGCGAAAAATATTTCAAAGATAATTTAAAAAACCCATATGATTAAAAAACAATTTTTTTAAACTCACATTATAAAACCAATACGTTATTCATAATTCTATTAGAATATACGAGTATATAAAATTTTGTATAAGTACTTACTGAAGCATAATAAGCAAATGATAAAAATTTCAAAATGAATGCATTGCTTTAAAGCCCGTTTACGCATTCTCCAACGCGCTTAGGCATGCTTCTGAACAGGTGGTTAATGTCCTCCTGTGGTATCTCATTCCAGGCAACCACCAACTCTTCTTGAAGTTCTTCTAGAGTTTGAGGAGGACGTTGCAAATTGAGCAATCTCCTACCCATCATATCCCACACGTGCTCAATTGGGGAGATCTTGGTGGGCAAGGTAACAATGTGACATCATTATGTTAAAAGAAGTCTATTGTGACTCTTGCGACATGTGGTCGGGCATTATCTTGTTGGAAAGTTGGATTTGATAGGGTGTCAAGATAGGGTAAAAGATGGGGTTCTAAAACTTCTTGGATATAACGCTGCGCGTTCATGTTACCTCTGATGAAGATTAAAGGTGATCTCGAACCATAAGCTATAGCACCCCAAACCATAACTCTAACAGTGCCTTTGAACAAAAAACCGTGGATTTCTCCCTTCACCACAGCGTCTTCTAACTCTCGCTCGACCATCGTGCATTCCTAAACAAAATCGAGACTCGTCACTAAAGATAATACTGTTCCATTCCCGCACCCAGAGTGACCATTCTCTGCACCACTCAAGGCGATTACGTCGATGTTCTGGAGTTAAAGGGAGGACCCAGTGTGGTCGGTATGAAAACAGGCCAAAACGTCTTATTCGTCGGTAAACACTTCGCATGCCAATAGGTCTTCAGTGTTCTACAAACCATTCATTTGCAATGGACCTAGTAGTGGAAAAACGGTCCCCTAAGGCCAATAATCTTAGGCGGTGATCTTCACGGTCTGTTGTTCTACGGGGGCGTCCAGAGCCCCTTGCTCTTTGCGTACGGCCTTCTCGAAGCCATGCCTGACAACACCTAACCACGGTGTCTACACTTCTTTGCACTCTAACTGCAATTTTCCGAAAAGAAAATCCAGCTTCCCGAAGTTCCACTATACGACCCCTATAAAACTCACTAAGTTGACGAAATCGTACAGGTCTTTGTACCCTAGGCATCGTAACCAATCGTAAAGAATGTCAAGAACCAAAATCCGCAAAATTTGGATCTTTACTACGGCTACAATATTCATTTTTGGATCGTTACTGGATTTCAAAAAAAGCAGCTTAGAGATTCTCAACTTCCCGAGACGTGATGACTCGGTCGGTAGCGAGCTCTCGTCATCTCTCAGGGCCCTTATTCTCATCCGGTGGATATGAATACTCCTATAGGAAAGTCCGATAGGAAGATGGTGTATTTTTCCTATAGGAGTATTCATATCCACTGGATGAGAATAAGGGCCCTAGAGACCTAACGGATTAGCGATTCTTAATACCTACCTATTGAGTCGTAGTCCGTAGCAAGGGGTGAAAATTCAAAATATTATGTTGGCTATTCTGATTGATATTAAATTGACATAAGGATATTGTTGTTGTCTCTGGTATTTATATATGTATTTGTTTATTTAGATTTGCCTTTTATTTTTATTTTGTAATTTCGAAACTTGAAATTATGTTACCTGCAGTAGACCTCTTTTGGTCTTTTGGTCATACACATAAATGTGCATAACACGAATAACCTACAATAAACCACCTAGCCTGCTTGAAATATGAAATACAACACAATCGGTATTTGCAACCAATCAAATTGCGCTATTAGCCCTCTTGGTACTCTAAGAGGTCCCGAGAGAAAATTACATTTAGATTCGGGAGATACCGATCAGTTTTCGAGTTGCAAATCCTATTTCGTAGAATTCGACACGTTACGTCCCGAGATTGTGATTGAGAATCCCTCTGCAGTATAAAAACCGGAATCTTGAACTGATAAAGCTGAAAATTTTATCAATTGTTTATTTCAGTAAAATAAATAAATTCACCAAATTTTATTTAAAAAAAATCATTTAAACTGGGTGTTCGGATTTTTACGTCACTTAGTATATATTGAGATAGTAAGAGACATCTAAATTTCAACATTTAGTACTTTTAGTAATCCTAATTACAGTAAAAGCGTAGGTAGACCCACTCTACACTCTAAAAGCCGGGCATCTTTGACTGAGATAAGTTGAGGGCGTACTAAAAACAAATTGTCTCCGGTAGAATTTGAGTACACATACATACATTTTCGATTGTTTGCTGAATGTTATCGGAAGTGTTTGAATAATGCTATTAGAAAAAAGCTGCTTAAAAGGCTGTACACTCCATGTTCAAAGATACCGGTAGCTTGAGTAAATAACGAGAAAGAATCGAGTTTCTAATAGGGTTCTGTACAAATTTATTTCTTGTCAGGTCAAGCGGCTATACGTCACACGGTATACTTAATAATACCTATAGGTAGTTTTGTCTTGAAGACAATTTCTATTGTAAAAATGTTATATTAATTTAAAAACTGGTCCAAAGCCAACAAAGTACCCAAAAAATTAAAACTTTCACTCTTTTGTATTCATTAGATTGGAATTCAGTAATTCTTGGCATTTTATTAGATTTTTTATTGAATTATGCAATTCCCGTTGTTTAAAAAAAAGGTTATTCAAATTATATTATTACAAACGTCTACTGAGAAAATGTTAAATGTAAAAAAATACATTTTTTATAACAGACATGAAAATGCAGTTTGTGTAATTTTTTGAAAACTGAAAAATACTTTATTCTCCATATTAGATATATAAAAGAAAGTACCTAAATTTTTTTTGCTAAAATTATGTTGGTGAAATGTTGATACTACTATAGTTTATTTGTTTGGATTAGGCAGCTAAGGAAAGTCATTAAATTGTAAAAGTTGTAAACAAGACCCTAAATCTGTAGCGCACGTACGATATTTAGAATATTTTGTTTTTCGATTTTAACGAGAATAATTGTGGTCGTTAGGGGTGTTAAAGGATTAAGGTAACCCTATGTGTATAATTGCAAAAACAGGTACGTTATTAGTCTATAAATTGTGGATTTGTTTATATCCTAATATAGAACATTTTCGGTAGTGAAAATGGCGTCATGTTCGAGTTTTGTTCCAGTACAAGTGGCTCATTTAAAACAAAGTGCGTTTAATAGGAGAAAAAACTATTGTTTTAAATCTTCGTGATGCACTAATATATCAAGATGCATCAGCAACTGTTGATGTGATGTGATGACTAGGTGCTCCAATTTGACCGGTGTTAGTGAACCAAAAGAACACGTAGGAAAAAAGTCCATTATGATTGATAACTTAGATATATCATTAGAAGACAAGTCCATGCTTTGTACTTAAATAAAGAGATTCTGACTTTGGACAAAGTAATGTTTTAGCAGAAGTAGATATGATTTCCAAATTTGGACGAAATACGTTATGGTAACTCCTAAAAGAAATTGGTTTTAAGTATGAGTCGCATAAAAAACGAAACATTTTAAATGAGACAGAAAAAGTTATTTGCTGGAGAACACAATACTTAAGAAGTATTAAAAAGTTTCGGAGCGAGAGAAGAATTATCTTTTATTTATAGCGTTTTCCATTCGTCGCACTCGGGTAGCACTGGGTTTTTAGAGAATTCAAGGCAAGTGCTGTCAGATGCATGCTCTAGGGCAAAACCAATGGAACACGAAAATTGATTTGAACCGGACCGGTATAAACGTATACAATTATAAGTACATGGTTCGAAAATGGACTGGGAAAGTGTGACGTCAAAATTTGTTTAGAAAAAGTATACTTTTTCAGCCGCACACACTCGAGAATCGACCCCCTGACTGTTTGTTTTTATTGACGTTTGATAACAATAATAAAAGATTTGAATTTTTTGTCTTGTAGAGTGTACATTTTATTTAACTAGGTGTGGTTTGTCATTTGGTTGTAAACATGATTATTTACCTAGGGTTGTTAACATTTTTATAATAATGTATTTATTGAAAATTAAAATTAACAATGAAATTTTCTCCCTCGACTTTGCAAATGATTACGAAACTCACTATCCGCCATTATTTTTTTGTACTAACCTAATCCTTGATCAAATAGCTAGTGCCAAATTGCCCTCGGTTCGCCCTTAACTCGCTCGGAGTTTGAGTGACACATGAATGGAACACAAAAAAATGAAAAAAGTTCAACGAATGGAACACAAAACTGCCCCAATGCGACGAATGGAAAACGCTATTATTAGATGGAACATGGTTAAATGAAGGAAACAGACATTTTTGGAGGGATATTCAACAGGATTAAATGCTCTTCGAGGAAAAGGTCGCAGAGTACTATTCGCACACATTGGCAGTGAAAATAGTTTTGTAGACTTTGTATCAAAGTCAACCAAAGATTACCACGAAAAAATGACTTCTGATGTTTTTGAAGATTGTTTTCATGGCCGTATCTAGGGCGTGGCAAAGGTGGCACTGGCCACGGGTGCAAAGTCCGCAAAGGGCGCCAGAAAATATAAGGCACGATAAAGGCCAACTCCCTTATTTTTCAATAATTTCACTTTACTTTAGATGAAGAGCAGATAGTTCAGATAATACGTTACGTGCATATATTCTACTGTTGTTTCATTCTGGTCAATAAATCAGTATACTATTTAGCCTTTAATAATTTATTGACGTTTTGTCCTTTTTTTCTTACACCTTTCTTCATCAACCTAATCAATCAACTATTATTGAAATCAAAAACTAAAAAACAATCCCTTGAAAAAAAAAGTTTGGCGCCCAACTTGGGGAAATGCAGTATTAAAGTATGTTTTATTGACTTTATAAATAGGGGGCGCTGTTTAGTATATTGCCACAGGCGCAATAGTACCTAGATACGGCTCTGATTGTTTTTCCCAGATATTGGACTTTTTTCCAAGTGCTGCAGTGGTTGTTTTAGATAACGCCAGTTATCATTCAAAATTGGTAGAAAAGTTACCAACGACGTCATGGAAAAAACGAGATAATAAAGAGTGGCTCCAGAGCAAGAATATTTGAATTGAATTACGTTAGACAATTTTTGATAAATACTTTTGGAATCTTAACACGGAAAAATTGGACCAATGCCATAAACCATGTGAAGAAGGAAGAAGAACGATTGTGAAGTATTGATATCAATATTGAAGAACTGTTCCAACCCATTGTAATTCCTATCGGACCAGGCAACGAATCTGACTCATATTCGGATGAAAACGACGAAATGGAAGCCAACAATTAAAGGAGTAAGTGCTTTTTGCATTAATTTATATTTAATTCTTACTTTTTAATATGTAGCATATTTTAATTTTAATTTGAATTATTCTTTAAAAAAAACTTCGGTTCTACGTTCATGGGATCTATTCAGCTACCTGTTGTGACAATATTATCTAGGGTTTCTATTATGTTTTGGTTATTTAATCCCTAATTTAAGGGTGGACTCTTTGAAAAATAACAACTATGACTATGTTTCAATATAATTACAGGGTGGACTTGAAGGATTTGCATTTATAATGAATTTACTGTGCTGCCAACTTCAAACAAATATAGTATAGAAATACTATTTTATTATTTTACTCTCTCATAAAAGTATGGACTATAGATATAATGAATTTACTGTTTCATCCAAATCATAGTAAAAATGACCAAGAATTTAGTCTGGTGTTTAAATAACCAAAAAAAATCAAACAAAACTATAAATTAGCCATGTCTAACTCAAAGGCAGTTCCGCCAACATAAAAAAAACACCCAAAACAAATAAAAATAAATGACGATTTAAAAAAAAACTCTTTCTCCATTTCTCTTGTATTCCATTTATTTTTATATTTGTCTTTGCTTTCGCTACAGTTTCGTTTGAATGGGGATTTTGTTTCTAGGCGGGAACCATGGATAATTTGCCGTTCACAATTTTAGGCTTTGTGGTTCAGAAAATTTCATATTATAAAGACGTCGGCATTTTTGAAGTCGACGTTTTTTGATTTACGATTATCAGATGTTGCGTTTAAATTAAAATTGTCATTTTACACGAGATAAGCAATCAAGAAGGTAAATATTGTGCCAAAGTTTGTTAAAAATTAAAAAAAAATAAACGTAGAAGAGTATAAGGTGATTCAATTTCGAGGAAAGTGCTTGATCTACAAAGATAAAAAGGATATTCTCAATAAATATGTCTTTTCATGTGAAACTCTACAACACTTACAATAATAAAGGAATTTAACAACAAATGCATATTTTACTTTGAAAAGATTTTGTAGTAATGATAAGAAGTTTGAACAAAATATAATTTATTTTTTTTGAGACAAGTAAAAATATTCCAAAAAAAGATTTTGTTAAATCCACATTATCAACAACAAATAGTATCTTCACAATTAACAATTCATTACAATATTGGCTCCCAACGTGGAGCGCATATGCATAATAATTAATAAGTAATAGATTAAAAGTTAATTAAGTTTATTATTAAAAAAAACCAATTTTGAATATTTTCACTTGAATAAATTTTGTTTAATTTTTTCTGTAGCTATATATATATAATATATATATAATATATATATATATATATATATATAATATATTGAAGTGGTTTATAATTAATTTTTATCCTTTAACACCCCATCTCTCGGTACCAAATTTAAATATACCACTTTTCAGTTTCAGTTTTAAAAACCCGTTATTAAATATAGAAATCCATACAGTACACAATAAGTTTTATACTTGGTTACTAGGTAGAGTAGTGGTAAATAGGGTTGGTTCGCACAAAGAAATAGAAAAAGATGAAGGGTGATACCTATTACGATTTTGGATGTTGTTCGATTACGACCATTTATAAGCGGTATAAAAGTAATTTAAAATATAAGAAAAACAGTGTTTAGTTGTGTATTCCAGGTAAATTGAATATTTTTATTATTATTGTCTAATATCTGATCATTTTTAATGTATGTTGTATTATTTTCTAAATGTATATGTATATTTTGTTCATTATTGTTCATTAACAATATTCATGTTCGCCATTTTCTTTTATGAACTCATGTACCTATATTACGTTGTTTGAGACTTCTTATTTGAAAATTGATTATAAATTTAACCAGTAAATCCTAAACTTTTCTGTTATAGATTATTTTTATAATAATTTTGACTAATCAGGGGTATTATTTTATCATAAAAGTTTTTAGTAAATTTTATATATTTTATAAGAGTGCTTTGTGTGCTTTGTTTCATTTTCATGAGTTTAAAAGGGCCTTGATGCATGTCTAACATTTTCTAACCTTGAGGAGAGAAATCTGCCACCATAAAAAAAAGAAATTAATAAAAAGAAGTAGATTCTCTCCGCCCCTACAACTATAGCTGGGTAGCCTCCTGTATAGGACCTCAGTACCTTCCGACTATGTCGGCTAACTAACTTTCTTCAGTTTTGTTTGATCTGAGTGTATCATGAAAGTGAAATAAATTTACAGTCAGCACTTTGGAAACTTCTTGACATGATATTTGATAAATATCATGATACTTTATGTATAAATTACTTGTTTATGGGATATTTTAGTAGCCTGTTGGTCATTATTATTTGGAAAAATTCTCATCCATGCATAAAGTCTCAACAGATGTTGACCGAACCATTTTAAATAAATTGATTTGTATAAAGTTTTGTTTTATGAATGTTGTTACTATGAGAATAATTACAAATAGTGTATTTTTGTGGTTGTGTTTTATTTAATATATCAAACATTCCTCATTACAATGCTAGTAACCAGTGTTATCTGTCTATTTAAAATTAATAATTACAAACAGAGTAAGTTATACTACAGAAAATTGGTGCCGTGACCAGGATACACTGATTAGTGAAAGCATTAGTGGGAATGTTTATGTTTTATTTCAATGTACTGCTTTATGTTTAATGATTCCAGGAATTTACAATGAGTACACAGGATTTGAGAGATTCTGGATTGCCGGAGACACTCCAACAAGAACCTACTAGGATGGTACCAACACCAACTGAGTACAATTCAAACGAGTCTGAAGTTCAAGCTTTGAAGAAGTTGGTCCAACAACAAAGCGAGATGTTGAATTTGTTTATGCAACAACAACAGAAAATCAATGAAACTCTCTTGAAAGAAGCTAGGCCTTTACCTGATGCTGCCTTCACCCCACAGTCCAGTAGTACCCCTAGAGCACCCATTAGACGAACATTGGACATGTTTATGAGTGGTTGTCCGATGCCTCAGAATGTAAGTTCTATAGCAGCTACCAGAGATACTATTCCACCTGTTGACCCGGTTAGCAATATGGATGCCAGACCGAACACTATTGCTACCTGTAATCCTGTGACTACCAACTCAACCACTGTTGAAGGAGACTGGAAAAAGATTGCTTTGGCCTTAAGTAGTAAGTCCACCCATAGTTCATTAGGGGCGAAGCCTTGTTTTAGATCTCCAGAGGCCCATAACCCAGTATTATTTCTTAACCGACTAGATAGATATTTTAAAGTTGCTTGTGTTCCTGTCGGTGAGCAATTAGAGGCAGCCAAGGAATGTTTATTAGGACCCGCAGCTGATTGGAGAGACTTACAAGAGACTTCCTGGAATAGTTACAACGATTTTCAGCGGGATTTTCTAGCACTCTACTGGTCGGATGATCGCCAGTTTTTTGAGAGATCACGTCTAGGCGCCATGAAGTACAATCCCGATAAAGGTCAATTATCCATGTCTGAATACTTTTTAAGGCAGGTCAATTCCTATCGTTTATTTTGCCCACCCATACCTGAGACAGTTATCATAAATGAAATCGTCAGACAATTGCCATTCTCTATACAAAGCCTTTGGACCACAATCACTAACCGTTCATTGTCGGGGACCTTGGAGTTTCTGGAAAGACAAAATTCCTTTACAAATAAGCGATTCAAGGGCAATAACACATCCTCTCCGATGGCTGCAGCGGTTGACCGATATCATTACATCAAACCCTCGATCTCTAAGGGAGCTTCTACTGTGGAACTTCCTGATGTTTCGGTTCCTCCTCCTAGAATTTGTAGAAATTGTAGTTGTTCGCAATCCCAGTCGGAAAACTACCAACGAGAGAACTAAGGAGGTACGTTCTCTCAACAGATGAACAGTCAACCTCCAGTAATAATTATTTTCCGTTGATTCGTTTTGTTCCTGCAGGGTATGACAATTTAGATTTAAGTACGTTCAACTTGTTATGTGAACCCACTTTTATGATTAGGTTAATTTCTTGTACTCCTATTACTTTATTAGAATATTTGACACTGTACCCTAGGGGCGTACACATTATTAGTAGATTAGGTTGGAATATTGGTCAACCATTAGGAAGAACCAATGTCGGTTTGATAGAACCATTAAAGTTTGTAAATTTGTTAAATATTGATGAACCACTTAGTCTGAATTATGACCTTTATTTGCATTTAAACATTCCTGTTACTCCGACTATGCGACATAAAAACACGCCAGTGATTCTATCAAATACGACAACCGATACAGTTCGCTTATTACCTCACATACTTGTAAAGTGTTTCAGTTTACAATTTTTAGCATTAGTAGATTCAGGTTGTGAGGTGTCTTGTATGTGCGAACAAACTTTTGATAAATTAAAAGACTCATACAATTTTCCAATTTTACCCGTGGCCTCTACCCATTTGCGTGGAGCTATGGGACAGCTAAGTACCCGAATTCGCTTTCAAGTCTGGTTGAATTTTTCCATTGCTGAAGTTCCTGGTATCTTTTCACATATTTTTTTAGTTGTTAAGAATTTAGTTAGACCTCTTATTCTAGGAATTGATTGGTTATATGCTGAAAATGCTAAAATAGATTTTTCAAACGATTATGTTGTTATAAAGGATGTTCCAATTCCATTTACGAGCAAAGTTCAAGGTTTATTAAATGAACATCTGGTAGACCAAAATGTAAGTGGTGTTGTCGTTTCTGAATTGGAGTGTGGTTTGGTAAATGCTAATCCGCAGGTTGATCTTCCAGCCGTAGATTTGTCGATTCATGTAAATTCACGTCAGGAATTAGTGGACAGAGTTCGTGAAATTCCAACCCTTTCTGATCAGCAACGTAGCACACTCTTCCAATTATTGCTTAGATTTCGATCAATATTTAATAAATATCCTGGTAGAACAGCTAAATATTATCACCATATAAGGCTATACGATACTACTCCTTTTTCTAAACGTCCCTACCCGATTCCTTTTAGTTTGCGACCTAGTGTTGATAAATGCATTAACGATATGATGGCGATGGGGGTAATAAAAAGAGAATCTACTGCTTATATTAGTCCCATGACGGTAGTTAAGAAAAAGGATGGAACTGTCCGTGTTTGCTTGGATGCACGTACCCTCAATGCTAAAATGGTTGCAGATCATGAATCACCTATACCCCCTGAGGAAATATTTAACTCCTTTAATACAATCAAATATATGACAACAATAGATTTACGTTCATCTTACTGGCAAATTCCTCTTAGTCCGGAAAGTACTCAGTATACAGGTTTTCTTTACAATGGCAGAACATACACTTATCAGGTATTACCGTTTGGTCTAAAAACTGCTGTTGGGTCGTTTACACGCGCTATGGATGTTATTCTTGGACCTGAGGTACAATCATTCGTCTACAAATATATTGATGATCTTCTGGTGATCTCAGAATCCTTCGAGAGCCATTTATTGCACTTACAACGGCTATTTGAAAAATTAGCCGACGCCAAACTCACTATAAATCTGGATAAATCAAAATTCTTGTGTAAAGAAGTTAAGTTCTTGGGTCACATTCTCACAAGTAATGGTGTTTTGACGGATCCGGAGAAAACTCGAGCCATTCAGGAGTTTCCCACGCCTCGAAATCTCAAACAATTAAGAGCGTTCCTTGGTCTGTGCAATTACTACAGACGTTTTCGTAGGTTGTATAGTAACGATGTGTATACGCTGACCAAACTCTTAAGGAAAGATATTAAATGGCACTGGGGTGTAGTTGAGGGAGAAGCTTTTAATAGAATTAAATCTTTATTTGTACGTACCGTGATGTTACATTTTCCTGATTTTTCCAAAGCATTCTACTTGCAGACCGACGGATCTAATGTAGCTATAGGTGTTGAATTATACCAAGTCGATGATGAGAACGACCATATGGTGTTGGGCTTCGCTAGTAGAACTTTACGTGGTGCTGAGTTATTATACACCGTTACTGAGAAGGAACTATTAGCTGTCATTTTTGGGTTGCAGAAATTTCGTACTATCATTTTGGGACACCGACTTATTATTCGAACCGATCACCATGCTCTTAAGTTTTTAAAACAATGTCGCTTGTTGAATGATAGACTGACTAGGTGGATGATGTATTTAAACGAGTTTGATTTCGAGGTGGAACACGTTAAGGGGCGTGAAAATGTTGTTGCTGATACTTTATCTCGGTATCCGCCTGGTTTGAAAGATTTAAGTTTGGTTTCCGAAAAATCGCCTTTAGTAGTCGTTACATCTTCTAATTTTCTGGCTGGCTTCTTTGAGATAACTAATCATACCGAATTGCAGACTCTTTTGGGGGAGGTTAAAAGTCATCAGCTTCAAGATAATTTTTTGGGTCCTTTATACCAACACCTTAACGGATTTGCTACAGTACTAAACAAATACCAGTGTCGTATAATCAAATTGGTTCATTTGTATGATGGTATTTTGATTTTTCATGATTTCCTCCGACATTGTGACAGATTGGCCTTACCGACAAATATGATAGATACTTTTGTCCTTGGATATCACCAACAGTATGGTCATTTTGGTATATCAAAATTATTTAATATCATGTGTAGGGTCGTTTATTTTCCAGATATGAGACGTCGTATTCATAGGTTGGTACGTAGTTGTGATTTATGTCAGAAATCTAAATTTCCACAACATTATTTGGAAGGTCCTAGAAAACCTATTGTTACGACTTTTCCAGGTGAACTAGTGGCTGTGGATTATTTTGGACCCTTGCCTGAAGGGCGTTCCCGAAGTTGCTATATCTTTGTGGTCATTGACACATTCTCCAAATTTGTTCGTTTATATCCATTGAGGAGAGCTCAGGCTAAGATATCGGCCTTAAAAATTATTCAGGATTTTTCTAAGGTTATGAAAGTTAAAGCGGTACTGTCAGATCATGGAACCCAGTTTACTTCAAAAATTTGGCAACAACAACTTAAAGCGCACAATATCACCCCCACATTATCTTCAATACGACATCCGGCATCGAATCCCTCCGAAAGAGTTATGAAAGAACTTGGACGTCTATTCCGAACATACTGTAGTCAATCTCACAAGGGTTGGGTTTCACAATTAAAAAATATTGAAGCTTTGTTTAATGGCACACCACACCAAAGTACCGGTTACACACCATCCGAAATTCTGTTTGGTCAAAACTCCGAAAATGTTCTCGATGATATGATTATACCATTGCTCCCTAAACGTGTTCCTAAATCTTTGGATGTTATTCGGGAGGAAGTTTGTAAAAGGCTCAGATTGCGAGTAAGTTCACTCGGTAAAAGAATAGGTGACAAATTAGCTATTGGTGACTTAGTACTTCTGAGAGAAAACCCTGTGTCAGATGCTTCAAGGAAAATCCTTTATAAATTCTGCCCGTTGTATTCTGGTCCATATAGAATAACGGCTAATCCGTTTCCTAATGTATATACTCTGTATGATTTTCAGACAAATGAGAAAAAGGGAAACTATAATATTTCTAATCTTAAGTATTATTATATAACATGAAAATGTTTGTACTATATACAATAACTATTAGATTTTAAGTTTTAAGATGTTAAATGGTTCTGGTCTCACTAAATGTAACTTTTTAAATTGAAGATGTTGAAAAATGGTTCTGGTCTCGCTTGGTCCCATAACCTTTTTTCAAAGGGGCGTCTGAAGTGGTTTATAATTAATTTTTATCCTTTAACACCCCATCTCTCGGTACCAAATTTAAATATACCACTTTTCAGTTTCAGTTTTAAAAACCCGTTATTAAATATAGAAATCCATACAGTACACAATAAGTTTTATACTTGGTTACTAGGTAGAGTAGTGGTAAATAGGGTTGGTTCGCACAAAGAAATAGAAAAAGATGAAGGGTGATACCTATTACGATTTTGGATGTTGTTCGATTACGACCATTTATAAGCGGTATAAAAGTAATTTAAAATATAAGAAAAACAGTGTTTAGTTGTGTATTCCAGGTAAATTGAATATTTTTATTATTATTGTCTAATATCTGATCATTTTTAATGTATGTTGTATTATTTTCTAAATGTATATGTATATTTTGTTCATTATTGTTCATTAACAATATTCATGTTCGCCATTTTCTTTTATGAACTCATGTATATTACGTTGTTTGAGACTTCTTATTTGAAAATTGATTATAAATTTAACCAGTAAATCCTAAACTTTTCTGTTATAGATTATTTTTATAATAATTTTGACTAATCAGGGGTATTATTTTATCATAAAAGTTTTTAGTAAATTTTATATATTTTATAAGAGTGCTTTGTGTGCTTTGTTTCATTTTCATGAGTTTAAAAGGGCCTTGATGCATGTCTAACATTTTCTAACCTTGAGGAGAGAAATCTGCCACCATAAAAAAAAAGAAATTAATAAAAAGAAGTAGATTCTCTCCGCCCCTACAACTATAGCTGGGTAGCCTCCTGTATAGGACCTCAGTACCTTCCGACTATGTCGGCTAACTAACTTTCTTCAGTTTTGTTTGATCTGAGTGTATCATGAAAGTGAAATAAATTTACAGTCAGCACTTTGGAAACTTCTTGACATGATATTTGATAAATATCATGATACTTTATGTATAAATTACTTGTTTATGGGATATTTTAGTAGCCTGTTGGTCATTATTATTTGGAAAAATTCTCATCCATGCATAAAGTCTCAACAGATGTTGACCGAACCATTTTAAATAAATTGATTTGTATAAAGTTTTGTTTTATGAATGTTGTTACTATGAGAATAATTACAAATAGTGTATTTTTGTGGTTGTGTTTTATTTAATATATCAAACATTCCTCATTACAATGCTAGTAACCAGTGTTATCTGTCTATTTAAAATTAATAATTACAAACAGAGTAAGTTATACTACAATATATATATAATATATATATATATATAGCTCGATTTTCTTTTCATATACTTATTCTCCACCTGAGATTGAAATTATTTATTGACATTTATATTAAATGTTACAATTTTGTTGTACAATTTTCAGAATCAGTTTTAGAAGGAATATTACTTTATCAAGCTTAGCATAACCACAGAATATTGCGCCGTAAATGTAGAAGACTTGTAATTCTTTGCTTTTTCACTGAAGTTTTCCAAAACAAAACATTCCTGCTGTATACTTGAACATTTTTTTCGGCGCACCATTTTTTGAAACGATTGATATGTTGAAGTTACATTTTTTTTGTTTATAGCTAGGTTCCTGATGTTGATTGGGTAATATTAAGGTTAGACCAAGTATAGAAGTAATAAGACATAACAGAATTAAAGACTAGATGTTATTAGCCCTAAGGGATTATCCTGGATGTATTTCCCTCTAAGATCAGTATAACTGTGCAATGATATAGAAAAACCAGGAAAAAATTATATCATGCTGATCTTTACAATAACTTAATATATTTGTGTTACAATTACGTCTTATCTAGGGTAACTTGGGGAGAGATGGTGAACCGGGTGAGACGGCGAATCGCTTTTTTTCGTACACTGTTCGACGGAGATGGTTCTCGGTGATGAAGTACGATGCTTTAGTATAGACTACTTCGTCATGAGAACAACACGTGTTTTAATATTTTGTCGTTTGCTAGTAAATAGAGTAATAATATTTCGAAACAATTAAAATTTATTTGGACTTGACAGTTTATACCAAAAATCGGTATTAGTAATAAGAGGTAAGTAATCATCTATGCATATACTTATAGTTTAAAGTTGATTTACGTACTCTAACCTCAAAATAATGCCTTAAACGTCCTTGGCTAAGAGCAAAAGAGTTCACCATCTCTCCCTTGGAATCGGGATAGATGGTGAACTCTAAAAGGGGAGAGAAGGTAAACCAGGTTGATATTAATTATTACGATACAACATTGATATTTTTTTGCAGATTATAATGCCAACATTTTACAAGAGAAAACGGACATCTACACGTGGTGAGTGGACCGAAGAATCATTAAGAAATGCTGTAAGTGCTGTTCAAAATGACGGCATCAGTTTAAACATGGCAGCAAGAACGTTTGGAGTCCCTTGGAGTACACTAAAAAGAAGAATTACTAATAATTGTCTAGAAAAAAAATCTCTTGGTCCATCGTCACTGCTAGGTATCGCAAATGAGAAGAAAATTGTTCAACATATTAAAAAAATGCAAAAATACGGTTTTACACCTACAAGATCTGAGGTGCGGTCAATGGCTTATAAATTAGCTGAACAGTTACAAATCAAACATAATTTTAATAAAACAACAGAACTGGCGGGCATCGATTGGTTGCATTTATTTTTAAATCGCAATTCTGAACTTTCAATAAGAAAATCCGAGGGCACTTCCCAAGCTCGAGCTCAAAATATGAACAAGGAAAATGTCACAAAAATACTTTGATTTGCTTCAAGATATTTTAGTAAAACATGACTTGCTTAATAAACCCGGCCATATTTATAATATTGACGAGACTGGACTTCAACTAAATAATAAACCCGGATATGTTGTGGCCGCAAAGGGCTCTAAAAGTGTTTCTAATGTTACATCGGGAGAAAAAGGAGAGACAATATCCGTTATTGCTTGTTGCAATGGAGAAGGTATGTTTCTTCCACCTGCATGTATTTTCAAAGGTAAAAATGAAAAACCTGAGTTCAAAGACGGTATGCCCCTGGGTCCGTAATCTATATGTCACAGAAGTCAGCTTATGTGACAGGTGAAATTTTCTTTTTATGGCTAAGAAATCATTTTCTTCCGAGAAAACCACCAGGGACAGTATTACTCATATTAGATGGTCACAGTTCCCATTGTAATTCAGTTGAGATGTTAGAATTTGCAGAAGAACACAGTATTATTTTACTATGCCTACCTAGTCACACAACACATTATTTGCAACCCTTAGACAGATCATTCTTCAAGTCATTTAAAGCATTTTATTACACTGCATGTAATGTATTTATGAAAGCTAATCCTACAAGAAAAATAAATAGGCCAGTATTTGGCAGACTATTAAATGAAGCTTGGTCAAAAGCAGCAACTGTAAGCAATGGGATCTCCGGATTTCGCGCCACCGGTATTGTACCACTTAACCCTCATATCATTCCAGACTATGCTTTTCTAGTAGATGTTCAGTCTCAGGCGGATAATCCTCAACCAGGCCCGTCTCATCAGGTACCTACCGGAACAGTTGCAAATATTCTCCAACCAGGCCATTCTCATCAGGAAACTACCAGAAATGTTGCAAATCATTCAGAACAAGGCTCTTCTCATCAGGCACCTCTCAGAAATGTTTCTGCTGAACTTGGACCATCAAATATCTCCTCAACTGACTCCATTCAATCAGACAGACACGAGAATTGCAGTGTTTTGCTAGTTTCAACTAACCCAAATGATGACATTACACCGGGAAAAATGTTGGATAACATTTCTCCAGTACCCAACCTCCCTCGTGTTGAAGCGGTTCGCAAAAGATCAAGAAATTTAGCTTCAGTTCTGAATAGTGAGAGCAATATAAAAAATCTAAAAGAAAAAGTTGAAGAGAAACGCAACAAGGTAGAAAAAGCAAAAAGTAAGCAACCAAAAACGAAATCAAAAACTAAAGCCAAAGCAACGAAACTGGATATGTCTGACACGTCAGATGAGGAAAGTGAACCAGAACTGGACGATGACGATGTTGATGAAGTTGAAGATGATAATGACTACTGTATTGGATGTGGTGAAGAATATAAATATACTAAAAAAGTTGTTGACTGGATAAAGTGTGCTCGGTGTCAGCGCTGGTTACACGAAGACTGTACGAAATACGGAAAGAATTGTGATATGTGTGGAAAATTCTTACTTAAACACAAAAAAATATAATGTAGTCCATATTTTTTATTTCACCATCTCACCCAAATATTACTCACCAACTCACCCACAGTAGTATGGGTGAGATGGTGAATCATAACATATTGTTGTTGTGTAATATAATTTTTTAGAAGCCAAATATTGTTTCGGTTTAAGGACCTCGTTGAACTACATTGACAGACGATATCATTGTATATTTAGTTTTTTTAATAAATGTGAATACAAAAAAAATTGGGATATTTTAAATTTTGTTCACCATCTCTCCCCAAGTTACCCTATGTATAAAATGAAAACTCAATCAAAGTAAACAGTTTAATAACGAAAAACTTCTAAGATTTATTTGTTCATTATAGTATGTACAAAAAGTATACGCAGAGTAATAAACCCTAATTAAGTATGCAAAACCTTTACAGGGAGCACCATGAAATTTTTGATAAATCTCTTACTTTAAATTACATTTCTTCCGTAAATCTAAAAACCAGGTAGATCGACCCCGTATTTGTTTCAGTTGTAGCAAAGTTTAGGGTTTCTTCATTGTTAAAGGATTAGCAGATAAGCAATAAAGCAATGCAGTGGTGTGTATTTTGGGGAAAAAATACGTTTTAAATTATAATATAATAAAAAATGAAAAGAAATAATTATTGGAATACATTTATTACTTACATTTTATTCTATATCCGACTCGGAAGAGGAAGAATCGTTGTTGACATTAATAATACTAGGGTCGATTAAATCATCACAAATATTGTCAATTTTCCACATATTTGCCTCTACTTTAAATAGTCTCTTCTCCAAAAAACTATTTGTGACAATATTCAAAGTTTGAATCAATCTTCTTACAAAAAGAACAAAAATATATAAAATAATTATTGTTACAGATTGGTTTGTTTTCTATTATGAATAAACTGTGTTGCCTTTCTTTATCAAACTTACTAAAATTTATGTACCTCTATCACTTGTTTTTATTAAAATTAGTACATCCCGTTACATCTGACCTAAATCGTATATTCTTTAGCATAGCTGCAACTCATTCGTTCAATACAAAATGTATGAAATCTACTTAAATGAATGATTTATTACTCCTTGTCCTTTCTATATAGACTATAACAACTTTAAATTGTTAATTTGCTAGATGTCTTTTTATTTCAAGTTCTGCAAGGAAATCTAAATTTTGTTTTTTATTACAAATGTGTAATATTAAAATTTCATTGGCGTGTATTAGTGAGTTACACATTTGCGATAAAAAGCAAAATTTAGATTTGTTCGAAGAATTTTTTATAGCAAATTTTCCCTTTTGAGCAATTTGATAAATTTACACACTGAATAAATTCAAAATAGAGCCATGTATCCATCTACGTTCTTATTTAACAGTGATACCTAGTTCGAGATATAAATACACCCGGTACATAGTACTGAAAGTTCTTAGAATATGCTAGGACGCGGTAGGTTCTAGCTTGTATACGTACGTATGTAGTAATGCAAACAGGCAACAATTACACAGAACAAACATACATAAAACAAGCAGTTTCGGAAAATCGCTTATCTACATAAACATTACGCTAATGCGTTATTAGTATTTTCAATTGTTTACCTGTTTCGGTTGTAAGAGCAGCTGCTGGTCGAACGAACAACAGAGACACCTCCGGCGTTCAAATCCATTTAGTGAACAAATTTACTTTGTAAATATTGGTTTTTTTTAAACAGATTATTGATTTAGGGCAAAAACGCGTATGTCCAGAGTCAGAAGATATTTATTAGTCAAAAGTAGCTTATTACCGTTAGTATATAGGTACGTATAAGATGAAAGACTTATAATGTTTTTAGGGGTATAAGAACCAAAAACAAAAACTAAGAAAGGCACAAGAGTGTGTGTGTCTTTAGAGGATTTGAAGAAAACCCTCTTTGGTATTTTCACATAATCGAAATAGTTTTTCCCGGTTTACAGAAGGTACAAGACTATTTTTACTATATTATTTGTGGTTTTTCATTGAATTATATAAAATCTACATTAACAGCTTAAAATTATTAAAAATTTTGGAAATAATAAAGAAAACCTTACCTATTGTTTATTTGTACATAATTGATATAGTTTTTTTCCGGGTTTAATAACGTTAAAATAAAAACTTTAAACTCTTTAATACAGTTTGTTGATTTAATAATTATCCAATACAAAAATTATGCTTTGGCGGTTGCTCATACACTCCCGTCGCTAGTCATGGCATCGTCGTATATTTTTTATTTATGGTGGTCATTTGGAATATTTAATTTAATAATTTCATTTTTCAGTATTGGCGAAAACGAGCAAAGGGTGCGCCCTCTATCTGAACTACTAGAATGGGGAAAACAAATCCATTCTCCATTTGTTTGCATCCTATTTGTGAGCAGTGTTTTAGAATAAGTTAAATACCACACGTACCATCTTTCGCTAACGATCTTTACCACTCAAAATTCAAAATAGGAAATGTTGAATTAACATTGAATCAAATAGCTGATGTTATTGTTTTCCCCCAAGAACGATAAACATTTACCAGGATTGCCTAATCGGCCTGATTTGTCCGCCAGCTGTGTGACGTCACTGCAGTCCTTCATTACAATGTTTACCATATAAATGCATGGAAATAATAGGAATTAGACAGTATTTTTATGATTTCTGAAATACTAACTTACCACTATTTGGATTTTTAAGATTAAACACCTATAATTTATAATAAATATTCCCATAAAATCGTTTTAATACTTATATTTAATTAATTTATTGAATATTATTTGGGAAATGGGTAAAAAAAACATTATTTCAAACATATTTAGTTCTATTTTTATTTTAAAAAATACATTCAAATAAATTTATTATTACACAAAGTCATACCTAAAACTAGTGTTTTTTGACAAACAAAGAAACATAATAAACAATTTGCAGCATATTACTAGTACAATCCGTGAATCTTTTATGGAGCGACATAATATGTATTCTATAAAGAATTTTTAATTACAAATTTAAAATTAACAAAAAATACTACATATTAAAAAAATAGTAAGTAAGTAAACTATCTCACTAAAAACGTAAAATAAAAAATGTATTCACTATTGAATATTAACGTTGACACTCAACGTTACTAACCAAGCAATGCCCAGTCAAGCAGTGTAACAGATGAAATTTAAAAGTCCGAACTGGAGTTTAAAAGAACAGTTTTTTAAATATTTTTCACAAAAATGCAACGTACACTAATGTATCCATAATAAATGCTAGTCAAAATTTTGAATATTTTTACAATAAATCTAAAAACGACGATTGAAAACGACCTAAAATGCACTGTCAAGATAGGAATAATACGGCCGAGGACTGCAGTGACGTCACAGGCCACCACGTGCGATCGATTTTTTGGCGAACGTACTATCGGCTTCAGAATAGCATATACATTTTCAAACTAAAATCGTTTACATTGAATAGACAGCCTTTTTATTTTGTGTAACCAATCACGGTTTAAATAATAATAAATTTGAAATCAGTTAAACAGTTGTCCACGCCCACATCTTCACTTAGTTTGGAACCCTCGATAATAAATGTTTGTTTAGGATTAAAATCCCTTTTTTTATTATATCAGTGCAAAAATGCAAAAAAAACTTATTTATTCGGGACATGACCTACCCTTGTAGGCGTTTTAAAAATTGCCATTCCTTTGTTGTTCAAGAAGGGCGTTTTTATAACTTCGGTAGGTAAACGAAATTCACATTTAACATGTATATGCTATTCTAGAGCCGACTGTACTATCGGCTTCAGAATAGCATATAC
Source organism: Ophraella communa (assembly GCA_035357415.1). Lineage (NCBI taxonomy): Eukaryota > Metazoa > Arthropoda > Insecta > Coleoptera > Chrysomelidae > Ophraella > Ophraella communa. Next base: position 14,649,032 of record CM068992.1, read on the forward strand.
ATTATCAAACTAAAATCGTTTACATCGAATAGACGGCCTATTTATGTGTATAACCAATCACGGTTTAAATAATAATAAATTTGAAATCAGTTAAACAGTTGTCCACGCCCACATCTTCACTTAGTTTGGAACCCTCGATAATAAATGTTTGTTTGGGATTAAAATCCCTTTTTTTTATTATATCAGTACAAAAATGCGAAAAAAACCTATTTATTCGGGACATGACCGACCATTGTAAATACACTTAATCTCCCAAAACCATTTAATGAAGGCGTTTTAAAAATTGCCATTCCTTTGTTGTATAAGAAGGGCGTTTTTATAACTTCGGTAGGTAAACGAAATTCACATTTAACATGTATATGCTATTCTAAAGCCGACTGTACGTCTTATGGGATTAAGCAATCCTGGTAAATGTTTATCATTCTTGGTTTTCCCCATTTCACTGACAGTTACTGCAGCTCCAACTTTCGGAAAAATTTTCGCGAATTTCTCCCATCTTTTTTTCTTCTTTACAGATATTCAGTAATTTCTCTTGTATTGTATTAAAGACGAATTTTTTCTAATGCACTTAAAATGGGGAAGTCTTCTATTTTCTTTATTTTTTTAAATAATTCCTAATAAACTATAAAATACCAACAAACGAAAGTAAACAAACATAAGCAAACCATTATTCCATCGGATTTTCTTCTTTTTCTTTTGTATAATTTGTGGCCTGAGCTGCCAGGGATATTTGGCCAAGTGGCTTGTCTCTGTAGGAGACCGTCTGATATTATTATAGCAAAAAATTATAAATTTAAAATTATATTGCGGCAGAAAGTATTTTATATTATAATAAAAATGCAATATTAGTAAGACCGTGAGTTAATTTTATAGTTTTGATTCATAAATAAAGTAATTATTAAATGCGCTGTTGCCACATTTATCATCAAGAACACAACGCTTTAAAAATCAAATACCAGAGTTTAATTATCAATTTTTTGATAGAAAATTTAAAAATCAAGATCTCTTTTCATAACGGCAATTAATTTATTGATATTCGATAGGAGGAGACTTCCCCATTGTCTCCATATGTATTTAACGTATTTTTTCATCGTAATGTTTTTTCTTCTAGTGTACATTATTACTTTATTTTACTGCTTAAAAACAAAGAAAAATATCAAATGGACAACTCGATTCTTGCCGAAAACGAAACTTAAAACGTTCCAAAAAGTCGGCTTTAAACTTTTTGTAATTTGAGAAAGCTGCCATAACTAGTCTAAACTTTCGGTCGGATATACGAAGTGTAGTTCTTTGAAATTCGGCTCTTTTATTTTCTTCCTTTTTTTCTATTTGATTATTTTACAAATTAGCTCGTATGTTGTCCCAGACGTTAATGAGCAACAGATGAGTTGAAGCGTATACCTATTTCGCTTTGTAATAGTGTTTTGAATTATTTAAAAACACTTTTGTTTTCATTTAAAAGCAGAGCGAACAATAATTCAATTTAAAATAAAAAGCGTGGGGTGCAATTTTATGTAAAAAACATTTTTTTCAACTTACGTGCGCGCGCCTATGGGCTACTGGGTGCTTGAAATAAAGCAAAAAGAAAATATTTTTGTAAATTTTGACGCTGGATTTTGACACCCCGAAAGACTATTTCGAGACTAGTTCTTAAAAGTAAATAGGTATTATAGTTTTTATACACAAAATAAGAATAACATTTAACTTTGTTTTTTGACATTGGACTTTTATCTACAGGAGCGATTATAATTAAATTTACCATATCAAAGCTGGCCGTAAAATGACTGCTGATGTTAACTTAACAAATATTACAGCCACCTGGAAATCTCGAGTAGGTTTATATATACCTTATTCTTTGTTTAAAATTTCATTAAAATTTAATAAGTTAGTGTCAACTTACGTATACTCAAAATAAGGTAATCATCTGTAACTTAAACTCGGAAATAATCAGTTTAAAAACCATCTAGAAAGTTAAGTGCTTTTCGGAACTGTTCCCATATTATTTTATTGTACTTTTATGTCATTTCGAACGTGCTTCAGTTTCGCCTCGTATAAATAAGTATTTATTTTACGACCGTTTTATTCTACACCTTTATGCTATGAGAAAATATTGATAAAACAATACCGAAACCAGAAATATTCCAATAAATCACTATACTTAGACCTATGTAGTATATTTTTGCATTAACAGCAAAATGCCATTAACTGGTACGCTTTTTATTAAAACACAAAAGCTGTTATGTTGTAATTCCTGCGATGTTTTCACTTATTTTGAGTAGGAAATCGGAGACACTTCGCAGATGATAATATTAATCGAAAAATGGGGTATATGTATGTACAATAACAAGTTCCTATGCTATATTTGATCGAACCCCAGCTACAAAGATGTAATCAAATAATACACGCTGGAATCACGTTTTTGTGCAAGGCTACAGTAGTAAATTTAGATTAATTAAGAAATTAATAAAGTCTAAAAATATTTCTGTATTATTTTACATTTTTAAAATAAATTTTTACGGCAAAAAACAAGTTAACACCATTTTATTTTAACTTTCACCATAAACAAAAATTAAGACTTACATTTTAAGTATCTTTAACCCTCTTATATGGATTTGTATCTACCTTGGACCCTCTCTAAAGAATATGGTTACCCAATCGTACAATATGGTTTGATAAGAACTCAGCAGAATTTCTGAACTTCCGAAGAGCTACAAACAAGATGCAGATAGTAATAATGATGAGATGGGCAACCTAAGAAAAATAACTTTAAGATTCTGATGACTGTCCCCTTTTTGTATAGTTATAGTATACAGGGTGTTTCAAAAAAAGGTAACACCGTCTCTAGGATAGGTAAAAAACTGAAAAATAATTGGGGTTTGCTTAGTAAAATTTTTTTGTAACGCCATCCGTTTTCAAGTTAAAGGGCGTTGAAGAAAATAAAAAATTACACATTTCTTACGATTTTGCCGAAACTTCTGGCACCATTGCAATGAAATTTTATAGGAGGAGCGATTATTACTTCATAATTTTCAAATCAAAATATTCCGAAAACGGTACATAATATCGAGCTTTACCAAGAGTACCTTTTTGGTGTAGAATTAAACGATGTTTATGTTCACTTGGAGTTTTGACTAATAATTCTACCCTAAAAAAAGTTATGTTGAATAATACGTTGTATGAATCGTGTAACTAGCGCCCTCTATGAGAGTTAGTTATAAAAACAAATTCATGGGATATACATATCAGCTTCCAAAACATATTCGTATAAAATTTCAATGCAATGGTGCCAGTAGTTTCGGCAAAATCGTAAGAAATTTCTAATTTTTCATTTTCTTCAACGCCCTTTATCTTGAAAACGGATGGCGTTAGAAAAAAATTTTACTAAGCAAACCCCAATTATTTTTCAGTTTTTTACCTATCCTAGAGACGGTGTGACCTTTTTTTGAAACACCCTGTATATGGCTTCATGGAATAAATTTTTGATGTCATCAAATATAAATGTTGTATTTTGACAGCACTATAATTCTTTACTTGCGTTCCTACAAGCTCAATTGGATTGAGCTCTCAGTATACTATTCGGTTTTTATTTTTTGCTGGTTCATCTATAATGTATTTATTATAAATGTTCTTAGACAATCCTTCACACATACTTAGTTATACTGATCTTAGAGAGAAATTTAACCAAGGATAATCACTTAGGGCTTATATCATCTAGGAATTAATATTGTTATGTCTTACTACTTCAATACGCTGTCTAGTCTAACATCAAAACAAAATTTAACTGCAATATGTCAATCTGTCAATGACAGTTATATCGAAGCAGCAATCATTGAACTATGACAGCCAATTTTTTAAATAGGTAAACGTTCAAGTTTCCCTTTTTAATGTTCTTAATTGAAATAATATCATATAAGTAATAGGTTTTTATTTCTTTATCTATTTCTAAACAGTATTTTTCATGTCAGCTACAGTCCGAAAATTATTTTTAATTGATTATTTAGCAATAAAGTTCCCGAGAAGTTTCTCGAACCGATACAGACGCTATTTAATCGTAGTAAGTACTTACGTTCTAATTTTGGAATTGATTGGAGTTTCCGAGAATGAATGAAAGCTAAAAGTGAGTAAACGTTTCAGCAGACCATAAAAACTTCTTATGATACCAGCAGTTGACACTGGTAGAATCGTTAGTTGTGGTTGTCACATTAACAATTTTAACGAGTTGTTCGCTGTAAAATTTATAAAAACTCCACATCTGTATCTTATTCTTATTCAAACCAACGAATTTAAAGTGCCCTAAAATGCGGACAAAACAATTGATCAATAAAAAATAATCGGAGTAAAAAATTTTATTTCAAATCGGCAGTAAAATACTAGAAAATCGTCATTGAAATAAAAGAGGTGTTATGGCGGGCCGTTTTGGTATTTAATAACAACATTTAAAAAGCAAGAATAAAAAATAATCTTTAGTTTCAAAATTTTAATTTCGTTATTTTTTTACAGAATTAAAATTATGTATTTCATCATTTTAATACTTGAATTTTCATTATGAAAAACGTAATAGAAATAGTCGATTTAAAATTATGAAATACATAATAGAAATTCAATTTCCATTATGTATTAAGGTTGCCTAACTATATAAGTGACATATGTACCTGAAATATATTACAGCAAGATAGGTAACCGCAATACATAATAGAAATTGAATTTCTATTATGTATTTCATAATTTTAAATCGACTATTTCTATTGTGTTTTTCATAATGAAAATTCAAGTATTAAAATGATGAAATACTTAATAGAAAAAACCTTCTTGTTTTAAGTTTCACCCCTCAACATTTCCATTCATAAGAAACTCTATTCCAAAATATCTGTTTTAAAAACTCACGAAAGAAGCTTCTTTTGTCATAACTAAGTATCCACGGTGAATCAGTGAATCTCTTATAGACGAAAAAAACAACAATTATAATTTCAGTAAGAAAATATTTTTTTTTATTCGACTTGGGTGATTTATTTCATTCATATTTAACTAAGGAAATGTTGGTGAGATAAATTAACCTTTGGTTTCCCCTAGAAATTCCGGAAATATTATCTAGAACAATTTGCGAGTTTTACGCATAAGGTTGCGACCCTTATTTTCGAGACATTCGTTATAATATTCTTGACAAGGGCAGGAAAAGACAAGGCGACAAGTCACACATATGTTTATCCGAAAATGCCCTTCTGTACCTATATTCAAATTAACCAGCATTTTGACCACGTGCTTCCAGTCGACAGTCCTTTAACTGTCAGAATAAAAATGATCTAAGAAAAATGATCTGTCCAATTAGGAGTTTTCGTATTATTGTAACTAAAACAACAATAACTGTTTGTGTATCAAGACAATACCGAGAAAATAATAACTCACTTTTCTACCGTGGCTCCATTAGCATATTTTTTGCCACTGGCATTCAATTTTTTAAATTGTAGTTTTCAAAACTGGACGGGGCAACAGTCACTCCCAATTCACATGACTTGGGGTGTGTTCGGGGAGCACGCTTTCGAGCTATATAACGCAAACGAGGAATAGTACTAGATAGCGCCAAATGGCGCAAATAGCGTGCTCCCCGAACACAGCCTTGATAGTGTAAAATGGATTGAAATTTAGTTCTAATCAAATAGTCTCTTGGTTATAAATGAACGATTTTGCTACATCTACAAAAGTCAATAAAGTTAGGTTCTACAGCTAGTAGTGAAAAAAAAAGAGTATTAATGATACTGATTAAGTTTGATTAAAATTTGTATTTTTGTATTAACCAATAATAGTAGATTAAAATGTTTTTGTCATAACCGCACAAACAAACAACACACGAAAATCAAAGAAATTGGCTAATCAAAAAATTGCCTTAGACCTATTACAAAATCGTTTTTATATTTTGCACTTATAAAAATCTTCATTATAAAACGCATTTGCGTATCGTAATGTAACTTTTTATATTTTGCACTTATAAAAATCTTCATTATAAAACGCATTTGCGTATCGTAATGTAACTTTTACGCACGCAAATTTTTGTTTTAAATGGTTGGCGACATGATTGAAGTATCTAATGACAAGACTATTGACAATGACATTTGTGGGTTAATAGCAATTTATTAATTTTATATTGTTCTTTAAAAAAGTATTTGTGAATATGAATATCATCTTTTACTTATATAATATATTATTATTGGTGTATTAGTCATTTTAAAATATTTGAAAACATTAACATTTCATAATTTAAATGTCAAAACTGTCAAATGTTATAAATTACACAGTGCTACCGACATACTTTTTAAAATAAAAATTTTCGTAATTACATAAAAATAATAAATTAATTTAATAAATGATAAAATGGCAAAATATAAAAAATATTATAAACAACTTATTTCATATGGCTGTTGTGACACTCGTTCTTTAAAAAACTCATCGCTTCGCGATTCGTTTTTTAAACTTGAACTCGTGTCATAACAGAATTCCATATGAAATGCGTTGTTTAATATACTATTTTATATTTTGCACTTATAAAAATCTTCATTATAAAACGCATTTGCGTATCGTAATGTAACTTTTCCTACGACCACATATGAAAGTGCTAGTTTGCACACTTATTTGTACTTAAGAAAGTAGCTAATATCAATACACGTATTGAAATAGTATATTACATAACGAGTGTGGAAAGTGAAGTATTACGCACAAGTGAAGTTTAGCACGAGCCGCGTAGTGGCGAGTGCGGAAACGTAACGAGTGCAAGAAATACACTTTCCAACGCGTTGTGTACACGATTTTTCCTACGACCCCAATATTTCTTATTATAATATATATTTTAAATTTATTTATAAAATTTATTTTAATTGTTAGTCATGTTAAAAATTAAGATTTAATCGAGTTTATATATTGCATGGAAATATAATTAATTAAAATCAAATACCTAACCACCTTTCTCAGGAATTCACATCAAAATTCTTTATTAGATAAATGACATTTTAATTTTTTTGTGGGCTCTATAAAAATTAAAAGTAAAATGGTCAATTGGTGAAATTATTTGAAAAGTAATGTAATAATAATAGACACAAAGATAATTGTAAACAGAAACACAAACATAACTTCAAAAATCCATATTCGACACATGCACGGAACATAAATACAATATAAAAAAGAAGAATAAACTGTTCTTCTTTCTAAAAGTGTTTTTATAAAAATAATAATACTGAATAAAAATATGTTTATTTTTTAAAAATTTAAAAACCTATAAGAAACTTTATTCTTTATTCTTACTTTATACAGAAAAATTTGTATTGGCAATTACAATACAATATGTGACACAAGGAAGATTAAAAAAAAAAATTAAATGGTCCTTGCTTTGACATTCATGTGTTTTTACTATTGATAAATTTGACGTAAATGTCACAAATCATAGAACTATATTTTTTTACTTTTCAATACGTGTATTGATATTTACTTTTCAATACGTGTATTGATATTAGCTACTTTCTTAAGTACAAGTAAGTGTGCAAACTAGCACTTTCATATGTGGTCGTAGGAAAAGTAAATATCAATACACGTATTGAAAAGTAAAAAATATAGTTCTATGACCTGTGACATTTAGGTCAAATTTACATATCAATAGTAAAAACACATGAATGTCGATGCAAGGCCCATTTATTTTTTTCAAATCTTCTTTGTGTCAAATATTATATTGTAATTGCCAATACAAATTTTTCTGTATAAAGTAAGAATAAAGTTTCTTCTAGGTTTTTAAATGTATTATTATTGGTGTATTAGTCATTTTAAAATATTTGAAAACATTAACATTTCATAATTTAAATGTCAAAACTGTCAAATGTTATAAATTACACAGTGCTACCGACATACTTTTTAAAATAAAAATTTTCGTAATTACATAAAAATAATAAATTAATTTAAAAAATGATAAAATGGCAAAATATAAAAAATATTATAAACAACGCATTTCATATGGAATTCTGTTATGACACGAGTTCAAGTTTAAAAAACGAATCGCGAAGCGATGAGTTTTTTAAAGAACGAGTGTCACAACAGCCATATGAAATATACTATTTACGCACGCAAATTTTTGTTTTAAATGGTTGGCGACATGAGTGAAGTATCTAATAACAAGACTATTGACAATGACATTTGTGGCTAATAGCAATTTATTAATTTTATATTGTTCTTTAAGAAAGTATTTTTAACTTATATTATATATTATTATTGTCATTTTAAAATATTTTAAAACATTAACATTTCATAATTTAAATGTCAAAACTGTCAAATGTTATAAATAACACAGTGCTACCGACATACTTTTTAAAATCAAAATTTTCGGTATTACGTAAAAATAATAAATTAATTTAAAAAATGATAAAATAGCGTTTTTTAAAAACTCATCGCTTCGCGATTCGTTTTTTAAACTTGAACTCGTGTCATACCAGAATTCCATATGAAATGCGTTGTTTAATATACTATTAATCAACCGTATTATTCATTGATATTTATTGTAATGGTACAATTTTGATTTTAGGAAAAATATGTAAAAATATTTTTTCAATACGCCATTATAAAACAAAACTAATGCTATACAATCTACACAGTTTTGAGTAATTTGGAAAAATTAAGGAAAATAATTATTGGGGGTCAAAATACGAGGCACATCATTCAACAAACACAGTTTCTGATAATTTAAACGTTCGGACACAATTTCATAGAGAATACTTCTTGATACAGCAGGATATTTTTCAGCTAAGGACGAAATTGTGAACCGTCTGTTCACTTTTTTAATGAGATCTTGAGAATGACTGAAGGTGGCCCACTTCGTTCCTCATCATGAACGTTTATGCGGCCATCTTTGAAGATCCTAACCCATTTCCGCACCATTCCTTCACTCACAATATTTTCACTGCACGGATTTGGCGATGAATGTCAATTGCTTTTAAGTGTTTAGCACAGATAAAACAAAACACAGCACGCACTTCACAGTCGGCGGCATTTTAAAATCACCTAATCAAACGAAGAGTTGATCAAATGGCGCCGTAATAGCGTCTGTGCGGCTTCTCAACTAATGTGGCTAGACTACGCGCTTGCGCTAAACGACAACTACAGCGCCGCCGCGGCGTAATTTAAAAACCCTGTACTCCTCATTATATTTTGACCGCCACTTATTTTCCTTAATTTCGGGAATACAAAAAACAGTTTCAAATAAAAGTTTTATTATTTTATCTGTACCGACCAAAAATGTAGCAACAGACCGAATTTTGTATAAAGGGAGTGCCCAATAAAATGCATCTTCAATATTTTAAATGGGACACTCTTTATTTTTTTATAGTTTTGAGTAGCCCTGCTTCTCCTGATTACAAATATATAACATAGTGTAGCATAGTGTGCCGTGGGCACTCCCTGTATACAAAATTCGGTCTGTTGCTACATTTTTGGTCGGTACAGATAAAATAATACAACTTTTATCTGAAACTTTTTTTTGTATTTCCGAAACGGCCGAACATAATTTTTTCAAATAAACTTGGAGTTACGTTGAAACGAAGAGTTTTTTATTATTCTTAATAATGAGAAACCCTGTTCATAAAACATTATAAACACGAAACGATACTAGCAATACAGCCAATATATTATGATAAATCAAATACCTAGTCTTAGCATAGCGGCCTACAGAGTGTGATCTTTTAACGTACACATTTTCAATAGGGCTGTGTTATGTCAAATGTCCTCGTATAAGCAATAGACACTGTCGATGTTTCTTCAGAAATTATAGTTATTGTAAAAAAGAAGAGAGAAACATAATTATTACAAAAATTGGTGTCACAAAGATATATTTTACTGGTATCTGCAGTCAAAATACATTATTTTTAAATATTTATCAATGTTTACAAGAAAAAACACTTATTCTTAGTCTCACTTTACCATTCAGTTAAATTTTAATTAAAACAAAATGTTCAATAATCTTTTTACAATTTAAATATTTTTAGATACACATTTTAGACGATACAAATTAATTCGCCGCTCAATTTAAACCGTTCAAATCTCATTAAAGGTTTTTGTTTTGTTTTGAAATACTTTAAAGTTGATTAATCGGTCCGACTAATAGCCAAAGTAAATAAATCCCAAGTAAAAGGCAGAGAGACATAATATAAACGCTGAAATATCCAAGTAGATTCGATTAAAATGGCCGTTTGGGTAATTTGACGTCCAGCATGCGTAAAAAGAGAGAGATACAGCTTCGCAGCTGCTTTCCATGGTCCGGATCGTTTGCTGGTAAAGATCCAGCAATAATAATCATCGTTCATATGTTTTTGAAACCGTACTACGCCCAAATGACTACGTAGTCGTAGTCTATTGCCAGTAAATTAGATATCTAGATCTTATAAAGCGATGCCCAGTTAGATGTTTAAAGAAGCGCAAATGCGACAATTGACGCTTGTTCATTATTTATTACTTTACAAAGGAATACAAGAAACACACTGAAAGAGACAAACAATTTATAAACAAACCGCTTAAACATTGTTAGTGTACAGTAACCTCTTATATTATTCCTCGATTATTCAATAAAAATATTAAACTGTTTCATCTGCCTGACGCGCGTTTCGATAACCAAGTTATCTTCTTCAGAGACCGAAGGTGTAAACTAAAGCTATGTCTACAAACTAACCTTATATATTGTAATGTTTTAAAATAATTAAAAAATAACTTTCCCAAAATATAACTTAAAATTGTAATAAATTATTAAAAATGGATATAATTTTCAAATCTTTCCTTTAAATGATGAATACACCATAAAACTTCTTTATTGGAGCTTTTTAATAAGTCTCAATTAACACAAAAACACAAAAATATCTTGATAAAATATGAGTCCATAAGAAGGAGTTCTAACATCAGGAGTCGATTCAATAGTTAAGTCCAAGATCCTATGATGTTTAAGCTAAAAATAAAAAATGACAATAATGAATAATAGGAATCTAATATTAGTGATAAGAAACAAATTCTATTAGTTATACTAAGTTAGTTTAATCAAAGTATAAATAAGTTATAATCAAAGTTAATAATAATAATAAGTTTAATAATGTTTATATAGGTAGTTATAAGATAAGAATTAAATAGGTGTAGATGATTACAAACTATTATTTAAGGTAGAAAATATCCAACTATATTCAATTAATTATATCATTAGCAAAATTTAAACTCAACAAACAGATATTAGCTATTAGAATAAAATAAATAGTGTTATAGATTAGAATTATAACTAAATAAATAATGTAACTTACCCAATCAATGTTTATGAATTCATTTAAGCATCAAAGTGATGATTCCATATTACAATGTATCGGATGATAGTACAAGCCTGGTACATTCCATGTTTTGGTACAAGATAATACTTGAGAGAGTCTAAAAAAAAGGATATTGAAATTTATCACATGTAAAACTGTAAGAAAGTGATTTGGTTGTTTACAAACAAAGACTATATAATTAAAACTTTACCAAGGACTTTGTGACTGTTAAATCCAGTGAAAAGACACTTTAAATAGTGATATAGTGATCACAAACTGATAAAATAAACTTAAGAAGATATGATTACAGTGAAAAGACATCAACCTAATATTAAGTGGTTAATTAATGTTATTATTTATTAAAACTGTGGATTGTTATGAAATATTTAATTTTAAGTTGTTTTTCAATAATTTTAGATGTTGGTAAATTGTTTATTTGATAAATTTTATAGTTAAATTGTTATGACGCAGTAGGTTTTTAAAAGCGAATATAAACTAAAATAAGAAGTGTCATCAAAAGAAAAAGTTTTCTGATTATATTTGAATATGTAAATTTTCATTTTTTGTTAAAATCAAGGGTCAAAAAGAAATATTTGTTCAATTTGTTATTGTTAATTGTAAAGATGTCCGCCATTATGTAGCTCCAGAAAGTCTTCAATTTTAATAGGAAAATTTAGTTTAAAAATTTGAAAAGTTTATTTTTATTATGAAATAAGTTATGTAGATTCTATTAATAATAATTAGAAGGTCGGAAAATGCCAAATTAAAAATTTAATTTTTTAAAAATTGTTGAAAAAAGGTTAGAAATAAAAACAAAAGACTTTCGAAAGTCAGCCATGTTGGCCATTTCCGGCGTTACCATATAAAAACCCGTGAAAAATGGGAAAATAGGTCACTCTAATTTCATCCGAAGGCCAATCGACGTCTGATTGTTTTTTTTTAAATTGTTATATTTTAATGGCGACTTCCTGTTAAATAAAATTATAAAAAAAAATGGCCGCATAATAATCTGTGTAATAAGTTAAAAGAATGTATAAATAAAAACAACTGGAAATAAAATTTTGACAATAAAATCTTACAAAACTTAACCAAAATAAAAATATAATTTGTACCAACCTGCAACAATAATCAAATACCGGAAGAAACCAAGGAGACATCATATCCAGTGGTTCAATCCTCTTGAATCCGCCCAAGGAAGTGTTTACACGTGGTTGTAAATCATCTACTACTAAGATAGACCGAGAATTTTTCCATCTTCATCCACAGCAACGAGTGATTCAAACGGTACGTTTTTCACTATAAATTATTACAACAATTATTATAATCACTTTCATAATACACATAAACTTTTGTGAATGCTAAATTTCAATATCCGATAAATATTTTTGTTTGAACACACTTTGATCTGAATATACAATCACTAAGCATCATTTTAAAACCGTTAGTTATCATGCCAATATGTTACAGTTAAAGTTGAAAATTAGTAAATGCTAACAATTACCAGTGAAAGTCAACAATGTTACTTTAACTAGCGAATGCTAACAACCACTAGTAAAAATAAGAAAATCTCTTCAATATTCGACATTCACTGACCCAATACGGAATTGTTCGCATTAACCAGGGATTGTTATCGTTCACTGAATTTTCAACTATCATTGTAACATATATATATATATATATATATATATATATATATTGTAATGGATCATTATTACTAATAAAAACAAAGCTTACCTTTTTAAGCATCCATCATAGCCATTACACTAATGGATTAATTAAAAAAAGGATATGCATATTGAAATACACTTTTCTTCTTAAACCATGTAATTACCCAAAAATAAGTATTGTCTTGAGTACAGTATAAACTTGATTATATCATAAATTTGGTCATAATATCACAGTAAAAGCCACAAATTAAACAATATTCTCTGGTCACAACAGGTTTCCATTTGGACTTAGTAGATACATCTTGTTAGAAAATGAGATGAATCTTCTGACCTAAAAAATAATATACTTAGTATGAATTTGTATAAACAAACAGTATCTCTACAGTTACACTAAAACAAAGTAGTATAACTTACATATCTGATGATAATAAACAAACATTATGAGATAAAAGCCAATATAGGGTAGGTAGTCATATTGGAAAGTCAACATGTAAAAATAAATAATGCACATTAGTAAATGAACAAAATAGAATTAAAATTACTTACCTCAATAATTTATAAAAAAAAGGATATCTTAATAAGTTTAATTGAATCTGCAGTTACTTTTTCTTTAGGACATCTTAAATTTTCAATATTATACTTTTCAATTACAAACATTCAAATAAATAAAGAATGTATTTGACATCTTATCTTGTATAGGATCCATATTTAATTATTGTATCACAATCAAAATTTTCCAATCCATAATGAATGCATTTTCACATAACAATTCACTTTTCACCTAGTTCTTTTTCAAAATTCTCAGTTTAATCTGGAAACAATAAAAAAGAAAATAAAAATCAAAAGTATTAATGGTTTCCACATGTTTAAGAAATCAACATGTAATTTTAGTTAGTAAAGTATTTAAATTAATATTATAAAAAGGAAGTACTTACAAAATCATTAAAAGACAAATTATAGTCTTCGATATTGTACAAACAAATATACCAATAGATTGTGAGTACCTAAAAAAAAAAGACACAAGATTAATTATAAACATGTAGCAGGTGTGGTGAAATACATTAAACTAATTCCCATATCAATAGTGTTGGACATAATCACATAAACTTTTGATTGAACATTTTAAGAGTACATAGTGAAATAGATATTGAAAAACTTAGTTTATAAACATTAACAAATGACAATTTATGTAACAAAAAGTATGTAGGATAATTGAGGAAGTTGTTTATATAAATTTTAAAATGTTAACCTTTGATAACACAGAAAATATCAGCTTATATAAGGTATAAGTAATACAAATAACAAAATCTTTTAAAAGTTTAAATTGTAGTTGTTAGAGTTTAAAATAGTAAGTTATCAGTTAAAATAGAACTAGTTAAGTGGATTTAGAATAATTTTAAATATAATAGCTAGTGTTAATTGAAAATTTGAAAGTATAAAATAAGTTGACAGCTCAAGGAAGTTGTGTATTTTGAATCTAAAATTTCCTAGGAAAAAGTACTTAGAAAATTATACAAACAGAATTTAAGCAAATATAAGGATGAGATCTATCTGTACATTATCAAAGGTACTATCAGAATTGTAAATTTATTACCTGGATTTTCGGAAATGTAGGTTATTTTTTTCTGAAATTCGAACAGTTGAAATCCGATGACGTCATTTTTTGTCATTTTCCAAGAAGCTATAAAAGGCCGGAAAATCCATGATTCAACTCTCTTATGATCCTGGTAGCAGAGCAATTAACATCGTATGTATTAATTGATTATCAACTAGAAGAAATTTTTTTAATTAATTAAAAGCTGTTTATGGTAAAGTAATACATGTAATATTAAAAATACATACAGAAAAGTAATCAACTATTATTAAATTACTTACCAAAGTAATAAATTGTACAAAACAAATACGGATTCCATAGAATTTTAAAGATTAAATTCGAGCGACGTTTCCAAAACGGGACCATAGTAGCCATCTTGTTAATTTGGGTACGCTGTTCCATTTCCGAGAGTAAACGAAGTAGAAGCCGATCTCAGTGTTTGTTACGTTGCGCATGACAAGGACAATATTTGAAAAACTCTGTGATACAAGGTACGTCCGATAATTAAGGATTTGTATTTTTTTTTAATTTGTTGTAATTGTAAATTAATATTTTTGTATATCATCTCCATTTTTTCATATCCGGATATTCGTTATTTATTTGTACTAAACGTGTGAAAACCAATTAATAAATTTTTTTTTTAACGTTTCTTTGAAATACTTGACATTAAATTTATTGGGTATTAGTTATTAAATAATATTTAATTTGAATCCTACCCAAGATGAGAGTCAGACTTTAAATTTCAACTTTAAAATTAAGTAAACTGAGCTAGTTCGAAATTCTGATAAGGCGCCCAATCATAGAAGTACAAAGAAAAAGTAAACTTTATATAAAATTAAATAATCTTCAATCATTAAAATCAATTAAAATATTTGATAAAATCAATAAAACAAACAAAAATTTTTAATTATAATAATCAAACAAATAAAAACATATCTAAATAATAAAACTACGTTAGCTGTTAAGTAAAATAAACTATAGCCAAATATTTAAATCATTAGCTAAATTTAAAACATTATAATATATTGTAATGAATATTATGATTCTAAAGATAATTTATTGATTTATTTATTTATGAATTTGACTGATTAATATTTGATATTATTATTAGCAACAAGATCTTTTCCTCTGGGGTGTTTGGTTACGCCAGTTTCCAGTTGGATTATTAGGTATGTGAATGAAAAATTTGATTCAATTATAATTATAAATTTATTACAAAATAGTTAAATTAAAACAGTAATATTGAAGTTTAATAAGGAAAAAGAAAGGCCTTTTAGTAATTATAAAAGAACTTACTTGATGTGAATTAAGTTAAATTAACCAATGTTGTTTATGTAATGGCAAATAAATACACTAATTATTGAATATCAAGTAAATTCCTTTGTTTTTTTAAATTATAAAATTCAACTAACTACTACAAAAATTTTTAAAAGTTTACAATTTTATCTGACCTTGAAATAAAGTCCTGCTTCCTGATTGGTGGAAAAATCTGTAGTTGATCTATGAAAAACGGAGACGAACGAAGCGATACTTGGAACCTCCGACCTTGGCAAAATGTCACCTTATTAGACGTTTGGACTCTCGTGTAATATTATTGTGTTTTGTTTGTTCCTCAAATTTGATACAGTTTAGTGTTTGTTGGATTACTGTTCATTTTATTGTATTAATAATGGTAAGTACACTTATATTCTTCTTTTTTATCGACCAAAAAACGTTTTAATTTCACTTTTGGATTCAATCTTAGTAATGTCACTTTTTTGTCACTTTATTTTACTTTTTGATTGTTTTACTTTATTCTCAACGTCACTATTTAACACTTTATTATGATAACTACTTTAAAAACTGTTTGTTCAAATTGACTGTTCACACTCAGATCTTCACTGTTTGACTTCCAATAATAAACTCCTTTCTAACGACCTCTGTTCAGTATTTTATAGGTTTCAAACTTCTAGATTATTCGTTTTTTGTTCTAGAGCTTAGTCATTTCTGGGAAAAAGTATGTTTATCTCTTTCTTTCATATTTATGACTAGACATACTCGCTTTGTCTATCATCGATAATTCCAGAATAAAATATAGTAAAATATATCTGTCTCCTTTTTACACATTATCTGTCCTTTTTTTACACATTATATAATCAATTTTCGCGAAATTTCTACTAAGTACTAGATATAATATCGATACGATAAAATAATTTCCAACTTAAAATTTTCTTACAAATACACAAAATATACAATAAAATAATACAATATAATTTAAATTATTGGATTTAGTTAAATTAAACAACTTCTGTTGATATTTTAATCATTATACTATTGTCAAATATTTAAACATTACAATATATATATATATTGAGACGAAGTTCTATTATCATAAAAAATTTATTCATTAAAGAAAATATTAATTTCAATAAGAATGTGTATTATGATGATTAAATCAAAAACAAAATCGTTAAGTCAATTAAAAGCAAAAATAAATAATAAAAAAGTAATCACATTACATAAAAATAATCAAAATCACCATTAAAAAAATAAATAATAATGAAAATATAATTCTAAATGTAAAATAAAACAAACGAACAAATTATAAATTTTTGTAAAATATTTTTCTGTTAAATATATAAAAGGATTTTCAAAGATCTACAAAAGTGTATAAAAAGTTCTTCTACGAATAACACCTGTGCATATGTGTGACGTTAAATTATCAGAACTACGACTGCTCGTACACAACAACAACATCGCGTGTTTGAAATGTTTAGTTTCCATGAACTCCAAAACTTTAGAAGTGCACCTGTGCCTGTGTGACGTCAAATTATCAGAACTACGAGTGCTTGTACACACCATCGCGTGTTTGAAATGTTTAGTTTCCTCGAACTCCAAGAGCTTAGAATAGCAGCTGCACGTTGTGACGTATGAGTTACTCGGAAGTATATCGGTCGAATTTATGACTTCAAGGCTCAGTGTAAATATAATTTTAGAGCTTTTCCGACCATAATAAATTATATAAAAATTATTGAACATTAAAAATGATTATTGTATATATTATGTAAAAAAATTGTTTGTAAAATATAAGTAGTTAGTTAGAAATAAGCAAATTAAGAAATAGTTCCTTCTGATTGGTTCTCGTGGAGTTTTTACATGAAGCATTTTTATTGGTCAGAGAATAATGAGAGAGGGATCTCAGTTTTACGTAAAAGAACCAGTCAGAAAGAATAAGAGAGATTCAAGCCTAATTTTGAGAGAGTCAAGACCCTTTATACAAACATTAAAGCTTCGTTTAAAAAAATTTTCAACAAACATTTAAGATTTAATTTTAAAAAACTTTCACGACTCAATACTCAAGTTTAATTTAAAAAAAAAGATTCAAGACTCATTTTCAAAACATTCAACAACAGTTATTATAATATTCAACTCGTAATCTACATTTTTAAAAAAGACTTTGATTAGTCATAAATTTTATTAACTTTATAAGTTAACAGTATTCGACTTTGAATCGAAAATAGGTTTGTTGAATCGAGCAGAGTAATCTTATAATATAACAGTTTCAACTGTAATTTTAATGATACAAAAGTTAGTATTAAATTAATATAAGAAGCTTGACTTACCTTATATCAGAAATAATCCTAGTATAAAACTTTGTAACACACCACTTGTAAAAAGGGAGTCTTATCAACCAGTAAATTGTATAAACAAATCCACGAGTAAACAATAATAAATTCTACATCGTAAGAGTTTCTGTCTTTAATTAAACCATTGGAAGTTCTACATCCCACGTGTCTACCAGAAGAGAAGATAGACCACCAGTTCCAGCGACACCTACATGTGAATGGCGAACACTCGAGAGACAAAGTTAAAAAAGGTACCGTTATTTAATTTGTATTAAGTGTGCGTATAAACTGTTTTAAAGCGATAATAGTTATTAGCCGCTAGAGAACATTTATACTACTTTATTGTAAAGATTTTTGAATTTCATTTTGATAGAAAATTTATAATTTGTTTGAGCGTAAATCTGTGGTGAAACCTGTACGACCTGAGATATAATTTTTCGATTAACGATAGTGTCTATTTTCAAGAAACATTTAATTTTATTTGAGCTAGTCATCATTATACAACATATTATTTAAGGGGCTAAAAAAC
Organism: Ophraella communa; assembly: GCA_035357415.1. Lineage (NCBI taxonomy): Eukaryota > Metazoa > Arthropoda > Insecta > Coleoptera > Chrysomelidae > Ophraella > Ophraella communa. The sequence continues at coordinate 14,667,733 of CM068992.1, forward strand.
ATTATTATTGTAGTAAAAAACTTCAACAATTACGTCAAATCAAATAAAAACAAACCACTAATAATATCATGTCACAATTAACGTGGGTTTACTAAAATAACATTCAATCATCAGAAAAAATTAAAATAATAAAACAAAAAAAGAAAACATAAGAACCCAACAACAAATAAATTAATAAAATCATAATAACTTGGCGCCCAACGTGGGGCTCGATTAAAATCACAGATTTTAATAGTTTAAATAACAAAAAAATAAATCAATAAACATTACATTAAAATTTATTTAAAAATAAAAATACTAATAGATTATTGTAACTGAAATTAACATATAAAATAAATATTTCTAACATTTAACTATAAATATAAAAAGTCGAAACATAATGTCTGGTAAAGAAGAAAATAATTTTGATGCATGGAAGGTAGAAGAACTCAGACAAGAATTGAGAAACAGAGATTTGGACGACAAAGGAACCAAACAAAATTTGATAAACAGATTGACAAAAAGTCAAGAATTAATAGACATGTTTGCTAACACAGAAGAGCCAGAGGAAAGGGGGGAACAAGAAGATGAACATCAACAAAAAGATGGTACTTCTTCACAAACTGGAGAAATGTCACATTGGCAGATTTGATGAGCATCATCCTAGCCAATTCAGAACAAATAGCGAAAAAACTAGAAGCCAACTCGGAAGAGATGACAAGAAAATTAGAAGCTAACTCTGAAGAAATGAAAAAACAAAATAGACAAAATTCTGAGGAAATAACGAGAAAATTGAATGAAATAACGGAAAAATTGGACAAGAAAGTAGAAAATCAAGAGAAAAAGATTAAAGTAATTGAGGAAAAACAAGAATTTTTAAATAAACAAGTACAAAATATAGACAAAAGAACAAGCGAAAACAATCTGAAATTAAACTCAAGAATATCAGAAATCGAAGATAACGTGAAAAGAGGAATACAAATAAATTTGGACATAGCCGAACAGGAAAACAGAAAAACAGAGAGACAATTAAGAAAAGAAATAGAAGAAAAAATTAAATACAAATATAAACGTGGGAAACAGTGAAGAAATCAAGAAATTAAAGGAGGAACTCGAAAATAAAATAAAACAAGTGAATCAAAAATATTTCTGAATTATCAGACAATCGCGTAACACCTGACTTGGGTTTTCAAATTTTAAATATAAGGGGAAGTTTGAAGAAAGTTCAAAATTTTGTGGGGATTATAGGAAGATACATCCTATAAATTATTTACATTCAATTAAAAATAAATACTATAAAATTAAAAATTTACAAGACTTTAAAGAATTTATCAGGTCAAGTTTAACAGGCAATGCACTATTATGGTGGAATTGTAAAGAAATGTTTGTAGATTCATTTGAAACCTTTGAAAAAGTATTTCTAGATACTTTCTGGTCAGAATTACAACAGAGTAAAGTCAGGGAAAGATTGTATTTTGGCAAATTTGATAATACAAAGAATAATCTATCCAACTATGTTTTACAACTCTATGCTACTTGTCAATATTTAACTCCTCCTATACCAGAGGCAGAAATTGTAATGTTTTTATCAAGACATTTTAAACCTGAAATATCTGAGATAATTGCAGTACAAAATATTAATAAATTTGATCATTTAATAACATATTTGCAGAGAATTGAAAGAAATTTAAGTAATAGTATCAACAATCAGAATAGAAATAATGTAAGAAACTTTAATAACAATGATATAAGTTTTAATAGGCAAAGTAACAATAACAATTTTAACAGACAAAATAATAATAATAATTTTAACAATAACTACAATAATCAAAACAGAAATCAAAATAATTAAAATAGGAACAATTACAATAATAATAGAAATTACAATAATAATCAGAACACTAGAAATTTTAACAATAATTATAATAATAGAAATTTTAATAGATGTAAACAAAATAACAATAATCGAGCAAATACAAACAATAATGGTAGACAAGTAAACGCAATTAATACGAGTAACAGTAATGAGGGGATAAATGAGACAAATAATACACCGAGAGACATTGCACGTTCAGGTAATAGAACTCCTAGGGCCAGATCTCCAGTAGATGATGCCCAAACCACAAATTTTCAATAGGGGTGCACAATGTAAATAGCGCTAGATGTGACTTTGTACACCCACGTGAATTTTTAATGGACAAGGATAATCTGCATCTAGAAAATAAAGAAACAGAATTAAGTAGTATTAATTAAAGCAAATATTGATAACAATTTATTAAGCATTATAATAGATACAGGGTCTACAGTTTCTTTAATATCAGAAAATACAGTAAATAAAATCTCAATGTTCAAAAACAATATAATCAATATTCCAAAAGTAAATTTTACAGGGATAAATGATAAAAGTTTAGGATATTCTAATAAAACAGTTTTTGCTTCTTTGAATATAAATAATGTAAAATTAAATGTTCAGTTATTGATAGTCAAAAAATTAAAATATGATATATTATTGGGTAACGATGAATTATCAAAGAATAAAATTATAATAAATTATATCAAAAATGCAGTAATATTTGGGGATAATGAAATAAAATTTGAGGTAATAAATGATTTAAAATTAACTATTAATTATAATATAATTAGTATAATTGACGAGTCATTAGAAAATAGTAATAAAAATTTCTGCCAAGAAAAAATAAGTGAAATTTGTGAATCTAGTTGCGATTTAATGGTACAAGGGTGCCGAAATATATTTAATAATGTGGCCATAGATGCCGAATTAAATTTAAATAAAAATGGAAATGATAATCATTTAGAAAGGGTCTTAGATACCAAAAATAAATTAAATTATGATTATGATGAAAGGGCAATTGATGCCGATGATAGGGTTAATGAAAAGAATTTAGAGGTGATGATAAATTGCAACAAAGGATGGAAAAAAATGAAGTTATAAAATTGGTAGAAAGATATAAAAGTTTAATTAATGATGAATCTAGAGTAGCTAAAAAATTATTCCCAAAGTATTAAAGTTAAAAATATAGAGAGTTTTCAGTCAAAAAGTTATCCAATTCCCTATAAATATCAAGAAGCGGTAGATAAACATTTAAAAAAACTGTTGGCAAATGGAATTATAAGTTATAGAACTACACCCTATATTAATCCTATGGTAGTGGTTAAGAAAAAAGATGATACGATGCGTTTATGTTTAAAAAAGTAGAAAATAAATTCTAATGTTTCCTAACACAAAAATTTCACGTGGTGTGTTTCATGTAAGTTCACTCAAGTAATATATTTAGTAGTTAAGTGTAAATAAATATGTAAATAAAATAAAATAGGATATAGTTTAAGTTAAAGTAGAAAATGGAAACTTATAAAAATTTATCCGTCGATAAATTTATTACAAGTTTGGGGGGAAGTTGAGACGAAGTTCTATTATCATAAAAAATTTATTCATTAAAGAAAATATTAATTTCAATAAGAATGTGTATTATGATGATTAAATCAAAAACAAAATCGTTAAGTCAATTAAAAGCAAAAATAAATAATAAAAAAGTAATCACATTACATAAAAATAATCAAAATCACCATTAAAAAAATAAATAATAATGAAAATATAATTCTAAATGTAAAATAAAACAAACGAACAAATTATAAATTTTTGTAAAATATTTTTCTGTTAAATATATAAAAGGATTTTCAAAGATCTACAAAAGTGTATAAAAAGTTCTTCTACGAATAACACCTGTGCATATGTGTGACGTTAAATTATCAGAACTACGACTGCTCGTACACAACAACAACATCGCGTGTTTGAAATGTTTAGTTTCCATGAACTCCAAAACTTTAGAAGTGCACCTGTGCCTGTGTGACGTCAAATTATCAGAACTACGAGTGCTTGTACACACCATCGCGTGTTTGAAATGTTTAGTTTCCTCGAACTCCAAGAGCTTAGAATAGCAGCTGCACGTTGTGACGTATGAGTTACTCGGAAGTATATCGGTCGAATTTATGACTTCAAGCCTCAGTGTAAATATAATTTGAGAGCTTTTCCGACCATAATAAATTATATAAAAATTATTGAACATTAAAAATGATTATTGTATATATTATGTAAAAAAATTGTTTGTAAAATATAAGTAGTTAGTTAGAAATAAGCAAATTAAGAAATAGTTCCTTCTGATTGGTTCTCGTGGAGTTTTTACATGAAGCATTTTTATTGGTCAGAGAATAATGAGAGAGGGATCTCAGTTTTACGTAAAAGAACCAGTCAGAAAGAATAAGAGAGATTCAAGCCTAATTTTGAGAGAGTCAAGACCCTTTATACAAACATTAAAGCTTCGTTTAAAAAAAAATTTTCAACAAACATTTAAGATTTAATTTTAAAAAACTTTCACGACTCAATACTCAAGTTTAATTTAAAAAAAAAAGATTCAAGACTCATTTTCAAAACATTCAACAACAGTTATTATAATATTCAACTCGTAATCTACATTTTTAAAAAAGACTTTGATTAGTCATAAATTTTATTAACTTTATAAGTTAACAGTATTCGACTTTGAATCGAAAATAGGTTTGTTGAATCGAGCAGAGTAATCTTATAATATAACAGTTTCAACTGTAATTTTAATGATACAAAAGTTAGTATTAAATTAATATAAGAAGCTTGACTTACCTTATATCAGAAATAATCCTAGTATAAAACTTTGTAACACACCACTTGTAAAAAGGGAGTCTTATCAACCAGTAAATTGTATAAACAAATCCACCAGTAAACAATAATAAATTCTACATCGTAAGAGTTTCTGTCTTTAATTAAACCATTGGAAGTTCTACATCCCACGTGTCTACCAGAAGAGAAGATAGACCACCAGTTCCAGCGACACCTACATGTGAATGGCGAACACTCGAGAGACAAAGTTAAAAAAGGTACCGTTATTTAATTTGTATTAAGTGTGCGTATAAACTGTTTTAAAGCGATAATAGTTATTAGCCGCTAGAGAACATTTATACTACTTTATTGTAAAGATTTTTTGAATTTCATTTTGATAGAAAATTTATAATTTGTTTGAGCGTAAATCTGTGGTGAAACCTGTACGACCTGAGATATAATTTTTCGATTAACGATAGTGTCTATTTTCAAGAAACATTTAATTTTATTTGAGCTAGTCATCATTATACAACATATTATTTAAGGGGCTAAAAAACATTATTATTGTAGTAAAAAACTTCAACAATTACGTCAAATCAAATAAAAACAAATAATATCATGTCACAATTAACGTGGGTTTACTAAAATAACATTCAATCATCAAAAAAGAATTAAAATAATAAAACAAAAAAAGAAAACATTAGAACCCAACAACAAATAAAATAATAAAAACATAATAGTATATGTACATGTATATATAAAAAAAAAATATATATATATATATATATATATATATATATATATATATAACATTTTTAGCGCCAAATGTTTTCGCGGTAAATCTTTTGGCGGCAATGCCAATTTTTAGCGCGAAAACATTTTTACAATAAGTTTTCTTACAATAAACTATAAAGCAGACTATCTGGGATAGGTCCTTTGTCCATATTTAATCTATTTTTACACTTAATAATTTCTATACTTTCAAATACATCCAACAATCTATTGTTTGATACATTTTTAACAATTTTAAACTATCTACATTTACCGAATGGTTTTTGGTAAAAGCATGTTCGGCAATACTAGATTTTTCTATGCGTCCATATTTTAGATGAGCTAAATGTTCTTTAAATCTAGTTTTAACCGATCTTTTTGTTTGCCCAACATACTTTTTATCACAATCATATTTCAACTTATTTCATGTATACCGCTTTTTTCCAGATCTTCTCTCTTATCCTTCGGATTTCCTAACAATTGTGTCAGGGTGGTACTAGTTTTATGAAGTAAACCTAATCCCACTGTACCGAAAATTGTTTTTAATCCTTTGGTATACTGAGGATAAAAGTGGTAATGAAATGAATTTCATATCGTTGTGTTTTCGCTGGAAAAAGGTGGTTTCACAAAGAGATTTCTTAAAACTATGGTGATTGATTAGTTTATGAATTAATTTTTTAACATATCCATTAAGTACAGCTACATCCTTAATTAAATTCTTTTCTCTGTTATATCTTACCTTGTTTAAGGGAAAATTAATAATCGATGAACCAAAAAATGAAAACTTGCCATTTTGTGTTGACTACAGTGAAAATAATCTACCGGAATATCTATACGTAGCGGTGTCTTTCCTAAAAATATCAAATTCTAACTTGTTATTATTTCTTATTACTAATGTGTCCAAAAATGGTAACTGTTCATTATTTTCTAGTTCAAACGTGAATTTTATGCTTGTGAATTTTGAATTTAATTTTGAAATGAAATCTTCTACTGATGATTTCTTCGTATTGAAAACTGCAAAAATGTCGTCCACATATCTGTATCTTGGGAAATACTCGAGCTCTTGACTGATCTGTGTTTCAAAATTGCTCATAAAAAGGTTGGCTATAAAGGATGACAATTACCCATTGCTGTTCCTTCATATTGTTGATAAAACTGATTGTTATATTAAAAATAATTTTGGTCCATGCATAGTTTAGCTAATCGTAGGTATTCAATTCTAACTTCAACACCCAGATACCCTAGATACTGTAAAGTTTGTGGTATTGGTACGCTAGGAAATAAAGAACTAACATCGAACGAGATTAAAATTTCCCCATCTTCTAGAACAACATCTTTAACTTTCTTTATAAATTCTATAAATTCTCTTTGTGTGTACTATTGTTTATAGGTAAGTGGGGTTAAATCAATATATTTTTGACCTCAGAATCTGTGGTATAATTTTAAACCATTCTTTTCGAGACACCCTGTATAGCATCAATTTTATTGTGATTCAAACTGATCTCCACGACGCCGTCAACACTAATCCATTATTTTAGTAAAGATGTTCTACTGATTCGATATTCATAATTTATTCTCCAAATTAATAATTCATGTATTGGCCTTACAATGGCAGAATTTATGAGTTAAAAATCATAATCTCTGAAAATTTGCATAATTGAATTAAACAAATTTTATTCCAAAATAATAAATTTTAATCAAATTTTGTATTTTCATAAAATAAGTTCAATTTTGAGGAGAAACGATACCTTAAGATGTCAATTACTTTAAAAATTTTCAAATAAAAATACTATTCACACGATATCGGATTTTTGTTTTGTAATAATTGTCGAATAATATTCATTTCATTTCAATTGAATATCGCCTTTTCTTCCTAATTTTTCTTCTACATTTCTTCTTATTTTCCCCAGTTCCTCATTGCACCTATTTGTTTTGTCTTTCTTTTTGTGTTTTTGTTCCTTATTTTCTCTGTTTTTATTTTTCTCTGGAACTAATTTCGGCTGTGTCCCAGTTTATCTTATTTCTTTTTGTGTTTTCCAGGCTTTTTCCTGGATTTTCTAGGTTTTCCCCTGCTTTTTCTATATTCCTGTAAGTTGTATATTGGCTATATGGTGTATTAGTTTGTATTTGTTCTTGGAGTAAAATAATAAAAAATATAGATCACAATATAAACCACCAACACTAACGAGTACCTACCTATATTCTTATGTATTACGATATAAACAAATCCTCAATTTATATACTAATAACGTACCTGTTTTTGCAATTATACACATAGGGTTACCTTAATCCCTTAACACCCCTAACGACCACAATTATTCTCGTTAAAATCGAAAAACAAAATATTCTAAATATCGTATTATGACTACTTATCCCTTACCTAAGAAGATTAAAAGAAATTTCTTTTTTCGCGTGTTGAGCTTCATCAAGTAAACATCGTTAAATAAACATCAAATTTTTGCTAATTTGTCTACGAGTTTTTATCACCAAAATGTGATAGTTAAACGAGTTCCTTATTTTCGTTTTCAACATTTTACAATTATAATTGGACTTTTATTAGCATAGCAATATTATTAGTGAATTCCAGTGGTGTATCAACAGAAAATTCTACTAGACTAAGGTGAGTCCTTCTTAACCTCCTCCGCTCTGGAAGAGAGTCTGTACTTTCCCCTTTTTTAAATTCTTAATTTTTTTTTTCTTCATCTGTGTAGTGGTCTTGGTAACCAGGATCACACACACAAACAATGAGTACCCACATTAACCCACAATCATCAAACAACAACTCTATCTCCAAACCAAAATCATATGTCGCTGCCGCACTCACCAAACCCCCTCCTCCTTCTTTTCCCAAAAGGGACCAAGCTATTGTTATGCACTCAATACCAAATACTGTACTAAGTGAATATATTAAAGCCATTGGTGAAATAGTTACTCCAAAAAACATCACATTTGCTTCTCGTATTTCCAATAACAGAATTTGCATTTTCCTGACATCCACTCGAATCGTAGATCAACTTCTTAACAGTACACCATACATCACGGTTAACTCCACTGTCGTTCCCATTCGGAGACTTATCTCACCCTCTAAGAGAATTCTTATCTCAAACGTATGTCCTTCTATCCCCCATACTCTCATCGAGCAATCTCTAAAAGATCTTGGTTTGCAGCTTGCAACTCCTGTCACTTTTGTAAAATGCGGAACAATTGACGACCAGTACGCTCATATCATGAGTTTTCGTAGGGTAACCTTCGTCATCCCTGATAAGGATGACTTTGAGTTGCAAACCTCCTTATTAATAAATCACGAAAATACATCGTTTAGAATATTCATATCCACCGACAGACTTGAATGTTTTCTCTGTAAACTCACCGGGCATACCGCTGACTCCTGCCCTAAAGTCCCTAGTGGTCCTGACACCAATTTACTCTCAACTAATCCTCCCCCTTCTTCCTCCTCCCCTGTTGACTCTTTAACTACTCCCATTAGCCCTACACCTATAGAAAGTGAGTCCTCTCCAGATGATTTCACCATATCCCTTACAAAGAATCCTGATCCCCCAACAACCTCTCCTGCTACTTTCCCCTCAATAACCACAGGCCTAAAGAGGGGCCACTCCTCTACTGACAGCCCTCTTGACACTCCTCCAATCCTGTCTCCATCCATTACTTTACCAGCCTCAACTACCACAGTACCTCCTTCTTTCACTGTACCACCCAAACCAACAAAAAAAAGTCCAAAGCTAATAATCGCACAGATCATTCATTAGGACTTAACTGTGTTTCCGTTATCCAAAATCTCTACAAAGACAACCCATCTAATTTTACGCTAACCTCAACTCAATTAATCGCTTTTCTAGAAAATTCCTTTGGATGCCCTTGCCCGCTACAGGAAGCCCAAAAATTCTCCTCTGATATAGATGGCATACAAAAGGACTTAGCACAGCTTTACACTGCTACAAAGGAGAGAGCACTAAAAAATCGTCTCACCAGACTTTTAAAAAAATTAAAACATCAGCTTAACCCAAATGATTTCCCCGACAACATCTCTTCGGATAACCTTACAGATACAGAATCGAACCATAGCTCTCAGAACGAATATTAACTCTTTTATAACCCTTTTTTTTTACTTCATTCTTATTATCATTATTATTATTTTTATTCTTTTTGTCTCTACATTCAAATTATTACAATGGAACTGTGATGGATTCTTTCCCCGATTGGAGAGAATTCAACATTTAATTTCAGAATCTACACCAGACATTATATGCCTTCAGGAAACCAATGCAAAATATTCCAAACTTCCCCTATTAAAAAACTTCGAGGGATATCATAATATTAGAACAAATTGCCTAAGAGCTAGTGGTGGTACTTCAATCTTTGTCTCTTCTGACCTTTTTTCTGTACACCTTCCGCTTTCCTCTGAATTAGAAGCCATAGCCATAACCTGTTGGTGTCCCGATAAACTCACTATTTGTAGCCTGTACGTACCTCCAAATCACCCTCTTAAAGAGGAAGAGCTAGTTGATCTCATATTCCAACTTCCGCAACCCTACGTGCTTGTAGGTGATTTTAATGCTCACAATAGAATATGGGGTTCCAGTCATACGTTTGGTAAAGGAAAGATTATTGAAAACGTTATAAACTGCACAGGTATGTGTCTCTTGAACACCGGTTCCAATACCCACTTTAACATTTCATCTGGCTCCTTTTCTAAAATCGATCTTAGTTTTAGCGACCCCAAACTAGCTCCCTCATTAACATGGTTTACTGATGATGACCTACACGACAGTAATCATTTTCCCATCTTTATATCTAACACCGATAATTCAAATGACCAGGCTCTAACAAAAAGTTACTGGCGTTTAAAATATGCTAATTGGCCTGAATATATTACTAAAACTGAACAATCCATACCTAATCTCTCTCTGACCGACAACATTGATGAGTCTGTTAACTTATTCGCAAATACTATTCGACTTGCTGCGGAGGCTCACATTGGGAAATCAGTCATCTTTCCTACACAAAAAACTGTTCCATGGTGGAACTCATCATGCGAACATGTAGTTCAGCAACAAAAAACTGCACTAAAATTATTCCGCAGCAATAAAAATCAAGAAAACCTCATCAATCTCAAAAGAGCAAGAGCAAAAGCCAGATACACTCTAAAAGAGAGTAAAAAATCTTCTTGGAGAAATTTCGTCTCTTCCGTAAATGAAAACACTAACCCCAATCAAGTCTGGAAAAAAATTGGACAAATCCAGGGTAAGAAAAGTAATTTAAAAATTACCAGTCTAATTCATAACCAAACCAATGTCACTGATAGTCCAGATATTGCCAAGGTCCTAGCTGAAAGCTATGAAGTGAAGTTTCGCAGTAAATGCAGTCCTACATCATCGTCATATAAGTCACCTCTCCAAGCCCCTCTGCCTTGCTCATTCTCTTCCTCTCACGATATAGATATGCTTAACTCTCCTTTCACGTATCCAGAATTAAAATCTGCACTTAAATCCTGTAAAAACACTGCTTCTGGCCCAGATGATCTCCCCTATATATTTTTCAAAAAACTTTCCTTTCCAAGTCTTCAAAAACTCCTCGAAATATATAATAATATCTGGCTATCCCAAAAATTTCCAAATGAATGGCGGTCATCTATAATAATACCAATAAAAAAACCTGATCAACCTGCTACTTCTCCTAATTCTTACAGACCTATATCACTCACATGTACCATGTGTAAAATATTAGAGAAAATCATTAACAAACGCCTCGTCTGGTTCCTTGATAAGTACAACATTATACCAAAAGAACAATCTGGTTTTCGACGACATAGATCCACCCTCGATAATCTCGTTCTGCTACAAAATGATATTGCCATCTCAATAAATAACAAATATGAAGTAATTGCTGCCATCTTTGATATCGAAGGAGCTTTTGACACAATTAGTCGTCAAGCCATAATCTCTAAACTAAATCAATATCATATTAACGGAAATATATTCTATTTTATACAAAACTTCCTAACTCAAAGGCTTTTTAGGGTTTCTGTAAATGGGCATCTTTCATCTTTGTACACCCAGACAGATGGTGTTCCTCAAGGATCAGTCTTGAGCCCAACTCTATTCAACTTAGCAATAAGTGATTTGTGCCATAACTTGCCCCCTCCTATCAGATATGTAGCTTACGCTGACGATTTAATACTATATTGTCATGGTCGTGCAGCAACCTCTAGATAAAAAATTCTACAAACCGCAGTGAACCTTTTACTCAAGCGAACACGTCCCCTAGGATTAACCTTATCTTCATCAAAATCAAAAACCATCAAATTCAGCAGGCGACCTCAATCTCCTATCTCCCACATATTTATTAATGATTCTCCACTGCCAGTGGTTAATCACTGCAAAATACTAGGTATGATATTTGACTCTCGTCTCACTTGGAAACAGCATATTTTAGAAACAAAAGGTATCTGTCACAAACGATTAAACATAATTAAAACACTGTCCCATTATCACTGGGGTGCGGATGAGAGATCCCTGCTAAAAATTTATAAAGCACTCACTCGCTCCAAATTAGACTATGGGTGTATAGTTTACATGTCAGCATCCAAGACAGACCTACGATCTCTAAATTCTATCCATAACACAGCCCTGAGACTCTGCTTAGGCGCTTTCCGTAGCAGCCCTTCTGAAAGTCTCTACTGCGAAGCTGATGAACCCCCGCTATGGATTAGACGACAATATCTGCTTCAATCCTATGCAGCCTCAGTCTCGTCAAACCCTCTCAATCCTGTCTATCCCCTGTTCACATCAACTGTCACCCCTCTTAACAATCCTTCACCAATAATTAAACCTATCGCTCTTATACTAGCTTCATCTACAAATAACATTAATCTCTCACTCACAAACCCCATTCCTATTCCTCTAACCCCTTCCTGGATCATGCACGCCCCTCATGTCAATACTTATTTATCTAAATACAATAAATACGAAACACCTAAAGAGCTCATGATTAAAACCTTTTTGAAATCATTCATAACAACCAGTACGACTTTGTGTTATACTCCGACGCTTCCAAAAGCGATACTGGCGTTGGCTGCTCAGTTACTACAGCAAACAAGCTCATCAGCACTTCCCTAATCCCTCCATTATGCAGTGTGCATACTGGAGAATTGTACAGTATTCTACAAGCTTTTAAGCAGATCAACCATTCTTACAGAAAAGTTGCCATTTGTACAGACTCTCTAGCTTCTATCCTATCTATCCAAGAATTATTCACTGAACATCCCATTGTCCAAGAAATCCATCACTCTTTTCACCATCTCTATTCCCTAAACACCACAGTCACCATTATATGGATTCCATCACACATTGGTATACCTGGAAACGAACTGGCTGATCAGCACGCCAAAACAGCCTCAACTTCTGCCACAATTACTTCACATATTCAGATTTGCAAGGACATTAAGGCAGAAGCAAAAAGAATTGTTAGACATATATGGCAAGCTCACTGGAGCTCTACCAATACCTTCCTACTATCTATCCAGCCAATTCTCAACACACCTCTGTTTACTGAATCCACTAGACTCTCTAGACAAGAAGGATCAATAATGCATAGACTTCGCATAGGTCACACCAAACTCACACACAGTTACTTAATGACCTCAAGCAACAGACCTTACTGTCAAAGCTGCCAGTGCCCACTTTCTGTGAAACATATCCTGGTTGATTGTCACCAATTCAACACAAGAAGACGACAGCTTAATATCAAATCCCAGCTGAAAGACATCTTAGGGGACCCAAACCAAATCGAGACGACACTGAAATTCCTAAAGGAAATAACACTGTTTCATAAACTTTAGTCATTATTTTTCGTCGTTACTACTATGTTAATGTTTTTTCTTTTTTTATACCATATGACATGTAATAAGTGCTTTATGTAATCGCCCCCGTGCAAGTGGCCATAGTTGCCGAGCACGTTAATACAATAAAAAAAAAAAAAAAAAAAGAAATTTCTTAATACAGATATAAACAAGTACGTGCGCTACTGATTTAGGGTCTGGTTAACAAAATTTTGGGATTTAATGACATTTCTTAGCTACCAACTTTAAACAAATAGACTATGAGATTTTTTGACTGGCCTATTTAGTGTTTTTCCAACACAATATTCTCAACATTAAAACAGTTCAACAGTTCTCAGTTCGCCTACTCCTTTTTAAAAATACGAAAAACTAATGAAAATATAAATGGTTTAATTTGTTTGTAAATTGGGTGTAGAAATTGGAATTAATCTTTTGAGAAATTACGATTTTATGATTACCCAGTGAAATAATTGCGTTAACTGCATTATAGTTTTTAATGGATGGAAAACATTAAACATTTTATACAGAATTTTATTTTATTGTTCCAGTTCCACTTCCAGTTAATAATAACTTTCATGAAACGTGTTGAACTAAAAATATATATAGAAAAATGTCTCTAAAACGATTTATAAATGTTTTAAGTGAACACGACACATAACCATGTACCCTAATTATGTGAAATTAAAAGTTTCACTCGAACATAAATTTCCTTTACAAATCTATTCGACTTCTGAAGTAGACTAACTAATTTTACACCGACGTAGACGGGAATATTTACGTACGGGAGATTTTTTCGAAAGCCATTTGTACATTCGCAAATGGCAGCTAGAATTCATGATGAAATTACTGTTATACCAAGTGGTTGCATTATCTTTTTAAATTACACATTTGTTACTCTTTCTAGCCTTGATATTCTCCAAAAGTCAATTATTGTGATATCTAAAATTTTATTTCTTGTTTTTTTAAAATAACAATCCAGAAAATATCTCGGACCCGTCAATTTCTGATTCGATGGGGAAATCATACAGTAACTCAGGCTAGGTACGTAAATCTTGGATTTTAGGAAGGTAACCCCACAGAAAGAAGTTCAGTGGAGGTAGATCTGGTGATCTGCGTGGCCACTCAATGTGTCCCCCTTTTTCCAATCCAGGTTCAAGGAAAATTTTCATTTTTGAACTGACACACGAATAAACAGAATGAGGTGGTGCGCCATCTTGTTGCAAAATGATCATCTGCATTTTCCAATACTTGCACGAGGAAAAGATTATGTGATTTCCATAAATACCAGTCCAAACATTTAATTTTTTGGCACGCAAAGTATGTGCTTCACGAAATAATTGTGGATTTTCATCTGACCAATACCGACAGTAACAGATATCGAACATGTAGTTTTGATTACCGTTAATCATTGTCACGTTTCGTTTCGAGAAGATAAAAAAAATAAATAACTTTTCATTCATGATCCATGGACTCAGGATTCAGAATTATATTGCGAAAATCCACCATCTGAAATTATACATAGTGTAAATAATATACTGGAAAATTTAAAAAATCAAAGTATATAGGTATATGAAAAGTATCACATGGATTTAAAATCTTTGATCGTGGAGAAAGTATAGTCTGCTGCTCGGTTAGAATAAAAATTAGTGATGCTCGAATATTCACTTATAATATCAGCAGAGCTGGGGATACGATAATTTTCTTAAAATATTTATGCCCTAAAGAAAATTTCCAGGAATAATTTGAAAAAAAAATTAATCCAATGTGACATCTCTCACATAGCTTAATAACTACTACTTTAAACGACTGTACCATAGAGAAATATAATATATTTTTATTTGTCTATGGTCTGATGTTTTTATGGTTTCAGCTGTCAAAACACCACAAGTCCATAGGACGAGTGGTTTCTTCAAGTAACTTATTTGACATTTAAAATATTGAAGTTACATTTGATTGATCACTCCCTATATACGAAATTCAACCTGGTAGGTAGGTACAGATAAAATAATTTGAAACTTTTTTTTGTATTCTCTAAATTAATGAAGATAAGCGGGAGTCAAAATATAAAGTTCATGAATTGAGAGACGCATGGTAAAAGATACACCAGACAGACTGCAGAAATTAAAAGTAAAAAAAGAACATTTCTAAGATAATAAAACAGTAGATTGTCATGAAATCCAGTAACTACAATTGTAGAAAAAGAAGAAATCCACATTTCTATAGCAGCTTTCAGCTCAATACCGGGTGTCCCAGAAGTTTCTGCAAATATATCTGAACTTAAAAACCATATAGAGAGAAACAATTTCTATTTATATAAAGTTTTTTTCAGTATACATTTTTAATTAGTAAAATCTTATATAGGGTGTTTTAAAAAAAGGTGTTTTTTAAATGCAAATATCGTCGATTTTTAAATGGAACACCCTATATATTTGTATTCTATCTGTAAGACCAACTCTTTCCCTTTGAGTAAATGTATAATTTGTTAAAGTTTTGAAGAAAAATTAGTGAGTTATTTGATTTTGAGGATAGGCTGTTATGTAGGCATCTACGGGTTTCAATGTAAAATTACAGTTATCTCTTACACCAAATGCAATTTTATTTATTCGAAAGAATGATCCTGTAAATTCCCCCGAGGCGAGCCTCTGCGATGGCTTGATGCATGATCTAACATGTGTTGACAGCGTCGGGACAACGAACGACCAGTCTGGTGAAAAAATAAACGTTCCCAGCCACCTTTGATCTGCAGCATCGCGTATTTAATTTATGGATTATTTTTTCTATCTTTGGCACACCGATATGTAAGTAAGTAACTACCAACGAGTTGATAAATCCAGATAGTTTGGCTGGTACATTCAACATTGACTGATTGTTTTTCATCTGATGCACCATTTACTTTTGGGGTTGGTCAGTGGCTAAATAAAATTCTAAATTACTTGAAAAGAAAATGGTAATTTATTAAGCGATAGTAAATGTAAGTTGGAAATGTTATTTCATTTAGGAGTGAAGGTTCTGTAAGTGCTAAATTGACTGGTAGTATCAGTTCCCCGATAAAATGAGTAGAACACGCTTAAATCGGGATGGGGATGAAACAGATTGAGAAGGATGCGTCTAAAAAAACCCCACTTTCCATAATTTCATGCATTTCCAACGCAAAAAAGTTTTTGCCAAAAAAAAGTTGACGGTCTATAGCCGTGGTTTTAGTATTTCAAATTTCAACAAAAATTTGATTTTAATACTGCTTGATAAAAATAGTCTAGAACGACTAAATCGAACCCGTAGAAGACGAAAATGAAGTTAAAAATGCAAAATTTTCATTAGTTTCACTACTTTTGAGTGCCCAGTACATCCTTTCCTATCTGTTTCATCCCCATCCCGATTTAAGGGCGTTCTACTCATTTTATTGAGTAACTGATGCCACCAGTCAATTTAGCGCCTCAAAAAACCCCATTTTGCATAATTTCATGCATTTCCAACGCAAGAAAGTTTTTTCCGAAAAAAAGTTGACGGTCTATAGCCTTGGTTTTAGTCTTTCACATTCTCAAAATTTGTGTTCTACGAGTTCGATTTAGTGGTTCTGCACTATTTTTATCAAGCAGTATTAAAATCAAATTTTTTTTGAAATTTGAAAGACTAAAACCAAGGCTATAGACCGTTAACTTTTTTTTGGCAAAAACTTTTTTGCGTTGGAAATGCATGAAATTATGGAAAATGGGGTTTTTCGAGGTGCTAAATTGACTGGTGGCATCAGTTCCTCGATCAAATGAGTAGAACACCCTTAAATCGGAATGGGGATGAAATAGATTGAGAAGGATGCACTCGGCACTCAAAAGTAGTGAAACTAATGGAAATTTTGCATTTTCAACTTCATTTTCGTTTTCTACGGGTTCGATTTAGTGGTTCTAAACTATTTTTATCAAGCAGTATTAAAATCAAATTTTTGTTGAAATTTGAAAGACTAAAACCAAGGCTTTAGACCGTCAACTTTTTTTTGCCAAAAACTTTCTTGCGTTGGAAATGCATGAAATTATGGAAAATGGGTTTTTTTAGGCGCTAAATTGACTGGTGGCATCAGTTTCTCAAAAAAATAAGTGGAACACCCTTAAATCGTGATGGGGATGAAACACGTTGAGAAGGATGCACTCGGCACTCAAAAGTAGTGAAACTAATGGAAATTTTGCATTTTTAACTTCATTTCCGTGTTCTATGGGTTCGATTTAGTGGTTATAAACTATTTTTATCAAACAGTATTAAAATCAAATTTTTGTTGAATTTTGAAAGACTAAAACCAAGGCTATAGACCGTCAACTTTTTTTTGGAAAAAACTTTTTTGCGTTGGAAATTCATGATATTATGGAAAATGGGGTTTTTTGAAGCGCTAAATTTACTGGTGACATCAGTTCCTCGATAAAATAAGTAGAACACCCTTAAATCGGGATGGGGATAAAACAGATTGAAAAGGATGCACTCGGCACTTAAAAGTAGTGAAACTAATGGAAATTTTGCATTTTTAACTTCATTTTCGTTTTCTACGGGTTCAATTTAGTGGTTCTAGACTATTTTTATCAAGCAGTAATAAAATCAAATTTTTGTTGAATTTTGAAAGTCTAAAATGGAAATGCATGAAAGTATGGAAAATTGGGTTTTTAGAGGCGCTAAATTGACTGGAAGCATCAGTTCCTCGATAAAATAAGTAGAACACCCTTAAACCCTTTTACGAACTAGCTGAAGGGTTTTTTTACTTCCAGATAAAATAGTCTATTAAATTTTAATCCCACAATAAAATATTCAATTCCACTTCCGAATACCATAACAGTATGGCTGGAAAGTTAGTAATAAAGCCTTAAAGTAGTAGGATGTGGTATTATATTTCTAAAATTATATACTTTCTCACAGAGTACAACGTTCTTCAATTGAACTAACATAACCACAGAATATTTTGTCAACTAACCTTTTTTAAGCGCCAAAATTAAAAATGTTTTTATAAGACACTACATTTCAACATAAAACAGTAAAACTAAATCAAAATTTATAAAATTTAAGTAGAACACTGTATACGACACTCCATTCGCAAATTATGCCATCACCAATGACAAATAGCATTATTATTTGTAAAATGCAGATAAAATAAATGTTTACTATTAATAAATTCCAAGAAAGAAAGACAGTGTGTGAGAGAGAGTCGCTCATAAATATCTCCCCGGTCTACGAAAATAAAAAGAAAACACAAAATCAGTGGTTTTAATATGTGCAAACGACATCGCTAAGCACAGCTGAGTACCGAAATGAACATAATCACTTTTACTGGTTTAGTGTTCCGGAACGAAGCGGCAGACCGACTCGAATATAACGGTTACCAGGGAGAGCCTTCATTTAACAAATTACCCCAAAAAAAAGTAAACATAATACTTAAAGAAAATAACCGGTTTAATAGAAAAGTATTTTTGGATTACTGAGACAGTTGGGGAACTCGCTAGGCACGCTCAAAGCCAACCCCAATCATACGATCTCTACATAAACTTCACCGCGACATCTATCGTTAACTTTTTACAATCTTAATAGTTAAAAGCTATTCATTTGGTTGATGAAATAATTAATTGTCAATTTGAGACTGCAGAACAATAGAGTGCTTGATGTAGGATGTGATTTTAAATGCTGTAGACTCACTACTTTGGCCACCTTGGGACCGTAGCCCCAATAGGACTACAAAATGATTTTGGTACTATTAAAATTTAAAATAAACTTATGAAATGCATTAACTATGCTCAAAAATCGACAAACGAGGTTGTTTAGAGATGATTACATTATGTACTTACCAAAGAGGAGATTTTGATTCTCTATCTACCGGATGTGTTGTGCTAATCAATGATACGTTTTTGAAAAACATTAACTAAATATACACTGCTTAACAATTGTTTTCATGTTCCAGAAAATCAAGTCAGCAATACGGAGAAGTCAACCAATTGGGTGGAGTTTTTGTAAACGGCAGACCTCTTCCTAACGCAGTTCGTCTGCGTATAGTCGAATTGTCCCAAGTCGGGATAAGGCCTTGCGATATTTCCAGACAGCTCAGAGTTTCCCACGGCTGCGTGTCCAAAATTTTGGCCAGATACCATGAAACGGGTTCCATTCTACCCGGAGCTATAGGTGGATCCAAACCTCGGGTGACGACGCCCAAAGTAAGTACGATAAAAATCTCAAAAGTAACTTTACGCACCTGTTAGCTACAATATTTTTTCTACTAATTTTGTCAAAACTGTTTTAATTGTTGTTTTCTTGAAGTGTCGTAGGAAAAAACATTACCATGCATTTAATTTGTTTTCTTCATTGCAGGTGGTGGCTTACATAAAAAAATTGAAACAAAAGGATCCCGGAATATTCGCATGGGAGATACGAGATCGTCTTCTCTCCGATGGCGTATGTGACAAGTACAACGTACCTTCAGTGAGCTCCATCAGCAGGATACTCAGAAACAAAATAGGAACTTTAGTGCACTCACAACCTTACACCCATCCTTCTTACAGCACTATATACCCAACGTATTCATATCCCCAACAGAAACTATCACCGCCGCCATCACAGAGACACGGTACAACCCATTGTTGGCCGAGTTCGCATTCAGTGACTGATATTTTAGCTGGAGTTCAAGCTGCCAGTTACAGAAGATCTCACGGGAATCACCATCAAGGACCACCACCTTTACCAGATTTGCTGGCTGGCGTCCAAGCGGCAGGGTACAGAGGATCACACGGTAACCCCCCTGCTCCACCTTTACCAGATGTGCTGCAACCAGGAGCGTCACCCACCGGGGTAGATCATTTCTCCCAAAACTACAATTATTACATGTATTTTCAGTCTAGTAATACAGCGGCTATGCACATGGTGAACGGTATCAATGGCGGCATGGGGCCGCTTCCACTGGCAGGGTCGCAAATGTGAAAAAGGAAATACAGGGAGCATCAATGGTACTCTTAAAATATGTTTGTTATTGTAAAAGATATAGTGTATAACGGAAATAGTGGTGGTAGGTATATAGTACGTTCAATTTCAGTTGGCCTTCTATCCATATATCTAATTAGCCTTCTTCTGTCCATCTTTGGATATAAGCCTCCCCAAATCTTTTTCCTATTATTTATCATTATCTTAATTTGCTTAAAAATTTGATATTGTAATGGCTGGGCCAACTGAAATGGTCGTACTTTCTTTGTTATTTTTTATAATAACTTACGTTCGGTGATTTGTATTATTGCTGCACCTTGTATTATATATTTTGGACTGTGTATATATATGTTAAAAAAGTTATTTATTGTAAATGGTGTTCATTTATATATATATGTTTGCTTTAAAAGCTTTAAATTATTTTAAATTAATTACGAGGAGTTTTCAGAAAATATGTATTATTGAAAAAAATTGTAATTGTGTAAATAGCATTTTTTTATTGTTTTTTGTAAAAATTCTATAAATACATCAGCTGTTGCGACAGAAAAATTAAACAATAAATACTTAAAGAAACATGTTTACCAAAACATAAAAAAACAAAAATTTTCACAAAAGGATGTTTTTTTATGAACACACCTCGTATTTGTAAATAATTATAAGTATAATTAATATTAAATATAAAACGAGTGTTAGATATTTTACAGATATTATTACAAAAATTAAAACAATTATACAGAGACCTCCAATATTAAGAAATTTTATTTACGGGTTATTTAACAAGTTTGTTTTTTCATCACAGCGTCTTTTAAAATTTCAGCTTTGGTCTACATTTTTTGATATAACAATGTACCTAAAAAGTTTATCAGAATTTTTAATCTGTCAAAATACGTATTTTTTTATAATTATTTATACCTACAATAAAGAGCAAAAATATTAATATACAAACTATATTCCTATTCCCAATACAAAAATGAAAGGCTTATTTAAATGTGATGTAGAGGGCGTTCTACGATGAAAATTTGATTTGGTAAATAACGAACACTCAATATACAGGATGACTGGATAATAAATTAATAAAATAAAGCTTTATTGACATTCATAATTAAACTGTGTTTGTTTTTGTCTAGTCACCTTGTATATATTTTTTTAAACGAATATTGTGAAGTACTATTACTACATTGTATCCAAGTGCAATTGATAGTCAGTAAAGTTTGTTATAAAATTTTGTGTTTTTATTTCTATTTCATGAATCCCTTCTGAAAAAATATTAAAATTCAAATTGGCAATGAACAAACTAAACTTCTTGACCTCTCTGCTAGCAATTTTAATTTTTGGTACAGTTTTGGAATGTATAGGTGTAGAACAACGAAACGTACATTTCCAATTTATGATATAATAATGTGAAGTGGACCAAAAACACTTTAGAACGTGGATGAAAATGACTGAACGGTTTTCCATTGGGAATTTTTGCCAAAACTGACATGCCAATTTAAAAATACCTGTAAGAAATTGACTATTTAAACATTCAATAGGCTGAGTAAGAAATTAAATATTTTAAATTGATTACTGAGCTAATTTTAAAGAATTCTTTAAGCTTTTTGGTTACACACTGGCGATGCAACTTTAACGATGAAATTAATTACCTTTATCAATGTTTTTTTTTCACCATGGATTTATGAGGAAAAATATTTTCTCCCAATGAAAATGTAATAGATTTGTCACTGACAAAGATTATGGTCTAAAAATAAATTAAGAAGGATGTTTCAGGTGGATTTGTAAGTGTATATGTGGATGTTACGTGATCGCAAACATTTGGTTGTTTTAATCATTTACTTACCCTCGGTAATTTAAGAATTTTCCACTATCTGCATATTATATTATTCTTACTATAATAGTATGTAAGTGATTAGGTATATAAAAGGTGGGTTGAGTTTAAGAAAGAAATAAAAATGGAAATCTTAGTTTATTAGTTAATTTATTTGTAATATTATTGTATGTTTTGTTAAAATCATTTATTATGTATAGTTAATACATACAATTAAAAATGGAAACTACTATGTTCTAGTAATTTCATATGTGTATATATACAGTGTGGAAATGACTTATGGAATAAAATTATTTGTGGGTTAGTTTAAAAGATTATACAAAAAAGGCTGGGACCCGTAACTTTGAAATTCAAATGTGAGCTTTTTAAACATCGTCCATGATCTATATTTTTAATGAAACACCCTTTATGTTTTTACTTAACAATACGATCTCAATGAACTATACCATGTAGGGTCTATTATGAATTGTAGAGGGTGAAACTTTGAACCATCTTGTGGGATCAGCAGTAGAGTAATCTTAGGAAAACTAATGGAAGAAATGGAGAAGGAAAAATCCAAGTACTAGAATCACCTGGAAGGACTGAGGCAATCTAAGATACTACTGGGGAACTATGACCAGAAGAGATCTCTTAGCTGCCTCAGCCTCAGTAAAAAAGGCTCCGAATTCTAACGGGAATATTAACCGGGCATTGCCGGTTAAGAAGCCACATGAAGAAACTAGGGTTAGTAGATAAAGCAAAGTGCAGATTCTGTGAGGAAGAGGATGGAACCTCAATACACATACTCTTAGAATGCCCTGAATGCTCCGAATTCTAACGGGAATATTAACCGGGCATTGCCGGTTAAGAAGCCACATGAAGAAACTAGGGTTAGTAGATAAAGCAAAGTGCAGATTCTGTGAGGAAGAGGATGGAACCTCAATACACATACTCTTAGAATGCCCTGCCTTGCAGAATTCTAGGGCTAGATACCTAGGAGCACATGAAATAGAAGAAGCCCGACGATGTCCTAAACTTCCTCAGGAAAATAGGACTCGAAGAGCTGCTATAAATCTGAGAAAACATCAGAACATGGCAAGTAAGGGGGAAAACAATAGATCCTATAGGTCGCAATGTAGTTATCACCCCTAATTTATACATACATACATACATTGTAGGGTCTATTATGAATTTAACAGGGTGAAACTTTGAAAATATTTATAATTTTGTTGAAGATAGCATAAAATTGTGAAAATAATAATGTTACACACTTTAAATAATGGTTTTATTTTTAATTAGCTGAATGCAGACCTCAAATTTCTTCACTAAGTAATCAATATTTTGGGTTTTGTAAACATTTTTTGTCACGAATAGGTAAAAACTGTATAGATGACTATGCCAATATAATTAAACTAAATCGGTAAATAATGTCTGTCAGTTGTTGATGTGTTGACATGTAAATATCGTAGTTGTCAATTCCTAATCAAAAAGTAATGTCTTGCGAAGTAATAATGAAGTATTTAAATGAGACTTAACGGATTGAAATTTTAATGATGATTGGTTAAGGCAATATTTGCAGTAGTCAAGTTGAATAAGTGGCAAACTTATTTAACCAGAGGTATCCTCAGTTGCCTAATATTTCATAAGGTACTGTGTCTAAAATTCATGCACAATTTAGAGAACTTGGACATGTCAAACTATTAAAGAGAAAACCGCACTTCGTTGAAGATGATGTGAAAGTGGATATTTTGTTAAGTGCCGTGGACACTACAAAATCAAGTTCACGTCAAATTTCTCGTCAAAATAATGTGAGTCACACAACTGTCCAAAGGTTTTTTCATAAAGAAAAACTTCATCCATATAAAGTGCTTTTACTTAAAATAATTAGGACAATTTTTAAATGTCACTGTCAAAACCATTTATCTCAAAAAGACAATACAAGCGTACAAATGCGTCAAACGTTTTGACAGTAGCTAAAAAAATGTAAAAAATATGTACTAAAACTAAACTAAAGGTTTTTCTTTATATATACATGCCAGACTTGCGTGTATCATCCTGTACATTTAAATTTATGTTTAAAAAGGTCACATTTGAATTTCAAAGTCGACGGGTCCCAGCGTTTTATATAATCTTCTAAACTAACCCCACAAATAATTTTATTCCATATAAGTGGTTTTCACACTGTATGTTTTTGATTTATTGTGGCCCAAATTTCTTATATCTACTAGGTATAAAATACACTTTAATTGACGAAGTAGGTAGACGTTCGTTTTCTGATGCTCGAACACAATTTTTTGTTGAAATTAATAAACTCGAGATGCCGCCGATTCCAAAATAATTTCGTACATCAATTTAAGACATTTCTGTTTTTTATTAGCCACGTAAGTTATCCAATAAATCCTTCAACTGGTAACCGATCTTGATTAGTACAAACTAGACAAGATGACAGAATGACGTGCGCGTAAAGGTGGCGTACGGTATCTAACCCGCCTTGTCTATCAGTCTGGGCATACCGTGACAAGTTGTCACGCTTCGCTGAAAGGCTTCGCCCCGATGCAACCACGTGCATCGATTCCTCTACTCAGATGTATTTAAAAATGCTCGAGAATCCGTCACACTTACTAGTTACGATCGCAAATAGAAGACGTCTTGCCTTGTAAATTACAAACGGGACATGAAATGTTTCCAAAATTGCAGTGAAAATGTCATTATTTATCATCATTTTGCTAACGGCTAAATGAATAAAACAAACCGGCTTACCTAAATGCAAACTTTTAAGTAATCGGACTTTTTTCGTAAATGAATTTTATTTGCTTGATATAATAGTTAATAAAGTAAAATGGTCGTAGAGTCAGCTTAATGTACAACTCGAGTGAGAACTAAAAATTAAGGAAATTAACATTTTTTCCCTCAGAGTAATAAGTAAACATAGAGTAGGCATATTCCTTACTACTTGTCGTCGAGAGATTTGTTTACCAGCAGAGCATTGCCAGACATTGTGTTTTGTAAGTACAAAGTAGGAAACAAAAAGGTAATAGTATAATTTACAGCAATTTTATTTGACTTTTAAGAGGAGACTTTTAGTCAGAGAAAATATTGTTTTATACATTTTAATATTCACTTTCTTCTGCACCAATTATATCAAATATCCACACCGAAAATTTGGCATCAGTGCCTTTTTTTGTTATTGTCTAGAGGTGATTAGCGCTTTGTTCAATTTTTCCTGAATTTTGTGTATTTAAGTGAACTTTTTAAAGTAACCTATCATCGGTAAGTTATTCACTTCATTGGCGTAGAATTAGCAATTTCAATTAAAATTTATTACAAATAAGAAAATCAAATTAATAATGAAATACATATTATATCCTTTCTTTTTGTTTTTTTTATATAATTAAAAGAATTATTTTTAATGTGTGTTTATTATTTAACTAACATTTATGTATTACGGTGATACTCTAACCAATTACACGTCACTGTACGGCTGTGTTTACTTACACCTCTAGATGTCAATATCTCTCTCAATTATCCCAGACAGCAGAGAATATTCTGACAAGGTGACAATATTCTTTTTTGAGAATATTCTGTAAGAATATTTATAGAATTTTCCAAGAATATCCTCGTCTAGAAAAAAATGTTTCAAGAATATTCTGTGAACATTGTTACAGAACATAAATGTATAACATCCTTTAAACATTTATAGAATATTCTAAATAATATTTCGTTTCAATACAAATAAGGTTCGTTTTATTAAATTTATAATTTGTTAATTCTCAAAATTTTTTATGCTAAAAATATTTACAAGATGTACTAGAATATCCTGTCGAATGTTTTGAGAACATTCATAGGATATTCGAAACTGTCCACTTCGTATTTTCTTAGAACATTTTGGGAATGTTCTTAGCATCTTGATAGAATATTCTGAGAATATTACAACATTCTTTAAGAATGTTTTGAGAACATTCTATGGACGTACTTGTGCTGTAGGGGATAGGTTCATTGCTATTGACTACAAACTGTATGTTATTGTGTTGTTGTGGCACCTCTATGTTTACTTATTACTCTGAGTTTTCCCCCTTTTATGATATTTCAAGAGGTTTTAATAAATTGTGTTTAGCTCAGTAAAAGCGGACGAAATGTTATTATGCAGCTAGTTAATCATGATATTTTTGAAATAAATGTTTCTTATACTTCAACAGTCAAAATAACCGAAGTACACCATTAATATCTAATTTTCTATAGTGGAGCAGTCGGGCAGTATTTATCCCTTAATACAAATATTTATTTCCCTGCCTCTGCTTTAACGTGAAAAAAATATCAAATAAACAACTCTTATAAACATATTATAACTGTATATAGAAATATTTTAAGCGCAATATATCATCGAAATCTTCTCTGTAACCCACCGATGTCATTGTCACATCTTGAACACGCCTACTTCCTTTTGTCCATCATCTGGCGCGATTTCTTTTTATCTGAATACCGACAATACCAAAGAATAACCTAATTAGATCACACATTTTATTATGCAGTGTTAATGACAACAAAAAACCATTTATACGATTTGTAAATTATGGCAAAAGCAGACGAACATTTTGAAAACTATTTTAAAAATAAACATTAATCAATGAAACCAAAAAAGTTGGTCCCGTTAATAAAACACTTATTGTACTGTTTTTCTTTCATAGACACTTCAGCACCTTCAAAAGATTCGGTGGCGTTTTCTCTCAATTAAAAAAGCAACTAATGAAGAAACAAATAGCAGTATCTCTTCAGATCTTTTGTGTACAAAGGCGCCGACTGTCACAGGCATTTTTTAATTTTGTCACAGGAAGTTTTAGTGGGTTGTTCATCAAACTAGTGACAGGCGATATTTGACACGCCCCGGGCTTTGCCTGCCTCATGTTGAAGCTTTTATTTTATACCTTAACTTTGGTACATCAAAAGAAACAGTTTATTTCAATAATACAAGGTATATTAAAAAAATATTTAAAGTTTGTTCAACAATATAGTGCCTACAATAAAAGGGGACTGATGGTGATAATAAAATTCTTAGGTACTTTTATCTCAGATATTGGCAAGTTTGGGTAAAGAATGCAGGTCAGGATTAAATTTGCAAACATAATTTTTTAATAGAAACGCATATTAAAGGATATTCACAAAAAATTTAAATATGTTAATATATCAATTCAATTTCACTATCACTACCGTCGTCTACATTAATTAAGGGGTTCTATGTTATTATGAAATGCCCTGTATGAATCCTCTACTTTTATAACATGGTTTATTATTGGTCTTTTCCAACAATTAGCGTCTGGGTCATCTATATTTTGCCGGATTAATGCAATTACAGAAGGACATAATGTAGGTATAGTATTTTGGGTTCGCACTTTGTTCTTTAGTTTTCTCCACATATGCTCAATCGGGTTGAATACCTGTATGTCCTTTGGATGCTGCAATTGTGTCTTCTGTATGTTAAATGTCCTTAGAACCTCTAAAAGCTGCGTTTTTTATATCCTTCTTCAAAGTACATGTTGTTTTGGAGCATAAATTCCTGGATTTCCGCTTTTGTATATGAAGAGCTTGGAATTTTCTTCAATTGGCGACTTTGGTAACTGGCATTGTCCATAACTATGACACTATGCGGGGGAATATTTGGCAGTAAAGTGTTTTCGAACCAATCTTCGAATAATTCGGTTGTAGTATCTTGGTGGTAATCCAACGACGAATCTTGAATGTTCTTCGCCGAATGTTCTTCCAGAATATTATTTCAAATATTTACTTGGAATTTTCTTTAGATATTCTTTTAACTATAAAAATATTATTTCAGCTTATTATTTTATTCTAGTAATATTATTCATAAAATGTTTTAAAAATATTATTGAAGAGCATTCTAAGAGTAAGTTTTAAGAATGTCATTAGAATATTCGCTCAGAATATTACATGAATATTTGTTATATATTACTGGAACATCATATAAGTATTCTTTAGAATATTCCAGAATATTATTTCAAATATTTACTTGGAATTTTCTTTAGATATTCTTTTAACCATAAAAATATTATTCCATCTTATTATTATATTCTAATAATACTATTAATAAAATGTTCTGATAATATTATTGGAGAAAATTCTAAGAAAAGTTTTAAGAATATCATTAGAATATTTGAAGCTTCTATGAATATAATTTTAACCATAAAAATATTATTTCATCTTATTATTATATTCTAGTAATATTATTCATAAAATGTTTTAATAATACCTATTATTGGAGAGCATTCTAAGAATAAGTTTTAAGAATGTCATTAGAATATTTACTTTGAAGCTTCTATGGATATAATTTTAACCATAAAAATATTATTTCTTCTTATTATTATATTCTAGTAATATTATTAATAAAACGTTTTAATAATAGGTTTGTTCCAACCAAGCAAAGAACCGTTCTAGAACGGTAATATTACCACTCACAAGACCAAATTAGTGCACTGCGCAACTCAGTACACCACTGCGCACAAAAATTACTATTTTAGAACGGTTCTTTGCTTGGTTTGAACAGACCTAATATTATTGGAGAGCATTCTCAGAATAAGTTTTAAGAATGTCTTTAGAATATTAAATCAGAATATTTCATGAATATTTGGTATATATTACTGGAACATCCTATAAGTATTCTTTAGAATATTCTTTAAAATATTTACTTGGAACTTTCTTTAGATATTTTTGTAACCATAAAAATATTATTTCATCTTATTATTATGTTCTAGTAATATTATTCATAAAATGTTTTAATAATATTATTGGAGAGCGTTCTAAGAATAAGTTTTAAGAATGTCATTAGAATATTTACTTTGAAGCTTCTATGGATATAATTTTAACCATAAAAGATATTATTTCATCTTATTATTATATTCTAGGAATATTATTCACGCAAAATGTTTTAATAATATTATCCTAGAACATTCTGAGAACAATTTTTAAAAATGTCATTAGAATATTCATGGAATATTCGGTATATTACTGGTACATCCTATAAATATTCTTTAGAATATTCCAGAATATTCAACTTTCGCACCTTATTGTAATATTTTGAGAACGTTTGTGCTATTTGGGACTGTTCCATCGGTCCATCTTTTTGCCGGTGTATCGTGGATATCATACCAGGTCTCATTCAAATGGATTATTGGTCTTTGTAAAATCCTGTAATCACTTATAGCAGTCAAATATTCAAAACGCCATTGCCTAATCCGTTGGGATTACATAATAACTTGCCATTTGTCAATTTTGCAGTATTTGTAACCTAGTTTGGAAAAAAGTGTCCATAGGTTTCCAATTGATATCCTTATCTCAGTGGAGCTCCTTACTCTTGTTTGCAATGATCTGATAGTAGGCACCAAGTTTTCTTCGTACATAGAGTAGAAAGTTCTTCTTATCAAATCTTTATCACCGTCATCAGTGGTTCTGGAAACACCACTATCGTTTCGTTTTCGTCTCGGATGAATTGGCCTCGAAATGTGAACTCTCACTGATGATTCCGGTATCCCTGTTAAATCGCTGGTTTCTCTTACAGCAGGAGTTAAAAGCCCAAAACCCCTTGGGACCAGCTTCTAATGAACATGTCTGATGATTTATTCAGCATCAAGGTATAAAACTCGTCGTCGAACAGGAACAGTAATACAGGGCACCACTGATGCAGTTTCCCAAGGACGAAACATTTTCCACAAAAATTATCAAACAGCAAAGACTAACTCTCACTACGGGTACACAAATATAAATGATTATACAAATACAAGAACCGATCCTGTGTGCAAATTTTGTCCATAAGCAATAAACCGTGACAGACGATCGCAATAAAAGTGGTTTATTACCATCAGTCCCCTTTTATTGTAGGCACTATATTGTTGAACACATTATACCAATAGAGCTGACTGAATCAAGCTTGACAATAAGTGGATTACTGATTTGTGCAAGTGTAATCTTGGGTTATTTTTTTAATAGATGGTGTGAGATGTAGATACCTTGTTTAAAATTTTTATATAAACGGTATTCGTTATATGAACGAAATCTACTTCAGTATTCCATTTCTCCATTTCTGTTGCTAGAATTTTTCCTTTGCTCTATTTGTTCATTACCCACACCTCTGAGGCCTTCATTACCCTTGATTTCTAGATTTACCTCGACTTCCATTCTTTTGTATTTATATATTATGTTTGTTTGAAGTTTATTTTTAGCCTGGCTTGCAACTTCTTCAACTTGGTCAACCGCAAAACATTACCTATTCTATTCTCTATTCTATTCTTCTGGGGTGCGTTTCATGCATGTACTGGAGCTCTAGGCTCATTGTACCCCCCTGAAGTAATCATACCAGGTTCGTTTCCTTCATGTATTCTAGAATGTCCCTGATATTCGCTTTCACGATTTCCTCTGGCTCAGGAAACTGAATGCCAAAGTGTCTCTGTCTAAGCCACTTAAGGCTCGGACAGTGACATATTACGTGAAGAGGAGTTTCGTCTTCCTCACCACATTTTCTGCATAATGGGTCCTCAGCGAGTCCTATTATGTTCATGTGTTTTCGGAGATGGCAGTGTCCTGTAAGCAGTCCCACTGCCTTTCTCAATTGGGTTCTACTTAGGCTGAGTAGTTCTGTAGTTTTCTCCCTGGATGGACCTGTTATGAATAATCTGGATTGCCTGAGTCCAGGCAGTTCCATCCAGAGTTTCTTATGTTGTTCCCTTAGTCGTTCCTCTATTATTTCCCTTACATGTTGGTATGAGACCCCACATGTGGGAAGAGGTCCGATCAGGGTTCCTTCTGAAGCCTCCCTGGCTAGGAGGTCAGCTTTTTCATTTCCAAGAATCCCTGTGTGTCCTGGTACCCATTCAAGGATAACCTTGTGGCGTTTTGCCAGTTCAGCTACAGTTCCTTGGCAGTGCTTCACTGTTCGTGACGCAGTGTGCACGCTCTCTATTGCTTTGAGAGCTGCTTGGCTATCACTTCTGATCCTGACAGTCCTGTTAGGGACTGTCTCGCTCAGGATGATTTCCGAGCATGTATTGATGGCAACCACTTCAGCTTGCAGGATAGTCTCTACTGAACCCAGGTTGAGACTATACGTCTTCCCTGTATTTTCATTGTAGATTCCAATCCCAGTGCTGGTGCTTGTTTTGGATCCGTCTGTGTACCAAACGGATTCATGTTGTTTCCTAATCTTGGTACGAGCCTCGTCCCTATCCGGAATGTGAACCGTATATGGTTTGGAAAGGTCGTAGCAGATAGGTGTTCTATCTGAGGGCATGCTCAGTAATTGATTATGTTCAATCTCTTTCGAGATTGTGGAATGGTACCTAGGGATCGCCCTGCCCCATTCGTTGTTTATTTTCAGCCTGTAAGCAGCTGCCAGTGCTTCCCTTTCCACAATAAGATGTAGTGGAGGTAGTCCCAGCATAGCTTCCAGGGCCGCCGTGGGCGTTGTTCTCATCGCCCCGGTTATGGCTAGACAGGCTACTCTCTGTACCCTGCCTAGCTGTCTAGATGCTACTGAGCATCTCGCTTTATGCCACCACACAACAGAACAATAGGTTATGATAGGTGCCACCACCCTCGTATAAAGCCAGTGCATCATACTGGGTTTAAGCCCCCACGTATTGCCCACAGCTCTTCTGCATGCCCAGAGAGCTCTTAGGCCTTTATCTGTTGTGTTTCTAATGTGGTTGGAAAGGGTTAGTTTGCTATCTAGGGTTACCCCTAGGTATTTGACTTCCCCTTTAAACTTTAGCGTTTGGCCCCACATACGAAGTTCCCTCAAGTCAAGGTTCCTTCTGAGGGTGAACGCTATCACGGAGGTTTTTGCCGGATTAGTTGACAATCCCTCTTGTCTGCACCATTTTTCGGTAATCCTCAGTGCCAGCTGCATTCTCTCGGACACAGTGGCCCCGAATCTACCGTTTACAACTATGCTGACGTCATCAGCAAAGGCTTGGGCATAGATACCCTCGTCATTGAGTCTACAAAGGAGCTCGTCAACCACCAGGTTCCACAGAAGAGGAGATAACACCCCTCCTTGCGGACACCCCTTAGTGGCTGAGACCATCCTCGTCTCCCCAAAGAGCGTACCTATTATTGTTCTTTCCCGTAACATATTACCAGTCCATCTTACAATGTCCTGTTCTATGCCACGGTTCTGCATGGCCCTAAGTATGGAATCGAAGGAGGCAACATTAAATGCCCCTTCAATATCCAGAAACGTACCTAGGGCTATCTCTTTATTTAAGAGTGCCTGCTCCGCTTTCAGGAGCAGCTTATGTACCGCGACTTCGCAGGACACCCCACTCTTATACGCAAACTGGTTTCGATGCAGAGGTTTTACCCTCAAAGCACCGTCCCGTAGGTACCTGTCCACCAGTTTTTCCAAAGTTTTAAGAAAAAAGGAGGTCAGGCTGATAGGTCTGAAGGAGCCCGTCTCAGCATACGTGGCCTTACCAGGCTTCGGTATGAAGACTACTCTTCCAGACCTCCAGTTCATAGGGATATAGCTCAGTGCCAAGCTAGCCCTGAGTAGTCGGCACATTGGTCCCTCGATGATTTCCCTGCCCTGTTGCAACAGTGCCGGGAAGATACCGTCTGGTCCCGCGGCTTTGTATGGGTGAAAGGATTTTATCGCCCATGCAAGTCTGGTTCTGTTCACGATTTTGTTGGCAAGGGCCCAGCTGTCCTTGGATGCCCTCCTACGGAGTGCCCCTGACAGGATGTGCCCCTGCTCCGTGACAGGTTCACATCCCGGGAAGTGTGATTTTAGAAGAAGATCTAAAGTCTCCTCACCGGTCGTTGTGTATTCCCCTTTTTCATTCTTCAGAGATCCTACCCTACCCATGGTGTCCCTCTGGAGAGTTTTTCTCAGCTTGGAGCATTCTGGAAGGCTGTCAATGTCCTCACAGAATTTTCTCCAAGAGTTTTCTTTGGCTTTGCGAATCGCATAACCATATTCTCTCCTTTTAGCCTTATAGGCTTCCCAGCCATTTGTTCTTTTGGCCAGGTTGAAGAGTCTTCTCACTTCTGTCCTGAGACTCGAGAGGTCTTTGGTCCACCATACAGTGTCCCTATTAGCCCTCTTCCTTTTCTCTGGGCAGTTTCTGTTATAGGCCTCCATAAGACCTCCAGTCAGTTGTTCTGAGAGGAAGTCTATTTCAGCCTCATTCTTTGGGGCTGGGAGGCATTCGCTTAGACCCTGCTCAAGGTGCTCCCTGAAGGAGTCCCAATCACAGGTTCTAGGGTTGCGATATGTGACCTCCTCCTTCCCCGTTTCACAGGTTAGGTTGTAGAGGACATGCCTATGGTCGGACATAGACATCTCCCTAGAGACATGCCATCCGTCCACCCACCTGCACACCTCTCTTGTACCTACTGTGATATCAATGACCTCCTCCCGCGATTCAATCACAAAAGTGGGGTCATTCCCAACATTAGCCACTTCTAGATTATTGCAAGCAATGTATTCCAGAAGTGACTCCCCTCTTGAGTTAATGTCTGTGCTCCCCCATATGATATGGTGAGCATTGGCGTCGCACCCCAGAAGGAGTTCGATCCCTTTGTCCCTACAGTGTGTAACCAGTTCTCTCACCTCTTTGGAAGGAGGGGGACCTGATTGGTCGTACGGTAGGTATGCCGAGCCAATAACAATCTGCCTCGACATATTATTTCTTTTAATCTTGACTGTAATTGCCACTAGGTCTCCTGTGCACAGGTCCCATTGTGGAAAAACATCAAGATTTCTCTTAGCTACTATACATGCCCGAGGGTGGCCATTCGTCGAATAGATCAAGTCGTAGCCTCCCGCGCATGGTAGCCCTTTGACCGCTCTCCCAACGACATAGGGTTCCTGCACAAGAGCAAGATCTATGTCTTGTTTGAGTAGACATCTCTGTAGTACAGCCGTGGCTGCCTTACAGTGATGTATATTTGCTTGTATTATTTTTACCACCTTTTCAGGTGGTGTTCGCCCGTCCGGTTTGGGCCTCTTCTGAGTCCCTGCCGGTCTCGGTTTTATGGGCTTCTTAGCCCTCTCGCCTCTTCCGCTGGTTCCTTGCCCCTCGATTGAGGTGCCGGACCCTAACGGAGTTGGTGTCAATACCGGAGCTGGCTGTCCCTCTACGGTTCCACCATCTCCGGTAAGAAGTCTTCGGGCGCGCCCCATCTTTCGACGGTGCGCTCCCGATCTTTTCGTCTTTTGTATGGTATCCATATCTGGTCCCACGAGCAGCTAGGGAAGGGGTGGTCGCCCCTGACAGAGCCCCGCATGCCAGGGGAAGGCTAAATACAATGAGGTTTCGCCCGGTGCCCCAAGGTGACTACCAGTCGCTGCTGATCTTCTGTTCAGCCACGCATCCCCTTGGCCTGGTGTCCCACCGTGAGATTCAGGTTTTTATCGAGGTTGTCTCCTCTTGGTCCAGGTAGTTAAGCCCAGACCCCCGTAACCCTATCCGCGAGACATGGTTACTGGTTTTTCGGTTCGGTCAATGGACCTCGCCGGCATCGTGTACCCCTGTGCAATCCCTTAGCCACGACACGACAGCTGGGAAGGGGTGGTTGGTCCGCGGTGCGACCTTAGGTACGACTCGTCCGACAATCTTGCGGGTTTTACACCGCTCATGCAAGACTCGCCGTCCGTATAGTACGCACAACCCCAGTGTTGCATCTAGCCTGCCATGTTGCAGTGTTAGCTGCTCAAGCAGACCAGATACTTTTCTGGGGGGCCCCTATCCGCCACCTGGGGACGCGCCCGATAGGCTCCAAACCCACGGGAAAACACATTACCTATACTATACTATTTATCATAAAAAATGATACTCCCAAAAGCAATGAAGATGTTTTATTGAAATTAAGTATACTTGTTTAGCCAATGTAATATTACAAATTATCATTTCAGTTTTGCATCAAACCTTTTTTTTTTTAATAATGTTTGGGTCCGCCTTTGTAATAGTCATGTAGATGTCTTTGCATGCTATAAATGAGATGGTTTATGCTAAGACAGAACCTACATTCATATGAGAAGATTACCTTATGCAATTCTTGGTTCCAGTTAGTTTTTTGGCGACACCATTCAAGTCTGTATATTTTTGGCCACGGGTCATGGAAGCACCAAGTGGGGGCGGTAAGATTGTAGCCCAAAACAAATGACAGCAATCACTATTACAGCTACACGAAACCATTCATCAGCTACTGTCGTGAATTAGTGAATTTTAATAAAATAAATTAAAAGCTAGTCTTTACTATGAATTTCCATTCCCAAATTTTTAACAATATACATTTCATTGATAAATTTGATATGAGATAAAACAATTTTTTAATAAATCTACCTCTATATATTGCTCAAACTAATTCACAGCATTCTTTAATTTTGTTTAAAACAAAACTGTTAAGCTCTTATCTAGAAATAATTTTAATAACTATTTTACATTAAATGTTAAATAAATGGCTCTGTAAGCCATAATTATGATACATATTTACCTACTATATTATAAGAGCTTCACATTTAGCGGAAATAACTGCTAATCTCTGCAAAAAAAACTCTTTCAAGACCGATTTTCAATGCAAAGAAACCCAAAATTTTAGGATTGGCAGTTCCCTCACCTGCCTTTTCTCTACATCTTTCTGTATTATCGTCCATTAAAGCTGTAGGCCCAAAAGGTCTTTCTTAGTTCCTCCTATTAAACTAGCTTAATGATCAAGCATTATTCAAAGTACACAAATCACATTACAGTTTGCACTTTATTAAATAGCAGTAACGTTTTACACAAAATCTACATAAAACAATGACAAACACTCTCTACTCTACTAAGGAATTTTAATTCCCTTACAGATTTTCCGTTGCAAATGCTGCAGTTGTTCCATCATTGTTGGTATTCCCAAGGTATATAATTTTATGCCTTTGTCGACATTGAGTCCTTCCTCCTGACACAATTTCTCTATTATTTTTATACCTATTTGCATAAATGATGGCATAAAAGAAAAAAAACACTCTTTTTTAAACAAACCTACATTTATTTGATACCTACATACTGCAAAAAAATCAATTGAGACACTCTTCCACCTCAGTATCTCGAATGCCTAAACTTTGAACATCTTTGTATTCCAATTTATAACACAATACAAACAAAATTAAAAAAAGCTAAATTTTTGGCTCATAAACAATCGAAACACTGAGGTGAATACGATCAAAAGTTTCTTTTTGGAATGTCATACATGGCTCATAGCAGTGTTTAACGATTTAGAGGTAAATTGGACAATAAAATGATAAAATTAAGGAAGACAGCCTTTGGAATTAAAAAGTTGGTAAAGAAAATAAAATTAAAACTAAATTCATAGTAAAAATCCAACAAAACTTGTATATTATATTATTTGAAACGTTCGTTTCCAACTGTTAACGGTTTTGTCAAGAACGATTCAAAATTTCTTTATAAAATGAAACCCCTTGTTTATACTACCACACGTATTACACTACGACGTCAAACTGGTTGCCTATAACGTAAGGGGTTCTTTCCTTTTAACAATGGTCTCAATCCAGTCCAGATACTTCCAATTCAATTTCAAGGATCAGTTAAATTAAAAGAAACGATTTTGTTTGAGAAAAATCTGTTAAGTGACACGCATTACACAGAATACTTAACATTTCTGTTCTCTAACAATAATATTAAAAATTGTATAGAAATGAGACATTCACATCAATTTATTAGAATAACAGTGTTATTTTTGTATTATAGATCTAGATAAATAATTAATATACGAATTTTGGCGTTCCGGACTGACAATTCGCCATTCTTGATAATCGATATGACATCTGGTGGCCATAGGAGAAATCTGGTGACGGGCCATTTTCAAATGTCAGGCACTGATATCGTATTGTTACAAAATAACGTATTATTTAAATTTTTGCAAATTGATTATTACAATTAATGATTACTATCGTGTACCACGATGTAAATGTTGGGTTATAAAGAAACAATTAAGTTTCCACCACTTTCTAAGTCAAAAATTATTGTCGAAACCAATTTGAAAGAACTTTTTTTAGCAACAAAATATTCTTTCTACAAAACACTTTCAATATACCAAACAGAATCTGTCTATCTGGGAATTGAGAAACTCAGTTCACATGAAATGAGAAAATACAAATTAAATATCTTTACTGAATCAAATTGAACTGGGAATAAGCTGAAAATTGTTGCAAAAGGAAAGCTTTGTTTATTTACCAACTTTAAATCCTTCACAACTGCGACAAAATGTACACTTCATTCTGAATTCGAGTAACAGGGCCTCTAATACTATACATTTAAAATCGATTGAGTATTATAAGCTTAAAAGAAAAAGAAATTTCATATTTTACATAAAAATAAACATACAACTTAAAAATTACTGACACAGCAACACACAAGACCCTATAAAAAATAAATTATAAAATTTTTAATTTCTACAAAGTAAAAATAACGTACTGTATAATATACATTATTCAACAAATATATATATACTCTTGTGTGTTACAAAATGTTTAATAATTATTTATACAAATAAAATCTTTATTTTACATATTTTGTGCACATTGTTTTTTGATCCTACAAATTATTCTATAAATAAAAAGAGATATGTTTTAAAATATATTAACTATTGGACAATGTAAAATTTTCAATATATTTAACTTGGTAGCATAATAACCAATCTGTATTTAATAAAACAGGATCCAAAAACAAGGCGAACCTAGATTATATTGTGCATTAAAACGAAAAAAAATTGTAAATAAAATATCTATATCTTATCTAAAGTTTGGTATTACGTAACAATGATCCTTATAATCTTAGATATGATATTATGGAATAGGTGATATCTCTCAGAAAGTTTATTTTGATAACGATCCACTAAGATAACAATTTAGCAAACATTCTAATTTTTGTTTCAAAAGAAAATATAAAAAAATTAATTAAAAGATACATTTGCTGTTTTGTTCACAATTACATATAAGAAGTGACATTTGATATATTTTTGATCTGAAATTATAATTCTATTATTGTTCATGAATATCAGTGTTTCTTTGTAACAAATTGTTTAAATAAGTGAATTTAAACAGTAAAAATATGTCCCAAATGGTATTTGTCACAAATCAAACTTAACTAAATTTATTTTACAAAAAATTTTGTTAAACCTTGGATTAGTTATGTTTGAAAACGCAAAGTTCCTTTCACCATAGAAAAAAGGTTCAGATAAAATTATTACAAAAACTCAACTAATTATTTTGAGCAAAGCATTTAAGCTAACCCAAATAACAATTTGATGGATTTGTCTTTAAGTGATCAGTCAAACTTTTTCTACCTACTTGGTTTTGGAACAATCTAACTCTAACTATTTATGTAAATAAAAGTGAAGGCCTATTCATAGAGATGAACCCGTCTTGTAAAGACTGCTCAATTATTTAATGAAACAATGAAAATCTTTCCCAAGTGGCATTACTTAAAAATATTCTTATCTATGCAAAACATCTATTTGAACAAAAAGCCTGTCTCACACAAACCTAAGAAATAGAAATACTCCACAATAAAAAACAAAATTTTAATTTTCTTGAAATACTTGAAATTAAAAAAAATATTTGGCAGAACACCAAACAAAACTTGTAAATCAGAAGATGAAATTTATTGTACTAACCCTTACTCTGTGGAAGTCAATCTTACTAAGAATATTAAAAAATGAAACTTTCTACCAAAACATTCACTTTTATTAAATTGGACGGAGCATCTTTAAGAAAATTTTGGTTAGTAATATAGACCTATAATAAGCAGCTTAAAATGATATGCTAAGACTAAATCAATTAAATTTAAGAATTTTATTACTTCTCTGGCCATAAATCAGCATTAGTAGCAGAAAAATAAAACAAATAATAAACAAGTATCAAGTACAAAAAGATAAAATAATAATTGTAGTACTTACATAATATGAATACTGTTTTAACAATCTCTAATGATCAATATTTTAAAAAATATTTTCTGAAAAGACAAATTGGTCAAATTTTAAGTAAATTTAGTCAACAGTTGTATAACAAACATGTAATGTAACAAAACACCATTATTACTCAAGTAGAATGGATGGTTAACTAGAAAACTTATTTTACTAGCTTAGATTAAAGAAGTGGATATTATTAGGTACCCAAGGAGAAAGGTTCAATGATAAAATGACATTCAACACTCCAGAACATCCATTTAGACACTATTATAGTTTTGGGGACAGTGGAAGAAGGATTTTTTGAGATCCAAAAGAAGGTAATGTGTACTCTTTACTATGTACTACAATATCCAAGACTCACAGTTGTTTATGACAAAAGAATATTGTTATAAGTACATACATATAAGAATATAATCTTTAAAAAGTACACACACAAATTTGTTATTCTGTATAATTAAAGTTCAAGTGATTGTATTCCTGAATCTTCTTAACTGCCACAAGTATTACTGTTTTTTTTATCACCTGAACCAATTTTCTTTTAGTCACACCACCATTTGGGAAATTTTACATAAAAAATTATAAAAATTTGAGTGAAACCAACTATACATATTTAAAAAAAATTGAGCACTGTAACTAAGCTTAATGATAAACTGAATAATATCCAAGAGACAACATTAAATTCTGATAAATTAAATAAAATAGAGACTTCTCATATCTTAAATCTAAATACAAACCAGTTAAAACTTTTATAACAATGTCTTTTGCTATAAACATTAAAATAAATAAACAAACATCATTTTACTTTAAAACATTAAATGATCTAAGATATTTTTTGTTTCAAATGAAATAAAATGTTTGAATAACTTACCACAGACAAGAAACAGCAAACAATTGTGAATACAGCTGTGGAATAATGATTTGCCACTCAAATATGTATATAATGCTATAGATAGCAGGTTGAAGATTGAACTAAATATGTATTTAACTTTCTTGAATATCCTGGCATTACAAATATTTAGATGGAGCAATGAAATACTGGATATATCACATTTAAAAACCATTTATACTAAACAGCATACCCTTATCCTTTTTAAAAATATCAATCAGATCTTTTTATAAACAGGTGTGGGAAAACGTATCTAACAGAAGTAGTTGAACTTGATGTAGATAGTTTTTTTACCAGGAATTGCTCCAAAAATAAAAATTACCAACAAACATAGTTATTCTAGGGAATTTAACATTAACAGTTGTTTTAATACTTTTGTCTGTGAAGTCTCCCTAATTTCTCCAGCTAGGAACATTTCATCAACAACAGTATATACTTTGTAAAAATTAAATACTAAGTCTAATTCACATACATTGTGGAAATACTCATTCAAGACTTCTACAAAGTTATGTATTGCTTCTAAATAACTAAGGTTATTGTCGTTTACATCCACACATATGCAGAAATAGAGTCCAGCGTAACGTCTATAAACTATTTTGAAGTTGCGAAACTGTAATAAACAATAATAACTAATATAATCACAATATACGTTAATAAACGAACTTAAAAGTACTTGTTGGCACATTACTATGGAAACTATAAATATAATTTATTATCGTACGGGATAGATAATTAATTACCTCTACAAAATTCGTGTGTTTGGCATCTCTAACAGTGACTACAGCATGAACTTCTTCTATTAGTTTTTGTTTTTCGTCGTCATCAAAATTCATATACCATTTGGCTAATCTAGTTTTGCCAGCTCTATTCTGAATGAGGATGAACCGAATCTGTAATAATAAACAGTACCGATTAGAATACGCGTATCTAGTAGGAGGCGTTTTCCTAATACAATTGATAAGAAATATGAATAAAATTGGTAGAAATAAACGCTCTTTATTCAGAATTAAAAACTATTTAGTTACACTTTACCATTGTGGATAATCACTTGAAGAGCGAAACCTCAGATATCCAAAAATTTGTACAATATATTAGAAAAATTACTACTTGTTCTACTTTTGTAGTACACTTATATACATGAAAAGGTCAAACTGTCACTGTCAGATAAGACATTTGACAACCCTAAAGTCATATATGACAAGCCGGTAGTAAGGCGATTTTTCTTGTGTAACCATTATATTTTCTCACTGGCTTTAATGTTATCATTAGCATCAAAATAATAAAATATTTGTAAAATATGATTTCGAACAATGTCGTTGTTAAAGTTTTAATCAATAATTATTAAAAAATCGCCTGTTTGATTACGATTTAAATGGGTGTTTTAATGATCACCAGTATTTGCCTTTACATTAGAATTAGTGTCCTGTGCTAATAATATGTTCTGTGGGATAATCAATTTGACATTTGACACAAGAGTAAATAGGTATAGAAAATATGTATTTGAACTAGTTATTTAGTATTATTAATTATTTATCTA
Source organism: Ophraella communa (assembly GCA_035357415.1). NCBI lineage: Eukaryota > Metazoa > Arthropoda > Insecta > Coleoptera > Chrysomelidae > Ophraella > Ophraella communa. The sequence continues at coordinate 14,709,123 of CM068992.1, forward strand.
GAATTAGAACAAGACGAGCGGATTTAATTGAGAATGTCCAAGGCAGGAGGGACTTCAGGAGGTAGTTTTGGAGAATAAAGTTTGTGTTTTTGTTTAACTGTAATATATATTCATTTTCAGGCAGAGGAAGAAAAAATAAGTTTACAGTTGGAGAAAAAGCTAAGAAAACTTTGGAAAACTTAGCGGATGATGATCCTACATTATTGATGTTCAAAGAATACGCTGGAAGTTTGGACGATAAACATGATAGATATGAAAGAGTAATAAAACTGAGTAGAGATGTTACAATTGAGTCTAAGAGAATCATTTTTTCTCTTCATAGCACCAATGCAGACATGTAAATTTTTATACTATTAATGCCTATTATTTTATTATTTTTGTTTTATTTAGAGAATCCAAACGAGCACAAGTGATTGAAGATGCAGAGAAGCGTTTGAAGACCTTAGTTGATACAACGTTAAGGTCCATAGCTTTAGAATTAGTTGGCCAAGATAGTTACCAATATCATAAAGCTTACACCAATGGAGTACAGGAATTTTTAGAAGCTTGTGCATTTTGTAGTTATGTCAAAGATGAAACAATACAAGATTGGAATACATTGAATACTATGTTCAGCTACAAAACTGATGAAGGTGAAGAATTCAGTTTATTATTACCAAAGGTAGATTATCTTTTAGCGCTAGGAGATTTTACAGGTGAACTTATGAGAAGATGTTTGAATTCTTTAGGAGTAGGTAATATTGGAGATTGTTTTAAGCTGTGTAATATAGTAAGACACATCAACACTGGATTTTTAGGTAATAAAATAGTTTTAGTGTTAAGTGTTTAATCACATTTAGGAAATAATGTTTTAGGACTGAAAGCTCCAGGACACAGAGAACTGTCTAGAAAAGCTTATGTTTTGTGTAGGAGTTTAAGAAAAATGGAACTGGTCTGTTACAATATACAAATAAGAGGTAGTGAAGTCCCAAAACATATGCTACTTAATGTCATTGAATCTGCTGAGGGACAGGCAGATGAAGATGAAGGATTCTATTAATATTTTATTTGTTTAAAATGAATCTCTAATAAAATAGGTTTTTATTTTTGTTACCATATTTTTTTTATTGAACGATTTGTCGTTTGTATTTCTTATAATTGTATTAATTAAATTTTGATAATTTAATGTTTTTATTATTCCTTCTAACCTTATTTTCTGATTATAAAATAAATAAAATAATTCCAAAAAAATATATAAAATTCATAATGATTTTTTCATAACACTTGGTTTACGTCCATTTTAGTTGAGTTATGATGAATTAATATTTTTTTATGTTATATATATCTTTAAATTTCAAGTTGGACATAAGAAAAGTTTTGGGTATTAGGCAACCAACATTACTTGTGCGAGTAACAATCTATAATCAACAGCTATACTTTCAATGGAGTGTTAAACTGATATCCGGTTTCTGGTATTTTATTAAAGTATATTAGCACTACATTGCAAAAATATATTTACAAAATTTTTGAATCAAATATTTTGGGAGAAAACTTGAAATTGAAGAATTCCTAAATGTTTGCAACTTTCACTACAGATACGTCACTAACTCATATATGAAGTAAGCCACTTTATGATTTAGGTGTTTTATGAACTTGTAGCTAATGGCCAGTTACAAAAAGGCCAATCTAATTTGAAGTTTGAAGAACTTTCAAAGTATATGAGTGTTCTGTTTATTTGTCTACAGTTTATAGGCGCTGGACGTTTCAATAAAGTATAAGCATTGTGTTAAATTTTCTTTTAGCTTTAGTTAGCTTTTCTTCACATTTTCTTTTCAAAATTTGAATAATGTCAATATCATATACACCTTGTCCAGTATAAATCTAGTTGCACGTCATCAAAGTGAACTTCGTTCGTTTGCTACTGTCAATCAGTGTGCTTATTCACTGTAAATTTGGTAAATATTGAAAGTCAAGCCCGCAAGTTATTACAAAAGATTAATAAATGCTTTAAAACATCAAGTCGTCAGAACAACACATTTGAAACCGTGTCGCTAGACGCCAGTAAACAACACAAATAAATGACAGAGAGACTTCAAAATTAGAAAAAAATCCATACAATATATCTATAGAAAGTATAAATGAAAGTGAACCAAAAAATACCAACAGACAGTATATATATTTATATATAAAGGACCAATATGGTAGATTTAAGTAAACCAAATTATTTAAATAATGCTTTTTATTATACTTACAAAGCTATAACAATAAATTAAAAATTTAATCAACAACAACAATGACAAAAATGTAATCACTTAGTGGTAGTAAGAAGGAGCGGCTGGTGCAGATACGCTGGAGTAAGACACTTCGGGAGCACTGGAATAAGCAACTTTGTTCAAACTAGATACTTTGATTGGAGCAGCGTAATTTTTGATGGCTGGTTGAGCGTAAGCGGGTTGAGAATAAGCAATGGGAGCTGAGTAACTCACTGGAGCAGCTACTTTGTAGGCAGGTTGGGAGTAAGCTGCTTTGTAGGAAGGTTGAGCGTAACCTTTGGCAGGTTCTTTGTGTACGATGGCATTGAAACCGCTGTGAGCATCTACTGTGTATTCCACGATTCTTTTGGAACCGTCAGCTTCGACTAGGAAGTAACTTCCTTTGACTACATCTCCTTCACGGGATTCTTGATGGTTCTTGATATCACCGGTGTGGGGGTCTTCGACTGAGTAGCCGAAGTCGTAGTGAGCAGGAGCTGAGTAGTCTTCTGAGACGATGTTTTTCTTGTAAACTGGAGCAGAGTAAGAAAGTGGAGCAGAGTATTTGGTGACTTGTGGGGCTGAGTAGGAAAGTGGAGCAGCTACTTTTTCATATGATTGTGGAGAAGAAACGCTGGAATAAGATACTGAAGGTGCGTCTGAATAAGTTTGGTAAGGGCTCAATGGTACAGCTTGGGTTGCAGCTAATAGACCGAATAAACAGATCAACTAAAATAAAAGAATAATTATTATTATTAAAACCATTATATTTGATAATAGTTACTTACTTTGAATGCCATTTTTGTGGTTTTGTTTGTTGTAGACTGTTCCACTGCCAGATGCACAATGTTTTGACAAGGACCGCTCAATGTTTATATACTGAAAAAAAATCAACCCAAAGGTGTGGTTGGCGTATTGTGTAAATTCTTAAAGGATCCCTTATGGCATTATTTAATCTAATTCAACAATTTCTAATATGTAACGTAATCAATTAAATAACGATACATAGGTATAATTATGCGACATGGCATTGAACTAGAAAAACAGTTGTTATATGACCGAATAAATTTTATCTCTCGGTGTACCGATTCAAGAACTGCATATATTAAGAATTTTGGTACTGACTATCGATAACTAGGCCAACTATTTTTATATCAATCTTAAATAAAACTAATAAAATATTTAAACATTGCATGAATAATTATTAACGTGGGTTTTGTCTTAAGCAATGGCTATTTTTTTAATTTGTTCAAAATTGTAAACAAATAAATCAGGTCATAATCAAACCTTCTATACTTATCTCAAATGTGGTAAATTAGGACTGTAGTATATTCCACAGAGTGGAAAATTTAACTGGAACAAATTCTGTAATTTAATAAAGGCTTGTCGCAAAATTCCTGAAACACGTCAACTTTTATTTTCTATGGGACATAAAATAAAGAGGTTTGTTTATTTTCTTAATTATATTAAGGGTTGTAGCGACCCCCAACTTTTTTTTTAATGAAAGGGTAGGTTGATCTTTTTTTTTATTTTAAAGCTTTTTCAATTGCAAATACAAGTAGGTATTTTTTTTACAAGCAATGTGTTAGAAAAAAATAAAATACCGAAATGTTTTTTAATACTACTTTAATGCAATAAATGTTCAAAATGCCCTCCATTTTGTTGCTGACAATATCCCAATCGATCATAAAAACTATTCCTAACATTTTGTAATACTTCCGGCGTTATTTGAATAATTTCGTCTCTGATTCTTTGCTGAAGCTCGGCTATGTCGTTAGGTTTAGTAGTATAAATCTTACTTTTTAAATATCCCCATAAAAAAATCTAATGGGGTGAGATCGGGTGATCTTGCTGGCCACTCAATTGGGCCCCTTCTTCCAATCCACCTATTCGGAAACACTTCGTTGAGATAGGTCCGTACAATTTGAGCAAAATGTGGTGGTGCCCCGTCTTGTTGAAACCACATCTGTTGGTCAAATAAATTGGGATCCAAATTATCGGGGAATAAAATCCTTAAAGTAGGAACCAATTCATTTTGAAGCATAGTTAGGTATGTTTCTCCAGTTACATTTTCATCGAAGAAAAAAGGACCCACTATGCGATTCCCAATAATTCCAGGCCTTTGGGTATGGGATTCACGCATCCAATGGGGATTTTCGTCAGCCCAATAACGGAAGTTGTGTCGATTTACGTGTCCATGTAATGTGAACGTAGCTTCATCAGAAAACAGCACCCATTCCAAAGGAATTTGACCACCATCGATAAATGCCATAAATCGTTCGCAAAAATCAAGTCTACGATCAGGATCGTCTTCGTTAAGCTCGTGAAGGTTTTGCATCTTATATGGTACTTTTTGGCATCTTTGAAAACTTTTAAAACGCTTGTGTGACTGACACCATGAATGCGAGCTACTTCCCTAGCTGGAGTAACAGGATTTTCTTCAACTTCCAACAACTTGTTCAACCGGGTTTCTTCGTCGATTTGTAAAGGCCTTTTTCGAGAAATATCTCTTACATGGCCCAACTCTCGATATCGACTTTCAATTTTGCTAATCGTACTTCGATTAATTGGAGGCAATTCTGGATGAACTTCAGCAAACAAACGAGCAACTTCAGCCTGTGTTCGACTTCTGTTCCCATATTCGATCATCTGTAAAATTTCGATACGGTGCGTTTCGGTTAAATAAGACATTTTCTTATTTTATTGGCTTATAAATTTGGTGTAGAAATTTAAAACAAATACCTGAAGACAACTCAATCACATTAAGTTTTAATTAGTGAAATACCTGATAGCAGGTTAGAAAAAGGAAGGATTTCTTATTGTGGCTTATCAAGTAGTAAAAACAAAGTGTAAGTACATGGACGTATTAATTGGAAAATATTCGGGATAATTTTTATATTCGATTAGGATATTGTCAGCAACAAAATGGAGGGCATTTTGAACATTTATTACATTAAAGTAGTATTAAAAAACATTTCGGTATTTATTTTATTTTTTTCTAACACATTGCTTGTAAAAAAAAAACAAAAAAAAATACCTACTTGTATTTACAATTGAAAAAGCTTTAAAATAAAAAAAGATCAACCTACACTTTCATTAAAAAAAAAGTTGGGGGTCGCTACAACCTTTAATATAATTAAGAAAATAAACAAACCTCTTTATTTTATGCCCCATAGAAAATAAAAGTTAACGTGTTTCAGGAATTTTGCGACAAACTTTTATTTATTAAATTATAGAATTTGTTCCAGTTAAAACTTTCCACTCTGTATATCTAAAACACTATGTACATTTAGTAAAGTCAACTCTGACAACGCAACAAGACTTTGGACTCTTCAGAGTGAGTAGCCACAATTGAGAACATTATTACAAAATACCTACCTACTAAACCAATATTAAACTATCAAGATGTTTTTTTTAAGAAAATTAAGTAGGTAATATAGTTCTATGCTAGAGACTTTATTACCTACAGGCCAATCACCGGGTATTTCTTTTCAATTTTTTATAGAACGAAGGGGATGTCTACCCGCTTCAGCCGCCATTTTGAGAAGCACGTTTTATATTAAATACCTATCTCGCTAACCGCTTATCTTTTTATGATAATAATGTTTGCCATCTTTTTTTTTGTACAACTAATAGGTAGTTTAGAAGCTATGAACGCTTTTTATATAACGCCTTTTGTTTAGGTAATTTTTTACAAAAAAAATCCAAAACGACGCCACAAGGTAGTGGTATACCTAACAAATTATGCCCTTAGTACACCTAATAAAAAGAACAATCCTTAGTACACCTAATACCCACATAACACTAATGGTACATTCACATTCTAAGAATATGCCCATGAATTACGTTTTCGAACATTCTGAAAGGTATATGCTAAACAACTCCATTTCACGTTCCTTTTCTTGTAAATTTGTATGTTCTTTATGGTACATTCTTAACATGTTCGTATCATGTAATTTTTAAATACCCAACAATCATTCCGTTGAAAGTGATATGATGATATGATAAGAATATGTTGCACAAACGATGTAAGGAATATTCTTTTAGGGACGTGAATATAATGTGCGATGTTCATTCCTTTTGTTTGGATGAGCAAGTTACAAGATTACTTTTGATATTTGAAGAATATAACTCGCGATAGACAGTAAAAAAGTGTATGTTCGTGCAGTAGTAATCTAGACTGTGTACAGTAAAAATATATGGTAATACGGAGAATATGCTATTTACGTACTACCAGAACATTTTTATCACTGAGTAGTATCAAGACATATTCTAAGAACGTTTTTGTTTGGACTAAAATAGAATATTACCATCACCATCTAATGCTGAGAATTTGATCTTTACATACTTCAGAACATTCTTTGCATATACATATCAAGTAATTTGGTACGGCCTTTTGAGGTGACTATCAGATTCTGATCATGTACTGAACGGTATTTACGCATGTTAATAGAACATCCTTGTTCCAAAAAGAATGTTCTTATTATGTGCAAAGAATGTAAAATTTTTGTCTGGGTAAAAAGAACAATTCGGCTTCAGCAAAAATAGATCAACTGTTAAACTTGATGATCTTGATGAAGGAAAAGAGTGTGTCAAAAATATTGGATTTGTATAACTCACTTACATACAGCATATAATACGTATCATGTACATGCAGGGCTTAGGAAAAAAAAGAAAGTTTTTTTTATGTTCTAACTAAGATACAGGGTGTAACCAAAAAGTCGTTTTATTTCAGACAAGTACTTGAAGAACTAGAGCAAGCCGCAGACAGTGGCGTTTTAAGCATGAGCTTAAAGAAGACACAAACTTAGTTACTGGCAAACATTAAAATTCTAAACACAGAAATACATCAAGTTTACGAATATAAAAAATATCTCCGATGAAGATGTAACAATGGGCGGGTGTTAAACTTAACAAAAATATGATGTTTTATCAATGTTAATAGTTAGGAGTGTACAAAATCATATTCTTGCCAGTATTCTTAGCAAATGGTGACATTTCGAAGTATTGTGTAATCTCTTCAGTGTAATTTTGTTCTGATTGGTTGTGTTCAATCAAATGACTTTAAATTAACTGATTTCATTCTATTCCCACTAGAGGAAACAAATTTACATGTAAATAATTTTTTATAATTTTGTGTTGTGCACAATTAGGTACGTCTCGAAAAAACTTATTACCTGCATCAATCAAAACCAATTCTTTTAAATTACTTATGTAATTCAAAATATTGTACAAAAAGCACTATTCCTTCGTAGTAAAACTAGTAAAGCAACATTATACAATGTCCGAGAAAAATTTAATTAACGGCAAATGTCTTTATCAATTTTTCACCATACATATTTTTGTATTATTTTGTATAAAACCGGTCGGTGCTTTTGTTTTTTCCTTTTTTTTTGTTCTGTTGAGTTCCTTTAAATGGCAGCAATGGAAATATAAAAACATTCCGTGAAAATTGTATTAAATTTATTAAAAGTCTCATTTCCTGCTAATAAGACCAAGAGACGTCGTCGGAGAGAAAACAAAAGTATAGTCTCGATAAAACGTTCTTGCTTAAAGAATTCCATTTTAGAAATCGTTTCGCGACAGAAAAAAACGATTCTTTCTCTGCTAATTTTTTGTTAGAATTGATCATTACTTTAAAAACTAGTTTCTAGTAATATACGAGACTTCTTAAAACATTGAAACTCTGTATTAATACAATTTGGAGGTTATGTTAGCTACAGAAGAGAACAAAGGGAGTGTATAAGTAACCACATCTGTTAATATTTTATAAATCAAACCTCACAGAATTTAAAAATTTAACTCCGTAAGTACAAAATTCTATTTTAGAAGAACACACGAACTATTTTTGTAGTTGTAAACTAACTAGTGTCATATTAAAACCAGGTAATTGCACAATCAACCGATTAAACTTTTTTGCGTCGCCTTTTGTGTGTTAAATTTGCTATTAGGTGCAAAGAGGCAGACTGATAGGACCATGGTAATTACACTCATATTGTGTTGCAACTGAAAAGAGAGCTGAGCCTGCACACTTTGACGAAGTGCCGCAGCATCAGCAGGATGTGTTTGATTTTTTTACGAAAAGTGACGATAAAATTCCGCAACCCCTTTTTCTATGTCAGTAATACATTTTACATGCAAAAAGAAATGCTAAAATAGTAAAAAAGATACATCTCCAAAATACCGTCTACACAAAACAGAAAATTACCACCGGAGTTTTTTTCTCCCGATTTGAGTAAAATTCTGATTGCTTTATAATTAAAACCGAAATTGCCGAACCACCAGAAAAAATTCCATTTTACAAGAAATTAAACAAACTAATCGAAACTGATTATACGGAGGAATATTTCAATTTGGACTTCAATTTTCAAATTTCTCGCACGCTTTTTATGACAACAGTAACGTATTCAGACAAGGACCTACGGGACTGTTTTACAGATTTTTATCTCAAAATGGACCTTTCCTTAGAGAATTTACTATTAAATTAACAAAAATGAAAACAGCAATAACGGATAGCACACGTCCACTTAATAAATTATAATTTTAATTAATTAATTAAATCTTATTTTATAAATAATTTTTTAAAATATGTTTTAATATAAATTTATGACCGCATGATTAAAACGTGATTATGAATTAGTTATAATTAATTTGGTGCTGCGAACATCGCTTTACTCTAAAGTAATTTAAAAATCAGTCTAAAATGGATAGTATAAAACACAAAATATCTTTAGGATTGATTCATTGAAGAGAGATTAGCCTAGTTCTGGTTTGAAAATCCCCATTTTTTGGTGTATCTGTATTTTATAAGGAGCTAACTTCAATACCTTCATACATCTCTGAACTTCGGACTGAAATTCCAGTTGTGGATGATACTTTGCAAAGAGACATTCGAATACTATTGTCGATCACATAATCGTTTTTAAATTAAGCGTTTTTCACTTCGTAGTAATTCTTTCTTTGTCGCTACCTTTTCCGGATAATGTTAGGAAGAAGCTGCTCTTGAAACCATTTTTCATATAAATCTGCAGTCATATCCTCATGATAGTCGGCTGTACATTGCTTAACATTTTTCGCAGACAGTAGTAACGCATTTGGTATAAAACCGTTTTCACTTCCGGCTTGAAGAATTATTATACGTTTTCCTCTCGAACATGGCGCATTTAAACTACATTTTTGAGACTGATCTACCCAGCCATACTGAATGGTATCATGTGTGTCAAACCAAGTCTCATCTAGGTAAACTATATGCCTTTTTAGTTCACGATACTTCGTTATTTTATCTAAATACTATTCACGAAGTACAACAATACGCCGCGATTCCATTATAACCATTCGTTTATCTAATTTCTTATAATTAAAAGCGCATTCTAATAGTATACCGCGTAAAGTTTCTAAGCTTTTATAATTATAATCAGGATAATCTTGTAATTTTCCTTTGAACGATTTCTAAAGTCAGTACAATATTTTCTTAATATAAATTATAAACCATTCGCTTTATAACATCTTTTGTAGCATCGTCAACATTTGCAAATTTTGTTTTTTGTTTTTCCGCACCTGCGAATGATCTATAACGTCACCACGCTTAATAACCCGAGAAATAGTGTAAATAGAAATTTTAGTTAACGTATTAATTCGCTTTATTATAACCGTATCTGATTTTTTATTATCTTTATTTTTCAAACACTCATATTATATAATTAAAATAACCCTCTGACACTGAATGTGTAAATCTTTATTGCAAAATTCGCTACTAACCTCACCTGTTGCCGATATCATATCTTCCGAATTTTAATTTTGATCTGGATTTCCATTTTCTGATTCAAAACGCTGCCATAATATATGCAACTAATTTAAGGTTATCAATTAATATGGTCAAAAATTACACTACGTAAACCAATTATTAAAAATGAATTACCGAAACAAAGATATATCTAAAGTTAATACTTAACTACCTCAAATAAAAATCTGAACTCTCCGCCACCGCACTAGACACCGACTATAAGAGTTTTAAAAAACTGGCGCAAAAAACTAACCCGAGACCCCTGGACGCAACAGAATACAGCGGACCATTAAAAGCTGTCAACAAGTGGCGTGCGTATCGCACTTGTTTTCGCGCTGTACAACTACCAGTAACTGTGTACAAAGTTTACAGTCGACTGATTTATTTTATTATAAATTCTCATGGTAATAATATTTCAGTTTTCCTTGACTGTGTATTTTGTATCTAATTTTTCCCAGTCCTGCTCTTGGTTTTAATCAAAATATTGCTTCTCTCTGAAAATGTATGCAGAAAACCGATCAAGAGCAAAAGAGAAAAACCATAGCTTTTGTTTCAAATTATTCGCTATTACTTTGGTAGTAATTTTAGTAGAAGTAATTTTAAATTAACAAAAATGTTTTTAAAAAAATTCTAGACAGCATAAGATAAATGTTTCGGCAAGGAAAAATTAATTCATCAAAGTTTAGATACCGATCTTTCGTTCTGTATTGAACACACCTTCTTTGATTATTCGTTAGGGAAAAATGGATTAATGCATTAAACTGCTTATTTTCTAATACCGGGTGTCCCAGGAAGTTTCTAACCCATTTTAACTGCAAATATATAATTTTAAAACCATAGAGAGGTGCGGTTTTCGAGGAACAATTTCTTTTTATTTTATATAAAGTTTTTTTCAGCATACATGTTTAATTAGTAAAATCTTATATAGGGTGTTTTAAAAAAAGGTGTTTTTAAATGCAAATATCGTCAATTTTTTATGGAACACCCTATATATTTTTATTCTATCTGAAAGACGAACTCTTTCCCTGTGAGAAAATGCATAATATGTTAAAGTTAAGATGAAAAATAATTGAGTTATTTGGATTTTAATAATTGTTTATTAGATAGAGATGTCTACACAAAAAATTACAAATGAAAATAACAACACAAACTTGAAAGATATGTACTAAATTTTATTAAAAATTAACTTTATAAATTATCTAATTTAATAAAAATCCTCAAGATGTTCTAAGAGTTGTCCATTTTGGTCTATACATTTTTGTAACCTGAATAAAAAGTTCTAAAAAGAATTCGCAACATTTCTGGGGTAACTTCTTGCTTGGACAATGTTACATCTCAGTTGTTCTAGAGTCTCTGGAATCCACGGTGCTGTTTTAAAACTTTAAGGTCAGCTCTGGGCAAAGTGATGAGATTAGTGGAAAATGCTAGGGAGGGTAGTTGGAGGAAAAAAAAACTGGCCCTACTTGTATTCTTCGACGTTGGGAATGCGTTCAATGGGGTTAGTAAAATGGCAGTGCTGAGAGCCTTGGCTAGACTTGGAGTGAGGGAAGGTATAATAAACTTGATAGAGGATTATCTGACGGGGCGGGTTTTAGTTGACTCGAGAGGGCGGAGGTATAGGACGGAGATGGGAGTGCCTCAGGGGTCGGTATTGGGACCGACGCTCTGGAAATGCGTGTTTGATGAAGTTTGTGGTTTAAAATGTGAAAATGGATGCGAGATAACGGTTTACGCGGATGACGTGTGCTTGGTATGTACGGCAAAGGGAGAGACAGAAATAGAAAGAAAGGCGGAGAAAATGTGTAGAAAGATTGTGGAAAAGATAGAGGAATGCGGATTGGAGGTGGCCGAAGAGAAGACGGTGGGATTACTGGTGAAGGGACGCAGCAAGGCGAGGGAGTTGGAGGTGATGGTGAAGGGAAAGAAAATTAGGATGGAGGAATCGGTGAAATACCTAGGTGTGTGGTTGGATAGCCAGCTATCGTTTAAAAACCACATGTCGAAGGCGGCAGAGAAGGCGAAAATTCGGGCGGCATGGCTGGGGAGATTGATGTGTAACGTGAAAGGACTGGGAGAATGGAAGAGAAGAGTTATTGGTAGAACGATTGAGCAGAGTATGCTTTACGGAGCGGAAGTATGGGGTGAAAGAGCGGGAGTACATGCTAGGATTAAACCATTACTGAGGGTTCAAAGAGGAATGTTGCTGAGGGTGGTGCAAGGGTACAGGACAGTGGGAGGGTTAGCAGCAGCGGTGCTGGCAAGATCCTACCCGTTGGATGTGATGGCTAGAGCCAGGAGACTACAGTGGAAGGGCGTGATGAAAGAGCAGGATATCTTCACAAGATTGGGAAAAGAGAGACTGGAGTGTGTGAAAGGTGCGAAGTGGAGGATGATGTAGGACACGTATTTAGATGCTGGAGAAATGAAGAAGTGCTGAAGAACTTAGAAGAAAGACTCGGAGTGGCTGTATACTGGGAAAATATGGTGGAGATAATGTTGAGAGGTGAGGAGGAATGGATGGAGGTGAATAAGGCAGTGGAGAGTATGGTTAGAAGAAGAGAACGTTTATGAGTGGCAGAATAAATGGAGAGTGTGTGAGGGACCGCCGCCCGTCTTGAAGTATGCTAGGGTAGTGATTCCGAGACGGGAGCAACGGCGAGTTTTGAGGTGGTTTTGGTTGGTAGGCGTCATCCTAACGGTGATGAGTCCAACACTGTTCGGGTCCTGGACCCGTTCGAACATGAGTTTTTCCACCTCAGCCCGAAAAAAAAAAGGTCAGCTCCAGCATTGGCCAACAACGTTGGGGATGTCCTCCTGAAGCAATGACCTGTAGGGTCAATCGGGGTAATGGGAAACGATTTTTGCAAACTTTATTTTAAAATTAGCTAACAAAACTACAAATGGAAATTGTAAGTTTTCTTATGATTAACGGTTGCTTCTCGGCTTGGTTTATTAGAATATATTCTGAAAAACATTAAAATTATTGTTAAAGTTAAGGTGGGGCTTTTTTTATGTGTTCCCATTTACCCCGTAAATATTTCCATTTACCCATCACATTGGGGTAAACGAAAACAAACTGGTTTTCACAATGAATATCAATTAAGCTCACCGCACGGTAAATGAAAATATCCTTTAACCGTTCTGAGTGGTGCTGGTTAAAAAAAAAACGCAATAAGAACAGTTTATTTATTGAAAGTACAAATTGGTAAACAAAATAGAACCCTTTAATTTAAAAAATAATTATGAATGTAACGAAAGTAAGCAACTCTTTTTCACATAGGTTCGTGGCATCTGAAAGATTTTACGCATGAGACAAATTGCTTGGGGTAAAAGAAAACATGTTTTCTTATACCCCAAAAATATGTTTTCATTTACCCCAACGTGGGTAAATGAATGGGGTAAAAGGAAACATCTCGCCATTTCCATCTGAACAATATTATTTACCTAACCGCAAAAAATAAATGTTAACGGACACTTTGTTTACCGTGATAAATATTGAGACTAACAATATCAACATATTTTTCAACGAAAAAAAAATATTTGTCTGCGTCGGCCAAAATGCAGGTTAAATTATATTGTCGTAAATAATTCCAATCAACTTACCTTCACGTTAAACGTTCACCAGAATGCCACTTTATGGAATGTTATAAGCAGTGTTGTCACTACAACCAACTGACATACTTCAAATTTAAAAGCGGGATATTTGAATAGGAAGTTTTAGTTGTTTTCATTTACCCCTAGTTTTCATTTACCCCGATTGACCCTATACTTTTCTGGTTGGTCTAGTTTTAAGAACTAAGCTAGAACTAAGGTGCTCCGCCAACAGTATGTATACCAGCTCTTTGAGACAGACATTTTCCTTGTCTATAACCCCCCAAAAGAGCTTTCAGGGAACGTGTTGCCGTAAATTCATGTATTTTCTAAACACATCAATTCGAATTATAAATGTCATCAAGTTTACTTCGACAAAAAAAAGAGCTAGATTGTAATTCGGTAAGACAATTTAATGAATATCTAAATCAATAAATTAAAAAATGAGATGTAAATTAGTTCTTCTCCACTCCAGGACAGTGCCGCAAAAATCTTGTTTTGTGAGAGCTTTAGAACTCACCTTCCTTTTTTCTGCATTTCTCGCTTTCTTAAGCTGTATGTCCGTGAACGGATTAAAAATTCTTTTATAATCTTTAAAGTACAGTCGGCTTTAGAATAGCATATACATGTTAAATGTGAATTTCGTTTACCCACCGAAATTATAAAAACGCCCTTCTTATACAACAAAGGAATGGCAATTTTTAAAACGCCTTCATTAAATGGTTTTGGGAGATTAAGTGTATTTACAATGGTCGGTCATGTCCCGAATAAATAAGTTTTTTTTGTATTTTTGTACTGATATAATAAAAAAAGGGATTTTAATCCCAAACAAACATTTATTATTGAGGGTTCCAAACTAAGTGAAGATGTGGGCGTGGACAACTGTTTAACTGATTTCAAATTTATTATTATTTAAACCGTGATTGGTTACACAAAATAAAAAGGCTGTCTATTCAATGTAAACGATTTTAGTTTGAAAATGTATATGCAATTCTGAAGCCGATAGTACTTCTCTTGTAACATTTTTGCTGAAGTGTTCCAAATCGTCTTGACTGCACTCTCTTTATAATCTTCATATTTTTTTTCCAAACAAAACATCGCAAATTGTCGCCAAATTGATGTAGTTGAATTCACAGTATTCCGAGGCACATTATCATTGATGGCTTTTTCAATTTCTCCACTCGAAGACTCTCCAAATCGCGACATTTCCACAAATGAAAACTTTTCTGACAACGCAAGTTCCGCAAGTTTGAGAAAAATTGACGTAACGTCATCAAAAATTTGTTTACAAAGCTGGTTGTCATGCTTTCAAAAGTTAGGTTCGTTATTGTCGCTGGAAAAGTTAGGGCAAACTTTTTTCGCTGTCATAATGACAAAATCACGCGGCTTATGGGATTTTTTATACGTGAATAAATTGTCAATATGAAACGTGCCGTTGCTATGCAGTTTTGTCAGTTAAAAATATTCTAGTGACATAGTCAATAGTATTACCACTAGTGATCTAATTTTCACGATAAGTTTTTCTATTTGTTTCATTAATGCATCAGATACTACTCGATTTTAAAAAAATCTTTAGAATGTGGTATAGCAACATGATGAGGGATCCCTATTCAAAATCAAGGAGTAAGAACTCACTCCCGTTGAGGAGCTGAAGTTACGGAGATGCAAAGAGTGCTTTCGACATTTAAAACGCCCTTAGAGGAGGCTATTATCTTTTCTAGCATTGAGCTGTTTAGTTTTGAGTTCCCGCCAACATTAAAACAACATTTTCGTCTAACTATGAATAACATCAGCCCAGTGCATTTATATTTATAATAACAAAATAAATATCTGGTAGATGATATTGAATTAACACACACACGCGCGCAGCCAAACGACGGTATAGTGTCGTAATTATGATATACGGTTTCCTATTCAAATGAGATGGGTTAGGTTAATGTCGCATAATTTGCACATAAACTAAAATCCGACGTGTAGTTTTGTTCCTGCCTCCGTCTAATATTTCACTGCAGCCTCTCAACAGGCTGGTAACTGTTAAATATGGCGCAGTCATTAAATTCCGAACGGTGATCGACCATCACCATCATATATATTAAATTACTATACAGTGTGGAAAAGCCAAATAAGTTTAAAAAATATCCACCGGGTGCAAATATTCAAACGAGTCCGGGAAATGGCACTTTACTGTCCAGTATGAAAAAAACGTCATTGAAGCGTCTTCATAATTTTGAAAAGAAATAATGAATCCAGACGAATAATCAAGATTCGGGTAGGTCTAACGATTCAAAGATAATAAGCTCTTTTTGGTTATAGACCAGTCCTTTAAGAATAAATTAAAGTTTTAGACTTACCTAGAAATAAATGGCAGCAGCACTGAATTTGGTAATTAGTTTACAATATATTTTGCCATTTTATCATTGTTTAAATTAATTTATTATTTTTATGTAATTACGAAAATTTTGATTTTAAAAAGTATGTCGGTAGCACTGTGTAATTTATAACATTTGACAGTTTTGACATTTTAATTCTGAAATGTTAATGTTTTAAAATATTTTAAAATAACTAATACACCACTAATAATATATTATATAAGTAAAAAATGATATTCATATTCACAAATACTTTCTTAAAGAACAATATAAAATTAATAAATTGCTATTAGCCACAAATGTCATTGTCAATAGTCTTGTCATTAGATACTTCACTCATGTCGCCAACCATTTAAAACAAAAATTTGCGTGCGTAAAAGTTACATTACGATACGCAAATACGTTTTATAATGAAGATTTTTATAAGTGCAAAATATAAAAAACTTATTTATATGGTTAGAATGTTATTTCAGAAAAAAATTTGCAAGAAGCTTTCCCGCATTTTTTTTAAGAGGTATTAACCTGATGAAATTGTTGGAAGCGCACAAATTACATCAAAAATTGTTTTTGCTCTTACATTACCAAGGTTCAAAATAATCATCTATATTTTTTTATACAAAAACTTAAGTGCTAAATGTACAATGTGTAAAAAGTGTGAGTATAATAAAGAAAATTTTTTTTCATCTGTCAAATTTAACATTTCAACAATGTTCCGACTATTTTTTGATTGTTGTTTCAGCCAATGAGCATGCAATTAGGCGATAATTTTGCACTAGTGCGAATTATCAGGTCCTTCAAAATAAATGCAGACGTAATTATATTAAACGTTTATTATTTATTGAAATAACATGAACACTGTTAAGCCTAGTTATTGAAATTCTTACAATTAAAAACGCAATTATAAAAAATTTATGATTGAACCAGTCGAAGTTTGTTGTCGGTCAGAAACAACGTTACTGGAAGAAGAAGTTAAAACTGAAAAATCACCAACCTCGCTGTTCTCACTGTTTCTTATTTTCTTTATTATTTCCTCATGAAACTCTTTATCAAGTTGTAAAAAAGGTTTTATTGAATTGACATTTCCATGTCCCGTTATTTTCGTTAGCTGGTTTTCATTTACCCCAACCTTGGCTAGATGGCTTACGGCAGTTGCTCGATGAGAATGGTTTGTGAATCTGAACTTTTCGCTATCGAGACCTGCTTCTTGGACAGACAGTTTTGTCCATTTTGCGATCTCGTTTCTACCAGCTGGGATGTTCTTGAACCATATACCACTATTTTGTCATTCTCGATTCGGTGTAAAAAACAGACGGTTCGTCTTCACGTTAGATCCTCGTTTTGACAAAAGTTTTCTGTATAATCTTGAAAAAAAGCATTGAAAAGTAAAATTAAATAAAAAACCCTTAATTTGACCTACCTAACGGGGCAGATGTCTACTAATGTTTCGGATTAACCATTTACTGTCCGTCCGCTAATCTACGGCCTCCTCCTTAGCAGGTTTTTCAAAATACTGGATTATATTTGTGCTTGGTCCATCATGAAACTTTTCTTCTTGAAAAAAATCCGTCAAACAGTTGACTGCCTCACCTCCTCGAAATGCTAGCTCATAAGATATGAGATGAAAAAAATTTTTCTGCAGACCTTCCGGCTCGTTTTCATCGTAAAGCTTCAAAATTTGCAGCAATTCTTTGTGAGTAAAAGCCGATGAGCTTTCTTTTCTCTTTTCCGGGTTCATTTGTAATATTTTGCGCGTAGCATCTCGGGCACTCCTAGCAGATTTAAATCTTACATCATTAAATGGATCTATTACAATACCGAAATCTTCGCAATATTTTTCCTGAACAAGTTTTGCTGTTACGTTCCACATTGTTTTCACTACACTTTCTTTATAGAAGGATCCATCCTTCTTGCGCATGTTGCTTGCCCAGTCCTTTAGGGTGAAGGCAATTTTTTCCACCGAAGTTCCTCGTTCTAATAAGTGATTTCTTTCAGCACAAAACTCTTGAAATTGTCTCCATACTAACATTTTTAACTTTTTCGTATTCGTTGGCGTAAGATTGTCTACATTCTTGTCGATATCTACAGCAGAAGCATTTCCAAATCGCGACATTGTACAATATTGTTATCGCCACAGGTGACGCCAATGTGACAGCAACTGACAGTGACACAAAACGATTTGATTCATTCATAAACTTTTCTCATAAAAATTATAGTCGCCACAGTTGATGTCAATGTGACAGCAAATGACAGAGGCACAATACATTTGAATAACTATACAAATGTCAATGTCAACGGATTGTAATTTTAAATAAGTTTTGTTCATAAACCAAAATAATCTGTCAAAACTCGATCACGAACGCCGCTGTTGATTTTGAAACAGAATCACTTACTTATTTAAAACGCATTCGTGTCTTTCTGCTACTATAAAAATAAGATTTAGTTTTATGTAAAATAAACCTTAGTAAAATGAAATAATAAATGCGTGCAAAGCTGCTTATTTTGAAAGTTTTAATCTCCAGCAATGAAAGAAAGTTACAAGTAAATCCTGCTAATGTGGCACTAATTAACGCTAAATTTAATAGACGTCATTAAAAAGATAATTAAGGCGATTCGACTTTCAAAAGATGTTTTTAACGTAATCGCTCTAAAAGTAGATTATCTATTAAGGAATGATAACCTTGGAAAAGTTACTTTGGAGTAATAATTTGCATTAATTATAGTACCTATTAAAAAGTTATTTTTTGAATATTTTAAATAAAAAGTATGCTTTATAAAAATAAACTTTTGACTTACAAATAGATTAAAGAATTTCACTTCTAGAATCAATTCTTCATTTTAAAATAAAAGAAAAGCAGTAAACAATGGTATTTATTTTTTGGATGTATTTTACCCAAGAAATCATCAATTTTTCCTATGCTATTTTATAGTAATTTTAATGAACCATGGTTTAAAAAACCATACAGTGAACGGCTAATTTATGGAATATTATCATTATTTCGAGAACCGTCGAGTTTTGAGGGTAATCCCGAAACAGGTCGATTTTTGTTATAAAATACCCGTTTATAACGTACATGAAGTAAGGATGACGTCACCGGTGTGGGTGTAGTGACGTAATCGTTAATTTTTTTAAATAGAAATCGGTATAATGCGATACCTCATTTGAAGGAGAATTTAATTCTCTATTTAATGGCATTACATTTGTAACTAAAATATTTTTTAAGGGTACAAAAACATTTCTTTTTTATTTAAATTCAACCAAATTACAACTAATGATTTAATTCATAACGTACCTTAAAGTAACCAAATTATGCATAATAAATATTTTAAATTAAATGTTCGAAATGCCCTCCATCGGTTTCTTGACAATATGCGAATCTACGGACACATTCATCAAGTACATTGCGGATGACTTCTGGAGTAATGAGACTCATTTCATGCCTAATTCTATCTTTTAAGTTCTGTAAATTTTGGGGTCTATTGACATAAACTTTTGATTTTATGTAACCCCACAGGAAAAAGTCTAGAGGTGTTAGATCTGGCGACCTTGCTGGCCACTCTATAAAACCTCGTCTTCCGATCCATCTCCTGGGAAAGCAATTATTTAAAAATTGACGTACTTCACGTGCGTAATGCGGAGGGGCTCCATCTTGTTGAAACCAGATATTGTCACTAGGTAAATTTGCATTATTGGCATTTGGATACATGTTAGCAAGGACAGGTATAAATTGATTTCTCAAAAAAGTTTTCTTCAAAGAAAAAAGGGCCAATGATTCTGTCATCGATGATCCCATAATTTCAGAAAATTGAAGCCGGCGATCGGGATCGTCGTCGTTTAATTCCTGGTGTAGTTGAATTTTGTAGGGATGGTATTTTTCTTTTTTTAAAATACGTAATACCGATCGTTGGGAAACTCCAGCATATTCACCCATTTGTGTTGAACTACTGTGAGGATTGTCATGGACATTTAATAAAACATCAAGTTTCACATTG
The DNA here is from genome assembly GCA_035357415.1 of Ophraella communa. Classification (NCBI taxonomy): domain Eukaryota; kingdom Metazoa; phylum Arthropoda; class Insecta; order Coleoptera; family Chrysomelidae; genus Ophraella; species Ophraella communa. The sequence goes on from CM068992.1 coordinate 14,729,087, forward strand.
TCTTCAATTTTAGGACGCCCAGCGTTTGGAATATGTTTAACGTGCCCAGTTTCTCCAAATTTTCGGACTATTTTACTTACTTTTGATTGGCTGATGGGTCTGTCTGGATATTTTGCGTTGAATAAATTGCATACCTCGTTCTGTGTTCTTTTTTATCTCCACATCCGCTAAGAATTAATATTTCTATGCGTTGTGTTTCATTTAGGTGAGCCATAATTTAGTATTCAAATGTAAAAATTACAATTGACAACTGATGACAATTCACAAAATCAAAAAATATTTACGACAATAAAATATTACAGTAACTATGCCAATATCACTTGCTTGATTTAACATTTGACAAAAAGTTTCAGTGTTTATGAGATAACTTTTTGTGTCCATTATTATTTCAGAAAGTCATGGCAGGAACCGATGGATGGCATTGGAAACATTTAATTTAAAATAATTATTATGCATAATTTGGTTACTTTAAAGGACGTTATGAATTAAATCATTAGTTGTAATTTGGTTGAATTTAAATAAAAAATAAATGTTTTTGTACCCTTAAAAAAATATTTTAGTTACAAATGTAATGTCGTTAAATAGAGAATTAAATTCTCCTTCAAATGAGGTGTCGCATTATACCGATTTCTATTTAAAAAAATTAACGATTACGTCACTACACCCACACAGGTGACGTCATCCTTACTCCATGTACGTTATAAGATGGGTATTTTATAACAAAAATCGACCTGTTTCGGGATTACCCTCAAAACTCGACGGTTCTCGAAATAATGATAATATTCCATAAATTAGCCGTCCACTGTATGTATCACTTTCTAGATTTAAAATAAAATAGCTTATCTTGACAGCTAATCAATTCGATGATTCGAATGTGAAAATTTGATAAAAACGCTCCGGCACCAGCCTCGTTCTTTCGAATTCGAACTTTTTCAAATAAAGTTTAGAGGGAGAGTCGCCGTATTTTCTACTAAAACAAATACAACAAAGATTCTTAAAGACTAAAAGGATTTTCGCGGCAGTAAAAAGTTTTAACAAGTACACTCTCAAAGCAATAACCGCACACCTCACCTACTCTTGTGTGTTTCGTTGAACTAACTCAACTCTGGACTTTTCGAAAACTCTACAAAATCTAAAATCAAACGAGCATATTCAAATCAACCGTAAAACTTTTAATGCAACTCACGACTGAAAGAAATCGAATAAAAAAATCGGCCATAGTTGTTTAGGCCTCTGGCATCGTTTGCACCATTATGCCAATATGGATAAAATCAACCTAAACTAATTTAAATTTATTGTACTAACTTTTACTTTTTGGAAGTCCATCTTATTAAGAATAATAAAAAACTCTTTGTTTTAACAAAACTTCCACTATTTATTTAAAAAACTGCTTTTTTAAACTCAATCGCTAGACAACTAGACAACTAGCATCGTCAGACAAAGAAGAAGCTCTTGCACTTCTTGCAAGAAAAGGAATCTCCTGGAATTTTAACCCCCCAGCAGCGCCACATTTTGGAGGATTTTTTGAGAAGTTCGCAAAGAAAATCCTAGATAATATGCTAAAATGTAGAGTCCTCACCATGACTGTTCTCAGAACTTTTCTGTCATCAGCCATGGAATCAAGTCCAGACCAATTACACCACTTTCAGCAGATCTCACCAACGCAGAATGCCTTACTCCCAATCACCTATTGAAACAACGCTGTGCTACTGACCCCACCATTCCAGGAAAATTTGAAGATTCAAATCAATCTAAAATAGTTTAAAAAACGAATTTTCGACAATATCGTTCAATTTTTAATAACCAAATGGCCACACATTAAAAAAAATCGATGGAACATCCTGATCAATGGATTTTAGCTGTTGACATTAGTTTTGTCTGTTCTTAAATTAAAAATAGCATCTTTGTATTTTTGGAAATAGAAACTATCCCTATGGTATTCCAAATGGAGATTGCTGGATCAACGGTCTGACCCATGTTACTATTATTTATCTCATTGTATCGTCTGCTGAAAGACTAAATTAAAAAGCTACAAGTTTGGACTATCATAAATAAATTATTTCTCTTTCTGTGAAGACACAGTCATATTTTTAACAATTTTAAACCAACTGGCATTTTATCACTAACTAAAATGAGAGTTGGATGATTTTACTTCCAGTTTTATCGATGCTAAGTCAGCTTAAAAATTGTACAAGTATATATAATGATAACGTTCCTGTTTTCGATTTTAACCGCAAGGCATATAATTTCAAGAACAGTCAAAGAGTAGCAAAATCGGAAAATTTGTTGATTTTTATTAAGTATTGAGTCGACTTTGCTGATTCAAATACGTTAAACATTATATTTCTTGCTATAAAAGGTTATTCTTAATGGTATGATATTCTAAAATACAGTATCTCAAAATAAATATGGTTCTTAAGATTAGTATTAAAATATTTCGCTACAATTTCGCTCATTTTGCTACAACTCTAACCAATACTAAATAAATCTCGAAGTCAGATAAACATACAAAAAAAATGATTTATTCTTTTGAGGTGAAAAATGTACAATGTATTACAATTTTTTTAAAATAAATTAATAAGCAAAAAAAGGTTTTTAAATCAAATTAATAATCAGTATTTCCTCCATGGGCCTGTATGCATGACTGTAGGCCATGTGGCATACTATCGATTAAATGGTCGAGCTGAGATTGCGGAATTTTCTCCCATTCTTCACGAGCAGCATCTTTCAGTTCTCGTAGAGTAATTAGGGGAGGGTTTCGCTTCTTAATGCCTGTTTTAAGAATGTCCCAGGCATGTTCAATGACGTTCATGTCAGGGGAATTTGATGGCCATCTTAATGTGGATATTCCTTCTTCTTCCAAAAATTTTTTTACTGCAGTTGTTCGATGTGGAGGTACATTGTCATGTATAAACACAAATGCATCACCTATCGCACACATGAACTTTCACAAAGTAAAGGTTAACACAATCAATTTCATGAAATTATAAAAGACTACTTATCAGTTAAAATTAACTAATGCTATAAGAAAACACCCTAAAAAATGTTGTCTGAATGATGAACTTGTATAGGAGAAATCACAATAAATGTGGTTTAAGATCTGTTTGAATTATAAGTCTCCTATAATAATTTACTTTTTGGTATCTGTGAGATGAACTGATGCATTAACGCACGCAGAGTGTCGTCTAGGTGTTCTAATTTCCAAATTCCTTGCGATTGATGCCGATTTGTGGTCGTTTTCACCCAAATGAAGTTGTAGACGAAGTTTCTAACTAGTGTAAGTTCAAAAACGGGTTTATCTGATAAATTTCACCTTGCCGTTACCGAAAATTGATAAAGTCTATGAACGAAATTAGAACTTGCAAGTTATATTTGGATTTTATACTCGATATACTTACATCAAGCATGGGAGAAGATGAAAAGCTGTAGAGTAGATGCTTTAATGAGACACGTTGCAATAAACTTGACTGATTCTCGTTTGTAAATCGACTCAGTTAATTAAGGAAAAATAAAAGTTTTCTGAATTTTATTTATTTAAAAATTAATTATAACAAACTGTTTAAGATGTATATGATTAAAATTTATATAAAATTAAATTTCTTTGATAAAATCATGTAGAATGTAAGACATCGCTTCGGGATTATCGGCAGGTACCTAAAATCAAAAACAGAATGCCAAAGGGGACTACTTAAATTCAGTTAATTGTTAAAAGCTTCTTATGTAAAATTGCCAAATTTAGGACTAATTTGACAGCTTGCAGGTTTGTCTTTTATCAACAATAACCTGTGTCACCAACATGATTAATGAAGTTTTTAACTCACTTTTACAGAACTAAACCAAAACTGCAGAATGTCAACACATCAACAACTGACAGACATTCTGTATATGTATCTGTAATTCTGGAAGGGTGGGTCGCCCCACTGCACTTAGGCCACATTTGGCCCATTTTGCGTCCTTCTGAGATTGAGCCTAATCTATTGGCTCGTCAACCATCCTACCTGTTTAAAGTAGGTGATCACGTCGCCTGTAGGCAGCTCCTTCAAATTGGCATGTGTTAGCCAGTTCTCGCCGAATACAGAAAGTCTTATTAGAGAGAGTGCCGGACAATCACAAAGGACGTGCTCAACTGTCTCATCCTCTTGTTCACATCCTCTACATAGTGGGCTGTCCGATAAACCCAACCTGTTCAGATGTTTTCGTAGGTGACAATGGCGAGTAAGTATACCTGTGACCAACCGCAGGTCCTTTCTGGTCATGGCCACGTATTTCTTGGCTGCTTTGCTATTCGGATATTTCAGATAGTATGCAACTTTCTTCTTCGTCCCATCTTCCCCTGAATTTGTCAAGGGAGCGTTCCTTTACTAGGTCAACCACCGCTGATGCCGGCAAGCTGACAAGACTACCGGGTCCGAACAGCCTTTGGGAGGCAGTTTTTCTAGCCAACGAGTCAGCTATGCGGTTGCCTTTTGAAATTCCATGACCTTTTATCCAGCCTAGAGTAACCACATTATTGTTGCAGGCTTCCGTAAGGGCCATGTGACATTCTAATACTAGACCTGATGTGATCCGTGGCCTATTCAGGGCTAATAGTACTTGTCTGCTGTCCGTAAGGATACGGATGTTTTTGCCAGTGATTTCTCTTATGGTAATCTCTTTTGCGGCTATGGAGACGGCAGTTAGCTCTGTCTGAGCTATACTTGCATTACAACCCATTACCCATTTTATATTTAGGTTTAGGGATCTGGAGTAAATTCCACATCTTGAACCTACTTTTGTCTTAGATCCATCGGTGAAGATACATCTAGTACCTGTCGCCAATGCATTTTGAGCGTTGTCAATAATTATCTTGTAGGGCCTGTGAAAGGCATATCTTGGTGAAATCGATTCTGTATTTGCTTGTAGCATTGGAAGCTCGTTTATAGTTTATAGTGGCATAGTTTTTACCTATTCGTGACAAAAAATGTTAACAAAACCCAAAATATTGATACTTAGTGAAGAAATTTGAGTTCTGCATTCAGCTAAATAAAAATAATACCATTATTTAAAGTGTGAAACATTATTATTTTCACAATTTGATTTCCCCATAAACTTATAGGCGAAGGCCGATATGGGACACCCTGTATTGTTCATCCTTACCATATGTCCAGCGCGGTCCACCCAATACAAAACGAAGTTCTTAGCTTTTTTAAGATATCCTTGATAGAAACCATTGACGCGATATCCCTTTCTTTCAGCTGACTCCCATTCTTCTTTGAACTTCCAATTCATTTTACTTATCCAACTTATAGTTCCTAAAAGAGAAGAGTGGTAACTTTAGACTACTCCAGAAGAAGAAAACGCAATAATATTCATTAAATTATTCAATATACAGAAAACCAACACAAACAGATGTAACCATACCATATCATTCAAATCATCCTATATCACATACATTAGCAGCTTATAATTCTAAGATACATAGAGCATTTTCAATTCCAATGAACAAAAATGATTTTAATAAAGAAATTAAGATTATACAACAAATAGCTACATCTAATGGCTATCCAATACATTTGATAAATAAATTAATTAATAAGAAATAACAGAAAATGTCACTATACAACTAATATTACTTCAACAAAGTAAAAAAATTAAAAGTTATAAAAATATTACATATTGTGGAATTATTTCTAATTCAATTTCAATAATAATATCTTCGGCAACATCTGCATTAATTTCATTCAAATCACACAATAATGTTGGTACAAAATTGTTAAACAAACACAAAGAAATTTTGAAATAAGATTCAATGAACACTTAAGAGTATATAGATTACAACAACCAGATAAGTCAAACTATGCAAAACACGTTATTGAACACCCACACTCACTCATACACATCAATTACATTCAAATATTACATATTTGTGATAAAAAACAAAATTTAGATTTCCTCGAAGAACTTGAAATAAAAAGACATCTAGCAGAAGTTCTGCTGGAAGTTCACCACTATTAAACTGTTTACTTTGATTGAGTCTTTATTTTATACATAGGTAAGACGTAATTGAAACACAAATATATTAAGTTATTGTAAAGATCAGCATGATATAGTTTTTTCCTGGTTTTTCTATATCATTGCACAGTTATACTGGTCTTAGAGGAAAATACATCCAGGATAATCCCTTAGAGCTAATAACATCTAGGCTTCAATATTGTTATATCTTATTACTTCCATGCTTGGTCTAGCCTTAATACTACCTAATTCTAAAATTTCGTCCCACCCTGTATACGTTGGGAGTATAAACTTTTTCGATTTCCCAACAGTTTCCTTATTTTTTGGACTTACAGTTTTTTAATTTTGAAAAAAAGTGAAATTTTGACTTTGACGACATGTCGGAAGGGGTTTGACCAAATTTTCTGAAAATTTTCATGAAAAATCGAAAAACCCCGAGTTCAGAGTGTCTAAAAAAAAAGAAAAAAAACATATAAAATAAAACCTCCACATAGAAAAATCCATTTTAGGTGTAATCACTCCCTAATATATACCGATCAACATCAGGTACCTAGATACAAACAAACAAAATGTAACTTAAATATGTCAATCTGACAATGCTAATTTTAGCGAAACGGCCGTCATTGTATTTAAAATCCTATTTTGCTAATAAATAGTGAAAGTTTAATTCAGCGTTTAGTTGTTTACTGTTTTTAATACACGCAATAGTTTATTACAATTATAATTGTGTTAATATATGAAACTATGGAAAAATTATTGGACTTACCAGGCGTGTTCACAATTAAATCCAGTTGTCCAGTATAAACCGCTATTTTCAGACTAGTGTTATTTAGAAGGGTTTCAACGATCTGCACCACGGGAATCATGAAATCCTCCGACAAGGCATCGAAAACATCTTCGTTTTGAGTTCCCCAAGGTCTATCGATACCTAGAGCCTTTCTTACTAAATTGTTCATGATGTTCTGGATTTTTTTTTCGGCTTCCGGATCTACGGTCGTAGGATTTTCCAAAGTCGATATGCCGGATTTTTTCGTTAGAACATTGTACATATCGACGCCGTAAGTTCTTGTGTTTATTTCGTATTCCACGCCTCTCCATAATCCGAAGGCATCTGCCCATCTTCCCTCTTCTGTGGCTTTTCGTAACTGCAAAGCTATTCTCTGGATTTTTTCGTAACCTTGTTGTTCTATGATACCCTAAAAATTTTAGCCAAAGTCTATTTTTGACCTAACTTTCAGCCACGTGATATAATAGTATATTACGTAACTAGAGTTGTAAGTAACCCATTACGCATGAAGTAAAAATGTTTAAATTTCAAGAGGGGACTACAACTCGTATATCGTACTATACTTTTTCTACGCCCATCTATTTTCTTCTATGAAATAAATTAAATCGCGATTATTTAAACTTTATTACAATAATTATTAATAACAATGACAATGCTTATTGTCTGGAGCATCTTTCAGATACGTATCAATTTGTTCTGTAGACGGGATTTTAGATTTTTTACTTTTAAATCCATCCATTAGGTTTTGATAATTATTAAAGGTTATTATTAAATGTCACTTACAAGCAATGTTGACGTTTACAGACATGGGCGTAGAAAAAATTATATTTATTGTAACAAATTGTGCATTTCTGGAACGTTTACTTACCATATTCCAAAGATATGGAGCATAATTCATTACAGAATCCACAGGGGAAATCCAAGAGTCACCCAGGGCTATTCCCTTTAGGTTGCAGGTTATTGTTTGATTTTTAATGGCCTGGAAAAAATAAAAGTACTAAATCATGAAAATCATGCATTGCTCTAATGTGAGAGAATTCAAACGAGGTTCAAAGCAAAACACAAAGTCGATCCCATAATGTTTAATTACAGATTTAAAAAAAAAGTCAAGTACAAAACAAAACAACCCTTGTTGCTAAATGAACTAGGTCAGAAGAACACTGTCACCCTCCTTTGTGTCCCAGGACAGGGAATGAAACAGTAGATAAGCTGGCAGAAGCCGAAACCCCACATCTTAGACTGGAACCATCCTGCGGGATCAGCAGCAGTGCAATCTTAGGAAAACTAAGAAAAAAATGGAGAAAGAAAAATCCAAGGTTTAAGACAGGCTAACATACTTCTGGGAAACTACAAACAGAAGAGATCTCGTGGCTGCCTCAACTTCAGTAAAAAAAGCCTCCGGATTTTAACGGGAATATTAACCGGGCATTGGCGGTTAAATAGTTGCATGAAGAAACTAGGGTTAGAATGTGAAGCAAAGTGCAGATTCTATGAGGAAGAGGATGAAACCTCCATACACATACTCTTGGAATGCCCTGCCGTGCAAAATTCTAGGGTTAGATACCTGGAAGCACATAAAATAGAGGAGGAAGATCTATCTAATTTGAAGCCCGACGCTGTCCTAAACTGTTTTAGGAAAGTAGGACTAGAAGAGCTGCTGTATCTGTATGCAGGATCTGTAGGCCAGGATCTGGCAAGAAATGAAAAACAACGGCCGTTGATGATAGTTTCTTAACCTTACGTACGTTACGAAACCGCACCTCTACGTCTGTTGAAGCAAGAAATCAACTTAGAGAGGTTCGCGACGTGGATGTAAGTGTGTGGACAGTTCGCAGATTAGCGGAGGTAGGTTTAACTGCTTGTAGACCAGCACATGGACCAAAATTGCTACCGCGTCATCGAGCAGCTAGGCTACAATTTGTTCATAATCACTTGACATGGACGTTGGAGCAATGGAGTGCTGTACTGTTCACAGATGAATCAAGGTTTTGCCTACATTCATCAGATGGCCGTCGACAACGAGTGTGGAGAATGGCAGGTGAACGATATGCAGCTTGTACGTTTATTCCAAAAGTAAACCATAATGGAGGCTCCATTACGGTATGGACCGGCATATCATTAGCAGGCCGTACAGACCTTGTCTCTGTAGAAGGGGGGTTTTGACAGCACATCGATACATTAACGACATTCTGCAAGACTATGTTGTTCCATTTGCTCCATGTTGCAAGAATTGTAAATCAATATCTGGATGAAGTTCGAATGCTCGTCGGACATGAATCCAATAGAGCAAGCTTGGGATATGTTGAATAAACGCGTAAGGAGTCAACCGTTGTCACCAACTTCGCTACAAGAGCTTCGCATTGCACTTCAAGAAGAGTGGGAGAATATCCCTGAAGATTACTTCCTTATTTTAATTAACAGCATGCAAAGACGCATGCAAGCTGTAATCAGAGCTAGAGGAGGTACTACGAGATACTAAACTAATTCGCTCGTGTTTCTTATTAAATGTATTTTTGAATTTTCGAGTTGCGTTCAAACATTAGCTGTTTTTTGTGAATAAATATACCCATCTACTCCATTTGTATTGTTTTCTTTGGTTTTTAGATGCTTATGACGTTAAGAATACTAGATATAGAATTTAGAGCACAGTTTTTGTGCCTGCTCTGTTAAACCTTAAAAATATTTGTTGGAAACTTTTTATTGCACCTGAGTGTAGAAAGAAAGTAAGTGCAATTTTTCCATTCACCACGAAGTGATTGTTTTTGACGCTAGCGCCTTTTTGGAAACGTTTTATTTGATTTATAAAGTAGGGATGAGCCACAATTAATATTTCCGCTTGGCAATAATCAGAAATCAAGTGTAATTCGTCGAAATAAAACCTACCCAATTAGTATCTAGTGGTACAACATGATATTACAGATAATACTAAAATTTTTCTTACCGCCAGTAGATGTAAAGTGATCTCCACTGTCATTTTCCCTCCATAAGACTCGGTGAAGATGTACAAAGGAACCGTCTCGAATGAGGGGTTCAGCACGAAGAATTGAGCGAGGAAGACCATAAAATCAATAGCGATTTGCGAGTTGTTTTTAGCCAAGTACGATTTATCTTCCACGTAGCTGAATCCCGTTCCAACTGGGCTATCGACGAATAGGACGTGTGCGTATTGAACCCAAGAGGAGTTTCTTACTTCGAGATCCGTATCCAGAATTCCCAGTTCTGCGAAATTTCCGTATCCCGTCGAAGATGATCCGGGACCTCCTTGCAGCCAAATAATGAGTGGTCTGTCTTCGATGTTGGTGATTTGGGCTGTGGTGTAATGCAACCACCAGAAAATGTGCGATTTTTCTCTGACTGTGACGAATCCCCAATTTTGGTTTGTCGGGCCAAATCCATCTCTACCTGCAACTAGATAATGAGTTCAATGCAACTGCTTCAAACAATGGGAAAAAATTACTAGAATAAAATTGAATCGGCTTCAAGTTACTTTGGTAATGCCTTCAGGATCTAATACGTCCAGGAAAATAACAAAGTAATCTTATTTTGGGCATCTGGACATACTGGCATTGAAGGGAAGGAAAAAGCGGACTTTCTAGCCAATAAAGGTGCTGAAGGAATATTTATAGACCCAGAGGTGTTGAAGAAATATTTATAGACCCAGAGCCATTCCTAGGCATGGCGTAGCCAGAGGAACAATATCGAACTGATAATATTGCAGAAGACGTTCTTACTGGTTTGAGCAAGAGGGTTTAAGAAATTCAAAGGAAATTGTAAGAGATTTCTCTAAAAGAAGTCGCTTAACTATAAAGACGATTGGAATGGTAGAAAGTGGGGACTAAGAATAAATAAATATGGTTTGTAGCAGCTTGTGCCTACGGATTTCGTGGAAGTGTCGCCAAAGAACTTGATGAGCTTTATAAGATACATAGTTCTGATAGACGGACTAAAACATATGTCCAGAAGCATAAGGCTTGTGGTAAAAGCGTTTTTAATAAGCTAGAGGTGAGAAAATGTAGCTAGGATACACAGGGCTTGTTGAAATACCGCTTGAAATAATTTTATCATAGTAAGAAAAAAGTAGAGATGGTTTTCTTGATTCCTATAAACTGCTGGAATTTTTGAAATTGCTGAAATACTGAGAAATAAAACCAAATAAAACTGAATCAAAATTAAATTAGAACTGAAATTTATGTACAGGGTTAGAGAATATAAATAAGATTTGGGTAAATTTTCATTGGTAATGATATTTTAAACTTTTTCCTGACATTTATTCAAAGAAAATACCGTTTAATTAGTCTTACTACATTTCTGTTGAAAACTCTTAAGAAAATTCTTAGGATTAGGACTGATAGTACGTCTATAACTTATAAGGGATGCGAGCAAATAGATCACTTACATAGAACCTAACCTAACTTAACCTTACTGCTTCAAAAAAGTTTTACAATTACTTTGAAATTTGTATACAGTGTGTAAAAGCCAAATGGAATAAATTCATTATTTCGGTTACTGTACATATTTATAAAAAATTCCGAAACACGTCAAATTTAAATTATAACTTGACATTCTTTAACGTGAAAATGCAACCCCTACCTTCAACCTCCTTAGAATGACAGGTACAACCCCCAATTTTTTAAATGGGAATTATAGGCTTGTGATATATCATTTGAAAGGTCTCTTCATTCTCTATTCAAAAATGTTATTGTTTTTAAATTTGATGCAAAAATTAACATAAAAAAAATTAAAATCATGTTGTTACCGAAATTCGCTAAAATATACTCGAAACTTATTACAATATACTTAAAACTTATTTCCCGTTTAGGTCTTGATAATGAGAAAGTGAACAAAAACCATGTGGTTTTTAGATGGTAACCATTAAAAAACTTTAAAGAATTTCCGTGGCAACGCTATTTTAACAAGCAGTAGTAAATTGTTTTATTTAAGTTGTCATTGTTGTAATTTAAGTATAAAGTTTGTTCAATTCAATTCTGAAAAATGGTTAGATTAACGGAAATGCATAAAATAACAGTTTTACAAATGATTGGTTACGGAGATAACATCCGAACACAACAGGAAGTAACTCGCCTATTTCATGAGAAATTTCCTAATTTACCGTCTATATCCCAAGGAACAATAAGTAAAATAGAAAAGCAGTTTCGCGAGTTTGGTCATGTAAGGCAGATAAAAAAAGCAGCTGCCAATGCACTGAGTGATGATCTCAAATTAGATGTGTTGCTTGAGTTTCAGGAAAACCCACATACATCTAGTAGACAGGCATCCACTATATTCAATGCTAGCCACACATCGATAGCAAACATATTAAAAGAAAATAAATTTCATCCGTATAAGATGATACCTACTCAGGAGCTCATGGAAGACAATTTTGATAGGAGAACTTTTTTTTGTGAGCAAATGATGGATATGTTGGATAACAATATTATCCAATTAGAAGACGTTATGTTTTCTGATGAGTGTACTTTTTTACTTAACGGTCATGCTAATCGGCAAAATTGCCGCTACTGGTCCACGGAAAATCCTCACTGGATGGGAGAAGAACACACTCAATACCCTCAAAAGGTTAATGTTTGGACAGGGATTTGTAGGGAACAATATCATTGGTCCCTTTTTTATTGAGGGCAACTTGAATGGCAACAATTATTTGGCACTACTTCAAAATGATGTCATTCCAACGTTGGCAAATTTATATCCTGATCCTCAAGTTACTAGTAAATATCACCTACTGACGTAAAATCTGTCATGGTAAACAGTCAAAAATGATCAATCGTGCAAAAAATTTATTTTAATTTCATTATTATTTTCGGAAACGTCATAATTTGAAATAAAATGTCAAAGTCAAACAATAATTTATTAGGTTAAGAACATTTTTGGTGATGTTTTGAATTCTGTAATAGTTTAAGTGTAGATAAGAAGTGTAGTGATAGCGAGTAAGAAAGTTGGATGCCGGGGATAGGAAGTTTGACAGTTGGTAATTGAAAAAAAAGGTCAGGAGATTTAAAAAAAAGTTCGTTCATGGTGATTTTTAAGAAAGAAGTAAAAAAGTTATAAAAATTATGATTTAAAAGGATTTAAAGTTAAATAGAAAACGTTTTAAATAGTAAACAAACAAAGAAGGTATTTATTTATAGAAAATTATTATCATACAGAAAGCTGTACCAGTGTGATTATTCCTTGTTGAAAAGAGAGTTTGTAACGTTTGATGACTGGAGATTTGAAATGAAAAAAATTAAATAGTTTATGTTGTCAATTGAAAAGTAAATATATTCAAAATTAAAGAAGTAAAAATACAGCGTAAAATAATCAAATAAAAAAAGAATAAGAAGATAAAAGTGATGGAAAGATAGATAGATAGGTAAATAGATAGTATAGATAAGAAATAATCAGGTATCGGTTTAGGTAGATAAGAGTTTATTTGGTATTATTTAAAATTCAATATAATAAAAAAAATTAATATAAATTGTGTTGTTGGATATTGTTTTCCAAATTTCTAAGGTTTTGTGAAGCAGTTTTTTTTAATAAAAATAAAGACTTGTAGTTTTACTTACCAGAAACTACAGTAAAACAAAATATAATAGCCCATCTCATTTCGACGATCTATCAGACACCACTTTACAGACACGAATGATTATATAATTATTCTACTTGGCATTTTTAAATGGTTATTATTTTTTGATAAGCAAACTATTTGAATAGCTTCAATTCTTATCAAAACAGGGACATTAATTTGGAAGGAATTGGCGATGATTCAAAATAAATTGCCATTTCATCAAATACAGTCTAGTGTTATCAGCTTGCAAATTAGAATTGTGATTAGAAGACATCAAAAGAAAATAACACCATAATCGGCATCTTTGTCTCCAGAAGGTACATTTATAAATATACTAAGTGATATAAAAATCCCAGAATGATTTTATTTTTATAAAATTTTGTATAAGTACTTACTGAAGCATATAATAAGTAAATGATAAAATTTTTAAAATGATTGCATTGCTTTAAAACCCTTTTACCTTTAATAATGTGTGGATGCACCCCGATGTGTTACGCATTCTCCAACGCGCCTAGGCATGCTTCTGATCAGGTGGTCAATGTCCTCCTATGGTATCTCATTTCAGGCAACTACCAACTCCTCTCGAAGTTCTTCTAGAGTCTGAGGAGAACGTTGCAAATTGAGCAATGTCCTACCCATCATATCCCACGCGTACTCAATTGGGAATAAGTCGGGAAATCTTGGTGGCCAAGGTAACAATGTGACATTATTATGTTGAGAGAAGTCTATTGTGACTCTTGCGACATGCGGTCGGGCATTATCTTGTTGGAAAGTTGGATTTGCCAGGGTGTCAAGATAGGGTTAAAGATGGGGTTCTAAAACTTCTTGGATATAACGTTGCGCATTTATGTTACCTCTGATGAAGATTAAAGGTGATCTCGAACCATAAGCCTAAACCATAACTCCAACAGTTTGATGAACATGTTTTTCAACAAAAATCCGTGGATTTCTCCTTTCACCACGTCGTCTTCTAACCCTCGCTCGACGATCGTGCATGCCTAAACAAAATCGAGACTTGTCACTAAAGACAATACTGTTCCATTCCTGATCCCAGAGTGACCGTTCTCTGCACCACTCAAGGTGATTACGTCGGTGTTAAAGGGAGGACCCAGTGTGGTCGGTATGAAAACAGGCCAAAACGTCTTATTCGTTGTTCTACGGGAGCGTCCAGAGCTCCTTGCTCTTTGCGTACGGCCTTCTCGAAGCCATGCCTGACAACACCTAACCACGGTGTCTACACTTCTTTGCACTCTAACTGCAATTTCCCGAAAAGAAAATCCAGCTTACCGAAGTCCCACTATACGACTTCTATCAATCTTACTAAGTTGACGAAATCGTACAGGTCTCCGTACCCTTGGCATCGTAACCAATCGTAAAGAATGTCAAGAACCAAAATCCGCAAAATTTGGATCTTTACTAAGGCTACAATATTCATTTTTGGATTGTTAGTGGATTTCAAAAAAAGCAGTATAAAAACCGGAATCTTCAACTGATAAGGCTGATAATTTTATCAATTGTTTATTTCAGTAAAATAAATAAATTCACCAAATTTTATTAAAATAAAATCATTTAAACATTTTTATGTCACTTAGTATATTATCAATTAATAACCAAGCTGAGCTTTGATTTGAAATGTTTCACCGCAAAGCGGTGAGTTTTGCAAAACATGAGTGCTACAAATGCTCATTTTCGCATTTATTTATGTTATTTAAATGAAAGTATTCAACAATTAGTACTTTTTGTGTTCAATAAATTATGTTGGTACTTACAAAAATGACATATGTCAGATATATCAAGTTTGAAATTTAAATTTGATTTGAATATTAAATTGGAGTGATAAATAATTTAAGAAAATATAATATAAGATATAAATATAACCAATTTAAAGGAAAATGAAAGAATCTTAGTTAATTTCAAAATTGTTTAATAAAATGCACACAATTACCAACTGTGACACAAAAAAATAACGTCGAGTATTACAACGAATAGGCATGATGACAGTCAGTAAGAATCACTAAAATATTGATTTGTTATAATTATATAAGATACGGAGATTCTAAAGAATTTACTCATTTTTATATTACATGTGTGATTACATTTATTTTAGTAAAAATATAAGCAGTAAGTTTAACAATCCGCCATATTAGCTGAAACACCAATCAGAAGACCGTGACGTCGTACTTTCGTAAATATTGTTGACATTTCGGTTTGACGTAAACAAATATCTTGTTCGCAGTATTTATTGATGTATTCTTACATTGTGGAACCGCACACCATTGATACACATTAGGATTCATGACTATGATAACTATTATAATCGCACAAAATAAGTAAAAACAAAATAAACTTTTTTAACCACCCTCTTTTAACCTGCAAAATGTTTGAAGTTTGACGTTTTTACCACAGAATCCACAGATGACACGGGTCGCAGTGTAGTATAAATAATTATAAATGGTAATATTTACGAATCGATGATGTCATAGATAGACGCCATTACTATTCTAGCGTTTTGGCGCAAAATTTAAAATGCATTTTTAAAAAGTAAATTTCTCATTTAAAAACTCTTTTTTTGCAAAAATAACATTTATTTTAGATAAAGTATATACGTGAAAACATCGTGGATCAGTTTTTTAAAATCAGTCATCATGCCTAGTATAAAATAGTATATTACATAACGAGTATGGAAAGTGAAGTATTACGCACAAGTGAAGTTTAGCACGAGCCGCGTAGTGGCGAGTGCGGAAACGTAACGAATGCAAGAAATACACTTTCCAACGCGTTATGTACACGATTTTTCCTACGACCCCAATATTTCTTATAATAATAAATATTTTAAATTTATTTTAATTGTTAGTCATGTTAAAAATTAGGATTTAAACGAGTTTATATAATTGCATGGAAATATAATTAATTAAAATCAAATAACCGCCTTTCTCAGGAATTCACATCAAAATTCTTTATTAGCTAAATGACATTTTTTTTTTGTGAGCTCTATAAAAATTAAAAGTAAAATGGTCAGTCGGTGAAATTAATTGAAAAGTAATGTAATAATAATAGACACAAAGATAATTGTGAACAGAAACACAAACATAACTTCAAAAATCCACATTCGACACATGCACGGAACATAAACACAATATAAAAAATAAGAATAAACTGTTCTTTCTAAAAGTGTTTTTATAAAAATAATAATACTGAATAAAAATATGTTTATTTTTTAAAAATTTAAAAACCTATAAGAAACTTTTTTCTTTATTCTTACTTTATACAGAAAAATTTGTATTGGCAATTACAATACAATATTTGACACAAGGAAGATTTAAAAAAAATTAAATGGTCCTTGCTTTGACATTTATGTGTTTTTACTATTGGTAAATTTGACGTAAATGTCACAGATCATAGAACTATATTTTTTTACGTTTCAATACGTGTATTGATATTAGCTACTTTCTTAAGTACAAATAAGTTTGCAAACTAGCACTTTCATATTTGGTCGTAGGAAAAAATTATTTCTACATTCAATAAATTTTTAAAGTAATAATTCTTTAAGCAAACTAAAAATGATAACCCATTACATTCCACAAACGTGTAAATTAAAGGAATTAACCTATTAAGGCAACATTTCGATGACATAATCTTTTTATTGCCATAGTTAACATTAAATTGGAATTATCTTAGATCCATTAAACTTTGTAAGATCGCTGTTGCCGTTGGGATAATCAGCAAAATTTGGTTGAACAGTTCAACTAATAATAATAAATGTTTTATTAAATTGAGATTGTTGTGAAAAATTTCCTTGGATTTATAGAGAAAATTTCAAAAGGAACATTGCAATATTTTGCTTTGGCTTTAATTGGAAAATGGGCTTATAAAAGAATGAAAATGTTACCAAACTCGTTACAAAAAGTATTACATAAGTGATTTAGGATTTTTTTTATTATTTTATTTGATTTTCTTTTCATTTTTTTGGGAAATGATAGAAAATTAATTTCAAAGTAGTTTATTTAATTAAAATTAAAAATCAAAAAATAATGGTCATAAGTAATGAAAATAACCTCTGGCTCTAACAACATCTCTCATTTTTCGTGGAAGGCTTCTTATCAGGTCACTTATGTAATCCAAATCCAAATTTTCCCATTCTTCGATTAAAACAGCTCATCAAGGTTGTCTGGAGCGATATTACAAGTTCTTATGCACTTGTCCAGATAGTCCCAAACATGTTCAATTGGGTTTAGGTCTGGACTAAATGCTGGCCAATCTAAATCTTGTATACCAACCTCTTGAAGGCATAAAATTCTCTCCAATGATTGGAACAAATGGCACTATATTTTCCTTAAGAACCTCCGTTATATACCGATCAGCTGTCAGTGATTCCCTACGAAACACAATTAACTCCGTGTGGCCTTCAAAACAGATACCTCCCCATGCCATAATCGAACCATGTCCATAATTTCTGGCTGCTCTTTATGTTACACTGAGCAAATCGCTCACCTGGGCGTGTATAAACTGGAATACGTCTATCGATTCAAAAAGTGAAAATCTTGATTCATCACTTAAAATAGTATTAGCCCAATCGTTAATACCCCAATTAACATGTTCTATTGCGAACCTTAAACGTGCTACACGGTGTGCTCTGATTAACAATGGAGCAGTAACAGCACTCTGGATCTGATTCCAAAATTTCTTAATCTGTTTCTAACCGCATTGAGAGATATTCTAACAGTACGGACTCCAGAGAGAACATTTTGCAGTTGCCTGGCTGTAAGATGACAGTTTCTCTAAACCTTCTCAAAACTCTAGAAACGCTGAATTGCATTGCACAAGATCCACTTTCAGTTTCTCTAAACCTTCTCAAAACTCTAGAAACGCTGAATTGCATTGCACAAGATCCAATTTATTTCTAATACTTTCATGTACTATGTAAGTTCCCAAGGCTTCTCTAGTTTTCCAACTCAGTTCCTTCCTTAATGAGAAGAACTTTGGAGTTTTCAGTTTTTCTCAAAAAAATACTTCCATTGGCAATCCACAAAAATTTATAGTTTTTTTCCTTTTTAGAAACTCTTGCAGCCATGTATATGTCAAGATTTGTTTTCGTTAGTTCGTGGTTTAAATATATCTTATTGTTCTTTGTAAATCCCAAATATGTACTTTTTAAATCAAACTTTTTTTTGGACTTTAATAAACGTGTCTTGATGGATTCATTCTCAAAAACCACCTAAATAGCGTTAAATTTTTCATTATCTTTTCCTATACGGAAGACTTTAAACTTGCTTTCCATTGGAGTGTCTAGGTACTCACCAATTTTATTATTGTAGCCAAATTTT
Organism: Ophraella communa; assembly: GCA_035357415.1. NCBI lineage: Eukaryota > Metazoa > Arthropoda > Insecta > Coleoptera > Chrysomelidae > Ophraella > Ophraella communa. The sequence continues at coordinate 14,747,751 of CM068992.1, forward strand.
CATTTTCTTTATATAGCACTCTCTGCACTAATAAATTATTTTTTAATTCTTTTTGTTCATTCCTGTTTAATTGTTGTTTTATTTTACTTAATTCGCCTTTTAATTTTTCATTCATCTTCATTTGTTCATTATATTTTGTAATAAGTCTAATTTCTCCATAACATCCTTTAAAGACACGCTATTTTTTTCTTCATCTTCTACACAAGTATCACAAAACCATGGATTTGTAGATTTACTGATTTGCTGATATGCCCTTACAGACAAATCAGCACATTTCCTATGTTTCCAGACCATGCATAAAAGTCCATTTTGAGTGTCCAAAACTTCTTTCTTGCACTTATTACAAGTTGAACATTCTTTTCCAGGCATTCCGGCAACGCTGTTCACATCTAGTAAACAAAGTAATTAATCGCACAAAATTTTTATGTATCCGTAAAATACCGTACACCCGCCTATGGCAGATGTTTGAAATCTATAGTCTATATAGAAAGGACAAGGAGAAATAAATCATTCATTTAAGAAGATTTTATAGACGTACCAAAATATATTTTAAGAGGGTATACCGTGTTGATGATATTGTGGAATTAACGGCTGCTATGTTGTGTGTTGCTAAATCAACAATTTATAGATTACTAAAAGAAAGCAAGAATGGAACTCTTCAACCCCCTAAAACTCCTTCAGGCCGAAAACCAATTGAGATCGATGAGTCATTAAAACAAAGACTAAGGCGTAAAGTCCATGGATTTTACTTACGAAAGGAAATTCCAACACTTGACAAAATTATGACATCAGTGCAAGAAGATACGGACTATACAAAATTCTCCAGAATGACATTATGCAAACTTTTGAAAGATGTGGGTTTCAGATATACAAAACATAATAGAAAATCTCTCTTGATAGATAAACCGGAAATAGTTTTTTGGAAAAGAGACTATTTAAGAAGCATTCGACATGCCAGAGAACAAAATTTAAAAATCTTCTACTTAGACGAAACATGGATAAATGCTGGATATATAGTTTCCAAATCTTAGCAAGATGAAAACATTAAAAGCGGAAGGCAGGCATTCGTGGAAGGTTTGTCGTTAGGTTTGCAGCCACCATCTGGAAAAGGAAAAAGACTTATCATTGTCCATGTTGGAAGTTCTGAAGGTTTTGTTGATGGTGGATTATTAACTTTTATTTCAAAACGCACGGGGACTATCACGAAGATATGAATGGGGATGTCTTCGAGGAATGGTTTGTTCAAATGTTGGATCTGATTCCAAAAGGGGCTGTTATTGTTATGGACAACGCAAGTTACCATTCACGGTTACGAGAAGCATTGCCCACAAGTCGTTGGCGTAAAGCAGAGCTTTTGGAGTGGCTTATTTCGAAAAATATTAAGTTTCCAAAAGATCCACTAAGGAAAGAACTTTACAGAATTGCAAAAATGAACAAGAATAAATACAAAACCTACATTGTAGAAGAAATGGCTTCTTCTCGTGTTATATCAGTTCTTCGACTTCCCCCTTACCATTGTGAACTTAATCCCATAGAATTAATACGGGCTCAGGTAAAGGTAGACCGGGAGATAGTGACAGATTTTCAGACGCGATTTAGGCCAGTATGCCTTTTTCAGTACATTATACTACTGACAATTCGATGATAATAATCAGTTAATGGAAGTGTCATCGTGTGTTCTTCATCTATAAAAAAGTTAACAAATTTGTTTAGAAATTAATCATTTTTATATGATTTTACTCAAGCTGCCATTTATGCTAAAATAAAATTCGATCAAAGTATTACTTGAATGACCATTGGCATACCGTTAGTGTGAACCTAGCAGGTGGGCATGCCCGGGTAGATATGCTTTCTAAAATATGCTTTATCCGTGTTCAGAAACAGGCTGCCAATGTAGAATATACTTGATGTTACTATACAATTGCTACAGGTAAGATGGCATACCCTTTGTGCATGTCCGTGTACATATATGGTAGTAATTTTGCAATGTTAAACGATAAGTTTCCGCCATTTTAGTCAAGTCCAAATTGATACCTTAAAATATATTTATCCTCAAATGTCAACACAGAAAATGGCATACGATTCAAACAGGTTTGACATAATAAATAATGAAGATTTGTAAAATAAAGAGACAATCCTCTGTGTATTTAATCAGTATGACATTCCATTGTTTATGCAATCATTACCTAACAAATCAAAACAATTAATGGCAGACAAGTTGTGCGAGCTTTACTAGTGTAATTTCGTGAAAAACATTGTAAAATAGAAAAAATTACCGTGCTTTAGTTCTATACATGCTTTTGTTCTATACATTAGGTTGATAATTAACTTTCAATAAACAACTATGGCAGACAAGTTCATCATATCAAAAAACATATGACCGCGCTTTTTTTGACGTAGTTAGCATTCCGACATTTTAGGACGCTGCGCACGCGACGGGCCCAAAATCGCCAGTATTATGACAACCATTGTATAGTGCACACAATTTCAGAGCCATGAGTGAAAAGAAACTGTGTTTTGTGTGTGAACCCGTCATTTTACCGACTAGGGAAAAATAAGCCGTGGAAGATTCATAAGGCGAATGAAAAATTCCAGAAAGCTTTTGCTTGCATTCAAGACCCTACCGGCGAGAATTACGAATCTTCTTTCCAAACACTACAAGAATTCGTTTGTAAAATCTATAGTACGAAAAAGAACGGATTGTGAAAGTGTAAATGATGCACGTGTCCGCCTTTTCACAACAAATTATTCAATGATTGACAGCAGCGATGCATTCAAACAGAAGTTATTGAATTTCGATGCATACGTTTTACCACCATGCCAAAGGGAGTTGCACCAGCATCTCCTGCGGACTTCATACATTGGCAACAAATGATTGCCAGCATGATACCGTCATCGAATCTTCGGACGATGAAGATGATGGGTATGATGATGACAACGGTAATGATGATGGAGGGAAGGATACTGATATAGATTGTGATGACGAGGAAGAAGATAATGAAATTATTAATAACATTTTATGAATCCTAAAAAAATACAATTTTCGGTTATAATTGCACAAGTGCATAAAAATTATCTGGTCATTTTTATGCACGAGTGTAATTCAATGGAATATTTCACGAATAAACATTTTTTCACTTTTTGAAGTATATCTGACATTTATCAGTATTGTCAGTCAGTGTTGTTGTCATGACGACGGGATGTTTTCGCTTGGTGTCATGACGACGGGATGTTTTCGGTTATAATTGCACAAGTGCATAAAAATTACCGATAATTTTGCAAGAAAGCGTGTTATCTAAAAATTGCACGAGATTTTTTTCATATTTTGGCGAAAGAGCCCGACTCCGAAGGAGGAGGGCTCTTTTACAAAATGTGAAAAAAACGGAGTGCAATTTTTATAGATAACACGCTTGAATGTAAAATTATCTGGTCATTTTTATGCACGAGTGTAATTCAATGGAATATTTCACGAATAAACATTTTTTCACTTTTTGAAGTATATCTGACATTTATCAGTATTGTCAGTCAGTGTTGTTGTCATGACGACGGGATGTTTTCGCAGTGCAATTACCGCTCCGGAGTGCAATTACCGCTGTAATTTTTCGATAATTGCATTCCTCTTATGACATATATTATACATGAGGGAAATATTCGCGGTAATGAAATAAATAATTATATTAGTATGTATAATAAAATGATCTGTGTAAGAAAAAAGAAGAGTTTTAACAAATAAATAGTATATAGAATTTATAAATTCAAAAATGAAATAAACGCAGCATAAATGATTTTTTCCATAATGAAAATTTTGTTTTTTTAAAAGCTGCAGACCGGTCCGTTATTATTTGATCCAAATATACCGTGATTCAATAGTTTACAAAAAGGCATACTGTTTACAAAGGAAGAAAATCGTTCATTTCATTTGCACTAGTCCTTTCTCGTATTCACATACTATTTCATAATTTGAGAACTTCCGACGTTATCAAACGATATGCCATTTATTGTAGCATCCAAATATATCTCAAATATGTTAAAAACAAAGTGGCATACAGATTAAACACACGGCAATTTTCCGTATTATTTCGCAAATTTTTTCGCGTATGCCTACATCAGTTAACCACCCAATTGCAATGTCAACTTTATAGACATCGAACTGCATAAAACCAAAATGGCATACTGATTTTAATGACGGAAACTTATCGTTTAACATTGCAAAATTACTACCATATTATGAGATGTACACGGACATGCACAAAGGGTATGCCATCTTACCTGCAGCAATTGTATAGTAATATCAAGTATATTCTACATTGGCAGCATGTTTCCGAACACGGATAAAGCATATTTTAGAAAGCATATCTACCCGGGCATGCCCACCTGCTCTATAGCTTCAAACTAACGGTATGCCAATGGCCATTCAAGTAATACTTTGATCGAATTTTATTTTAGCATAAATGGCAGCTTGAGTAAAATCATATAAAAATGATTAATTTCTAAACAAATTTGTTAACTTTTTTATAGATGAAGAACACAAGATGACACTTCCATTAATTGATTATTATCATCGAATTGTCAATAGTATAATATACTGAAAAAGGCATACTGGCCTAAATTGCGTCTGAAAATCTGTCACTATCTCCCGGTCTAAGGGGGAAGTTGGAAAAAAAATACTACTTTTAAAATAAACGATGTTGTGAAATTGTTTGAGAGTGCTGTAAGTCGTGTTGATAGGGAAAATTGGACAAATTGTATCGAGCATGTTATCAAAGTATAGGCAAATATGTGGAAAATTGACAATATTTGTGATGATTTAATCGACCCTATTATTATTAATGTTAACAACGATTCTTCCTCTTCCGAGTCGGATATAGAATAAAATGTAAGTAATAAATATATTCCAATAATTATTTCTTTTTATTTTTTATTATATTATAATTTAAAACGTATTTTTTCCCAAAATACACACCACTGCATTGCGTTATTGCTTATCTGCTAATCCTTTAACAATGAAGAAAACCTTAACTTTGCTACAACTGAAACAAAAACCTGGTTTTTAGATTTACCGAAGAAATGTAATTTAAAATAAGAGATTTATCAAAAATTTCATGGTGCTCCCTGTAAAGGTTTTGCATACTTAATTAGGGTATATTACTCCTCGTACTTTTTGTACAGACTATAGTTTCTCATCAGATTTTAAAATGACTCTGTTTGCATAAACTTTGGGTATAGGGAATCGAATATTCTATTTGTGTGAAAACCAAAATAAGCTTCAAAAAAATGTGATCAGTTCGAATTTGGTATAATATACAAGAGATCTCATTTAAAAAATCATGTTTGGTTTGTAATGGAGTTATACAACACTCTGTATAGTTTAAGATAATTTCAAAATATATACTTCAAAGACATCTACTATTTTGTTATCTTTTAAAACAACTCTTTATACCGAACTTTGTCGTATGAATGGTACACCCTGTATGTTGATTTCAGCCTTTTAATTTGTTCTACATAGCCGTAGTTTCTATTATAAAAAATCGTGGTATTCTTTGATAAACCTTTCAGGATTGCTACACTCTTTTCCAGAAACATTTTTTCTCATTATCCTATCTATGTTTCGTTTTTTCAAGCTAGATGTTTGCATAAATTTCGTCAAGATAAATTGCCATAAACAAAACAAAAAGTAAGTTTATTAAAAACTTAATCTCGTCTCTTTATCACCCTCATTGGGCCGGTTCTTCTTCTCCTTATTCCTCCAAAATTAATTGGTGCTATTTATAAATTTCCAAATGCAAATTAAATCTTTTTAATTTAAGTAATGGCCGAAAATCTAGCTCGATTTAAAGCTTGCGGGAAATTAAATTAAAATTCCAATTACTCAAATTAAAATACAGATTAAGCCATATCGCGATATAGGCGAGAGGGTATACTCGAATTTATTTTTTTCCTTGCGCGACCCATGTCCCATTGTTTAGGATTTCATTGCAAGAAACTCTTAGAGAAGTGAACATTAACTGATAGAGTAAAACCTTTACAATTTAGAATTTATTCATCCTGAATAAACAAAAGATAGAAATAAATACACAGCAATGCATAGACGACGAGTTCAATATATGATATTCACGATCAAGTTCACCATGTTGCTGATACAGCATTAATATAATTTATTGATAGTAATTAAGTGTTGTACTCTAATTCATTCATAGAAAATATAGTTTAATGTCTTTATGTAAAAGTGTTATTCCATACAACCCCCAATATTAAATATTACAGTGCACTTTCTGGAACAATGTGTTCGAATAAGTCAGAGTTTTTTGTTTTGGAAGAAAATTATCGGTGATAGAGGATTCATTTTTGTACACTGACAAAGTGTCAAAGAGTATCTCTGTGTAAGATACTTACAACTGAACAAAAAGTCTTTATATGTGAAGCATATTCTCGCTAATACGCATTTGGCAGAAATAATGGACCTAGCAATAAATGGCAAAGTTTGTATACAAAGAAAAGGTAAGCATGTTGAAAAACTGCCTTAAAACTGGAGAATCTGTGACCTAGTACTGTTGAATTGGTTTTATCTGATGGTTCACATGTATCTGAGGTGCAGTCAACACCAGAGGTTGATCATTCAGAAGAAGATGAGCATATTTTAAATGATGAGAATTCAGCACAGTCAGAAGAACAAACAGAGGGTTTGTTAGAAGAAAATACTGAAAAAAGGTATCCACAGAGAGACAGGAAATGTGTGAAAAGTTATCCAGATTACGTAGCATATACAACAAACATTGGTTACGAATATGAACCAAAAACTGCAAAAGAGGCTCTTCATGGGAGCGAATGTAACTTCTGGAAGAAAGCTATGGAAGACGAGTTTAATTCTCTTCAAACAAACAATACATGGGAACTAGTTGATCGACCAAAAGATCAAAAGGTAGTTTCTGGTAAATGGGTTTTTAAAAGGAAGAGAAATGAAGAAGGTATGATAGCAAGGTATAAAGCTAGACTAGTTGCTAAGGGTTATAGTCAAACTTTTGGAGTCGACTATGATGAGACATATGCTCCAGTTGTAAGAAACTCTACTCTGAGAGGACTTATAGCTTTAGCTGCTAAGAAGAATTTGAATATAAAGCAGTTAGACGTGGAGACAGCTTTTCTAAATGGCGTGCTGGAAGAAACTGTTTACATGGAGCAACCAGAAAATTTTAAGGTTGAAGGCCAAGAGGATAAAGTTTGTAAACTGAAAAAGGCTCTGTATGGATTAAAACAAGCGTCTAGGGCATGGAACTTAACAGTTCATAAAAAACTTGTGGAAATCGGCTACAAACAATCCAGTTATGAAAACTGTATTTATTTTAAAGGAGAGGCTGAGAAACTTATTGTTATAGCTCTTTACGTTGACGATTTTCTAGTATTTATGAACTGGGAAGCAGAATTTTTCAATCTGAAAAAGGAATTAATGAAAAATTTCAAGTTAAAAGATTTAGGAGAAGTTCAATATGCTTTAGGAATCAATTTTATAAGGAATCGGGAGGAAGGAACCATAAAAATTAATCAAAAAAGGTACATTTTGGATTTACTAGAGGATTTTAACATGGCAGATTGTAAACCAGTGTCAACTCCTGGGGAAGTTAACATCAAGAAGCTTCTTCAAGGTGAGCATAAGAATGTAGATGTTCCATATCAATCTTTGATAGGAAGTCTGATGTATTTGGCAGTTAACACGAGGCCAGATATTGCATACATTTGTAGTTTTCTTAGTCAGTTCAATACATGTTACAAAGAAATTCACTGGAAGATGGCAAAACGGGTTCTACGTTATCTAAAAGGTACCAGTGAAGTTGGAATTAATTATAAAAAGACAGAAGAAGATCTGATGGGATATGCAGATGCAGATTTTGCAAATGATAAAGAAGAAAGAAAATCGTATACAGGGTATGCATTTATATTTTCTGGAGGTATTATTTCCTGGGAAAGTAGAAAACAACGTTGTGTTGCCCTCTCTACGACAGAAGCTGAATATATTGCTATGTGTGAAGCTTCTAGGGAAATTATTCATTTACAAAATTTTTTCGGTGAATTTACCGAGTGTAAAAATTCTGCAGTTATCTTCAACGATAATCAAAGTGCTCAGAAACTGTTAAGTAACTCAACATTTCATAACAGAACTAAGCACATTGATGTTAAATATCATTATATTAGGGAGCAACTTGAAAAAGGTAGGGTAATAGTAAACTACTTATGTACACAAGATATGTTAGCTGATATGTTGACCAAAAGTTTAAATAAAGGAAAGCTTACAGCGTGTAAAAATGGTCTTGGTATTGGATAGTTTTTTTTTATGATCTTGTAATAGTCTGACTAGATTAAGGGTAGGTGTTGTAGCTATTTATTTATTAGTATGTACTATGTACTACTGTTTATTTAATCTCGTCAGCCTATGAGTTTGTTGTTATTGTTACATATATAAATAATATACATAGTAATGTCATGTGTCATGTAATATTTTTTTGAATATACAATAAAGTTTGTCACGTACTCAATTTTCATTTCAAAAGAGCTTCCACTTCGTTCAGAATCTCAACAATATCGACGGGTTTTCTTGCAAAATTCAAAAGTGTCACAAAATAAATTAAAATAATAAAACTCAACGTTTAATTTACTGTGCTACAATGCTAGCTATCATTTATGAAGCTAATGAGCTCTTGACGAATGTCTATACAGTGTGTAAAAGCCAAATGGAATAAATTCATTATTTCGGTTACTGTACATATTTATAAAAAATCCCGAAACACGTCAAATTTAAATTATAACTTGACATTCTTTAACGTGAAAATGCAACCCCTACCTTCAACCCCCTTGGAATGACAGGTACAACCCCCAATTTTTTAAATGGGAAGTATAGGCTTGTGATATATCATTTGAAAGGTCTCTTCATTCTCTATTCAAAAATGTTATTGTTTTTAAATTTAATGCAAAAATTAACATCAAAAAAATTAATATCATGTTGTTACCGAAATTCGCTAAAATATACTAGAAAAATATTACAATATACTTAAAACTTATTTCCCGTTTAGGTCTTGATAATGAGAAAGTGAACAAAAACCATAGCAATGTGGTTTTTCGATGGTAACCATTAAAAAACTTTAAAGAATTTCTGTGGCAACGCTATTTTAACAAGCAGTAGTAAATTGTTTTATTTAAGTTGTCATTGTTGTAATTTAAGTATAAAGTTTATTCAATTAAATTCTGAAAAATGGTTAGATTAACGGAAATGCATAAAATAACAGTTTTCCAAATGATTGGTTACGGAGATAACATCCGAACACAACAGGAAGTAACTCGCCTATTTCATGAGAAATTTCCTAATTTACCGCGTATATCCCAAGGAACAATAAGTAAAGTAGAAAAGCAGTTTCGCGAGTTTGGTCATGTAAGGCAGATAAAAAAAGCATCTGCCAATGCACTGAGTGATGAACTCAAATTAGATGTGTTGCTTGAGTTTCAGGAAAACCCACATACATCGAGTAGACAGGCATCCACTACATTCAATGCTAGCCATACATCGATAGCAAACATATTAAAAGAAAATAAATTGCATCCGTATAAGATGATACCTACTCAGGAGCTCATGGAAGACGATTTTGATAGGAGAACTTTTTTTGTGAGCAAATAATGGACATGTTGGATAACAATATTATCCAATTAGAAGACGTTATGTTTTCTGATGAGTGTACTTTTTTACTTAACGGTCATGCTAATCGGCAAAATTGCCGCTACTGGTCCACGGAAAATCCTCACTGGATGAGAGAAGAATACAATCAATACCCTCAAAAGATTAATGTTTGGGCAGGGATTGTAGGGAACAATATTATTGGTCCCTTTTTTATTGAGGGCAACTTGAATGGAAACAATTATTTGGCACTACTTCAAAATGATGTCATTCCAACGTTAGCAAATTTATATCTTGATCCAGGTAACCCTCAAGTTCCAGCGAATACGATATGGTTTCAGCAGGATGGAGCACCACCACATTACCAACTTAATGTCCGGCAGTACCTCGATACAATATTTCCCAATCGGTGGATAGGGAGGCGAGGATCGATTGAATGGCCAGCGCGATCACCTGATCTTACATTATTAGATTTCTTTTTATGGGGATATGTGAAGAGCCATGTGTACAAAACTAAACCTTCTGTTTTAAATAACTTAAAAGAACGAATAACGCTTGCGAGACAGTTTTATTTGAGATTAGTATGTTGCCAAGACGTTCGCGGAGAACATTTTGAACATCTACTTCATTAACATTCATAGTTCTTTTTCGTGTTCTACATTTTATTACGTTTTGCATTACATTTTAGTTTTTGATTGTATTGTAGCGAATTTCGGTAACAACATGATATTAATTTTTTTATGTTAATTTTTGCATTAAATTTAAAAACAATAACATTTTTGAATAGAGAATGAAGAGACCTTTCAAATGATATATCACAAGCCTATACTTCCCATTTAAAAAATTGGGCGTTGTACCTGTCATTCTAAGGGGGTTGAAGGTAGGGGTTGCATTTTCACGTTAAATAATGTCAAGTTATAATTTAAATTTGACGTGTTTCGGGATTTTTTATAAATATGTACAGTAACCGAAATAATGAATTTATTCCATTTGGCTTTTACACACTGTATAAACAAGCAATGTGTTAGATACTTTGGCTCTACCCTGTAACATACCTTTATTTTCGGACTGTGTTGGAAAACTCTTTTTTGACGGATGACGATTTCCATCCACCTAAACGTTTAAGTTTTACTGGATCAGCTCCAGAATTTGCGAACATAGTAGCTGAAGAACGACGGAAACAATGCCCCGTTTACATTTTTAAATTTACAAGCTTCAAAAAATCTGCAATCTTCTTGGATCTTGCTATCTTTTTTTTTTTTATTTTTATGCCTAGTTGGATTTTGGATACCTGTTTTTGTTAGTATTGATTATTGTTTGTCGTTTGAGTATTGAGTACTGTGAGATTTTCAAAATGCAGGCATTTAAAATCATTTGAGCTGTCTTATGAAATCAAAATAAGAAATTTTCCTGTTCCGGATACTGCTGAACAAAAGCGTAGAGTTTTAACAGATCTCCTTGCTAGGGAAAATGCTAATAGAAGTTTTTCGTCCCCAATCAATACTTATACCTTTGAAGAAGACATAGCAGAAATTACAATTTTAATTCGGTGTTTTCATTAGAAATAAATCAATGAAATTCCTTTGTAATCATATGGTAAATTATAAATATTTAATCCTAAACTCATTACAACGCAATAATTCTGGTTATTTTTTATATAATATCAAATTGAAAATAAGTTAAAATCGATAAATTCAAATAGAGAAGTCGAAACGGTCGTGACGTCAAAACTCATATCGATGACAGTTTGTTTACATTTAATGTGTGGTAATTGAGAGAGTTGGACTTTAAAGGCCGGTTCATGCAACGTTCATTATAATTACATTATCATTAAGAAAAGTTGAGCACCCAATTTATAGTGGAGGCGTTCATGCAACACATTAAGGCATTACAATTACATTAAGCCCACTAAGAAGTTGGGAACTTTCAAATTTTCATTTACATTACATTATATTCTTAGTGGAAACAGTAAAAGCGCATGCGCAGTACGATAGCATGGAAATGTGAATTCGTATTTATGTCAAAATTCCTATGTTTAGATTATGTTGATATTGAAGGCCGGTTTTACAAGCAAAAAAAAATATTTTATCAAAATCAAAAATAGAATTGTAGTATAACAACTTGAACTTTTTGAATATTGTAGCAGATGTATATAACATAACATAAGTTTCAAGTGTTAATAGTGGACAATATCCGCATGCGCTAATACAGAATTTATAATGTAATGAAGTCTTGCATGAACGACAACATTTTTTTAGTGAAAGTGTAATTATAATGTAATGTTAATGGAATTATAATGTTCTTTGCATGAACCGGCCTTTATTTCTGATTTTATTGTGAATTATTGGTTTTACATATTTGTGTTATGCAATCATAAAATGTCGTCAGTAGGGTTTGTGAAAGCATTGTCAAACAATTTACCATCCTTAGACATTTTCATGGTTAGGTTAGGTTGGGTTAGGTTAGGTTTCAATGCAGCTGAATGTAACGTTATTTTTTTCTTTTATTAATTAAACATTTTTTTTATTGCACATAAATGTATATACTAAGTTAAAAATGACATTTTATTTATTGTTGCAAACATTTCACTATGTACATAATTACTATTATTGAATATTGTATTAAAAACACTCCGTAAAAATTGTAATGTTATTTTGAAAGTCGATTTCGGTACTCAATGCCACCTTGGGCTAAGGTACCTAATTATAATAATTTATCTATTAAGTATAGGTACTAATTAGTAATCACCTGTAAGTGGTACTAGGTGCTATCAAAAGCTTTCGCCGGAGGGCGTGCGATTCATTTTTAATGGTGATCTTGTGGTAAAAGGTGCCCAGCACCTATTGTGGTTTTAAATCTTTGATTTTTGCAATCATCCTTAGTTGGGAAATATTTATAAAATCACATTTGGAAAGTTCGTTGATCATAGTTTGTTTGGAGATATATATTTTTGTAGTGGAACGAACTTAAACCTGTTTAAAGGGAGATTAATTTATCACATTTGTGAACCATTATCTTGGATAAGAATACATTGAAAGTAAATAGGTATGTACCGTTGTCTTATTTTCTCTTAATTTTTCTCATTGTCAGAGTTTATTTTCTTTCTTGTTTAAAATTTCAAGACTTATTCCTATTTCTTATTTGTTAGAATTAATAAAGAACAGACCGAATATAGCAATAAGGCTTTGTTAGACCCATCGCAGCTGGTACTATTAAGATAGGAAGGAGAAACCCCTAGTAATAGGGTGTTTTTTTTAGTTGCAAAAATTGACCTTTTATTTTAGTTATTTAGCATAAGAATATGGTTTAAAATAATATTTTATTATTTAGTTTATAATTGCTCAATTAAATTATTAATTAAATTAAAATTAGTTATATAAAGTAGGTACCGTTTTTAAATCTAGATATTCTTTTTGTATTAGGGTTTTAATTCTGGGTAAGGTGTTCCCAGTGATGCTCTTGCCATCCCTGCACTTTCTAAGCTAAAGAATTTAAGAAACAAGAAACTCTAGGCGTTCTCTACTTGGCAGAGGGTATACAAGTACCCAGTGGCGTGCTACTTAAGGGATCAACATCACGCAAGTTACTTTCATTTCTGATTACAACTCGGAAACATATTTTTTTATCTTTAAATTTAGGGTATATTTACAGACTGTTAAGCGTCAATTAATGCATTTTTTTTGTATGTATTCACATCTGATTATCAAGTTGGAATTTGTAGTTGGTTATTTGTATACGCGCACGCGCCTGAGCTCAAGCGATGCCGTCTTATTTCATCAAAGCGTGCATTAATATCGCCGGTAGTAATTAATGATTTTTTTTTATTGCTTAATTTGCTTGGTATTTAACTTTAACTTATAATTATAACCTATAATTTATTACTTATAATTAGTGCTCAAGTAAATACTCAGTTGCTTCCTAATAGGTAGTTAGAGCAGTATATAACATATCAATGCTTAGGTAATTGTGATTCACTAGTCTGGTGGTGGATACAACTTCGCGGCTTTACATTTAATTCATTAGTATACGCATATTTTCCCATTACGTTGGGGTCTGTAGTCTTACAGTTTGTGCTTGCTTGTTTTTTTTGTTTACAAGGTTTGACTCATGGTTATGTTGATTTTGGCTACTGTTACTATTTAATAAACTTAGATAATCGATCACTTATTGTTTTTTTTTTTGGTTGTTACTTTTTTGGTAGGTTTGGAAGTGACATTTGCAAAGGTAGTTGTCTGGGGCAAATTTACCTGGCGCCCATTAACATCATTTGGTTTATTTTTTTTTTTTTTACTCTAAATTTCTCTTTATAACCCCCCCCCATCTCCACTAGAGCTGGCGGCAACACCTGTACGTAGGTATAGTGACTTAGTTAATGTTTTTATTTTAACATTTTTGGGAAGATTCGGTCACATTTTGGCGCCCAACGTGGGGCCGTAGTAGCAGTAGTTGTTTAGGCGTTACTATTTTTTTACTATTTTTATTTGTCAGTTTTTTTTTAATAAGGTCTATTAAATACTATTAAAAGTTATTTTAACTTAGTTATTTAGTTAGTGACTTGATTATATTTAAGGTGAAACTCTCACTTATAGTGATACAGGGGAGAACAAAATGTCGTATAAAATTCAAATCAATCGTTTAGCTCAGGATGAGCTAGTTTACGAATTAAAAATCCGTGGTATAGGTATTGGGACTGTAGACGAGATGAGGCAATCTTTGGCAATGGCTCGTCGTCTGGAAGCTAGTGGAAGTAGTGTGGTTTATCCTCAGTATCCGTTTACCCCAGAGGAAGACGTAGTTGCGATTAAGGACAAATTAGCTGAACTGGAACCTATGGTGGATGTCTTCGAGGACGTATCCAGTAGTGGGACATTTTTAAAACTGCAATCAAAATTAGGTTATGTATTAAACAGAATAGATCACATTGATGAATCTGATCCAGAGAAGTCCAAGGATAAACCCATGCTTAGAGCTAAGGCATTAACCCTTCTTGATAGGCTTCATAATAAGGCAGAGATCTGTCAAAAGGCAAGGGATACACCTACAGCCGTGAGTTTTATGGGTAATTGTAATTTTGCAGATTCCATAAGTCCTTCACGCCGGTCTTCTAGTGCTTTTCCTCCAGCGCCAATGCCATGTGCTCAGGTCAAGTCAGTTCTACCCGATAAATGGAATTTAAAATTTTCCGGGGATCGTAAGGGTCTTTCGCTTGGAGCATTTTTGGAAAGAGTCGAAGAGCTTCGCATAGCTCGTCACGTCTCCAAGGAAACATTGTTGGAGTCTGGAATTGATTTATTTACAGGCCGAGCTTATCAATTTTATTTGGCTTACCGAGATGAGGTGTCAACGTGGGATGAGTTTGTTAAGTTGTTAAGAGAGGAATACTTGTCTTCCACCTACAATGAAAAATTGTTCGAGGAGATTAGGAAACGTACTCAGGGACCAGACGAAACCATAGGATTATACTTGGCAGTAATGTTGGGCTACTTCAACCGGTTGACCTGTCCCATCTCCGAGGAGACTAAGCTTAAAATTGTTTTGCGTAATATTGCACCGTTTTACCAAACTCAGCTTGCTTTGATTGATGTGACGTCTATTTCTCATTTGCGTGAACTGGGAAGAAGATTAGAGGCCAGAAAAGATGCTGTGGAAAATTATTCGATGCCTTCTAAGCGTACTAGTGTCTTGGAACCAGATTTAGCATATATAGGGTCAGAGGAAGCAGTTAGTGAGGTGGCAATTTGTTCGGTATCTTCGCCATTGCAGGATAATACTGTTAGCAGGTCAGGGTCACAAGGTAACATTGTCTGTTATCGTTGTAATAAACCAGGTCATAGGGCAATTGGATGTATGGAAAAGAAAAAAATATTTTGTTATAGGTGTAAAAAGGAAGGTGTAACGGTGAGAACGTGTCCAGATTGCTCTCAACAGGGAAATGCCAGGCGACGCACCTAGGTGGTCGAGGTAGGTGTGTTGCGACGAGAAACTCGATCGACAATCTAAAATGTGTATTAGATTTTGTGTTGGATCATGCTGTAAATGACGAACGTCCTTACTTAAAAGTCGAGATTTTAGGAAAAACATTTTTAGGTCTACTGGATTCCGGAGCATCACGTACTGTGATTGGGGGTAAAGGTCTATTGGCTGTCCATGAACTAGGGTTACCAATTCTGCAGAATGGTGTCTCTTGTGTCACGGTTGCTGATGGCAATCGAGTTCAATGTACCGGTACCGTGGAGTTGCCTATTGTTCTACGAGGTCGCTGTAGATTAATTCAAGCGATCGTGGTGCCGAATGTGCCTCATTTGTTAATTTTAGGAACAGATTTTTGGAGGCTGATGGGTATTGTTCCTGACCTGCGTAATAATGAATGGCAATTTTTAAATGAACCAGTGATCATTAACTCCATGGAACATGTAAAAGGTCAAACGGTCTTAACCCCTCTTGAACAAGCGAGGCTTCATTCTGTTGTTGATAGAAATAAGAGCCTTATGGGTTCTGAGCTTGGGTGTACAAATATTACAGAGCACGTTATAACTACTAATAGTCCACCTATTAAACAAAGGTACTATCGTGTTAACCCAGTTATTCAGGCCCAGATTGATGCAGAATTAGAGGAGATGTTGCGTTTAGGTGTTGTAGAACCCTCAAAAAGTCCTTGGTCATCCCCTATATTGTTGGTTAAAAAAAAAGATGGCTCGTTCAGGTTTTGTGTTGATTTCCGTAAATTAAATTCTGTCACAGTGAGAGACAGCTATCCTCTTCCCTTGGTGTCCGATACTCTCGATAAGCTCCGCAACGCTAAGTATCTCTCTAGTCTGGATGTCAAATCGGCGTATTGGCAGGTCAAGGTTGCAGATAGTTCAAAGGAGTACACCGCCTTAACGGTACCGAATCGAGGCCTCTTTCATTTTAATAGGATGCCATTTGGACTACACAATGCCCCAGCCACGTGGCAACGTCTCATTGATAATATATTAGGACACGACCTTGAACCGCATGTGTTTGTCTATCTGGACGACGTTGTTATTGTGACCGAGACTTTTGAGAATCATTTGAAGGTGTTAGAGGAGGTGTTTCGTCGATTAAAAGCAGCCAACATAACTGTTAGTTTTGAGAAGTGCCAGTTTTGTCGTCCAGAGATGAGGTATCTAGGGTATATCATAGACCGGAATGGACTTCACGTAGATGGTGAAAAGGTTAAGGCAATGCTCGAGTTACCAACTCCCACTTCGGTGACAGAAGTACGTCGAATCGTCGGAACCTTTTCCTGGTATCGGCGATTTATTCCAGAATTTGCTTCCATCATAGCCCCAATTACTAAACTTTTATGTAAAGGTCGAAAGTTCGAATGGACTGAGGAATGCGCACAATCTTTTAGGAAAATTAAGGAACATCTTGTAACAGCCCCGATTCTTAGTTGTCCAGACTACTCAAAACCATTTGTAGTTCAGACAGATGCCTCTGGCCATGGAATTGGAGCCGTTCTTAGTCAACCTCACCAAGATGGGGATAATGTTATTGCTTATATTAGTCGTTCGTTGACAAGGCAGGAACGGAATTTTTCAACCACGGAACGAGAATGTTTAGCGGTGCTGTGGGCAGTTGAAAAATTTAGACCCTATCTAGAGGGGGTCTTCTTCACAGTGATAACTGATCACTATAGCCTTTTGTGGCTGCAGAACCTAAAGGACTTGTCGGGTCGTTTAGCAAGGTGGGCAGTTCGGCTGCAGCAATTCGACTTTAAAGTGGTGCATCGCAAGGGTAAGGAGCATATTGTTCCAGATACACTTTCCAGAGCGGTACCTGTTATTGATGCTATTGTCCCCTCAGATACTGTTCAATCAGCCGTTCCTAGTGTTGCTGATGATACGTGGTATCAAAACATGGTCGATAAGGTCAAGGAAAACCCAAGGAAGTTTAACCAGTGGCGAATATCCAATGGTCGTCTTTACAAACATGTTATACCTTTATATCCTGAGTTGTCGCCACCGGAAGACTCCTGGAAGATGGTTGTCCCAAAGAAAGACCGTCTTTCTATCATTCTCGCCGCTCATGAGCCTGCGACATCTGGCCATGTTGGTGTTTATAAAACGTGTGCAAGGATTGCAGAAAAATATTATTGGCCCAAGTTTCGTAGTGACGTCGCTAGGGTTTTGCGTCGCTGTAAAGTTTGCGCGGCATATAAGGTGGCTCAGCAAATTCCTTGTGACAAGCAAGTGTCGCACCCGAAAGTAGGAAGACCATGGGAAATGATTTGTGTTGATTTAATGGGACCTCTGCCCAAATCCAAACAGAGTAACTCCTACTTGCTTGTGGTGACAGATTACTTAAGTAAATACACCTTATTATACCCCCTTAGAACTGCTACTGCTAAAGCCATTTGTAAAAAGGTCGAAAATGAGATATTTCTGGTTTATGGTGTCCCGAGAGTAATCATTAGTGACAATGGTGTTCAGTTTCGGTCTAAAGAGTTCACTGGTATGGCGAATAAGTACAAATGTGTAATTAAATATTGTGCTTTGTATAATCCCAGAGCAAATCCCACAGAACGTGTAAATAGAGTGGTTAAAACAATGATTGCAATGTACGTATCTGACAATCATCGTACCTGGGATGAGAGACTTCCTGAATTATCTTGTGCTCTTCGGACTTCCACACATGAGACTACTAAGCTAACTCCATTTTTCATTAATTTTGGTCGTAATATGATGTTGTCCGGAGAAGATTATTCATGTCAAGATTTAATCAGTGCAGAGGATGGCAGACAAACAGGAGAAGGCAGTCGTAATAGTATTTTCAGGAGTATGTTTGAGGATATAAAAGAACGCTTAGAGATAGCTAATACAAAAAGTACTGAGCGTTATAATCTTCGCCGCCGACAGGTAGAGTTATACCCTAACCAATTAGTATGGCGTAAGAATTATGTCCTGTCTGATGCGGCCAAATTCTTCTCCAAGAAATTGGCTCCGCGGTATGTCGGTCCTTTTTATGTAAGGAAACGCATATCACCCTGGACCTACGAACTAAGAGACGAAAATGGGAAGTCGGCAGGCGTTTGGAATATCAAAGACTTGAAGCCCAATTCTGATACTGGCTCAAATCCGTAATGATTTATATTATTTTTCTTTCTTATAGAGAACTTTCCGGAGCAAATTTCTTCTGGAAGGGGAGGTGCTGTAACGTTATTTTTTTCTTTTATTAATTAAACATTTTTTTTATTGCACATAAATGTATATACTAAGTTAAAAATGACATTTTATTTATTGTTGCAAACATTTCACTATGTACATAATTACTATTATTGAATATTGTATTAAAAACACTCCGTAAAAATTGTAATGTTATTTTGAAAGTCGATTTCGGTACTCAATGCCACCTTGGGCTAAGGTACCTAATTATAATAATTTATCTATTAAGTATAGGTACTAATTAGTAATCACCTGTAAGTGGTACTAGGTGCTATCAAAAGCTTTCTCCGGAGGGCGTGCGATTCATTTTTAATGGTGATCTTGTGGTAAAAGGTGCCCAGCACCTATTGTGGTTTTAAATCTTTGATTTTTGCAATCATCCTTAGTTGGGAAATATTTATAAAATCACATTTGGAAAGTTCGTTGATCATAGTTTGTTTGGAGATATATATTTTTGTAGTGGAACGAACTTAAACCTGTTTAAAGGGAGATTAATTTATCACATTTGTGAACCATTATCTTGGATAAGAATACATTGAAAGTAAATAGGTATGTACCGTTGTCTTATTTTCTCTTAATTTTTCTCATTGTCAGAGTTTATTTTCTTTCTTGTTTAAAATTTCAAGACTCATTCCTATTTCTTATTTGTTAGAATTAATAAAGAACAGACCGAATATAGCAATAAGGCTTTGTTAGACCCATCGCAGCTGGTACTATTAAGATAGGAAGGAGAAACCCCTAGTAATAGGGTGTTTTTTTTAGTTGCAAAAATTGACCTTTTATTTTAGTTATTTAGCATAAGAATATGGTTTAAAATAATATTTTATTATTTAGTTTATAATTGCTCAATTAAATAATTAATTAAATTAAAATTAGTTATATAAAGTAGGTACCGTTTTTAAATCTAGATATTCTTTTTTGTATTAGGGTTTTAATTCTGGGTAAGGTGTTCCCAGTGATGCTCTTGCCATCCCTGCACTTTCTAAGCTAAAGAATTTAAGAAACAAGAAACTCTAGGCGTTCTCTACTTGGCAGAGGGTATACAAGTACCCAGTGGCGTGCTACTTAAGGGATCAACATCAAGCCAGTTACATTCATTTCTAATTAAAAATCGGAAACATATTTTTTTATCTTTAATATTAGGGTACATTTACAGACTGTTAAGCATCATTTAATGCATTTTTTTGTATATATTCACATCTGATTATCAAGTTAGAATTGGTAGTTGGTGATTTGTATTACGCGGACGGGCCTGAGCTCAAGCGATGCCGTCTTATTTCATCAAAACGTGCATTAATATCGCCTGTAGTAATAAATTATTTTTTTATTGCTTGATTTGCTTGGTATTTAACTGCAACTTATAATTATAGCCTATAATTTATAACTTATAATTAGCGCTCAAGTAAATACTCAGTTGCTTCCTAATAGGTAGTTAGATCAGTATATAACATATCAATGCTTAATTGTAATTCACTAGTCTGGTGGTGGATACAACTTCGCGGCTTTACATTTAATTCATTAGTATACGCATATTTTCCCATTACGTTGGGGTCTGTAGTCTTACAGTTTGTGCTTGCTTGTTTTTTTTGTTTACAAGGTTTGACTCATGGTTATGTTGATTTTGGCTACTGTTACTATTTAATAAACTTAGATAATCGATCACTTATTGTTTTTTTGGTTGTTACTTTTTTGGTAGGTTTGGAAGTGACATTTGCAAAGGTAGTTGTCTGGGGCAAATTTACCTGGCGCCCATTAACATCATTTGGTTTATTTTTTTACTCTAAATTTCTCTTTATAACCCCCCCATTTCCACTAGAGCTGGTGGCAACACCTGTACGTAGGTATAGTGACTTAGTTAATGTTTTTATTTTAACATTTTTGGGAAGATTCGGTCACATGAATTTCGAAATGTAAAAGCAACAGCGTAAATACTTATTTTGTGCTTTTTGCATTAAAAAATGTCTAACTGACTTGTATGTATGTATGTATGTATGTGTCAGGGGTGATAATCACACTGCGACCCATAGGATCTATTGTGTCCCCCTTACTTGCCATGTTCTGATATTCTCTCAGACCTATAGCAGCTCTTCGAGTCCTATTTTCCTGAGGAAGTTTAGGACATCGTCGGGCTTCAATTCAGGTAGATCCCCCTCTTCTATTTCATGTGCTCCTAGGTATCTAGCCCTAGAATTTTGCAAGGCAGGGCATTCTGCGAGTATGTGTATTGAGGTTTCATCCTCTTCCTCACAGAATCTGCACTTTGCTTCATCTGCTAACCCTAGTTTCTTCATGTCGCTTCTTAACCGGCAATGCCCGGTTAATATTCCCGTTAGAATTCGGAGCCTTTTTTACTGAGGTTGAGGCAGCTAAGAGATCTCTTCTGGTCATAGTTCCCCAGTAGTATCTTAGATTGCCTCAGTCCTTCCAGCTGATTCCAGTACTTGGATTTTTCCTTCTCCATTTCTTTCCTTAGTTTTCCTAAGATTACTCTACTGCTGATCCCACAAGATGGTTCTGGTCCCAAATGTGGGGTTTCAGCTCCTTTTTGCCAGCTTGTCTGCTGTTTCATTCCCCTCTATTCCTATGTGTCCCGGGACCCATAGGAGGGTGACAGTGTTCTTCTGGCCTAGTTCATTTAGTTTGCCTAGGCATTCCCAAACCATCTTCGAACTGATTATATTTGAACTCAGCGCTTTGATGGCTGCTTGACTATCCGACATGATCACAATCTCTTGTCTGCGGTAGTTCCTTCCAATATTGAATTCCACACATCTTTCGATGGCGCGGACTTCTGCTTGAAAAATGCTCGGGTATGTGCCCAAGCTTTCTGAGTATTTGGCTCTCGGTCCAAAAACTCCTATCCCGGTTCCCTCGTCTAGCTTGGAACCGTCCGTATACCACTTTATGGCATATCATCTTGGGGCATTTCCCAAGTTTGATCAAAATGAAGTGATCGGGGTTTTTCCCTGATAATTCCTTCTTTGATCATTCTATATATCGTTTTCTTCCTTACACTTTCCAACAGAATGTGCAGTGGGGTTACGTTTAAAATCACCTCCATTGCAGCAGTGGGGCAAGTTCCCATTGCTCCAGTGATACATGAACAGGCTAGTCTCTGAATCTTCGAGAGGTTTTTCCTCGTCGTATTCAGATTAGCCCTTACGCCCCAAGCCACTGCCCCATATGTGATTACTGGTCTCACTATTGCTGTGTACATCCATTGCAGGATACGTGGGTTACATCCCCAGTTCTTCCCTGCAATGTTCCTACACACCATGAGGGCCTTGGTTGCTTTGTGTATTACTTCGTCTTCGTGTTTGTTCCAGAGTAACCTACTATCTAGGATTAGCCCTAGATATTTGACCTCTGTTTTCCACTCGACGATGTTCTCCCCTATTCTTATGATCTTTAGATTAGGTTTCTTTTTCCTTGTAAAGGCTACTAGTGTGGTTTTGGTGGGGTTAATGCTGAGTCCCACCGAGTCACACCATTGTTTCGCAATGTTCAGTCCTCTTTGAACAATGTCACAGAGGACATTTTCATACTTCCCTTTTGCCAGGATAACCATGTCGTCGGAATACCCTTGACATGGTATGCCTTCCCTGGTCAATTGATTAAGTAGACTGTCCACAGTCTACTTAAGTCTAACTGACTTATTTTTATGAAAATCAACAAAAAATAAAGAAAAGAGAGAATAAATATAAATATAAAACTTCGCACAATCTCGCAGATACACTGTTTACAATAAAATGATGGCGCTTTCAATGACACATATGTAGTGACGTCAACAGTCGTTTACGCGGCAAATTTTTGGATTTGAGGATGGAATAACTATGCTACAAAATTTTTTTAATTCAAGTTTTTTTGGTTTATGGGGTAATTGATTGCCGCGTCTTCCTGCATGATTTTTAAAAAAATGGAAAACACCGAATTGAGGAATTAAAAGACACCATTAATCAATTTAGTGGAAACAAAACCGAACCAGCATTTTCTAGAATTGATTCGAGACTGACACATGTTACTAACAGACTTAACAGACTAAACGCAGAAACTAACGAACAATTACAGACACGAGACACTCTGACAAACAGACTTATACTTCTGGAAGCCGACCTTGACACAAAAACAACACCAACAATCAGTAACAGAACAGAACACAATACACATTCAAACACCACACCCTTAAACTCAAACATTCCCAATTAATCAGAAGCCCCTTATCATAAACATGATCCTGTTTATAAATAGAATGTTTCCTTCAGAAGCAAAAATGAATCTGTTCATTTATTTTTGGAAAAGATTTTCACCTGAACTTGAAGTCTTGCTATAGAAAAAAATGTTGTATTGCACACGACGATAAAATCGCATTATTTTCTCGAGCATAATTAGATAAAGTACAATTTTATCTTCTTGTACAATAAATAACCATGAATTTATCTTGTTTATCTTTAACGTTGTCC
The DNA here is from genome assembly GCA_035357415.1 of Ophraella communa. Taxonomy (NCBI): domain Eukaryota; kingdom Metazoa; phylum Arthropoda; class Insecta; order Coleoptera; family Chrysomelidae; genus Ophraella; species Ophraella communa. Next base: position 14,771,057 of record CM068992.1, read on the forward strand.
TATAAATTTTCTGGTGCAACAGATAAAAGTATCGATTTCCACGGTGTTTTTTGCCTTCGTTTGTAAACTTTGTTATCGGACGTCTTATATACAACCCAAATGATAATACTACTGTCTTAAGGTGTCATGATGGCCGGTCCTAAGCGGCCAACGGCCAACATTACTCCTCCGGTGACAGATTGCGAGAATCCAGAGACTCTATCGTGAGAAACGTCACTTGCCAACATCATTTATCGAGCCCACCCTCACCCTTCCTAGTCCCTTCGCACCGGACATCTTATAAATGACTTCGGCTTTTTAGTTACAAATTATATATAGCGTTGTGCGATAAAAAATTTATCTTTCGAGTTTCAAGTTGGTTTTTCTGTATTGGAGAATTAAATAAACCGTTTCTTTCTTAGAAAGAATTTATTCAAAATAGTGCTCGAGTAAACTCATTTTGTTAAATACGAACCATGGCTATGAACTACGCCTTCTGGCTCTTAAATTACATAAATGCAACCTTCTCAAGAGTTTGACTAGATATTACTCTTTCGGTAGCATGCCTTAAGAAGCTGTTAATTCTCGAAGCAGTAAATGTTCAGTTTTTTACTGCCTTTGGTTTTAAACGCAATAAAATATGAAATTGAAATGACATATTTGCTCATTTTATTACGAAGTCATGTGGACTGCTGTGAAAAATTTTAGTTACTTGATTTATTCTTAACATGGTTGATTTGCTTTATAAATAAAAATTGAACAGCATAGTTACCAAGTAACAATATAAATAAAGGCAGACATATTGAATTTTTCTGCACACACGAAATATCTGCGGAGAGAATGGATCTGAAATCAGATGAAATTGCTGAGAAGAAGAAGACACTTTACCAATGACAGAAACAAGAGTGGTAAGAGATGTAATTAAACCAAAATATTTAGAAGACTATGAGGTGTATGCTGCCTATTGTTTGTTGTCTGCTACGAATGACGAGCCTACTTCATTTAAAGAGGCATATAAATGACAAGATTGGAAGGAAGCAATAACAAATGAATTGAAGTCACATGAAAAGTTGCAAACGTGGTCTCCAACCATTTTACCTGAAGGTCATACAGCCATTGACACTAAGTAGGTCTTTAAAATAAAAGATGATGGTACGAAAAAAGCTCGCCTTGTTGCCAGAGGCTTCCAAGTACCTAATACTGGAGAAGAGTACAGTTACGCACCAGTTTGCAGGTTACCTACAATTAGAATTTTGATGTTAATGTCAATGCAAAAGAATTGGAAATTGAAGCAAATAGATGTACCAACAGCCTTTTTAAACGGCCTAATAGACACTGATATTTATATTAAAGCACCAGAAGGTCTATAAACAAGTTCAAAATTTTTAAAACTAAATAGAGCTGTGTATGGACTAAGAAATGCACCAAAATGTTGGAACATTAAATTTAATAAAGTAATGATAAAATTAGGGTTTAGAAGATCAGACTATGATTACTGTTTGTACATAAAAGATCAGGTACCTATATTTAGTTCTGTTTGTTGATGATGCCTTGATAACTGGATCTGAAGAAGAAGTTAAAAAGTGAATAGATCATTTATATGAATATTTTAAAGTAAAAAACATAAATAAGGTTACAAACTTTCTTGGAAATTAATGAAACAATCAAGGGACATAAAATTACCCAGATTAAAATGATACAATGAACAACACAATTTAAAAAGTAGTGCTAATGAAAATGTGATGTTGGCTTACTTTTTGAATGTGGTAAGAACAGTTTTTTAAAGAATATTCTTTTCAGCAGTTTAAATTTTCAGTCAAAAACATTCAACCTTTTTTCATTATGGTCCAAAATCAATGATTATGGTTAATGATAATGTCAACATATCAAGTTTCCCAAAGTTAATAGCTTTTTTGAGAAAACAAAATGTAGACCATCAGCCAAACCAGTCGAAGGTGCTGACAAAGGAACAAATTGAAACCTTTACGAGGGACGCTCCAGATAAAGAATATCTATTACTCAAAGTTACTTGGAATTGCTGGAAGTTGCCGAAGGGAAGAGATCTATAATTTAGAAGTTAGTGATGTAAAGGATACGGGTACTCAGCTAGTAGTTAAGATTAACCAGACAAAAACGCATATTCGACGAGCTTTCACTGTGATTAACAGTGATGAGGTTCACTATTTGGATGTGTGTAGAAAATACAAGAATTTACGGCAACACGTCTTCCTGAAATCTCTTTTGGTGGGTTATAGACAAGGAAAATGTCTGTCTCAAAGAGCTGGTATACATACTGTTGGCGGAACACCTAAGAAAATAGCTGAGTTCTTAAAACTAGACCTACCAGAAAAGCATACAGGTCATTGTTTTCTGAGGACATCCTCAACGTTGTTTGCCAATGCTGGAGCTGACCTTAAAGTTCTAAAACAGCACGGTGGATGGAAGAGTTCTTTAGTTGCAGAAAAGTGTATAGAAAAATCGATTGAAGGCAAAAACAAGATTGCAAGAATGATCCAAAGAGGCGAAACTTTTGTTGAAGTGCTTCATCACAGCCACACGTCTTCCGCGATTACAGAAAACACTGTAAATCCATCAACAACTCCATTAATACATATTGCTGGCAAGAGCAGTTGTACAATTAATGTCAATCTTCAAAAACTAGAATAAAAGCTTAGTTTATGTTGATTCACTTATTATTTCAAACAACATTGGGAGAATTGAAGAGTACTGTAAAGTACAAGTGTACCGTACAGTATGAAAAAAGCTATCCACTTTAATTGTTGAGCAGTGTATATGAAATATTTTTTCATTAATAATAAATCGGTAGCTAGGAACCCAATGGAAATAATAAACCATGTTTACAAACAAAATTTATTCCATAAATGTACATTCTATATTATCTTCACATTATATTTACATAACAATCATACATTCGGATTACTGTTCGGATAATTACATCAGCCAGCACATTACTGTTTAATATTCATTGTTGTAGTCATTAATACGAGTAAACAAATTTTGATGCGTATCAGTCTTTTTTTTAATAATCGAAATAGTGCATCCTCTGAAAATGCCAGAGTCTATTTGCTGTAATGTGTAAATCGTAATACGCAAATTAAAATAAAAATACTTGTAATCGGAAAAAATTAAATAATAAATGGTACAGGAAGATGTAGAAATAGATGAGAGAAATAAAAAACGAAAAAAATTGCAGCACACAAGTATAGGGCAGTACTTAATATCACTACTTTGTTTCAAAAAGTTGGTATTTAAAATTTTAGAGGGTAAACTTTCAATGAATTCTAATAAGTACTTTCATAGTTTGCATTGTAAAATTCTTTTGTTTTATAAATGAAAGGTATAATCACTCTGTTTTGAGTTGATATTATGGATTTTGTACAGCGTGTCCACGGATGAGGTATTCTATAGGTGAAAAATGTTTAAATATTAGTTTTAGTGAAAATGTCATTCTTGATAAAATGTTTTGCTTGTTCTGAAACCCCATAAAATATAATAAAATTCAAGTATTTCAAAATCCGTCTCATTTTATAGCCAGTTGTATGAAAACATATTTCATTTTAAATGTAGTATTTTTTGTCGAAATAATATGGCCAAAATAGACTAGCGCAATTCGAAGAATTCTTCGGAGTACATGGAGGAATCAGTCGAGCTAGGTTTCTAGGACAGTCCTGAAAGACTATTGGAAGAACCAGTAGGGCCACGACAGTCCTGGAAGACTATTCACTAGCACACAACATCTCAGCCAACATTAACCTTTACCCGACCTAATTATTAAAAAAAACGTTTCTTACCAAAATAGGGTCACCATTGACCCAGTGATTTTTTTATTGTTATCCTATACCAAATATCATGAAATACACTTTTTTGGTTATTGTATATTATGTTTCAATACAGTTTTTTGGGAAAATTTACAAAATGCATTATCTATCAAAATAGCAACAAAAAAATAAATTTTTGGTCAAAATTGGCGCCGTAAGAAGTTAGAAAAACTTACAGAGCAGACTCCAAAGTGAAGAAACTAGCTATGCCCAAGATAGAGAGCAACGAGTTCGATTGGCTTGTCATTTAGGAATATTTTGGAAGTGATCTTCGAAGGTACCGGTGGCCACATATTAATCTTCAGCTATACCCCCCGTTATCAGTAAGATGAAGACAGCTCCTTGTTATTTTTATACTACCGGAAAGTGTAGAAATAGGTCGCCCATTTCTAGCCCCAATAATACTGTAGTTCCAGGAGAAACTCACTATTAAGCAGGAGGTAATGTTACAAAGTCGGTTCGGAAACAGTTTCTGTCTAAACTTTAAACAATGGTAAATGCGCCAGTTCTATTCTCGGAATAGAAAAATATAGAAAAGAACATTCGAGGCGTTATTCGATGCGGTAGGACAGTTTATAAAGCGGCACACGCGGAGCGAAGAAGTCAGTTATCATATAGAAGTCTTCGTGAACAGTGAACAATGCGCGGAACAGTGAAATTAAGTAATTTAAATGTGTATTTTATTAAATAAATAAACATTAGTTCGCCATAGGGTGTAATAGGGTGTATAATTTATCCCACCTACATATACAGTTTAAATAAATACATTTATCAAAAGATATTCCTTGCTTGGATAAATTTGATAATAACTGCACTTTCTCACAAAACTAAGTACATATTTGAAGCTGTTGCCCCTACGTCTGCTATGTTTTCTGGCGTTTAATAGTGTTGCCATTGGTATTTGCCAATTGGTGCGCTGAAACGAAAAATTTATTTTCTCGACTAGCCGTAGAAAAGGTAACTTTCTTGTCTCCGTAAAGATGGTAAAATTCAACTTTCTTATAATGTAGGATAAAAAAGATTTTTGATGATCTTCCTAAATTTTTTTTGGCCGGATTTACTAGGCCTAAATATATTTTTTTGCTTAAATAGATGAATCCAAAATTTGAACCCTTTTTTAAGAAATTTTACTTACCTACGCCTATGGAGGACACTCAAATTCAGCAAAATTTTATGGTACTTGGTATTTTATTATACTCCACTTCTTTGAAACTTTTGGGGTGAACTATTGAATTAAAATAGCAATTCCAGTCTAATAAACTTTAAAAAGTATTTATATTTTAAAAACAAATCTGGACTTTTACATATTATAACAATATTTTTGATTAAAAAGCTCTGAGTAACTGACCACACGTGTTAAAAATAATTTTAATTATAGTCACGTGCAGGCTGACATATCATCGTTCATTTTAAAATATGTACAGCATCAAACAAACAGTCCATTATTAAAATATTTTCTTTGCTACATAGAATGTTAAAAAATAAGAAAAATAAGTAATAGCTTATATTTTACCATAGGAAGTTGAGGGCTTATTAAAGATTTATTGTTTAATGTAAATCTATTAAAGCAAAAAAAAGTAAATGAATTGAAAATTCTCAACTTTTACAATTTCAATATTCAACTTTATTAATTTTGTTTTAATTGGTATACTTTAACATTCTATATAGTGATGATATAAAATGAGGTTATTTTTTGGACTGAATTTTCCTGTGACTGAGGAAAAGCACTTTTTCGTAGAAGCGAGATTCTTGCGAATTATATAATTAAAACAATATTTGTAGTGTATATTGTTTGTAAGGATATTCTGGCTGAAAAAAAAACTTTAAAATGTACATTTCGTTATCCAAAATACCACAACCACATAAATAATTAACGTATTTAAACAAAACTATATTAACAAATTAATTGAATACTTATAGAAAGAGAGAAAACATTCATAATCCCAGTTTTTAACATTATACAGCGTCATCCACAAAGTCCGCACCAAATGTGAAATATTTTCATTATTGAGAATAAAAAAACACCAACAAGATGTGGCAAAAGACGCGTAATATACGAGGTGCATTCGAAAATTTGATTGTGAGGCAAAAAGAAATATCATCAGTAAATTTCAACAAATCTTATTTGAAAAAGTAGTTAATTACTAAAAAATAGATCAATATTTGAAAAAACTGCTATCTAGGAATAATTGTAATTTATTAAGGGAAATTTTTTTTATTAGAAACAACTTTAAAATATTTGATGCAGTTCTTTTAATTCCCTGCTGACACCAAAAACTGCTCAAAAAAAGCTGGTATCTCAAAATATTGAGACTATGCTGGTCGGTGACGGAACGGTCTAGTGGGCATAGTCTGAGTAGTTACCTTTAGAGTGCTATAATACTCCAAAATTTACCGTTTAAAATACCCCCCCCCCCCCGAACTCCCAATTTCCACTCTATAAATCCGCCACTGAATGTGCTGTAGTTTTATGACCCTCACACAATTAGTAATTAATTTTTTTTAAATCTCCCTTTCTTCCTGCTATCTGTCTTGTTGAAATTTAGCTGGATTTTATATATGTACAAAAATGACGTGTAAAGTATAGCATCTAGTAAGGCTTCTTTATATTTGTGTTAAATAAGGTCTTGAGGACAACATCTCTTTATCCTTTTAAATGTATGACTTGGTTGTTGTTCCATTAAGCTTCTTGCCAATTGGTTTGGATGCTTTACAATTCTCTTGCAGTAAGGTAGTAAAGAGTCCTTTATTTCATCTTTTACTGTCAGGGTGTAGGTGATTATTTGAAATATACCATGGTGCTTCAGTTACCATACGTATGGTATGCCCCATAGCTGCCAAGTCCTTTGGAGAGTCCTTTGTCTAAGTAGACTCCTAAGTATCGAACCTCATCTGTCTGAGGTATCTTTGTTTGATTTAGTTCAACTTCTGGACACGTTTCTGTTCTTAAAGCGGCCATCTTCTAGATGGCCGCGACTTCAAACCTTGACTTTTTTGATAGATAAAATTTTCTGATATAAGTTTTTGATTTGGAACGAACTTTCGGGGATGACGCTGTATAATATATTATTTTAAATCGTTAGAATCGCATCAGTGTGCAGTGCATTAGCAATGAATTTATTAAATAAACCGAAAATCGCTCGAAACCAATGACTACAATAATTAAGCAATTATTTATAAACATCGATCCTATCGGTTTATGTAACAAATAATTTATGGCAACAATTGTTTTTTCTCCCAAACGTATAGTTTAACAACAAATTCGAAATGAAAGTCTCATCCGAGTAAGTTTTTATAAAAATGAATTAAAACCCTGTTTTTGTGTAAATAAATCGTGGATTAGGAAAACTTATGAACTCATGTTCGATCCCGATTTCTACGATAAACTGCTTTGTTGTTATATTCATGCCATGAAGCCATTTTGGTAAACGTTTTTTTTTTTTATTTACACTCGCAAAACTGTTTATTTTCCTACCTAAAACTAAGGAAAACAATAAAATCGAGAAGGGATGAAACGATTTTAGGCCAATCAATACAATTTTAGAGAAATAACCAATTCTTCACCAAAAAACAAATATTGTTACTTTTGTTTATAAGGTTGGTATGCTAATGTTCTTGCAAATATGGGCATAAAAAGTCACCAAACCATCACAATAAAACTAGCACCAATTTATACCTTCCTTACTGTATTTATCTTGCAATATTTTATATACACATATGTCCAAAAGTTTTGAATATTTAGAAATCAAAATAATACTATAAATTTGATTCGTTTTTGTATTAATTTGGTGATATTTAATTGATTTGGGTGCTTTCACATTATTCTAATTCTTGTTTAAATTTCATTTGAGCTGTTTAAAAATGCCCAGAGACGTGATATCATATTTTAATAGGTCTAGAGTAATTGCTTTGTTACAACAGGGCTTTAGTCAAAGTGATATCGCGAATATTGTTGGTGTTACTCAGGGTGCTGTATCAAAAATTAAAAAAAATTCCAAGGCACAAAGTCGATGTACAACAGCAGCACAAGACCGGCAGATAACATTGATAGCTCGAAAAAATCGACAGGAATCTACAAGTGGCATATCCAGAGAAATTGCTAGACTTGAAGGACTGAATATCTCAAGGCAAACAATTACACGAAGATTAAATGCGATAAATTTGTATCGCAGAAGACCTCTACGTGTTCCCAAACTAACCTATCAACAAAAAATGTTGCAATGGGCTCAAGAAATGTTACATCATGGTCCTAAATGGAATTACGTGATGTTCTCGGATGAATCAAGAATTGGCTTGGTATCTGATTCGCGAAGAACGCTAGTTTGGAGGGCCCCAGGACGACAAGCCCGATTAGAAACAGCCCAACTACATGTTCCATTTAAAGGTGGGAGTATTATGGTTTGGAGTGGTATTATGAGGGGTACACGGACACCTCTCCTGGTTTTGGAGAGAAGAATCACTGGTGCTGTATACATCGAGGAAGTTTTAAATCCTGTTGTGCGTCTATTCCGGGGGGCGGTAGGTGATGGATTTGTGTTTATGCATGAAAATGCACCTCCAAATCGAACAGCTGTAGTACAAAATTTTTTGGAAGAAGAAGGAATATCCACATTAAGATGGCCATCAAATTCCCCTGACATGAACGTCATTGAACATGCCTGGGACATTCTTAAAACACGCATTAAGAAGCGAAACCCTCCCCCAATTACTCTACGAGAACTGAAAGATGCTGCTCGTGAAGAATGGGAGAGAATTCCGCAAGCCCAGCTCGACCATTTAATCGATAACATACCACATCGCCTACAGTCATGCATACAGGTCCATGGAGGAAATACTAATTATTAATTTTATTTAAAAACCTTTTTTTTGTTTATTAATTTATTTTAAAAATTTGTAATACATTGTACATTTTTCACTTCAAAAGAATGAATCATTTTTTTTGTATGTTTATCTGACTTCGAGATTTATTTAGTATTGGTTAGGGCCGGTGCAGTCGGGCGACCAACGTCCATTTGGCGCTCGCGTCCAGTGACGCCGCGTCATTTGCTTGTTTCAATTCAGACGAGCGACCGACGACAATGTGATAACAAAGTGGACGCTATTTTTTGCAGTAGTTCAGTAAATGACATGGCCGGGGTAAGACGTCGCCATTAAGACATCTGTCTAATACACTATTTCTATAAAATACACTAAAAAAGACCTCGTAAATATTGGGTTCATCCCTTTATTAGTGTACGTCTATTGAAAAGTGCTTTCACCACGATGTTTTGCGATCTTCGAGAAAATGAAGTTTTTTAATTACTTCCGAATGAGCTTGAGATCGTTTGATGAACTTTGTGCAAAAATAAGTGACTATATTCGTGGCCAGGATACTAATATGAGACTTGCAATATCACCACAAGAAATGCTTGCAGTTACTCTCAGGAAAGTCTTTAACTACAAATTAATTCAACGGTACTAAAGAAATATTATATTTTTTACTAAATATTTAATTTGGTAAGAGAAAAACAAAAGTGTAGCTACTTAAGATTAAGAAATGATGTTCCATCTTGTCCATAGTTCGAAGTGGGCGATAACGTCATAGATGCTTCAGATGGTGTAGAGTGCACCATTACTTCATGGTCGGAGAGTGACGAGTAACTTCTAGGTTGAGAGACCATGTTTTGCTGAAGATTGAAAGACTGTTGTGAATATCCCCCATAAACATATTGTGCCTGGGTGCTTACAGGAAGTGAAGGATGGCCCCTTCGAATATTTTGAACCACCTGCAGCATTGTTGTACGAAATTCCATTTTCTGTTCAACGTTTGCAGATCTCCTCCCACGCGGTTTGCTTTTTATTTCTATCCCGATATTCTTCTAAAGAAGTTTTCCATATAACTGGTCTATCTCTCACGCACGCTATTAAAATTTCTGTATCAATTCCGTCCTCCATATTAAAATAAAAGTAAATACACCACTGTCTACTGACGCTGGACGACTGAACGTTCGTGAGCACTGTTCCATTTCTAGTCAAGTACTACCAGGACGCTCGGCGACTGCGTGGTCGCCGCGTTTCGAAGCATTTTCGTCCACTTCATCGGGACGCGGCGGTGATGTTGCAGTTGCAGTCGTATGTGAACTGTACAATTTATTTGTGTGTTTAGTGAGGACGTAACGTTCACTTGGCGTCACTGGACGCGAGCATCCAAATGGACGTTGGTCGCCCGTCTGCACCGGCCCTAAGAGTTGTAGCAAAATGATGTTTACTTATATGAAAAAAATTATTTATAAAAATTAATAAAAAGATGAAATATTCCAAACTTTTGGACATATGTGTATTATGTCCTGATTTAAGTATTCAAAAGTGGTTTAGGAGTTCATAATGCCAATTTTTTTTCACTGCTAGCCTCTATACTTATCTTTATTGACTTTTGTTGATGTAGTAATTGTTCATTATTACCCAAGGTAGAAAAATACAAAGGCTACTTGATTAGAAGTAAATATAAATCCATTTGAGAGAATGTGAGGTTAGCTGATACAAACACAAAATGAAAAAATATATTTTTCCTTACCTATTTATGAGTTATCCATGCATTTTTCAAGCCATTTTTAAAACACAATATTAAGTGTTTTCATTGTACGAAATCACAACACTGTGACATTCTGACAGTTGAAAAAAAATAATCAACTAGAATTTGCAACAATGATAAAAATATGAACCCTATAAAAAATAATAAAGAAGTAATCAGCTTATTTTTTTACGAAAAAACTTTGACGACATTTTAAAGTATCCTAAAAAGTGATGCATTGTTTTGTTTTTTGTTTGTAGTTGGTTTACATTCTTTACGGGAAGAGTTTCAAAAATTGGATTTCTATTTTACTTTGCTTTAAATTGGATGTTCTCTGTCTGTTGATGGGCCTAAAGAAGTAGTACAATAAAAAGAGCAAATCATGTGTCAGATAAAACATTCTTTTTCACTCTCCCAAGTAATTCACTTCTTCCTTTGTAAATTGTCTTGAAAGAACACTAAAAATTCATTTGAAACATGCAGTAGGTATGTGTGTATCGAGAGTCCAAGAGAATTCGTACGCCGGCTTGCTTCTTATCTGGGAAAATACAGTTCTCGTTTTGGTTTTGGCTCGACAGGAAAAACTTTATTTCACAGCAAAATGTTCTGTTAGTTTTAAATTATTTAACAAATATAACAAATAGAGTAGGTCTAACAATTCAAAGATAATAAGCTCTTTTTGGTTATAGACCAGTCCTTTAAGGATAAATTAAACAGGAATAGTAATCAGTTCACAAAACTTTTTTATACGGTTAGAATGTTATTTCAGAAAAAATTTTGCAAAAAGAAGCTTTCCCGCATTATTTTTGTCAAGTGAATTACTTACCGTCGAGTTGTGGATTACTTACCGTCGAGTTGCTAGTAAATGTCACCTACTGACGTAAAATCTGTCACGGTAAACAGTCAAAAATGATCAATCCTGCAAAAAAGAATTTTTCAAATTGTTTAAGAAATCAAAATCAATTTTCAATTGTAATTTGAAATAAATATCCCCTAAAATTTATATTAAATTATAGAAATATTGATGATAATTAATTTTACTAACTACTTTCTATTTATATTTACATTTTTTGACAGGTCTATAACCTTAAAGAACACAGACCATAAATTTCCCGTTAAATTTTTTTTAAATAGAAACATTTACAATACAAAAAGTGTCAATTGTTTTTCAGTAAATTTTTGATTGAATAAAAACCTAGTCGTTGGGGAATAGTAGCACATTCCACTAGCATCTCCAGCTTTTTGTTGCTATCAGCAATAACATGACGCAGCTGAATAACACAGCTAGCGACGAAGAGCTTTTTCCACCTGAAAAGAAAATTATTTCATTAACTTTTTGTCTAAATGGAGATATATTGATTTATAATGTTTTCATTTGAAAATTACTCTTTTGACCATGTACATATCGTTCATTATTTTCTAATATTATCTGAATAAAAGTTTAAATTTTTTTGGAACCGTTTACCACATCGCTTATACTGTTTAGTTATTTTTATTATTATACAGAGTGCTGTCAAAATTAACATAAAAGAGTGTCCTTTTTAAATAAAAAAACAGGGAAGCCTTATAAAAAAAACGAAGTTATAGGCAATTTCCGGTATAACCGGAAGTAGCAAATAGATAAAAATATTTTAATTAAATAGTTTACTATTCAAAACCCCTTCACTCCAATTTTTATGATTCAGTTACCACTAGTTCTAGAGATATTTCTATTCCGTTTTTCGGCTGGACCCTGCATAGTAATATTTTTAAATGGATTGGACTGTAATTATAGTAATGTAGTATTTGGATCTTTTTTGGTAACAATGGGATTTTTCAAGAATTCATGATGTTCAAATAATCTTGTTAAACTTGCCAAATATAAACTTTTCAAAAATTTCTTATTGAAATATAAACCAAAACAAAAACATTTTGCATTTTTATCAGCTTTACTTCTTCCTATAAGTTTAACAATTTTTCTAATTAACTTGCATACTAGTTTATAATAATACTTTCCATGTATTTGGGGGCATACTACGAATAAATAATTATTTATTTTCTCAATTTCCGAATATATCTCGTATATATCTGCATCAGTTAATACAGGTAGGTACAAGATAATTTTTGGTCTAGGCGATATATTACGATTACGACTCCTAATGTAATTTAAAATGTACCCGTGTCCTAGCAAATGTTATTAAGAACAAGAAATATATGCCAGCAGGTGTAATTTTAACGGAATTTTCAATTTGTTTCCGAGGAATATGAGAATCAAAGCTTTAAATCAGTTTAAACAATAGAGATTTTGTTTTCCGCATTCACTTCATAGCCAACCAGAAGCAAAATTCAGACGTTTTATTTCAATAATACATATTTATTGACTGAATCTTTTGCATCCATTGATATAACTTATAGGTACATTATAAAGAGCAACTAAAATATAAATTCCCATCATCAAAACCTTACTCTCGAACAAAGTGCTATGGTTGTTGTTTTACTTGAAGAAGGTTCGACCCAGATTCAAGTGGCTAATTTTGTCTCTCGTGTCAAATAAGATTTCATGAAACTGTAGCTGGCAGCCTAGCATTCAAATTTGATTCTGCAGCAAATTAAAAAGTTCTTTATTCTTATAAACTTCTATCATTTAGCAAGGTTTCTTGGTTGGCATTTGTGATTCGTTTACGTTGCTATTGACCAGTAATTTGACGAAGTTGCCTCTTACTTCAGTTAGACGAATTGTTGAAAATTCCATGGAATCAAGAAAAAAGCGTAAAGATTCCGGTGTCACAAAAAGTCTAGACGACTGGGAAAAAGATTTGATAAGGCGAAAAATCTACAATATGTACGATGAGCAGCGTGTCCCTACAATCAAAAGTCTGCAACAGTGGCTCATCAATGACGAAACTCACATCAACTGTGGCCTCACTACTCTTTGGTGAGCTCTGGCTGCAATGGGTTTTAAATATCGCAAGAGACAAGTAATAATGGAATCCACACGTTTAATAAACTGGCGTTCTGAATATAGAACGCCAATAAGAAAATACCGGTCTGAAAATCGGCCAATACTCTACCTCGACGAGACGTGGTTTGACACGCTTGACCCTTCCAAAGGATGGTCTGATTTATCTGATAAGTGTAAAACAAAAACACCATCAAATAAAGGGAAGAATATCACAATATTACATAGAATAGTATCATAGAATAGTCTCGTTATTTAATTGCCAGACCTGAGATATTGTCAAGATATGGTCAAGTACTCGAAGAAGTGTTGTGCGCTGCCAAGTTCAAATTGAATTTAAAAAAAATGTTCATTTTTAAAGAAGTCATTCCAGTTTTTGGAACATTAAGTTGGTGCAAATGGCATTTCTCCAGGCGAGGCAAAATTCGATGCTATTAGACTTTCAAACAACCTACAAATACCTCGAACTTTGCAGGATACTTTAGAAAGTTTGTTCGAAACTTTGCCACTATCGTTAACCAAAAGTTAACCAAAAAGAACACTCAGTTTAGATGGGAACAGCCCCAAATGTCTCTTTTTTATCAATTAAAGCAATTGTTGATTGCTAAACCCAATCTGCCATTAAATCCTAAGTTATCAATTGAAATTCATACTGATGTCAGTTCAGAAGGTTTGGGAGGCATATTTTTGCAGGTTCATGAGTGCAATCATCATAAGCCTGTAGCATATTTTAGTATTCTGACCAGCCCAATTGAACGAGTTTACCATAGCTGGCAGTTTGGCACAGTGTTCCAGGCAGAAATAGCTGCCATTCACTGCGGTGCCTTTTAAATCAACAGGCAAAAGCCGTTGCTATATCCTCAAGCGGCCATGAAGGCATTAAACGCAAAGGAGGTATATTCAAGGTTGGTCTGAGAATGCTTAGAAACCTTGTCAGAAGTTTCCATCAAAAGCAAGCTCACAATTGCGTGCGTACCCCAAGATTTTCAGTGCTATGCAGACGATCTGGTTATAATAGATAGAGGCAAATTTGAAGAGGTTATCTCGGAGATCCTTCAGGATGCCCTAAATATGATTAACAGTTAGTGTGAGGTGGAGCAGTTGTCTGTTTACCCCCGCAAGACTGTTATTGTTCCTTTTACAAAAAGAAAAATGCTAACTAAGCTTCGCCAACCAATTTTATATGGCGAAAAGATTCCTTTTGCGACCACTCTGGGACCACTCGGGCCTGATACGTGAAATTAAAGATCACCACACGCTTGGAACAATGGTCTTAGATATCCTAGCTACCCGAACGCACCTAGAACAGTCCTTTAAAGTCCTCTTTCCGAAGAGAGACGAGTGGGAAAAGGGGATCATCTCTTTCTCTGGGACTGACTACGTACTACACTTATGGCACAGCGACCAGAACTCGTGGGTAACAGGTATCATTGATGCCTATAGGAAGACCTACCCTTTACTAGCTTTATTTTTGAACCCTATTTTTTAATATTTTCTTTAGTATTATAAATATATAAAATGATAATTTCTAAAATTTACCTTTACTACTTGGTCCCATAAGGAGTACGGATGCTGGCTGTGGAGTATCCGGTCGCACCTCCACTTCGAGACTATTGGCACGGTATAACCTAAAAAGAGTCGCTTCGCAACGAAGCCTTAGCGTACCCCAACTTCCACCGACGCCAGAAAGTTCTAACCTACCAGTTTTCTTTTCTAATTTATCTTCCACCGAAGTTATCCATTCGGAAGTATATGCAGGTACCTGGAACAAGAACGTTAGCCGGTAAAATTTAATGAAACAATGCACCAGCTAATAAAACAGATAAAAAGTTAAATTCGTACTATATATGGAGTGCTGGCATCGAATTGCCAACGGATGTACTATGTTTTAATTAAAATAATTTTAGATACGTTTCTACCGGGAAACATAGTGTATTAATACGCCGAAAATTTATATTTCGAACATTCAAAACATACTATGGTGTAGTAGAGAAAGACCTTTTAGTTTCTAAATTCGCAGCAAAGGTCGCAGGTTTATGGAATTACGGAAATTCTGTTTTCAACTGCAAAGTAGATTGTACGAGAAACTTTTGTTTGTTAAAAAAACGTTAAAATGAGTAGGTAGTAATTTTATAAACAACAGCGGCAAAATATAAGGGACGTTCTCGCACCATTTTCTATTTTAAGACAAACATTTTAATGTATACAACATTAGTTTTATATTTAAACTAACTGACCTGAAAGAGTTTTCTTTCCATCAATACTGTCCGAAACTAGTAGCTTTGTAACAGCAGTACCTACTATTGTTTATATCAATAACATTGACATTGACATTGGTCTTTTCCTTTCTTTTTAATAATTATGTAGGTAATGTAGGTACATTTTTCGTTTTTTCTTCAGAAAATAAACCAAATAGTGCTGTTTTTATTGGTTGGAATTGCAACATCGACCAACAGCATTGGTTTTGCTTTTTTATCCACCACTACAATATCGGGTCGATTATTCGTCCCCGGTCTATCGGTGATAATGAACATAGTCTAAAATCTACATTCTCCAAGCACTGCCTGTGGATTTAACTTGTAATTTGGTGTATAGATATTCAGTAGTCCATATTTTTTGTTGACCAGTTTCTGGTGGATAATGTTACATAGTTGGTTGTGTCTGCGTAAATAATCCGTGTTGTCTATCGTTGAACATCCTCGTGTTATGTCGAAAGATTACCACGAGAAAATGACGCAAATTATCATTCAAAACTGGTAGAAAAGTTACCAACGACGTAATGAAAAAAAGGAGATATTAAAGAGTGGCTCCAGAGCAAGAATATTTCTTTTGTCGACACCATGCTAAAAACGGAATTACTGCAAATTGCAAAGCACCACAAATTACAATATAAAAGATATGTTATTGACGAAATGGTGAAGGAAAAAGGAATAACTGTATTACGTTTGCCACCTTATTACTGTCAATTAAACCATATATGGGCACAGGTAAAATGTGAGGTGGTAAGAAACAATATAACTTTTAAATTGAATGACGTTAGACAACTTTTGATAAATTCTTTTGGAAACGTAACACGAGAAAATTGGACCAATGCCATAAACTATGTGAAGAAGGAAGAAGATTGATTGTGGAGTGTTGATATCAATACTGTGCAAAGAACTGTAGACACCGTGGTTAGGTGTTGTCAGGCATGGCTTCGGGAAGGCTGTACGCAAAGAGCAAGGGGCTCTGGACGTCCCCTTAGAACAACAGACCGTGAAGATCGCCGCCTAAGATTATTGGCCTTAGGAGACCGTTTCTCCACTACCATGTCCATTGCAAATGAATGGTTTGCAAAACATGGAAGGCCTATTGGCATGCGAAGTGTTTACCGATGAATAAGACGTTTTGGTCTGTTTTCATACCGACCACACTGGGTCCTCCCTTTAATATTTATATAGCATATTTTTATTTTACTTTTAATTTTAATTTGAATTATGCTTTAAAAAAACTTTAGTTCTACGGTCATGGAATCTATGCATCTACCTGTTGTGACAATATTATCTAGGGTTTCTATTGTGTTTGGGTTAGTTAATTCCTAATTACATAAAATTATTGTCCTATGCAAACGTAAATTCTCCGTTGATTAAACAAAAAAACTTGGTGCAATTAAACCAAATCTTGCGAAAATCCAATTTAAATTTGTTAGAATAATTTTGGTAGGCGACAATACCTGAAATCAGTTCTTTGTTCTATTGACCTACACTAGAAAGTTCTATTTCCTGCGAATCCCAATTGGATATTGTCGCGGTGTAGGATGAGCTGTAATTCCAACTAAAGTTTCAACCCCGGGTCAGATATGTACATGCATTGTGCGTCCATACGGGTCGAGTTTGTCGAGTTACCCAACAATCAATTAGGGCGAATTGTCTTCTTATTCGACATGCGTGTTAAACAGCGTGTCACAAATTAAACCACG
This sequence comes from Ophraella communa, assembly GCA_035357415.1. Lineage (NCBI taxonomy): Eukaryota > Metazoa > Arthropoda > Insecta > Coleoptera > Chrysomelidae > Ophraella > Ophraella communa. The sequence goes on from CM068992.1 coordinate 14,788,321, forward strand.
AATTCGGTGTATGTACAAAATCGCAAAGATAACACCCAAACAGCCATTTCACTTCCAGCGTTAATACGGTTTACATAATAAATTTATCGGAAATAAATACTTTTGAGTTCTGATACTGCGATCTAGTTACACGGAAAAGCCGACAAATTTATGCGGACCAAATCTAGTGTGTTTTGCATGAACATGGACTATGTTGCCACCGTATGCGGCTCAAAAAGGGTCGATTTTAAATGTTGGCAGCCACTCTTCGTGTATCAATTCAATTAGCACAATGTAGTTGATGATGGAGTGCCCGGTAGCCATTATATTCGGTAGCGGTTTCCTATTTATTTGGGAAAATGTAAATCGTCGTTTTTCATGTCACTTCTGACACAATTCTTTTGTGTCATAAGTAAATACAAAAAAAACATTTTTACAGGGTAGAAAAATAACACTAGTTAAAGCTAGCTTTCGTGTATCAATTAACTTTTTTTTTCTGAAACTATGAATTTACTGGCAATATTTTTGTAATAAATAAACTGCTTTTCTTGGCTCTGTTCTATAATATACTAAGTGACATAAAAATACGAACACCCAGTTTAAATGACTTTATTTTTATAAAATTTTGTATAAGTACTTACTGAAGCATAAGAAGTAAATGATAAAAATTTTAAAATGATTGCATTGCTTTACCATTTACCTTTAAATAATGTGTGGATGCACCCCGATGTGTTACTCATTCTCCAACGCGCCTAGGCATGCTTCTGATCAGGTGGTCAATGTCCTCCTGTGGTATCTCATTCCAGGCAACCACCTACTCCTCTCGAAGTTCTTCTAGAGTCTGAGGAGGACGTTGCAAATTGAGCAATCTCCTACCCATCTTATCCCACACGTGCCCAATTGGGGATAAGTCGAGTGATCTTGGTGGCCAAGGTAACAATGTAACATCACTATGTTGAAAGAAGTCTGTGGTGACTCTTGCGATATGTGTTCGGGCATTATCTTGTTGGAAAGTTGGATTTACCAGGGTGTCAACATAGGGTAAAAAATGGGGTTCTAAAATTTCTTGGATATAACGCTACGCGTTCATGTTATCTCTGATGAAGATTAAAGGTAATCTCGAACCATAAGCTATAGCACCCCAAACCATAACTTCAACAGTTTGATGAACATGCCTTTCAACAAAAAACCGTGGATTTCTTTCACCACGTCGTCTTCTAACCCTCGCTCGACCATCGTGCATGGCTCGTGTACTGGAATAGTAGACACTTCCAGCTATCTAAAGCTGCATTCGTTTCCCACCCTACCCCTCTAGGACGCCTTCTGGTTATTTAATATCCAGACCTCGTATGTTCCATAGGAGAAAGCAGTGTGTAAGAGAAGTGTGGCCAATCCTTAATCAATGTTCTAAAACGAGTTCATTTCTCGGTAGGGTTTTCGCATGGGTCTACGGTCCTAAATCAATCGACAGTCGTCTTAACCTTGATCTGATTTTACTCCACACCTTAGTTGCCATTTCATTTCGATTTTCCTGCGAACTAACTTTTTTTGGTTTGTCAATTTGATTATAGTTTCATCTAAGGTGTCTTCCTCAGTAGCTGAGAACCCACATAAACTTAACGCTTTTCCGTGTCTCATTGCATAGCGTTAGGCAATTACGACTCATATGAGCCTTGGGATCCCGCGTATCAACATCTATGAAGTTATGCATAATAGATAGACAGTCTGTTATAATAACAAACATCCTGCCCATATGGAGATAAGACGTAAATGCAGGGCCTGCCACACGGTGTACTGCTCTCCAAAGAAAACTGATGATTCTGCTGGAAGCGTCCATGAGTAGCAGCTCTTATTGATCACCAGCGCACATCCAACTCTATCATCTGTCTTTGATCCGTCCGTGTAGATCGCTGTGCCAGCTTCCAATTTAGACACCAAGTTCGCGAGAGCCTGTCTAAATAATACATGATCGATCTCCTTCTTACTGGAAAGCTCGGTAAGCTCTTTGTGCAGCTGCACCGAGGTCATTTTCCATGGGAGGAAATTCGCTAACCACACCGGCACCTGTCAAATTTGATTGGGACAGTTCCAATCGTGCACACAATACATAAAAACGTATTCGAAATGCCCTCATGGCAGCTGGACTACCTTCATACTCTAAAAGACAAGACGTTAACATTAGGTAGTTTCGGTGGCAATTATGGCTTATTATTGAGTATCTGTAATTGAGGAACAAAGACTTTCATCTCAGATCCAATGACATCATCCACCGTTTATTTCATCCCTCCAAATTTTACTGTTATACGTATTACTGAATTTCCAGCCACAAACAATTCCGATTAATCATTGTATATTGATGTTTACTCAAAAAATGATGTGTGCGATAGGTAGTCCGGGATTTAATTCTATTTACACCTTTTTCAGAATTTATCTGGGTCAGCACTATAAACGTAGGCCGATCAGAACTGATTTAATACTGAAACTTTGTACCAATTCCGTTATATCTTATTTTTTTTTCCAAGGAAAGTTGGTAAACCCATGATTAAGGAGGCTGAAGATTTTTGACAGAATAATATTTGCTTTGTCTAGGTACAAGAAGTAGGGACTATCCACTACTTAATATTGACAAGTGGAGACAGAAAGATAACTTTAAATAGCTTGTTCCAAACCATTTCCAAAGAAACCAATACAAATTCATTTTCCTTTTTTATTTACAAGAAACAACCCTAAAACATTAAATTGTCTCTGCATTCTTCACGAATTCTTCCCTTTACTTCTTCAATATTATGAAAAATGTTAAATCATTTACTCCGCAGGTCATCAATGTGTAACCATATTATTACGTTGGGCGTCAATTTGTGATATTATTTACATGTTGAGAGTGAATTTATAAAAATATTTAGTTAACTTTAAAAAAAATAACAATATACCAAAAGAAAAAATGTAATTTACAATAAAACAACCATTAATCTTAATTTCGTCTTTAATTAGTTGTAAAAGATATTTCAATAATTAACAAAATTTATAAATGTTTATCACAGCAAAAATTATGATAGTTAAATACCTCGGCTAGGGGTGAGTAAGTTCATTAGCTCTGACTAAAGTATCATATTTATTTCTTTAAGAAATAATATGGGCGCCACTGAAATCTTTTTATTTTTATGATACTACTGAAGAAAGTTGTTTTAAGCTGAGTTATTTAAATAAGTATCATAAGATGACAGAATGAATGAATGAATGAAAGAGTTAGGGGTGATGATTACACTGCGACCCATAGGATCTATTGTGTCCCCCCTTACTTGCCATGTTCTGATGTTTTCTCAGATTTATAGCAGCTCTTCGAGTCCTATTTTCCTGAGGAAGTTTAGGACATCGTCGGGCTTCAAATCAGGTAGATCCCCTTCCTCTATTTCATGTGCTCCTAGGTATCTAGCCCTAGAATTTTGCAAGGCAGGACATTCTGAGAGTAAGATGACAGAAAGATGTCAGAAAAAACTTTCTATGAAGATAAAAAAATGAAAATGTACAAACAGATAAAAGATAAATAGATTTCCTTGGTGCTAAAATGAATGAAGTTGAGAATACGTTACAAAAAAATAATCTGCAAACAGTTCTTTAAAAATACTTATTTTAATACAGTTGACGATATAGATAGATATAAACGGAGATAAAAGAGAAAAAATATGGGAACAGTAAACTTGATATACCACAATAAACATCTGTTAACAATAGTGGACGATCCTTCACCGCACCTTGAGGTTGCTACGGCACTGTCTAGGTGGTTCCAAAAGACTATGGAAGATCACGAGTGGAGGGATGATCTGCCCAAGTTGTAAAGATGATCCAGTTAAAAATGTTCGTGCATACGAGAGCTTAAAGTTTACAAGCTATTCAACTTTACTGAATCTTCAAATTAAAGAGATGCTTCTAGTTTACTGTATTATATTCCAACTTTCTGTATATCACAGTAAACCAATACAAGAAATGAGACTGGGAATAATTATTAAAACCTCTTGAACCCGATAATGGCAACTCATTAGTACACCTCGTAGCGTAGCTACTTTGAACTTCCAATTATAATTATAGAGACCGTATTCATTATTTTATTATTAAGAATTCTTTCGGAAAGATGGAGCCGCGGTACTAATTTAATTTAATATTTAGGATACCAGGTGCTTAACAGGTAACAGGTAACAGGTACTGTTACAAATGGTAATATTTTAAAAAATATTTAACAAAACCAAAGATACTTAATAATTCCAAAAATATTAGAAAACATAGAATAAAGATCTCGTCATTAAAATTATAGACACGGTTTTTAAAATAATTCCGACTGTCAATAATACATAGACATATTTATTTTTCAACGTAACGTTAACGGATCGTTCTAAGGCTCTAAAAAAGAGAATTAGAAAGCATGATAAACTGCCTATGAAGTGCTGATTCTACCCACAAATTTTTGGTAAACAAATCATTCGGTGCTTCTTCTGCCTCGATAATTGTAACCGTGTAGGTAGATATATTTTGAACGAGATAGTGAAACGTCAGGTGTATTGCAATCAGGGTGTTGAAAAAGTGGATAAATAGAGGATCTTTAGTCGGAAATATACGGGACTAATGATTGCAGAATCAATACGAGCCAAATCTGTAAATACTGGCTTGGAAAACAACGTAACGCCGTAAAGAACATATGATACTTTCGCTGGAAAACTGTTTATAATTTTTGAAATTTTGGCTACCTCTGATATTTTCTCTCCCATCTCTTCTACAAGGGGTTGCCTTTTATATTTCGGGATAAGAGAACAAAAACAAATAATCGAAAATCACTTCTTCTGTAGGGCTTGTGGTTTTCTTTTTCATTTTATCTGTTACGCTTTAAACTGCTTTAGCTTTAAGATGCTACTTCTAACTATGTACCTTTATTTATTTTTACTCATTTGTTGAATTTATTTTTCCACGCACGGCCTTAATTGGCTTCTGAGGTTGATAAAATGGACACACGTGATCTGTTTCTTCAGCTTAGGTATACATATTTTCATAAGATAGTTGTTATTTATAGGGAACCAAAGTGGCAAATCTCCTGTGCTCCTTCAGTACAACGACAGATTATGGGAGTACCACTACCCATCTCACCAGAAAAGTCTCCACAACTCGAATCACAACAAGAACCATTAGCTCAGCAAACAAATCGCCCACATGAACACATCGACGAGCCAATTTCAGTACGTCCTGAATTGCCTCTTGCTGAACCTGGTCCTTCCACATCTTTATCGACCAGACATACCAGAAAGAAGCAGAAGCCCACATATTTAAAGGACTATGTTAATAATATGCGTTCAGTTTCTTAAATAAGTAGGGGAGAATTGTAGTGAATCGCATTATCTGATAATGTCAATGTTCGGTTTCCATAGTTACGTGTTGTTGATTTTTTAGTATTGTCACTTTTAAGAACGATAAAATATGTAATTCTAATTTGTTAAGCGCTCGTTCAGACACGGCGGGAACCGCGCGATTAAAGAATCGCATGGAAATCGCGCGGGTCTTATTTATATGAGTTAGTTAGTAATCGTTCAGACATAACCGCGCGGTTAATCAAGCCGCGCGGTTACCGCAACCCAACCGCCAGAAAATAGAATCGCGCTGCTACCGCGCGTTTCTATTACTATGGAGTCTTTGCTTCGCGTTCAATTGCGTTGCGGATACCGCGCGGTGAGAACGTCACTGCTCGTGACTTCGCCATGGATCGTTTCGACACTGAACTATTTATTGATGAGGTAGAGAAGAGACCTGCAATATGGGACATTCAGTATGATGATTACTCAAATCAAATTATCAAGAACCGAGCTTGACAAGAGTTGGTGGAGATGCGAAGTGACCATGTACTAGTCGGTCACGTAATATTGGATGCACCCAATACCGCCTTTTTCTTTTCTTTTTTTTAAGGAGCAACCACAGTAAACACACTTCTTCGACCTCCATTTTGAAACTGACGCTCCATTTTGAAACCACGCACGAAATCGCATACTAACCGCGCGTGTCTGAATAGCATCTGAATTTTGCGGTTTCAAACCGCGCGATTCGTAAACGCACGATTCCCGCATGTCTGAACGAGCGCTAATAACACACCGTAGTTTAAGTTCTTTAATAAAGTATTTTGTTCCTCTACTGAGAATTTGGCCCCAAAAAGATACAACACAAATCTTGTTAAATTGTTGTTTATTCTGCATTTTAAAGGTAAAAGATTAGTATTGAGTGGCTTTCGGTGAAACATAGGGTAAGAAATAATACCAAATGGAACAGAAAACATCTACATGTATCTTTAACAATCAAAATACGGTCTAACTCACACATTTATTTTTCTACTCTTTATGAAATTTCATTTGACATTACATAAATCTATCAGTTTTTCACGAGTAAATCCTTTGAATCCAGCCAGATATTTCTTTACATTTGTCGACAATATCAACGTCTGAGTATCGTATTTTTTCTTTGGTTTCTTTGATATTCTTTTAGTTCTTCTCAAGTTGCTTGTATCTAGTTTCTTCATTTCTGTATTGACTTTTTTGTTACTTTTTGTGACGATATTTTTCATGAACTACAATTTTGTCAAACCGACATTTCAATAAATAAAAAGTCAACGTAATATGGTAGATATGGAAACGAAAACAGTCCATGCGTATCTTAGAACATAAAGAAACAGGGATGAGTATTTGCAGAATGACCTTGAGTTCAGAAGGGAGCTTAAATTTCCGTTTCCATTGACGTGCCCTACGAATAAAGAATAAAAAGGAAGTAACGTTGTCATATTTTAATCTAGCAAATAATCACGACGGAAGTCGGCCATATTGAAGAACCAAATATGACTCATTCGAATCGTGACATTTGACATGTATAGTTTTTTCATGCTGTTTTATATATTATTTTCTGATTTAAGTAGTTAACCCAACTCTTGAATGGGAATTACTTTTCATCTGTAGGGTTCTATTTATCTGAATTATTAAAAATTAACAAAATATTTTAATGACAATCACATTGTTATCATAGACGTTCCTTTATTTTTTATTAGACCATCTAAGTCAACTATTTAATTACCTACTTAGAAGTTTTTAATCTAAATTTATATTCCTACAATCTTATGACAATGTATATTACTGTACAGATAATTACAAGCGGAAAACAGTTATTTTTTTAACAATTAATACGAGGCATAAGTATATAATACCCTGTGTGTGACACCACGTAACCGGAAACTTCAAGTCAGCCATATGCAAGAACCAACGCGGACATCGTCAAATCGTATTATGCTCCTTCTTTTTTATTCTTTATTCGTAGGACGTGCCGTAAAAAAATAAAAAATTTATGAGGTTTTTTATTTTGAATAAAATTCAACCAATCAAGTGTGTGAATACAATAAGTGTTGTACTGATACGTCTGTGCGCTCATTTTTGACATTTATATGCGAATATTGCTTTGACAGTAAACTGTAAACCACCGAATACGGAACTACGAATAGAAATGAAAGCAAATATACTCCCGCCAAAACTTAATATTTTTAACACAACCATAGGATGGCGCTGATCGTTGCGTCTACTCATTTTAATTGTTCTATTTTTCGGAAGAGGTCTCTCTACTAATACCAGAGACAATACTTTTTAATTTAACAGATCTGTATCAATCTGTATTTGGTGAGAAACAGTTTTAAGAAAATTAAGAAAAGAGACAGTAGTTCTGATAATCAGGAAAAGAGCAGGAGTTTTGTCTTCAGTTTTTTTAGTGTTGTTGGTGTATATCATATTTTGTTTTGTGCTTCCAAATAATTCTGTCCCTAAAATGGATTCAAACTATCAACCCCCCTTATCTAAAAGGAAATGTTGTGTAGGTACCTACATGTACAAATCGTGAAGGCAAAATGCATCGTTTTCCAAAGTGTGTTTAGTGAGTGGATTTTAAAGATACAGCCTTTAAATGATAAAGACTTGTCAGTTGAAGACATTTATAAAAAATATGTATTTTGTGAGGAACATTTTTCTAGTAACTGTAAAGTTTTAGGTACCAAAAGAGGTCTTATAAGAACAGCAGTTCCAACTTTAAATTTACCTGGTAAGTGAATACATCAAATTGTAATTTATAAAGAAAGAAAACCTGTACTAGCAGATCATGCAAACGTTTTTGTGCTGAAAGAAGTGTATAAACAGTGGAAGCTTTTACATTTAGTGAAGGACCTCATAAATCCATGGCATTAATAAATTTGCTGAAGGTTCTAATCTACAAATGTCAAAGTATACGTTTGAAGGTAGTATCGACAGTTTGTGACCAAAGTGAAAATAATGTAGGAGCTATTCGACTGCTAATAATGAGTGAAACGAACGAGGATTACTTAAAAAGAAAAGAAGAGAATAGAAATTTTGGTTTTGTGATCAATGACCAAGAAATTATTCCCATATTTGATGTCCCTCATATTTTCAAGTGTTTGAGAAATAATCTTTTGAAACATGACTTGTATTTTAAGCAAAATAAATAAATAAATGATCATTTTTTGATTGTAAACATATATATTTACTTTAGTTTCGTTGAAATGTAGCTGCCTATTTTATCGCAGAGAACTTCTTATTGACAGATAGATGGCACTAGATATAAATTTAAGGAATCTGTATTATCTACAATACTTTTTAACACAACCGCTGCTACTCGATGTCGCATACGGATCTAGACAGTAACTAGGTTCTTGCCATTCTATTCTTAGTTTCGTATTCGGTGCTGTAAACATAAACAATGCGCATAAAAGGAAGCTTCAAGAAAGCTGACTTCCATACCACTCCAAACCATAATACTCCCACCTTCAAATGGAATACATGGGCTAATCGGGCTTGTCGTCCTGGGGCCCTCCAAACTAGCGTTCTTCGCGAATCAGAAACCACGCCAGTTCTTGTTTCATCAGAGAACATCACGTAATTCCAGTTTGGACCGTGGTGTAACATTTCTTGAGCCCATTGCAACCCTACCATTTTTGTTGATAGGTACCAATTTAAAATAACTTTATATTGCTAAAAATAGATTAAAATCCCTTTGTTATTTAAGATTTTTGAGGGCGAGCTTATAATTCAGAAAGGTGCTGCAAGGGGTACATATTTTCATACTGTAAATTGTTAATTTAAGGATAAAAATCCACCTGTTTCAGCTTTTTTACACATAGTACATAATGACAAAATTAAAGTCATTCCATACATTTGACCCGCATCGTACACCAAGTATATTTAAATCAAACAATGTGAATAACCTGTCATACTTTTATTACAAAAAATTTTAAATCTAAGTATCTGGTTCGTTTACAAACAGATTTAAGCACTTTTTCAGCCAATACGTGCTTAGAATATCAAATATCTCAAGCTGACGATTATTTTTCTTTATACCCCATCATCCTTTTACTCACTATAGATCCTTTTTTGTCCTGATTGTCGTCATGAGCGAGCAGTCAGTTTACATATTACCAGTTCCTATTTGTAGCAAATATAAGAAAACATGTTTACTGCGATATTCAATTTAGGCACGATTAAAATGTTGTTTACTTTTTTCGGGTTTACTGTAACTGACTTTTGGGGTCATACTGCTCAGTCACTGAAAGTGATCTCCTTAGTATTATAAATTTTAAGCAGTGGTTTTAATAGACGATATTTTACACACAAGAAATTCGGGCCGGTCTATCGATCTCCTCGACGGCAAATTTTCAATTCCATTTTCTCTTTCTTTTGCCGCATTCTTCCAACACATTTTTTGAGAGTCAAGAAAGGTATAACAATAAAATTTACTGTTATTGCTCCACGGAATGGACTTTTTCTATTTTTATGAAAGGAACGTAAAATATTCCGAGTTGAATCCGTTCTAGAAAGACGTAGAGTCGTTAAAACTTGATAGAATAATCAAATATTTTGTCGTATCGAAAAAAAATCAGCCGTCGTTTTTCCGCTGATCAAGCCGAAAATATTTCATTTACTTAACTTATGCGTGATATACAATCAATCAGTTTTTTACTACATCAAGTCATCTATGGATTAACTGCCTGGGGACAAAAAATTAATCTGCGTACCAAGACACAACCTCCATAAACTCTAAAGTACATTACAAGTAATTCTAAATCTTCCACCTCTACACATTCATGTAACAAATGAAAGAAAATGATTGTTTACAATGTCTCGGACTAAGTAAACCTAATCTAAAAATACTTACAGGAATTCTTTGTAGACATTCTGAGCTTAAGGATAAAAATTAAATAAGTGATCTCACAAAATACACTGCCTTAGAAGATGCAAGAGCTCTTTACTTGGAGCATATCAAATAGATAAAGGAAAGCTGCCTCAACTAAAGCCCAAAGACATCCTGACCTTCACAATGGATCTTATAGGTTGCATACATATAGTAAAAGACAAATAAAGTTGAGTGCACGTCCCCAAGGTCGTAATTCTATTGTAACAAAATAATGTATATACAATATATTTTTTTTTAGATTTATAGGTCTCTCAATGTAAAATTTTGTGTTAAAATATTCAGGAGACCACCAATTAATGACGGAATATTAGTCACTGCCAGAAATATTGTCATGTTGCCGCGTCGTTTGTTGAGTTTTCAATCAGTGTTCTGTGACTTTTGTACTCGTAGTGTCATCGATTTTTGAGGTTATCTTGTGAAAAACATTTATAATACAAACTGTTTTTTTTTAAACATTTTGTTTTTTGATTGTCAAAATTCCCAAACAGCTAAATAGTCGACTAAAACGGATGGCAAAAGTTTTATTGTATTAACATAGACTGTTATATGAACATTTAAATTTTGCAGATATATTATACCACATACTGGAAATGAACACGGATTTATAGAGGGTGATGAAGCAATATTTTGTACAAAAACTCAACTTAGTGATTATCATGGGGAAATGAACCAGGCGAGAATTTCTTGAAATGGTTTGAATATTAGTTGCTGCAAAACTTAGAGAATCTTTCTCTAATTGTACTCTCTAATTGTACCTTATCTCAGTATGCTATTGCATAAAACTCCCAATACAGGATGGTCAAAAAGTGCTATTGAGGAGTGGTTGATAGAAAAACATTCCCCATTTTCATATGATGTTCAAAACAGAACTGTTGCATTGAAAACTCAAATGTAATATTTTAAGCTTAACTTATAACGTCTGGTAATTAATTGGTTATTAATTGGTTATCAGGATATTTAGCACTAATTTTAGTTATTATTCAGCCAGAACGAGATATTTTTGCAACAAAAAATAAATTGTAAAACAAATAATGATAGTTTTTCGGTCAAAATACAAAGTTATTTTTAGTTCAACTTTGAGCTTGAATAACTTTTAAGCAAGTGAATTTATCGAAAAAATTACCAAGACTTTTTGTAGAGCATTAAATTTACTACAAAAATAATTGATTGCCGCAGCTTTGTATGAGCTGGCTAAATTGATTGCAAAAATTACAAAAACCCCATGTTATTTAAATTGGAAATCAATCGCCTTTATAGCACGGTTTATTATCAATATTAAGGGCTTATAATATATAGATTTGATATTTTTTTTTGGGTCATACACTAAAAATTTTAGGTGCGCTGCAAACTCAAAAATCAAATCGGTAAATAACGGACACCCTATTGTTCATAAACTTTAGTTCTTCCTATTTGTCAATAACACTTATATTAATTTAAATTGTGACATATTTTCTACATATATAAATCGCCGAGATAGCAAATACCCTGAATGGTTTTTCCTTCTGAGAATAATTTTTTGTATACTCGTATTGTTCGTGCAGCTCGTTTGACCGCCGCTACCATTGTCAGTAAACCAAAGAAAAGTCGATTGAAAAAAATAACGAGAAAAAGAGAGGTCGGAAATCATTAGGAACGTCCCAATCATCCGAAATTTCCAATATCTTGTATTTATAGCTTGTTAAACTACGATAAGTTTCGTCTGGAAAGTAGAACCTTAATTGAAATCATTATAAATACTTAATTGGATTATAAAGCACCGTTAAAACCTATTATTATAAAAAAGAATATCCAGATAATGCGAGATAAAGCTCTGATACGGCAGATGAATTGGAACGATTATGAATTCAGCAGGACCTGATCGTTTGTGCTAAAAATAATGTCAATAATTTACAAAATTTAAATAATTTATAGGGTAAACTCTTTTACTTGTTAATATTCAAGTGTATCACCACTAGAGCTCAGATTTAGCCGAATATTTTTTATGGTTGTTTTTGAATATTTGTCTGAACAGATCGAGATAAATTGTCAATGAAAGTACCTATAAGAAAACCACCATAAAAAATATCCTGCTAGATCTGAGCTCGCTTGGTATTCAGCAAGAAAGATCCATGAATAGAAAACTCAAACTAAAAGAACAATGAGTAGAAATATAATATTTAGAGAGATCAATTCTTAAAAATTCTATTATTATATACAATTGGTCCAGTAGACATTTGCTCCTTTCATGATGTAGATTTCATTATCCAAAGCTTTATCTCGGAGATTTGTCACAAGATGCGAATAATGCTATTTATCACGTGGTATAAATAAGACTTGGAAGAGGACCCTGGGACAGAATGTTAAATAATACATAAAATAATATTGCCTGTATCAAATTATGCTTCTATACCGATTTTGATAAACATCAAAAGTGAAATAATTATCAAAAAAACGAAAAATTCAACTATAACGTCCTTTTTCTTTTTTCCACAGGGATATTTTATTTATATTTGGTCCTATCGCCAAATTGTGGTCCAAACAATCTGCCCCTAACCTATGTCTCAATAGTTATAAATCACCCAGTATATTAATCATCTCTACAAACAAATCTAAGAACCATTTCTGGGTTTTCCACCCTTCTAGATATCGTGTTATCGAGTGATCCCTTTTATCTTTAGAAACGATTCATATTTAGATAAGAAATTCGAATGAGACAATAACAGAGGGATAAGACAAAGATTCCAGAGGCTATTGAGCAAGATGTTATTATATTATTGGTAATTAGCCTTTTGGAGGTTTCCGTTACATCTAGAGATATGAAAAGTTTCTCTTCATTTATGTAGTATTAGATAGTTTCCTTGGATTTATTCATAATTGGATTAAATTTATAGAACATTTCATTCAAAATTACTAAAATCATTGTGAATTACTGTGTAAATGTTTATATAAGTATAAACAAAGTAAATACTTTATATCTTTTAAAATCATGTTTAGATTGCACAATAATAACCATTTTCATGAAAAATTCTATTTTTCCCCACGATAATTACAAAATTCAGCAATTCTGATATCAAATTTGATTACAGAATGCTGGAATTCTCTCTATTGAGATTGAAATAGTTATTTATGTTACAAGTCCGGGAAGTGACTTACTCCGGTACGAGATAGATGTTTATGGACGAGGAGACGAAGGAGCCGAGTCAAGAATATCTAATCTAGTACCGTAATAATCACTTCACGGACGTGTATCGTACTATATTTTTTTTATACTGCTTTTGGTTTTAAACGCAATATAAAACTGAAATGACATATTTGATCATTTTATTAGGAAGTCAGGTAGACTGTTAATGAGAATGTCAACATATCAAGTTTCCCAAAAGTTGATAGCTTTTTTAAAAAAACAAAATGTAGACCATCAGCCAAACCAGTCGAAGGTGCTGACAAAGGAACAAATTTAAAGCTTCATAAAGGACGCTCCAGATAAAGAATATCTATTACGCAAAGTGATAGTATTACTTGGAGTTACTGGAGGTTGTCGAAGTGAAGAGATCTATAATTTAGAAGTTAGTGATGTGGAGGATACGGGTATTCAGCTAGTAGTTAAGATTAACCAGACAAAAACGTATATTCGACGAGCATTCACTGTGATTAACAGTGATGAGGTTCACTATTTGGAATTTACAACAACACGTCTCCCTGAAAGCTCTTTTGGTGGGTTATAGACAAGGAAAATGTCTTCCTCAAAGAGCTGGTATACATACCGTTGGCGGAGCACCTAAGAAAATAGCTGAGTTCTTAAAACTAGACCAACCAGAAAAGTATAAAGGTCATTGCTTCAGGCGGACATCCTCAACGTTGTTGGCCAATGCTGGAGCAGCACGGTGGATGGAAGAGTTCTTCAGTTACAGAAAAGTATGTAGAAGAATCTATAGAAGGCAAAAGCAAGATTGCAAGAATGATCCAAAGGGGCGAAACTTTTGTTAAAGTGCAGCTCGCAGTTCTTCACGTTGACCTTCGGCTTTGGCTCGGAACTTTACTCTGGCATCGAATTTTCATTCTAACTTTGTTACAAAATATACCATTCTTATATGAGTGAATTATAGCTTTGAATAATTTCTTGCTAAACTTGCGGTAAAACCCTTTTGTGAAGCGATTGATTTACTATTTACAAAGAAATATGTTTAGCCAATAGAGTTTATTTGTGATGTAGAAACCAAATAAATCAAGAGACATTACAAGAAAGCAAAGCAAAAATATAAAAAAATTTAATAAAAGAAGATAAAGTAATTCAAAATTTGAAAAATTGAAAAATATTTCTTAGTTGGGTTCTACTTAGGCTGAGTAGTTCTGTAGTTTTCATCCTGGAAGGACCTGTTATGAATAATCTGGATGATGTTTTGCTTAGAACTGAGTCTTTTATCGATCCCCAAAGTTATTTTGAACAAAAAAAGTTCACTATCACTTTTGTTGTTAAGGGTAAGATAAGCCCAATTCCAAAATTTCATATATGGCTCCCCTTGTTTCAAAAATAGAACCTTAGTGTCTTAGGATATCTATCTAAGAGTTTATTTTTAGAAATTAGATAGAAAACATGAACTTTACAGATAAAAATCGACTATTTTTAGCAAAAACTTGCATCCTACTGTAAAACGACTGTTCATGACGCTCAAAAAGTTATACTTACTTATACTAATTAAAGTATCTTAAGATGTTGAATTCTTTGTTTTTATTACAACAAACTCCAGGTCTATAGAAAGTACTTAACAAAAGTTTAAATCGATATAAGTTGGGCAATCTTGAGCAATGTGTGGCAGCTAAGAAATGCGGCTGTTAGAGACTTATCGTTGATTAATGATTCGGTGTGTGTGAGAGTTTTGTTTTTTTAAGCGATCTTAAAATTAATTCGAAATGAGCATGTTTACAAGGCCGAAAACATATCCAATTTCGACAACGATTTCCGCTTCGTAGGTCCGATTTAATTGAAACGGTTTTAAGCGCATTTTGACCTTTGTGAATTTCTCTTTGTTCTAACATTTCAACTAAAGGAGTTTTTTTAAAATGTCTTCTACTCGGTTTCAGTTCAGTCTTTACCGGATTATTAACGAATCGCCTGTTTAAAAACGGAAACTGAGTAATTAAATTATATAATATAGAGTGAGTACAGCTGGATTTAATGTGTGCTTGTATATATACCTAAAGATCTGATGTATCTTTATATACAATACTAAGGCCCGGGTGCTAGAACCCAACAGGTACCAGTCTGTTACGTACCTGACTGGTACCTGTAAACTGATAGTTATTTTATTTCGGCGTGCTAGAAACAAAACCATCTGACCGCTACGTAACAATCTGATACCACCTAGTCGAGATATATACCTCGCTTGAAATGTTTATTTTGCTTCGTTTACCTTTTCGACTATAGATGACGTTGGCGCTCGGAGTAAATATTTTAATTTCGAATTTCGATGTTTCCATTTATTTTACATTGTGATAATTAATTGTTCTTGTTAAAACAAGAACGCCAAATAGAACTAAGTAGAAAATATTAAGTCTTTTTATTAACATTACTGATGTCCTCGTAATCAAATTCCAATAGTTATTTGAATTGTGAATGGTCGAGCAGTGTATTTATTAGTTATTATTATGGATTTGTATATGTACGTAATGTTTTGAAGTAGTCGATCGGAAGACCACACAAACTCGATAAAACATTCAATCACATCAACGTGTACCGTTTGAAACAAAATTACATTAGTGTAGAGCTGATAATGTGTTTGTAATTACATACCGCTGATAATTAACACGGAATCAAATTATTCAATTAATTAGGCAAATCTCACTTGTCTACATTATACAGTTGAAATAAACTGCCGAATAATTTTGGATATTGTACCTTTTAATGGATTTGTAAATTATTTTTGTAAAAGTTTACTTTTCCATTAAAAAACATCGTCTCTATAGTTGAATCCTCAAATCCAAGAACTTGGAAATAAATCGTTATTTCACTTTTATTCTTTCAAGAAGTGTATGAATATCCTCGACTACATCTCGTGAAAGCCTTTCTATATATATATCTTTATATTGAATAAGAAATGATTTTTCTGAATGGAACATTTAAATCTCATTTTTGTAAGCAATATCTTTCGATTTTCGGGTAGGAATATGACGAGCTCGGTTAACGATGCTAAAGCATCCGCTTACTATAATTTATGTTTTAAAAGAGTAGAAATTTTATAGAAAAAAAATTAACTTACAAAAGAGATTTAAGATTTTTAACACTTTTGTATTAAATGAAACAAATCATCCATGTCTCGAATGTGACTCTTCTTAAATAAAGAAAGGAAAAACCAATGTCAATGTCACAGTATTTATTACTTAATAGTATAAAAGTTGAAAATGTAAGGCAACTAGTTTCGGCCTACAATACGGCCATCATCAGGCTACAAAGAAAAGCACATTACAAACTAATATAAAGGTTAATAACAATTCCTTACCTATAAAATGAAATTACAATTAAAAGGTTAGTATGCTCCTTGAAGATTGCAAGACAGCAATATAGTTTGACATTGAAAATGTAGCAAAGTTATGTATATATACTTAAATAATTGGTTAAAGACCAAGCAAGAGCTATGGTACTATGTTATAAGAAACGAAAGTAAGGATAAGAAATTAAACAATATTTGGACATTGAAAAAAGAAATTATAAGGACGAGAAAACATAAGAGGGAGCCATGGGCTCAATGACTTTTAAATGTTGGACATACAGAAAGAATTTCAGGAGGTTGAAGTACCTCAAATACCAAAATACCCGATAAGGGAAATAATTTTGGTTTAACAAAGGAATTCAAGAATTTATGAACACATTTGAAACAGGTTCCCACAGTCAAGACTAACTTTATCAAGTTCTCTGAAAATAATGTAACAGAGAGTTGAGAGTCAATGTGATAAAAAGTAATCCTTGGAAGTAAGGAAAACCGAATTGGAACAAGTAATAGCAATAAAATTGAAAAAATTGTAAAATAGTCACAAAACATATTGGAAAATTGTTTGTCGAACATTGTCCATATCAAACAGAGCGACAAAAACTTAATAACTGAATTACACCACACTAAGGTAGAGAATAACTATCTTCTGCATGTGAGATTACAGAAATGGCGATAGACACCCAGAGATTGGGAATTCATAGAACATATGATATGATAAATGAAATGACACAGATCATGGAACAGGAAATCGAACTTTTATACTATTAAGTAATAAATACTGTAACATTGACATTGGTTTTTCCTTTCTTTACTTTTGTATTAATTTTGAGAGCCTAGTTATTGAAAAGTCTATACAAGTTATATACACATACTATGTCCAAAAGTTTGGAATATTTAGAAATAATATATCTACGCCTATGGTTTTTTAAAAACTTTTGTTGATATTAATTTTAAAGCGTTTTTAAATCAAAATAATACTAAATTTGATTCGTTTTTGTATTAATTTGGCCATATTTAATTGATTTGGGTGCTTATGTGTATATATATGAGTAGAAATATTGTAATTTTTTATTGTTTATGATTTCTATTATGTGTTTTTTAAAATAAATTGAGCCACGAGATCATCTAAAACATTTATTTTGGGACCTTGTTCCCTTACTTTAGATTACCGTCGTTACGAACCTTAGACACTATATTAGACACTTTACTTACCGTAGCTGAATGTGCACTCGATTTAGTGCAATGGAACGCACCTGAATTAAAACCCTTAACCCACTGGGCTGTAAGAGCTGTAGGGTGTATCGTGTTCGATTTAACTGCTCATTTGGTTAACTTTAATATTTACTGAGAACTTTAATTATTTATATTTATTTTCCAGTTCTACAAGATACTTCTATCTTTTTCACATTAGTTTTATTTTGTTTGAATTTATTTTTCCGTTCCGCTTCAAAAAGCTCTGCTGTCGTATCTTCGTGATGATCAACTCAAGAGTCCTTAATATTTTAGACAGAAAGCCACATAGCGTTTGGGATCCAACCATTTTCTGATCCTGCGTGTAATATTGTGATTCTCTTCCCTTCCCAGAATTTTACAACTTAAGGGTATAATTGGTTTTATTATAATCCTTCAGTCAATGCCATTTATTGTAAAAACTACTACAGTTATTATGATACAGAAATGTCGTCCATTTTCTATATAGTTTTTAATTATAATCTTATAGCAATGAAAGTTTCACTTGAAATTTCTTTCGATTAAAACAAAAGCACTTTATCAGATAAACGAGAAAATTAGTTCGGTCAAACCCTCCAAGTTTCGTTTATTCCAAATAGGTAAGAATTATTCATACGTCCACTAGGAAAAGCTATTCCATCTCGACAACGAGATTGATTAGCGGTTTATTGTTTAATTCTGAGCACTAAAAAGACCAAGAAACGTCGAAGAATTAATCTAGTTTTAATTATTCATGGAAAAAGCAATAAGAAGTAACAATATTTCAAGTATTCTGTTCACAACCAAACTATTACTCCGACTCGCTAACAGACAGCCAGTGAATTATCCACCGCTAAAGGAATTCTCAACAAAAAGGCCTGTAGGTACAGGGAAGCCTGCTGTCTGTGTCTGTGTGTGTATTTGAGTAACGCAAATAAGTACAGCAACTTCAAACTGTTAATGTATGCGAACAAATATCTAAGCTCGAGTTGTGAGTTGCGGTCGGTATGGCACACCGCCAAATCATTAAAACTCCAAATTATATGCTGGAGATAATAAACAATTTCATGACGTATTATCAGATATAATTTGACAATTACACTGGAGACGTTACTTAATTAAATGAGCCATTAAAAGGAGCAGCTCCAAGAGTTGAATAATGAAAATTGCTACACAAAAAACTTTTAGGTATTGTTAATGTTTTGCCATTTTCTTATCATCGGTTGTTTAATATCCTTAAGTACATGCAAAATAATGAAAGGATTTTAATATAAAAATAATTTAGATAGGTCATCCATCTCAAATGTGGTTGAATCCAATGGAAAATATCCAATTAAACGCCAAGTCAAAACCACAGACTTTGATTTAAATAATATACTAGTACAAAACTAGTTGCAATAATTGTATATTATTTGAATCAAAGTCTGTGGTTTTGACTTGGCGTTTTATTGGATCTTTTCTATAAAAATAATTAGTATACTAAGAACATTAAGAGCATATGGGGCATTCCATGCCAATTCATCCTACCGATTGGATTTGCATCTCCGATTTCGCTGAAATTTGGGCATCTTTTTGGGCATCTTCGAAAAAGGTTTCTATAATTTTTTTCAAATTTTATCATTTAGCCAATAGAAGAGATATGAATTTTCGAAAATTTCGGGTATTTTTTTTTAAATAGCCATAACTTGGTGAAAAATTGTTCGATTTGAAATTTTTTTTTAAATTTCGTGTTTTTTGTTTAACTTTTTGAAAAATGTTTGCAAAAAATTATTCATCATAAATTTGGTTGTTTTTTTTTCATTCCAAAGTTAAAACAAGCATTATAAGATTGTTTGTATCCTTCAAATTTTTTTTAAAAAATTCTACTCTTTAAAACACAAATTTTAAGCCTAGTCTCGTAATGGGATAATAATGGGTTATAATTTTTTTTTTAATTTTTAAATTAATTATTTTTTTTTCTGTTTTTTTTTCACTATTTGTGTATTACTGGCGACTTTATTAGATGAGATTCGAAAAAAATCATACATCAATATAATAAATAATTGAAGTCAAAATTTCAATTCCTGAGGTAAATCTTATTTATAACTTTTTAAAGGTTTTTTTAAATTTTTTTCTGGCGTTTTTATATTTTACAAGATTTATTTGAGCAAGAAATCAGTTTCATTATGAGAGATCCATCTGTATTTGGTATATCACACCTGTGATAATTTTAGCTTTGGATTAACGTATATTTAAAATTCTCTGTAGCTTTTTCATAATCTGCAATAGTTGAATATCTTACGTCGATTTTTGGCAAGTTATTAGATTGCGCAGCCCATTGATACAACTCTCGGGGGTTTGAAATTTGTTTATTGAATGGTAACTGAAGACTAGCTCTTGCTGCACCTCTTTTTAGTGTTCCTCCTACATCTTTACAAGGTCCTTTGCCATGGTAGCTGGCAAAGAATCCTCAATTATTCTCATGCATAGTCTGGTTTACATATATAACAAATGACTACAATATCACTTTTGAACTGTTAGTCTGGGTCACATGTAAGTAATGTATCATATAAGGGAACCCATCGAACCAGCAGAAAGGCTTGCTGTCACCTTCAGGTAAATATTGATTGTCATTCGGTGAACACCAAACGTCATATTAATTCAGCATTTTTTCTTCCAGATATTTGGCATCTGGTGACAGTATGATCTCTTTATCGTATGTTTTTCGCCTGGGCAAAACCACTGTCTCTGATACTGTTAGAGACACTTGCAAGGCTTACAGGTTTCTGCACAGAAGACGTGGTGTCCTGACAACTCACCATTCAGGAGGAAGGGAGCAGACGGGATATACTCGTATGCTACGGATACTTCCCAGGCGAGCGACGGGCAGCAAATCCTCCACCTTCATTAATATTTTAAATATTAATATTTTGAATATATTAGCTTTATTCGAGTTTCGTTTTTCGGACGGTTTGAGAACGATTTGCTGACTGCGCACAACTGGATGTGCAGTAGACTAAATCCAAGGACTATTTATGTACGGTTTAAAAACTATGAACAAATGAAAAAACCCGAACCATCTCCAATCTCCAATCCATCATCACTTGATGATGAAATAGATGAGGATGATTCTGACGAGAATTCTGCCAATAAATCCATAATAATATACTCAATAAATTAAAATACCAAGAATAATTTGAATTTAAAATGAACACTACAATGACTGACAAATGACCAAGCGCATGCGTTAATTAGTCCACGAAAAATTCTTACGTTTAACCTTGGACTGATTTGACAGTTTTCAAATCGTCCGAAAACAGTCAGAAATAAAACCCGAACAGTTTGAAAACAGTAATCAAGTAAACCCGAACAAAGCTAGGGTCATACAGACTACCAGTCTAGAAAGAGCTGGGTTTCGACGATACAGAGTGGATTTTTAACGGGAGAAATATGTCGTTTTCATGCCATTCTTTCTACTTTGAAGCCTAGTAAACTAACTCACTCTGTATGACCATTTTAAATGGATTTAGGAAAGACTATACAATAAATTTAATTTAGTGTAGATAAGATTACTTATTTATGTTCTTTCTTAAGCAATAGTGAAATGGGTCATTTTTTTTTCAACGTGTATGAAAATGTATAAATTTTCCGGCTTAGTTATCAAATAAACCTAAACTGGAAAATCGTGTACGAACAGCAATTTGCGGCGCAATTACCTGCTTATGAAAATACTGTAGCGGTAAAAACATCTCTTCGAAGAATTCCAATATCGAAAATCAGCCGTTTCAAAGAGGGAGTTATGAACACTTCAGGGATATAAATCGGGCAGAGTAATCGTAGCGAAATACTTGCAAAATAACCGTTTTTTTTCAATGCAAAAATACGTAAGGAATTTAGAAAACACTCAATTTATTAAATATTTCACCAAAAGGATAAAGTCGGTTGTGTTAATGTATAGACTTCAAGTGCGAAACTAAAATTCCATATATATTTGACATTATTTAATAGATTATTAATAGATAATAAAAAATTTATTGTTGATGTTATTTTTGTAAATTTATTATATATCTACAGATATAGATATATGATAAAAATTCATAGAATGTTTAATTATGTAAATTAATTGAAAAATTACTTTTCATCAATAAATATTTGTAATTTTGCATGAGCTCTTATATCTCAAGCGGATTTATCCTTAGTTCTGTTGGATTAGTAGATATTGAAAAAAGTCTATTGTTAACAACGAATTTATTACGGCAAAAATTATCTTATTATCAATTACGTAATTATTAATAGGGCCTTTTTATTTGAGATTTATTTGGTCAGAATCCTGTACAAAACAAAATTATTGTTAAATGTTTATAATAATATAATATAATATAATTTATGTAATAAAAATAAGTTATCACCATTTTTGTGTCTCAATATACATTTCAAGATACAGCAATACTGCCATTTGACGGCAGTAGTAAGAACTTTTTTAATAAAAAACTAAAAATTGTTACAATGATTTTTATTTCATGTTCTTAAGTATTTGCTGAGATGCTCGATAAGGAAGACCTGGAAGTCCCAGAATTTAAAAAAAACGAAGAAAACATAAAAAAAATATACAAAAAGTTACAATTTCAATTGCTTCAAATCGCAACTAAAGAAATTCAAATAACAATAAAAGGATCCCTATTTTATATTTTATTAAAACATTTTTACCCTTGAACTTTGTCACCGTCCTCCTTCATTCCGCTGACTTTTTTGATCTCTTATGGTAAGCGAATGCCCCTGATTTTTTTTATGAGAGTACTTACAAGTGATATCTCGTAATATTCGGATTACACTTATCGACTGAAACCGTATATCAAGTTGCTTCGATAACACACAATAAAAGAGCCCATTCAATAAAGATGATTTATCTAAAGGATAGGCCGTTATTACTTTTCTACAAGCGTTTTCTTATCCAGAATCGGTTCTACAAGAAAATTGAAAAAGTAAAACGTCTTAAAACTAAAAAGTCTGCTATTTATATGTTTGGAATAGGCAGATAGATATGTTATTGCACTAAATAGAATTTACAATTCTTATTAAAAGAAGTTCGGACAATTAAAACTATATTTAAATACATACAATTATACATTGCTCAACATTTGAAGTGGCTATTACAAAAAACTGTAAATTTTTTTTGTCACTGGTGAATAATTTATCAAAATTCTATAAAATAAGTTAATATTTATTCTTTCGCGTTGCAATATACCCAAATAAATTAAATAAACAAATTTTTCATGAAAAAAACAGTTACAATAAAAAAGAATTAATAAACAATTATGTCAAACTGTCAGTTTCTGACAAACCAATCATGGCCAACTCACAATAAATTGGTAAACCTTAAAATATCTACCAAATTAATACTTTGATATCTAGAAAACTGATAACTTTAGGTACAGGGAGTACTTCATAAAATTTGAAGAATGATACTAGTACTTTTCGATAGAGCATTTTGACTTACCCTGTATTTGATTTAACAAATATTATAAAAATGAATGTGTTTTATGATTTTTAACAATTATTAAAAAACTATGGTTGCAATAGATCAATGCTCCTATTCTTTTTAATTATACAGAGAGTTAAACTTGATACGATTTTCAGGTAATATTGGTTATAACTTTTTAAATACCCGGTATAACATAATAAAACTTTATATTGTTGTGATTTGTAAGTGATGCAGATTTCGAATTTAAATTAAAATACCATTTTGTTATACCATTGTTCCATTTAAAAAAAAAACATAAGTTTGGTGTGCCACCATCTTATGGAACACCCTGTAAGATTTTAACTATTTTTAAAATGTGGAGTTTAAAGTTGCCTACAATTTTTGTCAATAACTTTTTTTTGTATTTTTTACTATAACAGATCTACTGAGCTTCCTCACACTAATCAATCACCCTGTATACAGTTTTATGGTTGTATTTTTTAATGAATTTAAAAAAAATTATAACTACTAATTATAATTAAAAGAAGAAAAATAGTATAAAATTGGTCCGGTTCTGCTCTGTCATATTTGACCGCTATAAACAAGAGTGTCTACCAGAAAAAAGAAATCCACTTTGCCGCTTTTGAACATCCATTTTTTTATAATTTATATCTATCTACGATAAAGCCGATGCCAAAAGCAAATTTTTAAATAGCCCGAAGATATAACATTAAATATTTGCATAACTTTTATAATTTTTTTTGGTAAAAATATTTTTCTTGAACTTGAATTAAATTTAAATAAACAGAGTAAAAATAAACAGTACCGAAACAGAGAGTGCTGTGGAGTTGTTTATAGGTTTGTTCCAACCAAGCAAAGAACCGTTCTAGAACGGTAATATTACCACTCACGAGACCAAATTGGTGCACTGCGCAACTCAGTACATCACTGCGCACAAAAATTACTATTTTAGAACGGTTCTTTGCTTGGTTGGAACAGACCTTATGTAATATGGATTTGTCATATTTGGCTTAATTGTCATTAGTTGATATATTAATAGTACGCTGCAGTTAAATTTGATTTAACAACGGAAGAAAAAGTGTTTTTGGTAGAGCATTATTTTCGTTCATACGGAAAAGGTCGTAATGATGGTCCAAGCTTAGAACAGGTGTCAATAAAAACAAAAATTTAATAAAGCAATTCCTAGTAAAAGTGTGATGTTAGCTGTTGTTAAAAAATTTCGTCGCACTGGTAGTGTATTGTGTCAACGTAAAGGTTCTTCAGGTCGTCGAAAAACAGTATGCACTAACGAAAATGAAGGACGTGTTTTTAACCAAGTTGTGCAATCACTTCAAAGAAGTCTTGTAAGAACTGCATGTAAACTCAACATTAGTGAAACGTCTTTACGTCGCATGTTCAAATCAATTGGTGGTTATCCATACCGTATTCAAGTTGGACAACGACTAAATGCTGCGGACAAATGTGCAAGAGAAATTTACTGTGGTCGCATGTTCAGTTTAATTTACGAAGATCCCGAATTTTTGAAAATATGGTTTTTAGACGAGAGTCACGTTCATCTTAGCGGATATATTAATCGACAAACAACCAGATTCCTTTTAGACCAAGAGCCAGTGACCAATTTTGGGTGGTCATTTCAAAAGTCACGCCCATTAACGCGCTCTCTCTAACTCGCAGGTTTCCATATCCCTATCTTACTCGCACTCGCACGAATATGTTTTTTGCTCTGGCAGATTGTTGGTGATGGAATTTCGTTCTGGCATTGTATATTTTTTATTATTTATGTATTTTATTTATTCTGTTAAAATTTGAAAACTGATAAAATGACGAAAATGCATTTTTTTATAAATAATTAAAGCGTTCTGTCAACAATTAGGAGGGGTGTAAATGTTCTGGCAAAAATTCTATAAAAACAAAATACTGTTAAAAGTACTTTCCTAAAATTTTATGACTGATACTTTGACTAAAATGAAATTTATTTCTTACCCTCTTTAAAATTTTAGGGTAGTTTACCCCGGCCACAGAGGGCTGCCAGAAGTGGCTTTTAATTTACAGTAGGTATAGAGGATTTACCAGGAAAAGTTTCGTGACTTTTGAAATGACCACCCAAAATTGGTCACTGGCTCTTCCTCTATTTGATTTATTGAACGTCCTGATGTCATTGTAGAGAAACCACTCCACAGTCTTCGAGTTACCGTTTGGTGCGCGGTATCTGGTAATGGAATGATTGGTCCTTATTTCATTGAAGATGATAATCAGAATCCACTTACTGTCAACCAAGAACGTTATAGAGAGAAAATTATTATACCTTTTGTAAGAGATCTAAATAACTTTTGCCGTGCACGAAATCTACAGTTTCGCACACAATGGTTCCAACAAGATGGTCCAACGAGCCATACAGCTGTGCGCACCTTAAGGCGGCATCCCACCGGACGCTCTGCTCTGCGCCGTGCCGTTCGTTTTCGTTCGATTGTGCGCGTTTAGGGCTTGAGCGTTTGGTGGGATCGACAAACTGCTCCGCGCCGTG
The DNA here is from genome assembly GCA_035357415.1 of Ophraella communa. Lineage (NCBI taxonomy): Eukaryota > Metazoa > Arthropoda > Insecta > Coleoptera > Chrysomelidae > Ophraella > Ophraella communa. Next base: position 14,814,221 of record CM068992.1, read on the forward strand.
CAAGTTCGAACAAGGGCGAACATTATCCGTTGGTTGTCGGTACTTCAAAGAAACTTGCGCGTTCAGTGGGACTGGTGTTCGTGATTTGATTTTGTGTTTACATTTTGTTTAAAATGAGTTTTGAATGGAATCATGAAGAAATTGACAAACTTATAGAATTATATCGAGAATAACCAGAATTGTGGAATCCAGGTTAAAACAAAGATGACGTCTTTGTTCTCTTCATATAGAAGAGAAAAAATGAAAATGAAAAAGACAATGGGTCCAGGGAAAGGTGGGTGTATATTTTAATTTCAGTAGGCACTTGTAAATGTTTTATTTCTCTACAAACATTTTGTGTTTTTAGGACGAGATGATATTTATATTAGTACTTGGTTTGCTTATAAGCATTTTAAATTTTTGGCAGAAAAGGATGAACCCGTCAATAGAATCGACACAGAAGCACCTGACCTACTGGACCTACCCCTGTTCCACAAAAACTTGATATAGTAGTAGATTTACCTTCTTCTTGTTCCTCTGTTCATTCTTCACAAGTGTCTCCTTTACAGGAATTTGTCAAGAATTTTAATAAACAATCATAAAAACAGCTTTCAAAAATCCTATATTATTACTTTTATTATGAGTTTACAAAAATACCCCTCTTATTTTTATTAGCTGAATGTTAAGTTACCTATACTTATTATGTAAGTTGAATAAAAATTAGTTTTACGTACGCGTATATATTGTTTGAGTGCTTCATTGAGAGCACTACAAACTTCCATAACACTCCTTGATACAGTTTGCTGGGACACTTTGAATGTATACATGAGACTGCTAAATGAATCTCCTGTTGCTAGGAACCGTAAAGTGATTGCCAGTCTTTCTCTAGCAGATACACAAACTCTGTAGATTTACTCCGTCAGCATTTCGATAATTTTTATTTTTATTTTCGGTACTGCTTATTTTGGCGGATGTATTTAGGCGAATGCACGCCGCGCCGCCACCAATTTTTAAAGTGGCAACCTCCAGCAAATTTATTTACCTTTAAAACACCCTATTTCGTAAATTATTATTTTTTCTAACACCCTTTATCTATTTTAAAAAGGACAAAAGTAAAAACAGCTGTAAATCCGCAACTTATTCCTATGTAAATATAAATTTACGATTCACTTTATTCTTTCGTAATTTATACAAAATTTATTCGAGGAAATTGGAATCATCGTAAAAAAAGTTTTAATGACTTGCGAGGTTATTTTGCAAATCTTTCCGCCTCCCCGAAATTTTGTAGATAATTCATCAGCTATTAAAAACTCGTAAGCAATATCATTTTACTACAATATATACCGAACAGATCGTTAAAACTTCTCAACTTTACGGGTTTTTAATTCGTTTACAGAGAAATTTTATCGAAAATTCGATACTGAAAGGATATGGAATGATTTAATATGTTTTTAAAAAAGTATACAGTTGTAGTCTACTAGGTTTAACCACTAGTTTTATACAAATAGATAACTTGTGTTTGAAAGATCAGTACTCACCCTTTCGTCGTTGACGTAGAGGGTAATGTTTGCGGCGGGGTAAGATGGAGGGGCCTGACAATCTGCTATTAGGGGCCTTCCATGTTCCAGACCTGTTTTATCTACGCTAACTGTCGGCACTCCAACAGGAACAACTGAAAATAAAAAAAAAATCTGTCAGAATGTGTTAATAGGGTTTAAAAAAGTTTTTTTTTTAAATTAAAAGTGAAAGTTTTGTAAGAAAATTTTATTTCTTAATGTTCTTATAGTAAGGTGGACTTCCACAAGGTACTTTAAGAAAGTAGTAATAGTTATTTATTGTATAAGACGATAACATTTTACTTTATCTTTGAGAGCGTTTTTTAGCTTCGAGACGTCAGTCGAGACGCTAATTATGCTCGAGAAGATAATGCGATTTTATCGTCGTGTGGAATACAAGATTTTTTTCTATAGCAAGACTTAAAGTCAGGTGAAAAATAGAATTTCAAAGAAAATTTTTTTCATCTGTCAAATTTGACATTTCAACAATGTTCCCACTATTTTTTGATTGTTGTTTCAGTCAATGAGCATGCAATTAGGCGATAATTTTGCACTAGTGTATCAGGTCCTTCAAAATAAATGCAGACGTAATTAAATTAAACGTTTATTATTTATTGAAATAACATGAACACTGTTAAGCCTAGTTATTGAAATTCTTACAATTAAAACGCAATTATTAAAATTTATGATTGAACCAGTCGAAGTTTGTTGTCGGTCAGAAACAACGTTACTGGAAGAAGAAGTTGAGACTGAAAAATCACCAACCTCGCTGTTCTCACTGTTTCTCATTTTCTTTATTATTTCCTCATGAAACTCTTTATCAAGTTGTAAATAAGGTTTTATTGAATTGACATTTCCATGTTCCGTTATTTTCGTTAGCTGGTTTTCGTTTACCCCAACCTTGGCTAGATGGCTTACGGCAGTTGTTCGATGAGAATGGTTTGTGAATTTGAACTTTTTCGCTATCGAGACCTGCTTCTTGGACAGACAGCTTTGTCCATTTTGCGATCTCGTTTCTACCAACTGGGATGTTCTTGAACTATATACCACTATTTTGCCATTCTCGATTCGGTGTAAGAAGCAGACGGTTCGTCTTTACGTTAGATCCTCGTTTTGACAAAAGTTTTCTGTATAATTTTGAAAAAAAGCATTGGAAAGTAAAATTAAATAAAAAACCCTTAATTTGACCTACCTAACGGGGCAGATGTTTTCATTACTAATGTTTCGGATTAACCATTTACTGTCCCCTAATCTACGGCCTCCTCCTTGGCAGGTTTTATTCTATTTGTGCTTGTTCCATCATGAAACTTTTCTTCTTGAAAAAAATCCATCAAACAGTTGACTGCCTCACCTCCTCGAAATGCTAGCTCATAAGATATGAGATGAAAAAATTTTTTCTGCAGACCTTCCGGCTCGTTTTCATCGTAAAGCTTCAAAATTTGCAGCAATTCTTTGTGAGTAAAAGCCGATGAGCTTTCTTTTCTCTTTTCCGGGTTCATTTGTAATATTTTGCGCGTAGCATCTCGGGCACTCCTAGCAGATTTAAATCTTACATCATTAAATGGATCTATTACAATACCGAAATCTTCGCAATATTTTTCCTGAACAAGTTTTGCTGTTACGTTCCACATTGTTTTCACTACACTTTCTTTATAGAAAGTGCATGTTGCTTGCCCACATGCCCACATTGGCGTCACCTGTGGCGATAACAATATTGTACAATGTCGCGATTTGGAAATCCTTCTGCTGTAGATATTGACAAGAATATAGACAATATTACGCCAACGAATACGAAAAAGTCAAAAATGTCAGTATGGAGACAATTTCAAGAGTTTTGTGCTGAAAGAAATCACTTATTAGAACGAGGAACTTCGGTGGAAAAAATTGCCTTCACTCTAAAGGACTGGGCAAGCAACATGCGCCAAAGAGTAGTAAGGCCACAGTTGATGTGAGTTTCGTCATTGATGAGCCGCTGTTTCAAACTTTTGATTGTAGGGACACGATGCTCATCTAACATAGTGAAGATTTTTTGCCTTATCAAATCTTTTTCCCAGTCGTCTAGACTTTTTGTGACACCGGAATTTTTACGCTTTTTTCTTGATTCCATGGAATTCTCAACAATTCGTCTAACTGAAGTAAGAGGCACCTTCATCAATTTACTGGTTATTCTTGCTGCAGCACCCGCGTTATCTAACCTTGAGGTTAATCTACTCAAAACAGTTTATGTAGCAAACACTTTAACATTAGCTATGGAATAAAATATTAAAATATTTTTTTATATACCTATTTTTTTAATTGTATTGAAATCCATGCGCAAAAGCATTGTTGAATTGCAATAGTTCAAAAAATAATAATCATCAGAGTATATCCCGCAAAAATCAACGTTTTTGTCTTTTTTGTGTCACTGTTTTCCATGGATATGGATGTACATGTATACGAAACAAGACCTCAAATAATTGAAATGAGTAAAATAGTTGAAAATAAAAAGCGATGAAATCTGTTCAGTTATATACGGATAAAATAACCTAATTTACTTTAACGTGTTGTGTGCGATAAACTGGTTCAAATCGCAAATATAATGTCATTATATTTTATACACTCGTTGGCATATACGCAATCAATATGTGTTTTTTTTTAATTGGTGATGAATACTTTGTAAAAATGTGGCAATGAATAATGATGAAACATTATTATTTTTTGTTTTTTAAGAACAATTAACAAAAAACTTCAACTTATGATTCAAAATAAATATTAATACAACAATATCTCACTAATCTCATTATTGCAACAGTAATTTCATTACATTTATCAATCAAACTGTCTACTTTACTTTTTAAATTCTAATTTTCAATTTCCAAAGTGTCTTTTTCAGCGTTTGCAATTAAAAGTTTTTCTGAATATTCAGAGTTTAACAAAACCAATTCCTGTAATTCGTCTTTAACTTTGGTTAAATTATTTTTATAGCATTGTTTTTCATTTCGCCGTTCCTGTTTTTGATATTTACCTCTAATTCTCTCCATTTTATCTTTTTTAAGATATTCACTTACAATATCAGAAGAGCTTAAATTTTTTTGGGGGCACGAATATTTTGAAAATTATTCTTGAATTAAATTAAATAAATCTAAAACGAATAATAATAATCTTTATAATCTTTATTTCGACAAAAATATACAATCAGAAAAATATCACATGAATGTCTTATAGTGTAGCAATATAGTGCCCATTTATGACCATATGGTTGCACATGGGCTGCCGAATTACTATAACTAATAGATACATATTAAAATAAAGTATACCTAGACATAAATAACAATTACAATAAACTAAAGCTAATAAGGGCATCTTAAAATAAAAATTTACCTAGACAATAATAATATTTTTTTCGTGCAATCGCACGCGAAGTCAGTATTTCGCGTTCTCAGCACAGTCCGCGAAATTTAATTTCGCGGCCGTTACCCATAGCAACGGCCGCGAAACCAAACGTCACTTCCAAATTTGACATTTCTAAAATACTACAAAGACAAGGATTATTTTTTATTGAATACCAACAAATACATAAGTTATATTATTTAGGATGAATATTTACATTAATTGTACAGTTTGTATTATTACTTATATTTACTCCAGAAGTTGAAGCAACTACATCTAGTGTTTCTGAATAATGGTTATTGCCTACATTCAAACCAGATACCATATCGCTATCAGTATCAGACATTTTGCGTTTTGACAAGAACTGTCAAAATATATATTGAAACATATCATTTCCATAGCACACGGTGATATTGTTAAATGAATTGAAATGCTGTTGATTTTAGAGCAATAATATATTTATTTACAACTATCTATTTTAATAATTTTAACGATTGCACGAAAAATAGTGTGTATGCCATGGCCGCGAAACTTTTTAACGACCTCAAGATTATCTTGCCTCGGCCGCAAGCGGCCTCGGCGATAACTGTTCTTTCGGTACGTTAAAGAGGTATTTCGCGGCCTTAGCATACAAATAACTATTTCGTGCAATCGCACGCGAAGTCAGTATTTCGCGTTCTCAGCACAGTCCGCGAAATTTAATTTCGCGGCCGTTACCCATAGCAACGGCCGCGAAACCAAACGTCACTTCCAAATTTGACATTTCTAAAATACTACAAAGACAAGGATTATTTTTTATTGAATACCAACAAATACATAAGTTATATTATTTAGGATGAATATTTACATTAATTGTACAGTTTGTATTATTACTTATATTTACTCCAGAAGTTGAAGCAACTACATCTAGTGTTTCTGAATAATGGTTATTGCCTACATTCAAACCAGATACCATATCGCTATCAGTATCAGACATTTTGCGTTTTGACAAGAACTGTCAAAATATATATTGAAACATATCATTTCCATAGCACACGGTGATATTGTTAAATGAATTGAAATGCTGTTGATTTTAGAGCAATAATATATTTATTTACAACTATCTATTTTAATAATTTTAACGATTGCACGAAAAATAGTGTGTATGCCATGGCCGCGAAACTTTTTAACGACCTCAAGATTATCTTGCCTCGGCCGCAAGCGGCCTCGGCGATAACTGTTCTTTCGGTACGTTAAAGAGGTATTTCGCGGCCTTAGCATACAAATAACTATTTTTCTATTTCACATTTGTTTTATACTTTTTCATTAAAGATTTTTTATTTTTGAGAAGTTTTGAGTTTTGAAAGCATTTTCATCACGCGGCTTGGAATTATTTTACGTTAAGTTAAGATTTATTTTTAAACTTTAATCAATTAGATCTCTTTGGGTGTTTCTATCAGAGTTTATAATAAATTTTTTTTATAATAGATCAGTTCGAAGACGGCAGTCACATAGTCGACACCTATTCGAAAAGCGAGTGCATATTTTGTGAATTTGGACTTATTTAGTTTAAGTGATCAAACTTTGATTAAGTATAAAAAATTATCTGAACAATAACACAATAAACAAAAGTGTTTTTGTCAGCTAATTAATAAATAATCTTCGTGTGATATGGGAGAAGAAACGGGCGGCGGTAGGCCGCCCGAACAGGTAACTGGTATAGAAAAAACCAATACTATTAATGATAGTAATTTAATCGATCTAAACAATAAGTATAGACCAGGGGATAAGGGACCTTTTTTTGTATATGTTGAAAATATAAACAAAGATACTGGGCGATTATTTCCAATGAAAGTAGGTCATTACTTACTTAACTGTGCTCAAATTAAAAAAGATATAATTGATATTAAGGCGGTAGGTATAAATAGGGTTAAAGTTATTTTTAAAAGTTTTGAAATTGCAAATACACTTGTCAACCATGATTTGATTACAAAAAACCAACTAATAGCGTATATACCTAAATTTTATACTCACAAAAAAGGAATAGTTCGTATGGTAGATACCTTCTTCTCGGAGGATTATTTGAAAAAATCTATAATATCCGATAAACAAGTTGTAGGCGTCCAAAGAATGAAACGTAAAATCATAGACACAGACGGCAATGCGGTATTTATACCAAGACAAATGATTATAGTACAATTTCTTGGCAACGAAATTCCACAAAATATTATTATTAACTTATGTAATTTTTTGGTTGAGCCTTATGTTCACCCAGTAGTGCAATGTTTCAGGTGTTTACGGTATGGTCACACATTCAGACAGTGCAAATCCAAAGATAGTCGATGCAAAAATTGTACAGACATAAATCACTTAGATGATGAATGTAATGAAAGAAAATATTGTATATATTGTAAAAATAATAATCATTCTTCAATATCTAAATTGTGTCCTGTATATAATAAACAAAAAAATATCAAAAACATCATGGCCACTGAAAATATAACATTTAGGGAAGCAGAGCAATTACATAATAACCCATCATATGCAAAAATAACTACAAATAACAGATATGCAGTACTAAATAATCTAAGTAATTTTCCATCACTACCTAACACCTCGAATGATAGTCGTAATTCTTATTTTACCATTAGAAAACCTACAAAAAGAAATATATCTCAAACAAATAATTCTACAAAGAGAAAATCGCCTCCCTCTTCACCATCCACTAACATTCCTGGTAAAAAACTAAATACGAGTAAATCTAATCCAATCATCCCAAATCCTTACAGAGACGAATTCATAAATCATAAAGAGAAACTTGTCTTAAAAGTTACCTCTCATGTTAATCATATGTTAAACACAAATGATCAATTCAATACAAGTCAAGTAGAAGCAGAAATTAGAAGAATCATTTTTGAAAACGATGAGACTAATTCAGAAGGTATGATTATAGACTCAGACGATGGGTCCGATAGTGATAGACACACTTCATATTAGTTTTCTAATATAAATAAAATAATAATACCACGAATAACTTTCCTTTTAACCATCCTCTTCGATTCCAACAATCATAATAAGCAAAAAACGCTAAATATATTACAGTGGAACTGTAGATCAATCTTTAAGAACAAACCAAATCTTTTAGACTACCTAAACAATCAAGCAATAGACATCATAACTCTCTGCGAAACTTTTAAGAAACCGAATAAATTATTAACTCTGAAAGGTTATAACATTGTACATAAGGATCGAGCTAATGGCACAGGGGGTGTAGCTATTATTGTCAAAGATCATATTAATTTTAGTACAATCAAAATAAAACAAAATTTTAATTCCGCTCTAGAAATTTGTGCTATAAAACTGACCACCTTAGATATTACCGTAGTGTCCCTATATAAACCACCCGATGTATATATCACAGAAAAAGATTGGATTAACTTATTTTGTCAATTTGAATCGTCAACATTGTTTCATGGGGACTTTAATAGTCATCATACTCTTTGGGGATCTACATTAAGTAAACGATGCGGAAACACACTGGTCGATGCTATAGATCAGACAGGTTTAGTGGTACTTAATAATGGAAAAGCGACGAGAGTTTCACGTCCTAATGAATTACCCTCTGCAATTGATCTCACTATATGCACTCCCAATTTAGTTCACAAATGTAATTCTTGGGATGTACTACCAGATACATGGGGATCCGATCACTATCCAATTTTCTATCAAGTTAACGCTATGGTGAATATTACTAATATCAACCCATCAAGGAAATGGAATGAACAACATGCTAATTGGGAAATGTTTAGTGAACTGGTAGAAATAAATATTCAAAATACCTCGCTATCGGATTTAGAACCATCTGAAAGGTTTTCCCTACTAATGGAAATGATTGAAAGCGCTGCTTGTCGAACAATACCTTTTCAAAAACAAAAAATTAATAATGTATATCAACCTATGTGGTGGGATAAAGAATGTGCACATATTGTTAAACTGCGTAAAATAGCAATCGGAAAGTATAATCGACTGTCCAACCTTGAAAACTATATTGAATATAAAAATATTCTTAGTAAAGCAAAATTAGTATTTAAAGAGAAAGCAAAAAACTGTTGGTTAAAGTTCATTAGCAATATTAACCGACAAACTCCAATTGCAAAAATTTGGCAAACTGTGAAAAAAATTTCTAGTAGAAATCCTAGTTCCTCTAAAAATATTCCTCCACAAACCCTAGACCAAATATTAGATAACATTTGCCCAACATTTGTAAAAAATAACATTAAATTTGACAATATTAGTAATTCAAGGAAAGCAGATCAAACATTTTACAAATCCATAACTAATGATGAGCTTAACACAGCTATTAAGCACACTACAAGTACTGCTCCTGGGCTTGACAATATTACATATAATATAATATATAAGCTGCCTGATATTGCAAAAGAATTATTAGTCCAAATTTTCAATCAATGGTGGGTAGATGGATTAATTAACGGAAAAATTAAAGAAATAATGATTACTCTTATAGCAAAGCCAAACAAAGATGCAACCTTACCAACTTCCTTTAGACCCATCTCGCTAATGTCATGCATTTTAAAAACGTACGAACGAATAATAAGGCTAAGACTGGATCTTCACTTAGAAAAAAGACAAATTCTACCAAAGATGCAATTTGGGTATCGCAAAGGTAGAGGGACCACAGATGCACTGGCGCATCTGGTAAGTGATATTCAAAACGGTATGTCTGACAATAAAATAATTGCATGCTTTTTTATAGATTTCTCAGGGGCATATGACTCAGTATGTTTAGATCTGTTAACAGTTAAGTTGAATGAAATTGGACTTCATATAGATACAGCAAGAAAAATAACAAATATATATCGAGATAGAACCGTGTTTATCAGAGACTCACAAAACATGTTACATGGACCAAGAGTGATGAATACTGGAATTCCTCAGGGGTCTGTGTTAAGTCCAACACTTTTTAATATTTATACTTCCGGGTGTCATAACGTGGCGATGTCAGAACGACCTATACGTTGTTTACAGTATGCCGATGATTTTTGCATTTATACTGCTAGAATATCTTATGATGACTGTGTATCGGATCTGGAATTTATAATGAGCTTCATCAGTAAATGGTCAGTGGAACACGGTTTTACTTTATCTCGTGAAAAATCTCAAATTACTTTTTTTACCAGACGCAGATTACAATTTCCTCATACAATAAATCTAAATGGCGCTGATATATCGGTTACCAATGAACATAAGTATTTGGGTGTAGTACTCGATCGAAAACTAACCTGGTTACCTTATATCAACCATATTATTGTAAAATGTGAAAAAGGATTGAACTTGTTAAGATGCGTAAATAAAAGTAAGTGGGGTGCTGATCCCAAAGTTGCCTTATTATTTTACAGATCTTATATACGATCCATCATAGATTACGGTTGCTTTTTATATGGATCTGCCTCTAATTCAAATCTGATCAAACTGGATAGAATACAATACCGGGCTATTAGAATCTGTATAGGTGCATTCAGATCATCGCCATGTTCAGCAATTTTAGCGGAAGCATCTGAGCCACCCCTAAATATCAGAAGGGAGTTTATTTCAAATAAATTTCTTTTAAAGATTCGAACATTTGATATACATGACCTCTTGGGAAAAATACATATTCTCACTATAAATAACTTAACGAACAAATATTGGAGAAAAAAAAAGTCTCCCCCTCTTGCTGACTCTTTTATTGAAACCAATTCATATAATATAAAGTCAAGGGGTAATTACCCACTGTATCATATGTCTTTGAATGAAATAACTTTCACACCAAATATTACTTTTCCCACTTACACAGACGATCCCCGAGTTAATAGCAATATTGTTCAATCAATATTAGACACTCATCCAAATAGCACAACTATTTATACTGATGGTTCTAAGGGCGTTGAGGGCACGGGTTGTGCAGTATATATCAACAAAGATAAAATTACCCTACAGTTTAAACTTGCAGATATTAATTCTATTTATACGGCTGAGTTATATGCGATAAAAACCGCATTGCTTTGGATAATAGATAACAACGTTGATCAGTCGATTATACTGTCCGACTCTAAATCAAGTCTTCAAAGCCTCATACATCCAATTACAAAAAAGTATAATCAAGCTTTAATATGTTCAGTGAGAAGGCTAATATATAAAATAGCTGCGAGGCAGTCAAAAGTTTCATTTATTTGGGTAAAAGGACATGCAGGTATTCGTGGTAATGAGATGGCGGATAAACTAGCAAAGGAATCTATTGCCTCGAGAAATACTACAGCGTTACAATCACTTGAAGATACTATTGCTGAAGCTAAAAGAGTATCTAAACATCGTTGGGAAAAAGAATGGCAAAGTTTGTTAAAAAATCCAACAATCCGTATGCTCTTATTAATCCCGTTCTCCCTAACTATACACAAAATCAGTATGTTAATCGATTTTACTCCACAACTCTTACCAGGCTACGATTAAATCACGGTAGGTTCCCAGCCCACCTTTATAAATTAGGATTAATAGAGACTCCGGTTTGCGACTGTGATGGAACGTCAGTTGCTGATTTGAATCATATATTTTTTAGTTGTAATAAATATATTAGAGAACAAAAAAATCTATTGTATAAGCTGATGTTGAATAAATTGGATTTGCCTATAAATTTATCATATGTATTAAGTTTGAACTTAGATATAACCAATGCGGCGTTGATAGATTTCCTTAGAGATGCAGGGATAGATCTATAAATTGAAGAATTCCAAATTTCACTTTATATGCGTTCATTACGTTTTTTTTAACAGTCTGTGGCAAATGGGTAACCAAGCCATCCCACACGTCACACACACACACACTTTATAATAGATTTAAATAAAGTTGTACAATTAATTGTTTTTATATATATTCTGTACATTTCCGGAAGATAGTTATAAATTTTTGCACTTAAATAAATGAAAAATCGTTGCGCTATTGTTTTGTTAACAAAGTGAGTATAGGCCTTTCCTTCATTCTTACTTCTTGTATTGTAGCTATGTGTTATTTTTAACGAAATTTCTTTATTTTTGTAGATTAACATTATAACACAGTATATGTATAGTTGTCTTAGATCCATTATTTTCACTTCCTGGTATAACTCATCTGTTGGAAATCTAACCTTTTTATTATGCATTATTTTTAGTATTCTCTTTTGTAGTACTTCCAGTTTAGTTATGTGGTTTAATTAACAAAATATTATTTAAATAAGATTTAAGAAACTAAGGTTATTTAATATCATTCATATTAAATAATTGTTAAATTTACTATACATACTGTACGGGAAATGGCCCTTGTACACTTGTATTTTATAGTACTCTTCAATTCTCCCAATGTTGTTTGAACTTTTATTCTAGTTTTTGAAGATTGGCATTAATTGTACAACTACTGTTGCCAGCAATATGTATTAATGGAGTTGTTGATGGATTTATAGTATTTTCTGTAATCGCGGAAGACGTGTGGCTGTGATGTAGCACTTCGACAAAAGTTTCGCCCCTTTGGATCATTCTTGCAATCTTGTTTTTGCCCTTTAATCGATTCTTCTATACAATTTTCTGCAACTGAAGAACTCTTCCATCCACCGTGCTGTTTTAGAACTTTAAGGTCAGCTCCAGCATTGGCCAACAACGTTGAGGATGCCCTCCTGAAGCAATGAACTGTATACTTTTCTGGTTGGTATAGTTTTAAGAACTCAGCTATTTTCTTAGGTGCTCCGCCAACAGTATGTATACCAGCTCTTTGAGACAGACATTTTCCTTAGTCTATAACCCACAAAAAGAGCTTTCAGGGAGACGTGTTGTCGTAAATTCATGTATTTTCTAAACAGTCAACCTCATCACTGTTAATCACAGTGAAAGCTCGTCGAATATACGTTTTTGTCTGGTTAATCTTAACTACTAGCTGAGTACCCGTATCTTCCACATCACTAACTTCTAAATTATAGATCTATTCCCTTCGGCAACTTCCAGCAACTCAAGTAATGCTATAACTTTGAGTAATAGATATTCTTTATCTGGAGCGTCCTTCATGAAGCTTTCAATTTGCTCCTTTGTCAGCACCTTTGACTGGTTTGGCTGATGGTCTACATTTTGTTTTTTCAAAAAAGCTATCAACTTTGGGAAATTTGATATGTTGACATTCTCATTAACCATAATCATTGATTTTACCATCGAGTATTTGGACCATAATGAAGAAGGTTGGAATGGTTTTGACTCAAAATTTAAACTATTGAAAAGAATATTTTTTAAAAAAACTGTTCTTACCACATCCAAAAACTAAACCAACATCACATTTTCATCAGCACTACTTTTCAAATTGTGTTGTTCACGCCAGTTGCAAAACAGCGCATATTCTTTTTCATATCTTTTCGCAGACTTAACTGGAATGATTTGCCCTACCGCTTCCGCAGTTTTCTTAGCCATTTCATCTAATTTCAGATCCATTTTCTCCGCAGATATTTCGTGTGTGCAGAAAAATCCAATATTGTCTGCCTTTATTTACATTGTTACTTGGTAACCGCTGTTCATTTTTTATTTATAAAGCAAATCAACCATGTTAGGAATAAATCAAGTAACATAATTTTTTCACAGCAAAGTACATGACTTTCTAATAAAATGATCAAATATGTCAAGTGATTATTACGGTACTCGATTAGATATTCTTGACTCGGCTTCCTTCGTCGCCTTGTCCATAAACATCTATCTCGTAAGCCACTTCCAGGACTTGTAACGTAAATAACTACTTTTCTGACTTTGTAGGATGTCCAGCTTTCGTCTGGAAAAACGCCAAATTATAATGTTTTCTGGCACTTTGTAGGTGGCTAGAAACAATCTTATTTTTATTTGTATTAGCCATTTACAATGATTGAAGTGGTAAGCTAGTTTAACAGAATTGGACATTCTTGAACATTCGTTCAAAAATTGTCCCAACATCAAAATGAAAAAATCAAATAGAAAAATTCTAAACCACATTATAATATCAGTAAATAAGAATAAAAATAAAAATCTAAATTATAGGAATTTATTTACGTAGCATTTTTGAGGATGTTTCTGTTCGTCCACGACATAGGTACTATTTTTTTTCCAAATTTTCTATATTTTCACTTACTTTTTACAGAAAATTAAGAAACATATCGACTATACCACCGAACGCAACGTTCAAAATTTATTTATTCCAAATCGATTTTCCATCAAAATTTTCCTTCGGAGAGATTAACGTTCTATGTACATACTTCATATCTAATCGGTATCTCTTGTTCCAACTCCATCGAAAACTCCACAACCACTAATCTCATTACGTTGCCAACAGGAAACCTAATTTATTTGATAGATAACTCGCTGCTTACTTAATATGTATATAGAGATTCCAACATATTTAAACAGTGGCGGGCGAGTTGCTAATAAGACGCCACGAGGGATAATCCTGCACGATTGATCCACTAATTTGATGCACGAAATATCTTTAAGCAGATCAAAAAATCTTGAAATACCGCTCTATTCGCTGTAATAAGAAATTTTATTTTGTGTAACAATAAAGTATAAATAAAGACAGACGAAATGCAGGCTCGTGTTTGGCTTACGATTTCTAGCACGTCTGTTCTTTAAGAGCATATTTTGAGGTTTCCTTATGCCTTAAACATATTTTTTCTTGTACGATTCCTGTGGGAATAAAGAAATGCCCATTTTTTATTGAAACTATGCTGATAGGAGTATTTTATTTTAACATACAGTACGGCTCTAAGTTCCTGAATCGTAGGGATAAGAAATTTTGTTGAAATGCACTACAGAATGTTTATAAAGGTGATAGAGGTTTATTTCATACCAACCCTGTACTTAGTTTTCTTTTAATTTAAATAACAACTTTTCTAAAATAGTCCTTGGGAAAAGGATAAAAATAAAAATGGTTAAGCTTCACGACAAATCGTTGATTCAATCCAAGAACAACGAGATACTCTATGAATATCAAACGGTTGCCGTTTCTTTTATGGAGGCTCTCGATTAAATTGTAGATGAACTGAATCACTTTGTACGAAATAATCGTTTGTCATTTTTGACTGGAAACGTACCAATTCATTTTTACGGATAAACGATTCCGGTAAAATTGGAAAAGGAACATTCCTAATCTCTAATGACATCTTTGTCGTGATAAATTGAAGTAAATAAAAGCTACATATGAACTAAGGAAATATTGAACTTTAGTTAAGGGACATTTTGTCTTTTTGAGTAGAACAGAACTTATTTTTATATTTAAGAGTATCTTCAAGAACTCGTTCAATAAATCTTTCCAGTTCTTGTAACGTGAAATTCACGTTTCAACTAAAATTCATGGATAACTAATTGAAAACCTTAAATATATTCGGGCAAAGGTCTCAGTAGACACAACCTAATTATTAAAAAAACTAGCTGGACATAGAATCGATATTGCTAAATCTATCTGACAATTATATATTGAGACGAAGTTTTATTATCATAAAAAATTTATTCATTAAAGAAAATATTAATTTCAATAAGAATGTGTATTATGATGATTAAATCAAAAACAAAATCGTTAAGTCAATTAAAAGCAAAAATAAATAATAATAAAGTAATCACATTACATAAAAATAATCAAAATCACCATTAAAAAAATAAATAATAATGAAAATATAATTCTAAATGTAAAATAAAACAAACGAACAAATTATAAATTTTTGTAAAATATTTTTCTGTTAAATATATAAAAGGATTTTCAAAGATCTACAAAAGTGTATAAAAAGTTCTTCTACGAATAACACTTGTGCATATGTGTGACGTAAAATTATCAGAACTACGACAACAACATCGCGTGTTTGAAATGTTTAGTTTCCATGAACTCCAAAACTTTAGAAGTGCACCTGTGCCTGTGTGACGTCAAATTATCAGAACTACGAGTGCTTGTACACACCATCGCGTGTTTGAAATATTTAGTTTCCTCGAACTCCAAGAGCTTAGAATAGCAGCTGCACGTTGTGACGTATGAGTTACTCGGAAGTATATCGGTCGAATTTATGACTTCAAGCCTCAGTGATAATATAATTTGAGAGCTTTTCCGACCATAATAAATTATAAAAAAAATATTGAACATTAAAAATGATTATTGTATATATTATGTAAAAAAATTGTTTGTAAAATATAAGTAGTTAGTTAGAAATAAGCAAATTAAGAAATAGTTCCTTCTGATTGGTTCTCGTGGAGTTTTAAAATGAAGCATTTTTATTGGTCAGAGAATAATGAGAGAGGGATCTCAGTCTTTACGTAAAAGAACCAGTCAGAAAGAATAAAAGGAGATTCAAGCCAAATTTTAAGGGAGTCAAGACCCTTTATACAAACATTAAAGCTTCGTTTAAAAAAATTTTCAACAAATATTTAAGATTTAATTTTAAAAAACTTTCACGACTCAATACTCAAGTTTAATTTAAAAAAAAAGATTCAAGACTCATTTTCAAAACATTCAACAACAGTTATTATAATATTCAACTCGTAATCTACATTTTTAAAAAAGACTTTGATTAGTCATAAATTTTATTAACTTTATAAGTTAACAGTATTCGACTTTGAATCGAAAATCGGTTTGTTGAATCGAGCAGAGTAATCTTATAATATAACAGTTTCAACTGTAATTTTAATGATACAAAAGTTAGTATTAAATTAATATAAGAAGCTTGACTTACCTTATATCAGAAATAATCCTAGTATAAAATTTTGTAACACACCACTTGTAAAAAGGGAGTCTTATCAACCAGTAAATTGTATAAAATAATCCACAATTAAATAATAATAAATTCTACATCGTAAGAGTTTCTGTCTTTAATTACACCATTGAAGTTTCTACATCCCACGTGCTCACCAGAAGAGAAGATAGACCACCAGTTCCAGCGACACCTACATGTGAATGGCGAACACTCGAGAGACAAAGTTAAAAAGGTACCGTTATTTAATTTGTATTAAGTGTGCGTATAAACTGTTTTAAAGCGATAAGAGTTATTAGCCGCTAGAGAACATTTATACTACTTTATTGTAAAGATTTTTGAATTTCATTTTGATAAAAAATTTATAATTTGTTTGAGCGTAAATCTGTGGTGAAACCTGTACGACCTGAGATATAATTTTTCGATTAACGATAGTATTTATTTTCAAGTTAAACAAACGAGCGTAGAAACATTTAATTTTATTTGAGCTAGTCATCATTATACATATTATTTAAGGGGCTAAAAAAACATTTTTATTGTAGTAAAAACTTCAACAATTACTTCAAATCAAATAAAAACAAACCACTAATAATATCATGTCACAATTAACGTGAATTTACTAAAATAACATTCAATCATCAAAAAAAAATAAAATAATAAAACAAAAAAAGAAAACATCAGAACACAACAACAAATAAATTAATAAAATCATAATAACTTGGCGACCAACGTATCGGGCTCGATTAAAATCACAGATTTTAATAGTTTAAATAACAAAAAAATAAATCAATAAACATTACATTAAAATTTATTTAAAAATAAAAATACTAATAGATTATTGTAACTGAAATTAACATATAAAATAAATATTTCTAACATTTTATTATAAATATAAAAAGTCGAAACATAATGTCTGGTAAAGAAGAAAATAATTTTAATGCATGGAAGGTAGAAGAACTCAGACAAGAATTGAGAAACAGAGATTTGGACGACAGAGGAACCAAACAAAATTTGATAAACAGATTGACAAAAAGTCAAGAATTAATAGACATGTTTGCTAACACAGAAGAGCCAGAAGAAAGGGGGGAACAAGAAGATGAACCTCAACAAAAAGATGGTACTTCTTCACAAACTGGAGGAAATGTCACATTGGCAGATTTGATGAGCATCATCCTAGCCAATTCAGAACAAATAGCGAAAAAACTAGAAGCCAACTCGGAAGAGATGACAAGAAAATTAGAAGCTAACTCTGAAGAAATGAAAAAACAAAATAGACAAAATTCTGAGGAAATAACGAGAAAATTGAATGAAATAACGGAAAAATTGGACAAGAAAGTAGAAAATCAAGAGAAAAAGATTAAAGTAATTGAGGAAAAACAAGAATTTTTAAATAAACAAGTACAAAATATAGACAAAAGAACAAGCGAAAACAATCTGAAATTAAACTCAAGAATATCAGAAATCGAAGATAACGTGAAAAGAGGAATACAAATAAATTTGGACATAGCCGAACAGGAAAACAGAAAAACAGAGAGACAATTAAGAAAAGAAATAGAAGAAAAATTAAATACCAATATAAACGTGGGAAACAGTGAAGAAATCAAGAAATTAAAGGAGGAACTCGAAAATAAAATAAAACAAGTGAATCAAAATATTTCTGAATTATCAGACAATCGCGTAACACCTGACTTGGGTTTTCAAATTTTAAATATAGGGGGGAAGTTTGAAGAAAGTTCGAAATTTTGTGGGGATTATAGGAAGATACATCCTATACATTATTTACATTCAATTAAAAATAAATACTATAAAATTAAAAATTTACAAGACTTTAAAGAATTTATCAGGTCAAGTTTAACAGGCAATGCACTATTGTGGTGGAATTGCAAAGAAATGTTTGTAGATTCATTTTAAACCTTTGAAAAGGTATTTCTAGATACTTTCTGGTCAGAATTACAACAGAGTAAAGTCAGGGAAAGATTGTATTTTGGCAAATTTGATAATACAAAGAATAATCTATCCAACTATGTTTTACAACTCTATGCTACTTGTCAATATTTAACTCCTCCTATACCAGAGGCAGAAATTGTAATGTTTTTATCAAGACATTTTAAACCTGAAATATCTGAGATAATTGCAGTACAAAATATTAATAAATTTGATCATTTAATAACATATTTGCAGAGAATTGAAAGAAATTTAAGTAATAGTATCAACAATCAGAATAGAGATAATGTAAGAAACTTTAATAACAATGATAGAAGTTTTAATAGGCAAAGTAACAATAACAATTTTAACAGACAAAATAATAATAATAATAATTTTAACAATAACTACAATAATCAAAACAGAAATCAAAATAATGAAAATAGGAACAATTACAATAAAAATAGAAATTACAATAATAATCAGAACACTAGAAATTTTAACAATAATTATAATAATAGAAATTTTAATAGATTTGAACAAAATAAAAATAATCGAGCAAATACAAACAATAATAATAGACAAGTAAACGCAATTAATACGAGTAACAGTAATGAGGGGATAAATGAGACAAATAATACACCGAGAGACATTGCACGTTCAGGTAGTAGAACTCCTAGGGCCAGATCTCCAGTAGATGATGCCCAAACCACAAATTTTCAATAGGGGTGCACAATGTAAATAGCGCTAGATGTGACTTTGTACACCCACGTGAATTTTTAATAGACAAGGATAATCTGCATCTAGAAAATAAAGAAATAGAATTAGTATTAATTAAAGCAAATATTGATAACAATTTATTAAGCATTATAATAGATACAGGGTCTACAGTTTCTTTAATATCAGAAAATACAGTAAATAAAATCTCAATGTTAAAAAACAACATAATCAATATTCCAAAAGTAAATTTTACAGGGATAAATGATAAAAGTTTAGGATATTCTAATAAAACAGTTTTTGCTTCTTTAAATATAAATAATGTAAAATTAAATGTTCAGTTATTGATAGTCAATAAATTAAAATATGATATATTATTGGGTAACGATGAATTATCAAAGAATAAAATTATAATAAATTATATCAAAAATGCAGTAATATTTGGGGATAATGAAATAAAATTTGAGGTAATAAATGATTTAAAATTAACTAGTAATTATAATATAATTAGTATATTTGACGAGTCATTAGAAAATAGTAATAAAAATTTCTGCCAAGAAAAAATAAGTAAAATTTGTGAATTTAGTTGCAATTTAATGGTACAAGGGTGCCGAAATATATTTAATAATGTGGCCATAGATGCCGAATTAAATTTAAATAAAAATGGAAATGATAATCATTTAAAAAACTAGCTGGACATAGAATCGATATTGCTAAATCTATCTGACAATTATATATTGAGACGAAGTTTTTTATCATAAAAAATTTATTCATTAAAGAAAATATTAATTTCAATAAGAATGTGTATTATGATGATTAAATCAAAAACAAAATCGTTAAGTCAATTAAAAGCAAAAATAAATAATAATAAAGTAATCACATTACATAAAAATAATCAAAATCACCATTAAAAAAATAAATAATAATGAAAATATAATTCTAAATGTAAAATAAAACAAACGAACAAATTATAAATTTTTGTAAAATATTTTTCTGTTAAATATATAAAAGGATTTTCAAAGATCTACAAAAGTGTATAAAAAGTTCTTCTACGAATAACACTTGTGCATATGTGTGACGTAAAATTATCAGAACTACGACAACAACATCGCGTGTTTGAAATGTTTAGTTTCCATGAACTCCAAAACTTTAGAAGTGCACCTGTGCCTGTGTGACGTCAAATTATCAGAACTACGAGTGCTTGTACACACCATCGCGTGTTTGAAATATTTAGTTTCCTCGAACTCCAAGAGCTTAGAATAGCAGCTGCACGTTGTGACGTATGAGTTACTCGGAAGTATATCGGTCGAATTTATGACTTCAAGCCTCAGTGATAATATAATTTGAGAGCTTTTCCGACCATAATAAATTATAAAAAAATTATTGAACATTAAAAATGATTATTGTATATATTATGTAAAAAAATTGTTTGTAAAATATAAGTAGTTAGTTAGAAATAAGCAAATTAAGAAATAGTTCCTTCTGATTGGTTCTCGTGGAGTTTTAAAATGAAGCATTTTTATTGGTCAGAGAATAATGAGAGAGGGATCTCAGTCTTTACGTAAAAGAACCAGTCAGAAAGAATAAAAGGAGATTCAAGCCAAATTTTAAGGGAGTCAAGACCCTTTATACAAACATTAAAGCTTCGTTTAAAAAAAATTTTCAACAAACATTTAAGATTTAATTTTAAAAAACTTTCACGACTCAATACTCAAGTTTAATTTAAAAAAAAAGATTCAAGACTCATTTTCAAAACATTCAACAACAGTTATTATAATATTCAACTCGTAATCTACATTTTTAAAAAAGACTTTGATTAGTCATAAATTTTATTAACTTTATAAGTTAACAGTATTCGACTTTGAATCGAAAATCGGTTTGTTGAATCGAGCAGAGTAATCTTATAATATAACAGTTTCAACTGTAATTTTAATGATACAAAAGTTAGTATTAAATTAATATAAGAAGCTTGACTTACCTTATATCAGAAATAATCCTAGTATAAAATTTTGTAACACACCACTTGTAAAAAGGGAGTCTTATCAACCAGTAAATTGTATAAAATAATCCACAATTAAATAATAATAAATTCTACATCGTAAGAGTTTCTGTCTTTAATTACACCATTGAAGTTTCTACATCCCACGTGCTCACCAGAAGAGAAGATAGACCACCAGTTCCAGCGACACCTACATGTGAATGGCGAACACTCGAGAGACAAAGTTAAAAAAGGTACCGTTATTTAATTTGTATTAAGTGTGCGTATAAACTGTTTTAAAGCGATAAGAGTTATTAGCCGCTAGAGAACATTTATACTACTTTATTGTAAAGATTTTTGAATTTCATTTTGATAAAAAATTTATAATTTGTTTGAGCGTAAATCTGTGGTGAAACCTGTACGACCTGAGATATAATTTTTCGATTAACGATAGTATTTATTTTCAAGTTAAACAAACGAGCGTAGAAACATTTAATTTTATTTGAGCTAGTCATCATTATACATATTATTTAAGGGGCTAAAAAAAAACATTATTATTGTAGTAAAAAACTTCAACAATTACTTCAAATCAAATAAAAACAAACCACTAATAATATCATGTCACAATTAACGTGAATTTACTAAAATAACATTCAATCATCAAAAAAAATTAAAATAATAAAACAAAAAAAGAAAACATCAGAACACAACAACAAATAAAAAAATAAAATCATAATAATATATATTTTTTACGTTTTATTTGAAGCTTAGCATTGCTAAAATCTATCTGACAACAATATATTTTTTAAATTTTTTTATTTGAAACTTAGTATTGCTGAAATCTATCTGACAAATATTTATATTTTTTATGTTTTATTTGAAACTTAGTATTGCTAAATCTATCTGACAATTATATATATATTTTTTATGTTTTATTTGAAACTTAGTGTTGCTAAATCTATCTGACGGGTATATATATATATATATTTTTTTCGTTTTATTTGAAGCTTAGCATTGCTAAAATCTATCTGACAACAACATATTTTTTTAAATTTCTTTATTTGAAACTTAGTATTGCTGAAATCTATCTGACAAATATTTATATTTTTTTATGTTTTATTTGAAACTTAGTATTGCTAAATCTATCTGACAATTATATATATATTTTTTATGTTTTATTTGAAACTTAGTGTTGCTAAATCTATCTGACGAGTATATATATATTTTTTTCGTTTTATTTGAAGCTTAGCATTGCTAAAATCTATCTGACAACAATATATTTTTTTAAATTTTTTTATTTGAAACTTAGTATTGCTGAAATCTATCTGACAAATATTTATATTTTTTTATGTTTTATTTGAAACTTAGTATTGCTAAATCTATCTGACAATTATATATATATATTTTTTATGTTTTATTTGAAACTTAGCATTGCTAAAACTATCTGACAAATATTTATATTTTTTTATGTTTTATTTGAAACTTACTGTTGCTAAATCTATCTGACAATTATATATATTTTTTTTACGTTTTATTTGAAGCTTAGCATTGCTAAAATCTATCTGACAACAATATATTTTTTTTAATTTTTTTATTTGAAACTTAGTATTGCTGAAATCTATCTGACAAATATTTATATTTTTTTATGTTTTATTTGAAACTTAGTGTTGCTAAAATCTATCTAGCAATATTAGAATTTTCTTACGGTTTGAAAATTGTAAATATTGTAAATATTAAATATTATATTGTACATAGGCTTGGTATACACAGTGTTTTCTTTCTGCTCCATTCCCTTTAAAACTGATAAGCAAAATTGTACAACTTACATAGGTTTTTGGTATTTTTGAGAAAATACCTGGCGCCCTAAATATCTCTCGTGTTTATACTGATCTCGATATCCGCGAACCGATGTCGTTATCCCCTATGTAAGCAGTACAGTCCTGCAAAGAATCGAACCCATTGAAAATATCGTAGCACAAAACAAATTTGGCGCCCAACTTTTAGTTTTTTAGTTTTTTTAATAATTAGGTTGTGTCTTCTGAGACGTTTGCCCGAATATATTTAAGGTTTTCAATTAGTTATCCATAAATTTTAGTTGAAACGTGAATTTCACGTTACATTCTTTAATAGTAAAATACGTAAGAAGATTATACAGGGTGTCCAGGAACTTAATGCCAAAAATTCGGGAGCAAATAGAAGAGGTTAAAATAATGTTAGAAGTTCAAATAAATTTTTGTCATACGAGCCTTCGTTTCCGAGTTATAGACCTCTAAAATTTTGAAATAAAAACCTTTGTTTTGTCATAATTTCTAAACTATACATTGGAATACTATAAAATTCCAGTGACGGATTGCATACATCCATGTCCTGTGTTTGACGGTATAAATGAATCTACATTACGTACAGATAAGCAGAGACGGCTTGTGCCCATTGGTTAATAATCCGTAATTTTAATAGGGACCATCTGAATAATATTTAAATTTCAAAAATAAATTTTCCAATCCATTTACTAATGAAAATGTAGGTACTCTTGTTTGAACTCGATAAAATTAAGGGTTTAGGAGAAATTTGAACTTTTAGATCTGATGGGTATGAGATTGCTCAATTTGCAACGTCCTCCTCAGACTCTAGAAGAACTTCGAGAGAAGTTGGTGGTTCCCTGGAATGAAATACCACAGGAGGACATTGACATTTGATCAGAAGCATGTCTAGGCTCGTTGGAGAAAGCGTAACACATCGAGGTGCATCCACACATTATTAAAGGTAAAAGAGCTTTAAATCAATGCAATCATTTTGAAATTTTTATTATATACTTATTTTGTTTCAGTAAGTACTTATACAAAATTTTATAAAAATAAAATCATTTATACTAGGTGTTCGGATTTTATTGTCACTTAGTATACTTACACACACGGCAAAGTAACAGTAGCCATTTCTTACCCCGATTCATTTCGCGAGGTTTGTACAAACAATAAAATTTCAAAGAAAACGTTGCAGCGAAATGAAAAAGCAAAAACATTAGAAAATATTTAGGTTTAAGTGTACCGCAACATTCTCTGTAAAAACGTACCTGAAAATCCGCTAATGAAACCGCTTTTGCCGAGACGTATGTCCAAGTTAGTCAGTGCATCGCGTCTGTTTTCTTAAATTGGACGCGCATCCCGTACAACTAGTGAATGTGTCCATAAATCTTCTCGAGGAGAATGTGCACGGAAAGATAATTGGATAGAAGGGACGTGAATTTATTTCAGTAGTTAACGGTATCAGAAGAGATTTGTCGAATTTGTTTGTCTGAATTTAAACGTTTTTTTTTTTCGACAAACGATATCGTTTGTTCTGTCATCGATACAGATGCCAAAAATAATAAACTTTAATTTTAATAGCAGGTTAACTTTTTGCCAACACCCAGTTTAAATTATCTCCTCTCGAAGTTCTTCTAGAGTCTGAGAAGGAGCAATCTCCTACCCATCATATTCCACACGTGCTCAATTGGGGATAAGTCGGGAGATCTTGGTGGCCAAGGTAACAATGTAACATCATTATGTTAAAAGAAGTCTATTGTAACTCTTGCGACATGTGGCCGGGCATTATCTTGTTGGATTTGCCAGAGTGTCAAGATAGCGTAAAAGATGGGGTTCGAAAACTTCTTGGATATAACGCCGCGCGTTCATGTTACCTCTGATGAAGATTAAAAGTGATCTTGAACCATAAGCTACAAAAAAATCATGGATTTCTCCTTTTACCACGCCGTCTTCTAACCCTCGCTCGACCATCGTGCATGCCTAAACAAAATCGAGACTCGTCACTAAAGACAAAACTGTTCCATTCCTGATACCAGAGTAACCGTTCTCTGCACCACTCAAGGTGATTACGTCGGTGTTTTGGAGTTAAAGGGAGAACCCAGTGTGGTCGGTATGAAAACAGTCTTATGCGTCGGTAAACACTTCGCTTGCCAATAGGTCTTCCGTGTTCTGCAAATTATTCATTTGCAATGGACCTGGTAGTGGAGAAACGGTCCCCTAAGGCTAATAATTTTTGGCGGCGATTCTCACGGTCTGTTGTTCTACGGGGGCGTCCAGAGCCTCTTGCTCTTTGCGTACGGCTTTCTTGAAGCCACACCTGACCTATGTATGTATGTATGTATGAGTTAGGGGTGATAATTACACTGCGACCTATAGGATCTATTGTGTCCCCCCTTACTTGCCATGTTCTGATATTTTCTCAGACCTATAGCAGCTCTTCGAGTCCTATTTTCCTGAGGAAGTTTAGGACATCGTCGGGCTTCAAATCAGGTAGATCCCCTTCCTCTATTTTATGTGCTCCTAGGTATCTAGCCCTAGAATTTTGCAAGGCAGGGCATTCTGAGAGTATGTGTATTGAGGTTTCATCCTCTTCCTCACAGAATCTGCACTTTGCTTCATCTGCTAACCCTAGTTTCTTAATGTGGCTTCTTAACCGGCAATGCCCGGTTAATATCCCGTTAAAATTCGGAGCCTTTTTTTACTGAGGTTGAGGCAGCTAAGAGATCTCTTCTGGTCATAGTTCCCCAGTAGTAGATTGCCTCAGTCCTTCCAGCTGATTCCAGTACTTGGATTTTTCCTTCTCCATTTCTTCCCTTAGTTTTCCTAAGATTACTCTACTGCTGATCCCACAAGATGGTTCTGGTCCCAAATGTGGGGTTTCAGCTCCTTTTTTTGCCAGCTTATCTGCTGTTTCATTCCCCTAAATTCCTATGTGTCCCGGGACCCATAGGAGGGTGACAGTGTTTTTCTGGCCTAGTTCATTTAGTTTGCCTAGGCATTCCCAAACCATCTTCGAACTGATTATATTTGAGCTCAGCGCTTTGATGGCTGCTTGACTGTCCGACATGATCACAATCTCTTGTCTGCGGTAGTTTCTTCCAATATTGAATTCCACACATCTTTCGATGGCGCGGACTTCTGCTTGAAAGATGCTCGGGTATGTGCCCAAGCTTTCTGAGTATTTGACTCTCGGTCCAAAAACTCCTATCCCAGTTCCCTCGTCTAGCTTGGAACCGTCCGTATACCACTTTATGGTATTCTGGTTTAAATTCTGTATGGTGTCTTCATCCCATTCAGATTTATTACTCAACTTTGTGATGAATTTTGTCACAAAGTTGAATTTCTTTGGCATACCATCTTGGGGCATTTCCCAAGTTTGATCAAATTGAAGTGATCGAGGTATTTCCCTGATCATTTGATCTTTGATCATTCTATATATTGTTTTCTTCCTTACACTTTCTAGCAAAATGTGCAGTGGGGTCAAGTTTAAAATCACCTCCATTGCAGCAGTGGGGCAAGTTCCCATTGCTCCAATGATACATGAACAGGCTAGTCTCTGAATCTTCGAATCGATGAATTGTTAAATAAAGTGGTTTTTGTGCAAAAATGGATCCAAAAATAATCTCAAATAACACTCGTCCTGTAAAATTTTACCAGATAAAATTTTCAAGACTGGTTGTATTACCTTTGACTAAACCATAAATTAAAATTAAAATAGCCGGCGACCTATCGACCGGCATTTTCAAAAATACCCCTTATTACAAAAGAAAAGGTTATCTCAATTCCCCCGAGAGCGATCACCTGACGTAAGGGTCGAGAAGTTGATAAATCGTTGGTACTCGAAGAGCAAGAAATGGGATAGCGGGAGCAGGAGGCAGCGCGGCGAGACTCCTATGAAAAATGAATAACATCAATGGGAACACGCTTGACCACGTAGCAGACGAGACCGCAAGATGACACGAAATCCTGGGCTCCGCATAACTGTATCAATCATATTCGCACTTAAGTTGTTTCTTGGAGTGCGAGCCCACTGATTTATCGTACATATTGCGGTCGATTTATGCCGCGTCGAGCTGTTATTTGACGCCATTTGTTACGTAACGGATGTGGGATAGCAGGGACATCAAATTTAGTCTCGTTTAAACAGTTTTTTGTCGGTAAAAATATTTGAAAATGTTTTGCACGCTCTATAAATGTGTTAAAACGCTACAACGGGAATTCTGTACATTTTATATTAAACTTTTCTCTCGGTCGAAAAAATTCAATTGTTGTCAAAAACAATCACGCGAAATAAATTGTAGCGATAAACTTTGAATTTTTCTCTTAAAATTTTTTAATAGATGAGATTCAACTCGGAATTTTGCACGTAGCCCTACTCGTCTCCAACTTTTTGATTAATTGCGCTTTTAAATTAATTGTTTTTTGCAGAAAGGATGTTTTTTTTGTTCATTTATTTTTCGTACAAAGTTTCTGAGATGTGGATTATTTTCAAAAGTTGGATACACAAAGAAAAAGTCTAGAGAACAGAACAGCCATGCACAGTCTAATACATAATCAGCAACACATGATACAAACACACTTAAAAAGGCAGCCATCAGCGTATGGGTGCAAAGAAATCTTTTGAATAGTGGAAAGGTACATCTCGACGGCAAACTTCACCTGAGAGATCTATTGTGGCTCACCCCTAGGTTATAGTCGTTCTATCAGCCCTATGCCTCTAATGAAGCTCATCAGGGTCGTTGGCGACACTTCCATGAAGACATTGGGCTCGAGTTGATGCTGACCAAATTGATTGATCCTTAATCTCTCGAGCCCTCTGCAGTTACATAAGATATGCTCCACCGTTTCATCCTCAGCCTGACAGAATCTGCAGTCCGCACTCTCCGCCAGTCCAATTGTTTTCATATGCCTATTAAGGCGACTATGTCCAGTCAGTAGTCCTACTATTATTTGTAGGTCCTGTCTGCTCATATTCAGCAGCTCTTAAGACCTCTTTTTAGAGAGATCTTCTGCAAATGCTTTTGAGTGCCTTAAACCCTCTAGTTCGAACCAGTAAGCTATAGGCTCCGGGCCTATAAATATTCCTTCCTTTCCTGGCTAGAAGGTTACCTTCAATGCCGGTATGCCCGGGTGCCCACAGTAAGGTTATTTTTCCCTAGACGTTTTAGATCCTGAAGACACTTCCAAACTAACTTGGAGTAGGTCTGATTTGATTCCAGTGATTTTAGTGCCGCTTGGCTATCGGAAATGATTTTTATAGTTTTGTTCCTACAGTCACGCCTAAGCATCTCCTGCAGGCATATCTCCATTGCGAAAACCTTCGCTTGGAAAATTGTGGATAGGTTACCCAAGTTTTGGCTCGGGTCCACCTTTGGCAGTAAGAATGGTAGTAGGACTGTTAACTGTAGACTCAATAGGCCTATGAGTCTTTTATACGCCAAACAGTGATAGATTTATGTATATTGTAGATAGACTCTCTGGGAAGGGGATGTTACAACATGTGTAAGCCCCAAGCACGGAAGCCTATGTGGCTTATTGTGCTCCCCAGAGGGCCCAGCATTTAGTCAAACAGGATTAGTCCCCTAATAAGGGTCGTTAGGTCTTTGACCAGTCGTTCTTAGGAAAAGGGACTTCAGCCCCACAGAGGTTGGGCCTGCGGATAGTAAGTGCGGGGCACTCAAAGATTATCCTCTCCTTACAGTCTGCACAGGGTTGATGACTGAGATACCCCTATGCGATTAAGGTGAAAGCACAAAGGAGTGAAGCCTGTTATGAGGCCCACTATCTTTCTAAGCTCCTTGCGGTTTAGCATAAGTAGCTCACGAATGAGCCTGGCGTTGGGTTTAGCTACCATGCGTTTACTGTGAGCGTGTCCTTCAATCCATACCCACTCATTAATGGTTTTATTAAAGGCTTGAGAATGCCAACTGCCGGCTCAGGTCCTACGAAGGGTATTCGAGATCCCTTCCTGGCGAGCGCGTCAGCATTTTCATTCCTCGATGCCTTTGTATCATGGCATCCACTCAAGAGTAAGCCTTTTGTGTTTTGCCAGTTCACAAAGAGTTTTTTCACAGTCCTGTACCACCCTTGATGAGATGGCAGGAACCGTGAGTGCTTTGATAGACGGTTGACTGTCAGAGAGGATGCGGATGTGCACTCCTCTGAGTCCCCTTTGCATGCTCTTCGAAGCACTTGCGTCAATCGCTAATATTTCTGCCTGGAATACTGAGGTGTATTGCCCTAGTCGATTATAATGTTTTCACCTGGATTTTTCCCCATACACACCAGCACCAGTTCCAGTTTCCATTTTGGACCCGTCAGTGTGCCAAATATGGTCGCTGGAACCCTTTACCCCGTGAATGACAAAGATGTCGTATAGCTATGGGTTTGAAAGGATGTTTTGGGCATGACATCAGCCACCATTTTAAGCAGTGGTTGAGAGAACTTTTGATAAATTCTTTTGGAAACGTAACACGGGGAAATTGGACCAATGCTATAAACCATGTGAATAAAGAAGAAGAAGAACGATTGTGGAGTGTTGATATCAATATTGAATATTTATTTAGACATGGTTAAATGAAGGACACACTGTTTCTAAAGCATGGATGGACACCAATATGTCAAATTCCCGTCAGGCATTTTTGGAGGGATATTCAACAAAATTAATTGCTACT
The DNA here is from genome assembly GCA_035357415.1 of Ophraella communa. Lineage (NCBI taxonomy): Eukaryota > Metazoa > Arthropoda > Insecta > Coleoptera > Chrysomelidae > Ophraella > Ophraella communa. The sequence continues at coordinate 14,843,959 of CM068992.1, forward strand.
AGAGGAAAAGGTCGCAGGCTAATAATCGCACACATACTTTGGTTGACTTTATACCAAAGTCAACCAAAGATTGCCAAGAGGAAATGACCTCTGATGTTTTTAAAGATTATTTTTGCATTAATTTATATTTAATTCTTACTTTTTAATGTGCAGCATATTTTTATTTTACTTTCAATTTTTATTTTTATTTGAATTATGCTTTAAAAACTTCGGTTCTACGGTCATGGGATCTATTCAGCTACCTGTTGTGACAATATCATCTAATGTTTCAATTGTGTTTGAGTTAGTTAATCCCTAAATACAGGGTGGACTCTTTGAAAAATAACAACCATGACTATGTTTCGATAGAAATGTATACTACTTTTAGTTATTTTTCATGAACCACCCTTGCTTGGGCTTTGAAGGATTTGCTTTTATAATGAATTCACTGCGCTACGAACTCCAAACAAATTGTTCTGCTAAATTATACTTGTTGTTTGTCTAGATCGTGACATTACAACCAAACGATAAATTTTATTCATTTTCCGTTTTATTTTTTCCATCTGGGGCCGCGCGTCCGTCTTAAATAGCACAGTTTTACCAAAATCCCCACCGCTAACTGGTTTACTAACTGCCATAAATAACACCTTCTGTCAGATTACGTTTTTGTTGTTTCTCTCGATGGGATGCGTGATAGGATATGATATTAGAATTTGTGTGTGTGTGTCCGGCAAGAAATCGTGATTTTATTATTACCCTCAACGATATTTTGAGTCACATTTTACCAATTTTTAAGGAACACCTGCTATTTATTATCAAAGTTGTTTAATGTAGTTAAAAAATCTTAGGTTTTGTTAAAAATTTTCGTATATAATATAATAAGAGAGAAAATTTTGTCGGCAAAATTTTCGAGTGGTATGAAATTAAATTTTGACAAATTTTATGAGCGACAATTGCCAAAAAGCAACAAACTTCAATAAAACCAGAAGAAAATTTGGCCGGGAAAAAAATTTCTCTCGAATGGTATTCGACAAGACTATTTTACGAGGATCACAAGGCAATATCAACGAAACATAATCTTTGTTTATTTGTTAACAATATTAAATGTACAATTATTATAAGTTATAGTAGTTTGCCTGTTCTTTTCTACGAAAGAATGATTTTGTGTACTATTAACATGAAACATTTGAGATTCTCGATCAACTTCTCGTGGTGACTGGAATCCAGCTGCAGTTAATTTAATTAACTCCTGTTCAGCAACACCTTGCTTAACGGTGTTTATTCCAAGTGGACAGTTTTTGAACCACGATCCATTCTTCCAATTGGGGTGAACGGTAAGAAAGAGTCTGTCTGATAAAATCTTTGGTCCTCTTTTTTCCATTAATTTCAAGAATAGTCTAACTGGGCATAAATTTTCGTTTGATGAATTTCTTACCAACCATTTGCTGCTTGCCAATCTTTTTGACCCGCCTTTAGTTGTTTTCGAAAAAAAATGCTGTTGTATTCAATTCGACGCGTAAATTCTCCCATAATAATAATTTCCTTCTGGAAAAAGTTAATCTAGCAGTTTACGGCCTCATTGCCTCTCCAAGCAAGTTCAAATGAGCAAAGGTGCAAAAACTTTTTTTGTGCTCCATCGGGGGTTTCTTCGTCATAGCTTTTGATCATTTTTAATAGTTCTTTGGTGGATAATGCTTTTGAATTGAGTTTTCTTTTTTCTAGACAACTTTGAAACTGCCTTCGCTTGGTGGCCAGTTAAAAATAGTCTAGTGTCTAGTCGACAAAAAAAGTAGTTCTCTATAGAAATAAATTCTTTAACCTCCATTTTTACACTAAAGATTTTAGATTAATATGCCAACACTGATGAACTTACTCGGCAGAGTAAATTTGAGTCCAAATATTGTTAGATTTTAAGTCCCAAGCAACTGTTGACCATATTACTTTTATAATGGCATAAACCATATACCTTAAATCACTCTTAATTTAGATTAATAAGTGAATTTCTTCGAAAAATCATCTAGCAAAAAGATCTCTCGAAGTGTGCGAACAGGAAAAACAATGAAAATCATAAATAAATCAAAAAGCGGCATTGTTAGCTTCGAAATAGACCATTAGTAAAGAATGTTGCAGCGTTCCTTACATTATTCTCCAGCTTCCGTTGTGATAAACGATATATCATAACCTGGGGTTGCGCTTGAACATTGTATATATTGCATAACACGTCCAAACCTCCGACCTACTGTATTTTACTCTTAATAGAGCGGAGGTACATTGGATAACTCTATGAGATTTCTTATCTTAGGTATAATGAACTTTTAAAGCTTTTCGTCTACAGTGGGTTTTAGTAAAATATAAAGCCAGCAAAATTTTTAAAATTAAAACAATGTTTTACAACTATAAGAGATTTTTTTTAACATAAAAAGCCTTTCTAATTTTTACATATAAAGTGACACTTTGTAAAACTGATAGACATTATGAAATGTTTTACTTTTTGTGACAAAAAGAATTATTCTATTTATGAAACTGTTATAATACACGTTAAAAACATAAATTGCAATTATTCAAATTAATTCTCGACGACATGTTTTTTTTTCATTGCTCGACCTTGCTGTTATTTGGGAAGCGGCGCACATTGCATTAGCTGTTTCACCAAATATTTCTTGCGCTATAAGTTTTTTTTATTATTCATGGAATTTTCAACATATCTCTTCGCAACAGAGGTAGATTTCCAACCTACACGCCTCTTTAATTTTTAAATATCAGCGCCACTGTCTGCTAGGAAAGTGGCAGAGCTTCTTCTGAAGCAGTGGCCAGTACATAGAACAGGATTTGAAAGACCAAGAAATTGTGCAATTACTTTTAGCAGACTGCTAAATGTGTTAATTCCCACAGGATTTCTGGTACATTTTCCATTCGCATATTTTACAAAAAATCTGTTATTTTTAAGAACCTGGGAACGCAACTTGATATATTTTTTTAATAGTAATTGCAAACTGCCGTATAACTTTAAGGTGGGATATCAACACGAAAATTGCTTCCTTCGTCTATAACATTTTTAACTAGAAAAAATGTTAATTCTGCCTTTCTGCATTGAGTAAAGTGTCCATAATGTGGAAACTTTTAGATCTTTCTTACCCTCAAAATATGCAAGTAAAACTTTAACATGTTTAATTTTCTTCTCACCACGTAACAAATGATTCGTATGCCAAATCATAAACTCGTCTCTAAGTTCTTCTAGAGTCTGAGGAGGACGTTGCAAAATGAGCAATCTCCTACCGATCATAATCCACACATGCTCAATTGGGTTAAGTCGGGAAATCTTGATGGCCAAGGTAACAATGTGACATCATTATATAGAAAAAAGTCTATTGTGACTCTTGCGACATGTGGTCGGGCATTATCTTGTTGGAAAATTGGATTTGCCAGGGTGTCAAGATAGGGTAAAAGATGGGGTTCTAAAACTTCTTGGATATAACACTCCATTCCTGATCCCAGAGTGACCGTTCTCTGCACCACTCCAGGCGATTACGTCGGTGTTCTGGAGTTAAAGGGAGCACCCAGTGTGGTCAGTATGAAAACAGGCCAAAACGTCTTATTCGTCGGTAAATACTTGGCATGCCAATAGGTATATTTGATCAAACTTTCAGCTCAATCGAACCAAGGAAAAAATTAAAAACAAAAAAAAATGTTTTTTGGATTTTTTTTTGGAAATTTTTGAGGTTAGGGCAAAAATGATTTCCACATAAGTTGTAGATTTTTCAATAGGATACATTCTTTAGTCACAAATCGCAAAAAAACTATTTTCACCCCTAAAAACCACCCCTCCTATACCCCCTAAAAGACGAATTTGGTTCGGGATGTTTTTTTTTATTTAGTTTTTTATTTTTTCAATCAGGTAACCCGACTGGACTATTATTATTTTATTGACGACCGTTCCAAAAATTTCTGTAGTATGTTGCAGTTGAAAATTATACAGGTACAGAATTGTGTTTTCCAAAAAATACTACACATTTTATGGACATTATAAAGCATTCAAATAAAACATGTTCGACGTCCGCTGGCTACAAGAATCGAAATATGGCATCTATTCAAATGAAATCCCATCTCAGATTTCTCTTTTTTCTACATTCTTTTTTGCAAGCGTTACATTAACTTTTAGCTATTATAAAAACTAAAACGCGAATTTAACATGACAAAAGACCACCAGACTTGGAGTCTATTACTAGCTAATAACAGCCGGACGGGCCAGGCTTTGTCCGATCAGAAAAAAGAACGGACAATAAAAAGATTTTACATAAAAATTCAAATTGAATAAAATTTCGAATGGATGAACTGTAGAAAAAAAATAAGCAATGACTCGGGATTTTTATCATTCGTTACATACAGAGTGTTTTATGTATGGAACACCTCAATTATCTGGGAAACGACATATTTTGATCTTTGAAGATGTTTTAATATGGCTGAGCTTATCCATTATACTCATTATACCGGGTGAACCAATAAGCCGATATTTCGACTATATATATCAGAAACTATTCATGTTATAATTTTAGGAGAAAAAATTCCTGTGTAATAGTGACCAAGGGAAATCACTGGAAATAAATTTCAAGTTTCTAGGTTAACCGCTAGGGGGCGTAACCTGTGAAGGAAAATTTAAAAACCAGTTTTTTGTGAAATAAGTCCAACAATACCAAGTGTTAAATAAGAAAACTAGAAAGAGGCCTAAATTCCACATAGTGATAAGCAAATGCAAGACCAATACCAAGACCGGGTTAGTCTTGGTCTTGGTCTTGCATACAAGGTCTTGGTCTTGGTCTTGCAGTCAAATAAGCAATCTTGGTCTTGGTCTTGTTCTTGCAGGGTCCAGTCTTGGTCTTGGTCTTGGTCTTGCACCAAGACCCTTGCAAGTCTTGCACTTTATTTTTAGATTTACTGGGGTCCATTTTTACAAAACAAAGGAAAAGTAGTTTAAAAATATTACAAGTAAAGAAAGATTAAATGAAAGGAATAGTATTTTACATTATAAAATTTTTTTTATATTACATTATAGCGATAAATCAAGTATGAAATAGTTATTATTCAGTTGCGTTCGAATCACTGTGTAGTACGGACGTGTGTGATTGTGTTTCGCTATTATTTTTTGATTTAATTTGAGTAATTAAGCTTACGTTATTTATAGTACATTAGTATTAAAATTTTACTGTAAGTATTAATACTTTATCTAGTATTTTCTAACACTTGGCCCCGGCGCTGCCTTACAGATGCCCGGCGGCAATCGCAAAGCTGGCGGCAAAGATCCGCCTCTGGCTGCTTTAACAGATGGAGATCCTGCAAATATTCAAGAAGATGTTGTATTTTTAGATATAGAGAATGATGTGGTTAAGTCTAAGAGTGCTTTAAATCTATATAATCAGAAAGTTAATAATCCTAAAACATTTAATGTTAATGATGATGATAAAAACTTGTGTTCGACTTCTCAACAAACTAGTAATAAACAAACGAGTCAGGTGTTTAACGTTTCTAATCGATTTAGTGCTTCTGATAATGGTCCGTATTTTATTTTTGTCCGACATGTAGATTTAAATATTGGCCGCCTTCACCCTATGAAAATTGGAGAAAAATTAATGTCCCTCTCTAACTATGAAAAAAATATTATTGAAATAGTAAGGGTGGGTAGAAACCGGATTAAAATCGAACTGGATTCTAGTTCTGTAGCTAATAAGTTAGTAGATGAACCTTTCTTTAAGGAAAATAACTTAATCGCATATATACCAAATTATCTCACTGAAAAAAGAGGTTTAGTTCGTTCGGTTGATACTACTTTAAACGAAAACACTTTATTAAATATTATAAAATCTGATGTCACTGTTAAAAAAGTCCAAAGAATGACTAGAATCGTTCAAAAAGATGGTATAACGGAGAGAATTCCGAGACAAATGATTATTGTCACTTTTGAGGGTAAATTAATTCCTCAGTTTATTTATATTAACAAAGTCCGATGCCCAGTGGAAATATTTGTCAGCCCAGTCATGCAATGCTTCAATTGTTTACGCTATGGTCACTCAGCTTCTCAATGTAAGTCCAAAAAAAGATGCAGAAAATGTGGAGATGAAGAAAAAAGCGATTGTCCCAATAATTGTCAAGTATTTTGCGTTCATTGTCAGAATAGCAGCCACGAGTCAGTTTTTAAAGAATGCCCGGAATACATTAAACAAAAGAAAACAAAGGAAGCCATGGCTAATTTAAACATATCATTTAAGGAAGCTGAGAAAGTAGTCGAAAACCCATGTTACTCCAGTCTTGTACAAAAGAATAAATTTGCTCCGCTAATGAACTCCGATTTGGAGTTCCCTCCATTGAAATTTACCCCTTCCTATCAACTCCAGTCATATAAGTCACATAAAAGTAGCAATACTCAAAAACAAAGTACAAGTCCGGTAGTTAGTCCTCCCAGGAAAAGAAAAAACTGCGATTCCACCCCTAACTTTACACCTAATCCTAGAGAATTTCAAACTAAATTTTGTGCGGGATCAGTATTTCAATTTGGACAACCCGAACCGGTCAATGAATTTGATAAATTTACTTCTCAGTTGAGTGCTACTTTAAAAAACTTAATCAAACAAAGTCTTCAAGATTTTGCTAATTCTTCTTCAAATATGGTTCCTAATCTTAAAGTTAATGAAACCGAAATTGAGAACAAAGTTAAAGATATTGTTAATAATATTTTTACCTAATAAAGATGGATAACAAAAGTATTAAAATTATACAGTGAAATATTAGATCACTTAACGCTAATAAATATTCCTTACAACAATTACTTTTTGAGGAACAATTTGATATAGCGGTTTTATCGGAAACTTGGTCCAAACCGTTAGATAATTTTTGTTTTAGTAATTTCAACGTTGTAAATAAAAGTAGATCTAAAGGTTATGGCGGTGTTGCCATACTTCTATCAAATAATATTAAGTACGAACCCATTTCATTTGTTAATAACTTTAATCCAAAATTAGAGGTGTGTGGAGTAAATATTAGTATAAACAGGAAAAAATATGCGATTTTGAGTGTGTACCGACCAACCAAAGTCAAAATGTCAGCGCAAGATTACATCAACCTTTTTTCACAAATTAATCATGATTGTATTATCACTGGTGATTTTAATGCGCATCATGGGTTATGGGGGTCATGTAGTAATTCCCGAGAAGGCAATATATTGGTGGAAGCCCTAGACTCTATGCCTCATTTAATTGTCGTTAATAATGGTTCTGCTACCAGAGCTACTCCTCCAGGTCAAGCGAAGTCAGTTGTCGATCTTACTTTCTTATCTTCCAGTTTATGTTCAACTGCAGACTGGTCCGTCCTGCAGAATACTTATGGATCCGATCATTTCCCCATTATAATTTCTATTAATAATATTAAAATAGAAAATATCATGCATATATCTTCGGCTAAGTGGTCAATGTCTGATGCTAACTGGGATCAATTCAGATCTACTATAGAGGAAGCTCTTACACTGAAACCAACTGCTAATAGCACAAATGAAATGATTTTATATCTATTAGAATCTATTACAAATGCTGCGAACAAATCTTGTAAACCAGTTAAGCCTTTACGTAAATATGCAAGAGTGCCTCCTTGGTGGGATGATGAGTGTTTGACTACCTCGAACTTAAGAAAAAATGCTTTTAAGAAATTTAAATCCAATCTGACTCTTTCGAATTTCATAGAATATAAAAATAAGGAAGCTCTCTGCAAACGTACTTTTCGTACAAAAGCTAAATGTAGTTGGGCATGGTATTGTTCAACTCTCAATAGGCAAACTCCCCCATCAGAAATTTGGAAAAGAGTAAATAAAGTTCAGGGTCAAAAACAGTTCATCGTTAAGGACGAATCATTAATAAATCAACTTTTTACAAAAATTGCTCCCGATTATGCACAACAACCAATACATTTACCGGATAACTACTCTACTACCCATTTTTATTAACTCCTATTGTACCTGATGAACTTAAAGCAAATATTAAAACCTCAAAAAATACATCTCCCGGTATCGATGGAATAAACTACCTCATGCTAATAAATCTTCCCGAGATTGTCATAGAGTATCTGTGTAAAATATTTAACAATATTCTATTGAATGGGGATAACTGTGATTCTCTTAAGCAATGCTTAGTTATTCCAATACCTAAAATAAACGATGGTACGTCCTTAAGACCCATTTCTCTAATGTCTTGTCTACTGAAGACATTCGAACGCGTTATGAAAAATAGACTGGAATGGTGGTGCGAAAATAATAAATTATTTCCGGCAGCTCAGTTTGGCTTTCGAAGAAATAAAGGAACCATCGACTGCCTGGCCCAGCTAACAACAGATATTCAGTTGTGTTACTCAAAAAATAATTACCTATCTGCACTATTCCTGGATATTTCCGGTGCATATGACAACGTTATTTTAAATTTACTTTTTAAAAAACTAGTGCATGTAGGTGTACCAGTAATGTGTGCATATGTGTTAGTTAATCTATTTGTTAACAGACAAGTATTCATAAGGTGCAATAATAGACTATTAGACCCAAGAGTAGTTCATCAAGGTCTGCCACAGGGATCTGTATTAAGTTCTTTGTTGTTTAACCTGTACACTATGGATTTGCATGGCATCAATATTAATTGTAACATTCTGCAATACGCAGATGATTTTTGTTTCTACGTTAATGAAAATTCTTTTCAACAATGTATAAATTCAAAAAAAAAATTATAGTCTGTACAAAAAGTATTTTTGGAATCAAGGATTAGAGCTCACCCCAAATAAATCAGCTATAGTGCTGTTTACGCGTCACCGCCTCCCGGAGATAGCCAGTGTAAGCACTAACAATTTATCTATACGCGTCCATAAATATTATACCTATCTTGGTATCACCCTGGATACTAAATTAACATGGGAACATCACATTAGCAGCTGCTTAATTAAATGCGAGAAAAGCTTAAATGTCCTTAAGGCAGTTAATCGCTACCAATGGGGCGCCGACCCAAAAGTTAACTTAATGTTTTATCGGGCGTATACAAGGTCAATTATTGATTATGGAAGCTTCCTATACGGGTCTGCCTCAACCACAAGACTCAAACAATTAGACCGCATCCAATATAAAGCTTTGCGTTTGGTTTTAGGGGCGCTAAAATCTACGCCTACTGAAAATTTGTTAGCTGAATGCACGGAACCGCCATTGCACTTAAGACGGCTTTTGTTAGCGGAAAAATTTATCCTTAAATGTCAAGCTAACAAACAATCTAAATTGTTACTAAAGATATCCGACATATCTGTTTCTAATTTGGTTGATAAATGGTGGCATAACAAAAATTCCCCTACTTTAGCGGTAGCATACCCTAATGTTGCTTGCTACGAACCAATTCCTATTGAAACAAACTTCTTTCAGTCTAATTTTGACATATTTTATTCCCAAACCAAAATTTTCTTTCCCAACTATGATAATAACAACCCCATTATGCTTCAGGAACTGCTTGCCAGGTTTGATGAGCCATATAAGATTTTCACGGATGGTTCAAAATCGGATATGGGAGTTGGCTGTAGTGTATATATACAGGACCAAGGTGAACATATCATGTGTAAACTAAATCAGCACTGCTCCATATATTCAGCTGAACTATTTGCAATTTACCAGGCCCTAAATTGGACTGTAAACAAGAAAATTTCCGACCGCCAAATTGCAGTAATGACCGACTCCAAATCTGCATTGTTGGCTTTAAAAAATCACCATAAGCATATATACAAAAATGGAATTATTGTCAAAATTTTAGAACTACAATTAAGATTACTTGAACAAAATAACTCTGTTTCTTTCATATGGGTAAAGGGTCATATCGGCATTCCTGGTAACACTAAAGCAAATTATTTTGCTAAGGAAGCCGTCTCAAAAGGATTAGAAGTGAGTTGGTTGAATAGAAGTGATTTAATTCAAACACGGAAACAAACTCTAAAGAAAAATTGGGAAATCGAATGGTACGCCTTCTGTAACAGAAGTAACAACCTTTACACAATAATACACCCGGAATTACCAGCCAGGTCTTTTACCGAGAGAAGTTATCCTAGTAGAAAAATATATTCCATGTTTGTTAGATGTCTTTTTAATCACGCTACTGTAAATTCCCATCTGTTTAAATTGAAGTTAAGTGATTCAGAATATTGCGATTGCGATGGTAGTTTCGATGATATCAATCATTGGATGTTTGGCTGTAGGTATAATGACGACGCAATTAAATACTTGATGAAATCCATTGTGAAAAAACAAATTCCACTTCCTCAGAATCAAGCTTGTCTGTTATATTTGACTCGACGTAACACTGGCCTAAACGAAATCATATGGGAATTTTTTAAAAGAGCGAAAAGGAAAATTTAACGTAAGAATGGGTGACGAATAAATCTGTTTAGTTTTCGAACCACTTGTATCTCCCTATGTGATATAATTACCCTCTATCCGTTGCCCGTCTTGTGATGTAATAAAGTCGCTTTGAAAGGCACCTTAGCGTGAAAAACGTCATTTCCTAATTCCTATGTCTGTTAAGTAGAAGTAAAAATTGCAGATTAATGTTTATATTGGTTAGGGTCACCTCGAAAATTATTTAGATACTTGAAAAGATCCGATTGTGACAATTAAATCTTTCATAGTGTCAATAAATACACGACTGTAGCTATAGCAACCCTAAACCCTTAAACAGGTGAGTTTGTTTAGCTAAGGTTTACAGGGGTGATTTAATAAATTATGGTTTTTTTAAAAACAAACATTTTAAAAATCTCTATTTTCATGTAAAATAATCTTCATTTTTTACTATTTGTATGTAGTCCAACAAGATAAAGATAATAATACAATAATTTGCAAAAAGGTTAATGGAAAACATCTCTAATTAATAAAAAAAATGCGTACGGGAAAGTGTTGTTTTACGCATGCTTGTAGAATTTTTTTTTTATTTTTTATTCATTTTGACAATTTTTTTATAACATAGTTTTATAATGTGTCAATGATAATAATATATAGAATCAGACGTAAAAATCTAACATTTAATAATTTTATTTGAGTTTGGAAAAATATATGAATATTAAAGTCACTGAATTTTGCGTCTCTCTATAAAAAAATTATTCTTTGCTGGGATTTGAAATAAACTAAAATTATGTTTGGTGTTGATGAATAAAAACAATAGGTAGGATACACTACCAATAATGGAGCTTATGTCAATATATATATTTAACAACAACTAAGTTTTCACAACAGTTAGAAAAAACTTTTAAAAAATGCATAGAGCCAAAGAACAGAACAACAAAATATAAAAATATCCCACCAAAAAAACCTACTATATATATAAATATTATAAAATATTTTTTTCTTTGGATTCAAATAATGAAAAACAAAAATAGCACAAATACTTCAAATAGATATAGGTAAAACTATTTTAGTTTCGTTGCCCAACAATTGATACACAGTAACCATCGGGCGGACCCATTGTTGAGTCTATAACGGTGTTTTCTTATTACCAAAGATGCTTTTGAGAAGAGTCTTTCTGCTGGAATCGAAGTAGCAGGAATGGACAAAAAATCACGTGCCATTTTTGCCAAGATAGAAAAACTTCTTTTGTGACATTTTCAACCATTGTAGGATATCTTCGTTGCTTACAGCTCTATATTGACCAAGATATTCTTCTATTTTCTTTCCTCGGTTTTGAGAGTCAGATATAATAGAGCTTGATAAGTTAGATGGTGCTGAATAAAGCTTCTCAAAATCAATAATATCTTCGGATAGACGGCCTTCTATTGCCTCTTCTGTAGCTGGCGCTTGCTCATCGCTACCACTACGGTACACTTCATATTTTGCGTTACGTTAAACTCTTACTTTACATCTGTGCTCACCGATAGCGGCCGTCTTGAATGGTCGTCAAATTACGGCCGCTTTATTGCGGCACCGCTATCCTAGGAAACCAAAGCTTTAGAGTTTAAAATAATCCATAGCTATTTTTTGGTTTATATGTTTAAAAGGCGCAAGACCGCAAGACTCTTGCAGGCTTGGTCTTGGTCTTGCGTATATCTTGCAATGCTAAGTCTTGGTCTTGCATAAGTCTTGCACTGCTCGGTCTTGGTCTTAATCTTGCATTTTCTGCAAGACCAAGACCAAGACCTCAAGACCAAGACCAGTCTCGCTCATCACTAAATTTCCACACAAAAATTGTTCAAATACTTTTTAGTTTTTTTTTCAGATAAAGGGTGTGGGAGAGTGGGAAAGTATGTGTGGATAAATACCTATAACTTAGGTTTGGATCAACCGATTTTAACGAAATTAGTGTCATTAGAAAGAGTGTGGATGAATTAATTACATCTACTATATAAAACAATTGCATTTAGTTGAATAGGCAGAGGGTACTTTCGAAAAGAAAAAAAACTTGTTTTTCACCAAAATGTTTAATGGAAACACCTATGTAAATGATAATGGAATTAGTTTAAATTCGTAACAAAATGGAGCAAACCGCATGTTGATAGCTTTTGTCGAATTCGAGATATAAATAAAAACGCATGATCGAGATATTTCTATGATCTTTCTTCCACATATTTAATTTTAAGTTATAATATAGGGTGAATCAATACTAATATGTTTATGAAACATTTTAGATACAATTGTTATTTAAATGACTGTAGAAAATAAACTAAAAAATGCTACTTAGTAGAGTGCTCTGCCCAACTCACAATTTGACAACTGTTACTTGTCAATTTAGTTTAAATATTTTTTGGCAATAATTGCTGTTTGAACTATCACCATATCATGGTTTTAACGGCTACTGATGCAGCACGAGCAGTTGCTCTAGTACAAGACGGTAGGTCTCAATATTATGCTGCTAGAATATTAGGTGTTACAAGGTGTAGCGTCCAGAGAGCTGTAAAACGTTTCAATAAAACTGGTAGTTTTTGAGACAAAGAGGATCTGGCAAACGACGAGCTACAAGTGCTCGAGGTGATCGTTTTGTAACATTAAATGTTTTGCGAGAAAGAAATACTACTGCTATCATGACTCGAAATCGTTTAGAAGAAGTACGTCAGGTAGGTGTTAACGAAGGCGATTAAAAGAAAATGGATTACGCTCCAGAAGACCTGCAACTGGTCCGGAGTTACTTAGAAATCACAGAACAGCGCGTCTTCGATTTGCCATATTGGAATGTAGATGACGAGTAAGATTTTATTTTCTGACGACTCAAGTTTTTGTTTACGTTCACCTGATGGCCGTGAAAGAATATACCGAAGAATAGGCGAAGGGTTCGATCAAGCAAATTTTTCTAAAAGACTTAGTTATGGAGTAGGATCGGTGATGGTATGGGGCGGCATAAGAATGGACGCTCATACTGATTTAGCCATTGTTGAGCAATGACAGCTGACCGATATATTCGTGATGTCCTAGAACCACATGTCCTTCTATTTGCACCATTTGTAGGAAATTAATTCATGTTCATGCATGACAAAGCTCGTCACATATTGCAAGGAATGTATCTCTATATTTGGAAGAAACGGAAATTCAAAGGATGGAAACATCGTTTTCTTTTCTCCCTTGTATATGAAGGGAGTATTAAATTATTTTGAGACGTCAGAATATCAAACTTAAAAGTACAGTTTTTTATCTACAAGTTGAAAAAATTCAAAGCAATCAGCCTCCGCGTTAGAGCATTTTTAAATAAATGAATATTTTGAATGGATCGACTTTTTTACTCGGTGAGTGTATGTTTGCACCTTAAAATTTTTCCCTTAAAATTTCCTCATGGAAATAAATAGTCGTACAGTGATATTTGCATTGTAAATACGGCATAAACAGATTGCGAAGTAAATGATATTCTGGAAAATATTCTTCTCCTGGCTGGAAATCGAATTAGGCCACATTATTCAACGGTGTCGTCAGTAGCATTTTTAAATTAATGTACATTTTTGCATTTCAATTTTATACCGTCTTGAGGAAAAAAAACGAACAATATAGACGGTACCAGACGTCTGTCAGTAATGAGGACAGTAAGCTGATGTCTAAAATAAAAATCGAGGTCTATTTTTAAATAAGTAAATGGGAAAAAAGGCAAGATATTGTATTCAATTGAATAATTTCTTAAAAATACGGCTGGGTTGTGTAAAAAAAAATATTTTTTTTGTGCATTTAATAAAATACAAACAATATTAAAATGGAATATAAAAGATCATAGTTAACATGTTTATCTTTTAATAAACAATTTGATGATGGATTAAGGCAATATTAAATATTCAAGTTTAGACGGAAAATGCCTTTTCTAATTTTTTTAATAATAATATACTAAGTGACATAAAAATCCGAGTTTAAATAATTTTATTTTAATACATTCCGGTTTTTATACTGCTTTTTTTGAAATCCACTAATAATCCAAAAATGAATATTGTAGCCGTAGTAAAGATCCAAATTTTGAGGATTTTGTTTCTTGACATTCTTTACGATTGGTTACAATGCCTAGGGTACGAAGACCTGTACGATTTCGTCAACTTAGTGAATTTGATAGGGGTCCTATAGTGGGACTTCGGGAAGCTGGAAGCTGGAAAATTGCAGTTAGAGTGCTGGATTTTCTTTTCGGAAAATTGCAGTTAGAGTGCAAAGAAGTGTAGACATCGTGGTTAGGTGTTGTCTGGACGCCCCCGTAGAACAACAGACCGTGAAGATCGCCGCCTAAGATTATTGGCTTTAGGGGACCGTTTCTCCACTACCAGATCTATTGCAAATGAATGGTTTGCAGAACACGGAAGACCTATTGGCATGCGAAGTGTTTACCGACGAATAAGACGTTTTGGCCTGTTTTCATACCGAACACACACGGTTCCTTCCTTTAACTCCAGAACACCGACGTAATCGCCTTGAGTGGTGCAGAGAACGGTCACTCTGGGATCAGGAATGAAACAGTATTGTCTTTAGTGACAAGTCTCGATTTTGTTTAGGCATGCACGATGGTCGAGCGAGGGTTAGAAGACGACGTAGTGAAAGGAGAAATCCACGGTTTTTTGTTGAAAGGCATGTTCATCAAACTGTTGGAGTTATGGTTTGGGGTGCTATAGCTTATGGTTCGAGATCAACTTTAACCTTCATCAGAGGTAATATGAACGCGCAGCGTTATATCCAAGAAGTTTAAGAACCCCATCTTTTACCCTATCTTAACGCTCTTGCAAATCCAACTTTTCAACAAGATAATGCCCGACCACATGTTGCAAGAGTCACAATAGACTTTTTTAAACATAATGATGTCACATTGTTACCTTGGCCATCAAGATTTCCTGACTTATCCCCAATTGAGCACGTGTGGGATATGATGGGTAGGAGATTGCACAATTTGCAATATCCTCCTCAGACTCAGACAGTAGAACTTCGAGAGGAGTTGGTGGTTGCTTGGAATGAGATACCACAGGACGACATTGACCACCTGATCAGAAGCATGCCTAGGCGCGTTGGAGAATGCGTAACACATTGGGGTTGTGCATCCACACATTATTAAAGGTAAAAGGGCTTAAAAGCAATGCAATCATTTTGAAATTTTTATCATTTACTTATTATGCAACCTGTTAAAATAATACTCAATAATAAATATTTTTTCTTGCGTTGTAAGCGCCATGTTGACAGTTTGTTAGAATGAAAAATGTTTCAAAATATCATGACAACTATTGTCATTTGTTTCATGTGACGCGATGTAACAGTCTTCCTGATTTCAGTGTCCTTTATTTTGGAGCAGACCGTAATTGGTTGAAACAAAATTTTTAATAAAAATCCACTAAGTTATTGGTCAACATCTCTGGCATAAGTAGCTGAAGATAACAATGGAAATAATCAAAAATATACGAGAATACGAGATCGGGAACTATTACTAGACTCCCACTTTCGCTATTAACACGCGAACAATTGCCATTGGAGATAAAATATTGTTGTAGCTACCCCCGTAGATTAGAATGTGGCGTGTAACAAGTAAATCTATTGAAACATAATGATGTATACGTTAACGTAGCGAATTGAGGGAAATAATCGGATGGATGTTATTCTGAAACTATTTGAAATGTTTCTCGGCGAAATTTAACGTAAATTGGGGAATATCTAATGAAGATATGGGGGAATATAGATTAGAAATTATACGCATTAAGTTTAGAATTTTAGGCTATTGTATCGTCAAACTGAACGGTAATTATTAGTCAAAGGGTGGTTTTCCAAGTTGGAAAACAAAAGGGAGACTTTAAAAATTGTACAATTATTATGCTTAATTACAATTTCACAGACATGAATATCGTTAAGTGAATTAATTTTAGGCGTGAATTAATCTAAACTTACTTAAAAATAATTTTTTCTACAAACGTCAAAAAATGACAAGATTCGAGCATTGGCAAGAATATGCGAAATAGTGTGCGGAATACTTATTTCTCACACTGCATGTAAACTATATGGGATTTTTATATTTTAACCTTTATGTTCCTTAATCAAACAAGAATCTAAGAAATCATTTATTTATTAATGTATAACAATAATTATTAAGGCTTTCAAATTGTGCGAAAATTTAACACTACCTAATTTTATTTATTATTTACAATGTTAACATTAATGGTGCAGCCAGTGGACGAACCAATATTTATTCCCAAACCAGATACCTAAGTCAGATTCAGCCCGTGATATCCTAGTTTTGGGAGTTGGAAGACTATCCACTGCCGTAGAGGTGACAGCACTGAAATTTCACAGTCTAAAATTTTATTTGATATCTGAATTTTATTGTTGATAGAATCTTCCACGTATCCTTCGGCCACAATCGAAGATTTCAAACCTCCATGTCGCTTCAGAACACATATATCGGTCCCCGTATTAGCAAGGAGTGTGGCTGATGTTCTCCGAAAACAATGGCCCGTGTAGGCATCAGGATTTGGTAATTTTGGGTATTTTGCTATTAAGCTAGGCATCTTTCCAATACTATTTATTTCAACAACTTGGTTAAAACATCTCTTATTTTGATACTTCAAAACAATCGGCGACTGGTAGCATAACTTGGACGAAGAGCCGCATATTTTCGGTAAATGTCACTATAATCTAAATTTAAAACTGTAAAAATTCGTTGTGTATGCGTTTTTGTATCGGGTACTTTAACAATCAAAATGGAATTTTTATCTTGTATGTCATCGACCGTAATTTTAATGAGTTCCTCACAGCGGCAAGCACCCGAAATACCCAGTATTAAAACAACCTAAAAGGAAATCGGTAATTTAAAAAACACATAAAATAATCATCAAAAATCTACATTAACCATCAAATAGGTTTCATCATCTGCCTCTTTTATGAATTCTCTAACTTTCTTTCTAGTGAACACCTTAGATTTCTTAGGATGGTTTCCAACTGACAATTTTTTCAAATATGGAACCAAATATGGTAAATTTCTTGAAATCCACGTTTTCTTTAACATTGAGTGTTGCTTTCAACATAGAATATATTTCCCATAACGTGGAAGACTTCAGCTTCTTAGATTTCTCTGCAAAATATGCCAACAGCACATTTTTGGATACTTTTCTGGCTTTATTTGCTTCACACCACTCTTTAAATTGCTGATTACATTTTCATACTGGCGCCTCGATTTCCCCGGTTAGAGATTTGAAATTACTGAATTGGCCGCATCTGTCAAGTTATGTGGGGTACTACTTACTTCATCGTCACTCGAAATTTCCATTATTTCACAGTTATAAATATCACGCACGAAATTGACGAGAATTCACTCCAGAATAATGAAAATAATTATCAAGAACTGTCAGTTTGAAATAATTGTCAACAAATGCCATTTTATTTCCATAGTTACAGTACCTAATTACTTGATTTGGAAAAACAATTCAAACCAGTTCAATATTTTTTTCATATTAAGCTAAGCGTTTGTAGAAAAAGTTTTGTTTGCATCTCATGCGCGGCTATTTTTTTTAACTCGGCTGCACCTCGTTAAAAAAAATCAGTTCTCGATCACCAAAGTAGCATTTCGCGCACTAGATACAAAAATAACTATTTTTCTTAATTATTTTTAAAACCTGTATTATTATAAATGTATGACCGCGTGATTAAAACTATTTTTGCCAATTCAATTTGGACAAAGTGGGTATTGCATTAATAGTTTAGCCAGCTTGCAGTCCTGATCTCAATCTAATTGAGCATCTCTGGGACCAGCTGCAAAGACCTGCTTTACCCGATAGCCTTCATGATCTGCGAATTGCACTTTAAGAAGAATTTGATGCCATTCCACAAGAATTTATTACAAAATTTGTGAATAAACACGTGTGAATAAAATTTTTTTTTATTATCATATAAATTTTAAGGCCACTAACCATATCGTGCCCTTAATTAATTTTTCATGTTTCTTACTTATCCAATAATGTCTGCTTAAGTGTTGATGTTCCAAGCTTTATGGTTTTTCTCCTGATGATTCTTGCCTGATGATGGTCTGGTAGACCGAAACTAGTTGCAAGTAACTTTCATTATTAAATTAAAAATTGTGGGATCGACTTTGTGTTTTTCTTTGAACCTTAAAGAAAAAATTACTTTTGGACATATTGGGTAATGCAAAACTTTTCAATCTATGTATATATTACACCAACTTTTTTATTTTTTGTTAACAGAAAGATTTTTGTGGATTTTTCAAGTATACTTCGTCAAAAATTGAAATCATAAGCTTTAACTGGATATTTTTTTTAAATCTTTGGGCAAGTATTAAATGAGATCTAGGCAATCCAGGAAAAAACACCTTTCCAGAAATAATATATAAGATTTAGTAGTGATGCATATTACATTTTTTCGTAGAAGAAAATTTATTTTGTTTTTTACCCAGAATAAAAAATACATAATATTAAAATTCGGCTTATTTTCGAAATATTTGTTTAAACCAAATATAAATTACGTCGCCTCTAGTGTTAAACATAAAATCCATCGTCTATGATATTAATTCTTACACAAAGCAAGTGCAGCACTATGCAATAGGATCATCAATTAACCGCATATCCCATACTCGCTTTTTATCATTGACATTTCCAAACGACTCACGTCCTTTGAATTATGTTTGTCTTTTGTTATACCTTTCGTACACAAAGAACGGCCTCTACGTAATTACGTAATACCTCGCTTGGGGTTTATTTAATTCTCACCCTGCGAGTTTTTAAATTCTAGTTTTTATTTGCATCTGCATTGAGAGTTCTTATTTATAGCACTGAACGGATATCGACTGGTAAAATCTTTTTTGTATAGAAATTCACCTTTTTTAGTGGATTTTCCAAGACTATTTTTAACTGACAAAACTGTACAGCAACAGCACGTTTCATATTGACTATACGTAATATCTCAGCGACAAAATTATGACAGATCGGTTACTAAGGTGTCTGGTATTTTTATAGTTGTCAGTTTCACAAAAGTCATTGAAGCGTCTTCATAATTTTGAAAAGAAATAATGAATCCAGACGAAAAAATATCAAGATTCGGATGCCGGTCAGTAATGCACTATTACCGACCGTAAACGATACCGCTATTATTACCGTTAAAACCGACCCCTATTCACTGTTAATGCTACTGTACACGAGACACCCCTTATAGATGCTAACTATTTATCTGTTTGAACGACGCCAATCAAAGAACGCGTCCCTCGCTTGCAATTGAATAACGAACGCTTTTCTTCTGACAAATGACACAAACACGATTTCTGTTTTGAGCAAGACTATTTAAAAGACCCGCAAGGCAACGATAGCTCCTTTCATCGACCAACAGGCTGACTTGAAGAGTCAAGTATCTCATCTTGTGAATTTCCTTTTTGATTGTTGAAATATACAACCCTCTAAGTTGGAGTGAAGTTGTTGCTAAGATATCTCTAAGTTGGAGTCAAGTTACCGTCAAGTTATCTCTAGGTTGGAGTCGAGTTATAGTCAAGATACCGCTAAGTTGGAGTCAAGTTATTGTCAAGTTACCTCTAAGTTGGAGTCAAGTTTTGCTAAGTTGGAGCCAAGTTATTGTTAAGTAGTTATCGCTAAGTTGGAGTCAAGTTACCGCTAAGTTGGAGTCAAGTTACCGCCAAGATACCCCTAAATTTAGAGCCCAGTTACCGCTTATGTGTAGACAGTCCTTCAAACCACTTCTGAGCTGTTAAGAATACTAGTACATCCCGAGCAGCCAGAACCATTAAAGAAACTTTCATCTCTCCACGAAGAAGCTGAAGCCGCCCTCCTAGACAGCACAGAAACTTAAAGTTAAGTCCTCTTTTTACAACTCCAGTTCATTATCAGCAAGTACTTACATTTTCAATAAATAATATATATTTTTAAAAAACAGTTTCATTTGTATACCTTAGACTATAAGTCTTAAGGGTGTAGCGTGGTCGGTCTTTATTTCAAGTAGCTTCTTTATTTGTTTAATTAAAGTAATTACAAGGTGTTTCTATCTTTCTCACCTTAGTTTTTGTGTAGTTTGTTTGCTTTAAAAGATAGTGGCGCCCTCATTACTTATACATCCCAATCCTTCCTATAGTGAGCATTAACTTGGAGTCGAACCACCCCCTGGTGAGGGTCTCTTAGCCGAGATCTCTTTTGGAGAGTTTTTTTTAGTTACACAACATATTATACATTTTTGGAATCAGCTCAGCAAAGGCAATTTGGAAATTGAAAAAAAGAAGTGTTCCATTTGAAAAAAAAATGGTGATGACGTCATTACACGAAAGTGGTTCATCCTGTATATCAGATTATGATTTGAAAGAATAGTAAATTAAAATAAAAAATCGACCTTCTTTGGGAATTTCTAATTTTATTGTTCATTTAACCAATAATGAATTTATGCGTTACTTTATGGACGCACTGTATAAATAAAAAAGTCTATCTTCGCCTCTAGAAGCGGAAAAATTTGGCAAAATGATTTTACTTTTAGTTGATCCTTTACGTATTTAGCATTCCATTTATTACGATGAAATTTATTTCATTATGTAGAGGTAGCAATACATAACACTTGAGGGATAATGTGTTTGCATTCAAACATGTATGGGTGGCAAAACACTGCATTGAAGAGCACTCTACTTAGAGCATCTACGAGTACGTCGACTAGTATGGTATTTATCATAACAATGATGGAAGAAAATTAAATTGATAAAAATTATAATTGAAAATACGACTAAATGCTCAAAATTCACTTTTTGCTTTCAAATATACAGAGGGACGTTAATATGAGCATACTTAAAATTATTAAAAATAATAGTATATTATGTTACTAGGAGTAGAAGGCCAACATTATTGTTGAGCATAGGCTAGCGCCTCGGTAATGCAACTGGGCGAAACATATAATGGGCCTTCTGCTTCGAGTAACATATACTATTTTTTCTTCAAGCGTAATAATAATATGCATTTTATAAAAAATATAGAAGGCTTTGTTTATATCTCAACTTTTTAATTAATACAAACAAAAAATTACATAAAGTGTTACCTATTTATTAACAGTAATATTAAATGTGCAGTTTTGTATACTGCAGTTGTTTAAATTTAAGCTTTCAGCTTCGACATTTACAATTTTGTCATTGCTATACATCATATTATTAGTAAGTTGATTGTCGATTATTGTGTCAGCGATTCCAGAACTATTACTTGGTTGTTCTTGCCAATTAAGTATTTTTTGTGCAGTTTGTGTTTTACTGGAAATGTAATCATCTAAGTACCCTTCAGCAACACTGGTGGATTTCCATCCACCATGCCGCTTTAAAGCGGTAATATCACCTCCGTTGTCAACTAAAATAGTTGCGGAAGTCCTCCGAAGGCAATATCCTGTATATTCATGAGGATTTGTTAATTTCAAAAACGTAGCAACGTCTTTTGGTACGTTTGATATTTTGTGGATACCCATTACCACACGGTGACATTTACCATTCTGGTATTTAATAAAAAATCGCTGCAGGCCAATATCATCCGGATGAAGAGCCGTATACTGTCTTACCAAATTCAAATAAAAATCGACAATTACAGTAAACGACCGTTGTTTTTTGTGTTTATGATTTTAACCAAAATTAAATTTCCCAAATCTTGGATTTCGCTAGACTTTACATTAACAAGTTCATCGCATCTAAGGGCTCCTGTGACTCCAAATATTAATATAACCTAAAACAAACGTTGAAATAAATAAAAAAAGCTGGTATCACTGAGATTAAAACCGCTGACCTTCGCGACAGAAGACAAAAGCTTTGCCACTGAGCTACCTTCATTAAATGTTATAAGTAGGAAATGAGGTAATATTTGCTGTCAAGTTAAATATTGATCTGCGAGTAGATATCACTGTCAACGGTTTAATAAACGTAATAATGATTAAAAAGAAATAAAAAGTACCTACCTTTGTTGCTAAATAAACATTATTCGGTGCATTCTTTGAGAAATTTATCAAATTGATCTTTTCTTAATACTTTTGATTTTTTCGGTGTATAATTTTCCCCTTGGCGCTTTATAAATGCAATTAATTTGCTATATTTTTCTATTTTAACATTATGTTTAATGTTTAATTGACTTTTAAAAATTGAATGCTGTGCCCATAGATTAGAAGTCTATGGACAAATTCGTTGAAGTATACAAGCATAACGTTTTCCGTGTATTGCTGTACATTATATTCATTGCACCATTTTAGAAATTTTTCGTATGCAAAATCATACAGTTTACGCGACTTCGTTGGATATAGATTTTCAATACTGGAATTAGCTATTTCAATTAATTCCGGAGGCGTACATTGTAAGTCTTGAGACATTTTTGCAGTTTGAATTAGGTAGGAACACTTTCAGAGTCTGACACTTTTCAAAACTAACAAAACATCAAAATTAAATAAGGAAATTGACAGTTCCTGCCTTCTTGATTATAACACACATAAGACGTTGCTACCGTTTCTTATTATTTTGTTACTAGTATAATAATGAGAGTTCATTATTGTACTAGTAAAAGAATAGGCTATTTCTACTGTTTGTGTTGAAGAACATAATACAGTTTTTATTATACGCTCGAAGAAAAAATATTATTATTATTATTATTAAATTAATTCTTATAATGAATATATGAATAAAATTAAGTATGTTTTAACAACTAATAAGTAAATGAAATTTATTTTATCTACCTTTACTTTGTGAAATTTCTACTAACAAAAATAAAGAGCTGGTATACAAACTGTTGGCGGAGCTCCTAAGAATATAGCTGAGTTCTTAAAACTAGACCAACCGGAAAAGTATACAGGTCATTGCTTCAGGAGGACATCCTCAACGTTGTTGGCCAATGCTGGAGCTGACCTTAAACTTCTAAACAGCACGGTGGATGGAAGAGTTCTTCAATTGCAGAAGAGTATATAGAAGAATCGATTGAAGGTAAAAACGAGATTACAAGAATGATCCAAAGGGCCGAAACTTTTGTTGAAGTGCTACATCACAGCCACACGTCTTCCGCGATTACAGAAAACACTGTAAATCCATCAACAACTCCATTAATACATATTGCTGGCAACAGCAGTTGTACAATTAATGTCAATCTTTAAAAACTAGAATAAAAGCTTAGTTTATGTTGGTGCACTAATTATTTTAAACAACATTGGGAGAATTAAAGAGTACTGTAAAGTACAAGTATACTCAAACGAGTCCGGGAAATGGCACTTTACCGTACAGTATGAAAAAAAAGTAGGTACAAAAAAACTATTAAAAAGCTGATGCTGAAACGGCTTTAAAGCTTTTAAAGTAATCCCAAAAATTGTAAACTTACCAGCCACTGTCATTGGAGCCGACATAATTTGTGTGTGAAAAAGCGGCGCATCAGCCGACACTTCGCACTGAAATAAACCTGAGATGTTTCGTCCGACCGACATCAGAGTCACGTTGTGGGCGTCAGACACACTAACCTGGAACAATAAAATTACCTAATTGGCTTGTGTAGTCGATAACGTATTTGACAATAATTGGAAATGCTCTTTTGTACTGTCACTAGAGAAATGTTAATTAAAATCTTTTGAACGAATTTATTTGTGGTTGGTTTTACAAATTAATTATTACGCAAGCAAAAAGCAATCAATAAATAATAATTGAAAAACCTTTTAATCTAGCTAATGCTAGACGAATTTTGGTATTTGGGTAAAAACTGCCACGTTAGTGCCTTGGTATATACAGAGTGAATCACGATATCTGTACGTACATCTACCATAAGTAGGACATTATGAAATTACCATTAAAAAATGTATGTTTGTTTCGATTATTTTTGTAACAGTACCTGTTAACATTTTAAGCACCTGGTATCCTAAATATTAAATTCAATTAGTACCGGTAGCTCCATCTATCCTCAAACATTTTTAATAATAAAATAATGAATACGGTCTCTATAATTATAATTGGAAGTTCAAAGTAGCTACACTACGAGGTGTACTAATGAGTTGGCATTATCGAGTTCAATAGGTTTTAATAATTATTCCCAGTCTCATTTCTTCTATTGATTTACTGTCATATACAGGTATGTTTTTTTTTCCAATTTTATAATTCCTTTTTGTTAAGATATTTATAAAATATCGAAAGTTATATTATATTTAATTATATCAGATGAGAATTTCAACCTATTTCATTATTATTCAAAGAATCTTTTTATGGTAATTAAAAGTATTAATGATAATTTTTTATAAAAGGCGGGTAAAAGTACATTTCTGGAATTTTGATTAGTGTGTAAGATTATTAAAAAGTAAATTTAATGTAAAAATGTATCTTTTGTAATCTATTAAAATACGTTAGCATCTAACTGTAGATTTCGGACTATGCTGATTTGTACTTTTTGTGCCAGAAAAGTAAATGTAACACGTGTTTGACACTGGTAATTTTCAGAAAGTTGGAATATAATACAGTAAACTAGAGGCAACTCTTTAATTGAAGATTCTGTAAACCAGAAGCATCTCTTGAATTTGGAGATTCCGTAAACTTGAACAGCTTGTAAACTTCGTATGTACATTCTCTCTCGTATGTACATTCTTAACTGGATTATCTCTACAACTGGGGCAGATCATCCCTCCACTAGTGATCTTCCATAATCATTTGGAACCACCTAGACAGTGCCGTAGCGACCCCAAGGTGCGGCGAAGGATCGTCCACTATTGTAACAGATAAGTTTATTGTGATCTATCAAGTTTACTGTTCCCATATTTTTTCTCTTTTATTTCCGTGTATATCTATCTATATCGTCAACTGTATTAGAATAAGTATTTTTAAAGAACTGTTTGCGGATTATTTTGTTGTAACGTATTCTCTACCTCATTAATTTCAGCACCAAGGAAATCTTATTATCTTTTATATGTTTGTACATTTTCAAATCATTTTTTTATCTTCATAGACAGTTTTTTCTGACATCTTTCTGTCATCTTATGATACTTATTTAAATAACTCAGCTTAAAACAACTTTCTTCAGTAGTATCATAAAAAATAAAAAGATTTCAGTGGCGCGCTTATAATTTCTTAAAGAAACAAATATTGTACAATAGTCAGAGCTAATGAACTTACTCACCCCTAGCCGAGGTATTTAACTATCATAATTTTTGTGTGATAAACATTTATAAATTCTGTTAATTATTGAAGTATCTTTTACAACTAATTAAAGACGAAATTAAGCTTGATGTTTGTTTTATTGTAAATTACATTTTTTCTTTTGGTATATTGTTATTTTTTCAAAAAAGTTAACTAAATATTTTTATAAATTCACTATCAACAGGTAACTCATATTACAAATTGTCGCCCAACGCACAAATAATATTACATTTTTATACAGAGAGAATTATAGATC
Organism: Ophraella communa; assembly: GCA_035357415.1. Classification (NCBI taxonomy): domain Eukaryota; kingdom Metazoa; phylum Arthropoda; class Insecta; order Coleoptera; family Chrysomelidae; genus Ophraella; species Ophraella communa. The sequence continues at coordinate 14,869,771 of CM068992.1, forward strand.
TTCACAAGTTACAATTACCTCATACTTTCATTAAATTTATAGTACTAACCCTTACTTTTTGGAAGTCCATCTTATTAAGAATAATAAAAAACTCTTTGTTTGAACGTAACTTTAAAATTACAATAATAAACTTGGAAGTTACGTTCAAATGAAGAGTTTTTTATTATTCTCATACTTTTAATTAAATTTAGCAATAAGTAAATAACTATTTAATAAATCTTTAAAATAAAAAAAAAAGCGACACATGCTGTGCTCCAGTATGGTAAATACCATAATTTCTAATGATTTTATGGGATTGTTTAATGGTGGAATTCTCAGCATTTCCTATAAGCTACAGAATCTGTAAGGCAAAGGGTTTGTCATGTTATTGTTTATAGATTTTTGATTACAGACTTAATAGATGTGCTTAGAACCCCACTATATATAAAACTCACATACTTTGTGCTATGTTGTTGTCTGTTACTTCTCTGTCCATTCTTTATATTCTGATAGAATTCTCTGGCTTGTTTATTTACATATGAGTTTTCTAAGTCTTGAAAAACAATAAAACTATCCCAAGTGTATAATAATATAATAAAAGAAATAAATATTTTATAACAAGAATATTCCTGCTTAAAATTTAACCATTTTCCTCTTGAATTGTCGAGCAGTGGAATTAAAAACGCCAGCGTAAATTAATTACCATTAAAACGTTTTGTTCATCGATCAATGAACATCCGATGTTTATTTTTTTTTGGATGAAACTCGAGGCCTTTTGTTTTCTTAAATAACTGCCGTGTATTGTCCTTCTGCAGCAAGCGGGGATTCAATTTGTCATTTCTCTATCTCTTTTACTGTCTCTCTTCCTCTTTGTATATATAACTTCCGAATCCACAATGCACTAATAACCAATACATGCGAAAAACAAACACAATGCCTAATGACAAAGCGAATTTCTTCGATAAAAACAAGAGCTTGATGAAAGACCGCACTGACAAAAATTAACTCTGTAAATGATTGATCCTCGAAGTTTATATTTTTATAAAAAACATATAAGGTGACTTGGTTTAAACATAATTTGTCACCCCTGAAAAGCAAAACAAAAGATAAATCCATTTTCTTTGAATAAATCGAACTTTAGTAAATCTAATTATTTATTTAAAAAAATATATAAAAATTATTGGATATGTTGTTGTTGCCCTGTTATTGTGATGTACAATTAAAATTTGCCAGGTAATAATAGTGTTTTTTCCAGCTGATATTAATATATTTTATTGAAAGATTATTTCCTAACGGATAAGTATAAATACTTTTGATTAAAAATATAGGATTACAAAATTAATTTACATAAAATCTAGAACTGGAATAAAAAATGAGATTTTGGAAATTTTAATTTAATTTTCTGTAGGTGGTGAAAGTTATTTTTTTGGAAGACTCTGTTGTGCCTTTATAAAATTTCAACTTTTCAAACGACAAACTTTTTCGACATGGGGCCAAGTACTTCTAGCTCTATTCCCACCGCTGACAGAAATACACATATTATGTCCAAAAGTTTGGAATAATGGAATATTTCATCTTTTTTTTAATTTTTATAAATAATTTTTTTGATATAAGTAAACATCATTTTGCTACAACTCTAACCAATACTAAATAAATCTCGAAGTCAGATAAACATACAAAAACAATGATTTATTCTTTTGAGGTGAAAATGAAAAAATGTGCACAAAATGTATTACAGATTTTTTTAAATAAATTAATAAGCAAAAAAAGGTTTTTAAATAAAATTAATAATCAGTATTTTCTCCATGGGCCTGTGTTCTTCACGAACAGCATCTTTCAGTTCTCGTAGAGTAATGGGGGGATGGTTTCGCTTCTTAATGCGTGTTATAATAATGTCCCAGGAATTTTCTTCTTCCAAAAAATTTTGTACTGCAGCTGTTCGATGTGAAGGTGCATTGTCATGCATAAACACAAATCCGTTACCTACCGCCCTCCGGCATAGACGCACAACAGGATTTAAAACTTCTTCGATGTATACAGCACCAGTGAATCTTCTCTCCAAAACCAGGAGAGGCGTCCGTGTACTCCTCATAATACCACTCCAAACCATAATACTCCCACCTTCAAATGGAACACGTGGTTGGGCTGTTTCTAATCGGGCTTGTCGTCTTAGGGCCCTCCAAACTAGCGTTCTTCGTGAATCAGAAACCAAGCCAATTCTTGATTCATCAGAGAACATCACGTAATTCCAGTTAGGACCATGGTGTAACATTTCTTGAGGCCATTGCAACTTTACAATTTTTTGTTGATAGGTTAGTTTGGGAATACGCGATACAAATTTACTGGATTTAATCTTCGTGTAATTTTTTGCCTTGAGATATTCAGTCCTTCAAGTCTAGCAATTTCTCTAGATATGCGACTTGTAGGTTCCTGTCGATATCTTCGAGCTATCAATGTTATCTGCCGGTCTTGTGCTGCTATTGTACATCGACTTCTGCCACTTCTGGGACGATCCTTTACATAATTTGTGTGATACATTTTTTATACAGCACCCTGAGTAACACCAACAATATTCGCGATATCACTTTGACTAAAGCCCTGTTGTAACAAAGCAATTACTCTAGACCTATTAAATATCATGTCTCTGGGCATTTTTAAACAGCTCAAATGAACTTTAAACACGAATTGGAATACTATGAAAGCACCCAAATCAATTAAATATGACCAAATTAATCCAAAAACGAATCAAGTTTAGTATTTATTTGATTTAAAAACGCTTTAAAATAAATATCAAAAATAAATATTAAAAAACCATATGCGTAGATATATTATTTGTAAATATATCAAACTTTTGGACATATGTGTATCAAAACAGGAAGATGGTCGGAAAGTCTTTCAGAAAATTTCAATTATTTCAGTTATAAACTGAAGACTCTGTAGAACTTTTTTTATTATGTAAATAAACAATTTTTTTCACTATCGATAAACCCAATCTACTATTCTAAATTCCTTATACTATCCCATTAACAATAAATTTTAATTCATTTTTATATTCATTTTAAATTCGTTATCGCTCCAATTAACGAAATACCGCAGCCGAACTTTCGTCCTATAATTAATTCTTTAAATTAATAATCCTTCCTTTATTTTTAATAAAAAAAAACCTAAAACAATTTTAATTAGGATAAAAAGTGAATGAAATCTCATCGGAAACCCCTGATTTAGTAACAGAGTGGCAAAGAAGGATTCCGATTAATAATGAATACGCCCAAAGGAACTGAAATTCTCGTAGTCGTCTTCTTTCTATTGTTTTAATTTTCTTTTGTTTCCCGATTCGGGAACACCTTGGCGACAATAAGGAAGAGAATAAGATTTAATGATTCATTTCGGCACTCGTAATATCTTATGTTGGTTGGAAAATGAACATAAAAGCAGCCGTAGTAGCTATAATAAAAATTGAATTTTAAACAAACCCAGAGAGAGTGTGGCCATGCCACTTTAGATCCTTGATAAACAACAGAAATAAACTAAGATGAAGTTTGTCAATTTTAATAATTAATTTAGATTTAGATATAAATACGTAAAGTAAAAACAACTAGATAATTGAAAAACGTCTAGTTGAGTTGAAGCAAAATAAATTTCACTATTATAAGTATTGCCGTTCAAAAGATACAAAGAGTGAAGGACTTTTGGCTAACACTCTATATAGTATGTACAGGCAATGGACTAGTTTAGTAGGATCATATTAATCAAAATGATAGCAATATATATTTAGGATAAGATACCTACTTACTTATATTGGTATTCATTTTGCAATTAATTTTTCTCATTTCGTAAAATTTAGCAATAAATAATTAGTAAGTTTTAAACGTAGCGCCAACTAATAACCAATAAAGAAGTGTGTTTAAAAGTCAACGTTGTCACATTTTAGCTACGTTCGTTTCAAGTATTCTTAAAGAACTGGCGGCACAAAACACCGTGTTCTGTGACTAACTGATTGTACCAGTTGACAAGATATATGACAGGAGAGAAAATCGTGTTTATCTGTAATAAACAAACAAGACCCCTATTCTTGACGGCGATAGAATAGAACAGCCAATAGAAAGTTGCCGTGGTTCTATTGAAAATGCCAAAACGGTATTCTTGAAATTCGTTCTCTCACTGTACCGATAGAAGGGTTGCTCCCCGAGAGAACAATTACTTCTTTTGGTTATTTTTGAAGGAACCGCTATAACACCAAGAGAAGGTGTTAGGGATTTTTATTTTCGAACCAAAAATAGTATAGAAGTAATTTCTTTCATAAACCAAACACAACCAAACAACAAATTAACCTAACGAAAATGACAGAATATTTTGTTTAGTGTTTTACTCCTTATTTGATAAAGTGTCAATCAGAGAACAAAAATATCGATATGTTTATCTCTTTTTAATGACAACAAATAAGAGAGAGAGATAAGTTTCTCGGTAAATATTAAAGCATATCGACAACATCCCAAATTTTTTACCAATCTTATTGAAACACGTCACTTACCACTTATGACGTACGTAACCATTAAATTTAAATTTCAAAAGCCGATTATGGCTAGAGGATTAATTTTATAAAAATTTTATTTGTACAGTTAAACCACTAAAAACCTATTTTATAAGATGAAAATATAAAAAAAAATCACTAAACTAGTCCATTATTTAAACTTATTTTTATGTGTTAATTTTAGGAATTTTACAATAATAAACTTTAATTGTTGAGAAATGTTTAGATTTATATTAATTAGCATAATAGAAAATATTCGGTTACAAAATGTATTTCCAGTTTTAATGCTTAATTAAAATAGTAAAGAACTACACAATATTCCTTTATGGCGGCAACGTGTAATAAACAATTGAAAAATCAATTAATTATCATTACTTAAATTCGTTTGTTTTGTTTATGTTCGCTTTAAGTAAAATAGAACAAAAGTGGCAGAAAATAATGGTGTATAACATTAATTCCACGTTTTACACACTCGCTTCTATTGAAACGTCTTATCGTGACAAAAGACATTTCCAAATTGAATTCCTGCTAGATGTCAATTAAAGCTATTCCCCCGTGTTGCTTTCAACTGATGTTTCCGACATTTTCTTGTTGTGTCAGAGAAGAAATGAACCACTAAATAAGCCTTTTAGTTTGTTTTGTACTTTTGAATATATACAATAAACTTTTTTTTGTTGAATCATTTTAATTTAATCGTAACTAATCTTTTTTGGAAATCTCTGTTTTTATGTTTGTTTGAGAAAATTAATCGTGTAAGTCTGTCGCATTTTGTTATCTCACCGACTCGTCTAAATTGTACCTACTCGTTGAGTTTAATTGCAAAATAAAATGATACTTCTTTGGGTGGAATTGCTACTACCAAACAATATAAATAATTAGCAATAAAAACTTTTATTTCGCAGCAATTGACACTAGGAACTCACTTTGGAGAAATTTTGCGTCATGTAATACAGTGGCCACAAAAAGTATTGCATAAGTGATTTGTGAATAAAGTTTTTATTATCCTCTTTTCATTTTTTTGGGAAATTATAGGAAATGAATTTGGAATTATGTTTCACAGTAAATTTTTTAGCTAATATAAAAATTAAAAAATAATGGGCATAAATAATGAAAATAACAATTATTGTAGAAAAATCAAATAATACAAAGTAAAAAAATAAAAAATTTTATTAATAAATTATTAAGGACTCTTGTGTTGATTATCACGAAGATACGACAGCAGAGCTTTTTGAAGATTGGTTTAAAAATTGTCTGTTACCCAACATTCCGCCAAACAGCGTTATAGTAATGGACAACGCAAGCTATCATAGTCGACAATTGCAAAAAATTCCTGACTCAAAGAACACGAAATTGGAGATTCAAAACTTCATGGCTGCAAATGACATATATTTTGAAAAAAATTATAAAAACATTTTATGAAAAAAAACATTTGTTTGTGATACAATTGCAGAAGAGTTGGGACATATAGTGTTACGACTACCTCCCTACTACTGCATATTCAATCCCATAGAGCTTATGTGGCACCAACTTAAATCGAGTATGCGCGGAAAAAATACTTCTCCGACTTTAAGTGGTAGTGTGGTAGAATTAATTAGGAACTGTATGGATGACATTCCTACTGAGAGTTGGAAAAGTTTTGTTAGTCATGTTATAAATGTTGAAAACTCGCACTTTTCTGTAAAATCAATTGTGCCAATTATAATTAATTTAGATGAGGATAGCGATAGCGACACTAAATATAGAAAAGAATTGTAACATTTAAATAAATTACTTGTATATCTCCTACATTATGCAAAATTTAAATTTCTTAAGTTCGACCCTGTAGCACATTTGCATCTTTTACCTGATGATTTTCTACACAATGAGATTAAATCGGGTAGTTTATTGCAGTTAATAAGCCAATACCATTTTACTGTGAAAAATACTATACCAAATTGTTTAATAACTCAGAAGCTTCCTATTTTGGAATTACTAATTATTAATAACGAACTTCATCTATAATCTGCCTTTTCTGTAAATATAACAAATTATTTTCTAATTATGTTTTATTTTAGGTGCTGAATGTTAATTTAAATCAAAGAGAAGAACGATATCCAGGAATTCCACCTCAATTGCTGTTATTTTATGCAAATTATTTTATTTCTAGGGTCCAAAAGTTTAATTTCGCAATAATTGTGTGAACATCTTGTTTTATTAATATTTTATACACCAATGTTGCCCAATCTATTTCAATACTTTCAGTCTTATTAAAGAACAGATATTTTTTGCATTGGTCGGCCGCTTAAGACGGTTAAAAAATTCCTCAATTAAAAGGTGAAAAACAACCAGCCGGGCTGATAAAAGCAATTAATTTCTTTTAAGCGCGGCTTTTTAGACGTGATTAAACACCGGAAGAGGTTTAATTAATAATAATTATTATTCAGAACCTGAAATTTTCTAATGTTTTCGCTTGAATGCGATCAACTTTGTTACCGCAAAACGTGACTACGCCTTAAACTAGTACCACGTCTCTCACTCCCTCTAAGGCGTCTAGAACGAGTAAACCTTTTTATATTTTAAACAAAATTTCATTCTCAAAGCTTTCATTAGAATCCATATTTTTTTTAATAGACTGCGGTTATTAAGAGGGGCGTCAAAAATGTGACAGCTGAAAACGGGTGGCAAGCCTGAATTGTACTCAAAATTTCAATCATTTTGTAAACAACAAATCTAAAGAACGCCTTTAAATTACGTATTCAAATTTTAACAGGATATAGCTTAGACCTTTCTCTAGGAGATAAGGTTTTTTAGTTAAGTTTTATATTGTAATAAAAGAGATATTGGTGTCTAAGTGATGGTATGTTTTTAAAAAGTTTGACAATTTGTGATCACGAATTTTAACGCCAGAAGCTTAACTCCTAAAGAAAGCATAGAGAATGCGACTAGCAAAATATGAAGTTAAAAAAAGATATATTTTTTGAGATTTTTTGCACGCAAAATTTGAACATTGCACTAATCTGTCAATTTAGTTCAACAGTTTTGGTGGCGCTATTTTCAAAGACGTATGTCGATTCTAATTCTCCAAATCCAAACTTCACTTAACATAACCAACCTAACCTTATTTCTCGTTTATAACGTCAAAATAATATATTAATTTTAGTGTTTTGCTTTTTAAATATATATTTGTCTATATTAATATTCGTTTATAATTTACCAGAAGTTAAAAAAAATTAATTTTAAAGTATGTTTTCACAATTTGCGTTGGTGTTTACATTGTTTATAGCATTATCCAACTGTGATATGTGCAGTGTTGTTGGAATTTAGTGTTATGAACCGTTGTTATTTCCTAAATTACTTTTTACTTAAACACAGTTGTCTTATTTTAGTCGAATTGGTAAAAATGCGAGTTTTGAGAGACCCGATTTTTGTTTATACTTTTTTTAATCTTTTAAGTTACCTAATCATTATCTTATATATTTATTTGTTAAATAACTAAACCCAACCTAAGGGATTTACATATATAAACTAAAACCTCATATTATGTAAATATTAACAGCTAAGTGTTAAACTGTTTTTCTAAATAGGCATGATAATAATGTCCACAAAGTAAGGGTTTCTACAATATTTATTTACATGTTCAATATGCATAAATATAATAGCTTTCTCTTTAGATAATGTGAAGAATTAAAATTTACAGTCAAATATGTAATATTTTTATTAAAACAGTTTTACAAATTTGGGTTGGATACATTTACTTGTTATTTACTAATAATATGCAGATGTTATTAGGTAATGTTTGAAATGTAATTGAACCTTAAAATAAACATTTGTATTTTAAAACACATAGTAGTAGCCCACAATAGGTTTCATATTGATGTAGCCATGGGTTCTATAATGGTCCAGATTCAATGTTTTTGAAGAAAGAGTTCTAAAAATAAAAGATTAGAATTAACAGTAAAAATTATTAATTATTTACTATAAATAGAATAAAACATGTGTAGGCAGTTACTTCAGGTCCAAAATTTTTGAGGAAACAGTTCTAAAAACTTAAGGATTAGAAATAAAATATAAAATAATTCATAACATTACTAACTCGGTTACAAATTTTGTCAGTCTTCTTACTATCAACAGAATACAACCAGTGTAGGCAGTTACTTACCAAAGTTTTTGAGGAAACAGTAGCATACATTTTAAAAACCATCGATTTATTTCTCCAACAATTTAGGTAATTATCTAAACATATATGGTTGCCAGAAAAAGTATATTGCTAAAATAGTATTTTCAGGACATTTTTGAAATACTTTAGAAAAGTAGTAACCTATTGAATCTTGTAGAAATATTTTGTTTACCATACTCCACCTAATAAAATAATCAAAAATTAATCAAATAGTTTTGATTTACATAGTAATATTCTTCCTGGTCTATCCTAGTATTTAAAGTAGACAAAGGATGGCTCAAAGGACGAGTAGTATTAACACTTCTCTGAGATGTCCTAGTAAAGCCTCTTATATGAACTCAAAAAGGTATAGGTAGGTACTCAAAAAGAAGAAAATTAATATATCTAATATGCAAAATACCTATATCAATACATCTTTTAAAACTAAATTTGATATTTAGATCTCAATCATAGATAATAAAATAAATAATACCTACCTATTAATTGTAAAAAAATTAAAACAGTAAATAAACAAATTAAAACTTACCTCTTATCACTTCTGATTACTAGATGGAGAGTGCTTTCAAATGTAAATAAAATATGGATCTTTATAAAATAAATAAGATTTTTTCGTTTGTATGAAAGATACCAGTTAAAAAATTATTATGTATGTATGTATGTATCCTATTGGATACATTTTAATTTCAATTGATTGCACAAAGTATGGGGTTGACATTTTTGGAATATAATTAATAGCCATAATTGAATGATACAATTAGTTTTATTAAGATATACCCATAACATTAACAATTAGGTATGTTTAGTACTTGCAAGAGTATTGTTGGCCAATTGCTGATAGTCAGCTTATCCCAATTCTTTAGGTATCTCAAAATAAAAATAAACTATATGTAAGCTTTATTGTAGGGTGTACTTTACTTTGTACTCCATTTTTAATTAAATCATGGATCTGGGTGATAATTTAGGAATGTCCAATACTCTAAAAAATAAATGATATTTATTTATTTAGGCAGTAAATAATTAGCAAGGTACTTACTTGAAGTCATATTGAAGATAGACTAACCTGTTAATGTTTACAAACATTATAGTAACACTTTTGCAATAATCATCAAACGTTTTGGAAAAGTATTTATAAATTTTTCCCCACAAAATATATTCTAAAAATTTACATCTACTTCAACACCTTCAAATAATACATCCATCAGAAAGTAAATAAAATAATCTCAAACTAACCTCGTTTAATTTTGCATTGTTGCCAATACATTTCAATCTCAATTTTAAAAAAGGTATATTTATAAATATACTTTCCACTTTATTTCAATTTTTCTTTAGATGTGTGTATATAGAAACCGTAATATGTTTTTATTATAATTAATATATTATAATGAAATAATAAATATAAGAATTAATCAATAATAATTTAGTTAAAAATAATAATAGTTTGTTAAAAAGAATAATAATTCAAATATAATCAAACAATGATATAATTTAACTCACCAATTTCATTATCAATTTAAAAGGATATTATTAAATGATTTACTAATCTTTAAAACATTATGACAAGTAATTAGTGTAGATATTATAATTTAAAAATAATTATCTAGAGTTGGAATCTATATGACATTCTTTCTTTATGATTTTGATGAATCGTTCCAATAATGTAAAGGTGATTACAAATTTTCATAGTATATTCCATTAAACTCTTAAACTCAAATCTAAAACAACAAAATATAATAAAATTACTTATAGTGAATTTAAAACAAACAATTGTATAATTTAGTTAGGTTGTTCAAATTAGCATAAGGAAAACTACTTACTTTTTTTGAGTGTTGTGTACTAAAGTATACGGTCAAAGATAGGACTTTGAATTATGCCTCTTGTTAGTACAAATGTGCTCCAAAATCATAATTGCTAGTGAATGCACAAAAGACAACTTCAGTGTTGAAAACCCAGAGTGCCTATGGTATTAAAAGACATGGAATTTATCTGTGTGGTGCTCCAAAGAAAGTACAATAATGTACATGTAAAGACTAAACGTCAAATCTAAAATTGTATTATTTTAATTAACAAAAGGTTGTATTATAATGTTTTCATTTTATTTTATACTGTATTCTGATTAAAAATTGTATATAAGAATAATATTTACAACATTATCAAAAATTTTAAAAACATTTATCAAAATTTATATGTCAAAGTGCAGATTAATTTTGAAATAAGTATTTTCAATAATTCACATTTTGAGTATCTAAAATAGTATTTAAAAGGATTATTAAATGATCTTAATTAAGTTTTCAATAAAATAAGCACAGAATAACATTTAAAAGCCCTAAAATAATAAAAAGTTGTAACATAAACATTTATGCAAATTAATAAACAAATACACAAAATATCAACTATGGATACATGTGAATATTGATTTTTATAAATAAGAATGATAATTTAAGTAAATATTATTCAAAATATGTCTTAATTTATAAAAAAATTATATTGTTAATATTATTTTAGTATAGGTTATGTTTGTATTGTAAAACAAAATTATTACCTTGCATAACAACAGTCGTTAGGGATTCAATTGTTTTGAAAAAGATATAAATAATCGGTGCACAATCAAAAAGCTCTCTCTTGGTTTCCTGGTCATCTCTGAAATACGTGCTTCTGTATGGAATAATTGTAAATTTTGCCGGTTGACTGGTCATGAAGATGTTATTTCCAGTTATACCTAAAAGTATGGTAAATATTCACATCTGATACAAGTTTAACAACACTTTATAACCATCACTTACTTGTAAAAGATTCTAACACAGTTAAATTGATACAAAGTGGAATCATTCTGGGACGATTATAGCAGCGGTCGGCTGGATTCGCCATTTTGTAAAAACGATCTCTACGCTTAGGAATGCATCGAGTCACGTGAACAATGTCAATGTGAGTACTAACTTTATTTTGCGAGGCAAATTCAAAAATTCAAAAAAACTATTTATAATATTCCTCTTAATCGAAATGACAATTTATATGTATTCACGATTGTGAACAAATTTGTATATTTGCGTAAAGGTAATTTCTTTTGATATACTTTAAGGGTCGATTAAAAGTTTGAATAATAATAAATTCACGATATTGTACAAGTTGTTTTATTATATTTTGTTTAATAATATAGGCTGCTAGAAAAGTATACAGGTAGGATAAATTTAACAAATATAATAAATTTACATCAAACAAATTAATAATTATAATCAACTAGAATTGACAGCTGAATCCTAACTCTAGAGAAAAGAAGTTTCATGCTCATTATAATCTAAATCATAATATCTAAACTTATAATATTATTTGTATATTAAATTCTAAATCATTATTAAAATTATAAAATAAAATAAAAATTATTTAAAATAAAAATAATACAGCGCCATCTATTGAGATAAATAAAAAAATAAAACGTTTTAACGATATTAATAAAGAATATTTCATTTAAATCATTTATTTTAACAATTCATTAATGAGATAAATAATTATAATATTTCTAATTAACATTTATACTGATATTGGTATGAAACGATAATAATTACACATATAATAAACATTCATTATAAATCTGGTTAGCCCAACGTGAAATAATTGATATAAACATTATAATCTAAATTAAATATAAAAACATTCTCCACAAATAAATTATATCACTATAATATTTATTCTAATAAATACCTTAATTAGTAAGGGTTAGTACCAGAGCTGGGTAGTATCCGGATACTTCTGTATACGGATACAATATCCGGATATTTTTTATGTATCCGAAAGCTGTATCCAGAATACTTATTTTTAAATTTTGTACCCGGTATCCGGATACTGTTTTTGATATTCAGATACTTTTAAATATTATTTATCGCCCTCCGATAATGCACCTAACGTAGGCACAACACTGCCCTTCCTTTAATTCAGATGTGTCTAACATGTTAAATCCCATTTTTCGTACTGGTTACCGTTATAATATATTATTATTCTTTTGACTGTTATCGTCCTTCTGAAAAGTGTAGTTCTTTTTCACGGGTATGAGGACAGGCATATAAAGAAACCAATTAAATTTTGGCCGACGTTTCATCGATTTATTTCGACATCTTCATAAGTTTTTGCCCTGAAGATGTCGAAATAAATCGACGAAACGTCGGCCAAAATTTAATTGGTTTCTTTATATGCCTGTCCTCATACCCGTGAAAAAGAACTACACATATATTATTATATTCTAATGGAGCTTTGTTTTTACCTATAAATCAGTTATAAAGTTTCATAAGTACGTTATTTATTTTTTATATTTTCTATATCTCTCTTTTCAAGAACCCCCTTGTACCCTGTATTTATAATTATTAGAAGAAATTATTTTTCGGATTATAATAAAGGACATCCTAATATGTATATCTTTATTTTAGTGTATCTACAAGTACAAATAAGTACACCCCCTAAAAAGTTTGAAAACTCGGCTGCTCCGACGCTGGCCAAATTCAATATCAGGCAGTGACACGAAAAAGTTTTTCGTTAGCTCATCATTAAATGTATTTTTATTATTATATATTACATTAAAAATACATGCACATTACATAGTTTTAATACTAATAATTTATGCCCTTTTTAAAAAAAGTATCCTAGGAAGTATCCGGATACATTTTGAGTATCCGTATCTGGAATCCGGATACTTTTTTTCAATATCCGACCCAACTCTGGTTAGTACAATAAATTTCATTAATTAATTATTTGTTAGGAATGCCAAAATCTTATTTTATTTTATTTTTTTTATATATCCATATTTTAAATCCTAAAAACAATTAATTTGTTACGCCTATGAAACACAACAAACTTCCTAAGTGCATCCAAATAGAATATTTTTAATAAAAAATATACAGGTATCTTTCATCTGTTTATGGTCTCAAGGTCAAATGTATGTGTGTGTCGTGAAAATATTCAAAGATTTACGAAGCAAAATTCATATTTTCATCTCTGTCTAAGATAAAGAAAGTCAACAAGCTCTAAAAATATTCAAATTTATAATAAAAATACTAATTTGAAACCACTATCGCCATCTACTCTACATTCTTGTAATTTAAAAATAACCAAATTTTTCACTAAATTCAGGCAGTCTTACCAAATTAGAAACGCCCCTCTTAAATGGGTAAATTCGAAAAAGTCTTGGAAGTAACTAGGGAAATACATTCTTCATTAAAATATGTATTTACTGCAGGGAAAAAATATTAACTTCAGCCATTTTTGACGCGTGATAGTTCTTTGAGAGAGTTGAATATTTACATGCATTTTAAATGGGAAAACTGCATATTTACATTGCAAGTACCTACTTAAAATTGGAAGTTTTTCTTTTCACATAAAAATGAACCAACTTTTTATTATTTTTAACTGTTTACCGTGACAGATTTTACGTCAGTAGTAGTATTTTTTGAAAGAATAAAAGAAACTAACGAATTATTCATTAATAATATTCATTAATCTTATGGTACAATTTGTTAAATTATTTTATGAAATCCCACTTGATTGGGCTGTGGTTTCACTTCTAACAGAAACTCCTGCAGAATCGCATACATTAGTGGTATGACTAGTATTACACAATATTTTATTATTTTATTTTGAAGAGAATCTTCTACATAGCTTTCTGCCACTGTCGATGAACGCCAACATCCATGACGCTTTAATCCGAGGACATCAACACCTTTATTAGCCAAAAGCGTCGCTGATGTCCTCCTGAACGAATAGTGTGTTTTATATGAGAGCCAAATGTTGGAAAATTTGCTGAAAAATGAATTAAATGCAAACTCAATATGATTTGATATCAAAAATAAAATTATAAAAAATAAATGTTGCATTTAAATCGATTTAAAATAAAACTCACTGGACTCGTTTAAAGTCTGAAAGTCACGGAAGGTTTTTAAAGTAACAACGTTTTATTTTAAATAAATTAATATTTATTTACCTTGTTTACAAGTAATTTAAATATTAAAAATAATCTACTTTGGTGGTTCGGTTGGTGCATGTTCAGCCCATTCGGGAAAGGTATCCATATCCCAAATAAATGGCGCATAAAATGGATATATCGGTAAAAGTATCAATAAACTTATCGCCAGTTGTACAATTCCTATTTTAGCCATTTCCGCACCCTTTATTCTCGAAGGTCCCGCAACCAAAGCATTAGGCGGTGTCGATACTGGCAGCAAAAACGCATAGCAACTGGCCAGAGCCACGCTCATTCCCAAAAACATAGGATGTAATTTGGCTACTACAGACATGTCCAAAACGATCGGTGTTAATATTGTGATACAGGCGACATTGCTCGATAAGAATTGCGTTACGACCGACGCCATTAAGCAACATACTATCAAAACGATAATTCTGTCATTTTCCAAGAAAGATTTTAACGATTCCGCTATAAGTTTAGTCATGCCGCTGGTTTTTGCAGCTTCGGCCATGGCGAAACCACCGCCTAAAACGAACATCAACCCCCAGTGCATTTTACTTTCGATGAGTTTCCACGTAAGGATGCCGGGTGAATTCGCTGTGGGTCGTTTGGTGTCGTCGTCGCTTCTGATGTAGATAAAATTTGGAAAAAACGGCACCACAATGAATACAAATAATATAAAAATAGCGACAACGGCATCTCCAACTTTAACATCAGTAAATAATTTCGGCCATCCCTGTACGAAACCCGGTCTTCTGAAAAACCAGAGCAATACGGCTAAGACAAAACAACAAGCCACGACGATTTCGCTAAATTTGATAGGTCCTAAATTCTTTAATTGCTCATTTATTATTTCCTTTGAAGTCGCTTCAGATTCTTCACCAGCAGCGATTTCCTTTGCCGATTTAGAATTAGGTCTGAATAAACCTAAATACCAAAATTGTGAATATACAACATGACAGATATTCGTTAAAAGCATCAAGGGCAAATTTAGGATCATCCAAGCAGCAAAAGTCACACCAGGACTGTCAGGAAATCGCGTCTCGTATATTCCTTTGTAAGCTAAATTAGCGCCAGATCCTATAAGTGAACCTGTGCCTCCAATAGTGGACGAAAAGGCAATCGTGGTATAAAAACACATCGTCATGTTCGTGGGTCGTAGATCTTCTTCTTCCTCTTCGGGTTTAACAGGTGGTTTGGGAGCGGAAGTACTTGGGAGCTCGTCTTTCTTCCAAATTGAAATTAAACCTTGGTTTTGTAAGGCTTGTAGAGTCCCATCTACTACTGGTAACATTAAAGCTGTAGCTGCGGTGTTAGCTATCCAGATTGAAACAAACATGGTAACAAAAGATATCCCGATGTGAAGTCTTTTTATACTGCAGCCCACTATGCTTATTATGTGTAAAGCTAACCTGATGTGAAGATTCGTATGCTCCATAGCTATGGCTATAACTATACTGCCTATCAACATCATGATGGTGTCGTTCATGTAATTCGCGGCTACTCTGTCGGAGCTTAATACCCCTAAAAGTGGAAACAGTATCATCGGTATCAGTGAAGTAATCGGTGGAGGGATGCATTCGGTTATCCAATATCCGGCCATTATCACCACTACGTAGATACATCTGAACGGGGGTGAGTTATGGACAAGGAATATTGGAAGTAATACTAGGGGCCATATTATAGTTACCAAAGATTTCCAATAAATTTTACAGAATTCAAAAAAAAGTAACATTTCTTTTAAATGTTTGTTGTTAAATACATATCAATCATATATCTGTCGCAGAACATCGATCTTGACGTTTACGAAGATAGTTAATCAAGTTTTTTTGTTAGTTCTTACTCGATTGTAGAGATGGCGTGATTGTCTATGCTTGTGATTTTATTCGAGTGGCAACACTGCTTGTCATAGTAACTTAACGGAAGTGAACGGGGTGTCATTTGGATTTTTTGGTGGTAAAGAAAGTATAGTTGGTGCAAAACAAAATTTGATTCACGTCACTAATTTCATCTTAATGGACAGGGAAAGTGTGACGTCAAAATTTGTGTTCTATGCTGTCGAACTGTGAAATGTCAATGAAATTTTTCCAAACAGGAACATTATAATTCTCCCAAAGTAGCTTTTATTTCAGTTATTTTAATATTATTATACATTAAAATATAACACAAGTATCATAATTAAATACATATAAGCAAAGTCTTTTAAAATTCAACTTTTAAAGTACCTTTTTTAGTAAGTACTCTTAAAATTTATGAAAATGACAACATCTATTTGATTGTCTGAGACACTAGCATGTTCTTATACATCAACTTGAGTTATTTCTGCATTTTCCTCAACTTCAGTAGATTCATTATTACAATAAGGTTTTGGATCTACGCAATTAGGAACGAAATGTTCACTACAAATATAGGTGGTTTTGTTGATTGTGGCAAAATTCAGATTTTGGTTGCCACATAAATCAATCCATTTGAGGCATCTGCTCGGACATTTTCTGGGTTTAGGAAACGGAATAAACTTAATAGAATTCCTTCTACGTCCTTTAACTAAAGTTCTTGTATTATTTCTACAATTTTGATATGCACAATGCTTCATAGAAATTTGTATTGTGGAATCACAACGAAGATACAAATCCGGGTAGAATTACTCTTCTCGATGGTATTTGCAATAATAAAAGCAGATCAGAGTAACACAAATCACTAACAGATAAAGTTAGAATAAAAAATCAGTAATACAAAAACACGAAACCAAACAATGCTAAATAATAACAGGACAATATCTAATGATACGTGTATGTGTTGACAGCTGACATTTAGTTTTTCGTCAACTGTAAGAAGTAAAATACTACAAACTAAAAATATGTTAAAAGACCTCCATATCTTTCGGGTACAACACGGGTGAAAAAGGGGCCCAAAATATATAAGAAAAACCAAAAATATATTGGAAAAACTGCTTCCTTATGCGACTAACCTTTTTCAGTATTTTTTTGCTCGTTAATTTGGCAACATTTCCCTTTTATAGAACTCATCCGATTCACGTCACTAATTTCGTCTTAATTGCCAAACATCGTTCCCAACTTTCAAATTAAATGTTCCATTCAATAAATCAATATAAAATACTAAAATTTATTTACATAAAGTTCGTAGCTGTGATTAAGAAGTCGCGTCGTTGCCGTTGTCATCGATTAGTATATTTCTTAGAACAAAAAGAAACAGGAAGGAGTCTGTCATATATTAACTTTAAGAAAAATTTGCGACGGAAGTCGGCCATCTTGAAGCTCCTTGTATGACTCATTGTTTATGTTTACAGTATGCTGTCAAAGCAATATATGCATATAAAGGTCGAAACATACTATCAAAACACAACGCGATGTGTTGTGTCGACACCCGACGCTCGCCGTGCATATAGACAACACGCCACGCGATGCTAAAACACGTATCGTGTAGTGTAGTCTCTCACGGAAGACTTAAGTGTATTGACGTGTGACGTGGCCATGGATTCGATTCTGCTTGAAGACGAGCTAGATGAAGATTTAGAAGAAGATTTCGAATACTATGATCACGATAATGAACTGAACTCATATCATATAACACTGAGTACCGTCTAACAAAAAATTTCTTTTCTTTTATCATAACCTCAAAAATGTTTTTGAAAGAATGACGCGTGGCGTCGGGTGTTAACTAGAAACACACTGCGCTGATTCGTCGGGTGGCGTGTTCCACCCCTCTACCGGCAACACGCTGATCCAAATCGGTTGGATGTTGTGGCGTGTCGTCACGTAGCGTGTTGTCTATGTGTTTCTCACTATAATAAATATATGGAATTACACGTACTGACACGCGTCGGGTGGCGTTGCGTAGCGTCACGTTTTGGTAGTATGTTTCGACCTTAAATGTCAAAAATGAGAGCATAGGCGTATCATTCGGTTTTTATGAACACAAAATGATTTACAACACTTAATGTATTCATATACTTGATTGGTTGGAATTTAATCAAAATAAAAACCCTAATATAAATTTTATTCTTTTACGGTACGGCATTGGAAACGGAAATTAAAATTGACAATGGATGATTCCAGTAATTCAATCAGGTTTGCCACTACAAAATTTTCAGGTCTAAAATGTCTGACATTTTCTAGGCCTTTTTGGGTACGATTCAAACTCGAAGCGAAGATATTTTTTAATTTTAAAACTTTCTAGATGGTACCGAATATCTGAACGGAGCTATTAATGTGGTATTGAAAAAAAATAAATAACCTAGGGGATTCGAACTTTTTACGTTTGCCGCATGGACGAAATCTGTCAATTCTATGTCACATGTCTTATTTATTTTTGATATTTGAACCTCGATTTTGTGTTTTTTTCAAATGTGAATCAGGCTACTGTGAAATGTGAGACTTTGATTCATTGATTTTTGAAAATGGTTTATTATTGTGTTTATAATAATTGTAAAAATAACTCGAGGCGAATCAAGTCGACAAAATTAAAATATTTTCCATTTCCCAAACCAAAGACGAACATGTTGAAGTGTTTACAGTGGATTGAGCTTTGTGGAAACAAAAAGCTAACTATCGACAAAGTTAGCAAGAACACTTTTGTCTACAGCAAGCATTTTGTTAGAGGATCTCCAGATCCCTTAGCCTTTCACACAGAGACAGTGGGAATGGGAGAAATTGATGAAGTGCGGAACAGTGGCGAAAATTTAAATAACTCAAATCCCATCGAAAAAGTTGAGAATGATGAACATATTACTGAAAAAGCTGAGATTGATGAATGTGCTGAAAACTCAGGGATTATATATCAGTCACAAGACCATAACTTTTCTTGTACCTCTAGAAGTGATCCACTTTACTGCCCACTGAGTGAAAATTGTGATGACTCACTTGTTGAAGATAAAACAGGCATTCATGAAGGCGATGATGAGATGCCTAATGATTTGGTTGTCCATGATTACATTGGTAAGAATGATATTCATTATAATCAGCCTAATAACTCAGCAAGTATCAAGCAAAAAAGTAACCAACTTATTAGAAAAGGCTCTTCAAATAGAAAACTATCAAGTGGTGATCTGAAGAAAAACAGATTTTCTTATGAAAATTTAAAGAGAAACGTGAAGGAATTCAAATATTTCTGTGGACTTGAACCATATCAGTTTGAAGCTTTATATAACTTTTTGGATGAGTCAGTGATGAATACTTTGAAATATTCATACAGAAATGATTACATGAAGAAACACAACCTCAAAAATAATAGGTGTAATCCTAAGATAACAAATAGTGACAAATTGTGCTTAACCCTTGTAAGATTGAGAAGAGGATTCACTTTACTAGAAATATCCTATTTATGTGGTCTTAGTAAATCATATGTATCTGTAATATTTTTTACTTGGGTACAATTCATGTTCCACCAAATTGTTGGTGTTCGTGGAGATCTGATTTCTAGGAGTAGAGACATGGAGCAAGTACCATATTGTTTTAAGAACTTTGATGGTCAAAATGTTAATTTTGTACTAGATTCAACTGAAGTATCTATGGAGATGCCTTCAAATTTTAGACATCAAGGAAATACTTTTTCTTCCTACAAACATTCAAACACTATCAAATTTCTTGTAATGATTTGTCCTAGTGGAGGTATTGTTTATTGTAGTGATGGTTTTGAAGGTTCAATTTCAGATGTACAATTATTTGAGAAAAGTGATATCCGCGTTTTTCTAAAAGAAAATGATGTGATTTTGGCTGATAGAGGTTTTCTAATTAGAGATTTATGTGATGAAATAAATGTAAAAGTGTATATACCTCCCTTCTTGATGGAAAGAAGAAAGCTTACAGCAGAAGAAGAAATAATAACAAAAAAAATTGCTAAAGCAAGGATTCATGTTGAAAGGGCTATTGGTAACATTAAATGTTACAGAATTCTTTCAAAAAGATGCCCAATTTTATTATTGCCCATTATTTCAAATATATTTACAATTATATGTTTTTTAGTGAATTTTCAACAGCCACTTGTATAAAGACTTTCTAATTTGTAATATAATTTAACAATAAAAAATTGAATAGGTGTTATTATTAATTTTGTGTTATCAAACCAATATCAAATTTTATTACAAGATATTAAACTGAATCATATAAATTGTAATGTTGATTTTGTTTTTATATTAGATCTATTTAAAATGTTTATTACCGATGTATTATTCATGAAATTATATTTATTAAAATTAATTGTGTTAAATAATCTAATAAAAGCACTAATTCAAAATAAGAATTTATTGACCAAGATATGTTAAAATTTTTTGGAATTTCAACACTTGTGTAGACCTCAATAGGTTGCTTTTTCCTTACGGAAAGCTACCTAAAATCAACTTGATTTTATCATTACAAATTATATTTGATCTGTACTGAGGTGAATGTAATAGAAAAACAACATTAGTAATTATAAAATTTATTTTGAATAGTGTTATATACACAAGTTATTTCTCATGAAACACCATTGACTTCAACGGCATTTAAATTTCGTACACATCTCATACTAAAGATTTCTGGTACATAAACAGTTTTATAAAAAATTTCAACTTTTGTTTTAATTTCTTTTACAATTTCTGGATAATTATCCTTACTCACACAAATAACTAGAATGTCCTTGGGATTCCAAACAACTAAATGGCACATATTTAAATCAAATATGATCAAGGACATTACTATTTGATATAAGTAAGGATGATTATTTTTTATTACATATTCCATATTTTTTTTCACTAAAAAGAAATTGTTCAATTGTTTTTTACTTAAAAAAGTGTCAAAATCTGACAAATTGGAACAATTTTCTAAAATTTTAGGGCATTTAATTTCAATCAAATGCTCTATTGTTCCATTAGTGGACATCACGAGGCCATCAATACTTGTAGCAAAACATGGACAATTTTTATTGACAACCAACCCTACTTGCTGCAGAATTTGATCTACTCCAACAAAATCCTTTGAATATGCATTTCTTGCCAGAGGTTCATTCCTTATACCATATAACATGGAAGCTGTCATAATAGGTGGAGAGGTTCTCCACAAATTTCTCAACAAAAAATTTTTCTTTGCACTTTCAGAGGAAAGTCTGCATGTAATTTTTGCATTAGAAGATGTAATAAAGTATGTTCTCCATCTATACCATTCTTCCGAACCTTGTTTAGTTCCAGGAATCTCAATGAGTTCATTTGAAAACTTACTTAAAAATGTGTTCATATTGGACATAAACTGATTTGCTTGTTGCGATAAAATATCTAATTCTTCCAAACTATAATGGAAGTTTTCATATTGTACTTTCAAAATTGTTTGAAACATTGAAAGTTTTTCTCCTTTCTGTAAATCAACAATAAAATTATTCAAATCAATCTCTCTTAGATAATTTGTTGGTCTAGGATAAAATGTTGCTCTTTTTAGTGGTTTCAATCGCTTCATGGGATATGTAGAAGTTGAAGATGGACCAGGATTTCTAGTTTTGGAACCAATGCCCCATTTCCGGGGTCTACTTGTAGATGCCACAACTCCATTTCCATACTTCTCCACATATTGGCTAATGAAAATGAGGAATGCAGTAACATGACTGCATTTTCCTAGAGTTGATTGCTTGCACTCACATTTTCCCTTCACTACAGCGCCAGAAATTTTGTTTAAAATAATTTCAACATTATATTGTACCCTTTTTCGAAACGAAGCCTGGCACTTACATTTTGCTATATAATAGCCGCCTTCTGAGGAATCCATCACATTACTAATATGGTCACTGTCCACATATTGGCTTCCTCTCCTAAATGGTTTCACTGACGTAACAATATTATCATTGTTAATTTCCATATCAGGATCTTCATTCTCAATATTTTCACCAATGATATAGGTATAAATATGTCCTTTATTAAAATATTTGGGTATGCAAAAGGAAGGAAAACTTCCCCACTTCACTTTTGTAGATATAATTTGCCAGTCATCATCCTGTTTGGCACTTTGAGCGTCTTGTTTCAAGTTCCTCTTCATGTCATACCATTTTCCATTATCAATTCCAGGAGATATCTTCTGGTCTTCACCATTTTTAATACAGTTTTTGACTCTAGAAGAAAAATAGCATGAATAAGTTTTAAATTGCATTGCAATCATTTATAAAAGAAAAGAAAACACACAGATTTTTTAACAAAACCTAAGCGTTTATATTCAAACATATAAAATCGGTATTACCTTTCAATTAGTTGTTGTTTTGATCCACTTTGTTTGTAGCCTATACATTCTAGCCATCTTCGTAGCTCCGCAACTGAATGGTTCTCAACTAAAAAGTTGTCCTTCAATAAGGCTCCTGGGACATCTTCCGGTAATAATAATTGCACGGAAGCAGACATTGTAATAAAACGAAAATAATTAACCACAAAATATCCTTAATACACACAAAAAATCCTTAATACACACAAAAATTACTCACACTGATTATACACGTACGCACACAGGAGAAATGAATGCACGTTATACAAAAAAAAGGAAATCGTTCAAGTTCAAATGCCAAAAATAAATAAGACATGTGACATAGAATTGACAGATTTCGTCCATGCGGCAAACATAAAAGTTCGAATCCCCTAGGTTATTTATTTTTTTTCAATACAACATTAATAGCTCCGTTCAGATATTCGGTACCATCTAGAAAGTTTTAAAATTAAAAAATATCTTCGCTTCGAGTTTGAATCGTACCCAAAAAGGCCTAGAAAATGTCAGACATTTTAGACCTGAAAATTTTGTAGTGGCAAAACTGATTGAATTACTGGAATCATCCATTGGCCGCCATATGCAAGCTCCTTTCTGGACTCAAGGTCATTTTGCATATACTCCTTCCTGTTTCTTTTTGTTCTAAGGTATATTTAGTTTTGTATTATTTGTCGAGGGTGTGCTGTGGTCATTTTGTTTGTGGTTTTTGTGTTATTCTTTCTTGTTGTTATTTTGAAATATAAAAAAAATGTTCTTTTAAGAACAAAAACAGTGCAATAAGTGAAAAAATGCCAAACTAACTAAATAGTCGCTGAAAAGAAATGGTAGCTTCTTTGATAAATTTTTTTGAAAGAGAACGAGCCAATGGTGGCCCTTTCATACTTGTTGCTGCTGTTCGAGAGGTTAGTAAAAAGTTTTAAACAGTACATTAGACAAAATATTATTTTAGTTAAATAAAAATACAAATGTTTTCACGATATCCACAGTATATTGTGGATATCGTAAAAACATTTGTGTGTTTATTTAACTTAGTTATGGATATCCATCAAGTAACAGCCAATTCAATGAAAAACATTTTATTTTAGCGTGTGGCAGCTGCATTCAACCTCAGTATGGCTACAGTTTCCAGTATTTCAAAAACTGTGAAAGACCATGGAATATTAAAGTCGCCTCCAAAGAAACGTCGGTATGAAAAAAGAGTAACTAATACCGATGTATTAAATACAAGTGGAATTCGAAATGCAATCTACAATATATATTAAAAAATTAAGCTTTTTTTTCTCTGAACACAGCTATTTAAATTATTTTCAATAGTAAGACCAGAAAACATAATATTATTTTTTTGTTTTCAGGAGAGGATGTAACTTTAAATTCTTTACTTGCTGAATTAAAAGTAAGGCACTAATTTGAAGGTTCTCGAAGGTCTTTATCAAATTTATTGAAATTGGTTTCAAATAGAAAAAAGATGAACCAAGACGGGGGCTCATGGAGCTTCTTGATATTGCTGTAAAATGGGTTAGATTTTTAAGGAACTACATTAAAGAAAAAGAAGCAGGTCTATATAAATTTGTTTTTATTGATGAAACATGGGTATTTCAAAATGGTAACATAAACCATTCATGGCAAAATAATGATAAAAGGAGTATCAAAACGACTAAAGTTGATGATAAAAGGTAAACTCTCCGGTTATTTTAGTATAATTAATAGTATATGTCTCTGTACCTATTTACATAGTAATTTTAAATGTTTCTGTTCAACAATAAGTTTTCTTTTTCGTAGATATATCATACTCTTTGCTGGGAATGAAAATGGGTTTATTGACGGTGCGAAAGCAATATTTTCCTCAAAAACCAAATAAAGCGATTACCATGGTGAAATGAATCGGGATAATTCTTTAAAGTGGTTTGAGAACCAGCTGTTAATTAATCTCACAGAACCCAGCATAATTGTTATGGACAATGCTCCATATCACAGTGTTTTACTCCATAAAACAACTAATACAAAATGGAACAAACCACAAATTAAAGAATGGTTGACTAGTCAAAACCTTGATTTTACAGAAAATGTGCTAAAAGTTGAACTTCTGAACATTGTTAATAGGTCAGATATGAAAGTAATACTTTGAATTTTAAGCTTAACTTTGGAAATTTCCTTGGGATAATCATTTAATTTTAAGAAATAAACCACCAGTTATATATATGGCTGACCATTTAGCCGAACAATATGGACACAAAGTGCTACGTTTACCCCCATATCATTGTATTTTCAATCCTATAGAACTGATATGGGGTACATCAAAACAATATTATAACAGACACAATGGCAGAGACGGAACCACTGAAACAAACTGGTTAAATATGTGGTCTGAAGCTCTTGAATCGATTACACCAGAAATTTGGAAAAAAACTATCCATCATACTGAAGAGGAAATTTTTAAATTGTTTGATACAGAGAGATTGTTGGATACACTAGAGATTGCACCTATAATTATAAATCCCAATGAAGAAACTAAAACTATTAGTGAATAAAATAGCGAATAAAAGCAAATATTATTATACTCTTTATTTTATTAAACTCATATACCCAAAAGGAAAAAAAATATAAAAATTATGTTGGTACTTTGTTTGATGTCACTTCAAATAAGTTGTTTTGGATAGTTTTATTGGAATCAATCTTTAAATCTTGTAAACTTATAAAAGTCCGGCAACACTGTCTATACGTGTCGACGTAAAATTATGATGACGTGTATAAAATTTTGTTTTGCACCGACTATACGTGAAATCTCAGCATTGTTGATTCCATGTAATTTGGTTTCTTTTTAGTACCTCAAATAAATCAATTTTAATTCATTTACTATTATTTTAATTTTATTTTATTTTTCAAATAAAGATTTATTAAAAAAATATATTTCAATCTTAAAAAAATACTTAAACTATTTTGGTTTCTCCTTAGATTCAGCCCAAGCCGGCAAAGTTTCCATGTTCCAAATTAAAGGTGCGTAAAATGGATATATCGCCCAAAGTATCACTAAATTGATGAGTATTTGCACTGACCCGACCTTAGCCATATCGATGCCCCTCATTCGCGAAGGTACAGCAACCAACGCATTCGGTGGTGTCGATACTGGCAGCAAAAAGGAATAGCTGCTGGCCAAAACTACGCCCAATCCCAAATACATGGGATGTAGTCCGGCTACAACCGACAAATCCAATACGATCGGTGTTAATATGGTCACGCAGGTGACGTTGCTCGACAAGAATTGCGACAATATCGACGTAAAACCGCAAGTAACTATAAAAATGACGACTCTACTGTGTTCCAAGTAGTTGTCTAACCGTTCGGCTACTAGTTTGGTCATTCCGCTTGAGTTGGCGGCTTCGGCCATTGCAAAACCACCTCCAAGAATGAACAACAAGCTCCAGTGCATTTTACGTTCGATAATTTTCCACGAAACTATACTTGGAGAGCTCGCCGTGGGGCGCATAGTTTCGTCCTTGCTTTTAATGTAAATAAAGTTGGGATAAAACGGTACCAAAACGAATATAAATAAAATGAAAATGGCCACTACTGAATCGCCAACTTTAAGATCGGTGAACAATGTTGGCCAACCATCTACGAATCCCGGTTTCCTAAAAAACCACAAGGCTACGGATAAAACGAAACAAATTGCCACTACGATTTCGCTAAACTTTATCGGTCCCAAATTTCGTATTTGATCTCGTATTATTTCCCTTGAAACGGCTTCGGATTCTTCGCCTGTAGCGATTTCCTTTGCTGCTTTGGAATAAGGTCTAAATAAACCCAAATACCAACATTGCGCCCATAAAATGTGAGCGATATTCGACAAAATCATCAGAGGTACGGCTAGGATCATCCAAGTGGCAAAACCCACTCCGGGACTTTCCGGAAATCGCGTCTCGTACATTCCTTTATAAGCTAAATTTGCTCCGGATCCTATAAGTGAACCTGTGCCTCCTATTAGTGACGAAAAAGAAATCGTTATGTACAAACACATGGTTATATTTGTGGGTTTTAGATCATCTTCTGCTTCTTCTTCCAATTCCGGTTTTGGTGCAGAAGCAGCTGGAACCGATTCATCTTTCTTCCATATCGATATTAAACCTTGGTTTTCTAAGGCTTGTAGTGTACCTTCTACTACTGGTAACATTAAAGCTGTAGCTGCTGTGTTAGCTATCCAGATTGAAATAAACATGGTCACAAAAGATATCCCGATGTGAAGCCTTTTTATACTGCAACCCACTATGCTTATTATGTGTAAAGCTAACCTGATGTGAAGATTCGTTTGCTCCATAGCTATGGCTATAACTATACTGCCTAGTAACATCATGTTGGTGTCGTTCATGTAATTCGCGGCTACTCTGTCCGAGCTTAATACCCCTAAAAGTGGAAACAGTATCATCGGTATTAGTGAGGTAACGGGTGGGGGGATGCATTCGGTTATCCAATATCCGCACATTATCACCACTACGTAGATACATCTGAACGGGGGTGAGTTATGGACAAGGAATATCGGAAGTAATACTATGGGCCATATTATAGTTACCAAAGATTTCCAATAAATTTTACAGAATTCAAAAAAAAGTAACATTACTTTTAAATGTTTGTTTAAAAATATTAATCGAAAGTGTCATTTTATATTATTAATTGTGACGTTGACATTTAACGCAAACAAACCAAATCTGTCAAAAGTTAAATTTTAACTTGCTGCCTGTGTTGAAATATTAAGGAAGTCTACAGTCATGTGCATTTCTCCTATTATTCCCACAGGAGGACCAAACGTGCATCTCAGATGGCCTTCTCCTTAGTTAAAAAACATGGCCGGATAGCCCTGGTAACTCAGGCCAGTAAATTTATGGAAGAAGAGACAAATTGGTACGACTTCTTTTACATTTACAAGGTTGCCAAAATCGAAGATGTTACCTAATATGAATATGAAGGATCAGCGGTTTCACCAAATACGGAACTACAAATAGAAATGAAAGCAAATATACTCCCGCCAAAACTTATTAATATTTTTAACACAACCATAGGATGGCGCTGATCGTTGCGTCTACTCATTTTAATTGTTCTATTTTTCGGAAGAGGTCTATCTACTAATACTATTAACGACAATACTTTTTAATTTAACAGATCTGTATCAATCTGTATTTGGTGAGAAACAGTTTTAAAAAAATTAAGAAAAGAGACAGTAGTTCTGAGAATCAGGAAAAGAGCAGGAGTTTTGTATTCAGTTTTTTTAGTTTTGTTGGTGTATATCATCTTTGGTTTTGTGCTTCCAAATAATTCTGTCCCTAAAATGGATTCAAACTATCAACCCCCCTTATCTAAAAGGAAATGTTGTGTACCTACATGTACAAATCGTGAAGGCAAAATGCATCGTTTTCCAAAAAATGAACCAAGTGTGTTTAGTGAGTGGATTTTAAAGATACAGTCTTTAAATTATAAAGACTTGTCAGTTGAAGACATTTATAAAAAATATGTATTCTGTGAGGAACATTTTTCTAGTAACTGTAAAGTTTTAGGTACCAAAAGAGGTCTTATAAGAACAGCATTTCCAACTTTAAATTTACCTGGTAAGTGAATAAATCAAATTGTAATTTATAAAGAAAGAAAACTTGTACTAGCAGATCATGCAAACGTTTTTATGATGAAAGGACTGTATAAACAGTGGAAGCAACCATTAGCTTTTACATTTAGTGAAGGACCTCATAAATCCATGGCATTTAAAAATTTGCTGAAGGTTCTAATCTGCAAATGTCAAAGTATAGGTTTGAAGGTAGTATCGACAGTTTGTGACCAAAGTGAAAATAATGTCGGAGCTATGACTGATAATGAGTGAAACGAAGGAGGAATACTTAAAAAGAAAAGAAGAAAATAGAAATTTTGGTTTTGTTATCAATAACCAAGAAATTATTCCCATATTTGATGTCCCTCATATTTTCAAGTGTTTGAGAAATAATCTTTTGAAACATGACTTGTATTTTAAGCAAAATAAATAAATAAATGATCATTTTTTGATTGTAAACATATATATTTACTTTAGTTTCGTTGAAATGTAGCTGTCTATTTTATCGCAAAGTCCTTATTATTGACAGATAGGTGGCACTTGATATAAATTTAAGGAATCTGTATTATCGACAATACTTTTTAACACAACCGCTGCTACTCGATGTCGCATACAGATCTAGACAGTAACTAGGTTCTTGCCATTCTATTCGTTGTTCCGTATTCGGTGAGCGGTTTTTAGTGCTTCATTTCGGGTCTGCTTTCTTAAAAAAAAAATAGGAAAAGTCTAATAGAGAATTACAGACTAACTCTGTAACTATAAATCAAGCCGTTACTTTAGAAACTACTGAGAAATATGCACGTACGTATGTCACTTTCCGAGAATTTAGCAGTCGCTTTTTAACGACTCAAAAATATTCCTACTACATCGTTATCCCAGTCCTCTAAACGTTGTTTTTTGGATAGAAACCATCACCCCAGAGACTTAACTGACCAGCAAGCAAAGTTACGTGCAGAAAGTGCTCAATACAATGACATTTTACTAGCGTTTGTAGGTCTAAGTACATAATTCTGTGCCATCCTTGAAGTCTTGCAAGCACATCTACGTGACTAAAATATTAGTATTTTGAAATTGAATTCCTACAATTCTGGTTAAAGAGATAACAGCAGTATAAAAAGAAAAAAACGACAAAAACAATTTGCTATAAACAGAGTTAACTGATAGCATGAAACGTATATTTAAAATATTATTTTTGTACGCAATTTTGTAAAATTTAAAAAATATCAACTTCAATTGTTGAGCAGTGTAGTTTAATCAATTTAAATGTTGTCATATAAGCTTTGAAGTGACCGAACGAAATTTAGTAGACGCTCTAGATATATCATTAAATAGTGTAAACAATATATTGGCTGGAATATTGGGTTGCAGAAAGCTTTGTGCTCAATGAGTGCCGCATTTTTATATAAGTGTATAATAAACTGCAATAGTTATACGTTTATTTTTTTATTTGACTACAGTTTTATTTTATCTTTTTTAGTTCATTTTTACTTACATCAACATGAAGTCCAGGTAAAGGAAATACCCTAGTGGGTGGTTCTTCTTTCGGTACGTATCTATAGAACTCTCCGTTGTCTCGGTACCACTTCATCGAATAAAGCGGCGATCCTTCTAAATCGTATTCACAACCCAGAGTAACAGAATGGCCCACTCTTACTGCTCGTGGTACGTTCAACTTCATCCCTTTCAAACTCTTGCTACTGTTTATTTCTGAAACAAAAAACATCAGGATTAATACGAAAAGTTACATTTTACGTACTCATTTTCGGATGAAAAATCGACTATTTTTGAGGACAAGCAAACACTTGGATCATTTTCATAGATCTGTGACAGCGACAAATGAAATATTTACGAAATATGCTTAATTTCAATGTCAATAATTGCACAAACCGTACTTTCAATACTACATTCGAGATCGATTTAATTTTGTAGTGTATATTTTAAATAGGGAGTTACATTTTTTATACATTTTTTTAAATTATGATCGAGCCTCTAGTTGGGAGAGTAGGGAGTAGCCAATGTCAGCAAACAGGTGTGTTCTTGCTTTTATAAAAGTATGTAAAGGACGACGAAAAAATGTAAGATACACCTCGGCGAAAAACTGTCTATTGCCTCGCCTGAATGCACTTTGCATGTTTGACTATAATAGACAGTGTTTAGTTTTAATATATATAAATAATTAATAATTAATTAATAGCTGTAATTTAATAGTTTTTAAATTTATTGGCAACTTTGCGTTTTCATTTGGTTTTTATGGAAACAGTACCTAGAATAACATTAAGGCTACAAACTCTCTAATCAAACGACCGAAGTAAGAAAACTAGCCCAATAATTGGAGGAATAAATAATTCTATTAACCCACCCATCAAAATCTTTCCTGTTAATTAAATCAAATTGCATCAATCATATTTTTATTGTTGAACTCGACGAAAAAAATCGTCTGGATTGCCACACGTAAACGACCAAACTTTTGTTTTCGTTTTATGTATTTTGATGTAAGTCAGAGTTTTGCTGACCTTCCGCCTACTTAGAATTTCATCTTCATCAAGCGAAACGGCTGAAAAACAAAATAAAAAAAAGAACATAAAAAACTAATTTTGCAAATGGACGACGGCGTGCAATTTTCTTGATTGCAATTTTTGTTTCGAAATTTAAATAGCGAAACAATACAGTGACATTGTTTAGCATAATTGACAAGCAACTAAAATTATAATAGTCCTTTAAATTAACTACTACTAAGTTGGAGAAAGTCAAACAATACTCGTTCAAGAATTTAACTATTTTAAATAAATGGTGGAGGAGATACTCGCATCCGCCATTTTTGTAATATTATGTTCAGTAGTAAATTTGGTTCTTAATATACCCATTAGCAAAGCGTGGTAGTGCTAACGCACATGCCTCTATCCTTTCCCCCTTGCCCTAATTTGTTATAAATCTTAATTAAATAATTTAAATAATATTAATTTTGATTTCAAGTAGTATCAAATGTTCCAAATATTAAATGTCGAGTGCGTCGTAAATGTAATATCCCAAATGTTTAAATGTAATGTAAAATGTTGTCCTAAATTTCAAATGACCCAAATATAAAAAGTTCCAAATAAAAATGACCCAACTTCGGCACGCAGTGGTTTTATATTCTAGATGTCAATGCCTATAATGTCCTATATTAAAAATATCCCAAATGTTGTGCTGCGAACCTTGCTTCGCTCGGCATGCAGTGTTTTTATATTCTAGATGTCAAATGTCCCAACATCTAACATTTGTAGAAAAAAACGACTTTTAACTGTTGAAATTTTTGTAAAATTTTATTTAGTAGTCAATTTGGAGAACTTACAAGATTTATTTGTTCATTAATAGTGGAAATTCTTCACTATTAAACTGTTTACTTTCTGTTTAATTTTGACCAGACTTTTATAGAAAACAAATCTATGTTACATATTACCATAAAAAGAACCAAATTGAATAATAAATAAAATTTAACAAAATTTTAACTGTCAAATGTTATTTTCTATAAATCTTTAATGTTATCCATCAAATGTCAAGTCTGGAATATTTGGCATTTGGGACATTTGACATCTGCAATATACAACCACTGCGTGTCGAGAGAAGCGAGGTTTCAGTACAACATTTGGGACATTTTTAATTTAAGATATTAGGCATTTGGGACATTGGACAACTAGAATATAAAACATTTTTCATTTTAAACATGGATAAAACGTAATAATTGTAACATAAACATATCAAGTTATTGTAAAGATCAGCATGATATAATTTTTTTTCATACTGTACGGTAAAGTGCCATTTCCCGGAATCTTCTCAGTCCGGGAAATGGCACTTTACGGTACACTTGTACTTTACAGTAGGTACTCATCAATTCTCCCAATGTTGTTTGAAATAATAAGTGAATCAACATAAAATAAGCTTTTATTCTAGTTTTTGAAGATTGACATTAGTTGTACAACTGCTGTTGCAAGCAATATGTATTAATGGAGTTGTTGATGGATTTACAGTGTTGTCTGTAATCGCGGAAAACGTGTGGCTGTGATGTAGCACTTTAACAAAAGTTTTGCCCCTTTGGATCATCCTTGCAATCTTGTTTTTGCCTTCAATCGATTATTCTATATACTTTTCTGCAACTGAAGAACTCTTCCATCCACCGTGCTGTTTTAGAACTTTAAGGTCAGCTCCAGCATTGGCCAACAACGTTGAGGGTGTCCTCCTGAAGCAATGACATGTATAATTTTCTGGTTGGTCTAGTTTTAAGAAATCAGCTATTTTCATAGGTGCTCCGTCAACAGTATGTATACCAGCTTTTTGAGACAGACATTTTCTTTGTCTATAACCCACCAAAAGAGCTTTCAGGGAGGCTTGTTGCCGTAAATTCATATATTTTTTAAACACATCCAAATAGTGAACCTCATCACTTTTAATCACAGTGAAAGCCCGTCGAATATGCGTTTTTGTCTGGTTAATATTAACTACTAGCTGAGTACCCGTATCCTCCACATCACTAACTTCTAAATTACAGATCTCTTCCCTTCGACAACCTCCAGCAACTCCAAGTAATGCTATTACTTTGAGTAATAGATATTCTTTATCTGGAGCGTCCCTCATGAAGCTTTCAATTTGTTCCTTTGTCAGCACCTACGACTGGTTTGGCTGGTGGACTACATTTTGTTTTTTCAAAAAAGCTATCAACTTTGGGAAACTTAATATGTTGACATTCTCATTAAGCATGATTATTGATTTTACCATCGAGTAATTGAACCATAATGAAGAAGGGTTAAATGTTTTTGACTGAAAATTTAAACTGTTGAAAAGAATATTCTTTAAAAAAACTGTTCTTACCACATCCAAAAAGTAATCCTACATCACATTTTCATCACCACTACTTTTCAAATTGTGTTGTTCACGCCAGTTGCAAAACAGCGCATATTCTTTTTTATATCTTTTCGCAGACTTAACTGGAATGATTTGCCCTATCGCTTCCGCAGTTTTCTCAGCAATTTCATCTAATTTCAGATCCATTTTCTCCGCAGATATTTCGTGTGTGCAGAAAAATTCAATATGTCTGCCTTTATTTACATTGTTACTTGGTAACCGCTGTTCATTTTTTATTTATAAAGCAAATCAACCATGTTAAGAATAAATCAAGTAACATAATTTTTTCATGTCTGCCTTTATTTACATTGTTACTTGGTAACCGCTGTTCATTTTTTATTTATAAAGCAAATCAACCATGTTAAGAATAAATCAAGTAACATAATTTTTTCACAGCAGTCTACATGACTTCCTAATAAAATGATCAAATATGTCATTTCAGTTTCATATTTTATTGCGTTTAAAACCAAAGGCAGTATTAAAAAAATATAATACGATACACGTCTGTGAAGTGATTATTACGGTACTCGATTAGATATTCTTGACTCGGCTCCTTCGTCGCCTCGTCCATAAACATCAAGCTCGTACCGTAATAATTCACTTCCCGGACTTGTAACGTAAATAACTATTTCCTTGTTTTTCTAAATCATTACACAGTTATACTGTTCTTAGAGGGAAGTGCATCCAGGATAATCCCTTAGGGCTATTAACATCTAGGCTTTAATATTGTTATGTCTTATTACTTCCATACTTGGTCTAGCCTTAACTACTTAATCAACATCAGGTACCTAGCGCTACAAACAAACTTCAATATGTCGATTTGACGATGCTACAATTCTAGCGAAACTGCTGTCATTATAATTTAAAAGCGATTTTTTTAATAAAACATGAACTAAGACTAAAATATATTTATAGTCCCAATTACATTTTATGTGACTTGTAACGAATTGACCGCAGGTAATTGCACTTAAAAGGCAACAGATTTCTGTTATTGCATTCCTTATTTGGTACAATTCGATCAATAATACCGATTTATCCGCCGGTAATGCTCCTCGTTTTGTCGTTTAAACGGTTATATGCTCGATTAGAGAATTATTGATAATTAATTATTAAGTATCAAACACTTGGACGCCACATTAGAGCCACTACGATGCCATTATGCCAAAATAATCGTTTGTCGTTGAGCGAACCCATTCAAACTCTTGAACTTTAATTATGTCATTGTCGTCGATGGATCAATGTCACCAGTTATAACCAGAATTTCGAGGAAGATGTTCCATAGTTTATAAAGAATATTAATTAAATCATTGAAAACCATGTTATGAGCTTATTGAATTTAAATTTTATTTTTTTAAGCAATAAATTTCGTTAAATTTATTGTACTAATCTTTATTCTGTGAAAGAACAATAATCAAGATATAAAGGGACTTAATAGCACTGATGTTAGTAAAATCACAAGTGGTTCTCTTTAGAAAGCCTAACATCTTCATAAATTTCTGAACAACAGTAGTAATATGATACTTATACGTGAGTGAGGAGTCCAATGTAACACCAAGGTCTTTAATTTGCGAAACACAATTTAAACTGACATTATTAATGCTGTAATCAAAAGCTGTTGGGTGATGTATTCCATTAAAAAGGCATAATATGACACTTTGATGCATTAAGATTCATACCACTTCTTGCACACCAATCTGATAGGCTATCCAAATCAGATTGCAAAATCAAGGCATCATCATCACTATTAATAATTTTAGAACATTTGAGGTCCTCAGCAAATAAAAGAGCTTTGCTACCCTGAAAGCAATACATTATGTCATTAATAAACAAGTTAAATAATAAAGGTCCCAGATGAGACCCTTGGGGAACTCCAGAAGTCACTGGAAAAGTATGAGAATAGTAATGATTAACCCTCACCACTTGCAATCTATCCGATAGATAACTACCTTACTATTTTAAAACAGGACCATCCACACCATAGAAACAAAGTCAACATATGTGAGTAAACCCAATTCAGCAGACCTTTTAGATGTGAAACCAAATTGTTGGGATGTTATAATACTCTAGCAATCAGGAGAGATAGTCAGTAATAATACTTTCAAATATTTTGGGAATTATGCTGAGAATAGTTATAGGACGATAATTTGTGATGTCAGATTTTCTACCTGATTTCTAAACTGGAGTGACATATGATGTTTTCCAGTAACCCGGAAACTCACCAGTAAATATATGAAAGAGCGGACGGGATCAAATAAAGCTAAATTTCTTAAGAAAAATGGGAGGTAATCCATCAGGACCAGGACCTTTTTTAACATCAAGTTTTGACATTTTTGTATAAATGTTACAGATATCAATATGGTAACTAAATACATTTACTTTTGAGGGAATCTGAATATTTTGTAGATTTAAAGGTTGATTTGAATAAACTGATGAGAAATGTTTGGTAAATAGATTTGCAATATCATTCTCGTTACAAGCAGTACAATCTTTGAGAGTCATTTCATCAGGTATAGCGTTATTATTTGTAACAGAATTTTCAGTACAAATTATGTAATTTCTGTAGCACTCACACGATGGATGTTTACACTGAGCTCTCAATTTACTAAATTCTACATAGTTTTCTGGAGATCTCGTAATCTTATAAATTTTATGAGCCAATTTCTTCTCGGTTAACAGTCTCATTAGCTCTGGAGAATACCAACATGGAAACTTCATCTTGCAAACCTTTTTTTGTGGAACAAAGTAATTAATTGTATAATACAGTATATCGTGAAATGAATACTGTATCCTGTAATACCTTGTCCCAGTCAACTGATTCCAGGGATAAACGTATTTCTATTCCTGAACATAAAACTGCTCTTTTTACTCGTTCGTATGCATATAATATTGCCCACATTTATAATTTTTTGCATTTTTTGCCATTAAATCCTTGCCAGTTAGAAATTTTAAAAAAAGATTGAATTTTTGAAGATAATTTGGCTATTTAACATAACAATTTGTGCAGGATTTTTTGGTATGGATTTGGAATTGTAGGTATAGTTTTAATGTGTTTCAATTTCTTTATAAGAAAATTGATTGTACTAACCCTTACTTTTTGGAAGTCCATCTTATTAAGAATAATGAAAAACCTTTCGTTTTACCAAAACTTCCAATATTTATTTAAAAAATTGCTTTCTTATCTTTAATGACAGCCGTTTCGCTAGACTAAAAACAAAATTACCTAAATTAAAAAAATCTGGTGTTTACAAAATTAATTGTCCAAAGTGTAATGCTTTATATATAGGTCAAACACAAAGAAATTTTGAAGTAAGATTTAACGAACATTTAAGAGCATATAGATTAAAACCACCAGATAAGTCAAATTATACAAAACACCTACTTGAACATCCAACCTCACTCTTACACATCAATGACATCCAAATACTACACACTTGTAATAAAAAACAAAATTTAGATTTCCTTGAAGAACTTGAAATAAAAAGACATCTAGCAGATCCACAATTTAAAGTTGTTAATGAACAAATAAATCTTGGAAGTTCTCTACTATTAAACTGTTTGCTTTGATTGAGTCTTCATTTTATACATAGATAAGACGTAAATTGTAACACAAATATATTAAGTTATTGTAAAGATCAGCATGATATAGTTTTTTCCTGGTTTTTCTATATCATTGCTCAGTTATATTGAACTTAAAGGGAAGTACATCCAGGATAATCCCTTAGTGCTCATAACATCTAGGCTTTAATATTGTTATGTCTTATTACTTCCATACTTGGTCTAGCCTTATAACTACCTAATAAACATCAGGTACCTAGCTACAAACAAACAAAATGTAACTTCAATATGTTAATCTGACGATGCTAAGTCTAGCGAAACGGCTGTCATTAAAGTTAAGAAAGCAATTTTTTAAATAAATATTGGAAGTTTTGGTAAAACGAAAGGTTTTTCATTATTCTTAATTCTTTATAAGAGTTTTTTATTCTATAAAGAACCCTACTCGTTTATTTGGATCTCCTTATAAAAGAGAGCGAACTTTGCCTTTTGATTTGCAGTTATTTTGGGTATTTTTTTTCATGTAAGTATTAACTTATTTTTATAAATATATAATTTTTTTCCTCATAGATACATTGTTCAACTGTATTCAATAAAAACGATATTATTATTAATATTATTATATGTCTGTTCTTAGACCTTTTACTTTGAAAGTTTCGGACCAATTTTTTTTTATTTTCTTTAACCAAGACTATGGCGATAACACCTTTTCATCAACGTCTCCATTAAACGGTTTAATGACCCAATTATCCTATTGTCCCAATGTTATCTCGTCCCATCTTTTTACGGTAGATGACGGCAAGCTAAAATTTGCGCGTATGGTCGGCCGACTGTAAAAACCGTTATGAAACGCTGATACAAACAGATTAACGAGGAGCCGTTCTTGGGGAAGACGTCATTATTGCGCCAGGAAGGAAAATTAACTTTGTAAAAGAAAAATTTTATGGAGAGATCGATTAGGGAGATTATTAGTGGAGTTGCTTGTTATGCAAGTGTGATTACTTTTAAGGGGGAAGGATTAAATATTCTCGACGAGTTGTTTGGGAAGGAAACCGTTGCTGCTATTGGTGAAAAGTGAAAATTACTTAAATGTATTGTATTAACACTTATTTTGTGGACAGTGTGATAGTCTTAATATCGTTTATTATGATTGGATTTTGTTTATTTTGTTATTACATATAACATAAATATTTTATTTGCCCTACCATTGAATTTTGTATGCTAACTCATTGCTAAGAGAGACATGAGATCTCATCTACAGGTAGTTGATTAATTAATTGTAACAGTATCTGCTAACATTTTAAGCACCTGGTATCCTAAATATTTAGGTACCTAATTAAATTAGTACCGCGAGCTCCATCTTTCCTAAAGAATTCTTAATAATAAAATAATGAATACGGTCTCTATAATTATTATAATGGGAAGTTCAAAGTAGCCACGCTACGAGGTGTGTTAATGAGTTGCCATTATCGGGTTCAAGGGTTTCTTCTATTGGTTTGCAGGTATGTTTTTTCCCAATTTTATAATTCCTTTTTGTTAAAATATTTATAAAACATCGAAAATTTTATTATATTTTATTATATCAGATGAGAATTTCAACATATTTCTTTATTATTCGAAGAATCATTTTATAATATTTTTTTATAAAATGGCTAGTGAAAGTACATTTCTGGAATTTTGATTAATATGTAAGATTGTTACAAAGTAAATTTAATGTAAGAATGTATCTTTTGTAATCTATTCTAATACGATATCATCTCACTTGTAGCTTTCGGACTATGCTGATTTGTACTTTTTGTGCCAGAAAAAGTAAATGTAACACGTGTTTGACACTGGTAATTTTCAGAAAGTTAAAATATGATACAGTAAACTTGAACAGCTCGTAAACTTGTACAATATTTAAACCTGAACATCTTTAACTTGATTATCTCTAAGAATTGATCATCCCTCAACTCTAGTTCATCCATAGACATTTTGAACCACCTAGACAGTGCCGTAGCAACCCTAAGGTACGGCGAAGGATCGTCAACTGATATTAAAAGATAAGTTTTATTGTTATATATCAAGTTTACTGTTCACGTATTTTTCTTTTTTATCTAAATTTATAT
Organism: Ophraella communa; assembly: GCA_035357415.1. Lineage (NCBI taxonomy): Eukaryota > Metazoa > Arthropoda > Insecta > Coleoptera > Chrysomelidae > Ophraella > Ophraella communa. The sequence continues at coordinate 14,908,734 of CM068992.1, forward strand.
TTATCTATATCGTTACAACTGTATTAGAATAAGTCTTTTGAAAGAACTTCATTTTTATTAGCACCAAGGAAATCTATTTTTTTTTATCTGTTGGTACATTTTCATTTTTTTACTTCATCGACAGTTTTTTCTGACATCTTTCTGTCATCTTTTGATACTTATTTAAATAAGTCAACTTAAAACAACTTTCCTCAGTAGTATCATAAAAAATAAAAAGATTTCAGTGGCGCCCTCATTATTTCTTAGACAAACAAATATTATACTATAGTCAGAGCTAATGAACTTACTCACCCCTAGCCAAGGTATTTAACTCACAATTTTTACTGTGATAAACATTTATAAATTTTGTTAATTATTGAAATATCTTTTACAACTAATTAAAGACGAAATTAAGATTAATAGTTGTTTGTGAAATAATGAATTTATTCCATACATTTGCATCATACTGTATAATCATCTGGTTTTGTTCACTCTCTGATATAATAGGTATATTATTTGTGTTTTAAACAAATGTCCACTAAAAAACTCTCTCACCCTATACATAACGTTTATTAAAATATTTATAAGTAGATATTTCATAGTTTTACAACTAAATGACTCCCAAATACAGGAAGTTTTATTTTCTGAAATAATTCACTCAAATTGAAACTTCGAGCCTTTAAAAAATTGAAAATCGACAAAAAGTTTTCAATTTATCAGCAGGGAAATACAAAAATATACATGAATCGTCTGCTGGGCCGGTGTGATTACAATAAAAACGTTCCTCGTCGGTAAATTATTAAGTTTTCCATTTCTTCTTTTTGCGGTTATATTTCTCTTTTGGCCATAATCTTGTTAGACGGCCGCCCTCGTTTACTTATTAAAGATATTCGTCAGGAGGCGTATGTGAAATGACTAATGATGACTGTTTCCTCGTGGCATTTTCGAGACGAATTGAATTTTCAATGAAACGCGTGTGCGGAATCACATTTTTTTTATCCACCAGAATTTTAAAATATAATTACGTACAAATGAAAGGAAATTACTTAAACGAATTGAAATCATTTTTTTTTCTTTTTAAATATTGCTTCTAGCCCGTTGAAAATATTCAAAACACGTTAATAGGAATATTTTTCTTTTAAAATTATATGATTATGCCATCACTTCTCAAATTAATTTCAAGATTTGTATACAAAGGCATAGCTTAGTAACCATAAATTAGTTATTTAAAATTCATGTAAAAAATGCCCATTATTTTCTTATAATACTTATACCTAAAATTCAAAATATACAAATTAGGTTAGGTTAGGTTAGGTTAGGTTAGGTTAGGTTAGGTTAGGTTAGGTTAGGTTAGGTTAGGTTAGGTTAGGTTAGGTTAGGTTAGGTTAGGTTAGGTTAGGTTAGGTTAGGTTAGGTTAGGTTAGGTTAGGTTAGGTTAGGTTAGGTTAGGTTAGGTTAGGTTAGGTTAGGTTAGGTTAGGTTAGGTTAGGTTAGGTTAGTTGCGTGGGTGAACTGTTCGCATAGGAGGACGGGATATTATTTTACCCAATTTTTAACAGCTCATGGGTCTTATGGCTTTTTCACACACAAAATAGGTAAAAAGGACAATAATAAATGTATGGTGTGTGACGTCGAGGACAGTCCAGAACACACGGTCTGGCACTGTCAAAGGTGGGAGGGTATAAGGAATTGTATTAGAACCCCATTAGTGAGACCGGTGGATCTAATCGGGGAAATGATTCGGGATAAGAAAGTATGGGATGTTTACTATGGTTTTATAGTCCAGATCATGGAAAGGAAGGAGTACAGGGAGTTATTGGGGTAAGTAACGGAAGTGCGGCCTGATGGTGTTAAGCAAGAGCTTGGTTCCAGGCTGCTCTTTCTTTGGATAGGAGGGCGTAGAGGTTGAATGTTTTTAGTGGGTCGGTTACTTCCAACCCCACATATCCTGTAAGCTGAAAACAGATTTTTAAACCACCTCACAAAAAAAGGTTAGGTTAGGTTAGGTTATAAAATTTTCCTGTACTGTCCGAGAAAGTTCGTTGCCCAGCAACAAACGAATTTATTAGAATAGCGTATCCTGTATCTGTAATTCTGGAAGGGTGGGTCGCCACACAGCACTTAGGCCACATCTGGCCCATTGTGCGTCCTTCTGAGATTGAGCCTAACCTATTGGCTCGTCAACCATCCTACCTGTTTAAAGTAGGTGATAACGTCGCCAGTAGGCAGCTCCCTCAAGTTGGCATGTGTTAGCCAGTTCTCGCCGAATACAGAAAGTCTTGTTAGAGAGAGTGCCGGACAGTCACAAAGGACGTGCTCAACTGTCTCATCCTCTTGTTCACATCCTCTACATAGTGGGCTGTCCGATAAACCCAACCTGTTCAGATGTTTTCGTAGGTGACAATGGCCAGTAAGTATACCTGTGACCAACCGCAGGTCCTTTCTGGTCATGGCCACGTATTTCTTGGCTGCTTTGCTATTCGGATATTTCAGAAGTTCCTTGGATGAATGTATGAATGTATGAATGAGTTAGGGGTGATGATTACACTGCGACCCATAGGATCTATTGGGTCCCCCCTTACTTGCCATGTTCTGATGTTTTCTCAGATTTATAGCAGCTCTTCGAGTCCTATTTTCCTGAGGAAGTTTAGGACATCGTCGGGCTTCAAATCAGGTAGATCCCCTTCCTCTATTTCATGTGCTCCTAGGTATCTAGCCCTAGAATTTTGCAAGGCAGGACATTCTGAGAGTATATGTATTGAGGTTTCATCCTCTTCCTCACAGAATCTGCACTTTGCTTCATCTGCTAACCCTAGTTTCTTCATGTGGCTTCTTAACCGGCAATGCCCGGTTAATATTCCCGTTAAAATACGGAGCCTTTTTTTACTGAGGTTGAGGCAGCTAAGAGATCTCTTCTGGTCATAGTTCCCCAGTAGTATCTTAGATTGCCTCAGTTCTTCCAGCTGATTCCAGTACTCGGATTTTTCTTTCTCCATTTCCTCCCTTAGTTTTCCTAAGATTACTCTACTGCTGATCCCACAAGATGTTTCTGGTCCCAAATGTGGGGTTTCAGCTCCTTTTTTTGCCAGCTTATCTGCTGTTTCATTCCCCTCTATTCCTATGTGTCCCGGGACCCATAGGAGGGTGACAGTGTTCTTCTGGCCTAGTTCATTTAGTTTGCCTAGGCATTCCCAAACCATCTTCGAACTGATTATATTTGAACTCAGCGCTTTGATGGCTACTTGACTATCCGACATGATCACAATCTCTTGTCTGCGATAGTTTCTTCCAATATTGAATTCCACACATCTTTCGATGGCGCGGACTTCTGCTTGAAAGATGCTCGGGTATGTGCCCAAGCTTTCTGAGTATTTGGCTCTCGGTCCAAAAACTCCTATCCCAGTTCCTTCGTCTAGCTTGGAACCGTCCGTATACCACTTTATGGTATTCTGGTTTAAATTCTGTATGGTGTCTTCATCCCATTCAGATTTATTACTCAACTTTGTGATGAATTTTCTCACAAAGTTGAATTTCTTTGGCATATCATCTTGGGGCATTTCCCAAGTTTGATCAAAGTGAAGTGATCGATGTTTTTCCCTGATAATTCCTTCTTTGATCATTCTATATATTGTTTTCTTCCTTACACTTTCTAGCAGAATGTGCAGTGGGGTCAAGTTTAAAATCACCTCCATTGCAGCAGTGGGGCAAGTTCCCATTGCTCCAGTGATACATGAACAGGCTAGTCTCTGAATTTTCGAGAGGTTTTTCCTCGTCGTATTCAGATTAGCCCTTACGCCCCAAGCCACTGCCCCATATGTGATTAATTGTCTTACTATTGCTGTGTACATCCATTGCAGGATACGTGGGTTACATCCCCAGTTCTTCCCTGCAATGTTCCTACACACCATGAGGGCCTTGGTTGCTTTGTGTATTACTTCGTCTTCGTGTTTGTTCCAGAGTAACCTGCTATCTAGGATTAGCCCTAGATATTTTACCTCTGTTTTCCACTCAACGATGTTCTCCCCTATTTTTATGATTTTTAGATTAGGTTTCTTTTTCCTTGTAAAGGCTACTAGTGTGGTTTTGGTGGAGTTGATGCTGAGTCCCACCGAGTCACACCATTGTTCCGCAATGTTCAATCCTCTTTGAACAATATCACAGAGGACGTTTTCATACTTCCCTTTTGCCAGGATAACCATGTCGTCGGAATACCCTTGACATGGTATGCCTTCCCTAGTCAATTGACAGAGCAGACTGTCCACAGTGAGACTCTACATAAGCGGGGATGCAACTCCCCCCTGTGGACAGCCTCTGGTCACATTAATGGAGATAGTGTCTTGTCCTGCCTCCATTTCTGCGATTCTTGTAGATAGCAGTTGCGACATCCAACTGGAAGTCGTTCTATCTACTCCTTTCTCAATCAATGCTCTTTTGACTGCCTCATGTGGCGTATTGTCAAAGGCCCCTTCTATGTCTAGAAAGGCACATACCACGGTCTCTTTTTTGTTCAGTGCGTCTTGGATTTCGTCCGTCAACTGTGTTAAAGCGGTTTCCGTGGACTTTCCCGCTTGGTACGCATGTTGACGAGGGTGCAATGGCACCTGTTCCAAGATTTCTGTTCTAATGTAGTTGTCTACAGCTTTTTCCATCGTTTTTAGAACAAACGATGTGAGGCTGATCGGTCTAAGGGATTTGGGGTGCGTAGTGTCCCGTTTCCCTACTTTTGGGATGAAGGTGATTCCAAGTTCCTTGGATAGTATGCAACCTTTTTTTTCGTCCCATCTTCCCCTAAATTTGTCAAGGGAGCGTTCCTGATGCTTTCCGGCATCAGCTTGCCGCTGATGCCGTCAAGCTGACAAGACTACCGGGTCCCAAGAGCCTTTGGGAGGCAGCTTTTCTAGCCAACGAGTCAGCTATGCGGTTGCCTTTAGAAATTCCATGACCTTTTATCCAGCCTAGAGTAACCACATTGTTGTAGCAGGCTTCCGTAAGGGCCATGTGACATTCTAATACTAGACCTGATGTGATCCGTGGCCTATTCAGGGCTAATAGTACTTGTCTGCTGTCCGTAAGGATACGGATGTTTTTACCAGTGATTCCTCTTATGGTAATCTCTTTTGCGGCTATGGAGACGGCAGTTAGCTCTGTCTGAGCTATACTTGCATTACAACCCATTGCCCATTTTATATTTAGGTTTAGGGATCTGGAGTAAATTCCACTTCCTTAACCTTCTTTTGTCTTAGATCCATCGGTGAAGATACATATAGTACCTGTCGCCAAGGCATTTTGAGCGTTGTCATTAATGATGATCTTGTAGGGCCTGTGAAAGGCATATCTTGGTGAAATCGATAGAATAGCGTAATTTGGGGTCCGAAATTGTAATGGCGCTTTCCTAGATAGATCCAAACTTACCTTGTTCGGACGGAACTTTGATCGGGACTATTCCAACTAGTAAAGTTTATATCATATCGGGCGCCACCCTCAGGATTTAAGTGGTTGAGGGCCCACATGCGACAGGTAGCCTTTAGACAGTGGAGACAAAATGGGTAATTGTGTTCAGCCCAGAAATAAATAAAACACGGACGGTACTTAACAAAACAATATATTAACAAACCATTGCAGTATATAACAAAATATAATTTGTTAACAATCGGAAAAGCGGTCAGAATGCGATAAAATAAACCTAATACAATTTACATAAAAAAAAATAAAACATATTTTGAACAGTATGCCAAGTTAAAAAAAAAACAATTTCGGTTAAACAACGAGACATACGGTAATCATATAAAACAGTCAAATATACCAACAAGAAAAATAAATTAATATTACAGACATCCGGTATATATCGTGATGTACAATACAACTTTTAATATATCGTTATATTTAATAAATATCTCATTCGGATTTGTGTCGATTTAGGCTGATACAATATAAAAGCAATTAACTACTGGTACAAAAAAAAACATTTTCAGAAACAAAAGCTGATTATACTAGTTTGACTAGCAACAAAATAATAAGAGAAATCAATAATTTCTAATTTTAATCGTATCGTTACAAATGACTTATACAGGTACATAATTTCGGTAACTACAAAAATAATTTTTCAAAATAAGTCACGGTCAATACATTTTCGGTTTCTAGGATCTTGTACTTACTTTTTTATTACAATGCTAACTTGCCAGCAACACATATTCAGGAGTATGGAAAATAAATGAAAACAAACAAAACTATATATTTTACGGTAAATCACAACTAAGTGCAGGCTGTTAAGGCATGTAGTTAAACGGTTTCGGCAAATGCTAAAAGAAAATCAATATTATTACATTTACCATACTTTACATGAAATGCGATCTAAATCGACGGTATTCAGCCGTCTACTACGGAAAGCGGAAAACTGTGAACTAGCTACGGTTATAAAAGCGGTGAAAAGCGGTAAAAGCGGTGAAAAGCGGTAAAAACTCAAGCTTCAGCACACCAACACACAAGTATATCAATCAAAGCGGAGATCTCCAGAGTAACCAAATTATTTTTAAATGATCCAATTAAAATATGAAAAATGCAACGGTATAGTAAAACAAAACGCGACCGCTATCGCGTAGAGGGGCAAAACCCGTCAGTTTGCTACCCATGACGGGGGGGGAAACTTAGGAAGGGTGCACCACCAGTTTACTACCCATGATGGTGTTGAGCGAGGAAAAAGGATAACCTCATCAGTGTACTACCCATAATGAGGGGAACTTAGGAAGGGTGCACCACCAGTTTACTACCCATGATGGTGTTGAGTGAGGAAAGGATGACAAATAAGCGGCGCATATAGAGAAAATCTTAACAAGTTACTCTGGCAAACATTAGTTAGATAGTTTGGTGTGCTCACCTTGATTCCGGTCGGTCTCGGGGTCCTCACTGGTTCACTAGTTTAGGCACAACTGTCACTGTAACTGGTACTCCCTTAAAATTGCCAAAATCGTCTAATTTATACAATTTTTGATAGGTAAGGGACGGATTGTGGGGGGGACACAAAAATCCTACCGGTATGCCCTTCCACTTACTTAAAGTGGGGACAGGTGCTGCGTGATCATACGACTCAGACAATTACAGCTGCTGTTTCGGTCGGAACTTGTCGGAAAAAATAATTTTACTGAAAATCTGGTTTTCGCGCGAAAATGATTAACAGCATGATTTTCCTCGTAATTTTCTGAGCCGATACCAAAAAGAATGTAAGTTGGTTTTATAACTGATTTTATTATTCTGTAAAGAATTAACAATAAATTATTATAATTATTAAGTACATATAAAATCTTAAACATACCTGTAAAGAATAATTAAATTACGCGTTATTAGTTATATAAATTAAACCGAGTCAAAATATAAAATGACAACTGGAACTAATGTCATTAACAACATTTCAAATCCAAGGTAACTAAATAATACAAACCTTTGATTTGAAATTTATACCACCCCATCCCGGGTCACTTTTTCAGAAAAAAGTGACAACTTACTACTGTGGAAGTAATTCGATTGTTTTTTTCGTTTACCACAATCAATTTCATAAAATGAGGATGAAATCTTTTTTAAAATTTTGAAAGGACCAATTCTTACTTTATCAGTTTTTTTTCGATTTGTTTTATTTCCATTTTCAATGTAAACCTTATCTCCGACTTTAAAATCATAAACTTTTCGTGTTTTATCCACCCTTCTTTTATTTTCTTCAAAATTTTTCATGGAATTAAGAAAAGCTTTGTATCTGGCTTCATCTAAAGTAATATCATCTTTATCAACAGTCGATATAGGGCAAATTGAAGAATTTTTTCCAAATAATAAATATGCAGGTTCAAATTTTGTAGAACTATGAATTGTTCTATTATAATCTTTTACACATTCTTCAGCGATTACAGACCAAGCACGTTGATCGCCACTGTTTATCTTACACCTGATTCTATTTACCAGTGTTTGATTTAAACGTTCGTTTAAACCATTAGATTCTGGACAATCTATACATGTAAAAATTAATTTTATACCCATTTTATTAAGATATTTCTTGAGTTCCCCCGAGTTTAAACCAGTGTATTGATCAGCAAGAATTGTAGTTATTTTGTTTTTTCTTGCTACTGTATCAATGAGATGAATAAAATCTTTTGCACATTGCCCTTTTGTAGTAGAAATCCAAGCATATCTGCTAAAGTGATCCACCAAAATATGCATAAATTTTTTTTGATGACCTATTTCCTGCAAATCCTCCGACTGAATCAATAGACAATATTTCATACGGTTTAGTAGCAGGACCTAGTTTGGACATCAGACCAATAGGTCTACTTCTCCGTGTCTTATTCTCCACACATACAGAGCAACTTTTACAAAAATCACTAATTAATTTATCCATATTTTTAAAATAATAATATGGTCTTATTTTATTGTGTAGTTGTGCAACACCAATATGTCCATAATAATCATGTACTCGTTTTATTAATTTTATACCGAAATCAATTGATATATAAATTCTAGATTTACCTTTCAATTTTTTGTATGTAATATCATTACGTCTTTCTGTGTTCTTTGCTAAGAATAATTCTTTAATATTATTTTTCTGATCAGTAAATATTTCTTTTAACTCTATTAAATTAACTGTTTGAATTGCATCATCATTTTCAAAATATTCCAAAACAGGTTGCCTTGATAACAAATCTGCCATAATATTATCTTTTCCCTTCTTATAAATAATTTTAAAATTAAATTGAGAAAGATAATGTACTAAATCACCTAAAATTTCATCTGTTCTAGACTTAGTCTTAAGATTTTCCAGTGGTTTATGATCGCAGCAAACGGTGAATTCACGACCAATCAAATAATATTGCCAATATTTTATAGCATCTTTAATTGCCTTGCACTCCAAATGAATGATATCTAGCTTTTTTTCTTTTTCAGATAATTTTCTTGAAAAATATGCTACCGGATGTAGTAAACCGTTTTCTTGTGGTTGTTTTAATGTTGCTCCAATACCTAAATAACTTGCATCAGTTTCAATAAATACATCTTTACCTACATCATATATACTCAATATTGGTGAGGAGCACAAATATTCTTTTTATTAAATTAAAACACTTTTCGCATTCATCGGTCCATTTAAATTCTACTTTTTTTCTTAATAATCTGTGCAGTGGTTCAAATTTCGTTGCACTATTCTCTATAAATTTTAAATAAAAATTTATAGATCCTAATATGCTACGAACACCTGATTTATCAGTTGGTCTTTTAAGATTTCGAATCGCAATTAGATTTTCATTTGCTGGTGAAACTTTATTTTTTTCAATCAAATGTCCAAGATACTTTACTGATTTTGCTCCAAAAATACATTTTACAAACTTAAGTTTGAAACCTTCTTGTTTTATAACTTGTAAAAATTTTTCAATATGAATTATATGTTCATCCCAAGATCTAGAAGAAATCAAAATATCATCAATATAGTTAGTACAAAATTCGTCTAGGTTATTTCTTCTTATAATATTTGATAAAATACGTTGAAAAATTGCTGGAGCATTTTTAAATCCAAATGGAAGAACTTTGAACATAAATTTTCCGTATTTTGTTATAAATGATGTTTTTTCTCTATCTTTAACTTTTAATACAATACACCAGAACGCTGAATTAATATCAATAACTGTAAAATACTTACAATTAGATACCTTATCAATTACATCATTTATGGTTGGAAAAGGAAAACATTCCGGCACAACTAGTTTGTTGAGTTTCCTAAAATCAATGCACAATCTTGATTTTCTTCCATCATCTTTTTTGTAAGCCAATGTTACGGGAGATGAAAATGGTGAATCAGATTCTTCAATAAGATCTGCATCTAATAATTTTTTTATTTGAGATTTAATTTCATTCTCATCTGGTATCGAGCATTTATAAGCACGTGAAACAACATATTCATCTCGAATTAATTTTATTTCAGCTTCTCTTGATCTAACTTTACCAACATCAAATTTTCCTTTAGCAAATACATCTTTATATTTTTCTATAATTTCTGAAATTTGAATTTTCCTATCTTCATCTTGAATGTGATCTAGGTTAGCTTCGAATTTACCTACATCCAAATATTCATTAAAATTAACCTTAACATATTCATTTAAAAGATTTTCCTCTTCATCATTTTCAAACATTTTATTAGTGATATCTTGTGTATTGGCAGTTGTATCGGAATTTTCCACATATAATTTACTTACCTTTTTATCTTTTGTCATATTAGTAATAACATCTTTTCCATCTTTATCAATAATGGACATATTTTCAATATCTTTCTAACCAATCTGTCGGGTTTTGATTTTTGTCAAATTTATCTAAAATAAACTTTTTTTTAACCTCGTATATATTCGTGTTATTATTATGATTTAATTTATCTTCTAATTCCCTAATTTTATTAAAGAGAAAAAATTTTTCTTGAGATTCTTCTCTAGAAATAATTAATTGTTCTTCTAATGGAATATTTTTATAGCATAAGTTGCCATCTTCATCGAAATATTCTTTCATCAAATCTTCATCTATTCTTACTCCTATCTTACGATATCCATTAATTTCTTTTATGGCAGATACGGCATTTTTTATAGAAGGTTTTTTTAAGCAAAATTTTATGATTCTTCAAATTTTGATATTCAGTTGGTAAATTACACCATACCAATTTATTTTCAGATAAACCAGCTATTTCATGATTATGTTCATTAGTTTTAATGATATGTACGAACAATTTACTATTATTATCATTTTTGACATTCTGCATTGTCTTCAAAGCTATGGTGTTATAACTCGTAATTTAATTTGTAAGTTGGTTTTATAACTGATTTTATTATTCTGTAAAGAATTAACAATAAATTATTATAATTATTAAGTACATATAAAATCTTAAACATACCTGTAAAGAATAATTAAATTACGCGTTATTAGTTATATAAATTAAACCCAGTCAAAATATAAAATGACAACTGGAACTAATGTCATTAACAACATTTCAAATCCAAGGTAACTAAATAATACAAACCTTTGATTTGAAATTTATAAGAATTATAAAAATCGGTCCATTAATAACGGAGATACATTAAAAATATTTTAAATTCTAAAATAATACGGTATCATCCTTCCAGCAAGTAACTAATTAGCGAAGTCTTATCGATGTTACAAAAACTTTTAAAAATATAAACAAATGAACGGTCGAATTTTAATAAATAATACCGTGCGGATTTGATGGAATATACGGAAAAACACGAAATTTTAGTAACTTCGTTACAAAATTAATCTGAAAAAATAAGTATTCCGAAACGATTTCAGAAAAAAACTATATCATGATGATCATGATATATTTGTGTTACTTTTATGTCCTTTATATGTATAAAATGAATACTCAATCAAAATTAATAGTTTAATAGTGGAAAACTTCCAACATCTGTTTGCGGTGATGAGTTCAAGAATGTTCGGGTCCTGAGGAGGATCCGTTCGAACATGAGTTTTTTCCATCTCAGCCCAAAAAAACGTACATACTGAGGTAGTCACTCGGTTCATAACTTACTGACTAAATTCTGTAAATTATATCCTAATTTTGTTTTATATTCTTACATATAAGATGGAAAAGTCTACATTTTTGTTTTCTGATTTACTGCAAGAAGCTTTTCCGAATAATTCCCAAGGCTTTTAATTCGAATATTTAGAAAGTATTTTCTTGTCATTTTTTTTTCTTGCCTAAGGCAGGATATTAAGGGAGTTAAACCACCGGCAACAAAAGCACAACCAAAGATACTTTCTGTGTCTATTTCGTTGTTTTCAATTATGCCGTGAAGGAATGACGACGAAAAGTTTGTTTGCCGATGTTTTCTGGAAAAGCTTCGGATTTTAACGGATCAGAAAGTCTCAAAATAAGTTTATACCTTCTTAGGGATTGGAGAGAAGTAAGACCGTCTAAAAAATAAGGAAAATACATAAATAATTTAACAAAGCATTATTTATTTACATTCCTCTATAATCTACAAAAATATACAATGTACACAATGTTGTTTTAATTAATTAAAACAATTATAACGAATCTAGGAAAACAGAATTTATTAAAGTTAGACGTTTCTATTTATGGTTGTTGTAGAGTTCTTGTGATTATACGGCCCCATAAGAATGAAAACTGTGTGTTTGGGTTACATCGCATAAGTTCATACTTGGTTATTATAACAATGAACTGCAAACAGAAACTACCACCTACATTCGCACAAAATAACTTTTAGCTATCATATTTACGAACAAAAAGTCCATTGGTTCATTACTTCAGGGCAATATTCAAATATTTGTAGTTGCGACAAATGCACATGACCTTTTGATGTTATCTACTCGAGTTTTGCAGGGGAATTCTTTAAGTCCACTACACTTTGCCATATTTATTTTTTGAAAAATAGCGCTTTATAACCTCACTTACTTCTTTTCATCGGCGATCTTATTGTTGAAGCAGATTTTGCATAGAAAAGAAAAATTCTGGAGAACTAGACTGTCAAAAATATACAAACTGTTAATATTTTAAAAACCTACAAATGGTACATTGGAAATACAGAGCCTTCTCGTGGGGACCTGGGTGAATTGATTGGACATATTGAAAGTTCTGTTCAATATCTCTCTCATGATGCCAAGGTTTATGTTCGGGAAGCTTGTAAGAATCAAATTTCCAAAAATATTTCAAATAAGAACAAAAATTTACAGGGAATTAAGAAAACTAGGAATATTGTCAAAGGTTTGAGGCAGAAGGAATGTTTTTACTTAAAAGCTTATAAAGGAAACAAAGTTGTTATAATGGACAAACAAGACTATTTCGAAAGAGTGGATCACTTGATCGAGAATGGTCCTTACGTTAACATTCAAAAAAATCCATTAAATAAAATGATTTCCACGGTGAAGAGCACTCTCAAAAGTTGTAAGAACCTTGTCACCGATTCGTTAAAGTATAAATTAACTGTTAGTAACCCTACATTATCAAAGCTCTATTGCCTTTCTAAGATACATAAACCTGGGAAGGCAATGAGACCTATTGTTTCAGCTATATGTACACCTAGTTATAAGATTTCGAAGTGGTTATCGAACGAGTTTGAAAATCTACACATAAAATGTAACAGTTTTTCAGTTAAAAATTCTTTAGAATTTATAAAGAAAGTTAAAGATGTTGTTCTAGAAGAAGGAGAAATTTGAATCTTGTTCGATGTTAGTTCTTTATTTCCTAGCGTACCGATTCCACAAACTTTACAGTATCTAGAAGAACTACTCATCTTGAATGATCTGGGTGTTGAAGTTAGAACTGAATACCTACGATTAGCTAAACTATGCATGGATCAAAATTATTTTCAATATAACAATCAGTTTTATCAACAATGTGAAGGAACAGCAATGGGTAATTGTTTATAGATTTATAGCGAACCTTTTTTATGAGCAATTTTGAAACACAGATTAGTCAAGACCTCGAGTATTTCCCAAGGATATGGTATAGATATGTGGACGACATTTTCGCAGTTTTCAATACGAAGAAATCATCAGTAGAAGATTTCATTTCAAAATTAAATTCAAAATTCACAAGCATAAAATTCACGTTTGAACTAGAAAATAATGAACAGTTACCATTTTTGGACACATTAGTAATAAGAAATAATAACAAGTTAGAATTTGATATTTTGAGGAAAGACACCGCTACGTATAGATATATTCCGGTAGATTATTTTCACTGTAGTCAACACAAAATGGCAAGTTTTCATTTTTTGGTTCATCGATTAAGTTATTTGCCCTTGAACAAAACAAGATATAACAGAGAAAATAATTTAATTGAAGATATAGCTGTACTTAATGGATATGATAAAAAACTAATTCACAAGCTAATCAATCGCCATAATTTTAGGAAATCTCTTTGTGAAACCATCTTTTTCCAGCGAGAACATAAAGATATGAAATTCATTTCATTACCATTTATCTCTCAGTATACCAAAGGATGAATACCATTTCGGTACGGTGGGACTAAGTTTAATTCATAAAACTAGTACCACCCTGAGATAATTGTTAGGAAATTCGAAGGATAAGAGAGAAGATCTGGAAAAAAACGGTTTTGTAATGATTGTGGTACAAAGTATGTTGGGCAAACAAAAAGATCGGTTAAAACTAGATTTAAAGAACATTTAGCTCATTTAAAATATGGACGCATAGAAAAATCTAGTATTGCTGAACATGTTTTTACCAAAAACCATTCGGTAAATATAGATAGTTTAAAATTGTTAAAAAATGTATCAAACAACAGATAGTTGGATGCATTTGAAAGTATAGAAATTATTAAGTGTAAAAATAGATTAAATAAGAACAAAGGACCTATCCCAGATAGTCCACTTTAAAGTTTATTATAAGAAAATGTTTTCGCGCTTAAAATTGGCTTTGCCGTCAAAATATTTACCGCGAAAACATTTTGGCGTTAAAAATGTTATACCGGGTGTCCCAGACTAATTTATTCAGGCTATATCTCTTAAACGAATAAAGATTCTCGAATGGGACAGAAACTGATCTATTCCATTTTTATAAAAAAATGTACAGGGTGCTATTAAGAAATTTAAAGTTAAGGGTTGTTACTAAGGGATGAATATTAAGGGGATAATTTGTTTCCACGCCATATTAAAGTGTATTGGTGTATATTTAAGGTTAGTTTGTAGACATAGCTCTAGTTTACCTTCAGTCTCTGAAGAAGATAACTTGGTTATCATAACGCGTGTCAGGCAGGTAAAAGTGTGTGTAGGTGTAGTGGTTGTGTAAACGGTTTTTGGTATCAGTTTCGCCAACGGTTCCAGATTTAACATTTTAATTGGAAATACACTTTTTTTTATTTATAAAGCATTTTTTAATAATACAAAATTTAAATATAATTGAGTTACAATAAGTGAATCACTGCGTGCCGAGCGAAGCGAGGTTCGCAGCACCAAATCAATCTAAACGAATTTAAAAATTATTAGTTATAATTAATTTGCCATCTTTGCGGTTTACCATATGGTCTCAGACTGGAGTAAGTTTAGTTATATTTTTAAGAAGGATTTTTTGTACAACTTATGGTGCAATTGACGTTATTTACCTATCACTCTACTATTGCAACACTACTTATTATCAACTGGCATGGTAAAGTTATTAAATTTCAACCCGTAACTGAACACCGCTGTAAAGTTTATAGTTGTAGTTTGATTTTCTCATACCAAACTGATACGATTGTACCTTCCACTTTGAAACACTATAAAGTTACCATTTGTTCTGTTGGATCGTACGACACCTGAATATATTTCAAGTTCCAAACAATATTTTTATATATATCCGAAATTATTTTAGTTCAAATTACCACATACTGTTTTTATTTCAGGAACAAACATTTTTAAATTAAAACAGCTCAAATGTTTTTCAAAATTTTCCTCACACTTAGTCACCCTTAGAACACGTCCATCCCAGAATTCATCCCTGGGTGTATCGACCACTTGTCTTTTTTCTTGTCTAGGTTATTGCATAGCATCTAGCTTCTTTTTGTTTTAACTTCTTGGTTAATTAGGTCCTTCGTTATGTCCTGGATATCCTCGTCTGGAGCTAGTCCTCTTATGAACCCTATTTCTCCGGTTTGTTTCTTCCCCTGTTGTTTTTGTTGACGTTAGATTTTTCTGGAGGCATGCCTGTTGAGACTTCTTGCACAGCTAGACCTTGTTTTTTCTTGGATTCCTTAGTTTACTCCTTTGGCTTTAAATTTTTTTCATATTTCACCTTATTTCCTGAATCTATCTCTTTTTTCGTGTTTGAATTCTTTCGGTTTCGTCCAGTTTTTCCTGTAGCTGTTCGAGTTTCCTGTCTGTGTCCTCCTCTGTGTACTTTATGGACGCAATGTATAATAACTGTAACATTTAACATTTTAGTAGCACACGCTTTTTACTCTGAGTTAAATTATTATTTTAATAAAAGCGTATTTTTTAAGCTTTTTCAAACTATCATTTATTTAATGAAATTTGTTTCTGGAATGTCTATTGTCGTAAGCTACAGATAAATATCGATTATTATTGCCTTTTCTCTATTGAAGTATCATCCAAACGCTTGTCCTTCGACAGATTTATATATTAGAGCCAAATCCCTCAAAACTACCCTCGTTCGCGCACTTTAATTGAGAAATCCCTATATACAGCTAATAGCATTCCCAACTTATCCCCTATAATCCCAACAAATATAGTGGAAAATTGAGGTCATCGGTCAATTGAGATTTCGAGTCACAGCGGTTATACTGTTTGTGTTTGGTAAGCAGACATATGTTCATACACTGTACTATTTTCGTTTAAAATCAACATTTTTTTTAATTAGCAAAAAAAATTGATTTTACCTAAGAATAATAAACAACAATTTTCGTTTGACCTCAACTTTAGCCTTTGAATTACAATTACAGCTGTTTCGTTACAACAGGCACAGTCAGTCCACCCTGAGCTTGCCTTAGTGCTGTCATTCTATTTGGCATGGTCGGCATTAAATTATTAATAAATTTCTGAGGTATGTTTTCCCATATTCTCTTCAAGGCATTAGCGAGCTGTTCTAGGGTTAACATATGCCTCCCCACACGCAAACTGAGCCAACACCAAATGGCGCCATCAAACGTTCAGTTTGATGGCGATATCACAGTTTGACTAGATATCATTCTTCAGATAGGTAATTTCGTATCTTTCTTTGGATTTTCGCGGTAACAAATTTTGTGTGGCAGCTTGAGCTTTTTCTAATATCTTCGGTGCTCATAATGTCATCATTTTCACTACTATAAGACATTTTTGCAAGTGAAGTTGAGAAAATGTTCATTCGCATACAAAACTTTTTTTAATAGTTTTTTAACGCTTTTCTATGTACTAAAAGTATGTAAATCGATAAAATAAAGTATTACGTAGATAAATTTTATATTGCAATTTGAATAAACAAGGATATTTAGGTTTTCTTATTTAAACGTACGTGTATGTTATAAGATCTTATTACGCGCATGTTATTGTTAAATGTCATTTACAATCAATGTTGACAGTGCGATTTTTGACGTTTACAGACATGGGTGTAGAAAATATATTTATACAGTGTGAAAAACCCAATTAAAATAAATTCAATAACATTTTATGAAGATAATGAAGAGACGTTCCAAAGGATATTTCACAAGTCCATACTTCTCAAGATTGGGGGTTGTAACTGTCACTAAAAGGGGGTTTTTACTTTAAGGAATGTCAATTTATAATTTAAATTTGACGTATTTCGGGATTTTCCTTAAGTATGTACAATAACCGAAATAATGAATTTATTCCATTTGGCTATTCCACATTGTATGTGAAGTGTACCATTTAATATATTGTGTAATGTTAAATATCTGCTAATTGCTCTCATTGCTCTATGGAAAGTGTTACAATAATAATTGCACTTATCTGCACCCCTGGGAAATACACCAGGATTATGGAACCTCGCCAAGATTCTACGACAAGACTAAAAGAACATTCCTCCAATCCACGGAGACAACGGAGTCGTATTCACGGTTGAAGAAAAAGCCGAAGCCTTCAGGAGAACTATGGAGCGCCAATTCACCCTGAATGAGCACCCAGACGAAGACATGGACTTCACAGATGAAGTAGAAGACGAAATCGAAGACTTCGACGAAGAAATAGTAGACGGAAACTCGGGATTCACAACACCAGAAGAAGTAGCCTACATAATAAAAGGAAGGAAAGCCAGAAAAGCACCTGGATACGACGGCATCAACAACAATGCACTGAAGCACTTACCAAGAAAATGGATAGTCTTTCTGACAGCAATCATGAATGGAATATTAAGAACAAAACACTTCCCGGACCAATGGAAGGAAGCCGAAATAGTGATGCTAAGGAAATCAGGAAAAGATCCCAAGTTTCCACAAAACTACAGACCCATCAGTCTACTACCAGCGATGAGCAAAATAGCCGAGAGAGTCATCCTCAAGAAGCTAATCGAAGAAACCGAAGCAAAATTGTAGAATACACAACAGAAGGATCAATCTACTGGAGCCATCTTCCTGGACATCAGCAAAGCCTTCGACCGAGTATGGCACGAAGGACTGATATACAAGATGAGAGAAGCAGGATACACCAGAGAACTGACGAAACTACTACTCAGCTATCTGAAAAATAGAAGATTCAGGATAAGGATAGGAAACGCAAAATCCGACGTAGGAACAACAGAAGCTGGAGTACCACAAGGAACAGTCCTCTCACCTTTACAACATATACACGGCAAACATTCCAAAGACAGACAACACAATGATGGCTCTCTACGCAGATGACATGGATATCGTTACAAGAAGCACTCAACCAAGTATGGTGACAAGAAGACTCCAACAGGCTATGGACCAAATAGACGAATGGTGTACAACATGGAAAATCCAAATAAACCCGGGGAAATCCCAAGCAGTCTACTTTACCAAAAGAAGGAAAAAACCAGAAATACCTAGAACATGTGGAAAACATCACAAAGAAGGAAAAACAAGCAAGTGGAAGACTAGCCGGACTCATAGGAAAAAAATCCAAAGCACTGGAGACAAAGATACATCTTATAAACGCAATCATTATTCCGATCATGTTGTACGCCTCTGTAGCCTGAGGACACACAGCCAAAACCTACAAAAAGAAGATACAAGCACAGCAGAACATCTGCCTTAGGCAAGCAGCAGACGCCCTATGGTACATAAGAAATATACAACTATACAGGGAACTAGACCAGGAGAAGACAGAAAGCCAGAGCCACAAGAAGATTTGAAGAACTCAGGACACACCCGAACACAGCACTTAGGGAATTAACAAACTACACAGCAGAGGACTACAGGAGCCATCCTAGACCAAGGAAACAGCTGGACAACTAAGAAGAAACAACATCTGTCAAGAAGCAGACAGAAGAGGAACCACCTATAAAAGACTCTGCCCATCCTTAGGGAGATGCGCAGATTCTTGAGTAGGGACAGCTTTAACAAATGGATCCACTCTCAAAGGTTACCTTTAGCCGCAGTTCGTCACACTCTTGAACGCCGAAAAAAAAGACAGGAGGATAAAGATACCAGGCACCATCCCGGACCAAACAAAAGACACCTGGAAACCATCTCCGAACCAAGATAGTGGAAGGAAAAAGTCCCTAGGAATTCTGTCAGAAGTGGTGTAGGGGTAAATATGTTAGAAAAATGACAAAAATAAAAATAAACATTAAAAAAGGCGTAGGGCCTAGATTGTAGACTCAAGAAAGAGTTTAAATAAACGAATTTCTTCTGTCAACATAAAATAACGAATGCATTCTTTAAAAATGACGAGTTGTATTGAAAAAATAGTAACTTGGATCCATCATCAAGTAATCCAGACATTTTTAGTTCTGTCGGTAATTAATATTTTGACATGGTAAGTTTTTGTAGTTTTTATTTATTTAGTTTACATCTTGACGAGGGAGATTGCTGTGTCTACTAAGATAAGAAAAGCAAGCATTAAAGCAGAAAATTATGCGTTACTTTATAGAAGCACCTTGTTAGTACGATAAAGCTCTGAATAACCAAAATTGTAAGAAATTTATGATATTATACAGGGTATTTACAAAATTAAAACCAAATGTTCTATGAACACGAGTTCAAGTAACTGCATAATTAAAAAAAGTTCTTAAAAACATTTTACTTATTCTTTTCTGGTGCCTATGTGGTTCGAAACATTCTGAAGTGTTTCAGCTATTAAATTCTTCTTCTGTCCGGTCCTCGTACTCCAAACAATTTCCCTTGTAGGGTGAGTACCTCATTTTCCTTGGCTATTCTGAGTATTTCTATGTTGGTGACTTTTGATCTTGCAACATCCTTCGGCATAGCTACATTTGAAAGATCTCCAACTTATTGACTAAGGTTTCAGCGAAATTTCCTGCTTCAACACCGTAAAGTACCACTTGTAAGCCGTAGTAAAGGAGAAGCTGTGATTAAATATTAAGATAATCTAATCTTATATCTTGATCTCTTTTGAGTGGTCCCAATCTTCATTGATGTTACTGCCACTGTACTGCTTCACTTTTTTTTAGTACGTACATTATTTTATCAGTAATTTTAAATGAAAGACCCTGAATTTTATGTACTATATCCAAATTTATCAGTTTTCATTTTTCACAGAAAATTATCAATAAATAGTTAAGTTTTACTGTTGATGAAATGGTAAAGTTAATCTGGACAATTGGGAAATGCAGCAAAAATGCATTATTATCAGATCATGAATATAACGGATCTTCTGAGCTTAATCACCTTGTACAAGAGTACGATTGTGAGCTGTCTATATAAACTTCTTCAACTTGATTAATATAATGTGCGTGAACAGCGATTGTGTTTGATTTTATGATCTAGGTCGAGTGCTCTGAACCTACAAATTATTGAACAAAAAATTTTGCAAGTAAACAACGTTTCATCATCTATCAACAGACCCATTTTCTTAGGTAAAATCCTTCTCCGAACACACAATATCCGCAACGGAAGCCCTACAGTGTAACGACACAAACGGAGGTCTAGTTGCGGAAATCTGGCTTTGTTAAGGAAATATGTGTGCATAACTTCAACTGAAAATGTAACTTTAATAATAGCGGGAATAGAATATGACGACAATGCAATTGGAACTTTGTAGGTACGTTTAAAGGAAACGTTTCGCTTAACGCGGCATTTTGAGGACAGTTGTTGTGTAAATGGATGTTCTAATAGTCGAAAACAACGTTGGGATGTAAAAAGAAAATGTAAACATACTGCTAAAAATTGAATTAGGAGTTATTTTGGAGATGATTTTTTGAACCATTCTGTACAAAAACCACTTTATTTAATAATTCATCGATATCTTTTCAATAATTCTATTTTCGCTAAGATTACAGAAGATTTAAATACAAATCCGCGTGTATTTTATGTTGCTTACCTATATATTTATCAAAAGATTAATAATCAAGAGACTAATAGGAAGAGCGTCTACACATAATAATATTAATTAAAAATACTAAAGTGACATAAAAATCCCAACACCCAGTTTATATGATTTTATTTTAATAAAATTTGGTAAATTTATTTATTTTACTGAAATAAACAATTGATAAAATTTTCAGCCTTATCAGTTGAAGATTCCGGTTTTTATACCGCTTTTTTTGAAATCCACTAACAATCCAAAAATAAATATTGTAGCCGTAGTAAAGATCCAAATTTTGCGGATTTTGGTTCTTGACATTCTTTACGAGTGGTTACGATGCCTAGGGTACGGAGACCTGTACGATTTCGTCAACTTAGTGAGTTTGATAGGGGTCGTATAGTGGGACTACGGGAAGTTGGATTTTCTTTTCGGGAAATTGCAGTTAGAGTGCAAAGTAGGGTAGATACCGTGGTTAGGTGTTGACAGGCATGGCTTCGAGAAGGCCGTACGCAAAGAGCAAGGGGTTCTGGTAGTCCCCGTAGAACAACAGACCGTGAAGATCGCCGCCTAAGATGATTGTCCTTAGGGGACCGTTTCTCCACTACCAGGTCCATTGCAAATAAATGGTTTGCAGAAAACGGAAGACCTATTGGCATGCGAAGTGTTTACCGACGAATAAGACGTTTTGGTCTGTTTTCATACCGACCACACTAGGTCCTCCCTTTAACTCCAGAACACCGACGTAATCGCCTTGAGTGGTGCCGAGAACGGTCACTCTGGGATTAGGAATGGAACAGTATTATCTTTAGTGACGAGTCTTGATTTTGTTTAGGCATGCACGATGGTCGAGCGAGGGTTAGAAGACGACGTGGTGAAAGGAGAAATCCACGATTTTTTGTTGAAAGGCATGTTCATCAAACTGTTGGAGTTATGGCTTGAGGTGCTTTAGCTTACCTTTAATCTTCATCAGAGGTAACATGAACGCGCAGCGTTATATCCAAGAAGTTTTGGAACCTCATAATTTACCCTATCTTGACACCCTGGCAAATCGAACTTTCCAACAAGATAATGCCTGACTACATGTCGCAAGAGTCACCATAGACTTCTTTCAACATAATGATGTTACATTGTTACCTTGGCCACCAAGATCTTCCGACTTATACCTAATTGAGCACGTGTGGGATATAATGGGTAGGAGACTGCTCAATTTGCAAGTCCTTCTCAGACTCTAGAAGAACTTCGAGAGGAGTTGGTGGTTGCCTGGAATGAGATACTACAGGAGAACATTGACCACCTGATCAGAAGCATGCCTAGGCGCGTTGGAAAATGCTTAACACATTGGGGTGCGTCCACACATTATTAAAGGTAGAAGGGCTTTAAAGCAATGCAATCATTTGGTAATTTTTATCATTTACTTATTATGCTTCAGTAAGTATTTATACAAAATTTTATAAAAAAAAGATAATTTAAACTGGGTGTACTTAGTATACATTGTTTTTTAAGAGATAATACAATAATATCTTCCTTTAACTTTAATAAATAATATCTTCTTTATCAGTATAAAACATTGAAGATTAAGCATTTTCATTGGACGAAATCACAAAACTCTGATATTTTGACAGGTGAAAAAAAAATAACCTAAATTAATACTATATCGAAACAATGAATGCAATAATGATTACCTTTGAACGATAAATTTTATTAATTTTACAAAGGCAGCTTTTGTACACGTTAAACAAATTCAACGTATTATTAAATAATTAAAATTCCATTCAAACTGAAAATACTACAAATTTAATTAAATTCTCCCTTTTAATTTTTATCGAATTATTTAGTTGTATGACGTTTATAATTTTCGCCACAATATGAATGCATTCAATAGCCGAGTCTAAAGTAAACAGAATCAAATATTACATTATCCTGATGATGTTATAATAAATTCCTCGAAATATCCTCGTATAGAATGATAATGGGAAAATAATTATCAGAAATCTTATAGCCTCTATCAAATCCGACTCTAATTGCGTACGAATGTCCCTTTTGCCATTTGATATAATGGCGGCTAGTGACTTTAATAGACCTAAAGCAAGTCGAGTATATCAAATCATTATTGCTCAAACTAAACGGGGATCCTTATCGAGGGTTATAACTGTAGGTTATACTGTTATTGAATTACGTCTAGTAGATATCCTCTTGTAATTGCCAATATAATGCCGGACCAGTTGAAGAGATTAACTTAAGGCCGCAGGATTTCGGTTTCCATTATTTGATGACAAAAATAACACAACAGATTAATCTGTTTAGATGAAAGATGATGTATACGGCTGATTATTTCCATAAAGTAAAATCTATGTCAGCTCTTTAGCCGCTACCATTAAATTACGTTTTCTTTGAAATAAACCTCGCCGTGTAATATTCGGTTACATAATTCAATGAAAATGTATTTTCTAGAAAGTTCGGCAAAGGCAAAATTTACATGAAAGTTCGATGCGCCCGAAATCATGAGCCGGGTCCTTGTGTGCAGACTTCCCCTCTAACCGCCTTTCTCTGCTTGCCCGTTCCGCGCAAAATTTGCGGCCCATAATTCGAATTTATGTTTCATAAGTTTCGTGATTCGGTAGGTGATACGAATGACCCTTCCATTTTAATCTTTGTTGTACGTCAAGAATGTTCAAGAGGAATGCTTAAGAGATAACTTTAGACGGATTTTAGGCCTAGCGCTCTTAGTCAACATCCACCCAACTTATTTAATCCAATTAATTACTTTCATTTTATATAAAATCTTTTTTTTAGCGCTATTTATAATTAATTATAATACTCTAGTATATTTTTAAATGAAGCTAAATCAAATAATAGTTATTTATTGCGATCGTATTGCTTATGGTCAAAATTTGCACACAGGATCGGTTCTTTCTTGTATTTATATAATTTGGGTTGAGTATAATCATTTATATTTGTGTTCCCGTATTAAGAGTTAGTCTGTGCTTAATAATTTTTGTAAAAAAAGTTTCTTCCTTGGGAAACTGCATCATCAGAGCCCTGTGTTACTGTTCCTGTTCGACGACGAGTTTTATCCTTTGATGCCAAAGAAATCGTCAGACATGTTCATCAGAAGCTGGTCCAAAGGGGTTGGGCTTTTACTCCTGCTGTAAGAGAAACCAGCGATTTGACAGGGATACCGGAATCATCAGTGAGAGTTCATATTTCGAGGCCAATTCATCCGAGACGAAAACGAAACGATAGTGGTGTTTCCAGAACCACTGATGACGGTGATAAAGATTTGATAAGAAGAACTATCTACTCTATGTACGAAGAAAACTTGGTGCCTATACTATTAGATCATTGCAAACAAGACTAACGAGTTCCACTGAGATAAGGATATCAATTGGAAACCTATGGACACTTTTATCCAAACTAGGTTTCAAATACTGCAAAATTGACAAAAGGCAAGTTATTATGCAATCCCAACGGATTAGGCAATGGAGTTTTGAATATTTGACTGCCATAAGTGATTACAGGTCTTTACAAAGACCAATAATCTATTTGGATGAGATCTGGTATGATACCCACGATACGCCGGCAAAAGAATGGACCGATGGAACAGTGCGATGCCAATTAAAAGCTCCATTGAACAAAGGAAAACGAATCACGATTATGCATGCTGGATCAGAAGATGGTTGGATTCCAAACAGTTTAGGACTTTAGGACTTTACTGCCAAATATTCCCCCGCACAGTATCATAGTTATGGACAATGCTAGTTACCATAGTCGCCAATTGAAGAAGGTTCCAGGCTCTTAAAATACAAAAGCGGAAATCCAGGAATTTATGCTCCAAAACAACATGTACTTTGAAGAAGAATATAAAAAAGCAGCTTTTATAGGATCTAAGGACATTTAATATAGAGAAGACATATGTATGTGACACAATTGCAGCATCCAAAGGACATACCTACAGTTCTTCGTCTTCTTCCTTACTACTGCGTATTCAACTCGATTGAACATATGTGGAGAAAACTAAAGAACAAAGTGGGGACCCAAAATACTATACCTACATTATGTCCTTCTGTAATTGATTTAATCCGGCAAATTATAGATGACCCAGACGATGATTATTGGAAAAGAACAATAAACCATGTTATAAAAGTGGAGGATTCATACAGGGCATTTCATACTAACATAGAACCCCTTATAATTAATGTAGACGCCGATAGTGATAGTGAAACTTAATTGATATATTTACATATTTAAATTTTTATGAAATTTTATTGTGAATATCCTTTAATACGCGTTTCTATTAAAAAAATATTTTTGCAAATTTAATCCTGACCTGCATTCTTTGCCAATACCTGAGATAAAAGTACCTGAGAAGTTTATCATCATCAGTCCCCTTTTATTGTAGGCACTATATTGTTGAACATACTTTATAAAGTGAATAAATAAAATACGAAATGGAGAGGAAATAATTGACACAAGAAAAGAAAAACCTGCCATCAGATGTAGAAAATGCAGCGTTGGAAGTTTATTACTGCCACAAAAATCTGGGATGGTGTATGAGAAAGAAAACCTGTCTTATAAAAAGTATATAAGTTGCTATTTTTGGTGTGCATTGTGCAAATTAGAAGTGTTTAATGTGGATGTCAGAAAATCGGTGATAATCGTTTCATTATCTGATACTAAAACCAAGCAGGATAGGTCGTTTTGTATTACTGACAAGAAAAGTGGAGTGAGTTTCTTGGAAATTGTGAGAAAGTATATTGCCTTGCGATTTCCGGCCAAACTATAAGCTATGAAAAAAACTTGAATGAAAAAGTTGTAGGTACCTAATAAAAAGATGTAGATACTCGCAGGATTCCAGGACTCGCCTACGGCTCGCCCCGGAATCTTCCTACTCATCCCTTAAAATATCTCTTTCGGAACTTGTTACGTAAATTACTATTAAACATTAGCATGTCTAATAATCTTCCTATTACTCTGTTTGCCTTGCAGAAGATAAAAATTTATTTTATTTTCAATGAAATGACTCAACAACTCAACAAAAAAGCTCCAATTTACATTTTACTGTTAGTTTGTGTTGCTTTTTGAAGTAAACTAAGAGAACTCAAAGAAGCAAAAAGTGGTAACTAAAACAAATTTATTTAAATTTACAGAGCAACAGATTTTAGTTATTTTACGAGAGCCAACCCATATTTGGGAGCGCGGTAGTAACAATTCCTCTTCGGAGAACATAAAAGACCTTTTTAGTTATTCCTCTAACATTTGTCGTTCTACTTTTGAAACTTTAAAAGTGTCTCGGGACTTTAATAAAGACGAAAACACGGAAAAAAGTGCGCAAATAAAGGTCGGAAAGAGAATGTCGAAAATACTGACTACAACAACTTTTATTATGTCGACAGACATTACCCTTATCTAAATTCGTTACTGAAAGAATTATGTGCGCTTTATACTAAACATACTACAAGCAATAAAGTAACAAGTACGATGGCAAATAAAGTTTTTAACGGCCATTTTAAACTTTTTTACAATATTACTCACTATAAAAATTATTTATGATTAAAGCCTTGTCAATTATAATAGCACAGCCCTGCATTTCCAAGTTGATTAAACAGTTTTCCTAATAGTACAATTCACAACGTATAAAAAAACTGTAAGAATATAACCAGAGGAAATTTCCCAATGCAAAGAATTAGGTATATATTTTTTTATTTCAGTATACATTTATTGGCCAGAAATGATTTGTTTTTTTGTAGATTGAGATCTATTTTCATGGACCATCAAGCAGGTTCTCACCAAGTCTGAGTGTATTTATTGCAAACAGCTCCTAAGGGCAATACGTTTGCCATATAATTACACATATGTCCAAAAGTTTGAAATAATGGAATGTTTCATCTTTTTATTAATTTTTATGAATAATTTTTTTGATATAAGTAAACATCATTTTGCTACAACTCTAACCAATACTAAATAAATCTCGAAGTCAGATAAACATACAAAAAAATGATTTATTCTTTTGAGGTGAAAAATGTACAATGTATTAAAATTTTTTTTAAATAAATTAATAAGCAAAAAAAGGTTTTTAAATAAATTTAATAATCAGTATTTCCTCAATGGGCCTGTATGCATCACTGTAGGCGATGTGGCATGCTATCGATTAAATGATCGAGCTGGGCTTGCGGAATACTCTCCCATTATTCACAAGCAGCATTTTTCAATTCTCGTAGAGTAATTGGGGGAGGGTTTCGCTTCTTAATGCGTGTTTTAAGAATGTCCCAGGCATGTTCAATGACGTTCATGTCAGGGGAATTTGATGGCCATCTTAATGTGGATATTCCTTCTTCTTCCAAAAAATTTTGTACTGCAGCTGTTCGATGTTGAGGTGCATTGTCATGCATAAACACAAATCTATCACTTCCCCCCGGAATAGACGCACAACAGGATTTAAAACTTCCTCGATGTACACAGCACCAGTGATTCTTCTCTCCAAAACCAGGAGAGGCGTCCGTGTACATCTCATAATACCATCCCAAACCATAATACTCCCACCTTCAAACGGAACACGTGCTTAGGCTGTTTCTAATCGGGCTTGTCGTATTAGGGCTCTCCAAACTAGCGTTCTTCGCGAATCAGAAACCCAGACAATTCTTGATTCATCAGAGAACATCACGTAATTCCAGTTAGGACCATGGTGTAACATTTCTTGAGCCCATTGCAACCTTCCAATTTTTTGTTGATAGTTTAGTTTGGGAACAGGTAAAGGTCTTCTGCGATACAAATTTACCGCATTTAATCTTCGTGTAATTGTTTGCCTTGAGATATTCAGTCCTTCAAGTCTAGCAATTTCTATGGATATGCCACCTATAGATTCCTGTCGATTTCTTCGAGCTATCAATGTTATCTGCCGGTCTTGTGCTGCTGTTGTACATCGACTTCTGCCACTTCTAGGACGATCCTTCACATCATTTGTGTCTTGGAATTTTTTTTTAATTTGTGATACAGCACCCTGAGTAACACCAACAATATTCGCGATATCACTTTGACCAAAGCCCTGTTGTAACAAAACAATTACTCTAGACCTATTAAAATATGATATCATGTCTCTGGGCATTTTTAAACAGCTCAAATAAAATTTAAACTAGAATTGGAATAATGCGAAAGCACCCAAATCAATTAAATATGACCAAATTTATACAAAAACGAATCAAATTTAGTATTATATTGATTTAAAAACCCTTTAAAATAAATATCAACAAGAGTTTTTAAAAACCCATAGGCGTAGATATATTATTTCTAAATATTCCAAACTTTTGAACATATGTGTATTTTCTGAGTACGATCTTCAACATTACTATACCTTACATTACAAATCAAGACAGATCTGGCAGCAAAATAAGCAAATGTACCAAGAATGAACACTTGGATTAATTACCACCTCTTATACTCCAATACAAAATATTCCAATAGAATATTTCCATCACAGACTATTGGTGGCTAACCTAATTTCTACATTCTATACCGAATAAAAGGATATAAAGACCTGTAAGATTAGTATATCAATACAACAAAAGCAAAGAATAACCATTAGAGGTCTACTAGAATGATCAGGTGAAAGAAAACTCTTGAGAACCTCCACCTTCTCAGTTTTTTTTAGTATCACTATCTGAAGACAATAGATTGTGATCATGTCAGCCATCAAAGCGCTGAGCTCAAATATAATCAGTTCCAAGATGGTTTGGGAATGCCTAGGCAAACTAAATGAACTAGGCCAGAAGAACACTGTCACCCTCCTATGGGTCCCGGGATACATAGGAATAGAGAGGAATGAAACAGCAGATAAGCTGGCAAAAAAGGAGCTGAAACCCCACTTTTGGGACCAGAACCATCTTGTGGGATCAGCAGTAGAGTAATCTTAGGAAAACTAAGGGAAGAAATGGAGAAGGAAAAATCCAAGTACTGGAATCAGCTGGAAGGACTGAGGCAATCTAAGATACTACTGGGGAACTATGACCAGAAGAGATCTCTTAGCTGCCTCAACCTCAGTAAAAAAAGGCTCCGAATTCTAACGGGAATATTAACCGGGCATTGCTGGTTAAGAAGCCACATGAAGAAACTAGGGTTAGCAGATGAAGCAAAGTGCAGATTCTGTGAGGAAGAGGATGAAACCTCAATACATATACTCTCAGAATGCCCTGCCTTGCAAAATTCTAGGGCTAGATACCTAGGAGCACAAGAAATAAAGGAAGGGGATCTACCTGATTTGAAGCCCGACGATGTCCTAAACTTCCTCCGGAAAATAGGACTCAAAGAGCTGCTATAGGTCAGGCTGCTATATATCAGAACATGGCAAGTAAGTGGGGACACAATAGATCCTATAGGTCGCAGTGTAATTATCACCCCTAACTCATACATACATCACTATCTGAAAACACATAAAAGACCTAGAGACCTTTTACCACAAACCATTTACCGTCCTATTACCAGGAAGGGACGAATGGGGAACAAAGAGATCGAATTTTATAATGGCTGACCATTGTTGATCAGAGAGGTGTTAGAGCTGGGGTCAATGGTGGGAAACCAAGGGTATATCTGAACCAGAACTTGAGTAACCTATCTATGAGAAAATGAGTAAAAAGAACTATTTTACGATTATCAGCCATAAGGAAAAAATAAATGCAAAATTGTTATTATAAAAAAATGTCAATGTCAATTGAGGATTCTTGCTGTCCTCTCAGTTACATATGTAATTGGTTTAAGACGATAAATAAGGTCAGTTTAATTTGAAGTTTTGCTAGTTAATTACTGAAGAATCCTTTGTTATTTAGTTTAAGGACAGGATACGAAGAGAAAAAGGTGCTGAAGGAATGTTTATAGGCCCAGACCCATTCCTAGGCATAGCGAGTAGCGTAGCCAGAGGAGCAATATAAAATTGGGATTTTTTCTGCATCAACTCGAGTCCAAGGACTTCATGGAAGTGTCGCCAACGATACTGGGGAGCTTCCCTTGATTTCCTTTATTTTTTTTTGTACTTTTTACTTTCACTTTCTTGAATAATTAAGAATAAAAAAACTCTTCGTTTGAACGTAACTTCCAAACGAAGAGTTTTTTATTATTCTTAATAAGATGGACTTCCAAAAAGTAAGGGTTATTAAAAATAAATTTTCTTGAATAATATTTATTAAATTTTTTGAATTGTTTTCATCGTTTTTAATCTTACATTTATAATAGTTAAACTTTATTTTCTGTATAATTAAGCTTATTCCTATAACAATTGTGTTAAGAAATAGTATATTACATAACGAGTGTGGAAAGTGAAGTATTACGCACGAGTGAAGTTTAGCACGAGCCGCGTAGTGGCGAGTGCGGAAACGTAACGAGTGCAAGAAATACACTTTCCAACGCGTTGTGTACACGATTTTTCCTACGACCCCAATATTTCTTATAATAATAAATATTTTAAATTTATTTATAAAATTTATTTTAATTGTTAGTCATGTTAAAAATTAGAATTTAAACGAGTTTATATATTGCATGGAAATATAATTAATTAAAATCAAATAACCACCTTTCTCAGGAATTCACATCAAAATTCTTTATTAGCTAAATGACATTTTAACTTTTTTTGTGGGCTCTATAAAAATTAAAAGTAAAATGGTCAGTCGGTGAAATTAATTGAAAAGTAATGTAATAATAATAGACACAAAGATAATTGTGAACAAAAACACAAACATAACTTCAAAAATCCACATTCGACACATGCACGGAACATAAACACAATATAAAAAAGAAGAAGAAACTGTTCTTCTTTCTAAAAGTGTTTTTATAAAAATAAAGAGTTTGCGGTCAGTCGTTTTACATTACGTTAGACTCCTATTTTACGTTATACTGTAGTGTATCGTAAAATTTGTAAACATAGCTTGCGGTTATCGTACCTTAAAAATCAAGGTTACAGATGACATACGATATGTCACTAATGCAAGTTTAAAAATGATTGCTAAAAATAATTAACAAAATTAAGAAAAATAATAACCATAAGAATCATGAACAAAGCCTTGGTAAACCTGATTGTACCTATATAGGTACTAGTAACATTGGTTATTGAAGATTTCGTTCTATTTTCTGCTTAACAAAAAGCACACAAAAAAGTACTTCATTCTACAAATTAAATTTAATTTATAATCGGTGCAGAGCAATAATTGTAGCTTCTTGTTTCGTTTTGAAAAACAAGAAATTATTAAACTATACATTTTTAAAATGTTGAATCTGGAACCGTTGGCGAACATTTTTGCAAATACCTAACTAATGATAAACAGTCATGATACAACAATTTACATTGTACATTTGTTGTACCATGAAAGTAAATTATAACCATTAAAATCTGATTGGTTAACGTTATTTTCAAAAATAGCGTTTAAATAAGCTTTATACGGTATAATTTTTACTACATTTTTACGTTATACGTTATAACGGGAATTTTTATAACGTAAAACACCTTACCGCAAACTCTCTAATAATAATACCGAATAAAAATATGTTTATTTTTTAAAAATTTAAAGACCTATAAGAAACTTTTTTCTTTATTCTAACTTTATACAGAAAAATTTGTATTGGCAATTACAATACAATATTTGACACAAGGAAGATTTAAAAAAAATTAAATGGTCCTTGCTTTGACATTTATGTGTTTTTACTATTGATAAATTTAACGTAAATGTCACAGATCATAGAACTATATTTTTTTACTTTTCAATACGTGTATTGATATTTACTTTTCAATACGTGTATTGATATTAGCTACTTTCTTAAGTACAAATAAGTGTGCAATCTAGCACTTTCATATGTGGTCGTAGGAAAAAGTGTTTATTTTCTGCTGAAATAAAGTTTTTAGTTTTTAAGCAAGTCCACTATCTCGATAGATCCAAAAATATGACTGCCCTTAAGAAAACTAACTGCAAATAAGTTTTTTTTATTTCCCTATTCCACTGTCCTCGACTAACCACAATCAAACTTGATCACATTATACTTTGTCAGTAAAACATCAGGGCTCACAAATGGCGAATATAAAGTTTGCTTCAGCTTATAAACAGAAACGTTAAAGCATTCCCAAGTTACGAATAATAACTCCAGGTGTATATATATTTAGAGAGAGAAAGAGACAAATGTATAGAGAGACGGAGAACCTCTCCATTACAATTGTCCATTAACTATAAGCATCTACGTCAACATTCGCAATATCAACACCGAAATAACGCCTAAGGGAACCAGTTTACGTGCAAGGAAAGTTTCGGTGAAACTTCTGTACAGAACTGGATAATTGTTAGTTCTACTAGACATCTTTCATTATTCACGTAGCATTGACAATGGCCACAGCCATATAATTAATAATTTATTATATGTTTTCTCTTTATGGAATTATAGAAACATGCATGAGTATTTAAAATATAGCATTTTCATGTTACTAAAGCAGTTAAAAAATCTTTGTCTATTGTCTATGATCAAGAACATTTATTTTGCTTTTAAAATATCCAATTTGTTATGTTAACCTAATTTAGATATAAAATAATAGCGCCACATACGGAACTACGAATAGAAATGAAAGCAAATATACTCCGGCCAAAACTTATTAATATTTTTAACACAACCATAGGATGGCGCTGATCGTTGCGTCTACTCATTTAAATTGTTCTATTTTTCGGAAGAGGTCTCTACTTATACTATTAACGACAATACTTTTTTAATTTAACAGATCTGTATCAATCTATATTTGGTGAGAAACAGTTTTAAGAAAATTAAGAAAAGAGACTAGTTCTGAGAATCAGGAAAAGAGCAGGAGTTTTGTCTTCAGTTTTTTAAGTTTTGTTGGTGTATATCATCTTTGGTTTTGTGCTTCCAAATAATTCTGTTCCTAAAATGGATTCAAACTATCAACCCCCCTAATCTAAAAGGAAAT
The DNA here is from genome assembly GCA_035357415.1 of Ophraella communa. Lineage (NCBI taxonomy): Eukaryota > Metazoa > Arthropoda > Insecta > Coleoptera > Chrysomelidae > Ophraella > Ophraella communa. The sequence goes on from CM068992.1 coordinate 14,941,599, forward strand.
GTTGTGTACCTACATGTACAAATCGTGATGGAAAAATCGTTTTCCAAAAAATGAACCAAGTGTGTTTAGTGAGTGGATTTTAAAGATACAGTCTTTAAACTATAAAGAATTGTCAGTTGAAGACATTTATAAAAAATATGTATTTTGTGAGGAACATTTTTCTAGTAACTGTAAAGTTTTAGGTACCACAAGAGGTCTTATAAGAACAGCAGTTCCAACTTTAAATTTACCTGGTAAATAAATCAAATTGTAATTTATAAAGCCTGTACTAGCAGATCATGCAAACGTTTTTATGCTGAAAGGACTGTATAAACAGTGGAAGCAACCATTAGCTTTTACATTTAGTGAAGGACCTCATAAATCCATGGCATTAAAAAATTTGCTGAAGGTTCTAATCTGCCAATGTCAAAGTATAGGTTTGAAGGTAGTATCGACAGTTTGTGGCAAAGTGAAAATAATGTCGGAGCTATTAGACTGCTAATAAGTGAAACGAAGGAGGAATACTTAAAAAGAAAAGAAGAGAATAGAAATTTTGGTTTTGTGTTCAATGACCAAGAAATTATTTCAATATTTGATGTCCCTCATATTTTCAAGTATTTGAGAAATAATCTTTTGAAACATGACTTGTATTTTAAGCAAAATAAATAAATAAATGATCATTTTTTGATTGTAAACATATATATTTACTTTAGTTTCGTTGAAATGTAGCTGCCTATTTTATCGCAGAGAACTTCTTATTGACAGCTAGATGGCACTAGATATAAATTTAAGGAATCTGTATTATCGACAATACTTTTTAACACAACCGCTGCTACTCGATGTCGCATACGGATCTCGACAGTAACTAGGTTCTTGCCATTCTATTCGTAGTTCGTATTCGGCGAATAATAGGTTATGTATTTGGCAAGAGTTTAACGTAAATTGCTCTGTTTGTTTAGCTGCGTTCGCTCGCAAAAATTATAGTTGCACTTAGGGTACTCTGTCCCAGTCGAGCTGTTCCCGGAATCCAGGTTCTGGAAACCATTTACTTTTGGTCCCTGTCTCAACCCAGAGTCGGAAGGCCGCGTGTTGGACTGCCGCCATCTTGTTCCTTTTGGTAGAGGCTTTAAAAAGCGAAACCAGTAAAGAACTTTTTCATCCGTCACCAATGAGATGTACGATGTCGCCCGGAATGTCCCCAGGCCATCAAGGATAGCTACTCTTGGTCCCAATATACAACCCTTGTCTAAGGAGAAGCCGAAGAGGTTCCTTTTCAGTTATTGTATTATTGGCAGGTTGAATTTTTTTTTTTATAGTTAGATGATATTGAACATTTAAAAAGGTTTAACTTTAAAACCGAAAACCAGCGCTGGCCAAATACTGTTTAGGTGAAGGCCAAAATACAGAAGAAGAAGAAGAAGTACCTTCGCTCGGTAACAATACAAAATTCTACTAAGACCTCTGTTTTTTTAATATCCCTATAACGAAAAATAAAATTATAACATTCTTAAGACAATATTCATTAGTAAATTCATAATTAGTTAATAATCCACGTTGGGCGCCAATTTAGGATAAAGTACGTTTCGCTAAAACGGCGTTCTCAGCATTAAATTCCTTCGCAAAACTGATTGACAAAACCAGCATAAAACTTTAAAATCAGCTATAACGTACTTAATTTTTTTCTTGTTTGATAATACCGCAATCGAACAATCTTTTCCCACGCAAAATCGACAAAAGAGGATTCGGAGGATACGCTATGCACTGAATATCGCACACAAAGATAAAAATGGAAATTGTAAAAGTTTCTCTCGGCTGCACAACTTCTTATGAAATTCGCATTTTCAGATTTTTACCTCGATAAAGGATTAGTTTCAATCTTAAAGTATCGATTATTAAATAATTTGGTTTTTTGTTTTGTATTTAAAAAAGTTCTTTTAATTTGTTCCTGAAGTAACAATTAGAAAATAGCTTTGATATAAGAATAGTCTTATCATGGAGAAAAGTTTGACAGCTAGATACTCCTATTTCTAATTTTTAAGAAAAAGTTTTATAGTATCAATAAGTAAAGTATTAATAAAAAGTATTAAAATATAATTAAGAAGAACTATTTCAGGCATTCACCAATAAACATGAATATCTTTGTATAATGTTGAAAATAATTGTTTTTTCCAAATTAATTTCCATGCAATAAAGGACAAAACACACTTTTATTAGCTTAACTTTGCATGACAATGGAATGGAATTTACCGCGGCGACATCAAGGAGGCAATTTCTCCGGAACAAATCTGAAATGGTGGCAGAATGAATGTCAACAACTCACTTCCCTTACCACAATATTTATACGGGAGAATGCTATAATGAACCGTACAGCGAATAAACTTGCTAAATTGCAATTCTGTTGTAATGTTTCGTTCATATTTTTCCGAAAGTAAGGGGAAATTCTCTAAAACGCGAAAGGAATGCCACGAAACATAAAAAAAATTGTCACTTAAGCGGTATTTAAAGCGAACCCTCTTGTTGGGGAATTAAAATAACTGGGATTTAAAAGGATTTTACTTATTTTTGTTTTGATTTACTGTTAGGTTTTTTAATGCGTGTCACATTTACGAGGATTTTCCTGAAATTATATTTTTGTCTTCAAACAATGAGATTAATTTTACCTTAGAAGTTAAAGAAAATAAAAAAATTGAAATTATAAAACAAATAGCTGCATATAATGGCTATCCATTACATTTGATAAATAAATTAACTAATAAGAAAGAACAGATAATGTCAGTAGGTACAACTAATATTTCCTCAAAAAACTAAAGAAATTAAAAGTTATCAAAGTTTTACATATTGTGGAAATATTTCTAATACAATTTCAAAAATAATACCTTCGGCAACATCTGCATTAATTTCATTCATTCATTCCTGGCGCTTGGATTTACAGGTTACCGCATGTTTAGATGTTTGACTTTCTCTATTACCGCTGCTAAAGCTTCTTTATACAAAAAGTCCAGTATAATTTTCAATACTTTCATACTGTATAACCAATTTTTTTTGGAACACCCTGTATATTAAAAAACGGAAGAATATATGCCATTATAGTTTACCATTTCCTGTGAATGATTAATTTATGCTAAATGTTTTGGAATTATCTGTAAGAATGTTGTTGTCTCTACAAATAAAATTCATTTTGTTTGCTAAACAAAAGCGTAGTTTTCCCAGTTCGCGATGCATATCTGTCGTTATCTCTGTTTATATCGGTCAAAATACGTTCAGACATGTTTTTGCGCGTTTGAAATATGTCCCTATCCGCTACATCCCAAAACACCGCTATATTTTATAAACTAGAAACAAGCAACTGCTATATCTTGAGTCGAATATCAATTGCAAATAAAACTGTCAAAGTTTAGACCGATGAAATTTCTCGAGTTTGTCGCTACTTGATACATAGTATACATACACATACGAACCTTAAATTTTACTCAGAAATTCGCTGACCCGACTACAGGTAACTGTAACTCTTGACGAAGTCACTTCAACTACGGAAAGTAGGACACTAGAAAAATCAAGTTACCTTTCGGCGATAAGAAAATTGGCAGCAGTTTCCTTTATTTCGTATTGTCGAATGAGATGTAGTCTTTTTCATACGGGATGGTCAAAGTGTCGAGTAAATAACTTAATCAAAAAATTAGAATTTTGAAATTTCTTCTTATACGTATGTGGATTTGGGATTGGCTTGGAAGCTAGTCCTTTAGCCACACAATTCTGTATAAATACATTTAGATTTTAAAACCAACTTTAAAAAAGAAATTTACTTAATAACTCATAAATATCTCTTTTGTTTTAATATTGAGAACAATTATAGGATTTTTACGATAAGTTGACCATGACGTCATTCCTAGTTAATTATATTGCCAACAAAGTAACTTAAAAATAACTGTCAGTAGATGAGATTTACTTGTAAGAGCTAGGAAAATTAAACGTGTACAGATTGGTAACAATTCCCGCCAATTGCCAATTGCCACGCGTCATTATTGTATTGGACACGTTTGACATTTAGAATTAGCACAGCACTACCAGTTAACCTAGATGAAGGAAAAACAACTCTGCGTGACAACACCGCAAAATTTTATGCTCTGACGTCATTGTCAACTTATCGTAAAAATCCTATAGTTTTGAGTATATAGTTGAGAAGTTTCGTTTGGGTGTTTGCTGCACTTGAAATAAATATGATTTTTATCACATTGAGAATAATTGTCGTAAGAACATAACCCGGAAGAAATCATATTTAACTCGGCTAAGTAAAACTGCAAGGCAAGCATTTATAAAAATGAAGACAATGCTTACAAACAAAGACCTTCAATTGCCGCTATACGGAATGGAAGCTTGGACACTGAAGAACATTTAAGAAAAATAGAAGCGTTCAAAATGTGGTGCTACAGAAGAACATTGAAAATTCAGTGGGTTCAGAGGATTACCAATGCAGAAGTGCTACTACGATTAAATAAAGAGCTAGAAATTATGAACAGTATAAAAAGAAGAAAACTGGAATATTTGGGTCACATAACCAGAGGAAAAAAATATGAGCTGCTGAGAATTATTGTGCAAAAAAGGATCCAAGGAAGAATGAGTTTAGAAAGAAGACGCATATCCTGGATGAAGAACCTTAGAGAATGGTTAACTGTAGTTCATTACAACTTTTCAGAGAAGCAGTGAAAATAGGGTCATATATTCCATTATGGACAGCATCTTTAGCAATCTCAATTCCTGTGTGTCTTTCGATTCAAATGAATGCGATCTGTTTGCTGAATGACTTTTTTTATGGAACACAAAATGCCGTTTCTTTTGTATTTCTTCTTTAAGTATTCTGCTGTTCTGATAAAATAACAATATCTCTTTCGGTATTTATTAAAAGCTTAGCTAGTGATAATGTATTGCTGTAGAATTGAAGTGAAATTGAAAAATTTTTTAAATTAAATAGTTTTTAAATTATATGAATTATACTTTTTTCGCTGTGTCTATATGTGGAAGTTAGTAAAATACGATATCTTTTCCAGTGTAATAAAGGGAATTTTGTCACTTTCCAGTGATCAAAGTCAAAAAATTGTAAAGAACATTAAAAGTTCTATTTTTTTAAAAAATCTGAAATATTCTTGGGGATATTATATATAGTGTTAATCACCACCGGTTGAGTAGTGCACTTTGCTGTCGGCAATTCACAAAAAACTTACTGTGAGGTACGTTTTTGGTGCGCAAAGCAATATACTTACTTACAATTTTCAAGAAACTCACTCCATTTTTCTTGTCAGTAATACAAAACGACCTATCCTGCTGGGTTTTAATATCAGATAATGAAACGATTATCACCGATTTTCTGTCTACCACATTAAACACTTCTAATTTGTATCTCATCGGACTAGTCGCTCCATGCACACCAAAAATAGCAGTAACCTTCATCAACAAATAGACGTCATCAGGAGCTTCTGTCAGAAATTTAATAATGTCATCTGACTCCAGTATTTTGGACTTTTTAGCTTTTTATCCTCCACTCAAGTTTTTTAGTAACAATATTCTCCGCAAAAACCAAAATGTAAGATTTGTTGACAGAGTTATTCATATCCCTAGCAACGGAGCAACAGAATTGCAATTTTTGTGCCCAAAATTACAATTTTCTTTGAAATTCTATGTTTCACCTGAACTTTGTTATAGAAAAAAATGTTGTATCTTCTCGAGCATAATTAGCGCTCTCGAAGATAGTACAATTTTATCGTCTTGTACAATAAACAACTATTGTTTTTACACATTCAGTAAATCTATGAAGACACTAGGTTATTTTTTGTTAATAAAGATATGTGATTGTGTTAAAATAAATATAGTTAAGTCATCTATTTTTATAGTACAATATCTTTATCTGTAGAGTAGGAAGGGCGAGTATAGACCCACAGCACTTAGGCCACAATATGGCCCATTGTACATCCTCCCAAGGAGTCGCCTTCCTAGGACATTGTCCATCCTGCCTTATCCAGGAAGGAAGACAGGTCACCAGGGGACATCTCCATAATGTCGGCAGGTGTAGGCCAAGACTCACCGAACACACACTCTCTTATCGACGATAGCTCCATACATTCACATAAGACATGCCTGACAGTTTCATCTTCCTGTCCACACCTCCTGCATAGAGGTATGTCCATTAGCCCCATAATATGGAGGTGTTTCCTTAGTTGACAGTGTCCAGTCAGAAATCCCACTGTTAAACGTAGGTTCTTCCTGGTCATCGCCAAATATTTATTCGTATCCAGCTTCTCAGGGTCGCCCAGGGTAATCCTGGCAAAACTGCATCCTTTGGTTTCATCCCATCTCTTAAGGGATTGAGTACGGGTGTAACGTTTGGCTAGTTCCGCAATTGTCGAAGTCGTCAAACCATGGGTGTCGCCTGGCCCCAAAATTTTCAGCCCAGCCGCCACCCTGGCCAGAGAGTCAGAAATACGGTTACCTTTGCTCCTGTCGTGCCCTTTTACCTACCTTAGTACGATATTATTATCTACCGAGCTAAATCTTGGTGGCACCTAATGCTAACCCTGAGATAAAACGTTGTCTGTTCAAGGTTAGTAGGGCTTGTTTACTATCAGTGCAGATTATTATGTTTTTGCCAGAAATTTCTTTTCTGGTTAGCTCTTTTGCGGCGATTGAGATACCAGCCAGTTCTGTTTGAACCACGCTGGTATTTTTTCCCATTCCTCATTTAATCCTTAGGCTAAGTGATCTGGAGTAGACTCTACATCCTGATCCTTCCTTGGTTTTTGATCCGTCTGTGTATATGCGTATTGCATTTGCAGCATTCGGCTCAGTGTTCTGTTTTATTTGTATTTTGTAGGGTTTATTAAACACAAACCTGGGTTCAATTGCGTCACCGGCCGCCTGTAGCAGAGGCACCGCATTGAGTGCCTCCCTTCACAGGCCCAGCCTCAGTTGACCCATTTCTTCCTCGGGGTTTACACCAGCCGTGCGCAATCGTAGCATGGCCATTAGCGCAACCTCCTTGACGTGTAGGTCGAGAGGTGTCAGACCAGTAACCAATTCCATTGCCGCGGTTGGTGTTGTTCTCATGGCTTCTGTGATGTTCAGACAAGCCATTCGTTGTATTTGATACAGTTTTTGGATAGCCGTTGCTTGTAGAGTTTTAGGTCCCCATGCAATAGCTCCGTACGTTAGCATAGGTCTTATTATTGCTGTGTAGATCCAGGTGACTACACGGGGCGAGAGACCCCATGTGCGTCCCACTGTCCTCCGAAACTGCTCATAGGCCACATATGCTCTTTTTGCTCTGTTCTGAATGTGTGAGTTCCATGTTAACTTCCTGTCGAAGGTAATACCGCAAACTAAACTTCAGCGAAGTTTAGTTTGCTTTTGAAGATTTCGGGGGGTTTCAAGCCCGATAAGCTTCTTTTTCTAGTGAAAAGGACCATCTCTGTATTCTTGGGATTGATCGACAGTGAGTGTTCCTTACACCATGTTTCTATTAATTTGAGGCCATCCTGCGCTCTATCGCACAGTGTGTTCACAAATTTGCCGGTCTGCAAGATAACTATGTCATCTGCATATGCAATTGTGTAGAAACCATTATTATTGAGGTGATTAATCAGGGTATCCAGGACTATGTTCCAAAGAAGGGGTGATAAGACCCCTCCCTGCGGACATCCCCTCATGACCAGTCCTCTTGTACAATAAATTATATTAAAAGTTTTTTAAAATTCCACTTTTTATCCTTTAAACGATTGAAAATAGCACTTTACTACCGCAACCTATAATTATTGGTATATTTAAAACTTTTACTATGTGGTCTTTTTTACATTATTACACAAAAGTAGGGTCTAAAAGGTTAAAAATCAACATTTTTTGTAACGTCGCAAATTTTGAATAATTGGCGAATTCGCTAGCGCATTCACCAAAATTTCAACCCCCAATTTCTAGCCACCGATTCACTTTTTAAATTGACCGACTAGGGTAAAGGAACAAATTTCTTTCGTTTTACATTTTCCTTTCGCCGTTGCCGCAAATACCGGCAACAAAAGAAAAAGAAAAGTATCACGGTCCTTTGTGATGGTAAATCTTTTATTAATTACTGACGAAAATGCAAATCGTCCTAGGCCCAGCCTTCAATTTTATTGCATTAATCCCACAATAAAGGGAGCATTACGGTAGGAGAGTTTGAGTTACCCCACTCGAAACATAATTTTCAGAAGACCTCTCGTTGTGCGAGGACAGGGATGGAAAACCCCTTTTCTCTTTGTCTCTCTTTAAGACAGGAATTAGTTTATGTAATTGCGAGGATATGCAAATTGGAATGATGAATGGAGATCATTGAAGAAAAGGTTCTCGAGTGATAACAGAGCATTTACAGCCGGTTTAGTCAACAAACAAATAATTTTTAAGGGTCTGGTGGCGGAGTTGCTACAAAGAGCCTCGGCATTAATGGAAGCTTTTGCCAAGCTACACGTAAATCTCTCGACTGAATATAAAATCAACAACTGAGGTTAAAATTTGGTGGATAGATTAAAGTTTCGTAGGAGAAATCATTTCAAAATTTAACTTACCATGTCTTGTTTGTCGACCGTATACAGGGTGTCTCAGAATAACTATTAGAGACACTTAAATAAATTAATGTCCTAAAATTTCTCGGTATCAATATAACTGGAAATATTTAATAGTTATTTACGTTACAAGTCCGGGAAGTGACTTATTACGGTACGAGATTGATGTTTATGGACGAGGCGACGAAGGAGCCGAGTCAAGAATATCTAATCGAGTACCGTAATAATCCCTTCACGGACGTGTATCGTACTATATTTTTTTTCATACTGTCTTTGGTTTAAACGCAATAAAATATGAAACTGAAATTATATATTTGATCATTTTATTAGGAAGTCATGTAGACTGCTGTGAAAAAATTATGTTACTTGATTTATTCTTAACATGGTTGATTTGCTTTATAAATAAAAAATTAACAGCGGTTACCAATTAAAAATGTAAATAAAGGCGGATATATTGAATTTTTCTGCACACATATATCTGCGGAAAAAATGGATCTGAAATTAGATGAAATTGCTGAGAAAACTGCGGAAGCGATAGTGCAAATAATTCCAGTTAAGTCTGCGAAAAGATTTGAAAAAGAATTTGCGCTGTTTTGCAACTGGCTTGAACAACACAATTTGAGAAGTAGTGCTGCTGAAGATGTGATGTTGGCTTACTTTTTGGATATGGTGAGAACAGTTTTTTTAAAGAATATTCTTTTCAACAGTTTAAATTTTCAGTCAAAAACATTCAACCCTTCTTCATTATGGTCCAAATACTCGATGGTAAAATCAATGATTATGGTTAATGAGAATGTCAACATATCAAGTTTCCAAAAGTTGATAGCTTTTTTGAAAAAATAAAATGTAGACCATCAGCCAAACCAGTCGAAGGTGGTGACAAAGGAACAAATTAAAAGCTTCATGAGGGATACGCTCCAGATAAAGAATATCTGTTACTCAAAGTGACAGCATTACTTGTAGTTGCTGGATGTTGCCAAAGGGAAGAGATCTATAATTTAGAAGTTAGTGATGTGGAGGATACGGGTACTCAGCTAGTAGTTAAGATTAACCAGACAAAAATTCATATTCGACGAGCTTTCACTGTGATTAACAGTGATGAGGTTCACTATTTGGATGTGTTTAGAAAATACATGAATTTACGGCAACACGTCTCCCTGAAAGCTCTTTTGGTGGGTTATAGACAAGGAAAATGTCTGTCTCAAAGAGCTGGTATACATACTGTTGGCGGAGCACCTAAGAAAATAGCTGAGTTCTTAGAACTAGACCAACCAGAAAAGTATACAGGTCATTGCTTTAGGAGGACATCCTTAACGTTGTTGGCCAATGCTGGAGCTGACCTTAAAGTTCTAAAACAGCGCGGTTGATGGAAGAGTTCTTTAGTTGCAGAAAAGTATATAGAATAATCGATTAAAGGCAAAAACAAGATTGCAAGAATGATCCAAAAGAGGCGAAACTTTCACGATTTCCACGATTACAGAAAATACTGTAAATCCATCAACAACTCCATTAATACATATTGCTGGCAAAAGCAGTTATACAATTAATGTCAATCTTCAAAAACTAGAATAAAAGCTTAGTTTATGTTGATTCACTTATTATTTCAAACAACATTGGGAAAACTGAATAGTACTGTAAAGTACAAATGTACCGTAAAGTGCCATTTCCCTGACTCAAACTAACCTGACTAACCTAACCTAACCTAACCTAACCTAACCTAACCTAACCTAACGAGTCCGGGAAATGACACTATAAACAATGATTTGATATGACGCAAAATACAAAAATCCAGCGGTGTAATATCTGCCGAACGTATATGCCAAGAAATCTGGCCCAATCTACCAAGCCATCCAATAGAAAATTGTACATTAAGATAATTTCGGCAACTTATTCCAAATTATGATGGTGCACAATCATGATGAAAAACAATATTTCTTCGAATTTGATTTGGAATATAACCAGGCAGCAAATTTGTTATAACTACATAATCATCAACTGTACCAGCCCAAATATACACTGAAATTGTAATTTGTGAACTGCGTGAGGATTCTCTTCGCTCCATATGTGACTGTCGTGTGTATTAAAATAGCTATCCCATAAAAAATATGTCTAGGTAATTTTGTAACATTACCAGTAATTGTAGTTTGTTGAAAGAAGAACGGTCCATGTATTTTTTCTTTAGAAAACGCCGCTTCAAACGTTCAACTTTGGTGAATCTCTTTGGTATTCCTCAATTACCCTTGGATTTTTAAACCCCCATATGTGACAATTATTTTTATTACATCTCACGTTTAAATGAAATTTAGCCTCATCTGACATTATAAGTAAAACATCAGGAACTTCTCTAAATAAATCTCGTAATGTCTCAGAAAAAACAATTTTGGTTTGAAAATCCCTTTCATATATTTTTTTGGTGTATCTGTAATTTTATAAGGAGTTAACTTCATGTAATGTATATATTTGGTTTCTAACACCCTGTATTAGTAAATTCTATTTCTTTTATGTTTTACGACACTGCTTATCAGTCTTGGAATGTGTTTAGATATAAAAAGTAGTTTTTTAAATGTATGGTGTGATTGTTTTAGGTATTTTAACAGTTCGAAATAAACAACTGAAATGAAAGTTTGTGTTATTATTTTTGTACTCATTTCTTTATGCAATGACCATCAAATTACGGCAAATATATTACACTTAAATACCTTCATACATCTCTGAACTTCGGATTTTGAAATTCCAGTTGTGGATGATACTTTATGAAGAGATATTCGATTATTAGGTTCTTGTAATGTTTTTTGAATACGTAAGAGTCTATTTAAAATAAAAAAATAAATATTTGCATTTAAAAAGGGTCAGAAACTTCTGGGACACCCGGCATTGTAATCAACAGTTTGTGTTCCTACTTTATTTACATCTGTATATTTTAAATAAACCAAATGTGTTTTTATCACACAGAAATGCCTGGTAGAATCATTTGAGAGTCCAGTCCGGTGCCAATCTTAAACTCCACATGTGTGAAGAATACACAATAACCTTACTTCATTTGACAATTTCCTCTAATGAAGAGTCCGCTTCTCTCATATCTTGCCATTTCTATCAGTCATTGTTGTAAATTTCTAGAAATGATATTTTCTCGACGTGTTATACAACAGAAGGTATCTTATTATTCGGCAGGAGTTAGAGGTGGTGGTCAGCGAGTTAAGAAATCCATATGTTCATATATAATACTATAAAATATTAACTATAGTCTGACAAATATTATATGAGAGGGGAGAAATCACAAAAAAGTTTTAAACATTTAGATTTTCGCTCTAATTGCACAAAATACGAAAGTTACGAAAGTAAGTAAACATTAATACTCCGTTTAAAATTTTATTCCTATACCGGGTGGTGAATGGTCGGACGCACCATAGGAAATCCAATGGAAAATCATAAACTCTTAAATTCCTGCTTCCCAAATCATTTTAGGTGAAAACTCAATAGGAACTTTTCTTTAAAGAATTAAATACTGCATCAGATGAGACTATTAAAAATATTTTTCAGCTTTTGGTAGTTGACAAAATTGACCAATTTATTTACCATTCTTATACAGCATCAAGACAGCAATAAAATGTCAAAATGACTAAAATATTTAGATGTCAAATCATTCAAATAGTCAAAAAAATAGAAAACAAAGTTATTTATTGTTAAATAAATACAAACGCTAAATAAATTACAATAAATGCTCAAATAAACCACCGTTTTGGGCTAAACAATATCCTAATCTATCATAAAACTCTCGTCGAACATTTGCTAGAATGCGAGGCGTTATTTTTGCACATTCTTCTCGGATGCCTGTCTTTAATGCCTCTAAATCTGGAAACCTTACCGTGCCGTAAATTTTGGATTTTACATCTCCCCAGAGATAAAAGTCATTTGGGGCAAGATCTCCAGATCTTGGGGGCCATTTAATAAGACAATTTGGTCCTATCACACAGTTATTAAAACAATTATTGACCAATTCTTTCACTTCACGGCTGTTGTGAGCAGGACAACCGTCCATTTGAAACCAAATTTCTTCTTCTTCGGGAGCTACTTCTGCGAGTGCTGGTAAAATTTCTTCTTGAAGCAAATCCAAAAACCTTCCTGAGTCTAGATTTTCCTCGTAGAAAAAAGGTCCAATAAGATGATGCCCCAGTATTCCTGCCCAAACATTGATTTTTTGGTGATATTGAGTACGAGTTTCCACAACAATTTCAGGCCTTTTAGTTGACCAAATTCTACAGTTTTGCACGTTGGGTTCATTGTTTAACGTAAACGTACACTCGTCTGTAAAACAAACATTTTTTAAAAATTTTCGGTCTGCATTCGCCCTCTCCAGCATCTCATAACAAAACTCTGCTCTTCTCTCATAATCTCCCTCAAGCAACTCTTGATGACATTGAACTTTATAAGAATGGAAGTTATTCTTTTTTAATATTTTTAATGCAGTTGAATTATGCATGTCGAACTGCTGTGCGATTTCTCGAGAACTTATTCTGGGATTTTCAATAACTGCAGATAATACATTTGTGGTATTTTTCATTTTCAAACACATTTATTTGAATGTTTTGGTCATTTTTGTTACACTTGCATAAAGGAAGCAATGTGCCAGTGTTTTCAAATTTTGTGATTATTCTTCCAATTGTAGTATGGCTTGGAATCGGGCGGTTTGGATATTTCGCGCTAAATAAAGCACTTACCGTGCGCGTACTATTGCCGGAATAAAACATTTTTACAATTTCTACTCGTTCTGAAACGGTGTACGACATTTTTTACGTTTATTGTTGTCACTAATTGAATAATAGAATGACAATCTTGATAATAGCTTTTAAAGGTAACGTCATCCTGACATATCATTGCTGTCTTGATGCTGTACAAGAATGGTAAATAAATTGGTCAATTTTTTCAACTACCAAAAGCTGAAAAATATTTTTAATAGTCTCATCTGATGCAGTATTTAATTCTTTAAAGAAAAGTTCCTATTGAGTTTTCACCTAAAATGATTTGGGAAGCAGGAATTTAAGAGTTTATGATTTTCCATTGGATTTCCTATGGTGCGTCCGACCATTCACCACCCGGTATAATGTTATAAGAGAGAAAATTTTGACGGCAAAATTTTCGACTGGTGTGAAAGTTTGTTGTTTGGCAATTTACGCGAATGAAATTTTAACAAAATCACGAGACGTCAAGCCAAGTCTCTTCCTAAAATTATATTTTAATTTATATTAAAATGATAATGGTGACATATACGCGTTTATTTTACTATAAATAAAATACATACCTTTTCTGCATTAATAACTTTAGATGTTTTTTGGCGACTGATACATGCTGATACGCAAGATACTTGAGTATCACGAGTATCTAAAATATTGCATTCCAGCAACTTAGCTATGACGTCATATCTGATACGCATGATATATTAATCTGACAAAACGTTTACCCATGAATGAGAGTGGTAAACTCACGCGTTAACTTTCTATCTCTCTCTCTGATGTAACCTGATTGGTCAAATTTTCCTAAACCACGTGCTTGAAACAACGTGATGTTAAAGGCACTGAATTTGAAGGTTAGAGCAACTGTCACTTGCTGAACTTGAGTATCTGTCCAATGTCAAACTGATACTTATGACGTCATTAGTGCATGATACTCAAGTATCTTGCGTATCCGTCGCCAAAAACATCTTTTATTAAGAACAATAAATAACTGCACAGTTAAACTAAACTTCCACTATTTATTTGAAAAATTCGCTTTAAAATCAATTACAGCTGTTTCGCTATAACTAGCATCGTCAGATTGACATATTGAAATTACATGTTGTTTGTTTGTAACTAGGTGCTTGATGTTGATAAGGAGTTAAGGCTAGACCAAGTAAGGAAGTAATAAGACATAACAATATTAAAGCCTAGATGTTATTAGCCCTAAGGGATATTGTGGTTTCCAATAATAATGATAATAAAATTCATTTATGAATGAATGCAAAAAACATATCTCATATTTATCAAAAAATTTATGAATAAAAGAATAACTCAAATGATAAGTCATTCTACAAAATATTATAATTCAACGAACCAAAAAAGTATTTGAACTCTCTATAATGAATCACCGATTTATCAGATTTCGGAAAAAACATCGAACGATTCCATAATCGAATTCGTGAAATAGAATCGGGCCTCTGATTAATTGTTGAAAATATGTTTAAATTTTTTAATTACTTGAATTACGCTTATTTCTTCTTTCCAAAATAAATTTGATGAGCTTACTTTTTTTAGAATTTCATTTTTTCCAAACAAATCGCTTCCACAAATAACATAAACTCCACAACTTTTAACAAATATTGACGTTTTTAAATAATAAAGGAAAACTTAACAAATATCTCTATTTCATGTCAAAATCCATGAATACCAGGTGTACCAACACATTAAAAAATACTTAAATGATACTTTAAGAAAAGGGTGGTTTAATATTATTTATTAGCCAGAGCACTTATACGAACCAGATGTATTTTACTATGAAAAAAAATTACAACAATAAAAAAACTGCTTCAAATCCATTAATAAAAAAGATAAATTATATTTAGTAATAATTTTAAATTTAAACTCTTACAACAAAATAATGGTAGATACAAATATACAGTTGTAACAGTAAACCTCCATCTCTACGCAGTGGTCGGTAGACGAACTGCATATTTTCCTGAAACAATTTCCATTTTCCACGGAAACGGACATCAAAATGCAACATTTCGTTACAGATAAAGTTTTCGATGTCACTCTTATGCTTTGTTTACCAAATAGAATGACGTTGTTGTTTTCCGATGTTTATTTAATAGATACTTAATATTTTCCAGATCAAATTCAATAAAAGTTTTTGTCACTACCATCTTATAATACACCAATTAAAAGAATATAATTTCTTTCACAAAGAAGAGCCAATAGAATTAACTTATTCTCTTTGTGTTATATATATTTTTTATATGGCCGACAGGATAAAATTATTGAGGATTGATGTTTACTTTATTTGATCAAGGTTTTTAATAAAATACTAGATATAATCTGAACTAAAACTTTAATAAAAATACTAATTTAATAAAAAGAAGTGTATTCAAATATTTGTTAAATTGTAGCTTATTTTGAAATGTAGGTAAAATAAATATTTTTGATCCCCGAGAAGAATAACAAGCTTAAATAATTAATTATTAATGCTGTCAAATTACACCAAAGTTTTCAGCAAAACTTATATTATTGCGTGGAAGTGAATGGTGAACATTTCCAGTATTTAATAAACTAATCACAAAAGAAAGTGACAAAATGAAATCTTATTTTGTCACTATTTGAAAAATCAGGTTTAATTTTTAAATATACATTTTTATTGAGAAAATAAATACGTACCTATAGGAGGGTTGCCTTTTATATTTTGGGATTAGAGAACAAAAACAAATATTAATTATCGAAAACCGCTTTATTGTTTTTCAAAATATTTACTCACTTCTTCACTTTTAGAGAATAAGCTGTAAAAAAGTCGTATCAGGTTTTTTTATGCACTTTAATAGTTCGTTACTGGAGAGAATAATGAAAGGATCGCCATATATTCCCTTTTGGCTTTCCTAAAATAATGCCCTTTACGAATGAGCCAAATTGAAGTTTTTTTTACACCTGTTCGATGTTTGTATACTACAGTTATTCTTTGACCTAACTTAATAACAACAATGGACTAGTTTAGTAGGATCATATTAATCAAAATGATAGCAATATATATATTTAGGATAAGATACCTACTTACTTATATTGGTATTCATTTTGCAAGTAATTTTTCACATTTCGTAAAATTTAGCAATAAATAATTAGTAAGTTTTAAACGTAGCGCCAACTAATAACCAATAATGAAGTGTGTTTAAAAGTCAACGTTGTCACAGTTTACTTACGTTCGTTTCAAGTATTCTCAAAGAACAGGCGGCACAAAACACCGTGTTCTGTGACTAACTGATTGTACCAGTTGACAAGATATATGACAGGAGAGAAAATCGTGTTTATCTGTAAAAAACAAACAAGACCCCTATTCTTGACGGTGATAGAATAGAACAGCCAATAGAAAGTGGGCGTGGTTCTACTGAAAATGCCAAAACCGTATTCTTGAAATTCGTTCTCTCACTATATCGATAGAAGGGTTGCTCCCCGAGAGAACAATTACTTCTATTGGTTATTTTTGAAGGAACCGCTATAACACCAAGAGAAGGTGTTAGGAATTTTTATTTTCGAACCAAAAATAGTATAGAAGTAATTTCTTTCATAAATCAAACACAACCAAACAACAAATTAAACTAATGAAAATGACAGAATATTTTGTTTAATGTTTTACTCCTTATTTGATAAAGTGTCAATCAGAGAACAAAAATATCGATGTTTATCTCTTTTTAATGACAACAAATAAGAGAGAGAGATAAGTTTCTTGGTTAATATTAAAGCATATCGATAACATCGCAAATTTTCTACCAATCTTATTGAAACACGTCACTTACCACTTATGACGTATGTAACCATTAAATTTAAATTTCCAAAGCCGATTATGGCTAGAGGATTAATTTTATAAAAATTTTGTTTGTACATTTGTACCACTAAAAACCTATTTTATAAGATGCAAATATAAAAAAAAATCACTAAACTAGTCCATTACTTAAATCTAAGAGCATACTCTGTGTCTTACTCTTATTATATCTATCGACTAATGCACTACAACTAACATGCAATAACATCACAGCCTATGCTCTGCTTTTACACTTTTACACATTTAAACTAACTCAAATGGTTTTGTCCTCATGAGTCTTCTCTTTAGTTCAGTGTTGTCAAGAAGCTGCATTGCCTCGACAATCACATGACAAATTGAAGTTAAATATAAAAAATACGACACTGACCTGGTGGCTGGTAGCTTTTTCTAGTGGGCCCACTGAGCTGCTCTTCTGAATGACTTGAGACACTCTTAAACTCGTTGTGCCACTCTCAATCTCGAATCAAATCCCGACTTTTTTAAGCACGCCGGTTGTGCACTCGAAGAAATGAATTCTCTAAATTTTTGAACACACGGTGCTGCCGCATTTATTAAATTGGAATTGTTAATTTTTAATGATTTTTAAACAATGCCCAAACCGAACCATACCCGAGAATTTAGCTCGTTAGGCATTTACTTTAACAAAAAATCCAGTGGCGTATCAGGAATTTTTAACATTAGCAGTTTCACACGCTGCTTTTGATTTATTTGGCCAGCTAATTTGCTAATATTGCTAATTTTGCTAATTTTGCAGCTTCTTCTACGTCTAAAGGTAGGGAACCAGATTCAGATTAGCTCATTTTTAACAAAACTAACAAAAAAAAATAAATAAAGGAGATTATTGTGACAAATATGTTTTGACATTTAAGCTTTGTTGAAATGGTTATCTCCATAGAAACAAACAAGGATGGCTTTGACACTATCTAGCAGAAATAGGCCGACATTAAATAATAACCAGGTAAAATAAATTCAAAATGAAACTGGATTACAAAATATCTTGCAGGATGCACACGATGCATATATATTGTAAAAAAATACGTTCATTTTGTAACTAGTTATAAAAATAGCTATATTAATTTCCAGAACATACAATTTTAATAATTTTCTTTTGTCAAAAATGTTTTATTTTTATTTTTGGACAAATCTGTAAGGAAAAAAGGAAACAATACACACATACCAGTTCCTTATTAAATCCTTTAAAGATAAACATGAAAATTACGCGTTTACATAAATTCACCAAATTAATCCAAACAGGACAAGGTATATATGGACGAAAACAAACAGTTTTTAAAAAGTAAACCTACAAAAAAAATAAAAAAGGCTAAATGCAGACGGTGTTAATTGTTTTGGGATTATTTTGATAAAGTATATTCCGAAAACGATGCCTGAAATGGAAATGAGTTTAGCGTTTTAAACAGTCATTATATCTGTTGCCGTTGCTTATTTTTTCGGACAAAACTGTTAATCCTCGGATTGCAAACAAAATTTAATTTCGTTGCTTTCAATTTCCAGTTTATTTGCTGCTACTGCAATTTTTTTGTTGTTGATACTTTAATTTTAAAACCCAACTAAAATAAAATAATAGAAAAGTAGTTATTTTTAAATATTATGATTATATTAGTTAACAAAAAATTTAAAGCAAAATTGTAAGTCGCAAAGAAGCTATAAAAGTGGATAACTTTTCAGATGTATTTGTTAATAAAAGACTTTTCGCCTTAAGGCTTGTTTGCATGGTGTTGTTGAGTGTACTATGATAATTTGAATGCTTTGCATAATGCGACTTTTGTTTGTTCACAACATTCTCCGCAAGTCGGTAATTTTAGTTAAAAACACAAAACTGTAGATAAAGTTATTCTTACACAAAATAAATGATAGTTTATGAAAACTATAAAACAAGCTTTTATTGCTAACCGCACTAAAAAAACGTTCGAACGATAAATTATTATTAATCACCTCAAAATAAAATTATAATAAAATAAAAATTATTGAACGAATAATTTAATTCAGTGTAAAAAACTAAAAAAAAATACTTGAACTTTTTTATTATCCCTTTGTAGGTATACTGTATATCCTTTTTAATCCCCCTCTGTATGATTTATTTTCCACTTTTACCTTTCCAATAAAATATTTCTAAGCTGTTAATGTTAATGTTAATGACGGCCGTCATTAAAACATATTTTTTCAAATAAACTTGGAAGTTACGTTGAAACGAAGAGTTTTTTATTATTCTTAATAAGATGGACTTCCAAAAAGTAAGAGTTAGTACAATAAATTTAATGCCAATAAATTCTTGCCTTCGCACCATTTTTTAAAACTTTGGTAGGTATTTTGATAACGGATTTTGGATTTTTCGGGAATAATGGACTAGTTTAGTGATTTTATTTTTATATTTGCATCTTATAAAATATGTTTTTAGTGGTTCAACTGTACAAATAAAAATTTTATAAAATTAATCCTCTAGCCATAATCGGCTTTTGAAATTTAAATTTAATAGTTACATACGTCATAAGTGGTAAGTGACGTGTTTCAATAAGATTAGTAGAAAATTTGCGATGTTGTCGATATGCTTTAATATTAACCGAGAAACTTATCTCTCTCTCTTATTTGTTGTCATTAAAAAGAAATAAACATATCGATATTTTTGTTCTCTTTTTGACACTTTATCAAATAAGGAGTAAAACACTAAACAAAATATTCTGTCATTTTCGTTAGTTTAATTTGTTGTTTGGTTGTGTTTGGTTTATGAAAGAAATTACTTTTATACTATTTTTGGTTCGAAAATAAAAATCCCTAACATCTTCTCTTGGTGTTATAGCGGTTCCTTCAAAAATTGTTCTCTCGGGGATAACCCTTCTATCGGTACAGTGAGAGAACGAGTTTCAAGAATACCGTTTTGGCATTTTCAACTGAACCACGCCCACTTTCTATTGGCTGTTCTATTCTATCACCCTCAAGAATAGGGGTCTTATTTGTTTATTACAGATAAACACGATTTTCTCTCCTGTCATATATCTTGTCAACTGGTACAATCAGTTAGTCACAGAACACGATGTTTTGTGCCGCCAGTTCTTTGAGAATACTTGAAACGAACGTAGCTAAAATGTGACAACGTTGACTTTTAAACACACTTCATTATTGGTTATTAGTTGGCGCTACGTTTAAAACTTACTAATTATTTATTGCTAAATTTTACAAATGAGAAAAATTAATTGAAAAATGAATACCAATATAAGTAAGTAGGTATCTTATCCTAAATATATATTGCTATCATTTTGATTAATATGATCCTACTAAAGTAGTCCATTGCGGAACACCCTTCTTCCCAAGCCCGTTCAATTTCTTCAAATTCACTTTCGTTTATATTTTAATTTATAATAATTAAAATTGTACTTAAAATTATTGTATTTATCTTGATAAAATGAATTAAACTAGTTAATATGGCGAAAATGTTTAATTTTATAATTTATAATGGTATCAGTAGTGCAAAAAACGTTATAAGCATGTCGAAATTGCATTCAGTGTTGCATGGGGTTTTTCCTATTAACTTTGAAAATTGATAGATCCTGGCATGAATAATGGGAAACTGTGTCAAATGATTGCATTGTCATCGGACTTTGTTACGTTTGCAAAGTGTAAAACTAATCAGACTTCTAGAAACCGATGAAAAGTAAGTTCAAGGATTTTGTTACATACATACATAGTTACCATCCAAGCTAATATAAAAACGTGTTAGAAAAACAAATAAATTTGTATGAACGTACCAATTATTTAAATTATTTTGAAATATTAAATTTTTTTGTAGATTTTTGGATAAAATTTAATAAAACGACCACTGTTGCATTAATTTTAATTAAGTAAATAATAATTTTTTGTCAAATAAATTAGGAATAGTATACTAAGTGGCTGAAATAAACAATTGATAAAATTTTCAGCCTTATCAGTTGAAGATTCCGGTTTTTATACTGCTTTTTTGAAATCCACTAACAATCCAAAAATGAATATTGTAGCCGTAGTAAAGATCCAAATTTTGCGGATTTTGGTTCTTGACATTCTTTACGATTGGTTACGATGCCTAGGGTACGGAGACCTGTACGATTTCGCAAACTTAGTGAGTTTGATAGGGTCCGTATAATGGGACTTCGGTAAGTTGGATTTTCTTTTAGGGAAATTGCAGTTAGAGTGCAAAGAAGTGTAGACAACTTGGTTAGGTGTTGTCAGGAATGGCTTCGAAAAGGCCGTACGCAAAGAGCAATGGGCTTTGAACCCCTCGTAGAAAAACAGACCGTGAAGATCGCCGCCTAAGATTATTGGCCTTATGGGACCGTTTCTCCACTAACAGGTCCATTGCAAATGCATGGCTTGCAGAATACGGAAGACATATTGGCATGCGAAGTGTTTACCGACGAATAAGACGTTTTGGCCTGTTTTCATACCGATCACACTGGGTCCTTCTTTTAACTCCAGAACACCGACGTAATCGCCTTGAGTGGTGCAGAGAACTGTCACTTTGGGATCAGGAATGGAACAGTATTGTCTTTAGTGATGAGTCTTAATTTTGTTTAGGCATACACGATGGCCGAGGGAGGATTAGAAGACAACGTGTTGAAAGGTGAAAACCACGGTTTTTTGTTGAAAGGCATGTTCATCAAACTGTTGGAGTTATGGTTTGGGGTTGCTATAGCTTATGGTTCGAGATCACTTTTAATCTCTATCAGAGGTAACATGAACGCGCAGCGTTATATCCGAGAAGTTTTAGAACCCCATCATTTACCCTATCTAGACACCCTGGCAAATCCAACTTTTCAACAAGATAATGCCCGACCACATGTCGCAAGACATATTATACAAAATTGCTGGTATAAGAAAAAAGAAAGATAAAAGCAAAAATGGAAAGGCAGAACTAAAGTATTATATGTACCAGACTTGACTGTAAATTTATTTTCTTTCAGCACAGTATTAGATAAAATTTTTGAAATGCATTCAGATAAAGAAAAATGTAAATTATTAGATAAAAATGAAAACGTTAGGGCTGTTGCAGAAAGGCAAGGACATTTTTATGAAATAAAATTTAAAAATATCAAGAACAGTGTTAAATGTACCACACAGCCATCTTTCTGTAATGCAGTTATGAGCGTACAAGATTGGTACCAAAAACTTGCACATATTAATTTTGAACAGATGTAAAAGGTCTTTAAAAGAAGCTACATTCCATTTAAAGATGAACAAAAGCCATTTTGTGAAAAATGCTTTTCTGGAAAACAACACAGACCACCCTTTCCTACAAGTTAGTCGCGAGCATATAAACCAGATGATCTGCTCCTTCATTAGGTGCTGCAAAATACACGCTTTTAGTAAAAAATGAATATTCAGGATATAAGAAAATATTTTTTCTTAAAAAGTAAAGGCAGCGATAAAAATTGAAAGTTTTATAAACAAGGCCAGCAATTTAACAGGGTTCAAATATTTAGAACTGATAATGGACTAGAATTTTTTAATGAAAATATTTTTAAGTTGTGTGAGAATCATGCTTTGACACACCTGAACAAAATGACAGGACAGAAAGAGCAAATAGAACAATAATTCAATCAGTAGGAACCTTATTTAACAGCTCTGGTTAAGACAAATCTTTTTGGGCTGAACCAGCCAATACTGCTGCCTTTACACTAAACAGGGCAGAAATTAGCCTTCTTTCAACATAATGATGTCAAATTGTTACCTTGGCTACCAAGACTTATCCCCAATTGAGCACGTGTGGGATATGATGGGTAGGAGATTGCTCAATTTGCAACGTCCTCCTCAGACTCTAGAAGAACTTCGAGAGGAGTTGGTGGTTGCCTGGAATGAGATACCACAGGAGGACATTGACCACCTGATCAGAAGCATGCCTAGGCGCGTTGAAGAATACGTAATTCATCGGGGTGCATCCACACATTATTAAAGGTAAAAGGGCTGTAAAGCAATGCAATCATTTTGAAACTTTCATCATTTACTTATTATGCTTCAGTAAGTACTTATACAAAATTTTATAAAAATAAAATCATTTAAACTGGGTGTTTGGATTTTTATGTCACTTAGTATATTTACATTGCTGGCCTTGGAGGAAGGTTGTTTGACAATAAACTTTAACCGAAAAGTTCATTAGGGATTCGCTTGATAAATTCTTGGTTTTCATTAACTCAATCCCCACTATTTACGTTAATTAAATAGGCCTATTTTTTTCTCTGCTTCTTTCCCTTCTCCAATTTACGCATTTCTTATTTGCGAGATTTCATTAACTATACAATTCCGATTCTAATATCACTTAACCTAAATTTATATGGAACGGAAACGCCGGTTGACTTTGTGCCAAGATAACCAACCAAGGGTCATATTTTCATTTAAAATTCGTGAGGCAGGGCCGGTAGTCGTCGTCCTTGCTTAGCCGACCGTTTAATATCGGACATCAGCGAATTGAAAGAAGAATCACTTTTGTATAGAGGATGAGGATAATCTGTGGTTAATTACGGAACCAACTTATCATTGGGTAAATAGTAGATAATCAGAGAAACAATTTATGGGTTTCTGGAAGAGATTATTTAAAGATTTAATAGAAAAGTACCTCTGTAATTCTTTTTACAGATTATTCAACAATGAGAACCTCTTAGACCAGTCGAATTGTATGAAATTTAAAAAAAAATTGTTATCCAATGTTTAATAGATGGAAAAGGTCAAGGGGGGTGTAATAATTGAAAAACATGAATTTATCAGCTGGAAAGTTGGAGGGTAGTTTTGAGGGGTGAAAAGGTGGTAAAAGTCGGTTGTAATATTGAATATTGGGGGTTGTATGGAATAAACACTTTTACACTAAAGACATTAAACTATATTTACAATGACTGGATTAGAGTACAACATTTAATTACTATAAATAAATTATATTAATGCTGTATCAGCCACATAGTGAACTTGATCATGAATATCATACATTGAACTCGTCGTCTATGCCTTGCTGTGTATTTATTTTCTATCTTTTGTTTATTCGATCTTAATTGCAGACACGATGTGACATTGAACGTGCCATACTATAAACAAACTACGGTGGTCTAGGTCATCGATATATCGATATTTCTAATAAACAATTAAATAAAAAATACGAAATATACGGGGTGTTCACACCACAGGGTGGCGTCGTGGAAAGCTGCCAATTTCCGACAAAATTTGAGTTCAGGTCGAAAATTGTTGAATGTCAAAGTTGGAGATATTTTTGCCAGCTCAATTATGTTTATTTTTTCTGAAATCGCATCAATACAAAAATTGAGAAATTTTTATAAATGCATAACAATTTTTATCTACTCCTATTAAATTATACATTAATTATTCAACTGCTTTTGAGGAATTAATAGTATCCATAAACAAAAAGCGTGAGTTATAATAACTCTCTAGTGAGTTATTACACCATACTGTCACAGTAACTATATACTGTCAATGGCGGTTCGATCCCCTGTGCCTACCAAACCTTTTTTTTTTAATTTTATTCATTGTGTTTATTTTAATTAATTAAAGAACCGAATACCAAAGGTGGCCGATTCGATGAAACGGAATAGTCCATTATTGTAATTGAGGGGAGTAATGTCAGATATTTTGACGTTTTCAAATCTGTTAAAAATTATAAAGGTGTTAAGAAAGATGAATTCAGAGAGTAAAGATGAATTATTATGTACACCTCCAGAATTGAGGCAAGTAGCTAATGCTACAGTATAAAATTTATTACCCGAAAAGTCACAAAACAAAGCGGTCAACAAAAATTTTTAAAATTGATGTACCTGTCAGTAAGAATGTAAACTCTTTTACAGAAAATGTTCTTTAGGTATATTTTAAAGAACTGAGCAGTAAGTATAAAGCATCTCTGTGGACTTTCTTCTCTATGCTGAGAAGCACACTCAATTTAAATAATAAAATAAATATAGAAAATTATTGGAAATTACTTGCGTTTCTTCAACGTCAATCAGAGAAGCATGTAGCTAAAAAGGCAAAAACATTTACACCAGAACTTAATAATTTCATGAAAAATATCTGGCGACAAAGGTACCTATCTAATAGATTTCACAATAATTCAAACTTTTTAATAATCTATTTATTGTTAAAGTCGTAGATAAAGTATAGTATTCAACTTGCGGTAATGGTCATAACTCGCTTGATGAATTACAGCACTCGCCTGCGGCTCGTGCTGCAAACTTCATCTGCGTGAGTTATGACCTACATTACCGCTCGTTAAATAATATACTATTAAATTATGTGCCTTTCTAAAACGTCAAAGTGACAATTACAAACCAAAGAAATTAAAAGTGTTGTCACTTGAACAAATTGAAATTTTTATAAATCAAGCACCAGATAAATAATTAAATAAATACGAGTTGGTTGTTTGAGTATATTTATTGAATTTACTATGCATAAAAAACTGACGTGGGCTGAATTTTAAGGCCTAGGCCGGGAAACATTTTCCTCTACTGCCCGAGAAAGTTCGTTGCCCAGCAACAAACGAATTTATTAGAATAGTGTAATTTGGGGTCAGAAATTAGTCTGAAAAAATAAGTATTCCGAAACTATTTCATAAAAACTATTTTTTTTTCAGATTTTTCGTTTTTTATTTGGCTTTTTTTAAAAAATATTTTAAATTATATGAAACTTGGAGAAGATATAGTTTTTTATATCCCAAAAAAGCTCAATTGTTTTTTGTTGCGCTTGGATAAATTTTTTTCGAGATATAACGTTTTTTCGATAAAACTAAAATATGTTTTTTTTAAACGAAATTTTTCTTTCAAAAAATTGTTAGTTTGGGTCTCATTTTTTTCGTCTTTCTGTCTACTTTCTCACAATATCGAGAACATAGACACTTCCCATTTAAAATGTTCGAAAAAAACGCAAAAAAAGGAAAAAATTATTTTTGTAACATACAAATTGTTAATAATTGTTTATAATTTGTTTAGAATAATAATCAAAATTAAAATATAATTACACTATTCGATTCTACAGGATTTAAAAATCAGTTTACAAACAACTTTAGATTAAAAATTGAAATTATACAATTTTTACTTAATACGAAATATTTTTGTCCCTCTTTGTTTTTAATGGAAAAATTCCCAAACAGTTGTTGACTGTATTTTTGTTGATTTTGTGGTTTTGGTCAACATTTACGGCTCGCATCGACTCTGTTTTTTCATCGAAAGCTACGAGTAATTCGGTAAAGAGGCACTTAAAAGAGAAACAGCAACAATATTTATGAAGACAACATCGAAGTTTCTACATGTTAAACAACAATGTTACCCGATTGCAACGGGCGGCGTACTTAGAGTGTTGATTACACTTTAAATTTAAATGTTTCCGACGAAATTAACGGCAAAGATAAATGTTCTTTTTCCTCTTCTTTTAATTAATGTGTACAGACTAAGCGAGTTTCATTAACTTTTAGAAATAAATGTGTTTCTTTGTTTTACAAGATTGTTTGGAAAAGTATTATAATATATTTGGAAAGTTTGTGGATTATAAACCACAAACAGGAATGTATGGAAAGAAGATTTAAAAGAACTGTTTGTTGGCTTTCTTGAAATTACTTTATTTTCTTAATAGTAGTCTCAAACAATTTTTTCAAGTTTTATTTAACAAAAATATAGCTTCTAATAATATATATTTTAGAAAGTCATCGAACTCTGATAAAGGCTCCTGGGGACAATAAAGTCACAGTAGCTCGATAAAGGCTCTTCTAGCTTAGAAGGCAACCCCATCGTCAGAAATGCTGTTCTATCCATAACTTTTGAATCCAAACCTTCCACAAGCCTAACAACTTAATTATCTTACATTCTTATCTATTATTTAGAAAGATATGGGACGACACAAAAAGATTGCTGTAGATTTTCAAAGGCTACCCAAGTAACTACACAGTTAAAAAAACCTATAAAGGCTAAAAGTAAGTAACACACCTCTAATGAGAGGATGTGAAACAGAAGAGAAAGCCAACATTATGGAGACTCTTCTCAAGGACGTTGTCTAGCACTTCCAATCTGCAGGCTGGACGACGAACCAAACAAGCAGGCTCAGGCTTCATAAGAAGTCGAGATCTAGAAACAAACTAAGACATTGAAAAGCTCAGATATCTGGATATGTGATGATTACTTTATATGATAATGTGGAAATGTATACAATCACTTAGGAAATGTACAAAAGACAACAAAGTTACCTTGATGAGGAAGTTAGTAGGCTTGCGAAAGAAGGGAGAATGCCTCTTTTCTTGGTCTGGAGCCTTTTGTGGTCTCACAAAAAGCTATACCAAGATCAACTACGCCCTCACTGGATTCCACCAGGGCTAAGGCAAGCTAAAAATATCCGATAGGGACCAAAATATTTAAATGATAACGGTAGCTGGAACGCTACTGAAACGTTGAATTAAACAACATCAAAAAAAATTGCGGAGATCTACTTTATCATACACAATAGTAAAGGGGGTGACTAGAAGATTTGAAAATCAAAAAGAATTACAAAGTTTATAATCTACAAGAAATGAGGAACCTCATCCCCACAAATGCACTAAAAACTCGAGTGGATCATCAACCGCCATAGAATCAGCTATTATTTTAGAGGGCTTTAAAAATAGTGTAGGGATGCACAAGTTAAAGTATGTAAGAATTGTAGGGGATGGAGACAGCAGCGTTTACAAAACTGTTTGTGAGACCAGACCATATGGGCCAAGGTCTGTTACAAAAGTTGAGTGTACCAACCACCTCTTGCGAAATTATTGTACACATTTGCGAAAACTCACAAATAAAAAGAAGAGTAGTGCAGATAAACACGTGAAACCCGAACTAAGAAAAGTTTTATCATCAAGGATTTTACAATTAAGAGTTGCCATAAAATCAGCCATCCTACATCACCGTAAAAACACTCTTAGTTTTGATGAGCAGGTTCAAAAACTATCGGCTGACATAATAAATTGGGCAATTCATGTCTTTGGAAGGCACAATTAATGCGCGGATTATTTTTGTAGAAAAGATAAAATAGAGGAAGATTATATTACTGAGATGGAAAATTGTGGGTTAATAGAGGACATAGTTTCGGCTGGTAATAGATTGCTGCAAAATATTAAGTTTTTGATAGTTTGATATTAAGTAACTCAGCAGAAACATATAACTCTGTAGTGGCTAAATTTGTTGGGGGAAAAAGGATCAATTTTTCAGTTAAAAGAGGATGTGGAGTTCGATGCGAAACCGCAGCTGTATCATACAACAAAAAAGAAAATTATATCTCTACATTACAAAAAGTTATAACTGCTCAAGAACTCGGAAAACACTCCAAATCTTTTATTGATAAATTAAAAATTTAAAAAGGGTTCTTAGAGGACTCCAATATAAAAAAAAAGAGGAAAACTGCTCAGGCTGATAAAAATTACGGAGTGCCTGAAAACGTTTAGAATTTGGATCAAGAGAGACAAAAGTTTCTGAATAGCTTACCGAAGTCAAAGGAAGAGATAATCGAAATCGAAAGAAAAACAAGAGGGCAAGCAGGAAACACTTATTGAAAAAAGTGTAGAAGTAATATGCTTACTGTAAGTAAGTAATATTTCGGCACAATATGTAAATTAAAAAAAAAACTGATCCGAAGAAAAAGGTTCAAAACATTTTGTTTTCATCTTTTATTAAGTCTAAAGCAACAAATTGGGGAAATGAACATGAAAACCATGCCAAGGAAGAATTTGAAAAAAGATTTTCGAAAGAAGTTAAACCTTGCGGTTTGTTTATTTACGAGGAAATTCCTTTTCTAGTCCGGACGGAATAATAAATGAACAAGAAATAGTAGGAATTAAATGTCCGTTTTCATGTGCTCAAATGACACCCGAAATTGGCGTAGCAGAGGGCAAAATTAAATACTTAGAAGAAAAACAGGGCACTTATAAATTAAAGAGGAACCAAAAAATGTTCCCGAGTATCCTCACGCACCGTAGCATTGTATCAACGAAATAATACATATTTGGGGCCAGTCCGTGTTGCACACTATGTTTACTTATTACTCTGAGGCTGGCCTTCTTACTGACACTGCTCTCAAAAGCATGGTCATTTCTGTGAAATAGTTAATGGAACAGTGGAACAAAAATGCTCAAATCCTCAAAAAAATCATTACTAATTCTACGAGTATTAACTATTAACATTATGAAATGTACATCAAATCGACAGTAGAATATTGGATGGCAAACTGTTATAACATAACTCAATATAGAGATAACAACTAGGTGATGAAAAAAGCAAAGAATTATTTATAAAGTAAAAAGTATCAATAGTCGTCGGTAAAATACAATTCTCTGGTGACAATTATATTTAATTTTTTGCTGAACGAACATTTTCGACAACCGCCACAACAATCGATTTTAAATTAATAATTGGAATTAGCGTTACCGCACATGTTTTCCCATTAAACGAATTTTAGTTAGCAAATAGCTTTAGACCAAACTAACTAAATTTACAATCCACAAGGAAAACAACCTACCGAGAAATGAGGTTAAGTAGCTTACTTACCAAATTTTAGTTTGCGAAGGAAACTCCGGAGGAAATCTCGCTAGTAGTAATCCCAATAAGTTTGCAGTTAAGTTGATCGTCTTCGAAACGAGTTCAATTTCCTAATTGGACTAAAATTTATACAGTGTGGAACAGCCGAATGGAATAAATTCGAAAACAGGTAAATGGAAACTTGTTTGCAGAAACGCTCGAAGCAGCCAACTAGTCCAGTAAAAATACGAAAAATTAAATAACTTTCATTTAATACGAATTTTAAGTTTTGCTTCTATACAAAATGTGTTCAAAGTGGTCGGCATTGCGTTCCAAGCAGTATTCATAGTGCTTAACAAGATTGCTTAGCATGTTATTAAAAATTTCTTTAGAAAAAGGTCAAAATTTGTTCACGAACTTCAATAGTTGCAGGTGCGTTTTTTGGAAAAATGGCTTGTTTCAGCATAACCCCTACGTAAGCATCAGGATTTTTTAGATCAGGTGAATGGGAAATTACGCGGTCTTCAAAATTTTCTTGAACCAGATCTAAGGATGCTGTCGTGGTTTGACAAGTAGCCCCATCCTGGAACCATTGGGTATTCAACTCCATGTTTCTGGTACGACAGAATTGTCTAAGAAAATTTTTTTTGGCTATATAGACCAAGTATAGAACTAATAAGACATAACAATATTAAAGCCTAGATGTTATTAGTTCTAAGGGATTATCCTGGATGTATTTCCCTTTAAGATCAGCATACCTGTGTAATGATATAGAAAAACCAGGAAAAAAACTTTATCATGCTGATCTTTATAATAACTTAATAGAAACTCATGGACAAAATTAACGCACAACTTTATTAAATAAGCACAAGTTTTCTTTCATACCACTGATATAATTGATAGCTTCATAGAAACTTGTAAATAAAGCAGAACAATTGGTTTGAACTGAAATTGGGAAGAAAAGACCCTATTTTGAGTAATTTTGTAATTTTTTATTACT
The DNA here is from genome assembly GCA_035357415.1 of Ophraella communa. Taxonomy (NCBI): domain Eukaryota; kingdom Metazoa; phylum Arthropoda; class Insecta; order Coleoptera; family Chrysomelidae; genus Ophraella; species Ophraella communa. The sequence goes on from CM068992.1 coordinate 14,972,219, forward strand.
AATGCTCCAAATTCGCAAAACATGAACTACACATAAAACACGTAAACACATAAATTAGCGTGTTTCAACCAATTCTAGTACCGTGTATGGCCTCCTCTAATTCTTATTACTGCATTCATTCGCCTTGGCATACTGGAGATCAGATTTTCGATAACATCTTGGGCGATATTCTCCCATTCTGCTATTACTGCATTTACCAGTCGATTATGGTTGACAGGTGAGGGCCTATGACTACGAACTTTCTTTTTAAGAGCGTCCCATAGATGCTCTATAGGATTTAAGTCGGGGCTGTTGGCTGGCCATTCCATTAACTGAATATCATTTGCATTTAAGTAGTCAATCACTTGCCTAGCCACGTGGGGACGGGCATTATCTTGCATGAATACAAAATTAGGCTCCACGAAGGGGGCAAACGGCATCACATGTTCAACTATGACATGTTCGAGATAATAATCCTCATTCATGGATCTCATACGAATAGGCACCAACTCTGTACGACAGTTAAAACAAATTCCTCCCCAAAACATAACAGTGCCTTCACCAAATGGAATTTTTGGAGTAATATTGCATCTTGAAAATCTCTCTCCTGGCCTTCGCCAGACACGCTCACGCCCGTCCGAAGATTTTAAGTTGACTTTAGTCTCATCTGAGAATAAAACGCTCTTCCAATCATCAACCGTCCAGTTTTGATGATTTCTAGCGAAACGTAGTCTTGCAACTCTGTGTTCGCTGGTTAGCAAAGGTTTTTTCGCTGGTCTTCTATTGCTCAATCCAGCTTCCTTTAGACGTCTTCTCGCAGTTCGAGATGATATCAGGACATTGGAAGCAATTGCCAACTCATTTTTTAACATTGTACCAGTGACTGTCCTATTTCTAAGAGCAGATAGCCTCAGAAAGCGGTCATCTCTTGCATTCGTAGAGCGTTTGCGCCCTTGTCTTGTTGTTTAACACTAAAACTCTTAAAACTAATACTACTAACAACACAGCATCTTCTAACAAATGAAATCTTTTATTAACAACGATTTTTCTAACAACAATGTGCTCAACTTTTGGAGACCATGTAAAATTATGAAAATAATTATGCTCTTGTCACACGAAATTTTGACAGCAGGTGTCTAGATTATCAACAGACATCCATCCGTATTAGTAACAAAAACACAGTAACCTTAAGCAGATCGTTATCTTAAAATTTAAAAAAAAATTGAGTGGTGCGTTAATTTTGTCCAGGAGTTTATTTGTGTTACAATTACGTCTTATCCGTGTATAAAATGAAGGCTAAATCAAAGCAAACAGTTTAATAGTGGAGAACTTCCAAGATTTATTTGTTCATTAACTACTTTAAATTGTTGATCTGCTAGATGTCTTTTTATTTCCAATTCTTCGAGGAAATCTGAGCATGATTATTTACATGCTTCACGATTTTTTCAAATTTGTGCATATGCGGAACCAAAAAGCTCTTTTACGATATTTTTATTTGGAAATTGTAGTACAAAAAAATCAAATCATATAAAATACTCAGGAAAACAGTCAAGTGCTTTTCTTTGGCGATTAAAATGCAAATCAAAAAATATACAAATCTGAGGAAAATGCGATAACTGAAAGGTCGAACAAACTTTTTCATTCAATCGACAAGTATATATATTTTCTAAACTTGGATTTCTGAAATCTCATTCTCGGTAAATCCGTTTTGCGGTTGAACGTTTGTGCGAGAAAATGTATTTTGACAAAAATATCAGTCCATTATTTTGTGTATTGTGAAATATTGTGTGAATTCCTTAGCACTGAATATATTCTTCCACAATCCCATACACTCTGCGGTTCATATGTATAAGATAAATTTATTTTTGGGCGTTTTAATGTACTATTACGGGGAAAAAACCTGAAACATATAGATTTCTATTCTGAATTTTGATCATTTATATTATAAGAGATTTACCACAGTTTTGTATCGTTTCTGAATTAGAGGTACCCCTGGAAAATTTGAGATAAAATTAATTTAAGCTCGTAATTTTTAATTTCATCTGATGAAGCAATCTAAATCAATTACTGTTGAAATATGCGTGTTAAGTAAGATACCAATCACCGAATACGGAACTACGAATAGAAATGAAAGCAAATATACTCCCGCCAAAACTTATTAATATTTTTAACGACAATACTTTTTAATTTAACAGATCTGTATTTGGTGAGAAACAGTTTTAAGAAAATTAAGAAAAGAGACAGTAGTTCTGAGAATCAGGAAAAGAGCAGGAGTTTTGTCTTCAGTTTTTTTAGTTTTGTTGGTGTATATCTTCTTTGGTTTTGTGCTTCCAAATAATTCTGTTCCTAAAATGGATTCAAACTATCAACCCCCCTTATCTAAAAGGAAATGTTGTGTACCTACATGTACAAATCGTGAAGGCAAAATGCATCGTTTTCCAAAAAATGAACCAAGTGTGTTTAGTGACTGGATTTTAAAGATACAGCCTTTAAATTATAAAGACTTGTCAGTTGAAGACATATATAAAAAATATATGTATTTTGTGAGGAACATTTTTCCAGTAACTGTAAAGTTTTAGGTACCAAAGGAGGTCTTATAAGAATAGCAGTTCCAACTTTAAATTTACCTGGTAAGTGAATAAATCAAATTGTAATTTATAAAGAAAGAAAACCTGTACTAGCAGATCATGCAAACGTTTTTATGCTGAAAAGACTGTATAAATCCTCATAAATCCATGGCATTAAAAAATTTGCTAATGGTTCTAATCTGCAAATGTCAAAGTATGGGTTTGAAGGTAGTATCGACAGTTTGTGACCAAAGTGAAAATAATGTCGGAGCTATCAGACTGCTAATGAGTGAAACGATGGAGGAATACTTAAAAAGAAAAGAAGAGAATAGAAATTTTGGTTTTGTGATCAATGACCAAGAAATTATTCCCATATTTGATGTTCCTCATATTTTTAAGTGTTTGAGAAATAATCTTGTATTTTAAGCAAAATAAATAAATAAATGATCATTTTTTGATTGTAAAAATATATATTTACTTTAGTTTCGTTGAAATGTAGCTGCCTATTTTATCGCAGAGTACTTCTTATTGACAGATAGATGGCACTAGATATAAATTTAAGGAATCTGTATTATCGACAATACTTTTTAACACAACCGCTGCTACTCGATGTCGCATACGGATCTAGACAGTAACTAGGTTCTTGCCATTCTATTCCTAGTTCCGTATTCGGTGGTACCAGTTTGGTATCAAAATTAACAAAGGTACCAAAAAACAAGAATCTCTATTTTGACAGTGAACGATTTGTCAAAGATTTTCCAGCCGTCAAAATAAACTTAATGGCGATAGGATGATATAAACTAGAAACATAGAACATTAAGTTTAGGAACCTGTCAAAAACCGTAGATCACGAAACAAAGAATTTGATAACTATGGTCGAATGAAGTAAAATAAATTATCATAAGTGAAGGGAATGAAAACCAATCAACAACAAATATGTAATCAACCAAGAACAAATGATAATTCAAATGCAGTAGAGAGGAATAACCACAACGCCAAGCAGTAATCTCCAAACCAAAGAATGCTAATATAAAAGAAGAAGATTAATGCAGTGATAGTGTATCAATTAAAAAGACACTCATATCAACAATCAAAAAGAGGAGATGAATTACAACTCAGCAAAGGTAAATGAATTAGAACAGTTAAAAATCAATTATAGAAGTATAAAATTAATGAAATAGCTAAAAAGAACTTTACAAATATATGACCAAAAGAAATGGATGATCTGTTTCATTTAAATACATATAAGTTTGGTATAGATATTCAGGTCGATTCTGTTTAAGTCTTGTTATCGTAACCATATTGTTAAATATTTTAAACAATAACAATATGGTAGTTTAAATTCGTATTCCGTTTGGACCGTAATAGCAATATTTGTTATTATTTTGATTTATAACAGTATTGTTATTACAATGCTAAAAATTTCTAATTTTATAGCTGAAAACACTGCTATCATTACTATTTTGTGTCATATTGTGATCAAAAAGAAGGGTGTGAGGATAGTGTTTGCGCGATAACCTACAAAATGAGTGGTAATATTCAAATAAAAAATTAAAAAAATTCTAAAAACAAATGGAGTTATTAGTAAACTGTTTAAAAAAATACAGTGAAAATGCACGCACAAAATCATACAGGGGAAGAACAAATCATTTTGTTAGAATTTTTTTTTAAATAGTGCCAAAATGCAAAACACAAAAGCAGAATTATATAACCAGAGGTCAAATGAAATAGCTAGTTCACTTAAAGAAGCGGCTAGTACAATTTTCCTCTTATCATTATTAGTTAATGATATTTTAAAAAGAGAAAAAAATATCTAGTTAATAATCAGGTTCATTATCTAAATCCAAATATTATGTAAAAATGAACAGGAAGTAGTAATGTAACCTGCAGTAGCATGATTGTAATGCAACATTTGTAAATGAAAAGGATTGGTGTTCCTTCTTGTTGCCTCTTCCACAAATTGAGATAACTCTTGTATTAAGTCAAGACATGCTCTTTTGTTTAATCGGAAAAGCTTTGTAAATCAATATTCAGGGAGTTCAAAAATATTACAGGTGTCTCTTATATGTCTAAACTCTAATCTTAAAACGTTTCTAAAAATAAAATACATTTAAAAAAAAACTAAATACGTATTTGCTATATTTGCATACGCATAGGTACATAAAAACGACTTGAAAAAATAATGGAAACGTCATTTTCACCTTGTGATGCTTATAACAAGTGTAAAAATCACCTTCAGCTTTGTAGCAAGATCTATTAATAAATGACAGATAATATTGCTTAAAACTAACGATTAGAATACCGTTGTTTGCAAAACTTGCTATGAAAGCAATATCTTTTTAATAATAATGTTGTTATTGCAAACAGAATCGACCTGAATGTGTAATATTGTAACGCGGTATGTAAGCACTTTCTAATTGCTCTTTTTTTTTACAGAACTTATTTGAAAAATGTCAAACCACAAACAAATTTGGTTTATTACGTTTTAAAACCACCGATTTCCGCCGACTAATAGAAGGCAAATTGCAGCGAGATTTTGGGAAGTTGTTTCAATAATTTAATTCCGGAGACCGTAGGAACTTAATCCGTTTCATACTTACAATCATTATTTCGTTAAAAAGATAATTATCAAAGCGGGTCGCGGATTCAACCCTTTTCTAAACTTTGCAAATCGCCCTAAATTAAATATAAACCGAACTTCAGGAACTTCCAAATACGAGAGGGATAATAACTTTTTATATATTTAAGTCGGAAAAAAGTTGAAAACACTGTCAGTTACAATGGCCCTGTCAAGTGATTCAAGATAAAAATTCTCTTGTTAAAATATCTTAAATAACATTCAGCAAACAATTTTTATTTCTATTTGTTAGATTCTAATTTTCTCTTGCAATCGAATATATTTCTCGCATAGTTAAGATTTGGCAGCACAAGTGCTTATTATCGATAATCTATGAAGCCACTAATCGAATTATTAATTACAGAAAATTAAAGGAAACCGCAATATTCGTGATGATGTATAGAAGCAAATGCTTAAGATGTTATTCCAATGACGTACGGTATTTTAGACGATATAAGATCGATATAATATTGTAATTATATACATTATGTATTAAAAATGTTAGATAAGTTATTTAAAAAATTTCGAAATACATTTCCCAACAATTGAACTGGTTATTTTTTAAATTTCAGAGAATTGCGTACAATTACAATTTTCTTTGAAATTCTATTTTTTCCCTAAACTTATACATTTCTTTTTTGGAAATGCCTCGTCACTATAGTTCAATATTAACAGGTTCTGGCTGTGCCAAGATATTCTATTAAACAAATTGTTTATTTACAATTCTACAACCCTGGTAATAAAATATAATGTTTATCTAAAGGTTATTTTTAATTTTAATGCAAGAGGAAACGAGAAATATTAATAAATGATAATCATTATTTCTTAATTAATTGGTGATATTGATAAGTTATATCAACCAAATTATGATAACGTCTAAGCAAAAGCAAAATAAAAAGTTTTTTTTCAAAATAGATAAATAATTAATATTTTAAATGGAAACATGAAACGTGCTATTTTCTGGGTTGATCGTAGAAAATAGTGTATTTTGCAACAAAAGTTCAAATTTCTCACGAGTTTGAAAAACGGGCGAGAAATTACTTTAATGCACGTGTTACATATTCTACTTTTTCTACAATCACTCTTTTTGCTTAAAATTAAACTCTATTTTTAAACAAATATTTATTACAACTACAATTGTTTTCCAATAGGTAAATATATCTTAAATTTTAAATTTATTAACTTACACAATAATTACAAAAAACAGCAAAATATTAAATATCAAAATAAAACAAAACATTTGCAAATATTTTTTTTTAATAAATGTTTTATTTAATGTACCGCAAGATAAAATAAAAACTGTCGTATCATCTTCTCAAATAAATTATAAAATTAATTAATAAATGCTTAAACAATATAGATTTTGTCAAAAAGGTATTTGACAATTGCTTCAAAATGACAGTGATGTATATTTTTTTAAAATGTATCTTTTAAATTTAAAGAACGTAAAGTGAGTATGTTTTAACAAGTTAAAAATAAAACCAAAAGTGTGTGGAAAATTGAAGCTAAAAACTTACAAGGGTACAATAAGGTCAGACGCGTTTTGACTTTTTAAACTGAATTGTTTCTTTTCATTGATATTCAACTCGGAGAGGTTTTACACGTTTGTGACTTCATGTTGGGGAATGTATCTCATAAATCAAAAGATGATTTTAAACGGTTTATTTTTGATATTTCTATGAAATAGTGGCAGAACTTAGAAATAAACTAACAGAACTGATTTTACTTTGAAAAAAATTTGAGGAATCTTTGGAAATTAAGGTTTCCTAAAAACTTTCATTTATTAATAATAAAATTCTTCTGAATTGTTATATAAGAACAGTCCATCAACAGAATTTGATGGAAATAAAAAGCTAAAATATTTAAAACTAGTACTATCTACAGATAAAAATTTTCAATGTTTTAAACTTAACATTTTTACAGAAACAAAATTAACAACACAAGTTACGAATTTTCTTTTTTGTCTTAATAACTTATTTTAAATAATTCCTAAACCTTTATGTAACAAATGTAAGAAATACACTTTTTAACGAGTTATATACACAATTTTTCCTACTACCCTTATCAATTTTCATTTTTCACGACATGTGATTTAGCATTGAACTAACCATATAACTTAAAAATAAAGGAAACTTTTATTATTCAACATCTAATCGAGGACAAACCTGAATTTTCCGGATGAATGAATTTTTGTGAGCAATTTTATGAGGTCTTCTGGTAATAAAAGAGTACAAGGGTTTAACTTTAGTCTCTAAGGGATGTCTTTGCCCTAATCTTTTAGAAATGATATAATTTGTTTTAACCGGTTAATAGATTTAAAAAAAAGAGAGATTATAGGTAAAGATATAATAAGAAATATATCTGTTCGCATCTTTAAAATCTCCAAAGTAAAGATAATTGCTCCTTTTAAAAGGGTAATAAAGAACTGATTAACTAGCTCAAAAAAGTTTAAAACTTTTTCCAACTACCAGTCTGGAGAAATAATAAAATTTCAAAGATTTAGAGATGTTCAGGACATATATAAGTTCAGAAATAAATTGTACAAGGGGAATTTTTCCCCTTTGGACTCATAGTCCATCCATAATGGAATATCACATTGATAGAATTGATAGAATCTTACATTGAAGAGTCAATAAGCAATAAGATTGCTGTATACTTGGTGGATCTGAAAATCAATCCTATATAAAATTGTCAAAACACTGCCTTGGGGTACACCAATGTTAATCAGATTTTCAGTTGATATTGTAATACATATTTAAATATTCGATACTAGAATGAGTATAATATCAACAGAAGTTGTTCAATATTACCTTAATCAAATAACTTTTATTATTTTATATTATTTTATTATATATTTTGTGTATTTGTAAGAGAATTTTGAGTAAGAAATAATTTTTATTATGTAATGTATATATCTTGTACATAAATATGTTATTTAAACCTACCAGAAACTTCGAGAAACTAAGTATATAATGTGTAGAAAGGAGACAGATATATTTTTACTATATTGTGTTCTGGAATGATCGACAGTAGACGAAGTGAGTATGTCTAGTCATATATAGGAAAGAGAGAGATGCATATAGTCTTCTAGAAATGACTAATCCATAGAACAATAACGAAGTTTCTGGAAAGTTTGAAATTTATAAAAGGACTTGAGCAGAGGTCGTTGGGAAGTAGTATATTATTGGAAGTCAGACACAGAAGATCAGTCAGTGTGAACAGTCAATTTAAACAAAGTAAACAAACCTTTTTTAAAGTAGTTAAAATAAAGTGGTAAATAGTGACATTAAGAATATAAGTGTAAAAGTAATACCAAAGTAATCAAAAGCGTAATTTAAAAAATTTTCGGCGCGTAAAAAGGAAGAAATTATAAGTGTACTTACTATTTATAATACGATTAAAAGAACTATAATCCAACAAACACTGAACTATATCCATTTTGAGGAACAAACAAAGAACAATTATATTATACAAGAAACCAAAGGTCTAACAACCACGACATCTTTCAGCAGTCGAAGATCCCACATACACTTTCATTGGTTTCCGTTTTTCATAGAGCGACTACAGTTTTTTTTTCACCAATCGGACAGCAGGACTCTACGTGTAATAAGGTCTGATAATATTGGAAACAATTTAAATTTTTGCTGTAGTTAGTTAAGTTTTATAATTTAAAACAAAAGAATTTATTTGATATTCAATAACTACTTTATTTCGATAATAACTTACTTATCGTTACATAAATAACATTAATTAATTTAGCACAAATTCAACATCAAGTAAGTCCTTTTATAGTTAATAATTATCCAACTATAAGCTTGCAGAACAAAGCACCCCTGAGAAAAAGAAGATCTTGCTACTATTAGAACATTTTTCCTCTTTGCTTTTTTCCAAATAAATAATTAGCAACACAGCATCATAAACAATCGTTCACGCATCTGTGAACATATGAACAATTAAAACAGCGAGAATATTCGATTTATCCATCTCGAATTAACTTTGTCGTTCCAAGATATTCGTGTAGAATTCTAAATAACGTGGTTTCTGAAATTCCTAATAATGCTGCCAACTACCACTTTCTGATAAAAACATAATTAAAAAAGTGCAATTTATTAAAAACCTCTCGGACATTCTGCTGCAGAATAATGAAATTGCTCACTCTACTTTACGCTTGGACATTTTGCTACTGTACTTTTCTTCTATTCTTCTGTACGTGCTCTTACGTGTAGAAAATAAATTTAAACGTTGTTTTTTTATACCGGACTTACAATAATAACGAAACACTCTTGCAATTCCTAGAAGATTAAATAAATTTTATCTCGTAACTTAAACTCTGTGGTTGAATTTAATATCTATCTCCAACAAAATTTATGTTCCATTAAACGTTCTATTGACCGTTAAATTCGATTAACAGAAAGGTTTTGCACCTTTTGGAAAGTTAAGTAGTTTAAATTCATTTGAACGAATTATTATCATCAATTAATTCCTTTTTCTTTTATTATTAATATACGAATTGTCTAGTTTACGTTTTTTCTGGTGGTGTCCATACTAATACAAACGTTCTCCATGGCCATACCATATTAGTTGCCTTCTTTGTTTATCTTCAATAATCGTTTTCTCTTCATGCATGATGACCCTGATTCAGTTGTTTTTTATTCTTTTCAACCTTGATCTTCCTGCAGCTCTTCTCCAGAAGTGCTAGAAGTCGTTGCACTAAACTTTTCATTAAGTGCCATGTTTGACAACCTTTCTGGCTTTAAAAATCCTCGTTCTTACATTTTGTTCTATCCGCATTGTCCATTTTAGTTCCTTAATAGGTTTATTTGTTACATGTTGCTACTTCAATCTCGTTGTTTACTGAAGGTTTTCTTCCTCTCTGTCTATGCACTGATATTTTCTCCACCATTTGTTAACCGACAGTCTCTTAATTTTTCATATTCAGCCAGAAGTCTTGTCGTTAAAATCTTCTATGTCTTGAGCTGCTACTACTTGATCTTCCGCAAAGTGTAGGGAGTTTAAAGATTTTTCTCCATGATCATCGCAGAATTTTCCCATTCTGCAAATCAAATTTGATTACAGAATGCTGGAATTCCCTCTCTTGAGATTGAAGAAATATTCTGCAACACTTCTGTCCCCATGCAGTTTAAATTTATTTATCTACGATCATAGCATAATACAAACATTATTGATGTAAAAACCCCACTGTAAATTTTAATTTTACCCATCAAGAGCTTTGATTGGTTCTCAGCTGTGGGTAAAATTGACAGGAACTTTTATCCACTGGAATAAGGATCGGACATATTGGGATTTTTATATTTTCCCCACTATTACGTTGTCAACAGCTTTCAGTTGCTACGGTGATGATAAAAATTTCAAAATGATTGCATTGCTTTAAAGCCCATTTACCTTTAATATTGTGTGCACCCCGATGTGTTACGCATTCTCCAACGCGCCTAGGCATGCTTCTGATCAGGTGGTCAATGACCTCCTGTGGTATCTTATTCTAGGCAACCACCAACTCCTCTTGAAGTTCTTCTAGAGTCTTAGGAGGACGTTGCAAATTGAGCAATCTCGGGCATTATCTCGTTGGAAAGTTGGATTTGATAGGGTAAAAGATGGGGTTCTAAAACGGTCCCCTAAGGCCATTAATCTTAGGCGGCGATCTTCACGGTCTGTGGTTTTTAGTTTTAGAAGAGTCAGGCATAAAATGGAGGTAAGCTATAAATTCTTATAGCTTTTAAATTTATTTTATATGTAACATAGTGATTGCTTGAAAAAACAAAGTTTTTGTTGTTTTTTTTAACAAAGTTTGATAAAGGGTTCTTCATAAAGAACCAGAAGGAAAGATTTAAGGGAAATCTAGGCAAAACAATTTTGATATAGTTCATCCAAACACTCAAATACTCTTGATTGCTTACCAAGGAGGTAAAATATTTAAGAGTGATCTTCCATCAAAAAACTCAGATGAGTCCAAGATAAATGATCCAATTTTTTGGTTATTCAAACCCCTAACTATATTTTAGTGGCAGATACAGGTTATATACTCTGGTGTCTTGCCAAAAACGGGCAAGAAACATAGTCACCTTGATATGGGTGCCAGGTCACAGAGAAATAATAGGTAATAAAGTAGTCAAGCCTAATTTGGAAATCATTTAATGTTTTCTAGATCTCAGAGGATGCAGGAAGAATTTTTTTTAAATTTTTAATCATTAACTGCTCCTAGTATTTTGAAATTTATTTGTATTCATGGTTTTTCTATATTTGGAATGCGTTTTGAAAACGTTTACGTAAGTTATATGCAGGTCCCGAGAAATTCTATGGAGCTTGATACAGCAAGAATGGAGCAAGCTTATTTAGACTGTGATTTAAACGTTTGTTCCAGAACATGCCGTGTTGTATGTCAACAAAAAAACATATTAATTCACCATTTTATTTCATTATCAATAAATTTAAGTTTCTTGTTACTTGCGAAAGTTTTAATATGAATGTTTGAATTAGCAAATAGCAAACATTCTCGAATTCCACATTTATCACGAATTTTTGGAAAACCTAAATTCTATTTTTGCCATTTTCTTTCTGAAACAATTCGAAATGAATTTCACATTTTAGCAACCACAAAGGAATAAACATTATACAGATAGCTCGAATTAAATTAGAGTTCAATTAGTAAAGTTGGAAGAGATTCAATCAGAAAAACAAATTAATGTTTCTTTAAGTTAACAGAAAATACTGGGATTAGCTTTGTACAAACTTTGAAATTAGGTTAAAAGTTATTCTTCAAGTGGTATAAGTCTTATAAAATAACGACAATATTAGGTATCTATCTCTTTATTGGATTTATTACCAAAATAAAGTGGAATTCTTGTTTGCGGTAGCTTTAAAATATTAAACAAAATAAAAAATCACTCTATAGATTGTTAAATAATAAGAAAGCTAATTATTAAACTAAATATAATTTGCAATTTTTTTTGTTTTGCTTATTTTTCTGTTCTTTAGTTAACAGATGATTTTCACTTCGCGAAGTGTCAAATTTTTTTGCTAAAAATGATACTAAACTTGTTATTTTAGGTTTCTGATTTGCACTGCATACTGGCCAGTCTAAAACTAGGATGCTGGACAGGGAGTCGGGAGGGTGTCACATAGGAAGTTGATAGAAAATATTATCCCTGACTTTCTAGTGTAGGTTTTTAGGAGGAGTGAATTTTCAAACTTTTTAATATCCATGCCCCTGGTTCCTAGGCTCCACCTTGATGTCTGTTTTATGCAGTTTAGGTGGCAATCAAAATCCACGAACACTGTCATACTAATATGTCCAACACATTTAAAGAAATATATATATTTTTCCACTGTGGATATTGCGATTTAAACTTACACAGACTTTTATTTTCGTTATTGGTGTTACATGGCAAAATTTAATTTAAAAGTAATATTTACTCCCATTTGCTAATAAGATACCAAAACTGTTATTTTGTTCTTCAATGAATCAGATCTCAACGAATCTTTATTCATACCACTATATAATGTATTTTTTCTTACCTAATTAATATTATAGTTATTTGGTTCGATCGATCATATGATCTGGTGAACATTACGTGTAACTAATTTTTAAGGTAGGTCTATTGTTAACCACATTGTAATCTGCATGTTTTTTACCTCTCACCTATGTTTTTTCTAGCCTGATGATGGCCTGCTTATAGGCCGAAACCAGTCGCTGTTCCTGTAAATTTTGTAATAAAATCCTGTGACACTGATTTCGGTATTTTCCTTTATTCATCGTTTTGTCACATTTGATATATGGATGATCTACTTCTTTTTAATATTATTTAGTTTGTTAAATGTTTTAATATTGAAGGTTGTTGGTACTGTTTTTATGAGTAAGCACATCTTCAGTGTTATGTCGTTGAAAACACCAAACTTGACAGACTAATACGCCACATAATTGTGAAGTCACGCCGCCATTGCTTGAGATAGGTCATGGCCTTCAATCCAAACAAACTTTGTCTATATGGTAGTTAGTCTATGTTCTGTCATAAAATACTTCAACTTCATGTTCTATGAGTTTACACATGGTTTATATTGAATATTTGTGTATTTTCTTGTTTTTGTGAAGTTTTTGAAACATTATAGTGCTATATAGACACATTATCATTGTTAATAAATAGTTTATTTAAATTTAAAGAAGTTTTATTTTGTTGTAAGGTAAGAAAAATTTTAAATTAATATTACTTAACCCTAAAATTTGTAAGTTTAACTTAGTTAATTGATTTGTGTTTTATTTTGTGGTAAATTTTGGCAGTATATATACCTTTTCTAAAGAGCATTGAGGTCAATTAAAAAATGAGAACTCCTACAGGAGCGGTTATGCTACAAAATTTTTGCATGAATCATCTGGTATCTGGTATTTACCTTTTGCTCTAATGACATATCTTATTCTCTGTGGAAGGCTTCTTATCAGGTCAACTATGTAATCCAAATCCAAATTTTTCCATTTTTCTATTAAAATATTTTCCAGCTCATCAGGGTTCTTATGCGCCTGTCCAGGTAGTCCCAAACAGGTTCAATTGGGTTTAGGTCTGGACTAATTGCTGGCCAATCTAAAACTTGGCCGGACACCATATTTCAATTTTTAAAATTATGTAATTTTGAACAAATTGATCTTGATTATGTAATGTACATGTAAAAGTAAATGAAAATCTATAATTTTCTACAAAATAAAATTTCACGTAGTTACCTAACCTCGTACTATTTGTAATATTTTATCATTCCCGAATCATTTTCTTACTGGTATTATGTTCTTCGCATACATTAATCCGATGCAAAATATTTCTTTTTTATTTCTATCTCGCCAGTTCTCTGTCGTCTGTGTTTTCGGTTGATATCAATTTTTTTTTCGTTAAAAATAAATCTCTACAACGTTGTCAGCGGTTGTGTAGTCAGCGTAAGTTGACGTCAAGTGAAAAGGGATGTCTCCGAAGAGACCGCAAGAAGGAGTCCGGGCGCCAGCTTATGAATATGCAGACGTTAGAAGCATTGTCTTTTACATGTTCCCGAGGGAAGAGCGCTTCCTCGCGTTTCACTTGAATTAGTAATACCAACCGCAAACCGAGGTGCATTCTCCTAAGTAAAAAGGGATATCCAAATTGAGATATTCGTATTCGCTAGAAAAAACTTTGATCCGGTGGAAATTGATATTGTAAATACTGCGATTATTGCCATGATTTTAGATAGATGAAATTTGAGATGTTTTGCTACTTGTATTAAAAAAAAGATAACTTGTAATAAAGTCCAAGATCCCAGAACGATCAGATATATAGTAGAGTATATTGACCTTTACCCTGACGTCATACCTACAAACGTCGCATAATGTGTGACATTCTCAATGCAATTCGCCTATGCAATTCTCAATGCAGTTCGCCTATTGCACCAAAGAATGGTACAATTATGGACTCTATAACCATGTCCCTATATTTAACAGCTGTCATTGTCATATTCAGCACCTATTCAGCCAAAATCTGGGCTTATCCGTAAACATACAGTACCCCCAGTTCTGAAAATTCCAACGACTACCATAACTTGGTGAAAAATTGTCCGATTTGGGACTTTTTTTTAAATTTCGTGTTTTTTGATGAACTTTTTGAAAAGTTTATGAAAAAAATTATTCACCATAAATTTGATTGTTTTTTTTTCATTCCAAAGTTAAAACAAGAATTTTAAGATTGTTTGTATTCTCCAAATTTTTTTAAAAAATTCTCAAAAATTCTACTCTTCAAAACACAAATTTTAAGCCTAGTCTCGTAATGGGATAATAATGGGTTATAATTTTTTTTAAAATAATTATTTTTTTTCTGTTTTTTTTTAACTATTTGAATATTTTACATGTTTTATTTGAGCAAGAAATCAGTTTCCTTGTGAATGAGCCATCTGTATTTGGTATAACGCAATGAAACTTTTGAGTACCTGTGATAGTTTTAGCTTTTGAATAACGTATATTTAAATTCTCTGTAGCTTTTTCATAATCTGCAATAGTTGAATATCTTACGTCAATTTTTGGCAAGTTATTAAATTACACAGCCCATTGATGCAACTCTCTCTCTTCTGAAATTTTAAAAATATCCACTTCAATTTTTGAGCAGTGTATATTTAGGTTAAAAAATTGCGTTTTCACCAATGGTAGAAAAAATCTATTTTTACTGATTGTCAATCAAACAACATTCTTCCCACTTGAATGATTAAAATTGAAACGATCATTATTATGAATGTTTATTAAGTACCAATTGATGTTTCAGGAAATTTACCAATAAACTGGTATTTTGGCTAAATTGAAAATCGCTGTTGTCATACTAAATATTATTATTGATTTAAAACAATATTTCCATCATAGCATCGGTTTAAAATCACATTAAAGCTTCATTTTATATTTAGCACACCTGCACTAATATTATTTCGTGCTAGTTTAAATGAAATATATGCAAACTTTCCTAAAGATAATATTTTTATACATGAGTTAGAAATAATACTTCAATGTGAAACATTTTTAAAACAAATTCTCTCTAAATTCTCTTACTATTTAAATATTTATTTTTATCTGATTTGCTTATTAAAAATAGATGCAACTATTTGTTTTATTTTGTTAATTTCTTTATCAACGTTATTTTTTTTAATATAAATTAAAAATACCCTTTGTATATCATTGAATTTACTACTAATTTGTGTGATATAGGTTGATTTGAATTATATGGCATGGTTACATCTGTTTGTGTTGGATTTATGTAAATTGAATCGTTTAGTGAATTATTAACATTGTGTCTAAATCTGGCTAAATTATGGGTAATTTTACAGCTTTAAAAAATGATTTTTATATTGTGTACAACAATGAACTTCTATTAAAGAATAAAGAGTTTCATCTTCCAAAAAAGAACAAAAAAAAACAGCGAAAAGAGTCTTTCCAGTAGACAAATTATGACAGAGGGGCCTGTCATAGAATATGTTGCGAATGTATCGCTTGATAGCAGTGGCGGAGTAGTTTTAGTTATGTAGAATTTTAATTGCTGAAGTACAACTTGATTTCATGAATTGAATGGTTTAATTTGTTAAGCTATTGAAACAAGATAAATTGTGTTAAAAAGTGTATTATTTTGGGTGGTACATGAATTTGACCAAGCAACCATCGGTGAAAGAAATAAAATTAAAGGAAATTATGGCTCACGTTAGCTCTCAGGAGGTGGGCTATGGGACCCTTGGGAATTGGACGTCATTTTGGACGAACCTCGATCGGGGCCACCCTCTTTAAATGAAGAAATGTCCGCCTCCCAACCATCGGAGGAGATGGATAACTAAAATCATTCAATCATCCATCAGCTGCCTTGAGGAACAGCAGCATACAATAGCATTCATTTGGTAACCTTGGCTTTAAGAATGCAGGATGACTAGGATAAAAAAATAAATGATAACATTTTTTGCTCTCTAAGCAACATTCAATCTCGAACAGCAGTGGGTATTCCAAGAAAATCCTAACTCTGATCAAACAGTTTTTAGAGTAAAATGCGTCAGCGAGCGTCAATCAGAACATCCTGGCTTTAGTTAACATACCAATAACAGCGGCGATACCTTCACCAGAGAAGGAACTGTAGAACTTGGTGCTATTTTGCCAGGATCAAAAAACATACATCATCATTGGTTGTGTTGGAAATGTTCACCACATGGAATGGGGATGTGCAGATATCAATGAAAGAGATAAACTTTTGCATGATTTTGTTATAAAGAGAAATCTCAGTAGTTGAGCAAAAGTAGACAGCACCAGTCAGTAAATCCACATATGTCAAAAAGTTTGGAATAATGGAATATTTCATCTTTTAATTAATTTTTATAAATAATTTTTTTGATATAAGTAAACATCATTTTGGTACTACTCTAACCAATAGTAAATAAATCTCGAAGTCAGATAAACATACAAAAAAAATGATTTATTCTTTTGAGGTGAAGAATGTTCAATGTACTATAATTTTTTTTTTAATTAATTAATAAGCAAACAAAGGTTTTTAAATAAAATTAATAATCAGTATTTCCTCCATGGGTCTGTATGCATGACTGTAGGCGATGTGGCATTCTATCGATTAAATGGTCGAGCTGGGCTAGCGGAATTCCCTCCCATTCTTCACGAGCAGCATCTTTCAGTTATCGTAGAGTAATTGGGGAAAGGTTTCGCTTCTTAATGCGTGTCATGTCAGGAGAATTTGATGGTCATCTTAATGTGGATATTCCTTCTTCTTCCAAAAATTTTGTACTGCGGCTGTTCGATGTGGAGGTGCATTGTCATGCATAAAAACAAATCCATCACCTACCGCCCCCCGGAATAGACGCATAACAGGATTTAAAACTTCCTCGATGTACACAGCACCAGTGATTTTTCTCTCCAAAACTAGGAGAGGCGTCCGTACCCCTCATAATACCTCTCCAAACCATAATACTCCCACCTTCAAATGGAACACGTAGTTGGGCTGTTTCTAATCGGGCTTGTCGTCCTGGGGCCCTCCAAACTAGAGAAAGTCACGTAATTCCAGTTAGGACCATGGTGTAACATTTCTTGAGCCCATTGCAACCTTACAATTTTTTGTTGATAGTTTAGTTTGGGAACACGTAGAGGTCTGCTGTGATACAAATTTACCGCATTTAATCTTCGAGTAATTGTTTGCCTTGAGATATTCAGTCCTTCAAGTCTAGCAGTTTCTTTGGATATGCCACTTGTAGATTCTTGTCGATTTCTTCGAGCTATCAATGTTATCTGCCGGTCTTGTGCTGCTGTTGTACATCGACTTCTGCCACTTCTGGGACGATCCTTCACATCATTTGTGTCTTGGAATTTTTTTTAATTTTTGATACAGCACCCTGAGTAACACCAACAATATTCGCGATATCACCTTTGACTAAAGCCCTGTTGTTACAAAGAAATTACTCTAGACCTATTAAAATATGATATCATGACTCTGGGTATTTTAAACAGCTCAAATGAAATTTAAACAAGAATTGGAATAACGTGAAAGCACCCAAATCAATTAAATATGACCAAATTAATACAAAAACGAATCAAATTTAGTATTATTTTGATTTAAAAACGCTTTAAAATAAATATCAACAAGAGTTTTAAAAAAACCATAAGCGTAGATATATTATTTTTTAATATTTCAAACTATTGGACGGACATATGTGTATATCTAAAGCATTCCTAAACTGGAGTGTATCAGATGACATATCAATGTCAGATTCCCGGTGGATAACATTTGAGATAAATCTACCTATCAAAACTACAGGTCCATCACGTGATTCCAGAATGACTGAACGGCTTACGTTTGTCATCTGTAAAGACGTGAACGTTAAACATTAAAACACCAAACAGCATCTATGAAAATTAAATTTATTGTACTAACCCTTACTTTTTGGAAGTCCATCTTACTAAGAATAATAAAAAACCCTACTGCGAAGAGATAGAGGACCTGTCTCAGGCTGCAAGTCTCCAGAAAACTATTTCTTTTAACCGACACAAAAAAGTGATGAAATTAAACAAAGAGGATGATACAAAAATCAAAAACTCATGCAAATAAAGGGCATCTCCCGATTTTAAGCACCAGGAACTCATGGCATATATTCAGCCCTTCTTGAGTCGGCGCACACTGTATTTACAAATATTTTATTCTATATCTTAAATTCCTGTAACAATTCTTCTGTTACGAATAAGTTAGTGTTTTATGAAATATTGTTAAACATACTGTATTTATTTTAATTTACATACTGATAATGTTACCCAAAATCTCCTGTTGCTTACTTTTTGTCTTAAGTCAAAACAAATTAAAAAACTGTCAATAAATTGAAGGCTGTAATCAAAATATTTATATAGCTGGGAACCAGACCAAGAAAACAGTAAGTAACGGAAGGTTTATCAATTTTTTTGTTGTAAACTATTTTTTTTACTGTAGGAATTTGAGTCTATAATATATAATATATACTCGGATCGGCTTCTCCTCGTCCCCTGTCAGAAATGCAATACCAACAATATGGCGGCTAAGGACCAGTTGCAGAAAGAATGCTCAAATTTAATCTTTCAAATTCTCTTGGAATCAGTCTCTGATTTGATAAATTTATTACTTTGGTAAGTAATTTAATAATGGTTGATTATTTTACTGCATGTATTTTTAATATTACATGTATTACTTTAACATAAACAGCTTTTAATTAATGCAAAAAATTTTCTTCTAGTTAGTAATCAATTAATACATACGATGTTAATTGCTCTGCTACCAAAATCAAAAGAGAGCTCAATCATCAATTTTCCGGCCTTTTTATAGGCTTCCAGGAAAAATGACAAGTATGACATCGAAAACCGAAATTCCATTGTTTAAATGCAAAATTCTAACCAAAATTCTTGAATATGAAGGTAATGAAATTACAAAACTAATAGTATCTTTGTTAACTTACAGTGAAATCTTATCCTTATATTTACTAAAATTTTGTTTGTATAATTTTCTAAGTGACTTTTCCTAAGAAAATTTTAGATTCAAAATGCACAACTTTCTTGAGCTGTCAACTTATTTTAGACCTTCAAAATTTTGAAATAAAACCATCATTTGTATTAAAATTACTATGAATCTGTTAAACTAATACTATTTTAGCTGATAACTACTATTTTAAACTCTAACAACTAAAATTTAAACTTTTAAAAGATTCTGTTATTTGTAGGTATCACTTATGCATTATATAAGATAAGATTCTCTGTGTTACAAAAGACTCACAACTTAAAATTTATATAAAACATTTACTTAACTATCCTACATTTTGTTACATAAAATGTCTTTGTTAGTGTTTGTACACTAAGTTTTTCAATATTTATTTCACTATGCACTATTAAAGTGTTCTATCAAAAACTTATGTGATTATGTCCAACATTATTGATATGGGAATTAGTTTACTGTATTTCACCACACCTGCTACATGTTTTTAATTGTTCTTATGTCTTTTTAAGGTACTCATGAGCTATTGGAATATTTGTTTGTACAATATCGAAGACTATAATTTGTCTTTTTATAATTTTGTAAGTACTTCCTTTTTATAATATTAATTTAAATACTTTACTAACTAAAATTACATGTTGATTTCTTAAACATGTGAAAACTATTTATACTTTTGATTTTTATTTTCTTTTTATTGTTTCAGATTAAACTTAGAATTTTAAAAGAGAACTAGGACAAAAAAAAATTGTTATGTAAAAGTGTACTCATTATGGATTGGAAATATTTAATTGTTATAAAATAGCAAAATATGGATTCTATTCAATATAAAATGCCCATTACATTCTTTGTTTATATTAAATGTATGTCTTGTGAAAATTATGAACTTGGAAACTTTAGATGTACAAAAGAAAAAGTAAATGCTGATTTTATAAAACTTAATAACATATCCTTTTATTGTAAATTATAAGGTAAGTTCTACTTATTAAATTTTTAACTATTAGATATCTATCTCAATATATTTAATGTTTTAATAAAACAATATTGTACTGTTAATTGCTGATCTACTAAAAAGAAATTCCCAACACCTTCCTTATATATAGATTGAATTTTTACTATCAAAAACTAAATGAGCGCCACCACTGTCGTACAAAAATAATAAATAATGATGCATTAACCTGTCCCCAGGCGCGGTTTGTTTCATTTTCAACTCTTAACATTAATCTTCATGAGTTTGGTTTTGTCGCCCTACTATCTCTATAAATTATTTTGACTCCTTTTATGTTTATTGACTCGCATCATTAATTTTTTGCTTGAGAAATGAAGCTCGATTGGAATTTTGAACTTTCGATTGATTGAACGAGAAAAGGTGTGTGCAAAGTGTTTGTTGCTGTTTTTTTTTGTTTGTTATTTATAAGTGCTAAAAAAATAGGAAAGATTTATGACTGTTTTCGCATTTCCTTCACCCATATTTATAAAATAAAAAGTTCAATGGGCTCGAAGATACAAAATAAATAAATAAAAGGAGATTTTAAATCTAACGTGGAATCTACTTTTTTTTCGAAATCTAAGCTCGTATTAAATCTACTGTGAACAGAAGGAGAGTTTATATGCTTTGATAATTTCATGCTCAGGTGGAGCTCGAGGTTTATACCATGATGGACACGCAGAATCAACGCTTTTATATATACAAAAAGAAGTTTAAATATATATACAAGGTAATAGATTATTAGATGAGTTATAATAATCGATAACAATAAAAGTTAATAACAACATTTTCAGGAGTTTTAGAATAAGATATATATTTTAAGTTAAAACGCAATAACGTTTTTGCTTGTTTTGTTAAGTTAAAAATCCTTTTTCTGTTTACAATATTTTTCATTGTTTTTATTAATTTCGATTTTAGTAAACAAGATTATGAATTATTATAAATAGTCACATTTTGCGTTGTAAAATGTCTTTGATTTCGTCTTTGATATTTGGTCTTTGATTTTTAGTCTTTAATTTTTGGTTCTTGATTATGATCATTAATTATTGTAAAATTTAAGAAGATTATTGTTGAAAATTATAGTATTTTGTCAAATAATGAATAAATAAATTTTTTAAAAATCATCTTCGAATTCATTAAACATAAATCAGGCAACTGCAAAGTTCACATTATAAAAATAAAGCATTAAAAATAAAAAAAAATTAAAACTAATTAATACCAATAATTATAAAGTGTCTTTTAAATCAAGTAAAAAAAAACAGACAAAAATTAAAATTGAAATTGTTTTTTGGGAAAAATACAAGACATTATTTATTAAATGTAATTAAACCCCATAATGTTTCAGGTAATTTAATATATCAATCTTAAATCTGTTTGGAGACCCCAAGTATGCAAAGTTTAGTGAGTATCCATAAAACAGGAAGACACTGTATAGTGTTATCAATTAAAAACATTAAAAATAAACAATTTTACTTATAATTATATAAATATTGTTTGTTTTCATGTATGTTGTATTTCTAGATAAGCAATTTTGAACAATATCACATAAAAGACAATAATTTTGTAATTTATATTTTCAATAGAACCAAAAAGAAACTTTAAAGTGTTAATTTTGAAAGGAAAAAATGATTTATTCATAAAAATTTCGATTCCGATTAGAGACAAAAATTATTAAAAGTTACCTGAGAATATATCAATTTCGGCTAAAACTATAAATACCCGGCATTTTCAATCCTCAGAAGATGAGTCGAAATTCTCTATTACATTCATTTAAATTTAAATATATTTTTTTTTGAACCTTACTATAAGGAAAATTAAAATATAGTTGGTGCAAAACAAAATTTAATTCACGTCACTAATTTTGTCTTAATTGCCAAGCATCGTTCCCAACTTTCAAATTAAATGTTCCATTCAATAAATCAATATAAAATTTGTTTACACAAAGTTGGTAGCCGTGATTGACAAGTCGCGTTGTTGCCGTTGTTACCGATTAGTATATTTAATTTTGTATTTGTTATTTTGTTTGTGGTTTTTGTGTTATTCTTCCTTGTTGTTATTTTGAAATATAAAAAAACTGTTCTTTTAAGAACAAAAACAGTGTCACAAGTGAAAAAATGCGAAAACAACTAAATAGTCGGTGCAAAGAACTGGTAGCTTCTTTGATACATTTTTTTGAAAGAGAACGAGACAATGGTGGCCTGCTGCTGTTCGAGAGGTTAGTAAAAAGTTTTAAACAGTATATTAGACAAAATATTATTTAAGTTAAGTAAAAATAAAAATGTTTTCACGATATCCACAATATACTGTGTGTTTATTTAACTTAGTTATGGATATCCATCAATTCAATCAAAAACATTTTATTTTAGCGTGTGGCAGCTGCACTCAACCTCAGTATAGCTACAGTTTCCAGTATTTCAAAAACTGTGAAAGACCATGGAATATTAAAGTCGCCTCCAAAGAAACGTCCGGTATGAAAAAGGAGTAACTAATACCGATGTATTAAGTACAAGTACAATATGTATGAAAAAAGTAAGCCTTTTTCTTCTGAACACAGCTATTTAAATTCTTTTTAATTGTAAGACCAGAAAAAATAATATTATTTTTTTGTTTTCAGGAGAGGATGCAACTTTAAATTCTTTACTTGCTGAATTAAAAGTAAGGCACTTATTTAAAGGTTTTCGAAGGTCTTTATCAAATTTATTAAAGGAAATTGGTTTAAAATGGAAAAAAGATGAATCAAGACGGGGGCTCATGGAGCTTCCTGATGTTGCTGTAAAACGGGTTATATTTTTAAGGAACTACATTAAAGAAAAAGAAGCAGGTCTATATAAATTTGTTTTTATTGACGAAACATGGATATTTCAAAATGGTAGCATAAACCGTTCATGGCAAAATAATGATAAAAGGAGTGTCAAAACGACTAAAGTTAATGGTAAAAGGTAAACTCTCCGGTTATTTTAGTATAATTAATAGTATATGTATCTGTACCTCTATTTACATGGTAATTTTAAATGTTTCTGTTCAACAATAAATTTAATTTTTCGTAGATATATCATACTCCATGCTGAGAATGAAAATGGATTTATTGACGGTGCGAAAGCAATATTTTCCTCAAAAACCAAATTAAACGATTACCATGGTGAAATGAATCAGGATAATTTTTTAAAGTGGTTTGAGAACCAGCTGTTAATTAATCTCACAGAATCCACCATAATTGTTATGGACAATGCTCCATATTACAGTGTTTTACTCCATAAAACAACTTAAAACAAGTTGGAACAAACCACAAATTAAAGTATGGTTGACTAGTCAAAATCTTGATTTGACAGAAAAAATGCTAAAAGTTGAACTTCTGAACATTGTTGGTAGTTAAGAAAAGAAAGTAATACTTTGAATTTTAAGCTTAACTTTGGTAATTTCCTTAGGATAATCATTTAATTTTAAGAAATAAACCACCAGTCATATATATAGCTGACCATTTAGCCGAGCAATATGGACACAAAGTGCTACGTTTACCCCCATATCATTGTATTTTCAATCCCATAGAACTGATATGGGGTACATCAAAACAATATTATAACAGACATATTGGCAGAGACGAAACCACTGAAAAAGAATGTTTAAATAGGTGGCCTGAAGCTCTTGAAACAATTACACCAGAAATTTGGAAAAAAACTATCCATCATACTGAAGAGGAAATTTTTAAATGGTTTGATAGGGAGAGATTGTTGGATACACTAGAGATGGCACCTATAATTATAAATCCCAATGAAGAAACTGAAACTAGTAGTGATGAATCTAATTATAACGAATAAAAGCAAATATTATTATACTCTTTATATTATTAAATGCATATACCCAATAGGAAAAAAATATAAAAATTATGTTGGTACTTTGTTTGATGTCACTTCAAATAAGTTGTTTTGAATAGTTTTATTCGAATCGATCTTTAAATCTTGTAAACTTATAAAAGTCCGGCAACACTGTCTATACGTGTCGACGTAAAATTATGATGACGTGTATCAAATTTTGTTTTGCACTGACTATAATTAAGTATATTCTAAAAGCATCTCGATATCGACGAAAATATCTAGGAAATGTATTAGAAAATTTTGAAAACTACTAAATTATAAAACAACAATTCTCCACTTTTGTTTTGTTAAATTTTCGTTTCAGCGCGACTTTGATTCGCATTATACACATAATAATAAGGGATATACTTCACCATCGCCATCACAAGAACGTCGTTTCGTTACTTTTAAAAATGGCACATCATATCTAAAAGAATTACGAGCCGAGCAACAAAATTCTTGATTCTTTTTAAGAAAACAAATTTACTCTAGCCTCGAGATCGCTTATTTTATATCCAATTACGAACGTAAACACACAAAGGTCTTTTACATGCCAAAAAAGGGAAAAATTATACTTGCGTGAATGTTGCTTTTGAAGTTTTTTTTCTTTATCAAATTAAAAGTAAACAAAATATAATTAAAAATGTTTATTAGGTTTACTAAAACATTTTCCAGTTGTTTAAGTTTGATAGAAAAATGGTCGGTTGATGTATGAAAAATAGTGAAATTTAAAATTTTTCATAGGAAAAACTGAAAATAAACAAAATCTTATTTAATCAGAATATGATTTAACCATTCTAGAAGTTCAACGTTTCTTAAACTATGATTTAAGTAAACCCGTAATATATACTGTGACATAAAAATCCGAACACCATTTAATATCCATCATATACCATAACTCTTATTATATTCTTCGTATTCCTTTGGAAGAACTGATAAAGATTTAGGATATATATTATGTGAAATATATTAAAACGCCTTGGAAAACTCACAGTTTACTGCCCTTGGTGCTTCGTAGTTAACGAATTCCAAACCAATATCCGAAAATGTTGTACACTAAATTGTGATTGAAAAGAACTTTCGTCTGTAACTTTTAATTTATTACCCAAGGGAAACTTTGCAAAATATTCGATTTTTTTTTAAATTTAATAAAATAAACAACCTTAGGGCATCACAATTATATTAAACGCAATCAAATCCAAACCCCAACACCACTAACAATACGAATAAATCATAGGAATAACGAAAAAGCAAGCAGCGGCAATGCCATTCACCGACAACAACATCCCTTTGCCTCGATTGATATTTAAATTTGTAAAGAACGCTAGAAATGTGACACGAGTGGTAACAAGTATTTCGATTGGTTGTTCGAGAATTGGAACACAATCGCCAAATTGTATTGGGAAAATAAAAAATAGATCATTACTTTTTTTAGGGTAAAGCTGTGCGAAGAATTTATTTTTTAACTTTAAAAAATTGTATAAATAAAAATGGAATAAGAATTTAAAGGCTATTCAATCCGATGTGTTACGTATTCTCCAACGCGCCTAGGCATGCTTCTGATCAGGTGGTCAATGTCCTCCTGCGGACCTAAGGCCAATAATCTTAGTCGGCGATCTTCACTACCTCAAAAAGGAAGAGCGAAGCCTCTTAATGGATCATAAACCTTCCGTGGCTTATCCACTAGCCCTTTTACGTTTACTGTTGAACATAGGCATCGCCTTTTCTTGCAAACCATTCTCTGTCGTGTGCTGTCTGTATCTAGTTTGTCGTGATTATCTTTATATCGTCTGTCCAGACTGAGGGTCTTCTACTTCATTTGTCAGTTCGAAGTCTCCACTCCAGTAGCCTATATCTGATGTGGTTTCCAAAAGCTGCTCATGTCAAGTTTACCCTTCTTTTGCAGTCTCTGTATCTGTATCTGTAATTCTGGAAGGGTGGGTCACCCCACTGCACTTAGGCCACATTTGGCTCATTGTGCGTCCTTCTGAGATTGAGCCTAACCTATTGGCTCGTCAACCATCCTACCTGTTTAAAGTAGGTGATAACGTCGCCTGTAGGCAGCTCCCTCAAATTAGCATGTGTTAGCCAGTTCTCGCCGAATACAGAAAGTCTTATTAGAGAGAGTGCCGGACAATCACAAAGGACGTGCTCAACTGTCTCATTCTCTTGTTCACATCCTCTACATAGTGGGCTGTCCGATAAACCCAACCTGTTCAGATGTTTTCGTAGGTGACAATGGCCAGTAAGTATACCTGTGACCAACCGCAGGTCTTTTCTGGTCATGGCCACGTATTTCTTGGCTGCTTTGCTATTCGGATATTTCAGAAGTTCCTTGGATAGTATGCAACCTTTTTCTTCGTCCCATCTTCCCCTGAATTTGTCAAGGGAGCGTTCCTTTACTAGGTCAACCACCGCTAATGCCGGCAAGCTGACAAGACTACCGGGTCCCAAGAGCCTTTGGGAGGCAGCTTTTCTAGCCAACGAGTCAGCTATGCGGTTGCCTTTAGAAATTCCATGACCTTTTATCCAGCCTAGAGTAACCACATTGTTGTAGCAGGCTTCCGTAAGGGCCATGTGACATTCTAATACTAGACCTGATGTGATCCGTGGCCTATTCAGGGCTAATAGTACTTGTCTGCTGTCCGTAAGGATACGGATGTTTTTGCCAGTGAATCCTCTTATGGTAATCTTTTTTGTGGCTATGGAGACGGCAGTTAGCTCTGTCTGAGCTATACTTGCATTACAACCCATTGCCCATTTTATATTTAGGTTTAGGGATCTGGAGTAAATTCCACATCCTGAACCTTCTTTTGTCTTAGATCCATCGGTGAAGATACATATAGTACCTGTCGCCAATACATTTTGAGCGTTGTCATTAATGATTATCTTGTAGGGCCTGTGAAAGGCATATCTTGGTGAAATCGATTCTGTGATTGCTTGTAGCATTGGAAGCTCGTTTATAGCTTCGCTCCACAAACCACACCTCGATTCACCAGATTCTGCTACAAGTTGTGTACCAGTAGAGCGGAGCCGTAGCATGGTCATCAAAACCACCTCCTTGATATGTATATATCAAGTGGGGTGAGACCGAGGATAACCTCCATCGCTCTAGTTGGTGTAGTTCTCATGCCTCCTGTTATGTTAAGGCATGCTGTTCTTTGTAAATGGTCAAGTTTGCGGACGACTGTCAGCTGGTTTGTTTTTACTCCCCAGGCAATCGCGCCGTAGTTTAGCATAGGTCTTATGATTGCAGTGTAGATCCACTCCGTGACCCTTGGTGACAATCCCCAGGTACGACCAATGGTTCTTCTACACTGTTCATAGGCAATATATGCTTTTTTGACTCTATTTTCCAGATGAGAGTTTTATGTTAACTCGCTGTCAAAAGTTATCCCTAGATATTTCACCTCTGCAGAGAAGTTTAATTTAGTTTTTAGGAGTTTTGGAGCCCGAAGGTTCGCAAGCCTCCTTTTCTTTGTGAAAAGGACCATCTCTGTCTTCTGTGGGTTTAATGACAGTGCAGTCAGTTAATATTGTAAAAAGTATACTGTTTTAAAAATTGGAAATGTAGTCTGGAAAACTGTAATATAAACTGTAAAATATATCAAAGATTATTCAATTTATAACAAATTCGAAAAATAATAAATTAGGTAGTTTTAATGTTTTGGTTCTTTGAGTTGAGTTGAGCGCCAGAAAACAATAGTTTAAGGCTGTATATTTAAATAATTAATTTGCTTAAATTCTCCCACTGACATTTAGTCTGTTGCTTTCTGGCATCTGAACAAGAGTAGCTGTAATGTTGAATATGGATATCGATTATCCGTTTTCAGTAAAACTTGCCGTTGATGGATTTTCGAATAAAAAAAGTATACACAACGTCAGAGTATTTAAGCCCCTCGAAAACCCGTCACGTTTTGAAAAAGTTTGAATAAAAAATTTCCATGCATAATTTTTTCATCGACGTACTTCCCTATCGACATTTTCCACTTCACTTTAATTGTTTAGTATTGAATTTATAAACTCACCGGAATAATGTATCCGAAGCAAATAAAACAAAAAAACATGAAATAAAATAGCGATGAACCACCACTAATTTCGGGGCCGATACGACTTTAATAAATAATAGCGCAGTAGTGAATAGATACAATCATTTAATTCGTCCCCTGATTGCGAATACAAATTTGTGCTTTCTGGATCAGATTTATGAAATAACTTTATTCCGGGATATTTGCATATTTGGTCGTTTGTTACAGTAAAATATTGTTTCCAATGCACTGACAGTTTCTTTTGGTACAGCCGGCTGTTTCGTTGACTTTTGCGACCCACGGATTTTCATAATAATTTTAAATTTATTTAGTAGCTAGCTTATCTTAAATAAAGACAAAAACTTTAAGGATTAAAAATCACGAATTTAGTTCAAGAAATGGTACTTTTTCAACAGTATTTTACGATTAATATTTTCACTTTAAATTGTCTTCTTCTTCTTCTTCTTCTTCTGACCATTCTTCTTCTTCTTCTTCTGACCATTCTTCTTCTTCTTCTTCTATTTCTTCTTCTTCTTCTTCTTCTTCTTCTTCTTCTTCTTCTTCTTCTTCTTCTTCTTCTTCTTCTTCTTCTTCTTCTTCTTCTTCTTCTTCTTCTTCTTCTTCTTCTTCTTCTTCTTCTTCTTCTTCTTCTTCTTCTTCTTCTTCTTCTTCTTCTTCTTCTTCTTCTTGTTCTTCTTCTTTTAGAATTTGGTGAATTTAATTATTTTACTGAAATAAACAATTGATAAAATTTTAGCCTTATCAGTTGAAGATTCCGGTTTTTACACTGCTTTTTTTAAAATCCACTAACAATCCAAAAATGAATATTGTAGCCGTAGTAAAGATCCAATTTTTGCGGATTTTGGTTCTTGACATTCTTTACGATTGGATACGATGCCTAGGGTACGGAGACCTGTACGATTTCGTCAACTTAGTGAGTTTGATAGGGGTCGTATAGTGGGAAGCTAGATTTTCTTTTCGGGAAATTGCAGTTAGAGGGCAAAGAAGTGTAGACACCGTAGCTAGGTGTTGTCAGGCATGGCTTCGAGAAGGCCGTATGCAAAGAGCAAGGGGTCCATTGCAAATGAATGGTTTGCAGAACACGGAAGACCTATTGGCATGCGAAGTGTTTACCGACGAATAAGACGTTTTGGTCTGTTTTCATACCGACCACACTGGGTCCTCCCTTTAACTCCAGAACACCGACGTAATTGCCTTGAGTGGTGCAGAGAACGGTCACTCTGGGATCAGGAATGGAACAGTATTATCTTTAGTGACGAGTCTCGATTTTGTTTAGGCTTGCACGATGGTCGAGCGAGGGATAGAAGACGACATGGTGAAAGGAGAAATCCACGGTTTTCTGTTAAAAGACATGTTAATCATCTTTTACCCCATCGTGACACCCTGGCAAATCCAACTTTCCAACAAGATAATGCCCAACCACATGTCGCAAGAGTCACAATAGACTTCTTTCAACATAAAGATGTCACATTCTTACCTTGGCCACCAAGATCTCCCGACTTATCCCCAATTGAGCACGTTTGGGATATGATGGGTAGGAGATTGCTCAATTTGCAACACTAGAAGAACTTCGAAAGAAGTGGGTGGTTGCCTGGAATGAGATACCACAGGAGAACATTGACCACCTGATCAGAAGCATGCCTAGGCGCGTTGGAGAATGCGTAACACATCGGGGTGCATCCACACATTATTAAAGGTAAAAGGACTTTAAAGCAATGCAATCATTTTGAAATTTTTATCATTTACTTATTATACTTCAGTAAGTACTTCTACAAAATTTTATAAAAATAAAATCATTTAAACTGGGTGTTTGGATTTTTATGTCACTTAGTACAACTAACTATCAAAGTTATAATAATTTACACAATTTTATTGTGTCCATATTTATCAAAGCCATTTTTACAAAATTTATACAAAGGCTTGTCCCAGATAGTGTATCTTAAACTAAATGTAATTCTGTTTCACAGAAAAAACTGGAAGAATGTACTTAAATTTTGCCATTTTTGGAAATATTCTTAAGCACAAATATCTTCAGTTGACAGTTAGAGGATATAAACACAAACCATCCAAAAGATTATGTCTAGATGGTTTGGGAGTAAAAGTTTTAAAATATTATAGTTCTGTGATCTGTTTATAGTTTTAGCGGCGTTGTCAATGGTGTTAATTTTCTTTTAGTTACTTTAATTTTCAATTATAAATTGTCTGTATTTATAATCATGAAAGTTGAAATAATAAACATCCTTATAACTTTGAATTTTAGTTGCTTTTTAGCAACTCTCGACAAAATTACCAAATAATTGCGATAAAACTAAAATTCGCCGTGTGTATTACACTCGTCAATATTCTCGACTTGTTCTCTAAAATTTAGTTGAATACAGTCATCCCATTTCCGTGAAATGCTTTACTTTTTGTTGGTAATCCGCAAACAGGATGTGCGGTTACACATTTTACAAAATCCAAACACATTTAACCGATCGTTTCAAAGAAATCACTTTGTAAATTGAATATTATTCTTCATCCCATCCTGTAAGATTTAAACTTTAATCTAAAGTATCTCCTTTACAATAAATCGTTCTATAAATGTAGCTATTAACTAGAATAAATTTGTGAATGATTAACACTTTCCTTTGTAACACATTTCCTTGAAAGTTGATTAAAACTATTTTTGATAATTAATAAAATTATCTGACCAATTAAAAAAATTTGAGAACTCCCAATGAATTATCGTTGGAAATACAGATTAAATACGACAGTGTCATACTGTACCGTTCAGTATTTGCTTAACAGTTGTAAAGAAAACAACTTTAAGATGGTTTTTAGCAGAGTTTTTGTCGGTTTGATGATCGGTGTTCTGTTATGCGCCAATATAGGAGAAGCTTACGAGTGCCAATGTCAGGATGCAGTCTGTTCCTGCGTCGAAGCATGTCCGCAGATTTATGGTGTACCTGTTGAGTAAGTTCATTTTTTTGCCAATCCAATTGAGAACCGTTTAAATTATTTAGATAATTACAATAATTTAACAAAATAGTTACATACTTTTGCCGGAACAAATTAATTGTTCTTTTCAGTAGACCAGTGGATTTTGTAGAAGTTATATTTGGAAAAAAATTACTTAGTGATTCCTATGTAAAATTGTCTCTTGTGTGATTCCTGATGCCATTTAAACACATCATTGTACACTGCTGTTAATATAATATAAATAAATTTCAAAAGTAAATGTCATAATCTACCAATTTATATCAAAATTTCTTAGTAATATTTTTCAGGTAATTGCAATCGTTTATTGAACAAATTTTCCGCCAGACTTTTTCATGGAGATTTATTTTGTGACCAATGTTTTGATATGATCTTTGATGATTTAGAATCATTATCTTCGCCAGTAAATAAACCCTGTCGCGAAGTGTCTTCACCAAGTTGTATTTGTATAAAAGGAGGCACTTGTTTAAAAAACAGAATACCTGCTGCTTTGAATTATTTAAAAAAATTGGATATTTCATCTAATACTAAGAAGTGTTCACCGAAGATTATTAAATCTTGCAGTTGCATACCTGATCTTGAAAGAGAAAAGTTATATTGTGTTGAATTTCCCATATAAACATATGTCCAAAAGTTTGGAATAATGGAATATTTCATCTTTTTGTTAATTTTTATAAATAATTTTTTTGATATAAGTAAACGTCATTTTGCTACAACTCTAACCAATACTAAATAAATCTCGAAGTCAGATAAACATACAAAAAAAATGATTTATTCTTTTGAGGCGAAAAATGTACAATGTATTACAAATATTTTTTTAAATAAATTAATAAGCAAAAAAAGGTTTTTAAATAAAATTAATAATCAGTATTTTCTTCATGGGCCTGTATGCATGACTGTATGCGATGTGGCATGCTATCGATTAAATGGTCGAGCTGGGCTTGCGGAATTCTCTCCCATTCTTCACGAGCAGCAACTTTCAGTTCTCGTAGAGTAATTGGGGGAGGGTTTCGCTTCTTAATGCGTGTTTTAAGAATTTCCCAGGCATGTTCAATGACGTTCATGTCAGGGAAATTTGATGGCCATCTTAATGTGGATATTCCTTCTTCTTCTTCCAAACAATTTTGTACTGCAGCTGTTCGATGTGAAGGTGCATTGTCATGCATGCCCCCGGAATAGACGCAGAACAGGGTTTAAAACATCCTCGATGTACACAGCACCAGTGATTCTTCTCATCAAAACCAGGAGAGGCGTCCGTGTACCCCTCATAATACCACTCCAAACTATAATACTCCCACCTTCAAATGGAACACGTGGTTGGGCTGTTTCTAATCGAGATGGTCGTCCTGGGGCCCTCCAAACTAGCGTTCTTCGCGAATCAGAAACCAAGCCAATTCTTGAATCATCAGAGAACATCACGTAATTCCAGTTAGGACCATGGTGTAACATTTCTTGAGCCTATTGCAATCTTACAATTTTTTGTTGATAGGTTAGTCTGGGAACAAGTAGAGGTCTTCTGCTATACAAATTTACCGCATTTAATCTTCGTGTAATTGTTTGCCTTGAGATATTCAGTCCTTCAAGTCTAGCAATTTCTCTGGATATGCCACTTGTAGATTCCTGTCGATTTCTTCGAGCTGTCAATGTTATCTGCCGGTCTTGTGCTGCTGTTGTACATCGACTTCTTCCACTTCTGGGACGATCCTTTACATCATTTGTGTCTTGGAATTTTTTTTTAATTTTTGATACAGCACCCTGAGTAACACCAACAATATTCGCGATATCACTTTGACAAAAGCTCTGTTGTAACAAAGAAATTACTCTACACCTATTTAAATATGATATCACGTCTCTGGGCATTTTTAAACAGCTCAAATGAAGTTTAAATAAGAATTGGAATAATAGAAAGCACCCAAATCAATTAAATATGACCAAATTTATACAAAAACGAATCAAATTTAGTATTATTTTGATTTAAAAAAGCCTTTAAAATAAATATCAAGAGTTTTTAAAAAACCATAGGCGTAGATATATTATTTCTAAATATTCCAAACTTTTGGACATATGTGTATATTTTTTTTGTATTCTGAAACTGGGATAAATTTTTTTGAAGAAACTAGATTGTTATTTTTCATATTACAGAACACGCTCAAGTCATATGCCGAGGTAATTTACTGCATAGCTGATACCTATCTAATATTGAGCTTAAGAGGCTTAAAATAGTCAATTAATTTACTGAAAGACCTTTTTTGAATTACACATTAAGAAGACTGTTTAATTTTGCATTTATTCATTTCAATTCGATGTTTTTCACGATTGGTATTCTTTTATTTGAAGCCGTTTCAGAAAATTTTTGTCAAGACTCATTCATGCTGGATTTAATTACACTTTGGTTTTGTCACTTTTGGATCTCTCCATTCCAATACTTGATAAGCATCGATCAAAAATTATATTCCAAGCTCTGGGATTCTATTTGAGTCCATATAAGGATTTTTGCTAGATATATAACGGTGTTCGGTACCTCTTACAATGTTTTATGATTTTATCTCTTAAAAGTTACGAATTTTTTTACAGAGGTGTACCATGCGAAGATAGGACGAAAGTGTGCTGCATTAAAAATTCCGAACAACCAAAACCTGACGAATTGGAAGACATCACAGCTTTATTCAGTTACTTCAAAAGGCAAGAACTTCGTGCTCAGCAAGTAGCCGATAACAACTTTTAAAATAAGTTGATAAAATTGTAAAATATATTCTTTTTTTTTAAATTTTTATAGAAAAAATAATATTGTGTACGTCAAGGTTATATTTTAATAAAATAAAATAAGAAAATAAAGCATCTAAATTGTTTTTCACCCTGAAGAATCATACAATAAGCTGCAATTGCTAGGGAGATGTAGACGATTGCCATTATGAGATTTGTCTGCCATTTTTCCCTTCCTGGGAATAACACCATACGAAATATTACACCAAAACTGTAAGATATATCAATCTCAAGGAAAGAGCTCCAAATGAGCGTTTCATGTAAGTCTTTTATCCAGCGTAACCTCTAGATATTTTACCTTGTTGATTTCCTTAATTACTTCTCCTTAGAGAATGGAAATTTGGAGTTGTTCCAGCTTTTGGTTCCTAGTAAAACTACTTTTGCTTCACTAGGGTTGTTTGATAGTTTTTCTTTTTTACCATCTAGTAACAATCTAAAGTGCTTGAGTCACTATAGAGATAACCTAGCTGTTCATGTTTTTGTCTTGCCAATATCCCCAGATAACCTCTATTCCCCGGTTGTCCAGGTCAGAGACCAGGTTGTCCACCAGTAACGTCCACCGGAGGAATTCACCCTCATTTTCACACTTCAGTGATGTTTAGATTAGCATGATCTTAGGCATCTTTTTGATCCAGTTAAATATTGTAGAGCACGGGATTAGTTGGAAAAAGATGGGGTACATTTATTATCGTGCCTCTCAAGAAGTCCAGATTTAAATTAAATAGAGTATGTATGCGATAATCTGGGAGGAGGTATTCAACGTTCGTGAAATATCTTATGAAGAGTTTGCTGCCCTAACTAGAAGTTTACCTATTCGAATGAGAGCAGTCATTAGAGCTGGAGAAGGTATTACACCGAACTAAATATTTATTTACTTTTAAATTTTGTTTATTATTGTCTGTTCTTAACTAGAATTTACGTTTTTGATTAAATAGTGGTTGTTTTTCCACAAAATCATGTTTATAGTGTTCTTAAATTTGATCAATGCTTTTTTGTTAATTTCCGCACAGTTAGTTTGGATCGTTTCAATATAGTATGCAAATAATACAGTTGTGGTTAATACATTACAAACAAGCTTGTACCATTTTGGTAATTTACAATGTCCGATGGTAATTGGTACATTACATTTTGAATTAAGTTACGAGCAATACCAATATTATCTACCTAGACGGAATTCCGAGTTAAAATAGCTTCGGGTTGAAACCCGAATGGGTATTATTTCAATATAATACAGATAGATTTGACATGTCTCGTCCTATATAGAGTGATTCGTTAGGAATGTCCAGATTTGCAGATTTTAAAACCACAAATTATTTAAAATTGACGTTTTTTTGGTTAGCTAGAAATCTACGGATATTTTGAATAATTAATATACAGAAAACAGCTCTCCTAGATTTATATAAAAAAACTACATAGGAGAGAAATTTAATGTAGTCTCTGTTTTAGAAAAATTGAAATAATCAAATATGAAAAATGTATTTGGTATTCCCATTTTACCTTGAAATATATATCGAATATTTAATTTCCTGTTTTGAATTTTACATTATTCGTCAAATAAAAAATTTAATAAAAAAAATTTGAAATCACCAGGGAAAACAAAGATATCGATACCATGTTGTAATACAAAACCACTTTATTTCAAGAGAAAAGAAATTTTAGGAGTAAGATGAGTCAATTTTCCAATAAAACAACATATCAAATGAAATTTTTCTAAACATATTTTTTTCACAACAATATACAGTAGTATATTGTGAAATACAGATATACACAATGGGTTTAATTAAGAAAGCTCAATTTTAAATTATTGATTGTAGATGTTAGAATAAAATGATTATGTCGAATTTCCGGTAAAAACTAACGAAATGTATAAAAGTTTAAGAATAAAAACATAACACAAATCAATAAACCCAAAGAACCGGAAATACTAGACAAAAAAATGAATGTAGTTAAACATAATAAAACATGCCTGGTGGAGCCGTGAGTTGGATCGGCTGAAAGCAATGGCGAGAACATCTTTTAACAAGGCAGAGAATACCAAACTCAAAGAGGACTGGGACATATATAAGTCCCACCTCAAAGAGTATAAAAAAGTCATTAGACAAAATCAGCGAAGAGACTGGAAAATCTACTGTGACGAAATTAAGGAATTTCCACAAGCAGCTAGACTCCAGAGAGCTCTCTCCAAAGACCTTTACCGCAACATTGGCACATTAACCAAAGAGGATGGCACAAAAACTGCCAACCTGAAGGAGATCCTGGAACTGTTAATGTCAACACACTTTCCCGACTCCAGATATCAAAATATAGCTACCTGGAGGGACGAGGAATAACACTATCCTACGGACGACGACTCGAGAATAGCAAACCAGATTGTCGACGAGGAAAAATTAAGGTGAGTCCTACTAGAGTGGGGCTTGGAGGAGTTGATGCCGCACCTGGTAGGAATGCTCAGATCCTCCTTGGCACTGAGGTACATTCCTAAAGGTTGGAAAGAAGTCAAGGTAGCCTTTATACCAAAACCAGGAAGATTGGACCATTCTAACCCAAAAGCATACAGACCCATCAGTCTCACATCGTTCACAATGAGAACTTTGGAGAGACTATGTGAAAGGTACATAAGAGATATATTGATCACGCGTAATCTACTGCATCCAAATAAGCATGCATACTCCCCAAAGACATCTACAGATTCGGCCCTCCACCTTGTGGCCGGCTGCATCGAAAGATCGCTGAACAAAGAAAAGTCCACCTTGGGCATAATATAGATATCGAAGGTGCGACAAAACCACCTTCCCCAAAATAAACAATGGTATTACTGAAAGGAGCATTCCTCAGACAGTAAATGGATGGATATACAATATGCTCTCCCAGAGAGCAATAAAAATCACTATAAGAGGCCTGTTTATCAAAGGATGTCCACAGAGAGGGGTGTTCTCACCTCTACTGTGGAAATTGGTCTTAGACTCCTTACTCAACCACCTAAGCAGTGAGAACTTCTACACTATAGCTTATGCAGATGACCTAGTGATTCTGCAAACAGAAAGGTTCGAGGAAACACTTTGTGCTAGAATGCAAGAGGCCCTCATC
Organism: Ophraella communa; assembly: GCA_035357415.1. Lineage (NCBI taxonomy): Eukaryota > Metazoa > Arthropoda > Insecta > Coleoptera > Chrysomelidae > Ophraella > Ophraella communa. Next base: position 15,009,591 of record CM068992.1, read on the forward strand.
GCTGGTGCAAGGATCACTCACTGTCATTAAACCCAAATAAAACAGAGATGGTCTTTTTCACAAGGAAAAGGAGGCTTGTGAACCTTCGGGCTCCAAAACTGCTAAAAACTGAATTAAACTTCTTTGCAGGGGTGAAATATCTTGGATCACCTTTGACAGCAGGTTAACATGAAACTCTCATCTAGAAAATAGAGTCAAAAAAGCATATATTGCCTATGAACAGTGTAGAAGAGCCATCGGTCGTACCAAGGGATTGTCACCAAGGGTCACGGAGTGGATCTACATTGCAATCATAAGACCTATGCTAACCTACGGCGCGATTACCTGGGGAGTCAAAAAAACCAGCTGACAGTCTTACGCAAACTGGACCATTTACAAAGAACAGCATGCCTTAACATAACAGGTGGCATGAGAAATACACCAACTAAAGCGATGGAGGTGATTCTCGGTATCACCCCACTTGATATATATTGAGATAGATATCTAATAGTTAAAAATTTAATAAGTAGAACTTACCTTATAATTTACAATAAAAAGATATATTATTAAGTTTTATAGAATCAGCATTTACTTTTTCTTTTGTACATCTAAAGTTTCCAAGTTCATAATTTTCACAAGACATACATTTAATATAAACAAAGAATGTAATGGGCATTTTATATTGAATAGAATCCATATTTTGCTATCTTATAACAATTAAATATCTCCAATCCATAATGAGTACACTTTTACATAACAATTCATCTTTGTCCTAGTTTTCTTTTAAAATTCTAAGTTTAATCTGAAACAACAAATAGAAAATAAAAATCAAAAGTATTAATGGTTTTCACAGAAATCAACATGTAATTTTAGTTAGTAAAGTATTTAAATTAACATTATAAAAAGGAAGTACTTACAAAATTATAAAAAGACAAATTATAGTCTTCGATATTGTACAAACAAATATTCCAATAGCTCATGAGTACCTTAAAAAGACATAAGAACAATTAAAAACATGTAGCAGGTGTGGTGAAATACAGTAAACTAATTCCCATATCAATAATGTTGGACATAATCACATAAGTTTTTGATAGAACACTTTAATAGTGCATAGTGAAATAAATATTGAAAAACTTAGTGTACAAACACTAACAAAGATATTTTATGTAACAAAATGTATGTAGGATAGTTAAGTAAATGTTTTATATAAATTCTAAGTTGTGAGTCTTTTGTAACACAGAGAATCTTATCTTATATAATGCATAAGTGATACCTACAAATAACAGAATCTTTTAAAAGTTTAAATTTTAGTTGTTAGAGTTTAAAATAGTAGTTATCAGCTAAAATAGTATTAGTTTAACAGATTCATAGTAATTTTAATACAAATGATGGTTTTATTTCAAATTTTGAAGGTCTAAAATAAGTTAACAGCTCAAGAAAGTTGTGCATTTTGAATCTAAAATTTTCTTAGGAAAAGTCACTTAGAAAATTATACAAACAAAATTTTAGTAAATATAAGGATAAGATTTCACTGTAAGTTAACAAAGATACTATTAGTGATTATTATTATAAGTGATACCTACAAATAACAGAATCTTTTAAAAGTTTAAATTTTAGTTGTTAGAGTTTAAAATAGTAGTTATCAGCTAAAATAGTATTAGTTTAACAGATTCATAGTAATTTTAATACAAATGATGGTTTTATTTCAAATTTTGAAGGTCTAAAATAAGTTAACAGCTCAAGAAAGTTGTGCATTTTGAATCTAAAATTTTCTTAGGAAAAGTCACTTAGAAAATTATACAAACAAAATTTTAGTAAATATAAGGATAAGATTTCACTGTAAGTTAACAAAGATACTATTAGTTTTGTAATTTCATTACCTTCATATTCAAGAATTTTGGTTAGAATTTTGCATTTAAACAATGGAATTTCGTTTTTCGACGTCATACTTGTCATTTTTCCTGGAAGCCTATAAAAAGGCCGGAAAATTGATGATTCATATCTCTTTTGATTTTGGTAGCCGAGCAATTAACATCGTATGTATTAATTACTAGAAGAAAATTTTTTGCATTAATTAAAAGCTGTTTATGTTAAATTAATACATGTAATATTAAAAATACATGCAGTAAAATAATCAACCATTATTAAATTACTTACCAAAGTAATAAATTTGTCAAATCAGAGACTGATTCCAAGAGAATTTAAAAGATTAAATTTGAGCATTCTTTCTGCAACTGGACTTTGGTCGCCATATTGCCATATTGTTGGTATTGCATTTCTGACAGGGGACGAAGAGAAGCCGATCCGAGTTTTGTGCTGTTCCATTTAGACAATAGCAATTTTTAGTGAACGAACTTTATAATAAAAGGTACGTGTCATAGTTAAGATTTAGTATTTGTGTATTTGTTATTTTGTGACTGTAAATTAATTTTATTTATATGTATCATCTCCATTCTTTTCATATAAGGCTATTCATTTATTTATTTGTACTAAACATATGAAAACCAATTAACAGTTTTTTTATAAAATTTCTTTGAAATATTTGACATTAAATTTATTGTGTGTTAATTATTAAATAATATTTTAATTTGAATCCTACCCTGATAAGAGTCAGATCTTAAATTTAAATTTTCAAAACAAATAGTCTAAGCTAGTTAAAATTTTAATAAGGCGCCCAAAAATAGAATTACAGAAGAACAAGTAAACTTTATATAAAATTAAATAGTATTCAATCATTAAAATTTATCAAAACATTTGACAAAACCAATAAAACAAAACAAAATTATAAAATTATAATCATAAAAAATTAAATCATTATAAATTGACAATACCAACGTGGGATATTAACAAATAAACTATAATAAATCAAACATAAAAATTAAAGTAAAATTAAAGTAAAATTTAAATCATATTAATATATATATATTAAGGAGGTGGTTTTGATGACCATGCTACGGCCTTGCTCTACCGGTACACAACTTGAAGTAGAATCTGGTGAATCGAGGTGTGGTTTGTGGCGCGGAGCTATAAGCAAATACAGAATCGATTTCACCAAGATATGCCCTTCACAGGCCCTACAAGATAATCATTAACGCTCAAACGCTCAAAGTGCTTAAATTCCTAGAAGGAGTTGCTCTGCCTTCTATCAAATTAGGAATATGCCCTATAGAAAGCTGTTTAACTTCGCTAGAAATATTGGCGTTACAGAGTTGGAGAGAATAACTGGAAGTATCTGCAAAAAATTGTCAGGTTTTGAACTACTTTAACCTTTGTTTCCCGGACTATTGGAGCTAAAGACAAGTACGCTTATTAAAAGTGTTTTAGTCCATCACCGGATCAAGCGCCACAAACAGAAACTCGGAATAAAAGTCGACGGATTCATTAAATGCACAGATACTTAACACCCTTCTCTCTCCCTGATTTGGTCTTTTATCCCGTTTTCGGGAACTGAGTTAGCATTTAATCCCGTTAGGTTACGCTTCGCCGTTTAAGTTATTTATCGTTAATTTGAACCGAAATGGCTTTTCATTTCGACACTCGTTCATAACGGACATAACGCATCATGAATAACTTAGGAGATTAATATTATTTTTTGTCAATGATTAATCAAGTAACTCGAAGAAACAAACTTGGGGTATAAATCATGTTAAAGACTTTGCCATTTTATTTATAGATATAATCTTGTCGTTCTCGTTTTGTTGGCAAGTTTGATTAATAGTTTTGTATGAAATTACCAATCCGGGAATGTTCTGAGACCTTTCAGCGAGGTATGGAAAGTCTTTAATAACATCTTGGTACGTGCGAGTCGTTTATATACCGAAGAAATTTCGGCACCTGGGTGAAATTCTTGATGAGGCAGTCTTCATTTGTTACACTTAATTCTTATAAGAAACTCCTTGCAGAACTTAAACGAGTGGAGCTTTGTTGATTAAAATATACTTTCTTTTTATAGAGGTTAAACCAACAAAATTACCTTTCAAATTTGTGTGCTATTATTTTATAATTTAAAACCTAAGACTGCCGTAACGCTATGATCAGTAAGTTGTATTACTTTTTTTAGATAACTAGAGCTATTTTGAGTTGGATTAGATTGTCTTAAGTATTATGGTCTGATAAAGCTTCTCTGTATCTACTCTAGAACTCTAGAACGTCAATAATATTAGCAAAGTTAATAAGCATTCTAGATGGCATGCTCCTGTGACAGAGCTGTTGTAGACTATTTTTTCAATCTCAACAGAGAGAATTCCAGCATTCTGTAATTAAATTTGATTTCAGAATTGGCAAATGCTGTGATGGTCGTAGAGAAAAGAGTCTTCTGGGGTTTACGTATTTGTTATTCTGACATAAAGACGTCACTGTCTGCCGTTGCATAAAATGGGTCAAATCATTTTATCCAAACAAATTTTGGCTTTATAGTAGCTTGCATTGAAGATTATTCAGTTGTTACTTTGAAGTTTTTCAACAATTATAGTGCTACTCAGTGAAGAAAAACCAAATACAATAAATTCGAAAATAGATTAATGGGCACATGGTTGAAAAAATCTCTAACTAATTAAATAGTACACTAGGTGACATAAAAATCCGAACACCCAGTTTAATGATTTTATGTCAATAAAATTTGGTGAATTTTTTTATTTTACCGAAAACAATTTATAAAACTTTCAGCCTTATCAGTTGAAGATTCCGGTTTTTATACTGCTTTTTTTGAAATCCACTGACAATCCAAAAATGAATATTGTAGCCGTAGTAAAGATCCAAATTTTGCGGATTTTGGTTCTTGACAGTCTTTACGATTGGTTACGATGCCTAGGGTACGGAAACCTGTACGATTTCGTCAACTTAGTGGGTGTGATAGGGGGACTTTGGGAAATTGCAGTTAGAGTACAAAGAAGTGTAGACACCGTGGTTAGGTGTTGTCAGGTTTGGCTTCGAGAAGGCCGTTGCCAAAGAGCAAGGGGCTCTGGAGATAACATTTAATCTTCATCAGAGGTAACATTAACGTGCAAGAAGTTTTGGAACCCCATCTTTTACCCTATCTTAACACCCTGGCAAATCCAACTTTCCATCAAGATAATGCCCGACCACATGTCGCAAGTCCGAAGATTGTACTGGCCATGGTAAACCTTTAATTCTCTCGCTTTTCAACTAGTTGCTTAAAATACGTGCAGTATGTGGACTTTCACCAACTGCGCCTGCAAATGGGTGTACAATAGGAAGAAGACTTCGACTTCGACGAGAGTCTGAGTAAAATCCAAACTTAGAATCGTCACTGAATAAAACCGTAGCCCAATCTTACCTCTAGATAGCGATGGACATCTCAGGGGCTGTCTACCGAACAAGTTGACTTTAAGAAGACGATTTCACATTATATCTCGACCAATAGATAAATTATACGCTCTTTGAAAGGCATAACTAACCCAGGAGAAGTTATTGTTGGTTACTTCCTACATGTTAAAATGAAAAATCGATCTTGTGCTGTTGTGGAGCATCCTCGTCCTGGATGTTGCTCGGCTGGATTACTAGTTTTACTTAAACTGTTCCATAATCTACTGAGCAAACTTTTAGAAACCCATCGGCTCAGCAACTTGAGTTTGTCGCATGCCACCTTCAAGTAGACCTACAGCTCGATTTATTTCGTTGAGCAGATATATTTATCTTTAGAAATTGAAGTAATACATAAATTCCACGTGTAATCTATAATTCTATCTAATTAATTATTTTTTAAAATTATCCCTAGACTTTTTCGATGTGGGTATTATTTTGTCAAGAACTTTGTCGCTGAGAGTTTTGTGTATTTTCTGTCCAACAAAAGAAATGCTTGCTAATTTGTTCACTAAAGCCCTACCTGCAAGACGATTAATACATTTAAGACAGCAACTTGGCCTATTTTCCGTTGGAGATCAACAATGAAAAGTGTTGAAAATATCCTAGCATTCGTTAATAGTATATTAAACAACGCATTTCATATGGAATTCTGTTATGACACGAGTTCAAGTTTAAAAAACGAATCGCGAAGCGATGAGTTTTTTAAAGAACGAGTGTCACAACAGCCATATGAAATAAGTTGTTTATAATATTTTTTATATTTTGCCATTTTATCATTTTTTAAATTAATTAATTATTTTTATGTAATTACGAAAATTTTGATTTTAAAAAGTATGTGGGTAGCACTGTGTAATTTATAACATTTGACAGTTTTGACATTTAAGTTATGAAATTTTAATGTTTTCAAATATTTTAAAATGACTAATACACCAATAATAATATATGATATAAGTAAAAAATGATATTCATATTCACAAATACTTTCTTAAAGAACAATATAAAATTAATAAATTACTATTAGCCACAAATGTCATTGTCAATAGTCTTGTCATTAGATACTTCACTCATGTCGCCAACCATTTAAAACAAAAATTTGCGTGCGTGAAAGTTACATTACGATACGCAAATGCGTTTTATAATGAAGATTTTTATAAGTGCAAAATATAAAAAATATGTTTTGTTTTTGTTTATTAAAGTTTTATTGTATTAATCAAAGTCAAATAACGATTAAAAGTTGATTGAATGTTTTTCTATTACATCCAAAACTAAATGATTGAATTGCATAAATAAAGTACTTCCAATAACAAATACCTACGCGGAAGGTCAAAAATATTTCAATGAAATTGTGTTTTACGTATTTAGTTTTGCCAAAACACCACTAAAACTATTTTCTACTTGTCAGCCTTACTCAACACACTTAGATAAATATATGAAGCACTTAAATAACTTCTAATGGTAGCACCACCATGTTCTTTATGTATTAGAACTAAACCGAAACAACATTTAGTGGCACAAACAAACGGTCGCAGACAAGATACGGTCGGTCTGACATGTCCACGCTTTTTTCGGATTTAAAAACGATAAAATGTTCCTTGGTGTTTTTGGCATTCGAGTAACGATATATTTCTTTTCTTTATTTAAAATTAATTCAAACCTTCACGACCGATGAAAATGTCGAGTATTATTTTAAAAATTAAACCCCAAGAATATTTAAAAAGGGGTAAAGGATTTTGAGGAAGCGTTTGATAACGCGAAACGGGACGATTTATTTCCTATTATGCCAGAAAAGGGATTTGAGTATACAGGAAAGGAAAACGTGTTTACAACTTGTTTAATGCGCAAAGGGTGGGCTTTCAGATCAAAGAACAGCGAAGAGCGGCTCAAAAGAAAGAAAAAAAATGTCAGAAAGGAAGCGATGTACGAAAGGCAAAAAAATTGGTATTAATAAAAACAGTTCGAGAAGAAAAACATTAAAGGGAATTATGAATAATATGACGAAGAGATTTGAGATCATCTTTATGATTAATTTATGTTTGGGGGTCGCTAGGGAGTTTTTTTATTGGAATGAACGTGTTTTAGCTTTACAGAGAAAAATATAAATATTTAGGAACATCTGTATAAAAAATTTTATCGAACTAGGAGTGTTTTTTTATTTAAAGAATTCATTGGAAGTATTTTTTTCCGGGAAGAGAGTAAAATAACCAGAAAAATAAGCGGTCTTTGTAAAGTTTATATTGGAAAGCAGTTGAGATCCGAATAAGAAAAAGAGAGATGCTGGCAATCACTCTCATTTCGACGGCACAATCTCCAGAGATATAAGAATAAATAATAAAGTTAAACAAGGTCACTCTTTAACCCTGTTTTTTAAACAAAATAAATCAACTCCAAATAAAATCCTTAACCAGTCAAGTAGTTGTTACACGAGGGTTGCCTTTTATATTTCGGGATTAGAGAACAAAAACAAATTTGTTTTTCAAAATATTCCCCATGAAGATCTCTATACATTTTTGCATGCGTTTGAACCAATTGTCGAAGCACTTTTGCCACCCTGATTGAGGTATCTCCAAAACATGCATTCTGAATGCAGCAACCGCTTCTTCAGGTGTCGAAAAACGTTGAACTCTCAGTTTGTTTTTTACGTATACGGGAATAAAAAGAAGTTACTCGGTACCAAGTCAGGATTATACGGCGGATGACTCATCAAATCGATGTTTTGGGTGCTCAAAAATGCATTTGTTTGAGCCGATGTGTGGGAGCTCGCATTGTCGTGGTGAAGAGTGATCCGTCTTCGGCGGTTGGTTTTCCTGATTTCTTGGAAGACAACTGGCAAACAAATGGTTGTGTACCACTGAGAATTGACTGATCTGCGTTATTCTAGTGGTACGGTTGCGACATGTCCAGTTTTTCCGAAAAAACAGGCGACCATTTGCTTGGAAGTGCTTCCTTTACGATAGAGCTGTCAGTTGCCAGATTGCAACAACAGGGCTGCCAAATCCCGAAGTATAAAAGGCAAAAATGTTTTTTTATTGTTTTTCAATAAGTTCATATAAAAAAAGAGAATCATACAGTATATATCCGCCAAAATAAATAGTACTGAATATATAAAAAAATATTAATGAATTTGTCTGCAAGCTTGTTGTGCCATCCTTTTAAAACCCTAATTTACGGATTTTTAAATTGTGCACACGTCAAAAGGTCTTTATATATATGGCAAAATGTGTCACAATATTATGTATGTACAGCTCTCGATTCACAGTAACTGGCTGCTCATTCACGTCTTGAACAAAATACTTGAGCATTGTGGATAGGCTTTTCTGCAATGGCATCAGGATGTTGTTGTCATTGTTGAGGTGAATGTGACTTTGTTAAGCCTATGGAGGGGTCGGGTCCAAAGATCATAGATCCAACAACCTGTCTGGCCATTGAGTCAGCGTTTCTGAGCTACTGTACGCCTTTATTCAACTAACTGAGATTTTATTGTCCACAGTTGCCTTAGTCAAAGCAAGAATAACATTCTAGAACTATTTTCATGGATATTTTCATAACTGATAATTTCTGATAATGTTCCACAGTAGAGGTGATAACATGCCTCCCTGTGGACAGCCTTTCATTGTTGTACCTTTATTTTTCATTACCCTATTAAGGAGCATATTTCCTATTAATCTACTTAGTAGATGAGGAATACCCTTGTTTGCTGGGGAGAATAGAATCTTGTGGTAATTGTATTCAGCCCATGCTTCATCGAGTTCTACATTTTCGCTTTGCTATAGGCATTCCTGTTCATCTTACTCCAGTTTTTGAAATTCCTATGATATTTGCATGCACGTTGCTCTCCTTTTAATAGAAGATGTCTAGCTCTTAATTGAATGTATGTAATCTTCTTTCATCTTGTCTGATAATTTCTCTTCCAGTAGCACCTTTGTTGACCATTGCAATCCATGACAACCGAATAAATTAAAGATTGTAATTAGCAGGACAAGAAAATATGAAAAACAATCCACTCACTACTAAAGAATAACTCATAAAATGTCTCTATTGTCTATTCAAATATTTGAAGTAGTTTATTTTTCAGAAACATTTTACTTGACCTAAAACTTTTTTTGCATAAAAAATTTTCTTATATCAATAATAGAAAGAATGGGATTCGCTTAGAAATCATAAAATACCCGAACGTGCCCCATTACGTGCCCCAACTTTTATTTATATATTCCTCTTTTTTTCCCAACAACATATTTTCACCATTCCGCCACCACTTCAATTCGAGTAGACGTTGCGAGAAAATTTGTAGGCGCGCAATCGACATTACGTAAATTTCGGTGAAGAACTTTTAAAAAACTTTTTGGTTCTTATATTTCAATATTGACTGTTTTTCCGCTGGAAAAGTTTCTTAAAAATATAAGTAGACTCTCCCTTTCCTTAGCACTCGTTTCATGGACGAAAAGAGTTTCAATTTTACCGAAAATAAAAAGAAATTGATTGCCGTTTAAAAAATTTAAACAATACTTACTAAAAATTATTTTAGATAAGGTGCAGTTAATATTAAAACTGAAAAATAGAAAATTGCTTCTACCTGCACCCAAGGTAAAGAAATTTAATAGTTTCTATACCAAGCTTGACCGTTTTCTATGAAAAACAACTACTTCCTGGGCTATATGCCCCAACGGATATCGAATTACATAGCATAGATTTTGCTTTTTAAGTGACCCCACAAAAATAAATCCAAAGGTGATAAATCTGGCGATCTTGGAGGCCATTCAACGGCACCTCTTCTACCAATCCATTGACCTGGAAAGGTCTGATCTAAATAATGCCGAACTCTTAATGCGTAATGTGGTGGGGCATCATCCTGTTGGAACATCAACATATTCTCAACGTATCGACCATCATTCTGCAGTAATTCCAAATACATTTCACCAGTCAAATTTCCAGGTAAGAAAAATGGACCAACCAAATGATCGCCAAAAATGCCAGCCCAAACATTTAATTTTTGTGGCTGCTGTGTGTGTACCTCATGGTAAATTCTGGGATTAGAGTCCGACCAATATCGACAATTATAACGATTTACTTCGACATTTAAAAAAAGCAACATTCGTCGGAAAAGCAAATAACTAAAAATTGTTCATCGTTTGTAATTCGTTCACTCATAACTTCACAAAATTCTAATCGCTTATCAAAATCGTCTTCATTAAGTTCTTGTACAAGGTGAATTTTGCGGATGAAAATTATGGGCCTTTAGAATCCGTTGGATAGTACGTCGACTAACACCACACGAAGTTTGCAATTTGCGTAGGATCTACAATAACTTGCCCTAAAACCCCCACTTCTGTTGCTTCGTTCCTTATAGGATTTTCAATATTACGTTTTTTATTGGCGACTGATCCAGTTTCCCGTAATTTAGCTACAAGTTCTAGAACATATTTTCGGTGCACATTATTGTTCTCATGTCGCTCATTAAAAATTTGTGATGTTCTATTAGCGCACTGATTATTTCCGAAAAATATTTCAATAATTTCAACCCTTTCTGACGTGGAATATACCATGGTTAATTTATGTATAAAGCAATAAATAATATTTTAACAACAAAGATTGGTCAAATCAATCGCAAATAACTAATGTACTATTTCCTATTTAAAATAAGTACGTGGCATTCTCTACTTACCTTTCTTCAAGAAACAACTTTTTTGTCACAAAGGACACTTCAATTGCTATTTTTATTATTAATAAACCATGGGCGTAGTAATAAAAGCAGTTACTTATCAAGAAAATGCGTTTACTCAAATTTCTTCTGAAAGAAGTACCAACTAATTTGATGTACCTATTAAAGTCTACTTTAAACTTTAAATCAATAAATCTCCAAAACTACTGAATTGAATACATGAATTTTACATCATTATAAAGGGAGTTGAAAGACCTTCCAAATAATGGATCATTCGACCCCCCTTTTCATTTAAGATTTTAGGGATGATGCCATCCCCGCTTAAGGGGCTGCAAATGTTAAAGTGATTTTATGCCAATTTTGTGTCCCCCTCGAAAACAAAATCGACGGGTCCGAGTGTTTTTTCAAAAAAGGAATCATCTGCCAGTAAATGCCTCTGTTTCGTTTTCGGTGCGCCACACTGTATGTCATACTGATTGGTGCACTCGTCATGTGACAGTGGGTGCAATAGCAGCAGCTGTGCTGTCGAGATCATACCCTTTGGACTTGATAGCTAAGGCAAAGAGACGACGGTGAATGGCTGTGACAAGAGAAGTGCTTTGAGATGGGTTTGGTTTGTAGACATCCCAACTCTGTTGGGCTTTGGATAAGGACCCATCTCAGTCCAAAAAAATACACTGTGTTGGTAAATTATAGAACAATCTTGATTAGTTTAACAATATTATAAAAAATACTTATTGTCTGACAGACAGAATATACCAAATCAAATACATGACTTTATAAATGTTCGAACTGCAGTCCTTGCTGTTATTAACAGTAACCCAACGCTGTACAAATTCTTGTTGAATTTTGTTTATCGTGTTTCGAGAAACATTTTTTATTGGTGTCCGAATTCTCTCGTTTGATTCTTGAATATTGTTGCTGGTTTCGTTTGATACAATAGTAGTTTAGTATTTACTAGTCTATATATGCGCACCGTGTATATGAATTACAATAAACTCTAGAGATGATTCAGAAACTAGTGTGAAACGTAATAGCAGCAATGAGCATATTAACAACGAGCAACACAACCTCCTTTTCAACTACGGATCAAAGCCACCTGTACCTGTTTGAAATTCCAGGGAAAATTGTGTTATTCATAACTGCTAAACGTATATTAAGGCCTAAATTACAATCTTGTTTGGCGGTGTTCGTATTTTGAGAGTAAAATATTTGAAATGTTGCATCTTACTGTGTACCTTTGTTTCTAATGTAGGAGACTAATTTACATTAAAGAAAAAGACAATTAAAGAGACTTACGTGAAGTACGGTGTGATAAATTTTAAATACTGCAAATAAAGTCCAGAAAAATACAGATTCGACGAAATAATGAGTAATGAAATTAAGTGAGCTGCATACTGTAGGACAAGCCATTAACCTGAGTAGAGGCCGTGGATTCTGAGTAGACCCGTGACGTCGTAAATAGTTGCGCACAACTGAACGGTAGCGGTGCATTAGATCCTTGAAATGAAAACCGAAAAAGTCGGGCTCGTTTGCTGGTTCCGTTAAAGCTATTGATATAGTACAGGCAAAGTAAGTTCAAAATAACAAAATGATTATTTTATTGCAGAATATAATTAAACTGTTATACACTTACCGAAATGACTTAAAAAATATATTAAATAATTATTCTATGTTCTATGTTAAATAATTGGGGAATATTTTTATAAACTTACCTATACCTGAGTAAATAATGGGTGGTAGACGCAACGTTACAATATCATGTTCAGCCAGAACTTTATCTATTATGTAAGTTTTACATAGTGGCTTGTGCGTTTTTATTAACGTGAATAGTTCGGTTTTAGTCGATTTTTCCAGATAAAAAATGTTTCTTTCAACGAGCCCCTTCGTCATTGCTTCTTTTTTCCAAGAAAAATTTGGAATCGGTTCTAAAAGTGCATTGTGATAAGAAGCATTGTCTAATACCAATACGCTTTTTTTCGGAGCATTGGGAATGAATTTTTCTCGTAACCATTTAACAAAATTTTTATTATTCATATCATCATGTAGTTCCCGGTTTTAGTTCCAGACTTACAAATATTTAAACGTGTACAATAGGCGTTGTCCTTTAGCTAATGGCGATTTTAAACACACATTTTTACCATCATCCCATGCTTTTGGTACGGTATGTGAACTATGGATATAGGTTTCATCACAATATATAATTATTGGTCGTCCCTCTTCTCGATACTGCTTTAATTTTCTTAAATATTCCATTCTTTTTGCCTTTATATCGTACTTCTCCATTAATATTTTTCTGTTGTCTTGAGTTTTTTTCCACCTGAATTCCATTTTCTTGACCAACTTTCTAAATGTGTCAATTTTCCCAGTAAAGGAATCTTCACCATCGGTTGTTAGGCTGGCCTTAAAGTCTATACAGAAAGAACAAGGAGTAATAAATCATTCATTTAAGTAGATTTCATACACGTACCAAAATATATTTTAAGAGGGTATACCGTATTGATGCAAGTGTTGATGATATTGTGGAATGAACGGCTGCTATGTTGTGTGTTGCTAAATAAACAATTTTTAGATTACTAAAAGAAAGCAAGAATGGAACTCTTCAACCCCCTAAAACTTCTTTAGGCCGAAAACCAATTGAGATCGATGAGTCATTAAAACAAAGACTAAGGCGTAAAGTCCATGGATTTTACTTACGAAAGGAAATTCCAACACTTGACAAAATTATGACATTAGTGCAAGAAGATACGGACTATACAAAATTCTCCAGAATGACATTATGCAAACTTTTGAAAGATGTGGGTTTCAGATATACAAAACATAATAGAAAATCTCTCTTGATAGATAAACCGGAAATAGTTTTTTTGGAGAAGAGACTATTTAAGAAGCATTCGACATGTCAGAGAACAAAATTTGAAAATCTTCTACTTAGACAAAACATGGATAAATGCTGGATATACAGTTTCCAAATATTGGCAAGATGAAAACATTAAAAGCGGAAGGCAGGCATTCGTGGAAGGTTTGTCGTTAGGTTTGCAGCCACCATCTGGAAAAGAAAAAAGACTTATCATTGTCCATGTTGGAAGTTCTGAAGGTTTTGTTGATGGTGGATTATTAACTTTTATTTCAAAACGCACGGGGGACTATCACGAAGATATGAATGGGGATGTCTTCGAGGAATGGTTTGTTCAAATATTGGATCTGATTCCAAAAGGGGCTGTTATTGTTATGGACAACGCAAGTTACCATTCACGGTTACGAGAAGCATTGCCCACAAGTCGTTGGCGTAAAGCAGAGCTTTTGGAGTGGTTTATTTCGAAAAATATTAAGTTTCCAAAAGATCCACTAAGGAAAGAACTTTACAGAATTGCAAAAATGAACAAGAATAAATACAAAACCTACATTGTAGAAGAAATGGCTTCTTCTCGTGGTATATCAGTTCTTCGACTTCCCCCTTATCATTGTGAACTTAATCCCATAAAATTAATATGGGCTCAGGTAAAGGGGGAAGTTGGAAAAAAATACTACTTTTAAAATAAACGATGTTGTAAAATTGTTTGAGAGTGCTGTGTCATGTTAGTAAGGAAAATTGGACAAACTGTATCGAGCATGTTATCAAAGTAGAGGCAAATATGTGGAAAATTGACAATATTTGTGATAATTTTATCGACCCTATTATTATTAATGTCAACAACGATTCTTCCTTTTCCGAGTCTGATATAGAATAAAATGTAAGTAATAAATGTATTCCAATAATTATTTGTTTTCATTTTTTATTATATTATAATTTAAAACGTATTTTTTCCCCAAAATACACACCACTGCATTGCTTTATTGCTTATCTGTTAATCCTTTAACAATGAAGAAAACCCTAAACTTTGCTACAACTGAAACAAATACGGGGTCGATCTACCTGGTTTTTAGATTTACGGAAGAAATGTAATTTAAAGTAAGAGATTTATCAAAAATTTCATGGTAAAGGTTTTGCATACTTAATTAGGGTTTATTACTCCTCGTACTTTTTGTACAGACTATAGCTGAAAAAACTGGATATAAATCCTCAACATCTTGTTCAATGAATCAACAAGCAAAATGCAAACTGAGGAAACGGACATGCACCGAAGAATTAATATTATTATAAATCTAAATTTATAATAAAACAGATTTTACAAATAATTGAATTAGAAAGAATCATTTTTAAAATAGTTCAGATGATTCACAATTTTCCCCATTCTCCTCAAGTTACCTCTTTATTACGTACTTTATATCTCACGTGTAATATTTTAACTTGTTTCGAAATTTCTTTCTAATATCCAGCATATTTGAAATATTAGCAGCATGTTCAAATGAACACGGTGTATACAGATAAATATTTTAATTCAAATGTTTTCCTTTATTCAAGAAATGCCTAAGAAACTGTACTTCTATTGTTTATATAAAATCCTTTGACGGCTGTAAAGTGAATGCCTTTAATTTAGTCGTTCATAAATTTAAGCAGTTAACCCTATCGCCTTAGAACTCATTGTTGCAAGCTAGAAAATTACATCGTTCTTGTTTTAATTAAGTAACAACATTGTCGTTAAAATGAAATTTTAACGAGGAGTCATTAATAGATGAATCCGAGAAATGTTTTTCGAAATAAATGCAAGAAAAGTGGAAATATCTTTAAAGCTCAGCCGTGTCGACTTCAAGCTGTAAAATTTGTTACAAAAAAAAGCGTAAAATTAGTCTTGCCATATTTCTGTACGTATAGTTATATAGGGTGTTTCAAGAATAGGCAACCCAGTCTCCAAGATAGATAAAAAACTAAAAAATAATTGTAGTTATATTAGTAAAAAATTAATAATAGTAGTGTTGTGAAAAAGTCTGGCAACTAGACGATTTGGCGTTTTGGCATTATATTCTGTATTTTTTACAAATTTGTATCCCGTCATCCTTATCAGTATCTCCGCCATCTTGCATTTAAATAGCAACATTGGTTAAGTTTATTTTCCATTAGGTGACAATTTTGATGGGTCAGAAATATTTCAATAATACGAGGGTTAATTGAAAAGTTTCCGACCTAACAAAGATACTATACATTTTTTCTTCAAATTAATTTTTATTTTTCTACATATTCTCCTTGTAAGTCTATACACATCTCCCAGCGATGCTCCCATCTCTTCAACCCGTCCAAATAGTACTCGGCGTCTTTCTCTGCAAAATAGTTGTTTACGAAGGTGATGGCGTCATTCGACGAAAATCTCTGTCCTCCGAGCGCAACTTTTAGCTTAGGGAACAAAAGAGGCCTAGCTTTGGGCTAGATCTGGTAAGTAAGGAGGGTGGTCAAGTAGTTCAAACCGTAATTCGTTGATTTTCGCCATGGCAACCGCTGAGGTGTGAGACGTCTTGGTGAAACAAAATTATTTTTTTCTGCAAATGTGGCCGTTTTTCCGCGATTTCTGCCTTCAGCTTGTCAAGTAATGATGCGTAGTATGCTCCTGTAATGGTTTTTCCTTTTTGAAGATAATCGATTAAGATAACTCCATGACTATCCCAGAAAACAGTTGCCATCACTTTCCCAGCCGAAGGAACAACCTTTGCTTTTTTTGGAGCCGATTCCCCCTTCGCAGTCCATTGTTTTACTGTGTTTTTGTTTCTGGAGTATAATGGTGTATCCAAGTTTCATCTACAGTAATTAATCGGCACCAAAACTCTGATTTAATGGGCCTAAACTGCGCCAACAGAGAGTTGGAAATGTTCATTCGAAGACGTTTTTGGTCCAAAGTGAGCAAACGCGGCACCCAACGCGCGGACAGATTTCTCATGCCTAAATCTTGATTCAATATGTGACAAACACGTTCTTTGGACATGTTTATCGCCTCTGCTATCATTCTAATTTTAATTCGACGGTTATCTAGCACCATTTGGTGAACTTGAGCGATATTATCGTCAGTGGTTGCAGTTTTTGGACGTCCCGAACGTTCATCGTCACCCAAGCTGGTACGACCACGTTTAAATTCAGCAGCCCAAAATTTTACGGTGGTAAATGATGGTGCAGAGTTCCCGTACACAGCGTCCAACTCTTTGATTTGCGTAGGCGTATTGCCTTTCAAAAACAAATATTTAATGACAGCTCGATACTCGATTTTATCCATTTTCATAAAAACACTCACATCGACTCAGTTAAATGATTGTCAAACAACAACTTCGCGTCCAAAATGTCTGAAATTTTAGTGGGTATGTCTGAATTTGTATGGCCTTGGCGGAGAAGTCAAGTGAATGACGTGGATCACTTAGAGCACAGAACCAATCGGCCTCAGTTTGTTTGAACACGTCAGCCAAGTTTTTAGGAACCACTTCTGCTAGATTTTGTTGAGAGATGTTGGGCAGGAGACGGTTTCCAGGAGAAATATAATAGCTTTGTTCGGGTTTACTTGATTACTGTTTTCAAATTGTCAGGATTCTGCGCACTAAAAAATCCTGTGTTCGGGTTTTTCTTGTACAGTTTTCGAACCGTTCTATAATTTTAATTCGGTGTTCGGGTTTTATTTCTGACTGTTTTCGGACGATTTGAAAACTGTCAAATCAGTCCAAGGTTAAAAGTAAGAATTTTTCGTGGACTAATTGACGCATGCGCTTGGTCATTTCTCAGTCATTGTTGTTTGTAGTGTGCATTTTAAATTCAAATTATTCTTGGTATTTTAGTTTATTGAGTATATTATTATGGATTTATTGGCAGAATTCTCGTCAGATTCATCCTCATCTTTTTCATCATCAAATGATGATGGATTGAAGATGGTAGCAAATATTTTTTTACCCGAATTATTACAGAAAAAAGTAAAAAATGAGAATTATGCCGAAGAAACAGTACCCCTATATAGTGATGAACAGTTTATCCAACATTTTAGGTTTGTGGACAAAATAATTTACTTTTTGTATCAGATATTAAAAAATAAGGCGTTCGGGTTTTTTTATTTGTTGACAGTTTTCAAACCGTACATAAATAGTCCTTGGATTTAGTCTACTACACATCCAGTTGTGCGCAGTCAGCAAATCGTTCTCAAACCGTCCGAAAAACGAAACTCGAATAAAGCTATTTATTTATTATAATCAAATATATACTTAAAAAAAATTATATATCTTTACAAGAATAAATGTTAATTGTGTTCAAGTAATAAAATTCTTTCTAAATTTGATGTTTCGGCTTCCAATTGAAACAGCTCCAGAAGTAACTTGTTGTAATAAGAAAAAATTAACCAAATAATGATACAGTATGCCCCAAAACTAAAAAGTAAAGCTCTATTAAACATGAAAAATTAAACAACAACATTTTAAATAATGCGAATTTTAAGCTCGACAGCTAAATGTAGCTTGTTTGAAATTTAATGCTCCAATCAACCTGACCATGCTTCCAATTAAATTTCACACAAAAAATGTCGTTTATAAATAAGTGCTTAATTGGGGTTAACTCAAATTTAGCATTTACACGAGCCTTTCAGTAGAGCAACTTTAGACCTGCAAGCTAATTTCAAATTTATTTCTGTTGTAATTGAGTTTATTTTGAAAGTCTCGCTACTGCAGACACTAAAGATGCTCTGCCCTTGCGACCTCTAAAAAGAGAATTCTCTATAGATGATGTACACCTCACAGGTGCCCAGGAAGTGATAAGAAGTTTTCTCCTTCCCACAGTTTGGACAGTCTAGATCTTCGACTGCATCCGAGGTGTAGATGTCTTCTTTGACAAGCAGGTGCAGCTGTGACATGGATTTATCCAATAACCAACTTATCCTTGCTTTGTCAAGGTAAGCAATTGTTTGTTTCGCCTGGCTAAAGCTATAGCAGTTGCTCCATTGTTCTTCTAGTTCCTCTCTGCCCATTTCTTGAGCAGAGTTGAGGTTTATGACCTGCTTAGCACCTTTACAGCGCTCTGGCTATCTGAAAAAATACTGACGGGGCTTTCTAAGTTGTCCCGATCTTCTATTAATTCTGCTGCTTTGAGGATGGCAGATATTTCTGATTGGAAGACAGTAGATAAGTTATCAAGAGCACAACTCTCTTAAACCCCTACCTTCTCGACGTCTATTCTATGGGGGAACCGTCTGGTGTAACACACTCTGCTCCCCGAAGAAAACTTGTTCGTCGCTCCACTACCCCCTTGGCGAAATGACAACCTTGCACTTGTTTTCCGTTCTTGCTTTATTAGATTATCTGTCAAAACTAGAGGAAACTTTCACTCGACAGTTAATAATTAGAATGTAAAATATTTTACCGCAATTTTACTTTGAAGATGTATTTAATTCAAATTTTAAACTACCAGCCAGTTATTTTATAATTTTCATTCCGAAAAGGTTTATCTCTAAGATCACTTAAGAAAGTTATATTAAATCATATTCGGTACGAACGGTGGAACTAGTGCCCTCTATATGAGAGTTAGATACAAAAACAAATTTATGGAATACATTAGCTTCCACAACATACGGGGTTGGGATAAAGTATGGAACCAAGTAAATATCTTTTAAACGAAAAGAACGATATTTTATTTTTTGATAATAATATACTTTCTGTTTAACCGGAAATGCCATCAACTTCTTTAATTTAAATGGGACACCCTATATATTTTTACAGATTTTGAAAGAGCTTGTTATTTTGAATTCATACATACTGAGTTTAGTGTAAAAAAATTTGTAAAAACGAGGAATACTCACTTTAACCAACCTCCTTTGAGTTTTTTGCATTAGAGCAAAAAACTATTTAGATAAACTAATTGATGTTGTTTGTATGCATAGTAATAAATAAACAAGTACTGTTTAGTACGTCTTTTGTTCTTCAAGTGTCAAATTCTAATTGACGGAAATAAATTGCACAATTTAGAATGGTACAATTAAGTGAAAAAGAGCGTATTGAAATTTTATGGTGATCGGTTATGGTGATCGTGTTAGAACTCATGAAGAAGTGTGTCATATTTTTAATAATTTGCATCCGGAGAGAAATCCTATATCGCGCTCAACAGTAACTAAAACATTACAACGTTTTAATACTACTGGGATAGTAAAAAATTTGCTAAAACCTGGAAGACCGCGGACTGCAACGAACGAAACTGTTAAACAAAATATTGCAATCGATTTAGAAGAATCACCTCAAACTTCCACCACAAATTTGGCACTAAACCATGGTATCAGTCGACGTTCTGTAGGAAAGATATTAAAAAGTGAAAAGTATCATCCGTATAAGGTACAGTTGGTTCAAGAATTGTCATACGATGATTTTGACCGACGGCTGGAATTTTGCGAACGACTAATGGACATCTGTAATGTCGACGAAAATTTTGCTTCTAGCATAGTTTTTTCCGACGTCTAGAAACTTGAAATTATAATCTGTAACTGTAACTTTGACTACAGGCTTAGCCATTCGTTTTCAAGATAAAGGGTACACATTTCTTACGATTTTGCCGAAATTCTTGGTAATATTACACAACAATTTAATACGAATATACGGGGTTGAGATAAATTATGGAACCAAGTAAATATCTTTTAAACGAAAAGAACGATATTTATGAAAATTTGCAGGTAAGTGCAATGGAACAAAACGCATCTGATCTACATTTTTTGATAATAATTTACTTCCGGTTTAACCGGAAATGCCATCAACTTCTTTAATTTAAATGGGACACCCTATATATTTTTACAGATTTTGAAAGAGCTTGTTATTTTGAATTCATACATACTGAGTTTAGTGTAAGCAAATTTTTAAAAACAAAATTACTTCAAATGTTCAAAATTCTCGCCGTTTACTTGCTGACAATATGCCATCCTATTAACAAATTTTTGAGTCACTCTTTCCAAGATTTCTCCACGTATTAGTTCACATTCATCAATAATTCTTTGTCTCAATTCCTGTAAGTTTGTTGGTCGTGTAACGTAAACACGTGATTTTAGATAACCCAAATCGAAAAAAATCTAACGGGCTAAGATCCGGAGAACGAGCAGGCCACTCTATGAATCCTCTACGACGTCCAATCCATCGATTTGGAAAATTCACATCCAGAAAATCCCTAACCCGGATATTATAGTGGGGAGGTGCTCCATCTTGTAGAAACCAAACATTTTGTGGTAATTGACCATTCTGTTGAAGTGCAGGAATAATTTCGTTATTTAGTAGATCCAAATACTTGTCACCATTCAAGTTTCCGTCGATGAAAAATGGGCCTATAAGCTTATTTTCGACAATTTCCATTCAAACATTTAACTTCTGTGGATGCTGGGTATGTGCTTTATGAATCCAATGAGGATTCTCATTTGTATGTATGTATGTATGTATGTATGTATGTGTCAGGGGTGATAATCACACTGCGACCCATAGGATCTATTGTGTCCCCCTTACTTGCCATGTTCTGATATTCTCTCAGACCTATAGCAGCTCTTCGAGTCCTATTTTCCTGAGGAAGTTTAGGACATCGTCGGGCTTCAAATCAGGTAGATCCCCTTCCTCTATTTCATGTGCTCCTAGGTATCTAGCCCTAGAATTTTGCAAGGCAGGACATTCTGAGAGTATATGTATTGAGGTTTCATCCTCTTCCTCACAGAATCTGCACTTTGCTTCATCTGCTAACCCTAGTTTCTTCATGTGGCTTCTTAACCGGCAATGCCCGGTTAATATTCCCGTTAGAATACGGAGCCTTTTTTACTGAGGTTGAGGCAGCTAAGAGATCTCTTCTGGTCATAGTTCCCCAGTAGTATCTTAGATTGCCTCAATCCTTCCAGCTGATTCCAGTACTCGGATTTTTCTTTCTCCATTTCCTCCCTTAGTTTTCCTAAGATTACTCTACTGCTGATCCCACAAGATGGTTCTGGTCCCAAATGTGGGGTTTCAGCTCCTTTTTTGCCAGCTTATCTGCTGTTTCATTCCCCTCTATTCCTATGTGTCCCGGGACCCATAGGAGGGTGACAGTGTTCTTCTGGCCCAGTTCATTTAGTTTGCCCAGGCATTCCCAAACCATCTTCGAACTGATTATATTTGAACTCAGCGCTTTGATGGCTGCTTGACTATCCGACATGATCACAATCTCTTGTCTGCGGTAGTTTCTTCCAATATTGAATTCCACACATCTTTCGATGGCGCGGACTTCTGCTTGAAAGATGCTCGGGTATGTGCCCAAGCTTTCTGAGTATTTGGCTCTCGGTCCAAAAACTCCTATCCCAGTTCCCTCGTCTAGCTTGGAACCGTCCGTATACCACTTTATGGTATTCTGATTTAAATTCTGTATGGTGTCTTCGTCCCATTCAGATTTATTACTCAACCTTGTGATGAATTTTCTCACAAAGTTGAATTTCTTTGGCATATCATCTTGGGGCATTTCCCAAGTTTGATCAAAATGAAGTGATCGGGGTTTTCCCTGATAATTCCTTCTTTGATCATTCTATATATCGTTTTCTTCCTTACACTTTCTAACAGAATGTGCAGTGGGGTTAAGTTTAAAATCACCTCCATTGCAGCAGTGGGGCAAGTTCCCATTGCTCCAGTGATACATGAACAGGCTAGTCTCTGAATCTTCGAGAGATTTTTCCTCGTCGTACTCAGATTAGCCCTTGCTCCCTGCCACTGCCCCATATGTGATTACTGGTCTCACAATTGCTGTGTACATCCATTGCAGGATACGTGGGTTACATCCCCAGTTCTTCCCTGCAATGTTCCTACACACCATGAGGGCCTTGGTTGCTTTGTGTATTACTTCGTCTTCGTGTTTGTTCCAGAGTAACCTACTATCTAGGATTAGCCCTAGATATTTGACCTCTGTTTTCCACTCGACGATGTTCTCCCCTATTCTTATCATCTTTAGATTAGGTTTCTTTTTCCTTGTAAAGGCTACTAGTGTGGTTTTGGTGGGGTTAATGCTGAGTCCCACCGAGTCACACCATTGTTTCGCAATGTTCAGTCCTCTTTGAACAATGTCACAGAGGACATTTTCATACTTCCCTTTTGCCAGGATAACCATGTCGTCGGAATACCCTTGACATGGTATGCCTTCCCTGGTCAATTGATTAAGTAGACTGTCCACAGTGAGAAGGATTCTCATTTGACCAATACCTTGAGTTATGGCGATTAACTGTTGCATTTAAACAAAAAGTTGCCTCATCGGAAAAAAACTATGCTAGAAGCAAAATTTTCGTCGACATTACAGACATTACAGACGTGTGCAAACAATGTACTGGCAACATGTTTTGGAGTATTGCGCTAGGTTGACCAGACAATATATTTAATTTAAACGTACAATATCTAATGCGAGAAACAAATAGGTAACCGTTCCCCATTAAGCAATACAATGCATACCGATATCCACCTGATAATTGAGTTATTATTAAATTCTCTGCCGCTAATGGAATATATCTCTGAAGAACAAAAGCGAACAACCGAAATCTTGGTCAATAAACAAACAACTTCCTATGCTAAGCCGTACCATAGGCGTATATAGGGACGAATAACTGCAATTTCATTAAAAAACAAAATTTCAAAATATAACTATTGAGACAATTAAAAAATGTCTCCCTTTCCTGGTGTGGGGTAGCATATGTTTTAATGGTCATACTGACCTTTACATTTGCGATGGAAATACAGGCGGCATGTCATTAATAACATTGTACCACAATTTCTTGCTGCTATCGGTCCAGGCTTCCTTTTTTTAGATGATAATGCCAGACCTCACAGGGCTAGAGCTGTTATTGATGCGATAGAAACCAATGGAATTCCGCATCTTTTACTCCCTCCGTTATCTCCAGACCTTAATTGTATCGAATACGCTTGGAACATGTTGCAATGAAGGCTAGATGAACATAGACCCGCTGTCGAAACAATGGCTGAGCTTAGGACCGTTTTACCACAACTTTGGAATGAAATTCTTCCAGAAATGCTTAACAACCTGATTGACACCATGCAAAGACGTTGCCAAGCTGTTATTGATGCACAAGGAGGCTATACTACCTATTAAAATTGTATTTAAAATTAAAAAAATTAACTTGTTTCATTTTGATAAAATAGCAAAAATGTTGTAAACAAACACAAAATGCATTAAAAAATTTGTTTACCAGAGTACCAATGTAAGTAAATGTGTGGGTCTATTTTGTGGTAAACTGGTCACCAATAATTTATTTTATTGGAATTTATTTACAATTTTCAGCAATATCCTTAATTCTTGTAGCCCAGTACGAAAAACATCCATTCTACAAGTTAAGGTCTGGTATTTTTTTGTAAAATATTTCAATTCTTGTATTAGTCAGTTTAAGTTAAATAATTTAAAAAAAAATAATTTATTTGATTTTCAATAGCTGAATTTTGTATATATAAAAAAATCCTTATCTAAAAACCCGGTACCGCTAATTAGTTGTATACTGATTAAAATTGAACGAACATTGAAAATTAAAACTCCCTCGGTATTTTTTTTCTTTTAAATAACGTTGCTAAATAAATCTCCGCAGGAACGTCTTGAATATCAAGAGCTCTACCGCCACTTTTAAATAATAGGGAAATTTAAATTGAGTTCTCCAAAGTGCTGGAAGAAACTTAAAAATAAACTTTCAGGATACTTATATTTTATCCTCGGTTATCTCTCTCGCATCCGAAATTATTTTTCAAATACAGAGAACTATAAAAAGGTTCTGCTGTTCGGTCGAACGCATTACAAACGTCAAGAATTTTTCGTCCTGTTAATCTCAACCTTTCTCTAAAAGTTTCCTTTGGATTTTTTGGTTTTAATTTTATGAATGATTGCGAAATTTTTAAATTAAATGTGGAAAACTTCTTAATTTTGAATGAAGGGATTTTTGTGTATTTAATTGGTATTTTGTGGCTTCTTTTGATGAACTTTATAAACTTAATGTGGGGCATTTTATGAGAGTAAGTGAATTATGAAAATAAGAACGAAGGGGGTGTGAAGAAAGAATTTTTTAGTAAAAATATTGTTATCTATTTTTAACTTTCGGTTGTAGTCGTTTACTACTTAAAATAAACCGTCCTTCGTTGCTGAATTGGAAAGAGTTACCAAATTAATCAGGGAGGTAAAGTCAAACTTTCATGGATAATTGTACTGAAAATTTCACATATCTACTTTTTAACCAATAAAATGTCTTAGTTTTGACTAGTTTCTATGGAAACTAAAAGAAATTTCGAAGGTTTTTTTCATGGAGCCACGATATTTAAGTGGAAATATTTTGACAGCTGAAACCATAGAGAACGATGGTTGAAACTAGTAATTATGAGGCTTTTTGACAGATGTCAGATTGGATTAATAATTATTTTCCAAATTATGGTTATGAGTTGCAGGAAAACTCAGCAAGTACGACTAATTAATTTCCCTTCGGATCTGAACAAGATTTTTATGTAACGTATCCTAGTGACATAAAAATCTGAACACCCAGTTTAAATGATTTGATTTTAATAAAATTTGGTGAATTTATTTATTTTACTGAAATAAACAATTAATAAAATTTTCAGCCTTATCAGTTGAAGATTCCGGTTTTTATACTGCTTTTTTGAAATCCACTAACAATCCAAAAATGAATATTGTAGCCGTAGTAAAGATCCAAATTTTGCAGATTTTGGTTCTTGATATTCTTTACGATTGGTTACGATGCCTAGGGTACGGAGACCTGTACGATTTCGTCAACTTAGTGAGTTTGATAGGCGTCGTATAGTGGGACTTCGGGAAGCTGGATTTTCTTTTCGGAAAATTGCAGTTAGAGTGCAAAGAAGTGTAGACACCGTGGTTAGGTGTTGTCAGGCATGGCTTCGAGAAGGCCGTACGCAAAGAGCAAGGAACTCTGGACGCCCCCGTAGAACAACAGACCGTGAAGATCGCCGCCTAAGATTATTGGCCTTAGGGGACCGTTTCTCCACTACCAGCTCCATTGCAAATGAATGGTTTGCAGAACACAGAAGACCTATTGGCATGCGAAGTGTTTACCGACGAATAAGATGTTTTGGCCTGTTTTCATACCGACCACACTGGGTCCTCCCTTTATCTCCAGAACACCGACGTAATCGTCTTGAGTGGTGCAGAGAACGGTCACTCTGGGATCAGGAATGGAACAGTATTGTCTTTATTGACGAGTCTCGATTTTGTTTAGGCATGGTGAAAGGAGAAATCCATGGTTTTTTGTTGAAAGACATGTTCATCAAACTGTTGGAGTTATGGTTTGGGGTGCTAAAGCTTATGGTTCGAGATAATCTTTATCAGAGGTAACATGAACGCGCAGCGTTATATCCAAGAAGTTTTACCCCATCTTTTACCCTATCTTGACACCCTGGCAAATCTAACTTAATTGCCCGACCTCATGTCGCAAGAGTTACAATAGACTTCTTTCAACATAATGATGTCACATTGTTACCTTGGCCAATTATCCCCATTTGAGCTCGTGTGGGATATGATGGGTAGAAGATAGCTTAATTTGCAATGTCCTCCTCAGACTCTAGAAGAACTTGGTGAGGAGTTGGTGGTTGCCTGGAATGAGATACCACAGGAGGACATTGACCACCTGATCAGAAGCATGCTTATAGATATGATACTAACTTATCTAAGGAGAAAGCCATAAATCTACATGAATCAATAAAACGGAATTGTATCGGATATTCATTGACGTGCTTCGTAAATTAAATATATTTTTCCTTAGTGATAGGCAGCAAGTCTACTGTCCCCTTAATCCTAGTAGCTATATCAGTAATTATAAAATGTGCATCGTAACCGGATAAGTTATGAAACACTACAGGTACCACGTGACTATACTTATAGTTAACATTACATTTTCCATGAAAAGCACCTCTATAATTTTTGTTTGGAATCAGATGATTATGATCACGCACCTTTTTATCTTCCTTGGTAAATGTTTTTTCATAAATGTGGCAGTGTGTAGCTCTTCTATACTCAACTTCCTGCAACCATGTCATATTCATGTCATACGGGCACCAAAAGACTGTAGCTAAATTGTTCATTCCCATAGCAAACCATTTCATACAATCTAGAAGAACTTCGAGAGGAGTTGGTGATTGTCTGGAATGAGATACCACGGGAGGACATTGACCACCTGATCAGAAGCATGTCTAGGGCTTTAAATCACTGCAATCATTTTGAAATTTAAAATTATTTAAACTGGGTGTTCGGATTTTTATGTCACAGTGTATAAATTTTACAATAATTTTTACTAATTCAGTTTTTTAGTAGCATTCCCTTTGACTATTATGGTCAATTATTGATGTCTTTTGACCTCGTAGCTAGTATTCATTCCGAGAATTTGATTCCAATATTTCCTTTACTTTTCTAATTATTTATTAGAAGTGATAAATCGATTAGCAACAGGAAATCCTTCCGAGTAAAGTAAAAAATCATTAACAAACAACATATATTTGTTTAATTAAAATTTAATATATTAATACTGTTATTTATATTATGGGTAGATATTGATACAAACTCGCAAAGCTCTAGCGCCGACACTGACTAATCTAACTTCTAAATAATGGTGAATGTTCCGGGGAGGATGTGCCGGTGTTTTACTACTCATTGTCTCCCGATGGTTGCCGAACACGATGTCGACAAGAACATTCTCCCAGGGAAACGTTCGTGAAGCCCTTTTTGGTATATAAAAGGCGATACTAGCACCAATCAGTCAGTTTTAATCTAACAGTCTTAGGAAGCGCGAAAGCAAGCGAAGAGTAAAATAAGTCTATATAAGTAGTGTTTTATTACAGTAGTATAAATGAATTAGGATTGAAATACCGAGTATTTATGAATTAAGTAGAAAGTAGGTGTATATTTTATTAAATAAATAGATAGTAGTTAGTTATACAGTGTATATAATTTATCCCACCTACAAAAACAGTATGAATAAATAAGAAAAACATTACAATTTGTAAAAAGGCATGTCTTAAAGACATTTTCACATTAGCTTGATGTCTATCAGATTTCATTCCATTGACTTATAGCCGTCTAGCTATCGTAAATGATTTATATAATTTTGTTTATACAGCCTTGCTAAAACAGCTTCTGCAGATAAATATGTAAATATATGACATATTTCAGTATGTCAGGTGATTCTAAAAGTGTTGTTAAAAGAAGTCGTTAACTGCATAAAAAGATCTTGCCAGTAATAATAATAATAAACTTTAAGGCTTTGCAACTTGATATCACAAGGTAGATTATTGTGCGTATTTTTGAGTTATAACAAACGAAGCTTTTGAATCATTCTGATTTTGGTTTTAGCAAATAAAGGTCGTATTCTGGGTAGTTGTGAAATGGCCTAGAAGTAAATCGGCAGACTTATCGCGAAAATTCCATCACTAGTGGTATTTCTATTGACAATATCTTAAACCTTACGATTTTAAAGATACATTTTGTTTATCTGTTCACAATTTTTATTCTTTTTAATCCAAGAAGCACACTGTGTAGTTAAATATCTGTGACAGTATAATAATACTTAAGTAGTACATACTTAAATGTTATGTTTATATTATCCAACAATACCATACTAATTTTAAAAAATAACCCTGCCACTCTTAGGATCTGAAAATGTTAGCCCTAGTTAAGATTACCCAAGCCTCTATATTTTTTAACGTCTAACCTATACCAAAACGAAGCTATAACAACCCTTTTTAGCCTAAATTCCAAATATCTCATTATTTGAAACAATAAATTTTCTATTGACGAATAACTGCTATAAACAATACCATTTTAACCGTTCTAATTCGAATAGCTTTGAATAATTCATTGAAAGATCCACTTTAAAATATTCTCGGAAGACCTGAATAGAACTTCTATTTTCCAGTACAACATGTTTATAATATCGATACGAACATCTGTTCGTCAACACGCCAATACTGGTTCTCTTTGAATCTTACATATTTATTCGAAAATGATAATGGTTTTTCTAATGCAAGTATATTTATGAGTTAGCGCGCTTTCCTAATAAAAATATCAAACAAAAGGAAAATTGTGCAGTCGGCTTTGCCATTTCAAGGAAAATTATTAATGAACAGCCTTCAAAGTAGGTTATATCGATTCTGTGTTTATGTTTTCAGTTATTTACTTTTATTCTCGGTTCATATTTTGTTTATATAAAAGCACATCATTTTTATACTAGACTAAAATTTTTATAATAATATTAATAATGTTTATTTACCATCTGTATCTGTAATTCTGGAAGGGTGGGTCGCCCCACTGCACTTAGGCCACATTTGGCCCATTGTGCGTCCTTCTGAGATTGAGCCTAACCTATTGGCTCGTCAACCATCCTACCTGTTTAAAGTAGGTGATAACGTCGCCTGTAGGCAGCTCCCTAAAATTGACATATGTTAGCCAGTTCTCGCCGAATACAGCAAGTCTTATTAGAGAGAGAGTGCCGGACAGTCACAAAGGACGTGCTCAACTGTCTCATCCTCTTGTTCACATCCTCTACATAGTGGGCTGTCAGATAAACCCAACCTGTTCAGATGTTTTCGTAGGTGACAATGGCCAGTAAATATACCTGTGACCAATCGCAGGTCCTTTCTGGTTATGGCCACGTATTTCTTAGCTGCTTTGCTATTTTAGAAGTTCCTTGGATAGTATGCAACCTTTTTATTCATCCCATCTTCCCCTGAATTTGTCAAGGGAGCGTTCCTTTACTAGGTCAACCACCGCTGATGCCGGCAAGCTGACAAGAGTTCCAAGAGTCTTTGGGAGGCAGCTTTTCTAGCCAACGAGTCACATATGCGGTTGCCTTTTGAAATTCCATGCCTAGAGTAACCACACTATTGTTGCAGGCTTCCGTAAAGGCCATGTGACATTCTAATACTAGACCTGATGTGATCCGTGGCCTATTCAGGGATAATAGTACTTGTCTGCTGTCAGTAAGGATACGGATGTTTTTGCCAGTGATTTCTCTTATGGTAATTTCTTTTGCGACTATGGAGACGGCAGTTAGCTCTAACTGAGCTATACTTGCATTACAACCCATTGCCCATTTTCTATTTAGGTTTAGGGATCTGGAGTAACTTCCACATACTGAACCTTCTTTTGTGTTAGATCCATCGGTGAAGATACATATAGTACCTGTCGCAAATGCATTTTGAGAGTTGTCAATGATTATCTTGTAGGGCCTGTGAAAGGCATATCTTGGTGAAATCGATTCTGTATTTTCTTGTGGCATTGGAAGCTCGTTTATAGCTTCGCGCCACAAACCACACCTCGACACCGGATTCTACTTCAGGTTGTGTACCAGTAGAGCGGAACCGTAGCATGGTCATCAAAACCACCTCCTTGATATATATATCAAGACGGGTGAGACCGAGGATCACCTCCATCGCTCTAGTTGGTGTAGTTCTCATGCCTACTGTTATGTTAAGGCATGCTGTTCTTTGTAAACGGTCAAGTTTGCGGACGACTGTCAGCTAGTTTGTTTTTACTCCCCAGGCAATTGCACCGTAAGTTAGCATAGGTCATGATTGCAGTGTAGATCCACTCCGTGACCCTTGGTGAATATCCCCAGGTGCGACCAATGGTTCTTGTACACTGTTCATAGGCAATATATGCTTTTTTGACTCTATTTTCTAGATGAGAGTTTCATGTTAACTTGCTGTCAAAGGTGAAAACCACCAATCTTCTTAAACATTCTTAAGGTTATTTGTAATGTAGCACAACAGTTAGAATTAAACAACTGGTCAAATGGAAATAAACGATACATATGTACATGAATATGAATATGTTGAATATATTGAGATAGATATCTAATAGTTAAAAATTTAATAAGTAGAACTTACCTTATAATTTACAATAAAAGGATATATTATTAAGTTTTATAGAATCAGCATTTACTTTTTCTTTTGTACATCTAAAGTTTCCAAGTTCATAATTTTCACAAGACATACATTTAATATAAACAAAGAATGTAATGGGCATTTTATATTGAATAGAATCCATATTTTGCTATTTTATAACAATTAAATATTTCCAATCCATAATGAGTACACTTTTACATAACAATTCATCTTTGTCCTAGTTCTCTTTTAAAATTTAATCTGAAACAATAAAAAGAAAATAAAAATCAAAAGTATTAATGGTTTTCACATGTTTAAGAAATCAACATGTAATTTTAGTTAGTAAAGTATTTAAATTAATATTATAAAAAGGAAGTACTTACAAAATTATAAAAAGACAAATTATAGTCTTCGATATTGTACAAACAAATATTCCAATAGCTCATGAGTACCTTAAAAAGACATAAGAACAATTAAGAACATGTAGCAGGTATGGTGAAATACAGTAAACTAATTCCCATATCAATAATGTTGGACATAATCACATAAGTTTTTGATAGAACACTTTAATAATGCATAGTGAAATAAACATTGAAAAACTTAGTGTACAAACACTAACAAAGACATTTTATGTAACAAAATGTATGTAGGATAGTTAAGTAAATGTTTAATATAAATTTTAAGTTGTGAGTCTTTTATAACACAGAGAATCTTATCTTATATAATGCATAAGTGATACCTACAAATAACAGAATCTTTTAAAAGTTTAAATTTTAGTTGTTAGAGTTTAAAATAGTAGTTATCAGCTAAAATAGTATTAGTTTAACAGATTCATAGTAATTTTAATACAAATGATGGTTTTATTTCAAATTTTGAAGGTCTAAAATAAGTTGACAGCTCAAGAAAGTTGTGCATTTTGAATCTAAAATTTTCTTAGGAAAAGTCACTTAGAAAATTATACAAACAAAATTTTAGTAAATATAAGGATAAGATTTCACTGTAAGTTAACAAAGATACTATTAGTTTTGTAATTTCATTACCTTCATATTCAAGAATTTTGGTTAGAATTTTGCATTTAAACAATGGAATTTCGTTTTTCGATGTCATACTTGTCATTTTTCCTGGAAGCCTATAAAAAGGCCGGAAAATTGATGATTGAGCTCTCTTTTGGTTTTGGTAGCAGAGCAATTAACATCGTATGTATTAATTGATTACTAACTAGAAGAAAATTTTTTGCATTAATTAAAAGCTGTTTATGTTAAAGTAATGCATGTAAGATTAAAAATACATGCAGTAAAATAATCAACCATTATTAAATTACTTACCAAAGTAATAAATTTGTCAAATCAGAGACTGATTCCAAGAGAATTTGAAAGATTAAATTTGAGCATTCTTTCTGTAACTGGTCCTTAGCCGCCATATTGTTGGTATTGCATTTCTGACAGGGGACGGCTTCTCGATCCGAGTTTTGTGCTGTTCCATTTAGACAATAGCAATTTTTAGTGAACGAACTTTATAATAAAAGGTACGTGTCATAGTTAAGATTTAGTATTTGTGTATTTGTTATTTTGTGACTGTAAATTAATTTTATTTGTATGTATCATCTACATTCTTTTCATATAAGACTATTCATTTATTTATTTGTACTAAACATATGAAAACCAATTAACATTTTTTTGTAAAATTTCTTTGAAATACTTGACATTAAATTTATTGTGTGTTAATTATTAAATAATATTTTAATTTTGAATCCTACCCTGATAAGAGTCAGATTTTAAATTTAAATTTCAAAACAAATAGTCTGAGCTAGTTAAAATTTTGATAAGGTGCCCAACCATAGAATTACAGAAGAACAAGTAAACTTAAATAGTATTTAATCATTAAAATCAATCAAAACATTTGACAAAACAAAATTATAAAATTATAATCATTAAAAATTAAATCATTATAAATTGACAATACCAACGTGGGATATTAACAAACAAAACTATAATAAATCAAACATAAAAATTAAAGTAAAAATTAAATCATTGTAATATATAATATATGAATATGTTGTGATGAAGCAGACCACGTGTTGTGGGCGGTAACATAGGATTTAAAGACAGAAAAGACGTTGAGAATTAATGCTAGATTATTTACCGATCAATGGTCTCTATTTTTGTTTTATTTTTTCAATGCATACGCCTACTTTCGTTCCCGACAAATTGCTTTATGTAGATTTCCAGTATCTCTTCGACCTGACAATGTTTACGCGTATCATCTCTCATTTAAACGAACTTTCACCATAGGCCGGGCATTATGTACGTTTGTCTATACGTATATACTCGCGATTGTCAAAGCTTCACTAGATTGTGGGCTTTATTATCATTTAATTGTTCAATTGAATTAAACCTCGTTGTAGGAACAATTGTGCTGGCGATAAAGCGCACCGAACGGAATACTACCGCAAAATCCTCTAAATAAAATAGTCTCTGTATTGAATTAAGTGATTTATTACCCCTTAAATAATGACCGTTTTGATAGCACGGGTACGTGCTGATAATATTTCCTGTTTGCTAGCACCTATTAGTTCATTGATTCTAACAGGGATAAAGTGCCAACCGAGGCACCAAAATAAAAATAAAATGTATAAAATTTGATCGATAAATGATTGAATTTTCTTCTGTACATGTTTTGAGGACGATTACTGTTCAAAATTAATATTTATTAGTTCTATCGATTCAAATCCCGCAATCGTACAATGTCTTGTGTATACAGTGTGTAAAAGCCAAATGGAATAAATTCATTATTTCGGTTACTATACATATTTATAAAAAACCCCGAAACACGTCAAATTATAATTATAACTTGACATTCTTTAACGTGAAAATGCAACCCCTACCTTCAACCCCCTTAGAATGACAGGTACAACCCCCAATCTTTTAAATGGGAAGTATAGGCTTGTGATATATCATTTGAAAGGTCTCTTCTTTCTCTATTCAAAAATGTTATTGTTTTTAAGTTTGATGCAAAAATTAATTAATTAAAAAAATTAATATCATGTTGTTACCGAAATTCGCTAAAATATACTCGAAACTTATTACAATATACTTAAAACTTATTTCCCGTTTAGGTCTTGATAATGAGAAAGTAAACAAAAACCATAGCAATGTGGTTTTTAAATGGTAACCATTAAAAAACTTTAAAGAATTTCCGTGGCAACGCTATTTTAACAAGCAGTAGTAAATTGTTTTACTTAAGTTGTCATTGTTGTAATTTAAGTATAAAGTTTGTTCAATTCAATTCTGAAAAATGGTTAGATTAACGGAAATGTATAAAATAACAGTTTTTCAAATGATTGGTTACGGAGATAACATCCGAACACAACAGGAAGTAACTCGCCTATTTCATGAGAAATTTCCTAATTTACCGCCAAGGAACAATAAGTAAAATAGAAAAGCGGTTTCGCGAGTTGCATGTAAGGCAGATAAAAAAGCAGCTGCCAATGCACTGAGTGATGAACTCAAATTAGATGTGTTGCTTGAGTTTCAGGAAAACCCACATACATCGAGTAGACAGGCATCCACTACATTCAATGCTAGCCATACATCGATAGCAAACATATTAAAAGAAAATAAATTGCATCCGTATAAGATGATACCTACTCAGGAGCTCATGGAAGACGATTTTGATAGGAGAACTTTTTTTTGTGAGCAAATGATGGACATGTTGGATAACAATATTATCCAATTAGAAGACGTTATGTTTTCTGATGAGTGTACTTTTTTACTTAACGGTCATCCTAATCGGCAAAATTGCCGCTACTGGTCCACGGAAAATCCTCATTGGATGAGAGAAGAACACTCTCAATACCCTCAAAAGGTTAATGTTTGGGCAGGGATTGTTGGGAACAATATTATTGGTCCCTTTTTTATTGAGGGCAACTTGAATGGCAACAATTATTTGGCACTACTTCAAAATGATGTCATTCCAACGTTGGCAAATTTATATCCTGATCCAGGTAACCCTCAAGTTCCAGCGAATACGATATGGTTTCAGCAGGATTCCCAATCGGTGGATAGGGAGGCGAGGATCGATTGAATGTCCAGCGCGATCACCTGATCGTACATTATTAGATTTCTTTTTATGGGGATATGTGAAGAGCCATGTGTACAAAACTAAACCTTCTGATTTAAATGACTTAAAAGAACGAATAACGCTTGCGATTAGGTCGATTACGCCTGATATGTTAAATAATGTTAGAAGACAGTTTTATTTGAGATTAGGATGTTGCCAAGACGTTCGCGGAGAACATTTTGAACATCTACTTCATTAACATTCATAGTTCTTTTTCGTGTTCTACATTTTATTACGTTTTGCATTACATTTAGTTTTTGATTGTATTGTAGCGAATTTCGGTACCAACATGATATTTTTTATGTTAATTTTTGCATTTAATTTTAAAACAATAACATTTTTGAATAGAGAATGAAGAGACCTTTCAAATGATATATCACAAGCCTATACTTCCCATTTAAAAAATTGGGGGTTGTACCTGTCATTCTAAGGGGGTTGAAGATAGGGGTTGCATTTTCACGTTAAAGAGTGTCAAGTTATAATTTAAATTTGATGTGTTTCGGGATTTTTTATAAATATGTACAGTAACCGAAATAATGAATTTATTCCATTTGACTTTTACACACTGTATAAAAACCAAATAAATAATTTATATTGATAAAGATAACAAAAATTTAGGCAAAAAACTTTTTTTTGCGCACAAAAACTGACTTTAGATAACCTTGTGTTAAGGTAGTTCCAAAACAGAACTGGAATCCTAGGCTGACAGAAACTCACACATTCCGTGTGAGTCAGTTATGGTGATTTGGCAAAGTTGCTCTCAGAAGAGAGAATCTATCTATTTAGCCTTCTTCGGGCCATCTTTACCCAAATCTTTTCCATTCTTCGCTGTCGGTCGCTACCTTCATCCATCTAGATCCCACGTGCTTCTTGATGTCATCTGCCAATCTCATTTGAGGTCTTCCTCTACTTCATTTATGTTCCCACGGTCTCCAATTTATAAGGATTTTGGTCCATGTGTTTTGTCTAATATTGTGTCCAGCAAATCTCAATTTCAATTTTGCAACTTTTTGTCTAACATCCCTTACTTTTGTTTTCTGTCTTATCCACTCGTTCCTCTTTTTATCCACTAGTCTTATGTGCAGCATCTGTCTTTCCATTGATCTTTGTGTTTTTATGATTCTGTCCATGTTTGGGAACCATACGTGAGAGGAGGGAGTATGCATTGATTATATATCTTGGTCTTCAGATGTTGTGGATATCTTTTGTTTTTAAGGATGTAGCTTAGTTTGCCGAATGCCACCCATGCCAGTCCAACTTCTTTTGATCTCTGCTGTTTGATTTTCCTTGATAAGTTTTACAATTTGACCCAGATACTCGTATATATAATCGTGAACTTGTTTTATTTCGTCTTGTCCGATTCTCACATTGATGTTCTCATCTGTATTTGTCATGATTTGGTCTTACTGTAATTCATATTAAGGCTCTTTCTTTCCAGCTTCTATGTCCAGTTCTTCCAACGTTAATTAATTCTTCTTTTTTATCGGTGATAAATGCGCTGTCATCAGCGTTCCTCAGATGGTTAAAGCGTTATCCACAAATTTTTATACCGTTTGCTTATGATGATGAATTACCAAACTTTATCTCTCATTACTTTATTAAATATTAAAGTTAAATAAAAAAAATAACACTCTGCCACTTCTTTTTCGGTCAACAATTCTAAAAATCGATAAAAAACACTAGTATTAAAAAAATTTGGCAACCATCTATCAAAAAGTGATTTAGCGCTGGAACTGCCTTAATTACTATTGGATACAAACATTTCAAAATGTAAACTGGGGTCACGAATTCGATACCAACTAATAAAATTGGCGTACTTTGACAGAGAGTATCACAATTCCCATCAAGTTTTTATCTAATCAATTAGACTTTCTTTCTGGAGGACCACGTATATTAAAAACTCTAGAAAGAAATCTAGATAGGCACCTTATTGAGGCGAACCTAATCCCTATCTCTGAATCCCCATCAATATGCTGTAACAGTACCTGTTAACATTTTAAGCACCTGCAGGGGAACCGCCGAACGTTGATAGAAAGAAATTTTCTACCTATTTCTATTTCTATACCAAAATCGCACCGGGTAAGCATCATCGTACAGAATCGGGAGATCCGAATGAAAATCCGAATGTTAGGAAATAGAGACCCTAAGAGGTCTTTCTATGTCTTTTTTAACCTCACTGTCACAGTCGTCATAGTTTTTCGTTAACTTTGGTTGTTTGTTGTAATAGTTTGTGTGAATTTTTAAACATGGTTAGGTTTTAGTTTTTGTTATAATGTAATTATACAGTGAACGGCATAAGTAAGAAATAAATACATTTTTGGCGTTGTTATTTTTTTTATGAAAAAATATCGAAAGACGTTAATTTTTAATTATTTTTTAAAACTTTTTAACGCAACGATTTAAATTCTGACGTCAACAGCTTCTTAGGGGTAGCAACCCGTTATTTTTTTAAATAGAAAGGGGTAACTTGCAATACTTTATTTCAAAGATAATTTAATTGTCTTTTTGATACTATACCTACTGTAAAAAAATATTAAGCTTCAAACTGATAAAAATTATGTTAAAAAACTGAAATTAAAATAGTATTTCATAAATATTCAAAAAACTTGTAATAGGGAAACGTAATTGTAATTTAATATGCTAGTTCTTGCCTTTGCTCTTCTTGTTCTGCATCATAAAATTCATTGTAAAATGCAGGTATCATTTTGCCTATAATAAATATGTTTTAATAGAAAATAAACAAATAAATTGATAAAAAATATATCTTATAAAAATTATAAAGAGTTTACCCTTTGAAATTTGTTTTTAAATAAAACAATACAATTGATCTCCAGATATATCTATTAAAAATAATACCTCAAAATAACACTAATTAAAAAATTTTAAAAGTAAGACAAGTAACGAAAAAACACAAACATGAGATCAAATAAAAACGTTGAAAATGTAGCACAAACCAAATGTAAACACACCCCGTGATTACACTCTAGAAAAAGTTAGGTTACTGAAATTTGAAATATAACCATGATATAACTAAATTTCCCCAAATAAATCCAATGTTTTTGAAAAGTTAGTATAATCAAGTAAGAGAACATAGAGAAACCCTAACGTTTCCGATCCATCGTAGAGAATTGTTTCTGCGGTGCGCTTAGGCGATAGAAAGACATTTCCTTTCTATACCTATATCTTGCTCTTCTCTATTCTTTATAACTTACGCGGTTCCCCTGCTGGTATCCTAAATATTAAATTCAATTAGTACGCGCTAGCTCCATCTTTCCTAAAAAATTTTTAATAATAAAATAATGAATACGGTCTCTATAATTATAATTGGACATTCAAAGTAGCTACGCTACGAGGTGTACTAATGAGTTGGCATTATCGAGTTCAAGAGGTTTTAATAATTATTCCCAGTCTCATATTCTTCTATTGGTTTACTGTCATATACAGTTGGAATATAATACAGTAAACTAAAAGCATCTCTGTAATTTGAAGATTCAGTAAACTAGAAGCATCTCTTTAATTTAAAGATTCAGTAAATTAGAAGCATCTCTTTAATTTGAAGATTCAGTAAACTAGAAGCATCTCTTTAATTTGAAGATTCAGTAAATTAGAAGCATCTCTTTAATTTGAAGATTCAGAAAACTTGAATAGCTGGTAAACTTTAAGCTCTCGTATGCACGTTTTTAACTGGATCATCTCTACAACTAGGGCAGATCATCCCTCCACTCGTGTTTTCCATAATCATTTGGAACCACCTAGACAGTGCCGTAGCGACCCCAAGGTGCGGCGAAGGGTCGTCCACTATAGTTAACAGATAAGTTTATTGTGGTATATCAGGTTTACTGTTCCCATATTTTTTTTTCTTTTATCTCCGTTTATATCTATCTATATCGTCAACTGTATTAGAATAAGTATTTTTAAAGAACTGTTTGCAGATTATTTTTTTGTAACGTATTCTCAACTTCATTCATTTTAGCACCAAGGAAATCTATTTATCTTTTATCTGTTTGTACATTTTCATATAATTTTTTTATCTTCATAGACAGTTTTTCTGACATCTTTCTGTCATCTTATGATACTTATTTAAATAACTCAGCTTAAAGCAAATTTCTTCAGTAGTATCATAAAAAATAAAAAGATTTCAGTGGCGCCCTTATAATTTCTTAAAGAAACAAATATTGTACTATAGTCAGAGCTAATGAACTTACTCATCTCTAGCCGAGGTATTTAACTATCATAATTTTTGCTGTGATAGACATTTATAAATTTTGTTAATTATTGAAGTATCTTTTACAACTAATTAAAGACGAAATTAAGATTAATGGTTGTTTTATTGTAAATAACATTTTTTCTTTTGGTATATTGTTATTTTTTCAAAAAAGTTAACTAAATATTTTTATAAATTCACTATCAACGTGTAAATCATATTACAAATTGACGTCCAACGTAATAATATGGTTACAATGCACATCAGGTTGGGAAGTCCACGGATCTGGCACTAAATAATCTCGTAGGAAAAATCGTCAATTCTCTTGGAAACAAAGAGACATTGAGAAAGCTTTACCTCACTTACACTCCGCTATCCTTCAGCATAGAAGAGTTTGACAGAATTATCAGCAACTGGATAAAAAAATATGCTTGGAAATCGCTACGTAGTTTCATCACTAAAGGGGGAGACTGGCTCGAATACCTCACATTGTACCTAACCTAACTTCTACTCACATAAAAATAAATATTTTTTTGTACTGAGTTGACTATTTTTAACATAACGCAAATCGACTCTTGTATACTGTAATTAATACTTACAAAAAAGAATACTTTGTGGACTTGCTTCTTGCATCTTTAGAATCTATTTAAAGTACATCTTGCAGAATAAATCTAATCAAAAATGTGATATACTCAACCAGTTGCGGATGTATAGCAAATCCTAATAAAGGAAAAGCTTATCTTCAATTTTTCGCTGTATCCCGCATTTTCGAATGGTGAATCGGTATAATATTAAATTATTGATGTTGAATGAACGGCTTGCTCTTTGCCAATATTGAGTTTGGCGTAAAATTTACGACTTTTCAACTATTTCTTATTTTAAGAATCCAACAGACACAATCTGGAAATGTTCATTTTTAAAGCAATCAAAAAATAATGTGAGGAAAAAACATGTTTCAGCACACAAACGAAAGAAAATAGATATTTAAAAAGTGTGAAAAAAGTTAAAGTTGTTTGACTGTTCAATCAGTTATTAGCGATGACATTTTCTAAGTGGAAAACTTTTTGGATAAATTACCTATAGTTAAACTATTGAAAGAAGCTGAAAACAGAGAGTTTTGTAATTTTTTAGGAAAACTTTATATTAAACCACCAAATAAAAGAACAAAAAGAAACTTTTATTGCATACAGTGTGGAATAGCCAAATGAAATAAATTGACATTCTTTAAAGTAAAAATTTGATCCCTTACCTTCAACCCCCTTTGAGTGACAGTTAAGCAACCCCCAATTTTTTAATTGGGAAGTATGGGCTTGTGATATTTCGTTTAAAAAGTCTCTCCATTCTCTATCCAAAAATATTTTTAAATTTATTGCAAAAATAAACATAAAAGCGTTATTCGTTCTCTTAAGTCATCTAAATAATTTTTTTCATATTGTACGGTGCCATTTCCCGGAATCGTTTGAGTCTACTCTTCAATTCTCCCAATGTTGTTTGAAATAATAAGTGAATCAACATAAACTAAGTTTTTATTCTAGTTTTTGAAAATTGACATTAATTGTACAACTGCTGTTGCCAGCAATATGTATTAATGGAGTTGCTGATGGATTTACAGTGTTTTCTGTAATCGCGGAAGACGTGTGGCTGTGATGTAGCACTTCAACAAAAGTTTCGCCTCTTTTGGATCATTCTTGCAATCTTGTTTTTGCCTTTAATCGATTCTTTTATAAACTTTTCTGCAACTGAAGAACTCTTCCATCCACCGTGCTGTTTTAGAACTTTAAGGTCAGCTCCAGCATTGGCCAACAACGTTGAGGATGTCCTCCTGAAGCAATGACCTGTATACTTTTCTGGTTGGTCTAGTTTCAAAAACTCGGCTATATTCTTAGGTGCTCCGCCAACAGTATGTATACCAGCTCTTTGAGACAGACATTTTCCTAGTCTCTAACCCACCAAAAGAGCTCTCAGGGAGACGTGTTGCCGTAAATTCATGTATTTTCTAAACACATCCAAATAGTGAACCTCATCACTGTTAATCACAGTGAAAGCTCGTCGAATATGCGTTTTTGTCTGGTTAATCTTAACTACTAGCTGAGTACCCGTATCCTCCACATCACTAACTTTTAAATTATAGATCTCTTCCCTTCAGCAACCTCCAGCAACTCCAAGTAATGCCATCACTTTGAGTAATAGATATTCTTTATCTGGAGCGTCCCTCATGAAACTTTCAATTTGTTTCTTTGTCAGCACCTTCGACTGGTTTGGCTGATGGTCTACATTTTGTTTTTTCAAAAAAGCTATCAACTTTGGGAAACTTGATATGTTGACATTCTAATTAACCATAATCATTGATTTTACCATCGAGTATTTGAACCATAATGAAGACGGGTTGAATGTTTTTGACTGAAAATTTAAACTGTTGAAAAGAATATTCTTTAAAAAAACTGTTCTTACCACATCCAAAGAGTAAGCCAACATCACATTTTCATCAGCACTACTTTTCAAATTGTGTTGTTCACGCCAGTTGCTAAACAGTGCATATTCTTTTGCATATCTTTTCGCAGACTTAACTGGAATGATTTTCACTATCGCTTCCGCAGTTTTCTCAGCAATTTCATCTAATTTCAGATCCATTTTCTCCGCAGATATTTCGTGTGTGCAGAAAAATTTAATATGTCTGCCTTTATTTACATTGTTACTTGGTAACCGCTGTTCATTTTTTATTTATAAAGCAAATCAACCATGTTAAGAATAAATCAAGTAACATAATTTTTTCACAGCAGTCTACATGAGTTCCTAATAAAATGATCAAATATGTCATTTCAGTTTCATATTTTATTGCGTTTAAAACCAAAGGCAGTATGAAAAAAATATAGTACGATACACGTCCGTAAGTGATTATTACGGTACTCGATTAGATATTCTTGACTCGGCTCCTTCGTCGCCTCGTCCATAAACATCTATCTCGTACCGTAATAAGTCACTTCCCGGACTTATAACGTAAATAACTATTGATTAAGTTTTGTAAACAATATTTAAATTAATATTAACAAAAACAAATGGGTAATAAGATGATTTTATTTTTTTATGTTAATTTTTGCAATAACATTATTGGATAGAGAATGAAGAGACCTTTCAAACGATATATTTTATCAAAGACGAATACAATATTTTTTGAGTAAAAAAATGTTAGTTTTTGATGTTTTAAGAGCAAGACAAGAACTCTATTTTAGGGTATACTGATGGGTCAAACATAGACAGTGGCACAGGTTTAGAGACCTAAATCATAACAGCTCCAAAACCTAGGTTCATTTCTCATATTTTGCTGTAGTACCACCCTTTCTCTACTACTTAGATCCTATGTGATGGGACATTGAGGTAATTTTTCTATCATAAAATATAGTTGCTATATACTGGGTGTACCAACCTTACGACTTGGATATGGACCTTAAAGACATCTACTATTTTTGTCAATAACATTTTTTGATATCTTCTAAAACAACCCATATACCCAACTTCGTCCTAAGGTTGGTACACCCTGTATATTACATTTTTCCCTGGCGATTTTCTTAACGCCCAGCTTTTCTTTGATTAAAATCTAAAAAAA
Source organism: Ophraella communa (assembly GCA_035357415.1). Classification (NCBI taxonomy): domain Eukaryota; kingdom Metazoa; phylum Arthropoda; class Insecta; order Coleoptera; family Chrysomelidae; genus Ophraella; species Ophraella communa. The sequence continues at coordinate 15,052,233 of CM068992.1, forward strand.
CATTACCTATAAGTTACGTAGGTCGCATATGTGACCACAAACAATGTTCTTTTCGGTATTACAACAAAAACAAATATAAAAGTTTTGCAGATTTTTTATTGTGACATAATTTGTGGGTGTCATTTTAGATGTTATATACGGAAAAGTTTGTGGTGGGTGAACAACTGTCGAGGCATTTAAATGTATAGGGTGAACACGTACCATGTTCGGCTTTGATAAATAATAAAATATCCTTTGAGTTACAGCAGGACTACGAAAAAAACGTGTTTTGAACAACAACATCAATCATCCTTTATTAATTCGACCGCTCGTTTATAAAATCTCCGCGTAGCTTGTTTGTCGTGTTTTACACAATCAGATTAATAATACAAAATAAACAAGTGAGTATTCATTGAATAATATTCCAAATCCTTTACTGTAAATGCAGATGAGCTAAATAAGCGCAAGATACAGAAAAATTGTAAAAGAATCGAAATTGGAATTTTTCTTTTAGAAATGTTTACCAAATTACAATGATTTGCGCATTTGGAGTCTTATACCGGACATATGTTATCCTCGAAGCGCTATACAATCCTTTTTTCTTAACGAAATAAGCCGTTTCTTCGGGGGCATAACTCAATCTTCCCGGCAATTTCCAAGCAGTCACGTTTTGCTATATCCATTTAAATAGAGCTTTGTTTGCGTCTTTAAACAAATCCCACCGCGAATTATTTCGCATGTAGCGTCAACTACAAGAAAAGTGACAGCAGAAAAATTTCACGACATTCCATACGTTTTTTTTGGTCTTAAATTGGATCATTCTTCCCGCTCCTAACGATCGTATAATGGTAAAAAAGGATATAAAATTTTTTTTTTCAGGACAAAACAGCTCCTTTTTTTATTGATGGAAAAGAAAATTTTAAACATTTATCTTTAAAATTATTATTTATTAAAAATAAATGTATTAAAATTACATTTAGTTATTAAAAGAAAACTAAACTCTGGCGATGGACCATCCTGATATTGTAAAAGATGTAATAATTAAGTAGTAACAATATATACTAAGTGACATAAAAATGCGAACACCCAGTTTAAATGACTTTATTTTAATAAAATTTGGTAAATTTATTTATTTTACTGAAATAAACAATTGATAAAATTTTCAACCTTATCAGCTGAAGATTCCGGTTTTTATACTATTTTTTTTTTCTGAAATCCACTAACAATCCAAAAATGAATATTGTAGCCGTAGTAAAGATCCAAATTTTGCGGATTTTGGTTCTTGACATTCTTTACGATTGGTTACGATGCCTAGGGTACGGAGACCTGTACGATTTCGTCAACTTAGTGAGTTTGATAGGGGTCGTATAGTGGGACTTCGAGAAGCTGGATTTTCTTTTCGGGAAATTGCAGTTAGAGTGCAAAGAAGTGTAGACACCGCGGTAAGGTGTTGTCAGGCATGGCTTCGAGAAGGTCGTGCGCAAAGAGCAAGGGGCTCTGGACGCCCCCGTAGAACAACAGACCGTGAAGATCGCCGCCTGAGATTACTGCCCTTAGGGGACCGACCACACTGGGTCCTCCCTTTAACTCCAGAACACCGACGTAATCTCCTTGAGTGGTGCAGAGAACGGTCACTCTGGGATCAGGAATGGAACAGTATTGTTTTTAGTGACGAGTCTCCATTTTTGTTTAGGCATGCACGATGGTCGAGCGAGGGTTAGAAGACGACGTGGTGAAAGGAGAAATCGACGATTTTTTGTTAAAAGGCATGTTCATCAAACTGTTGGAGTTATGGTTTGAGGTGCTACAGTTTATGGTTCGAGATCACCTTTAATCTTCATCAGAGGTAACATGAACGCGCAGCGTTATATCCAAGAAGTTTTAGAACCTCATCTTTTACCCTATCTTGAAATCCTGGCCAATCGAACTTTCCAACAAGATAATGCCTGGCCACATGTCGCAAGAGTCACAATAGACTTCTTTCAACATAATGATGTCACATTGTTACCTTGGCCACCAAGATCTCACGATGTTTCGGTATCATCGTACATTTTTTGCACTTTTGCAACATGTTAGATTTACCCATTGTATTGTATCATGTCATGTTTTTATATGTTTCAACGTAGTTTCTTTTATTTGCTTTTGTCTTTCCGTAAACCAATAAAAGATGGTGGCGCCCTCAACTGTTACCTCCAATCAACGTGAACTATAGTGAAACTTCAACTTGAAATTGAACCACTCCTTGAGGAAGAGTCCCTATCCGGGATTTGCTTAGATTGATTTTATCTTTACAATTTTGGCACCCAACGTGGCCTTAAGTAATTTTTATACAATGACATAAGATACTGCAATTTAAAAAGTTTCGCAGATAACAACAATGTCTTTGTTGTCCTCAATATACCAAATGAATAAATTCAATTTTAATTAATAATTATTTACCAAAAAAGATTTGCAAATTGCAACAATAATTAAACTCCTACAAAACTACAAGAATTAGGATGTGAACCACAGAAAGACTGAAGTATAATTTTTGTGATCAAAAAATGTTTTCCTAATTTTAGTTTTAGTTTCAAAATTATTATTTTAAAACGTACCGAATTTTTTTTTACTTATTAGTGGATTTGCATCGAAATTTCATAAAATTCGAGGTTATTTTCGGACTTAAAGTTGTCTCTCAGAAACTGTGCTAGAATTGTAATATTGATCTGTACAAAAGAAGAAATAAACATAAATGATACATAGTATATTTGGATCTTTGTCCAGATAAATATAAAAGATTTATAATGCAGTTTAAGTATTCTTTCTCCGAACAAAAATCAGCATAAGGCATAAAAAGGCATAAGTGTTTGAATAAAATAGTAACTTCTTTGTTTAGTGTTTTTTAAAATTAAATATAAACATTTCAATAATTTGATTGAATCAATTTTGGTGTAGTTGAAAGGTACATTAAAATAAAGTTTAATGGAAATGTGGTTAGTGCTACATGCTCTGGTTTTTTTTTCGTTTATTTTATTTTTTAGTTACACATCCCTTAATATTGATGATTGATTATACGCGAACAATATCAATTACTGAACTTTTCTGTCGACCAGAGTGATTAATCGTGTTTTTTTTGGTACAGACGAATTTGTGTACGTTGTATGTCACGAAGAATTTAATCTGGTTTTTCTATATAATTTAATGCATTTATTTCCACGCGGATCTTCCTCGAGGATAATAAACCGGTTGTAAATCGTTTGGAGTAATTATTTTTTTTTATTATACATGAGAGGAACACTGTGAAATATTGACAACAATATGTTACTTTTATTGCAGTTTTAAATTCATGGGAAAAATATTAACTTTAAATGTTTAATCAAATTCCGCAAACTCCAAAATGGAGAAGTTAATTATAATCTATCAATAGTTATTAAAAAAAACTACTATACAACACTACAGTGTAACCAAAAGTATACAGGGTATCTCAGAATAACAGGTCCTAATTTTTAGAAATAGTAAGGCCCAGTTTCACCAAACGATGACTGATCTCTCGGATTAATTAAGTTCTACTTAATAGTCAAGCCAACTTAACAGTATTTTCCGATTCACCATGTATCAATAGAATGCATGTTTTGGAGATACCTCAATCAGAGTGGCAAAAGTGCTTCGACAATTGGTTCAAACGCATGAAAAAGTGTATAGATCTTCATGGGGGATATTTTGAAAAACAATAAAGTAATTTTCGATGATTATGGAGTACTTAGAAAATGTCGAGATTTGATAGATGGTGCTGGTTATAGCAATTAAATAACAGAAAATTGCCAAATGGAATAAATTCATTATTTCGGTTACTGTACATATTTATAAAAAATCCCGAAACACGTCAAATTTAAATTATAACTTGACATTCTTTAACGTAAAAATGCAACCCCTACCTTCAACCCCCTTAGAATGACAGGTACAACCCCCAATTTTTTAAATGGGAAGTATAGGCTTGTGATATATCATTTGAAAGGTCTCTTCATGCTCTATTCAAAAATTTTATTGTTTTTAAATTTGATGCAAAAATTAACATAAAAACCGAAATTCGCTAAAATATACTCAAAACTTATTACAATATACTTAAAACTTATTTCCCGTTTAGGTCTTGATAATGAGAAACTGAACAAAAACCATAGCAATGTGGTTTTTAGTTGGTACCTAACCATTAAAAAACTTTAAAGAATTTCCGTGGCAACGCTATTTTAACAAGCAGTAGTAAATTGTTTTATTTAAGTTGTCATTGTTGTAATTTAAGTATAAAGTTTGTTCAATTCAATTCTAAAAAATGGTTAGATTAACGGAAATGCATAAAATAACAGTTTTACAAATGATTGGTTACGGAGATAACATCCGAACACAACAGGAAGTAACTCGCCTATTTCATAAGAAATTACCTAATTTACCGCCTATATCCCAAGGAACAATAAGTAAAATAGAAAAGCAGTTTCGCGAGTTTGGTCATGTAAGGCAGATAAAAAAAGCAGCTGCCAATGCACTGAGTGGTGAACTCAAATTAGATGCGTTGCTTGAGTTTCAGGAAAACCCACATACATCGAGTAGACAGGCATCCACTACATTCAATGCTAGCCATACATCGATAGCAGACATATTAAAAGAAAATAAATTGCATCCGTATAAGATGATACCTACTCAGGAGCTCATGGAAGACGATTTTGATGGGAGAACTTTTTTTTGTGAGCAAATGATGGACATGTTGAATAACAATATTATTCAATTAGAAGACGTTATGTTTTCTGATGAGTGTACTTTTTTACTTAACGGTCATGCTAATCGGCAAAATTGCCGCTACTGGTCCACGGAAAATCCTCACTGGATGAGAGAACACACTCAATACCCTCAAAAGGTTAATGTTTGGACAGGGATTGTAGAGAACAATATCATTGGTCCCTTTTTTATTGAGGGCAACTTGAATGGCAACAATTATTTGGCACTACTTCAAAATTCCAGGTAACCCTCAAGTTCCAGCGAATACGATATGGTTTCAGCAGGATGGAGCACCACCACATAACCAGCTTAATGTCCGGCAGTTCCTCGATACAATATTTCCCAATCGGTGGATAGGGAGGCGAGGATCGATTGAATGGCCAGCGCGATCACCTGATCTTACATTATTAGATTTCTTTTTATGGGGATATGTGAAGAGCCATGTGTACAAAACTAAACCTTTTGATTTAAATGACTTAAAAGAACGAATAACGCTTGCGATTAGGTCGATCACGCCTGATATGTTAAATAATGTTAGAAGACAGCTTTATTTGAGATTAGGATGTTGCCAAGACGTTCGCGGAGAACATTTTGAACATCTACTTCATTAACATTCATAGTTCTTTTTCGTGTTCTACATTTTATTACGTTTTGCATTACATTTTAGTTTTTGATTGTATTGTAGCAAATTTCGGTAACAACATGATTTTAATTTTTTTTATGTTAATTTTTGCATTAAATTTAAAAACAATAACATTTTTGAATAGAGAATGAAGAGACCTTTCAAATGATATATCACAAGCCTATACTTCTCATTTAAAAAATTGGGGGTTGTACCTGTCATTCTAAGGAGGTTGAAGGTAGAGGTTGCATTTTCACGTTAAAGAATGTCAAGTCATAATTTAAATTTGACGTGTTTCGGGATTTTTTATAAATATGTACAGTAACCGAAATAATGAATTTGTTCCATTTGGCTTTTACACACTGTATAGAGAAGTTTTAAATAAATATTAACAGAAAATTTTATTGTACTCAATATTTTAATTATTCAAAACACATGCCAAACTTTTTATTTTATGTATACTCTACCTAAATCGTACAAATTGCTATCAGTTGTTCAAGCTTACTAGTGTTAATCAATTATGCTTATGAGTTTGTTTAGGAACTTGTGAAGGTATGTTTACTTAATTGACATTGTCGATGTACACAATTGATGGATTAACACGCAGTTAATTTCGTAATCAATATATTTCATTTATTTTTAGAATCAAAATTTTATTTTAGTGAGAATTCATTTAAAATTTTTTATTTTTATGTTATTTTACATTATTATTAAGTGAATTTATTGTTTTAATGCTTCTGATGCTTCTGAAACAAAATATATACACCTTATCTTTGCTCCTATGAGTTAATAAAGTAACAAACAGTGAAATAAAATGGAAATAACTTTAAAGGTTATAGACAAAATATTGTTTGCTTTATAGGAATAATAATAATAATTTGTTTAACAACATAGGTACTCTGGGAGACCTGACGTTTTAAATAAACTTAATCTTGATCTGGAATATAAATATAGATAGACGGGTCAAGAGAGAATGATTGATTAATTGTGATGCGGTTTACGTATTGTTATTTGTTATAATAAAGTATAACAAGCTCGTCATAGGTTGACGTGTTTTTAGTATTAGAAATACAGTGCTCGGCTAATTTATGGAATATTATCATTATTTCGAGAACCTTCGAGTTTTGAGGGTAATCCCGAAACAGGTCGATTTTTGTTATAAAATACCCATGTTATAATGTACATGGAGTAAGGATGACGTCACCGGTGTGGGTGTAGTGACGTAATCGTTAATTTTTTTAAATAGAAATCGGTATAATGCGACACCTCATTTGAAGGAGAATTTAATTCTCTATTTGCCGACATTACATTTGTAACTAAAATATTTTTTAAGGGTACAAAAACATTTTTTTTTATTTAAATTCAACCAAATTACAACTAATGATTTAATTCATAACGTACCTTAAAGTAACCAAATTATGCATAATAAATATTTTAAACTAAATGTTCGAAATGCCCTCCATCGGTTCCTGCTATGACATTCTGAAATAAATACTTAAAAAAGCAAAAATAAGTAAAAATAATAATGGACACAAAAAGTTATCTCATAAACACTGAAACTTTTTGTCAAATGTTAAATCAAGCAAGTGATATTGGCATAGTTACTGTAATATTTATTGTCGTAAATATTTTTTAATTTTGTGAATTGTCATCAGTTGTCAATTGTAATTTTTACTTTTGAATACTAAATTATAGCTCACCTAAATGAAACACAACGCATAGAAATATTAATTCTTAGCGGATGTGGAGATAAAAAAAAACAGAACAAGGTATGCAATTTATTCAACGCAAAATATCCAGACAGACCCATCAGCCAATTAACAGTAAGTAAAATAGTCCGAAAATTTGGAGAAACTGGGCACGTTAAACATATTCCAAACGCTGGGCGTCCTAAAATTGAAGACAATGTGAAACTTGATGTTTTATTAAATGTCCATGACAATCCTCACAGTAGTTCAACACAAATGGGTGAATATGCTGGAGTTTCCCAACGATCGGTATTACGTATTTTAAAAAAAGAAAAATACCATCCCTACAAAATTCAACTACACCAGGAATTAAACGACGATGATCCCGATCGCCGGCTTCAATTTTCTGAAATTATGCAGGATTTATGTATCGGCAATCCACGTTTCATCAATCAAATCCTCTTTTCCGATGAAGCCACATTTTTTTACATGGTACCATGAATCGTCAAAATTGCAGGTATTGGAGTCAAGAAAACCCACATTGGATGACTGAGGCACACACGCAATATCCTCAGAAAGTGAATGTATGGGCAGGGATCATCGATGACAGAATCATTGGCCCTTTTTTATTTGAAGAAAATCTAACAGGAGAACGTTGTTTAACTTTTTTGAGAAATCAACTTATACCTGTTCTTGCTAACATGTATCCAAATGCCAATAATGCAAATTTACCTAGTGACAATATCTGGTTTCAACAAGATGGAGCCCCTCCGCATTACGCACGTGAAGTACGTCAATTTTTAAATAATTGCTTTCCCAGGAGATGGATCGAAAGACGAGGTTTTATAGAGTGGCCAGCAAGGTCGCCAGATCTCTAGACTTTTTCCTGTGGGGTTACATAAAATCAAAAGTTTATGTCAATAGACCCCAAAATTTACAGAACTTAAAAGATAGAATTAGGCATGAAATGAGTCTCTTTACTCCAGAAATCATCCGCAATGTACTTGATGAACGTGTCAGTAGATTCGCATATTGTCAAGAAACCGATGGAGGGCATTTCGAACATTTAATTTAAAATATTTATTATGCATAATTTGGTTACTTTAAGGTACGTTATGAATTAAATCATTAGTTGTAATTTGGTTGAATTCAAATAAAAAAGAAATGTTTTTGTACCCTTAATAAAATATTTTAGTTACAAATGTAATGTCGTTAAATAGAGAATTAAATTCTCCTTCAAATGAGGTGTCGCATTATACCGATGTCTATTTACAAAAATTAACGATTACGTCACTACACCCACACCGGTAACGTCATCCTTACTCCATAACATAACAAAAATCGACCTGTTTCGGGATTACCCTCAAAACTCGACGGTTCTCAAAATAATGATAATATTCCATAAATTAGCCGTCCACTGTATATTCGTGTAAAAGGTGATATACCAGTTATAAGTAAAGTAGGACATAGTTAATACAAGTGATTAAGTTGAAACCTATCCCGCAAGATAAATACAACCAACCAGAGTATACAACATTAACAATCAATTTAATATTACATAGTCAGATTTAATACTACAGCTTCTAATTAGTGTATTTAAAAAATAAATATCAAAATCAACGGGTCAACAACAAATAAAATTCCCGTGGAGAGACTTCGGTCGGTGAAACGATAGGTAAGGGGAAAAGGGTTGGAGGAGTTGTTATAAAAATTAATGTGTCGGAATGATCCCGAATGGTTGTAGAGGTTCGTTGGAGCGTCACGACGCGTCCATTCAACTGCACTGTTTGACGGACTCCTACACTGCCGCTTCATTATAATACTAGTAAATCGGATATCCCGTTTGTTTGGAATCATTTTACATCCGGTTTGTTTAAGCATAACCATTAAAACGCAAAACTTGTTTGTTTATACCATTCAAATTACTAACTAGATTTGTTTTTATTGTTCTCTTGAAAGAAGAGTAAGTTACTCGAGGAGAATGAGCGATTTGAAAAGGTATCGAAGGGCCCAAACACTGCTTGCATAAGTAAAGGTGGGTATAACAACGTTATTATACAGTGGACGGCTAATTTATGGAATATTATCATTATTTCGAGAACCGTCGGGTTTTGAGGGTAATTCCGAAACAGGTCGATTTTTGTTATAAAATACCCATCTTATAACGTACATGGAGTAAGGATGACGTCACCGGTGTGGGTGTCGTGACGTAATCGTTAATTTTTTTAAATAGAAATCGGTATACCTAATGCGACACCTCATTTGAAGGAGAATTTAATTCTCTATTTAACGACATTACATTTGTAACTAAAATATTTTTTTAAGGGTACAAAAACATTTCTTTTTTATTTAAATTCAACCAAATTACAACTAATGATGTAATTCATAACGTACCTTAAAGTAACCAAATTATGCATAATAAATATTTTAAACTAAATGTTCGAAATGCCCTCCATCGGTTTCTTGACAATATGCGAATCTACGGACACATTCATTAAGTACATTGCGGATGACTTCTGGAGTAATAAGACTCATTTCATGCCTAATTCTATCTTTAATTTCTGTAAATTTTGGGGTCTATTGACATAAACTTTTGATTTTATGTAACCCCACAGGAAAAAGTCTAGAGGTGTTAGATCTGGCGACCTTGCTGGCCACTCCCGATCCATCTCCTGGGAAAGCAATTATTTAAAAATTGACGTACTTCACGTGCGTAATGCGGAGGGGCTCCATCTTGTTGAAATCAGATATTGTCACTAGGTAAATTTGCATTATTGGCATTTGGAATTGATTTCTCAAAAAAGTTAAATAACGTTCTCCTGTTAGATTTTCTTCAAAGAAAAAAGGGCCAATGATTCTGTCATCGATGATCCCTGCCCATACATTCACTTTCTGAGGTAATTGCGTATGTGCCTCAGTCATCCAATGTGGATTTTCTTTGACGATTCACGGTACCATGTAAAAAAAATGTGGCTTCATCGGAAAAGAGGATTTGATTGATGAAACGTGGATTGCCGATACATAAATCCTGCATAATTTCAGAAAATTGAAGCCGGCGATCGGGATCGTCGTCGTTTAATTCCTGGTGTAGTTGAATTTTGTAGGGACGTTATTTTTCTTTTTTTAAAATACGTAATACCGATCGTTGGGAAACTCCAGCATATTCACCCATTTGTGTTGAACTACTGTGAGGATTGTCATGGACATTTAATAAAACATTAAGTTTCACATTGTCTTCAATTTTAAGACGCCAAGCGTTTGGAATATGTTTAACGTGCCCAGTTTCTCCAAATTTTCGGACTATTTTACTTACTGTTGATTGGCTGATGGGTCTGTCTGGATATTTTGCGTTGAATAAATTGCATACCTCGTTCTGTGTTCTTTTTTTATCTCCACATCCGCTAAGAATTAATATTTCTATACGTTGTGTTTCATTTAGGTGAGCCATAATTTAGTATTCAAAAGTAAAAATTACAATTGACAACTGATGACAATTCACAAAATCAAAAAAAATTTACGACAATAAATATTACAGTAACTATGCCAATATCACTTGCTTGATTTAACATTTGACAAAAAGTTTCAGTGTTTATGAGATAACTTCTTGTGTTCATTATTATTTTTACTTATTTTTGCTTTTTTAAGTATTTATTTCAGAAAGTCATGGCATTTGGAACATTTAATTTAAAATAATTATTATGCATAATTTGGTTACTTTAAAGGACGTTATGAATTAAATCATTAGTTGTAATTTGGTTGAATTTAAATAAAAAAAAATGCTTTTGTACCCTTAAAAAATATTTTAGTTATAAATGTAATGTCGTTAAATAGAGAATTAAATTCTCCTTCAAATGAGGTGTCGCATTTTACCGATTTCTATTTAAAAAAATTAACGATTACGTCACTACACCCACACCGGTGACGTCATCCTTACTCCATGTACGTTATAAGATGGGTATTTTATAACAAAAATCGACCTGTTTCGGGATTACCCTCAAAACTCGAGGGTTCTCGAAATAATGATAATATTCCATAAATTAGCCATCCACTGTATAAGGTTTTGATTGCACTTAAGGCTGCTGTAAGAGAAGAGTTTATGATTTTTAGAACTACCCTCTGTGATGGTCTTACTTTTTGTTCGCGGTATTTGAAATTATTTAAAAAATGTCCGTTAAATGTGAATTTTACCCCTAGGTACTCAAAAGAGTTTACTGGTTCTACTTTAGAATTGTTATATATAAATTGGGGCTTAATACTAGTAGATAAGAATTTAAACGAACTAAAGTATGTTGAAGTTGTTGATGTTTGTAATATGTGGTTATTTTTGAGGATACAAATAATCTCCTTTTTGAAAAAAGTGTTGTAAAGTAAAGTAATGATATTTTATTCACATATTACCTCTTGCACATTGTTTAAGGGTAACAAAGGTCCATTATTCTTCCTTCCTTCTTCAAAATAGTTAATTAATGAAGCAAGTTTTTGCATCGACTATTTAGCTGTTTGGGCATTTTGACATTCAAAAAATAAAATGCTTTGTTGTTTTGTAACAAAAAAAAAACAGTTTGCATTCTTCTTTTGATTTATGGCTTTGCTACGGGGCAATCGCCAGCACGGTTTGGGGGTGACTGCAATTTTGAATGGCTCTAAACCATATTGCAACCACCGACTTTACGTAACTGTAATCTTCTTTACTATAAATTAATAGCAGTTAACTGGAGCATGCGCTGTGAAATATTTTTGTCAATATGTGCTTTGATGCTTTGTTTTTTAAGTACTTAGATGCTATGCGAGACAAATAATAAATAATAAAAAAAACAGAGTAAACAATCTTGACATACATAGGACATCACAACAAAGGAAGGATCCGAAATTAAAATAGGTGGATTAAATTTAGTTGAGCACTGTGAACGCTTTACAAGTTTATTTTATTGACAGCAAGAAACTTATTTAGAACGCTAACTGAGGTTACTAAGCACTGCATATACAGATATTACGGTAGGTTATTTTAACGATATAAATATTGTATATAAGTCCAGATTTATAATTTGGTTAATGGGGCATTCAAAAAATATATGATTTAGATCCTCAACTGAGCCACACTCGCAATAAGGACTATCCTTTATTTTTAGATTATAGAGATGTTTTCTAGTTAGGCAATGACCTGTTCGCATTCTAATTATTGTTGTGATATGTCTTCTACTAATATAGGGGAAGTCGGCATGCTATGCTTTACAATAGAATGATGTCTGAACTTTACAATATTTATATTTTTTCTTCATCAAAGTAGAGCTCCAAAAAGCTTTGGACTGTTCAATATTTTCTTTCTTTATGTTTGTTAATAAGTTGTGACAATCAAGAGAAACATTCATGGGAACATTAGGATTTCTGCCTATATTTGCTAATGCATCTGCTTCCATGTTGCCAGGAATGCCGGAATGGCCTGGTATCCATGACAGCAGAAATTTGAATATATTCCTATTAGCAGAGTATAACAAACTTATAAATATTTTTCACAAGATAACCTCAAAAATCGTTGACAAAAGTCACAGAACTCTGAAAACTCAACAAATGACGCGGCAACATGACAATATTTCTGACCGTGACTACAATTTTGGCACCCAACGTGGGCGTACGTAATTTTTATACAATGATATAACAGGTATCACTGCGTGCCGAGCGAAGCGAGGTTCGCAGCACCAAATTAATTATAACTAATGATTTTTAAATGGGTTTAAATTGATTTGGTGCATTGTTAACAAGGTAAGCAGATTAAGGTTTGATGTATATTTATATTGTTTTTTCATGAAATAAGGTTGCATTAACTTCAAAAAAATTTGGCTTAGTCTGTTGTTTCGAATAAATGTAAAGTAGGTCTTTGTTCTTGAGTATTTGTTAAAAATTTTAAATTATGTTTTTTGAAATGTTTTTTTTTTGTTTTATATGTAAATTAATGTAGAATTTTTCAAAACATTGTAGGACCCATGTCTGATGATGATTTTTAAATAAATCGAAACGTCACAACAAGCAGTTTTATTATTGTTTATATTTTTTAATCCGTTATTGACCGAAACCCAGGACTTCCTAAACTAAATTGACACTGACGGTCAGGAATAATACGATAAAAATTATTATAAAGGTATCACTGCGTGCCGAGCGAAGCGAGGTTCGCAGCACTAAATTATTTTTAACTAATGAATTTTAAATGAGTTTAAATTGATTGAAATGAAGCCACAAGTTTTTTGCATCGACTATTTAGCTGTTTGGGCATTTTGACAATCAAAAAATAAAATGCTTTCTTTTTTTTGTGAAAAACAGTTTGTATTATAAATGTTTTTCAAAATAATAAATTAATAAAAGTCACAGAACACTGTTTGAAAACTCAACAAATGACGCGGCAACATGACAATACTTCTGACCGCAACTACAATTTTGGCACCCAACGTGGGCGTACGTAATTTTTATAAAATGATATAACAGGTATCACTGCGTGCCAAGCGAAGCGATTAATGGTTTCTTTATAAATATTTTAGCACAAAACACGTCTAAATCCAAAAAAGCTATATTGTATATACATTATTTTGTTACAAAAGTTTTTTTATTGATCGGGTTATTTTTAGAAGTGATTGTTTAGCAAATTTAAGTAACATACACTTTTCTATAGAAATGTAGCCACACGTACATTAGAATTAAGACCTTGGTGACATTCACGCAACTTTATTTGGCTTGAAAAAACAAAATGTAACTTCAATCTGATGATGATAATTTTATCGAAACAGCTGTTATTGAATTAAAAAAGCTTATATTTTAAATAAAAGTGTACAATTTGTAAAAAAGTTTCCTTATTTAATATTCTTAATGGAAAAGATTCAAATCAAAAGTAGAAACAACAACAAACAATTAAGTGTTTGACTCACGGAGGAGAAAATATTATTTGTTGACTATGAGCTTTGAGCGCTATTGACAAACGTTTCAACGTTTACAAATCTCTTGTTTAGAAATGATTCGTTTTCTTTTTCGTTTATTGGTCTTTTAACGTTTCGTTTTAGCGTTGATTGTTTTACTCTAACTCGTTTCAACGGTCCACCGACCGACGTCGTAGTGATGAGATTTCATTGATTGGCGGTCGTGTGTGGTGGCTGTCACCAGCTCACGAACGAATTACTTTTTTACATGATGATTTTCGATCGGTTGCTATGTTGATATGCATACAATCGATAATTGCAATAATGCCATTTCCTTTTGAATTAAATTTAACCGTAATTTTATCCGGCACGGATATCTTCGAAAAAATTAGCATTAATATCATTTAACACACCAAATAATGTTGGTACAGAATTGTTAAATTTAAAAACAAAATTACCGAAATTGAAGAAATCTGGTGTTTACAAAATTTTTGTTTGATAAATTAACGATTATGTTTGGTACATTAATTTGTTGATAATTATTTAGTTCTTTTAGGATTTTATTGTTCAAATGATGTTTTAAATTGTTGAAATTGAATTTATTTCTATTTTTTATACGTTGTAGTATGTTATGCGTGTCCACGGATGGGATATCCTTAAGGTGAAAAATGTTTAAATATTAGTTTTAGTGAAAAATGTCATTCTTGATAAAAAGTTTTGCTTGTTCTGAAACCCCATAAAATATAATAAAATTCAAGTATTTCAAAATCCGTCTCATTTTATAGCCAGTTGTATGAAAACCGTATGAATTTGTATACTTATTTTTACTCATCAACTAAATTTACGTCAGAAAATAAAGAAAGCCGAGTGTTATGTGAATCTCATGAATGGTTATTTTTAGATTCGATCAAAGAAGAAGTGGAGGACATAATCAATGAAAATTTGTCAGACGATTGGAAACAGTGGCTGAGACAATTGGAAGAGGAAATTGAAGTAGGCAAAGCAGAGAATAGCGAAAAATCAAATGCCTACAGAAATTCGAAATTCGCGAAAATCGTCAAAAAAGATATTATGGACAAAAAACTTGCCAACAAAGGTCGGCTATGGTAAGAAAGGCGGTTCAACAGCCAGTTGTGAAGGAGAAATAAATAAAACAAAAAATGAATTTTTCAAGGACGTTCAAAATAGAACATTAAGAGTAGATAATTTTGTCCAGAGGCATCTAGATCATCTGATTGAGAATATGCTTCAACCAGTTTACTCTTGTATGTATTATGTATGTATAAATTAGGGGTGATAAGTCAACTGCGACCTATAGGAGCTATTGTGTCCCCCCTTACTTGCCAAGTTCTGATGTTTTCTCAGATTTATACCAGCTCTTCGAGTCCTATTTTCCTGAGGAAGTTTAGGACATCGTCGGGCTTCAAATCAAGTAGATCCCCCTCTTCTATTTCATGTGCTCCTAGGTATCTGCCCTAGAATTCTGCAAGGCAGAGCATTCTGAGAGTATGTGTATTGAGGTTTCATCCTCTTGCTTACAGAATCTGCACTTTGCTTCATCTGCTAACCCTAGTTTCTTCATGTGGCTTCTTAACCGGCGATGCCCGGTTAATATTCCCGTTACAATTCGGAGCCTTTTTTTACTGAGATTGAGGCAGCTAAGAGATCTCTTCTGGTCATAGTTCCCCAGTAGTATCTTAGATTGCCTTAGTTTTCCTTAGTTTTCCTAAGATTACTCTACTGCTGATCCCACAAGATGGTTCTGGTCCCAAATGTAGGGTTTCAGCTCCTTTTTTTGCCAGCTTATCTGCTGTTTCGTTCCCCTCTATTCCTATGTGTCCCGGGACCTATAGGAGGATGACAGTGTTCTTCTGGCCTAGTTCATTTAATTTGCCTAGGCATTCCCAAACCATCTTCGAACTGATTATATTTAAGCTCAGCACTTTGGTGGCTGCTTGACTATCCGACATGATCACAATCTCTTGTCTGCGGTAGTTTCTTTCAGTATTGAATTCCACATCTTTCGATGGCGCGGACTTCTGCTTGAAAGATGCTCGGGTATGTGCCCAAGCTTTCTGAGTATTTGGCTCTCGGTCCAAAAACTCCTATCCTAGTTTCCTTGTCTATCTTGGAACCGTCCGTATACCATTTTATGGCATTCTGTATGGTGTTTTCATCCCATTCAGATTTATTACTCAACTTTGTGATGAATTTCTCAAAAAGTTGAATTTCTTTGGCATATCATCTTGGGGAATTTCCCAAGTTTGATAAAATTGAAGTTATCAAGGTTTTTCCCTGATAATTCCTTCTTTGATCATTCTATATATTGTTTTCTTCCTTACACTTTCTAGCAGAATGTGCAGTGGGGTCAAGTTTAAAATCACCTCCATTGCAGCAGTGGGGCAAGTTCCCATTGCTCCAGTGATACATGAACAGGCTAGTCTCTGAATCTTCGAGAGATTTTTCCTCGTCGTACTCAGATTAGCCCTTGCACCCCAAGCCACTGCCCCATATGTGATTAATGGTCTCACTATTGCTGTGTACATCCATTGCAGAATACGTGGGTTACATCCCCAGTTCTTCCCTGCAATGTTCCTGCACACCTCGGTTGCTTTGTGTATTACTTTGTCTTCGTGTTTATTCCAGAGTAACCTGCTATCTCCCCTATTTTTATGATTTTTAGATCTGGTTCCTTTTTCCTTGTAAAGGCTAC
The DNA here is from genome assembly GCA_035357415.1 of Ophraella communa. Lineage (NCBI taxonomy): Eukaryota > Metazoa > Arthropoda > Insecta > Coleoptera > Chrysomelidae > Ophraella > Ophraella communa. The sequence goes on from CM068992.1 coordinate 15,068,883, forward strand.
TAGTGTGGTTTTGGTTGGATTGATGCTGAGTCCCACCGAGTCACACCATTGTTTCGCAAGGTTCAGTCCTCTTTGAACAATGTCACAAAGGACATTTTCATGCTTCCCTTTTGCCAGGATAACCATGTCGTCGGAATACCCGTCAGAATATTGGAAAGACCAGCCTGATATAGTTTTTTCCTGGTTTTTATGTATCATTGTACATATCTTAGAGGGAAATACATCCAGGATAATCCCTTAGGGCTCACAACATCTAAGTTTTAATATTGTTATGTCTTATTACTTCCATATTTGGTTTAGTCTTACTACTTAATCTGACGATGCTAATTTTAGCGAAACAACTATAATTGAGTTTAAGTAGCTATTTTTCAAATAAAAGATGAAAGTTTTGATGAAAACTTAATTTTTTAATATTCTTAGTAACATCGACTTGTTGTTAGTTTCTATCACTTCGAATTCATTCACACATTCGGAATCAGTCCAAAAATATACTTCATAGATAGGACCAATGGGACAATGAAAACAATTGAATCATTTACCTTAATTACTGGAACTCTTTAACCCTCTCCTAATGATGTCTAAGACATTTCAATATTATAAACATGGAAATAAGAAACAAATATTATCTTAAAATTAACAAAGTACACAACAATTGTTTGTTTTTCCTTAAATTGAAACACCCGAAGCAATTTTCTCAACCTTTGTCTATTTGGAGCAATTACACTTAACTGGAAAATAAGAGAAACAAAAAATTAAAAAATAAATTACAATTTAAATGGAAAGTACACAATTTCATAAAAATTTTCTATGACGAGCGAATTTAACTGAGGTCTAATTTGTACGTTGATTTTCTTCGAAAGCAGTATAATTAATATTAAACAGTCACTAGTTGAAAAGTTTCGAGTTCTACTCATCGCACTTTTGTCTCATTGAAAAGACGTTGCTGTTCATGTCATTTTACGTCTCTTCATCTAAATGGAGTCGAGAAGTGATAATAAGAGCCGCTTTGTTGCTAGCAAAAGACGAAACGCGTATATAAAGGTGTCAAGGTGAATTTTCTAGATAGTGGCGGCTCTTTTTATTTCATTTTCTTTATTGAAATAATTATTTAACAAATACTTTAGATTGTTCGTTTTTGCACATTATTAAAAAATATTATTCTATAATTACTGTGACGTAACTATCGTCATTGCATGAGATACGTCATAGCATTTTATCCAAACAAACTTTGGCTTTATGGTACTTAGTTTACATAGACGTTTTTTGTATTGTTTATTACTTGTTTTTGTAGAGTGTAACATGATATGTTAACTAAAAACGTAGTATTTTTAAATTAATTATATGGCTAACACTAACACCATCTATTGTATAGAGTTTTTAACATGTTAATTATTATAAACGATTCCTGTCAGTAATTCCAACTTTATACACGATCTTTAATGTGGCATAGTCCAATACCTTAAACCACGATTCATTCTCTTATTGTCATTGGTGTTATACACAGGTATGTTTTTTGATTTTTATTTTTGGTAAAAGATTTTAAATATAATTTCTATAAATCTTGACAGTACCTACTATATAATCAGATGAGAATTTTCACATTAATAATTATTTCAAGTATATTTTGAGGGCAATTTAAAAGTAATAATTGTAAATTTTTTTATAAAAAAATACAAAATGGCGAGTTGAGTACTTTTTTGGAATTCTAATTGTTATATTAATTTATCTTTTGTTACTACTGTATTTTCTGTAATATATCCTAATGATAAATTAATGTAGATTTCGAAATACGCTGTTTTGTACTTTTTGTACGGAAAAAAATAAACGAACACGTGGCTGATGCTGACAATTTTTCACAGCATTGGAATATAAAATACCAAAGACATTACAAATTTCAAGTTCAAAGACATTACAAATTTCAATTTCGAAGACAATCCCAATTTCAAAGACATTACTCGGTTACTGCCGAATTACCGCTGATTGATTCTACATTGGTGGACTGTTCATCAGACCAACCCTTCACTGGACAAGCCCTCTCCTGGATCAACCAATGGATCGCAGATGTTAAAAAATATAAGTCGACCAACGTAAATAAATGCATTTATAATATTATACAGCTGTGTCGTTTTTCTTTATTTCTTAAACGTAATATCAAAATCATTGTCGTATCGTCAACTGTATTAGAATAAGTAGTTGTAAAGAACTGTTTGCGGCTTATTTTTTTGTAACGTATTCTCAACTTCATTCATTTTAGCACCAAGGAAATCTATTTATTTTTTATCTGTTTGTACATTTTCATATCATTTTTTTTCTTCATAGACAGTTTTTTCTGAAATCTTTCTGTCATCTTATGATACTTATTTAAATAACTCAGCTTAAAACAACTTTCTTCAGTAGTATCATAAAAAATAAAAAGATTTCAGTGGCGCCCTTATAATTTCTTAGAGAAACAAATATTGTACTATAGTCAGAGCTAATGAACTTACTCACCCCTAGCCGAGGTATTTAACTATCATAATTTTTGCTGTGATAAACATTTATAAATTTTGTTAATTATTGAAATATCTTTTACAACTAATTAAAGACGAAATTAAGATTAATGGTTGTTTTATTGTAAATTTCATTTTTTTTCTTTTGGTATATTGTTATTTTTTTAAAAGTTAACTAAATATTTTTATAAATTCACTCTCAACATGTAAATCAAATCACAAATTGACGCCCAACGTAATAATATGGTTACAATCTTCCAAAATAAAATATTTAAAAAGAAATACAAAGAGAAACAAAAGTTCAAGAATAGACGTTTGATTCCAGTAGCGGTCCATATTTTGTTAAATTATAGCCCTAAAAAAAGTTGGGGGGTGAAAGCGGTGTTGATCTCCTCTGAAAATCCATAATAAATCAAAATAACTGAATGCAACTGTTTCCAATTTATTGGGTATTCCCTACTAGTATTTCCTATAAATTTTCATACATTAACCGTTTTAAAGTAATGTTAAAAAAAATTATTTAAATTCTTAACTTTAACACCCTGTAACTTTTTTGTGTGCACTATTGTATATAGGTAAGTGGGATACAATCAACATACTTTTGACCCCAGTATCTGTGGTAAATGACTATTCTTTTCGGGATACCCTGTATAAAACAAATAAAACTTCTTTAAATACGACTTGAAATATTTCTTAACGATAATAATGTGTCTATTTAGCACTATAATAAATCATAAACAAGAAAATACGTAGTATAAAAATCTTCAATGCAAACTAACCACTATAAAGGAAAAGTTTGTTTGGATAAAATTCTATAACCTATTTCAAGCAATGGCAACAGTAACGTTTCTAATACTGTGGCGTATAGCATCTAGGTTTAACAACAACATTTTGTTTTAGATAATTTAGATATGTTGATTTTTATTGTATATATTAATACATGTACACATGTTCAAGTACGAGCCTGTGTTTCTGTATTATGTAAATTACTCGACAAGCACCCCTACTAATAGAAACAAAGAGTGAGGTATTGATTAAAAAAAGAAATGATCAAAAGTTTTTCGAAAGATTCTATCACCGTGAGCGTGGGACCCGGTTGTAAGAACTCTTAGCGTCTAGAACAAAAACTCTGCTGAATTTGCTAGCAACGTTTAACCTAATTGTTTGAACGGTGCTTTTTTGTCAGTCTCGAGACCTTTGTGGGGCAGAATGTAGAAGGTTAACTGAGGGAAACTTTCATTCATTTCAGTTAGAAGCGAATGTGCGTTGACAATTATGTAAAACTTTTAAATACCAATAATGATTTAACGTCAAAAAGGAATCTTCTTTAATACAAATATAAACATTTTTTTAGTTGTAATTATCATTTAAATATTACAAGCTATTCTTAATTGTAAATACAACAATTAAGTAAAGTTAGTCTTTTGTTTTGTAAATAATATCTTATTAAAGCGGCACAGAGATAAAAGATAAAAACAGCTCCAGAAAAAGATTATTCTACTTTTTGTGCAAAGTGAAAAACAAGAAAAAGTTAAAATGTGACTGAATCTTAATGAGACCCGTTTTATCACGATTAAAAAAGGAGGAATCATTCTATAATACAATTTGATAAAATTCTTTGTTATTTACGCATAGTGATTTGGTTTGTTGCATAAAAATTTTACTATAAAAATTATAAAATTATAAACTTTATTTTGCTAAAATAAAATTATGTATACAGTGCGGTTCTAAAGTCCCTTTCCCCCATTTATTTTTTGAACCGTTAGAATTAGAAATTTGAAACGTTGGGCAAGTGAAGTAGGGAATGTATATTACTTTTTTATAGATAGTAGGTGACGTAATCATAAAAAATGGCGGACGTGGGCCCTTTTGGAAGATAATTTTAAATGGCACCATATGGCAAGTAATACATCATTTAAAAGCTTGTTTCAAACCCTTTCCAATGATACCAAAAAAATTAATTCTTTTTCCTTATTTGCAACGTTCAACCCAAAATTATAAAATTATTAAAGTTTTTAAATATTTTATTTGGTAAAAAAATACGTTCTAATAATAAAAAAAATTAAATAATATTTTCAAAATGTTCACCATTTACTTCTTCGTAATAAAAAAAATTTACCAACTTTTTATTTAAATCGTTTTCTTTGCTTTAAATGTAGGTATAATGCTATTAACTGGCGTACTAAAAATTTAAATTTTTTGGCACTATACTATTCTTGTTTAAATTCAAAGTTTTTATTTTTATTTCTTTTTGATTCATGTCTTAATTATAATTTGTAAAAATAGTAAAATTTTACCTCTTTACCATTATTGTGATTTAGTAAATTATCCGTTAATAATAAATAAGAGTTTTTTAAAATGTCGCGAACTATGCAGGAAAAAGTTGAAGCAATATTAATTATTGGTGAGGCTAGAACTAATCTACATGAAGCCGAACGGATTTTTAATGAAAGGCATCCAGATCGACCAATATCCAGACAGTACCTGAGACAACTCTTAGATAAATTTCATAGAACGGAAAACGTTGCAGACGCTAAGCGAAGAGGTCGACTTGGAATTAGTGAAGACAAACAAGTCGAAATAGTTGCCGAAATGGTAGTCAACCCCATACAATCCACCTCAAATGTTGCACAAACTTGTGAAGTGTCTTCATCAAATGTAAAAAGAGTTTTAAAGAAACAAAAATTTCATCCTTATAAAATGAAAATGCTCCATATGCTGACAGAAGATGATCCAGATCGCAGAATTGAATTCTGTGAGCAAATAAGAAATAAAATAGAACAGGATCCTTATTATCTTAAAACAATTGGCTTTAGTGATGAGTGCTCTTTTTTTCTTAATGGTAAAGTTAATACCCAGAACGTAAGATACTGGAGTGACACAAATCCTCACCTTTTTTATGAAGGTCACACCCAGTTTCCTCAAAAAGTGAATGTGTGGGCAGGAATTTTGGGAAACTACATTATTGGGCCTATATTTTTAAACGTAAATTTAACTGGGGAAATTAACCTGGAATTACTCCAGAATGGTATTGAACTCCGAATCTTAGAGATTCTTGAGGATCATGCTGACGAGTTCCATGATATGAAAATAACTTTTCAGCAGGATGGTGCTCCTCCCCATTATTATCAACCTGTTAGAAATTATTTAAATGAACAATATCCAGATAGGTGGATTGGACGACGGGGTCCAATAGAGTGGCCTGCGCGTCCTCTCGATATGAACCCACTATATTTTTTTATGGGGGTACCTAAAATCAAAAGTTTATGGTACACCAATTGAGAGTATTGATGAATTAAAGCGAAGAATTAGTGAAGAATGCAGGTTAATTTCTAGAGAGACACTTGAACGCGTTCGGGAAGAGTTTTCTGCTAGACTTTTTTATTGCCAGGAAGTAAATGGTGAACATTTTGTACATATTATTTAATTTTTTTTATTATTAGAACGTATTTTTTTACCAAATAAAATATTTTAAAACCTTAATAATTTTATAATTTTGGGTTGAAAGTTGTAAACAAGGAAGAAGAATTAATTTTTTTGGTATCATTGGAAAGGGTTTGAAACAAGCTTTTAAATGATGTATTACTTGCCATATGGTGCCATTTAAAATTATCTTCCAAAAGGGCCCACGTCCGCCATTTTTTATGATTACGTCACCTACTATCTATAAAAAAGTAATATACATCCCCTACTTCACTTTCCCAAAATTTCAAATTTCTAATTCTAACGGTTCAAAAAATAAATGGGGGGGAAGGGACTTTAGAACCGCACTGTATATTAATTAACCCACCATTATCAGCTGTATTTTTGTTAATTAAAAATAATAATTAAAAATCTCAATGAAAGATTTTCCAAATATTACTTACGCACAGCAGAATTGTAACAGCAAATAAATGACTCACCTGGAACAAAAAAAACAATTAAATTTACTATTGATGTTAAATATAAAATTACTGTTATTTAACTGAAGGCCTTTTATAATTATTATTGACAATGTTATATTTTCTGTCAGTTTAATTCGTTATTTTTAAAATAGTGTGTACTTGGAAGAACATCCAGAGATTTATTTGAACATATTATTAGAGCCGGCGACACAAGCCACTGCGGATTTGTTACCAGTAAAATCCAGGTCGAGATATCAACACGAGTATCAACTTTTTATGTAATGTCGAGACTGCAAGTGATGATATTTCTCTAGTTTATTTAGTCGAATACGTTAAAAATTTAAAATAGTTTTTAGTTTTAAATAATGCAATATCGAGGGGAATTTTCTCATTATATTTTGAGCCCTACGAAAAAAAGTTTTATATAAAAGTTGTATTATTTTATCTCTTAAGTAATACCAAATATTACACATATGTCCAAAAGTTTGGAATATTTAGAAATAAAATTAATTGTATTAATAAATAATATATCTACGCCTATGGTTTTTTAAAAACTCTTGTTGATATTTATTTTAAAGCGTTTTGTGATTTGGGTGCTTTCACATTATTCCAATTCTTGTTTAAATTTCATTTGAGCTGTTTAAAAATGCTCAGAGACATGATATCGTATTTTAATAGGTCTAGAGTAATTGCTTTGTTACAACGGGGCTTTAGGCAAAGTGATATCGCGAATATTGTTGGTATTACTCAGGGTGCTGTATCAAAAATTTAAAAAAAATTTCAAGATACAAATGATGTGAAGGATCGTCCCAGAAGTGGCAGAAGTCAATGTACAACAGCAGCACAAGACCGGCAGATAACATTGATAGCTCGAAGAAATCGACAGGAATCTACAATCTATTCAGAGAAATTGCTAGACTTGAAGGACTGAATATCTCAAGGCAAACAATTACACGAAGACTAAATGCGGTAAATTTGCATCGCAGAAGACCTCTACGTGTTCCCAAACTAAAAGTTCGAAAAAAAATTGTAAAGTTGCAATAGGCTCAAGAAATGTTACACCATGGTCCTAACTGGAGTTACGTGATGTTCTCTGATGAATCAAGAATTGGCTTGGTTTCTGATTCGCGAAGAACGCTAGTTTGGAGGGCCCCAAGACGAAGCCCGATTAGAAACAGCCCAACCACGTATTCCATTTGAAGGTGGAAGTATTATGGTTTGGAGTGGTATTATAAGGGGTACACGGACGCCTCTTCTGGTTTTGGAGAGAAGAATCACTGGTGCTGTGTATATCGAGGAAGTTTTAAATCCTGTTGTGCGTCTATTCCTGGGTGGCGGTAGGTGATGGTTTTTGTATATTTATGCATGACAATGCACCTCCATATCGAACAGCTGCAGGACAAATTTTTTTGGAAATAGAAGGAATATCCACATTAAGATGGCCATCAAATTCCACTGACATGAACGTCATTGAACATGCCTTGGACATTCTTAAAACACGCATTAAGAAGCGAAACCCTCTCCCAATAACCCTACGAGAACTGAAAGATGCTGCTCGTAAAGAATGGGAGAGAATTCCGCAAGCCCAGCTCGACCATTTAATTGATAGCATGCCACATCGCCTACAATCATGCATACAGGCACAGGCCCATGGAGGAAATACTGATTATTAATTTTATTTAAAAACCTTTTTTTGCTTAATAATTTATTTTAAAAAATTTGTAATACATTTTTCACCTCAAAAGAATAAATCATTTTTTTTGTATATTTATCTGACTTCGAGATTTATTTAGTATTGGTTAGAGTTGTAGCAAAATGATGTTTACTTATATCAAAAACATTATTTATAAAAATAAATAAAAAGATGAAATATTTCATTATTTCAAACTTTTCTCCTATGTGTATTTTGATTGTAATACAGCAGATATAACTAAAAATATAACCTTTAATAGTTATAAATATAGTTATAAAAGTTACATTAATTTTTTATTTAAAAATATAATAAAATCTGGCTTAAAATTGTCATAAATGAAACAAAATTGTTAGTATTCCATTCACGTCTTTAAATATGTACCCGATCTTCGCATTTTGCATAAAATATGTTCTCGTAAATTTTACACGAGGCCAAATCGTTGAAAGCCTAATTCAGTTTGAAAATTTTACAGCACAAAAGCGAATTCTTAACTAAATCATAAATCCACTTTAAATCCTTCTATGTTTTAAGCAACAAACAATCTATTATTTATTCAATCAATTTAAACAATTAATTAGATCGTGCTCATCGGTCAATCTTAAAATAAAAAGAAGATTAAATACAGTAGGAAATGACCACTTGTGTAAGATGAACGATTATTTTTATCTTTCCTAATTTGTCTCTCTATATGGATTAGACCAGTCTCTATTTTTAGATGATTGAGCATTTTATCTACTGAGTTAACTCAGTTTGTAGTAGGTCATTTATATTATCTCTTCTTTTTGGGTCAATAGTAAAATTGCTGAATTTTACTTTATACACAATAAAAATATTTTCCGAGGAATTTTTGACAATATTGTTGTTATTAACAAAATTGAAAATTAATTTACTTTTTATCTTTAATTTCTATTCTTTAGATACACGCTTTTTTCCACAGTTCTTGTCCCGAGAGAAGGGTTGATCCCTTGAAAGCGACCTTTTATGAAGTCATTAATCGTGCTTTACTACAGAACTGGCCTGAGAGATTTTCTCAAAAACTGCGAAAATTTAATTATTTTTTCGATTTTTATACTGTATTTTACAGCATTTTTCCAATCAATAAAACAATTTTTATCGAAGGGGATAACAAATAAACAATTACAATCTAATTGCCTTTAGTACGAACTACGAAAGGTATCCTCCTTTAATTTTTATAACTAAAACCACTTTTTTCCTACACTTTTATCACCATCTGTCCATTGCGTTTGTTGACATTCCAAACTTCCTTTGGTCCATCTAGGTCTCGATTGCACAATTTGTTTTGTCCATCTTTCATTACCCTGTTTCACCAAATTGAGCAATAAATTCTATGACTCTTGTTTTCTTTTTGGCATTCAAATTTTTTAAATTTTCTTTATTAATTACTAGCAGGCAAATTTGGACCAGCGGTATCTCTGTATCTGTAAATTGAGGAGGTTCATTGTACTTCCTCCTGAGCCTGTACATTTAGTGCCTGACCAAGCTAGTCCACCACGTCTTTCAGGGGTGCCTCTCCTATGTTGGCTAGTACTTGTTCTGATTATTTCCAGAAATGTTTTTGCTGTGTAGTTTTTTGAGTAGCCTAATAACGAAGTCTAGATCTTGGTTTATGGAGTGTTAGTCCCAAAGATAGTGGATCAAGAAGACTATCTGGCCAAAATCAGCGATGTGGTTGCCTTCTGAGCCAGCTGAGACTTTATTGCCCACATTATTTCATTTTTCTAGAAACTTGATAAACTTGAATGGACGGGGAAAAGCACTTCACTTACCCCTTGACACTTTTTCCCTTCATCCCTATTCTACTACCTATTTTCTCTTTAGATTATCTTTTGGAGTCGCATCTGCTAGGATTAGCAACTCCTTTAAGAATAAGTATCCATCAGCTACATTTGATCGGCTACAGTCTTGAAGTTAACTCCTTCTTCTTCAGCCTCCAGATATCCACTCCTGGACAAAGGCTTCTTCCAGTGGTTTCCATGGCGATCTTTCTTGGGCGGTTTGAATCTAGTTTTCCCCGGTTTTTCCTATTGTAAGTGTCACCGTCTTGAGTCCATATGTTGTTACTGGGAGGATAAACGCATCATAAACCTTCTTTAGATTAATTGGAATGATCCATTTTCGAAAGACGTAGCTAAGCTTTCCACCTAACCTAACCTAACTCTAAGTCCGGTGATCTCTGATGTTTGATTTATGTATTCTTTGATAATGTCGAAATCAGTTTTCGACGGAGACCTTCATATTGCCAGGGCTCGTAATTTTAGACTTTTGAAGGCCTACAGCTTGAGAAGCATACTTGAGCTCCTGAATTATTGTTGACAGTTCATTTGTGTCGCTGCTGAGAAGAAAGATATTATCAGTAATCTGCAGATGATTGAGGCGTTCTCAAATTGATACCTTTTCCTTCAAAGCTAAAGTGAATAGATGCCTCTTGTCACGGCAATCTTTTCAGTGATCCATTCTTCATTAAAAGTTATCTACAGTATTATTTAATATACAGTGCTTTTCAGATTAAAGGAAAAATTGTTGTCATAAACTAACCACTTTAACCTACAAGTATTATACATTTTTGATATCAGCTCAAAGAGGAGTATCCAAATTTTACATAAAAAATATGAGAAGTAAAAAAAAGAAAGGGATGCTGCTAGGGGTGTGGGGGTGGCTTTTACAATAAGTTTAAATAATACCAGTATTACAAAAGTTATTAAAGGTGGATACTTTTATCTGAAAAGTAATATTATGGTCTGCCCAACTATTGTTGAGACTACCAGGCGCGTCTCCAGGTGGCGGATAGGAGGACGGTCAGGACTTATGTCTTGATTAGTGGCAGTCATAAGTAGAGTGAGGGGGCCCAAAAAAACCCCAAAAGCTTTTGCGAAAACTGCCGCCGCGGACAAGCCCCCCAAGTGAAGGTGTAAGGTAGCGTGCCGATGTACTGAATGGTCACGGGGAACGTGGCCGCGAACGGTCCCCTGAGGGCACCAGGCGACACCCTCTTGTATATCAGCCTTCCTCTGGTATGCGGGCTCTGCCAGGGGTGACACAACCCTTCCCAGCTACTCGTGGGATCCAATATGGAAACTATACAGAATAAAAACAAAAACCAAAATCCGGAGGCTGAGCGTACACGCACACCTCCGAAAACAAGTTCGGAGGCTGAGCGCACACGCACACCTCCAAAGCACCGTAGGGGTAAAAGAGTCTGCGGTGCTGAGGCGAAGAGGAGGAGGAAGGCGAGGGAACAGGAGGGTGTCTGCAAAGACACCACCGGCTCCAATCGCCCCTCCAAATCTAAACGAGGCACCAGTGGCCAGCAAAACTTGGGCAGCGGCGCCAGTTCTTCCTCCAAAAGAGGCCAGGAACGCGTCGTCACTCAAGAAAAGAAGCGCATGCGCTCTGATACCTCTGAGGGAACACCCGTTAGAGGTAAGAAAGCAAGGCATGACGCTAAAACTATAGCCAACAAAAGCTATAGGGAAGCAGCTACCAACCACCTAAGGGTAGCTGTTATTGACAAGGCCGACCCGTACGGCAAAGTAAATGCTGACAGGGAAGGTCTTATCAAGAGACAGCTGGTGGAGGCCCTGGACAAGACCCTGTCCGCCACCTACGGCGAAAAGAAACCACCAACGTTCAGGTCGTGGTCGCACTCTGGTGAAATAATCAGAGTAACCTGCGATAACGAGGAAACGTTGGAATGGTTAAAGCAGACGGTGCAAAACCTCAAACCGTGGCAGGAGGCAGTGCTCGATGTGGTGCACGTCGACAACCTCCCTAAGCTGACAAAAGCCACCCTCTGGATCCCGAGCGACGCACACGCTGACCTCGGTGAAAAAGAGGATGTGCTGCGTCGGCTTAGTCGCCAAAGTCTGAGCTTCGTGTGGATGGATGGTGTTCCTTCCATTACGAAGCAAAGGAAAACCCTAAAGGGCACCTTTTCGTCTTCGGTATCGGGGACGAAGAGATGAAAGTCCTGGAAAAAAGGTCAATGAGGATGAGCTACGCGCTTTCCTCATTGATCCTCAAAATCAAAAAGGCGGAGGCTGACACGGTCGAGCCATCTTCAATGATGGCGATCGATAGTGCCTCAGCAGAGGAACCGCCTAAGTCAAGTGACGGCGAGGCCAATCCACCCCCAACCGTGGAGGAGTCGATGGCCGAATAATAAGAAGCCCTAAATGTACCGAAATTAATCTTCAATATGTCCCAGGATACAAAGAAGGTAAATATAATTCAGTGTAATCTTCAACACAGCAGAATGGCTACAGCAACACTATGCGGCCATCTCGATGTGTCAAAGGATACACTAGCACTCATCCAGGAACCCTGGATAAGACAAACGAAAATATTAGGTTTAAGCAATCTAAAAGGTTTAATTTTCAGCTTCCCTAGCAATCACCAACCTAGGACCGCAATATACGTTCCTAGAAAATTCAAGGCCTTTTCCATGTCGCACTTTTCAACATCTGACCTTACAGTGGTCAAAGTCGAATATGGGCAAAAGGGTCAAAAGAAAGTGATGATACTGGCATCCGCATACCTCCCCTCGGACGCTGCTGAACCACCACCTAGCAGGGAACTGGAGGACCTTGTGGAACACTGCCTCACCCATAAGCTTGAACTGGTAATAGGCTGCGACTCGAACGCACACCATGTTAGCTGGGGTAGCAGAGTCATCAACACTAGAGGTAAGTCGCTTTATGATTACATAATTAGTAACAATCTTTGCATTCTAAATAGAGGTACTGAACCAACCTTCATAAACTCTCGTAGCCAAACACGAATAGATATCACATTATCTACCATAAGAATTTGTAATAAAATTTCCAGCTGGCATGTATCTGACGAAATTTCTATGTCAGATCATCGCTGGATAAAATACGAAATAAACTTATCACTGTCAACCTCTGAACTAACTAGGAACCCCAGGAAAACGGACAGGACTAAATACGTCCACCTTTTGAACGGGTCCCTGAGTAACATCAAGGAAATGACGTGTAATAGCAATGTCGATCTAGAAAGTTACTATGTAACTACGCAAAACATCATAAAACATGTCTATACGAAATCCTGCCCCCTCGGAAAGGTCGAACTAAGCGGTGCTACCAATCCCTGGTGGAGCCGTGAGTTGGATCGACTGAGGGCAATGGCGAGAACATCTTTTAACAAGGCTAAGAATACCAAACTCAAAGAGGATTGGAACATATATAAGTCCCACCTCAAAGAGTATAAAAAACTCATTAGACAAAATCAGAGAAAAGCCTGGAAAACCTACTGTGACGAAATTGAAGAATTTCCACAGGCAGCCAGACTCCAGAGAGCTCTCTCGAAAGACCCGTACCGGAACATTGGCATACTAACCAAAGAGGATGGCACAAAAACTGCCAACCTGAAGGAAAGCCTGGAACTGCTAATGTCAACGCATTTCCCCGACTCCAGATTTCAAAACATGGCCACCTGGAGGGACGAGGAACAACACTATCCTACGGACGACGACTGGAGAATAGCAAACCAGATTGTCGACGAAGACAAATTAAGGTGGGCCATTCTGAGCTTCTCCCCCTTTAAATCACCAGGAACTGACGGCATTTATCCAGCCCTACTACAGTGGGGCCTGGAGGTGTTGATGCCGCACCTGGTAGGAATCCTCAGATCCTCTTTGGCACTGAGGTACATTCCTAAAGGTTGGAGAGAAGTCAAGGTGGTCTTTATACCAAAACCAGGAAGATTGGACCACTCCATCCCAAAGGCATACAGACCCATCAGTCTCACATCGTTCACAATGAAAACTTTGGAGAGGCTATGTGAAAGGTACATAAGAGATGTAGGGATTACGAGTAATCCACTACATCCAAATCAGCATGCATATACCCCAGGGAAATCTACAGATTCGGCACTCCACCTTGTGGCCGGCCGCATCGAAAGATCGCTGGACAAGAAAGAGTCCACCTTGGGCGTATTTATTGACATCGAAGGTGCGTTTGACAAAACCACCTTCCCTAAAATAACCAATGCTATTACTGAAAAGGGCATTCCCCAGACAGTTAATGGATGGATATTCAATATGCTCTCCCAGAGAGCAATAATAATGAGCGTGGAAGATGTCACTATAAGAGGCCTGGTTGTCAAAGGATGTCCACAGGGAGGGGTGCTCTCACCTCTTCTGTGGAACTTGGTCTTAGACTCCTTACTCAACCGCCTAAGCAGTGAGAACTTCTACACTATTGCTTATGCAGATGACCTAGTGATTCTGCAAACAGGAAGGTTCGAGGAAACACTCTGTGCTAGAATGCAAGAGGCCCTCAATATCATAGAAAGCTGGTGCAAGGATCACTCACTGTCATTAAACCCACAGAAGACAGAGATGGTCCTTTTCACAAAGAAAAGGAGGCTTGTGAACCTTCGGGCTCCAAAACTCCTAAAAACTGAATTAAACTTCTCTGCAGAGGTGAAATATCTAGGGATCACCTTTGACAGCAAGTTAACATGGAACTCTCATCTGGAAAACAGAGTCAAAAAAACATATATTGCCTATGAACAGTGTAGAAGAACCATTGGTCGTACCTGGGGTTTGTCACCAAGGGTCACGGAGTGGATCTACACTGCAATCATAAGACCTATGCTAACCTACGGCGCGATTGCCTGGGGAGTAAAAACAAACCAGTTGACAGTCGTCCGCAAACTTGACCATATACAAAGAACAGCATGCCTTAACATAACAGGAGGTATGAGAACTACACCAACTAGAGCGATGGAGGTGATCCTCGGTCTCACCCCACTTGATATATATATCAAGGAGGTGGTTTTGATGACCATGCTACGGCTCCGCTCTACTGGTACACAACTTGTAGCAGAATCTGGTGAGTCGAGGTGTGGTTTGTGGCGCGAAGCTATAAACGAGCTTCCAATGCTACAAGCAAATACAGAATCGATTTCACCAAGATATGCCTTTCACAGGCCCTACAAGATAATCATTATTGACAACGCTCAAAATGCATTGGCGACAGGTACTATATGTATCTTCACCGATGGATCTAAGACAAAAGAAGGTTCAGGATGTGGAATTTACTCCAGATCCCTAAACCTAAATATAAAATGGGCAATGGGTTGTAATGCAAGTATAGCTCAGACTGAGCTAACTGCCGTCTCCATAGCCGCAAAAGAGATTACCATAAGAGGAATCACTGGCAAAAACATCCGTATCCTTACGGACAGCAGACAAGTACTATTAGCCCTGAATAGGCCACGGATCATATCAGGACTAGTATTAGAATGTCACATGGCCCTTACGGAAGCCTGCTACAACAATGTGGTTACTCTAGGCTGGATAAAAGGTCATGGAATTTCTAAAGGCAACCGCATAGCTGACTCGTTGGCTAGAAAAGCTGCCTCCCAAAGGCTCTTGGGACCCGGTAGTCTTGTCAGCTTGCCGGCATCAGCGGTGGTTGACCTAGTAAAGGAACGCTCCCTTGACAAATTCAGGGGAAGATGGGACGAAGAAAAAGGTTGCATACTATCCAAGGAACTTCTGAAATATCCGAATAGCAAAGCAGCCAAGAAATACGTGGCCATGACCAGAAAGGACCTGCGGTTGGTCACAGGTATACTTACTGGCCATTGTCATTTACGAAAACATCTAAACAGGTTGGGTTTATCTGACAGCCCACTATGTAGAGGATGTGAACAAGAGGATGAGACAGTTGAGCACGTCCTTTGTGACTGTCCGGCACTCTCTCTAACAAGACTTTCTGTATTCGGCGAGAACTGGCTAACACATGCCAACTTGAGGGAGCTGCCTACAGGCGACGTCATCACCTACTTTAAACAGGTAGGATGGTTGACGAGCCAATAGGTTAGGCTCAATCTCAGAAGGACGCACAATGGGCCAAATGTGGCCTAAGTGCTGTGGGGCGACCCACCCTTCCAGAATTACAGATACAGACTCCCAAAACTTATATACCATAATATATCCAAGACGATTTTCAAACCAAGGCTTAGATTTTAGTTTGTGGGACGGTGCTTGCGCCGGCTCTGGATAATGAGGATTCAAAGATTTTACGGTAGTCGAAACAAAAACGATGGCCCCCCAACATATTTAGGACGTCTTGAAAGGCTATTAATTTGATTTTCATGGGATACCGCTGTTTGACGATAATCCTAATTTTAATTAACGTTTTTCCCGAGTATTTTATGTCGCAATTAGTCGCTGATGTCGGTGCGTTCAGATAAAACAAAAGAATAATAGATGGTATATATAGTAAAAAATTGTTAATACGTCGTAAAAGGTTTTCGACATAAACAATTTAATAGCGGAGTATTTTATTATCAGGCAGTTTTTGTGGAAAATGCGATATAGATACAACATTTCTGGCGAATAATTTTCCGGAGTAATCAACAAATTAATTGGAATTTTTTTTGCCAATAACAGCTGTTTGAATTGAAGATAAATCGTATTTTAATAACTATTTGGTATTGTCTGTGCACAGAATTTTAACTGATAATTTTCAAATGAGACGAGTGAGTGCAAAATTTGTTCCCAGACTTTTGACTGGTGGACAGAAGGAACATCATGTGTCAGTTTACATGAAATTGAAGAATCGTTTTGATCCAAATCCGAACCAAAATTATAAATGGAGATGAAAGTTGGGTGTATAGCTTTGACTCTAAGACAAAAATGCAAATTTCCCAATGGAAAAATAGTGGATCTCCTCTTCCTAAGAAGACACATCAGTTAAAGTCGAACGTCAAGATCAGTGAATTCAGAGTTAATTCCAAGAGAAATAAGTGCATACTCTGAATATTACAAGGGCTTACTGCAATGTTTGCGAGACGATATATCCAGAAAGAAACCAGAAAAATGGGCCAATGGCTTCATTCTTCATCACACAAACATGCCTTGCCACATGTCGCTTCTAATTCCTGAGTTTTTGACCGAAAAAAGGTTCCTGTATTTTCTTATATGCCTATCTCTGGATTTAGCACCATGCGACTTCTGGCTCTTCCAAAAAAATAAAATTGTGGGCGAAAGTAAGCGTTTTGACACCATTGCCAACATTGAGAGGGCCAGCTGAAGGCCCTTCTAAAAGAATCCTTCAGAAGAAATGCTTCCAATCATGGATTCAAGGCTAGCCAAGGAAAGAACTTTAAAGAAAATTAATTCAATAAGTCGGGAGATCTTGGTGGCCAAGGTAACAATCTAACATCGTTATGTCGAAAGAAGTCTATTGTGACTCTTGCGACATGTGGTCGGGCATTATCTTGTTGGAAAGTTGGATTTGCCAGGGTGTCAAGGAAGGGTAAAAGATGGGGTTCTAAAACTTCTTGGATATAACGCTGCGCGTTCATGTTACCTCTGATAAAGATTAAAGGTGATCTCGAACCATAAGCTATAGCACCCCAAACCATAACTCCAACAGTTTGATGAACATGCCTTTCAACAAAAAACCGTGGATTTCTCCTTTCACCACGTCGTCTTCTTACCCTCGCTCGACCATAGTGCATGCCTAAACAAAATCGAGACTAAAGACAATACTGCGCCATTCCTGATCCCAGAGTGACCGTTCTCTGCACCACTTCAGGCGATTACGTCGGTGTTCTGGAGTTAAAGGGAGGACCTAGTGTGGTCGGTATGAAAACAGGCCAAAACGTCTTATTCGTCGGTAAACACTTCGCATGCCAATAGGTCTTCCGTGTTCTGCAAACCATTCATTTGCAATGGACCTGGTAGTGGAGAAACGGTCCCCTGAGGCCAATAATCTTAGGCGGCGATCTTCACGGTCTGTTGTTCTACTGGGGCGTCCAAAGTCCCTTGCTCTTTGCGTACGACCTTCTCGAAGCCATGCCTGACAACACCAACAACGGTGTCTACACTTCTTTGCACTCTAACTGCAATTTCCCGAAAAGAAAATCCAGCTTCCCGAAGTCTCACTATACGACCCCTATCCAACTCACTAAGTTGACGAAATCGTACAGGTCTTCGTACCCTAGGCATCGTAACCAATCGTAAAGAATGTCAAGAACCAAAATCCGCAAAATTTGGATCTTTACTACGGCTACAATATTCATTTTTGGATTGTTAGTGGATTTCAAAAAAAGCAGTATAAAAACCGAAATCTTCAACAGATAAGGCTGAAAATTTTATCAATTGTTTATTTCAGTAAAATAAATAAATTTACCAAATTGTATTAAAATAAAATCATTTATGGATATGTTTCTTGTTTTAAAAGTTATGAAGTAAATGGATAAAACATAAAAAAATTTAATAATGTTATAGCCATAGTTGATCGAGCAATAGTCGATTTTAATATTGTTGTATTAAAAGTTCACCTCGAGGTTTCAATTTTGCTGCAATATGCTACATCAGACGGGGCTCATAAAGAATAATGAATTCCTGCTAATTTTCCCCAACACGAACTGACACTAAATTATCTATAACTGACTCCATTGTCGTTTTAGGGAATTTTATAATGTGCAATGCAATGCTTAAACAAAGTAAAATGGGAAAGTGCTAAATTAAACATGTATGGATCGAGGGTAGCTTCCACTCTTGAAAAAACGGATATAAAGTTGAATTATTGTAACGTATTAAGGACTCTATTTCTGTGGAAATCGTGGAAATGATTGAATTTCATTATTTAAACTGGTTATTTTCATGAAACCCCCACGGTATCCGTGAAAATTTAACTAATGTGAATTCCCTCTATATAAAATTGTCACTTTATAAAGGGTGATTGATAAATATTGGGATATATTATTAGGAATCGTTTGTTTTATATTTATATTATTTATTTTTAATTTAATATTATTGTTGAAGTTTTTTATTAATAATGTTCTTATTGTGATTTATTAATTGCCTATTGATGTGTTTACAAAGTTACTTTACACTTAGATTATTTTCGATAAAGGTAAGTCAAAATTTTTATACTTGATACTAACTATTGTATCATTAAAATAAAACTATAATCTTAGATTATAAATTGATTGATTCAACAAAACTTATTGTTCTAATTCAAAATCCAATAATGTTTATCTTATAAAGTTATTAAAATCTAATACAAAATAAAAGTCTGAGTATTTATCAAACGAAAGCTATGAGTTGAATGTTTACAAGACGATGGCTATTAGTTGAATCTCCTCCTTTCTTCCTGACTAGTTCTTTTACATAACGTGTTGAGATCCCTCTCTCAATCTTCTTTGACCAATAAAATGCTTCATTTAAAAATTCTTTACGAGAACCAATCAGAAAGGATTATTACTTAATTTGATATTTCTAATTAACTAATTATATTTTACAAACAATTTTTATACATAATATACACAACAATCTTTTCTAATGTTCAATATTTTTTATAATTTATTATGGTCAGAAAAGCACTCAAAATTCTATATCACTGAGGCTCAAAACCGATCGATATTATTTTAACAGCTGAAAAATAGTCAGAAATACAATTACCAAGTAAATCTGTTGCGTAATTAGTCGCACAGGTGGCTTTCCAATAGTTATGAATCAAACTGTACAATCTCTTTGTAAAGAACTCTTCTTTCGAACAATAAACAATTTTAATTTGTGTTGAAATTATACGGTTAAACTTTTATGCTGATTGAATATTTTGATTACCAGACGCTTCGGTTCCAATCGAACATCAAAATAATTGAAATTCGGAATTGTACGTTATTTATTTATTAAATAAACGTCAAATTTACATAAATTGTAACCATTAAATTTTGTTGCTGTAAAAGCACCGACTGAAATAATTAATATTATTAGATCGAACATAATTTCAGTCAAATAAAAATTATACTCAACGAACAACTTAATACACTATAGATACATTTAGTGTGTGGTTCTTGAAAACAACTTTATTGCAATTACATAGGTTTATACGTCATTACATAATTTATTGACATGATTGGCCTTATCCTCGAGGTGCGTACTACACTTTTTCTACGACTGGCCATAGGAATAAACTACACAATAGATTTGTTTAAAAATTTCGCTTTGGATAATAAATGAATTCCCTCTCTACGTATCTCTTCCTTAAGGTAGTTGTGGTGTGAGTACTTCAATAAATATTTAGAGTACGCCGGCAGCTGCTTGCTACGTTAAAAATCCTCAATATAAGTTGTTAAGCATGGTTAAATTAAGTCTTGAATGGTGGTACCTAGACCAGGCGACCTCTGGATGTAAGAAGCCTTACTAAGTCTTGTGGGGTTCTGTTTGAGTATGGAATAAATTTCTCCAGCTACTCATGGAATCTGACTAGTTGATCAGTTAGATAAAAAGGTAGTAGGGGGTACTGCTTAAAGTACATTGCTCAAAAACGGGAAGAAAAGTCCAAAAAGGGGGATGTCAACAGGGTAACCTCTGCTGAAGAGAGGGGCGACGATAGAGTCATTAAGGCCAAAATCTAAAAATAGGGTTAAGAGCTTGGTTACGTAAAAGTCAAAACCTCAATAATGAAGATAAACCTAATTAAGGCTCACAAACCAAAAGAGGGTAGTCCGTCAGTGCATCAGATGGAGCCAAGGATATACTCAGAAGTCTGAAAAGATAAAGATAGCGGTGCTAGAGGCTTTTGACTGTGAGGATTAATTTTGGAAGCCGTGGAGAATATTCCGGAAAAAAGGCTACAAGCTAGGCTAACCGAATTCACACATAGACCAGGGTACTTGGTTATGGCGTGCCCGGACAGTTGCATTGCACAATTACTGAGGGACTTAGTTTCAAGACCTAAACCTTGGAAAGACGCTAGTCTCCTGGCAAAACATGAGAACGAAATCCCAAGACTACGCTTGTACTTTCTACAGACTTAACGGACAGGGAAAGAGATTAGGGGCCGATAGGATGCACTCGTCTGAGGTAAGACATCTAGAAAGTAAGACATCTCAATGGAAAGAAAATTTTTCGAGGAATTAAAAAAATAAAATATGCGTCCTCACTTTGAGTATAGGGAGAACCAAATTTCGGGTCTCAGGGACGCAAGGCGGAATTGCCAAAGTCCCTGTTACCACACAAGGTAACAGTTGACAACGTCAAACTTGGGTCTTAAAATTCAAAAGTAGTATTTGTAAAGGTTTTAACAAAGAAGGCTCAACAGAGAAGGGGCAACAGTCAAGGAGTATAATAGAATTTAGCTGCATCGAAAGTGAAGGGAGTGCCAGTCAACTCAAACGGTCCAAATCCAAAGAGCGGAAGTGCACCACGTCTATGGAAGGGAACTTCACGAAAGGAACTTAAAAATTCACCGAAGCAAAATCAAGTCCCTGCAGGTCGATTTTTCAGAAGGCAAGGCTGCTTTGACTGTGCTGTGTAAAAGAATTGAAGGAAAGGTCTGAATTTAGCCTTGTTGCAGAAACTTTGGCTTAATATCGGACAAATTCCAAATTCCAAATCCCAAAAAGGTAAGGGATTATGTAATTTAATAGGCATATAGGCATATAATCTAAACTTAAACTATATTTATAAATAAAGGAACTATTCAAAGGTTAACTGCTCCATATACTCCTGAACAGAATGTTGCTAGTGAAAGGGGAAATAGAATAGAAATTGTGAGAACCTTTAAATATTCAAATCCTGAAGTTGAGTATCCTCCGGAAATTTGGGCTTAATCGAACAGGAAAGTCATCTGTAGAAGGTATTACTCCACATGAACTATGGACAGGCAATAAATGAAGAATAAACCATTTCAGAATCATTGGTTCTACGTTTTTTATGCATATTTCAAAATGGTCCAGAAAAAAGCTAGACAAAAGGTTAACAAGGGATTTCTTGTTGGATATGACGGAGATGAACGATTCAGGATTTGGATGAAAGAAGATAAAAGGATATATTTATCAAAACATGTAAATTTGAAGAAAAAGTACGTGACGTTTTAACAAAACTTCCACTATTTATTTCAATAATTGCTTTTTTAACCTCAATGACAGCAATTTTTTAAATAAATAGTGAAAGTTTTGTTAAAACGAAGTGTTTTTTTATTATTCTTAAAAAGATGGACTTCCAAAAAGTAAGGGTTAGTACAATCAATTGAATGGTTAATGTTTTCAAATATTGAAAAATATATTGTCATACAAGAAACTCTACTTTTATTCAAATATTCTAGTGCTACTTCTGATGCTTTGGACTGCACATGATAGTGGGATGCTAAACACATAATATGGGGAAGCACTAATATCAACAAAATAGTTAGAAATAGCTAATATAGGCAGATCTATGTTTGTCATACCCACAAGCAAAGAAGTCGAATGACTATGATAATGAAAGTAGCATGAAACCTTAACTAAATTGATTGTACTAACCC
The DNA here is from genome assembly GCA_035357415.1 of Ophraella communa. Classification (NCBI taxonomy): domain Eukaryota; kingdom Metazoa; phylum Arthropoda; class Insecta; order Coleoptera; family Chrysomelidae; genus Ophraella; species Ophraella communa. Next base: position 15,091,264 of record CM068992.1, read on the forward strand.
TTACTTTTTGAAAGTCCATCTTATTAAGAATAATGAAAAACTCTTCGTTTTAGCAAAACTTCCAATATTTATTTAAAAAATTGCTTTCTTAACTATAATGACAGCCGTTTCGCTAGACTTAGCATCGTCAGATTGACATATGTCAAGCATATGTTTTGCTAAAACGAAGAGTTTTTCATTATTCTTAATAAGATGGACTTCCAAAAAGTAAGGGTTAATTAAAACATCTTCGAGAGAAGAATGAAACCTTAACGTTAATCAAAGAAAAATTCGGTTCGACCTAGCCACACCATTTTTTATTATCACGAAATTTAATATTAATATTTAATATTCGAATTTACTTTGTTATTAATAAACACTATTCTTTATCTGAAATAAAAAAGAATGTCTAAAAAAACAAAAAAACAATTTTTTAGTGTGTATAATATAACAAAAACCACCGGTATATGCGTACCTAAGCCTGCTTTTTTTCTCTTAAACATCCTTAACAAGGACAAAAAAATTAAATACGCTCTGTGGTAGTTAAAATCTCGCTGGGCGTTCCAGAAAACGGTTACACTCGACCAAGGCGAGATCATTGAAGCGTTCACTTAGTGGTTGGAAGCTTTCAGTTAAGGTAGGATTTAAGAGAAAAGTTACAAAGGGCGCTCTCGGGAAAACTTTACTGAAACTTTCCTTGTTTTTGCAGTTTATACCAATTGCCAACTATAATCTATATTGAGTACACGAAATACTGGAACGCCAGTCCTCAGCACACGTCCTCTCTTTGAGCGGAAGAAATTTTATTAGACGAAGCAGTCGAAGACAAACTTTTAAGTGATTGTTGCTACTGTAACCGCATCTAATACGCTTAAGCTTTGATTCCATTAACGGTAGATGCGATTCTGTGAACAGGCGAAAATGGCTTCCTTCATTACTTCACCTCTTACTTCTTCGTTAATTTGTTTCGCTAGTCGTATAAGAAGAATATTTTAATAGGGGTCGAATAATAACGCGCAAATTATTTTTTTATCAGAGGATTTAATTGTAATTTATGTAACCAAACGTTAAATTTTTTCATCGGTTTTAGCGAATAAATGAAGTCATTTAATATAATAATAATAATATCGATTTTATTGAATGCAGTTGAACAATGTATCTACAAGGAAAAAAAATTAGTAAATACATAAAAAAAATACCCAAAGTAACCGCAAATCAAAAGGCAAAGTTAGCTCTCTCAGTTTTGTCAGTTAAAAATAGTCTAGTGAAATAGTTAAATTGTTAAATAGCCAAATTATCGTCAACAATATTATGTTTTTAATCACTTTTTAAAATTTCTAACTGGCAAGTATTTAATGGCATCAGGCAAAGAATTATAAATGTGGGCAATATTATATGAAAACGAACAAGTAAAAAGAGCAGTTTTATGTTTAGGAATAGATAATGTATTGGGAAACCTTAAATTTAAAGAAAGAATTTGGTGTCTGAATTCGACTTTATTGTAAAGATAAAAAGGAATTTTAGTAATGATACTCTAATGATAGAAACTACAACAATGGAGAAAACGCCTAACCAACCTATATCCTCGAAACAAGAAGAAATTTTTGTCTTCGACGAATACCACAGGTTAGACGGACACATGAGTTTTGTATTAGTTGAAGACCTCTACATTCATTTTGCAACAAAGACGGACCATAAACGACATCAGCGAAATTAAAACTGGATAAAACAAGGAAGTCGCAAAGAATTGTTTTAGACTTGCGGCTGAGAAGTTTACGGTAAGAGTATATGAGCCTAAGAGAGCAAAATTATTTTTGATTAAAGTAGATACGTCATCTACCTGAGATTAGTGTCAATGAGTGGCCCCAAATTTTTTTCGCAGAAGGTCAAGTTTATTAGACTGTTATTGTTATGTAAGCAAAATTTAGGAGAGTACCTTACTCGTGCATGTTTGTTACCAAACAATAGAGCTTTAGTTTTGGCAGAGTTAATTACCAAGTTAAATTTATAAGAAATTTAAACCAGGGAGGCTTAATTATAGTTAATGTTAATTAGAATGCATTCAGAATGTTGGTAACCGTCATGGCTAAACTAATTCTATTTACTGCCACTGCTTGAGTCCAGTCCATACCAATTTCACATTTCGCAAGTTTCTTGTACCACATACAAGCTGTTTCTTACAACTTCTGTGCCTTACTGCGTTGGTTAAAGTTGTTTCTTCTATTGTATCTTCTTATATATTGTTTATTTTGGTAAATAAACATTATTATTATTATTATGAAGTACTGGACAGCTTGTGCCTGCTATTTTCCCTTGCATAATATTCTGCAACAGGCTGTATTTGGAGCCTTCCTTAATATAAGCGAAGTATTTCTTTTTCTTCTTAATGCAATTTACAATCTCAGTGGTCTTGCTATAGCGTTCTAGTAGTGTTGAATTTGGAATGTTTTTCACCCGTGTACAAAAAACTTGTTTAATATTAGATTTAAAAGTAAGTTTTATTCCTTTTTTTTCTGTTTTCACATAATGCAAAAGTAACAGGTACAATTTCATTGAGAAGTTGTGGGTAATTAAAATGAGAGGTCAAGAATTTTATTACCTAAGAATGGAAATAATCGTTACCTTGACCTACATCTATACTTTTCAGAACGATTTTAATAAAGTAAAATCAAACATTCTATCGTGGTAACAAAGACGTAGAAAATTATGGCATTAAAAATAAAGTTTCAATTATGAGAATTCTAATAATCACTTGGTGTCTGCTCTTCGTACATATAAAGTGCATAAGAAGTATTTTTTTGTAAAAACTTAACTTCTTAATATTAAAAGTGGGTAATTTTCCCACTTTTCTCAGTTTCTAATTATCCGGTCGACTCTTTTGACCTCTAATTTTATTCGTATTTTAATTACTTACAACTTTTCTTTACATTTCATTGAGATTGCTCCTGTCTTTTCACGTTATATGCAAAAAAGAGAAATTTAGATTTTCTCAAAGAACTCGAAATAAAAAGGCATCTAACAAATCAACAATTTATAGTTAATGAACAAATAAATCTTGGAAATTTTCTACTATTAAACTGCTTACTCTGATTGGGTCTTCATTTTATACCTAGATAAGACGTAATTGCAATCTGACAATGCTAGTTTTTAGAGAAAAAGCTGTCATTGAGTTAAAACAGCAATTTTTCTTGTATATAAAGAAATTTTGTAAAAAAGTTTAATTTTTAATATTCTTAAAAAAATAATGTTTTTTCTTACAATTCGAAGAACTACGAACTACTTTTTGTATTTAAAATGAAAATATTGTTTTAAACCCCATGCGAAATGTTACAAAAACTACAAGCTGAACTGAGCAATCGATTTAAAACACATCATTTTAAAATTACTCAAGCATATGATGTTGCGATGTATAATTTTTACCAAACCAGGGACAAAAATCAGTTTCCACAGCCTAAAGGTAGTAACCCGTCCATATAAATACATAAAAACTGCGATCACATGAAAGCCACAGTCGATTAATTGCGTCAAATATTATCTCTAAAAAAATACACATTGATTGAAATGAAATTATTACTTTTAACACACATGGAGTTAAAATGCCAGATACCACCAATAAAAAAAACAATTCTATGAGAGTTAGCAATCTTGAAAAACCAAAAATTTTTAGACGGCTGATTTTTTTATATTATATTATTCCCTAACACACTACCGTCCAGGCTATTTGCCTACTAGCACTGTTACTAGGTGGTGTGACAAAGAACAACAACGCTAGCAAAGCAACGGTTATCAGTTTCACCAGGAAGTGGAAATTGGGTAAACTCCAAATGACCAAATATCTAGGGGTTACGCTGGATAAAAGACAGCTAAAACGCTCATTTAGAAAACATTTACAATAAAACAAAGCTCTCCGTTGGGACATGCCGTAAAATTTGCGGCAAGTCTTTTCGTTACCCTATAAAGTTAAGATTCCTCTTTGACACGCTATTTGGTTGGTAACCCTTCCTGACTTAGGTTGGTACTATTACTATTTCCGTTTTGTACTTTCATAGTCTAACAATCCCTTTACTTTTCATACATATAAAGTTCTTATTCAAGTGCACTTGATTCTTCGCTGATACTCTTGTTTTCTTTATAGCATGATGGTGGTGTTAGGACCGAAACATGTCGCTTTTACAGTTATAAGCTTCTTTTTATTAAAATTGTGGATTGACTTTGAGTTTTGTTGCTACTGTATATCTGTATCATCCACATTTGAGAGATGGATTACCTTTTCAATCAATAAAAATTGACAATTGAGAATTCATATTTCTAATAATGTCGGAAAGAATCAGCTGCCTTAAAAATTCTTTCTAGAAAACACTGCTAGCTCTTAGACTGTAATACTAATTAATTCATAATCCATCACAAATACACATATATCTAAATAATACTTAATTTGATTCGTTTTTGTATTAATTTGGTCATATTTAATTGATTTGATATGATATGATATCATATTTTAATAGGTCTAGAGTAATTGCTTTGTTACAACAGGGCTTAAATCAAAGTGATATTGCGAATATTGTTGGTGTTACTCAGGGTGCTGTACCAAAAATAAAAAAAAAATCCAAGACACAAATTATCTGAAGGATCGTCCCAAAAGTGGCAGAAGTCGATGTACAACAGAAGCACAAGACCGGCAAATAACATTGGTAGCTCGAAGAAATCGACAGGAATCTACAAGTGGCATATCCAGAGAAATTGCTAGACTTGAAGGACTGAATATCTCAAGGCAAACAATTACACGAAGATTAAATCCGGTAAATTTGTAACGCAGAAGACCTCTACGTGTTCCCAAACTAACCTATCAACAAAAAATTGTAAGGTTGCAATGGGCTCAAGAAATGTTACACCATGGTCCTAACTGGAATTACGTGATGTTCTCTGATGAATCAAGAATTGGCTTGGTTGCTGATTCACGAAGAACACTAGTTTGGAGGACCCCATCACGACAAGCCCGATTAGAAACAGCCCAACCACGTGTTCCATTTGAAGGTGGAAGTATTATGGTTTGGAGTGGTATTATAAGGGGTACACGGACGCCTCTTCTGGTTTTGAAGAGAAGAATCACTGGTGCTGTGTATATCGAGGAAGTTTTAACTCCTGTTGTGCGTCTATTCCTGGGTGGCGGTAGTAGATGGTTTTTGTATTTATGCATGACAATGCACCTCCACATCGAACAGCTGCAGTACAAAATTTTTTGGAAGAAGAAGGAATATCCACATTAAGATGGCCATCAAATTCCCCTGACATGAAAGTCATTGAACATGCCTGAGACATTCTTAAAACACGCATTAAGAAGCGAAACCCTGCCCTAATTAATCTACGAGAACTGAAAGATGCTGCTTGGGCCTGTATGCTCGATAATTATGCATACAGGCCCATGGAAGAAATACTGATTATTAATTTTATTTAAAAACCTTTTTTTGCTTATTAATTTATTTAAAAAAAATTGTAATACAATGTCCATTTTCCACCTCAAAAGAATAAATCATTTTTTTTTGTATGTTTATCTGACTTCGAGATTTATTTAGTATTGGTTAGAGTTGTAGCAAAATTATGTTTACTTATATAAAAAAAATTATTTATAAAAATTATAAAAAAGATGAAATATTCCATTATTTCAAACTTTTGGACATATGTGTATATTGTTTTTGCAAATAATTTGCAACCGTATTTGAACAACCTAACCTAACCTTTTCGGTCTTTGCTTTTACACCTTTCTATCATCCAAAACCCGATCCCGCTTCTTGTGAATAAAATACCTTGTTTGAAAAACTGTTGGGGATTTTTAAAAGTGTCGACGTGTTATACAGTAGGGGAATTTGCTGCTTTGTTGATAGATGGACCATACGTCCGCGATGTTTATCACCCTTAATAGAGAAAAATACGGGACAATTTATATAGGTATTTTTTTTGTTGGTTTCCCTACTTCGGAGATTCCAGTTTACCACCAATTTGGGAACGAATGGTGTATATAAGTCTCTCGGGACACATGCCGGAGATAATCGCCGGTGAAATAATTAGGTACTTTGTATCCAGATTACATTTCACCTGCTGTTCGTTTTCATAAATACTATACTTGGTTTTTATACGCAATGACACTGAGTTCACTAGACAAATAAATCGTCCTTATTCGCCAATAACACTGGCGTGTGATGTAGTCCAAGTCACTCAAACAGGGGTTAAAAACATTATATATGTGGGTTTGCTGCATCTGTGGCTATTGTATATGAATTGTGTAAATGTGAGATTAAATCTAAAGAAACCCTATGGCTTATATTATATTATTAATGAACCGAAGAAAGTGGCGAGATCTCAAAATAATTGCAACAAAAATAGACCGGTTTTCATTTTTAAATTTTTGGTGCCTTCGCCAAGCATCCTCCACCAAAATTTTAAATTGCTTTTATGCAAATACGTTTCTCCAAGAAATTAACGCACAACTTTGAAAAATTAAAATATTTTATTAGCGTTAATAAAAATTCTCAGTATATTGCTATATTTTGTATATGCTTTTCGTAAACTTGATGTTTATTGACTGTTTTGTAGCTATAGTTTTTTTGCAACAAAACACAAAGAAACAAAAAATATACTAATTCAATTTCCAAGTGCCCACGAATTTAAAACGTCTTTGTATTCGGCTACTGTTTAATTGTTGCTTATTTTTAATTGTGTTTATTATGGAGAGTCAATCACGCCATGAATGTGCCCAAGCATTGATGCTGTCGGAAGAAGGTTGCAGTTACCGAAGAATTGGTCGTCGAATTAATGTGTCCCGCACATCCATTTCACGAGTGTTAGAAAGATTCCTCGAAACAGGGGATCATATTCGCAGACCAGGGCAAGGAGGAAACCAGGTTATTACTCTTATTCATAGTGATTACCACGAGACCTGTCGTCTGCGAGAGTCTCGCATGGTCTCGTCTCGTTAATTTCTTGGAGGTTATTTAAAGAGAGAAAGAACTTGTTTAACTTTTAAAAAAATTGATTTATTACAGCTCCATATCTATTATGCATTCTCAAAATACAGTTCTCGAATACCCACTTTTCACTATCTAGCGCGCATTTCGACAATCAAGTTTTCTTCTTCAGAGACCGAAGATTCTATAGTATATTCCAACCAAGTAGAAAACTGATAACTTTTGTGCGCAGTGGTGTTGTGCATTGTGCAATGCACCAATTCGGTCTTGTGAGTGGTAATATTACCGTCTTAGAACGGTTCTTTACTTAGTTCGACCAGACCTTATTTTACAAACTAGCCTTATATTACATTTTTAGCACTACAGCAAATTTTCGGCGGCGAAGCGAATTTTTATGCGCGAAAATATTTTTACAATCTAAGCGATAGCGAATATTGCACAACTTTTGATCCAAAATTGCAATTTCGTATTACTTATCAGCACAAACAAAACGATAGCAAACTAGCACCAGTGCTGCCTCTACCGAACAATCGAGGAAATATAAATTGCATCAATCGCTTAGCTATGGCAAGGCTGTAGCAATTTTTCGTATTACGTATGACTTTTGACAGCAGAACAAAAGCAATTAGCTTTTCAAGTGTCAGTTAGAACTGAGAAAAAGGAGTATTTTTTCGATTAGCTTCTCCATCGCGAAGTGCTTATTGGTGTTATAAATCGTGTTTGAAAGAGTGTTTCATATTTTTTTATCCATGGTTCGCTTAATACTTATATTGGAGGCTTTTTTGATTAATAAATAAGAGATTCATCAAGGAATCGTGATATAGTATTATGATTTTATTAATTTATTTGTTGTTGGGTTCTTATGTTTTCTTTTTTTGTTTTATTATTTTAATTTTTTCTGATGATTGAATGTTATTTTAGTAAATTCAGGTTAATTGTGACATGATATTATTAGTGGTTTGTTTTTATTTGATTTGACGTAATTGTTGAAGTTTTTTACTACAATAATAATGTTTTTTTTTTAGCCCCTTAAATAATATGTATAATGATGACTAGCTCAAATAAAATTAAATGTTTCTACGCTCGTTTGTTTAACTTGAAAATAAATACTATCGTTAATCGAAAAATTATATCTCAGGTCGTACAGGTTTCACCACAGATTTACGCTCAAACAAATTATAAATTTTCTATCAAAATGAAATTCAAAAATCTTTACAATAAAGTAGTATGAATGTTCTCTAGCGGCTAATAATTATTATCGCTTTAAAACAGTTTATACGCACACTTAATACAAATCAAATAACGGTACCTTTTTTAAATTTTGTCTCTCGAGTGTTCGCCATTCACATGTAGGTGTCGCTGGAACAGGTGGTCTATCTTCTCTACTGGTGAGCACGTGGGATGTAGAACTTCCAATGGTTTAATTAAAGACAGAAACTCTTACGATGTAAAATTTATTGTTGTTTACTTGTGGATTTTTTTTTTTACAATTTACTGGTTGATAAGACTCCCTTTTTACAAGTGGTGTGTTACAAAGTTTTATACTAGGATTATTTCTGATATAAGGTAAGTCAAGCTTCTTATATTAATTTGATACTAACTTTTGTATCATTAAAATTACATTTGGAACTATTATATTATAAAGTGATTCTGCTTGATTCAACAAACTTATTTTCTATTCAAAGTCGAATACTGTTAACTTATAAAGTTAATAAAATTTATGATTAATCAAAGTCTTTTTTTAAAAATGTAAATTACGAGTTGAATATTTTTATAACTGTTGTTGAATGTTTTGAAAATGAGTCTTGAATCTTTCTAAAACTTGAGTGTTGAGTTGTGAAAGTTGTTTTTTAAAATTAAATATTAAATGTTTGTTGAAAGTTTAAAACGAGACTTGAATATTTGTATAAAGGGTCTTGACTCTCTTAAAATTTGGCTTGAATCTCATCTTATTCTTTCTGACTGGTTCTTTTACGTAAAGACTGAGATCCCTCTCTCATTATTCTCTGACCAATAAAAATGCTTCATTTAAAAACTCCACGAGAACCAATCAGAAGGAACTATATCTTAATTTGCTTATTTCTAACTAACTACTTATATTTTACAAACAATTTTTTTACATAATATATACAATAATCATTTTTAATGTTCAATAATTTTTATATAATTTATTATGGTCGGAAAAGCTCTCAAATTATATTTACTGAGGCTTGAAGTCATAAATTCGACCGATATACTTCCGAGTAACTCATACGTCACAACGTGCACCTGCTATTCTAAGCTCTTGGAGTTCGAGGAAACTAAATATTTCAAACACGCGATGTGTTGTGTACGAGCACTCGTAGTTCTGATAATTTGACGTCACACAGGCACAGGTGCGTTTCTAAAGTTTTGGAATTCATGGAAACTAAACACGCGATGTTAGCAGTCGTAGTTCTGATAATTTTACGTCACACATATGCACAAGTGTTATTCGTAGAAGAACTTTTTATACACTTTTGTAGATCTTTGAAAATCCTTTTATATATTTAACAGAAAAATATTTTACAAAAATTTATAATTTGTTCGTTTGTTTTATTTTACATTTAGAATTATATTTTCATTATTATTTATTTTTTAATGGTGATTTTGATTATTTTTATGTAATGTGATTACTTTTTTATTATTTATTTTTGCTTTTAATTGACTTAACGATTTTGTTTTTGATTTAATCATCATAATACATATTCTTATGGAAATTAGTCTTTTCTTTAATGAATAAATTTTTTATGATAATAAAACTTCGTCTCAACTTCCCCCCAAACTTGTAATAAATTTATCGACGGATAAATTTTTATAAGTTTCCATTTTCTACTTTAACTTCAAACTATATCCTATTTTATTTTATTTACATATTTATTTACACTTAACTACTAAATATATTACTTGAGTGAACTGACATGAAACACACCACGTGAAATTTTTGTGTTAGGAAACATTAGAATTTATTTTCTACTTTTTAAAACATAAACGCATCGTTTCTTTTTCTTACCCACTACCATAGGATTAATATAGGGTGTAGTTCTACAACTTATAATTCCATTTGCCAACAGTTTTTTTAAATGTTTATCTACCGCTTCTTGATATTTATGGGGAATTGGATAACTTTTTGACTGAAAACTCTCTATATTTTTAACTTTAATACTTTGGGAATAATTTTTTAGCTACTTAAGATTCATCATTAATTAAACTTTTATATCTTTCTACCAATTTTATAACTTCATTTTTTCCATCCTTTGTTGCAATTTATCATCACCTCTAAATTCTTTTCATTAACCCTATCATCGGCATCAATTGCCCTTTCATCATAATCATAATTTAATTTATTTTTGGTATCTAAGACCCTTTCTAAATAATTATCATTTCCATTTTTATTTGAATTTAATTCGGCATCTATGGCCACATTATTAAATATATTTCGGCACCCTTGTACCATTAAATTGCAACTAGATTCACAAATTTCACTTATTTTTCTTGGCAGAAATTTTTATTACTATTTTCTAATGACTCGTCGAATATACTAATTATATTATAATTACTAGTTAATTTTAAATCATTTATTACCTCAAATTTTATTTCATTATCCCCAAATATTACTGCATTTTTGATATAATTTATTATAATTTTATTCTTTGATAATTCATCGTTACCCAATAATATATCATATTTTAATTTATTGACTATCAATAACTGAACATTTAATTTTACATTATTTATATTCAAAGAAGCAAAAACTGTTTTATTAGAATATCCTAAACTTTTATCATTTATCCCTGTAAAATTTACTTTTGGAATATTGATTATATTGTTTTTTAACATTGAGATTTTATTTACTGTATTTTCTGATATTAAAGAAACTGTAGACCCTGTATCTATTATAATGTTTAATAAATTGTTATCAATATTTGCTTTTATTAATACTAATTCTATTTCTTTATTTTCTAGATGCAGATTATCCTTGTCCATTAAAAATTCACGTGGGTGTACAAAGTCACATCTAGCGCTATTTACATTGTGCACCCCTATTGAAAATTTGTGGTTTGGGCATCATCTACTGGAGATCTGGCCCTAGGAGTTCTACTACCTGAACGTGCAATGTCTCTCGGTGTATTATTTGTCTCATTTATCCCCTCATTACTGTTACTCGTATTAATTGCGTTTACTTGTCTATTATTATTGTTTGTATTTGCTCGATTATTGTTATTTTGTTCAAATCTATTAAAATTTCTATTATTATAATTATTGTTAAAATTTCTAGTGTTCTGATTATTATTGTAATTTCTATTATTATTGAAATTGTTCCTATTTTCATTATTTTGATTTCTGTTTTGATTATAGTAGTTATTGTTAAAATTATTATTATTATTTTGTCTGTTAAAATTGTTACCGTTACTTTGCCTATTAAAACTTCTATCATTGTTATTAAAGTTTCTTACATTATCTCTATTCTGATTGTTGATACTATTACTTAAATTTCTTTCAATTCTCTGCAAATATGTTATTAAATGATCAAATTTATTAATATTTTGTACTGCAATTATCTCAGATATTTCAGGTTTGAAATGTCTTGATAAAAACATTACAATTTCTGCTTCTGGTATAGGAGGAGTTAAATATTGACAAGTAGCATAGAGTTGTAAAACATAGTTGGATAGATTATTCTTTGTATTATCAAATTTGCCAAAATACAATCTTTCCCTGACTTTACTCTGTTGTAATTCTGACCAGAAAGTATCTAGAAATACCTTTTCAAAGGTTTCAAATGAATCTACAAACATTTCTTTGCAATTCCACCATAATAGTGCATTGCCTGTTAAACTTGATCTGATAAATTCTTTAAAATCTTGCAAATTTTTAATTTTATAGTATTTATTTTTAATTGAATGTAAATAATTTATAGGATGTATCTTCCTATAATCCCCACAAAATTTCGAACTTTCTTCAAACTTCCCCCCTATATTTAAAATTTGAAAACCCAAGTCAGGTGTTACGCGATTGTCTGATAATTCAGAAATATTTTGATTCACTTGTTTTATTTTATTTTCGAGTTCCTCCTTTAATTTCTTGATTTCTTCACTGTTTCCCACGTTTATATTTGTATTTAATTTTTCTTCTATTTCTTTTCTTAATTGTCTCTCTGTTTTTCTGTTTTCCTGTTCGGCTATGTCCAAATTTATTTGTATTCCTCTTTTCACGTTATCTTCGATTTCTGATATTCTTGAGTTTAATTTCAGATTGTTTTCGCTTGTTCTTTTGTCTATATTTTGTACTTGTTTATTTAAAAATTCTTGTTTTTCCTCAATTACTTTAATCTTTTTCTCTTGATTTTCTACTTTCTTGTCCAATTTTTCCGTTATTTCATTCAATTTTCTCGTTATTTCCTCAGAATTTTGTCTATTTTGTTTTTTCATTTCTTCAGAGTTGGCTTCTAGTTTTTTCGCTATTTGTTCTGAATTGGCTAGGATGATGCTCATCAAATCTGCCAATGTGACATTTCCTCCAGTTTGTGAAGAAGTACCATCTTTTTGTTGAGGTTCGTCTTCTTGTTCCCCCTTTCTTCTGGTTCTTCAGCATTGTAGTCTATGTCTATTTGTTCTTGGCTTTTTAATCTGTTAATTAGAATTTGTTTGGTTCCTTTATCATCCAAATTCCTGTTTCTAAGTTCTTGCCTGAGTTCTTCAACTTTCCAGGTGTCAAAATTAACTTCCTCTTTATCAGACATTATGTTTCGACTTTTTATATTTATAATAAAATGTTAGAAATATTTATTTTATAGGTTAATTACAGTTACAATAATGTATTAGTATTTTTATTTTTAAATAAATTTTAATGTAATGTTTATTGATTTATTTTTTGTTATTAAACTATTAAAATCTGTGATTTTAATCGAGCCCGATACGTTGGTCGCCAAGTTATTATGATTTTATTATTTTATTTGTTGTTGGGTTCTTATGTTTTCTTTTTTTGTTTTATTATTTTAATTTTTTCTGATGATTGAATGTTATTTTAGTAAATTCAGGTTAATTGTGACATGATATTATTAGTGGTTTGTTTTTATTTGATTTGACGTAATTGTTGAAGTTTTTTACTACAATAATAATGTTTTTTTTTTAGCCCCTTAAATAATATGTATAATGATGACTAGCTCAAATAAAATTAAATGTTTCTACGCTCGTTTGTTTAACTTGAAAATAAATACTATCGTTAATCGAAAAATTATATCTCAGGTCGTACAGGTTTCACCACAGATTTACGCTCAAACAAATTATAAATTTTCTATCAAAATGAAATTCAAAAATCTTTACAATAAAGTAGTATGAATGTTCTCTAGCGGCTAATAATTATTATCGCTTTAAAACAGTTTATACGCACACTTAATACAAATCAAATAACGGTACCTTTTTTAAATTTTGTCTCTCGAGTGTTCGCCATTCACATGTAGGTGTCGCTGGAACAGGTGGTCTATCTTCTCTACTGGTGAGCACGTGGGATGTAGAACTTCCAATGGTTTAATTAAAGACAGAAACTCTTACGATGTAAAATTTATTGTTGTTTACTTGTGGATTTTTTTTTTTTACAATTTACTGGTTGATAAGACTCCCTTTTTACAAGTGGTGTGTTACAAAGTTTTATACTAGGATTATTTCTGATATAAGGTAAGTCAAGCTTCTTATATTAATTTGATACTAACTTTTGTATCATTAAAATTACATTTGGAACTATTATATTATAAAGTGATTCTGCTTGATTCAACAAACTTATTTTCTATTCAAAGTCGAATACTGTTAACTTATAAAGTTAATAAAATTTATGATTAATCAAAGTCTTTTTTAAAAATGTAAATTACGAGTTGAATATTTTTATAACTGTTGTTGAATGTTTTGAAAATGAGTCTTGAATCTTTCTAAAACTTGAGTGTTGAGTTGTGAAAGTTGTTTTTTAAAATTAAATATTAAATGTTTGTTGAAAGTTTAAAACGAGACTTGAATATTTGTATAAAGGGTCTTGACTCTCTTAAAATTTGGCTTGAATCTCATCTTATTCTTTCTGACTGGTTCTTTTACGTAAAGACTGAGATCCCTCTCTCATTATTCTCTGACCAATAAAAATGCTTCATTTAAAAACTCCACGAGAACCAATCAGAAGGAACTATATCTTAATTTGCTTATTTCTAACTAACTACTTATATTTTACAAACAATTTTTTTACATAATATATACAATAATCATTTTTAATGTTCAATAATTTTTATATAATTTATTATGGTCGGAAAAGCTCTCAAATTATATTTACTGAGGCTTGAAGTCATAAATTCGACCGATATACTTCCGAGTAACTCATACGTCACAACGTGCACCTGCTATTCTAAGCTCTTGGAGTTCGAGGAAACTAAATATTTCAAACACGCGATGTGTTGTGTACGAGCACTCGTAGTTCTGATAATTTGACGTCACACAGGCACAGGTGCGTTTCTAAAGTTTTGGAATTCATGGAAACTAAACACGCGATGTTAGCAGTCGTAGTTCTGATAATTTTACGTCACACATATGCACAAGTGTTATTCGTAGAAGAACTTTTTATACACTTTTGTAGATCTTTGAAAATCCTTTTATATATTTAACAGAAAAATATTTTACAAAAATTTATAATTTGTTCGTTTGTTTTATTTTACATTTAGAATTATATTTTCATTATTATTTATTTTTTTAATGGTGATTTTGATTATTTTTATGTAATGTGATTACTTTTTTATTATTTATTTTTGCTTTTAATTGACTTAACGATTTTGTTTTTGATTTAATCATCATAATACATATTCTTATGGAAATTAGTCTTTTCTTTAATGAATAAATTTTTTATGATAATAAAACTTCGTCTCAATAGTAACACCTGTGTCCACGGCCACCTGTCAAAAGCGGCCACCTGTGCTAACGGTCAGCTTCAAAATTCCCCAAATCGATTATATATGGAAATTCCCATGGTATTTACGGACACCTTTATAATGCGGCCGCGGCCAAATAATCTCAAATTTAAAAAATATTTTAGACTATTTGTTGATGAAAATACCCAATATTATTAGATATTTTGAATAGATATCTACCTACGTAAAAAGGAATGAAATTATCTGCATTATTACTAGCTCGGTCTTTCTGTTACATACATGTTTCGTTAGTTTAAAGCTTTCTCCGTGTTGGAAAGGTTCTTAAGTTGCTATAAAAATATGTCGCAAAAGAGGAAACGTTTGTCGCTAAAAGACAAAATAAATATAATCGCCGAAAGTGAAAAGTATGGTTTAAGTTCGCGAAAGTTGGTCGAAAAATGTGGGGTTGGAAAAAGTCAAATTAACGATATTATCAAAAATAAAAGTGAATTAAAAAAGTTGAGAAAAGTGTTAACTTAGAGCAAAAACGAAAGTTTCCGAAATCAGAAGGATTGGCAGTGGATAGGGTCGTCTACAATTGGTATTGCAAAGCCAGAAATAAAGCAATTCCAATATCTGGGCCGCTACTTAAAGAAAAAGCACTCAAGCCAGCAAGCAGTTGGAAGATGGAAAGTTTTGCAGCATGAAATGGATGGTTGGAAAGTTTCTGCAAGCGTCATAATATAACGTTTAAATCAATTTGTGGTGAGTATGCAGAGGTTAATTTGGACAACATAGAGGATTCGAAAACCAAGTTACCATTGATATTAAGGAATTATTCTCCACGAGATGAATACAATGCTGACGAAACAGGACTATATTACCGAGCCATGACTAACAAGACATTTGCATTAAAAAATGAAAAATTTGCAGGGAAGAAGGCAGCAAAACAACGTTTGACTATTTTGCTATGTGCAAATATGGAAGGTGAGAAAGAAGATCCATGAGTAATTGGAAAAAGTAAAAATCCTCGCTGTTTTAAGGGTAGTCATTGCTGCATAAATTTGACAATAGAATGAAAAAACAGAATAGAAAAGTGCTTTTTTTCCTGCATAATACCACGTCACATCCTAAAGTTCCATTAGAAAATGTTAAAATAATCTTCCTGCCACCCAACACCACACCACAGTTCATAACGAAATTTTAGATTTGGATGAATTTGCTTCCTTTGACGATGATATATCTACATTATTGAAGAACTGTGCGATAATGATGAAAAACACAATTCTGACAATAGTGATGTGGACGAATGTGAAACTCCAAAATCCACTTTATCTAATATGACCGAAGATTATGAAAAATTAAGGGACGTAGAAAATTATTTATTGTGCAAAAATAATGGTGAAATATTGATGGATGTGTTTCGAATTTTACTTAAATGTGAACCTGAGGTTTTTAAATCTTAAAAAATTAAAAAACAATCAAAAATTGACACACACTTTAAAATACCTTAACATCTGTTTTTTTCCTAGTATAGTATGTATGTAGTTTTATGTTTTGTATTATGTAGTACCTAACCTACACATATTAAAGTAGTTTTAGTAGTTTTCCGCTTATGTATAGAATTATACTTGTTAAATTGATAAAATAAACAAAAATCCAAATATTTTTTATTTGTCGACTGCAAAACCTGACAATAGGGGCCACCTTTAGATAACGGCCAATAGTTCTTTCATTTTTGGTGGCCTTTATCAATACATTTTGTGTTTTGACTCAGTATTTTTGAATATTTTTATTGTAATGTGTTATTCTTTAGCTGACAAAATTATTTTTAAGTTTTTATCAAATACAACTTGACAACAAACAAGACTGAAAGTTTGCTTGACTTGACAGTCCAATATTAGTTTCTGTGACTGCTACCAAATTGTTTTTGGCGCTAGTACCTTAGTAAATGTGAAGTTATAGGTCTGTTCCAACCAAGCAGAGAACCGTTCTAAAATAGTAATTTTTGTGCGCAGTGGTGTAGTGAGTTGCGCAGTGGACTAATTTGGTCTCGTGAGTGGTAATATTACCGTTCTAGAACGGTTCTTTGGTTAGTTGGAACAAACCTAAAAGTGTATTTAAACAGTCAGAGAGAGAATAGACAATGATCGCTTTGGTATTACGTTTATTTTAAACCGATTGTGCGTCTATAGCGAATTTTTAGTTAATCAGACCGCCGGTCAACTTTCGCAAAAATCTGAAAGTGCTAGATCATTTCGATAATAGGTGAAAAACAATTAAGAAGAGAGATCTGAAATTTATCTCTTTTGGGTGTCGTCGATAACAAAAAAAAACCGTAAAACTGTCTTATTTAAAGTAAGTGTTTGGGACGGTTAAATGAGTTTACCTTCGCCTCTCTAAAAATCTCTAAATCTTCTCGAAGATCGAATTTACTGCAACGTTATCCTTGAATTAATAACGTACCCTACTTATTTATTCGACCTTCTAACTAGGATCGATGGTACATAAAAATAATATTATACAGAATCAAAGGACGTACCTATCCGTGTATTATTTAATTCGTTTAAGAGGAATTTTAAAATAAAAACGTTCATTCTGTTAGATATTAATTATTATCCGGGAAAGGAGATTCTTTAATGCTGGAAATTATTCAATGAAAAACGCCGTAGGATTTTTAATTAAAATTACACGTATAATGTTTTTCTTGGATGTTTTGTAAAAAAAATATTATTAGTGAATTAAACCATTACCATTATACTAGTAGGGGAGCCCAGGCGGGGATTTCTGGAGTTACTGAAGCGTGGCAAGGAGGAGAATGTAGAGATAATGTTTTTTTTTACAACTTTGTTGCCTTCTTCCTTCCTTAGGTCACTCACGAATTGTCAGATTAGTGGAATATACACATTTTACGATGTAGCTAACACTCCCTACCTTAATCTAACGCGCTCGAGAATTTCAGGCCATTTTTTTACCAATCTGATCCATGATCCTTAAAGGGGCTCATATATGGTGGAAGTAATTAACCCTGTATATTAATCTGTCTCCAGAAATCCCCGCTTGGGCTCCCCTACTATACTATAGGTATCTCTTTAATAGCAAAATTATAAAAGTTGTATGGCTAAGGGGAGTTTTGTTATTATACTTAAAATAGAGACTAGAGACATTTTAAAAATATAAAGTAGTTTTTAATTAAGTTGCATCTTTTCCATAAAGGGTAAAGCAAAGAGTAGATGTAAAGGAGGGTTCAAGGGTTTTCTATACACCAAAAAAACCAAGTAAGTATGTATTGGTGTTATTATTGGAGTTACTCCATCCATTAATAGATCCGAAACAATAATAACTCTTTTTTCTACCGTGGCTCATAAAGCATTTTTCCACTACTGGCATTAGGTGTATATTTTTTTTAAATATTACTTTTTAAAATTAATAAAAAATTGGGACGAGTCACCAGTAACTCCCGTTTCTAATGACAATGTCAAATGGATTGAGATTTAATTCTAACCTAGCACTCTTTGTATATTTCTAGTCAATAAATTTAGATTCAGAGGCTAGTAATGAAAAAATATTTTTATCCACAACTATTAATTAATATATCTGTTAAATATGCAATTTTTATCAAGTAATGCCATGAATTACCTTATAGAATTGAATAATAATGCGGAATAATTTGACAATTTGTGAATTTACTTGTCATTGTATATGTAGATACACTGTCAATTATTAGTTTGAGTTATTTGGTGTGTACATTCTCTGGTATTATTAAAAAAATGTCTAATAGTGAATCAGATTTAGACGATATGTCTTGTACACCAGACATTTTAAAATTAGCTGCTAGCGCTACAGAAAATCTCCTACCTAACAAGTCAAAAGGTAAATATGTTGCGGTGTAGAAAAGTTTTATGGACTGGCACAAAAAACATCGTCTTTTTCTGAAAATGTTTAGTATTTTGTTGAACTTGCAATAAAAAGTCATCATCATTGTGGGCATTTTATTCCATGCTGAAAAGTAGGTACCTACATTGAATATTTACCGTAGTATATATCCACCCAGAGACTTACATGAAGTTACAGGCATTCTTAAAACGTCAGTCCGAGGGACATCAACCGAAAAAATATAAAACATTTACCCCCGAAGAAACCAGTAAATTTATTAAAGAATCTCCAGATTATACCTATCTAATGACAAAGGTATTCTTACAATAACGTAATTTTCACCTTAGAACGTTCCAATTTAATCAAATTATTTTTAGGTAACCTTAATCATGGAGCTAATGGGAGCTTGCCGATCTAATGAATTATATTTTATTAGAACTGAAGATATAGAAGATGCCTATCATTATTTTTAAATTATCAGAATGGCAAATGTACTATTCAGAGAGTAGGTATTAACAAATTAGCTTCTATGGGAAAGCACATTGCTACGTTTTTAAAATTAAAGAATCCCGAATTGTACACAGGACATTCGTTCCGAAGATCATCTGCAACCATTTGCGTTAGCACAGGCGGTGACATATCAGCAGTAAAGCAGTTAGGGTGATGGAAATCAACTACAGTTGCCTAAGGCTATATATATGACAACATAACCAATAAAATAAAAATAAGAAATCAGATTTCAAACGAAATTAACAAACATACTAGCTCCAATTACAATGAAAAACCTTGTACTAGCTCTAGTGCCAGTCCAAGCCCCAAGATTTTCAATCAGACTCAGATGGCAAACAAAGTTATCTCTGGCATGAATTTTAACAATTGTAATGTAACTATTAATAATTATTATGTAAGTAAATAAACAAAAATTTATTGTGTATTAATAACGTTACCATTAATAAAAAATATTATTCATTTGAAATATATTTTGCATTTTTTTTATAAACTTATTATATTATTATTATATTATATTATATGGGGCGCTTCGTTACTCAATTTTAAGACGAAAAGTTCATATAAACATGTGTGATAGGTGTTGTCGTTTATGAGATACAGGGTGTTGTACGTGAAATTAATTTTTCTTGGTGACGCTACTGATTTATATTTTTTTATTATTTTATTACAAGCAACATGTGTTAAACATAAAGAAAAAATAATACATTTCAGAGCAAATGTTCAAAATGTCCACCTCCAGCTAAAATGCAAGAATCCGCTCGATGTCTAATGGATTGTCGAATACGTTCGAAGATACCAGGATTGTTACGAATAACATTACAGCCGTCTATGATACGATTTTGAAGATCTTGTACGTTTAATATCAGTGTTGTGTAAACAAGCGATTTCAAATATCCCCACACACAAAAATCCAGAGGATTGTGTCCAGGTGATCTAGGGGGCCACGGGTGTGGAGATCCTCGTCCGATCCAATGGCCTGGAAAAACATTATTTAAAAACTCGCGTACAATCACTGAAAAATGTGGAGGAGCTCCGTCATGCATGAACCACATGCGCCTTCTAATAATAATAGGTACATCTTCCAAAAGAAGTGGAAGTTCATTTTCTAGAAAATGTTGGTATGTCTCACCGGTTAACCGTACAGGAAGGAAAAATGGTCCAATTAAATAATCATCGATGATGCCAAGCCATTGACCGAAAATGTTTGTTGAAATCGTTTTACACTTATGGTATGTGGATTTACATCTGCCCATATGTGGTCATTATGAAAATTCATAATCCCATGTCTAGAAAAAGTTGGCTTAATCCGTAAATAGAATATTGGCCACAAAATTCGGATTGTTCGCGATTTCACGTAAAATCCATTGACAATACTGTATGCGTAATGGATAGTCAGTAGGTAACAAATGTTGAACACGTTGAACGTGATATGGATACAATAAATTATCTTTTAGAATATTCCAAACAGTTTTGTTACTAACATTTACTTCATCTGCAACTTTTCTTGTACTCGTTTCTGGATGTTGGTCAATAATTTGAAGAATCTGGTTTTCCAATTGGGGATTTCTCACAGTTCTGGGTCGTCCAATAATATTCTTCGATTTAGCAAAAGTTCCAGTTTCTTGTAAACGAATATGTAACTTAGTAAACGTATCTGAACATGGTAAACGATTATTTGGATAACGCTGGGCATACGTACGTCTAGCTTCTAAGGCATTACCATTCGCTAATCCGTACAAAAAATGCATATTAGCCATTTCAACATTAGTAAACACTGGCATAGTTATTAACTAAACACAGAGTCAATCAAATAAAAATGTACGATTTTTGCGTTGGTTTTCAAAGTTGAAACTTGTCAACATTATTTCAAAGGCCACTTAGAATAAGCATGTTTTTGCGTATTACTTCTAAAAACCAGTAGTGTCACCGGGAAAAATTAATTTCACGTACAATCAGAACTGACTTATTACAATAAATTCAACACCCTGTATCTCATAAACGACAACACCTATCACACATGTTTATATGAACTTTTCGTCTTAAAATTGAGTAACGAAGCGCCCCATATAATATTTTAGATTACTTAAGAAACACCCTGTATACATAGTTGTCGATAAATTATAGTATTCAACACGCGCATAATGCCTTCGGCTCGGTTGAAATTTCATCTTCGTGTGTAATAGCCGTCATTATACGCTTGTTGAATAATATACTATTGTTCAATACAACCAAGTAAGAGAAATGATATTTACTTTCAAATAAATTTATTCAATACTCATATTCTAAAAACATATTTTCAAAACCTATTTTGGTTAGCCGAATATATATTAATTAAGTTACGAGAAAAAAGCTGAATCTTATTTAAATTGACGGATACATAAAATATATTGAAAACCTAAAAGTAATGAATAAATTAAAATCATTTTCATAATGAGTTAAACCTTTCAAGTTTTCTGAATACTCCCCCAGATCACGAATTATTTGAAAATGTCTTTTAATTAAGCAAAACCCGATACGATATTTCACAATAGAATTTCGTAAACAGACATTCCTTTGGGTATTTTCATAACGGTTTCAATTATGAATAAAAATCCGTAGAATTCTATCGGCGTAACAATTTTGTAGATTTTTATTAATATTTTACACTGTATCGAATAAAATTGTCTACGCCGACGAAGAAAAATTAACAAACATTTTTAATCTCATTTACAGTAGTGGAACATTACATCAAGACTGGTTTACATTCTCAAAAAGCAGAATTCAAAGCAACAAGATCATCTCACTATCAATCTCCCAGGCTCTTCTCTTGTCCATTGCAAGACATAAGTCTCCTCATCTATAGTAAATTCTATTTTAAACCAAAAGCTAGTCTCATCAATTACTGGATCTAACAATCCCCTAATCATGCCTTCCACTTCAAATTATGTTAATGATAGTCTTCTAAAACCACGTTGAAAATTCCTCCAATAATGCATCAGTTTTTCATTTCGAGTACAAATATAACTATTAATCTAAAATAGAATGTTTCTTAAATTATTGAGAGTAATTATTTTTCATTTAAAAATATATATTTAAAATCTTTGATCGTGGAGAAAGTATAGTCTGCTACTCGGTTAGAATGAAAATTCATTATGTTCGTGGTTCCTCACGATCGCCTTCGGCTTGCTCTCGGAACTTTCCACTCGCATCGAATTTTCATTCTAACCTTGTTACAGAATATACTATAAGTATTCGATTATTATCTACCTTATATTCCTTGCATTATATTTTCTTATATTTTCCCCTCTTCTTTGTTTGTTTTTTGTTCTTTGGGTTTATATTCTACTATTGGTTTTATACTCCACTCAATAGCTTGATTTCCTGAAAAAGTAGAAAATTGTTTCCACCTGCACCCAAGGTAAAGAAACTTAACAGCTTCTATACCAAGCTTGACCTTTTTCTATGAAAAAAACAACTACTTCCTGGGCTATATTCCCCAACGGACATTGAATTACATTCCAATAGAAAACGTGATGGCGACCGACTTCGTCGATACTACTACTTTTTCAGTTTTTTATTGACTGCACCTTATTGAAATTATTTCATGTATTGTTTAGCTTGATTTCCTTTTAATTATTGATTTTTCAAGTCATATTTCTGAAATATTCTTTTAACAATTTTATATTGACTTTTACTTATCAACAAACACTTTATTTTTGCATACCTGTTGTACCTTATACAAGGTTATTTTGATATGAAGTACCGGGTGTCCCAGAAGTTTCTGACCCATTTTAACTGCAAATATATCGGAGCTTAAAAACCATAGAGAGGTGAGGTTTTTGAGGAACAATTTCTTTTTATATAAAGTCTTTTCAGTACACTTTTCAGTATAATTAGTAAAATATTATATAGGGTGTTTAAAAAAAAAGGTGTTTTTTAAATACAAATTACGTCGTAATTGATACTTCACCAGTACTATTTTTTTTTAATATACCTTTCTCTAGATTTCTTTTATCCAAACAAATTAATTGTTGTTTGACTTGGCGTTTTATTAAATAGAGTAAAATAACACTTTCCAAATAAACCCCCACTGTTAATGTATTTCGTTGAAGCTTTTGTATATTTTATCAAGATGAAGTAGGTACTAATTATTCCGTTAGGATATATCGGGTAGAATACTTAACATTCTACCGTTACACAATAAGCATTTATAAAAATGCTTTAAATTAAACTCATAAATAATACTTTTGACCTCATTCATAAACAATGAAGAGAAAAGTTGCAATTTTTCATCGAATAAATTACGATGGAAAAGATAAGGAAAAGAAATTGAGTCATCCGTTGAATGTCACTGGCATTTCTTGTCGATATTCTTTTTTAAGCAAAAATGAAATCAGAAAATATATAAATTTGGAGAAAAATATCATTTGAAATGGACTTTTTAAACAACAAAGAAAAATAGTATTTGCTTTAAAGGCATATACAGTATGATGCAAATGTATGGAATAAATTCATTATTTCAGAAACAGACTACTTTTTAGAAAAATCTTAAAACACGTCCATTTTAATTTTTGAATGGCCATCAACTGCTATACAAAACCGAGGTCACGTGACAGCTCATTTGAAAGATCTTCTTAGTGCCTTTGCAACAATGTATTCATTTGAATATTTATTTCTACAGGGTTAACAAATACTGTTGGTTTATTAACACAATTAACTTAGAATAAATGTTTACTTAAATACAAAAAAATTACAACAAATGTTCAAATTGCCAGCCTTCAGCAATGATACAATGAGAAAGGCGAGCAGTAAATTATTTCCTAACGTTTTCGAGGAATTGAACTCTTCTACATTATTCGGTCGATTTTGATATACTCTGCTCTTTAAATATCCCCACAAAAAAGTCTAACGGAATCAAATCTGGAGACCTTGGTGGCCATTCGATAGGCCCTCTTCTACCTATCCACCTTCCTGGGAAAACGTTATTAAGGTAATTTCGTACCTCAACGCCATGGTGAGGGGAAGCCCCATCCTGTTGGTACCATAAATCATTTCTATTTGAAAATAGCTGATTCAGCTGTGGCAACAGATAATCTTGAAGAAATTCCAGATAACTAGCAGCAGTTAGGTTTTTCTCAAAAAAATATGGCCCTACAATTTGATTGTTTATAATGCCCTTCCAAACATACACCTTCTCGGGATATTGTGTCCTATAGTCTTTCATTCAATGTGGATTTTCACTTGCCCAATATCGACATGTTTGGCGATTTACGTGACCGTTCAACATAAAAGATGCTTCATCTGAAAAAAGTACCTTTTGTATGAAACCCGGATCTCTGTTACATTGTTCCATAACGATTTCGCAGAATTCGATTCTTCTATCAAAGTCATCTTCTAATAGCTCCTGGACCAGATGTACTTTGTATGGATGCCACTTCTCTTTTTTTAGCACTCTTACAACAGTTGATTGGTGGACATTATTATCTAGTGCAACTTGCCTAGAACTGGTATGAGGATTTTCTTGAAACGCCAGTACAACGTCCAGTTTTTTGTCTTCGGATATTAATGTTCTACCACTTCTGGAAAGATCTTTAACATGGCCCGTTTCTCTAAATTTTGTTTCAATTTTACTTACTGTTGATTGAGTAATTGGATCGCGATAAATTATGAACTTCTGCTTGAGCCCTCACTCTATCTCCATAACCAATCATGGTTAAAATCTCGATTCGTTATAATTCTGTTTTTTTTTTAATTCAGTGAATGAATATTTATTGTAATTCCATGTTACTTAAAAAGTTCATAATTTTGGTTAACCCTGTAGAAATAAATATTTAAATGATAACATTGTTGCAAAGGCGATAAGGAGACTTTTCAAATGAGCTGTCACGTCACCTCGGTTTGTATTTAAAAAAATCGTTGATGATGTAATTACGCCATCACTAATGACGTAATGTCCAACACATCTATAGCAGTTGATGGCAATTCAAAACTTAAAACTGACGTGTTTTAAGATTTTTTTAAAAGTCGCCGTTTCTGGAATAATGAATTTATTCCATACATTTGCATCATACTGTATAAATTGTTTACTATTTTCAACAAAGCAGAAGTTTCATCAGATTTAGTTATTAATAGTTTTAATTGCATTTATCAAATTTATAGTACTGATGCCATGAATTTCATTAAACAAACTATTTATTAAGAAATGGAAAACTGAATTATTCTTTTATAGGTATACATTAAATGTGGCTTTTTAATGACACTTGACAGGCATTAAAGGTATATTATTACTGACTAGGCGAAACAAATTTGTTACTATGCAATGTTCCAAGTAATAATTTGTAAAAAATCATCCTCACACATAAATAAATTTCGAACATTAATTGATAATTTTTTTAGATTGTCAATGACATTAAATATGCACCTTTTATTTAACACTCCTATTTGAACAGTTTCTGTATTTTACTTACAACCCTAGTTAAGTAATATACTATTATAATCTAGTGAGTGACGTTTACGATGTACGAAGTAACTGCCAACATTTATAAATCATTTTCAACAAGTAAAACTTTTTATCAAATTTATCCGTGGACACGCTGTATGAAATAAAAGATAACATTCAGTAGAACATGGTAAATAGGATATTAGCAACTACAATTTTTTAAATGGTTAAATTCTATGACGTGCAAGCTTTTTGCTTAGCGTTTACTTTACGAAAGCGTAGTTATATATCGTTAATTTTCCATAAAAAAAGCAACTAAGTCGTAAAAATAAATCTCTAGCCATGGAATCCCACAACAGCACGTGTCAGCAACAAAAAGGTTGCCCTCTAACAATTTGTTGTAAGTGGAAGTCCACTAATAGCCCTATAAAATCCGAAAGTAGCCGAAGTTAGAGGAATTAGAGGAGAAGAAATGAGGAACAGGATGTGTAATTCGTTTATAGACTGTTTTAACTTCCTATCATGTTTCAGTCGAGAGTTGGATAATTGTTCTTTTGTTTCTTTTACGTTAATGCTTTAAGATACGTGGATGTGTTTGTAAAAACAAACCATCTGTTTATTTGTATGTTATAAGTGGACTGTAACATAGAAGGTTTTTTGATATCGAATTTTTATTGACGTTTTAATCTAACATTGTAATTGACAACTCTGTCTCTTATCTCCATGGTTATAACAAAATTTAAGTTAATCAATAGTACAAATACATAAAGTATACATAAAGTCTTTAACATGCCGCCCGGCTTGACAGGTATGAAATACCTTCAATAAAATTAATGTTCCATGTGAACAAAACAAATAAATTCAGTTTATAAAAAAAATATTAATCAGTTTGAATGCGATCTTTATCGTCCAATTCAACTGGAAGCACACACAGTTTTGACACAGCCCGTTGCACTTCACTTTTGTTCGAAAGTCTGACGGTTGCAACACGCACTACATTGTCTTTTCCCAAAAAAATGTCGGATACTCTCCCCATTTTCCATTTTAAGGGAGGTAGATTGTCATCTTTAAGAAGCACAAGTGATCCAACCTTTAACAAACTTGGATAATTTTTTTTCCACTTGACACGTTGTTGTAACTCAGAAATATATTCTCGTTGCCATCGTTTCCAAAAATGCTGAACGACTTGTTGCATTCTTTTGTATTTTCCTAATCTTGTATCCTGTAGTTCTAGTAGATTTTGTTCTGGAAGAGCTGTTAATGTCTTGCCAATTAAGAAATGAGCTGGAGTTAAAGGATTGTAATCAGAAGGGTCGGAAGATAAAGGACTCAAAGGTCTTGAATTAAGTATACACTCAATTTGAATAAGTACTGTCATTAAATCTTCATACGTTAATTCTAAATTACCAACCATTCTTTTTAAATGATATTTGGTACTTTTTATTCCCGCTTCCCAAATACCCCCAAAGTTTGGTGATCGTGCTGGAATGAAATGCCAAAATATATTTTCCTTGGACATATTATTATGAATGTCATTGTTTGATTGAACAAAAAATTTAAATAAATCTTTTAGTTGAGAATTAGCACCTATGAATGTTGTACCATTATCCGAATAAATATGATCAGGTCTACCCCTTCTACCAATAAATCGTCTTAAAACACAAATAAATGAATCTGTTGATAATTCTGTTACCACATCAAGATGAATAGCCTTTGTTGACATACATATGAATAGACATATATATGATTTAATTAGTTTGGCATTTCTTAATTTACGATCCTTAATTAAGATAGGACCTGCGTAATCAATGCCTACATGAGAAAAAGGATGAAACGCAGTTATACGGAATTCTGGCAAATTCCCCATTAAATATTTTTCACTAGTAGGTTTTGCTCGAAAACATGTAATACAATTACGAGTTACCTTTTTTGATACATTTCGCCCTGAAATAGGCCAATATTTTTCGCGTATTGAACTTAACAATTGTTGTGGTCCGCAATGAAATAATCGTAAATGTTCATTAGATAAAATTAAAATGGTTAATTTGTGACTTGCATCAAGAATGATAGGATGTTTTTTATCAAAATCATAATTTGAATTATTTTTTATTCTACCACCAACTCTAATTAGTTTTTCTTCATCTATAAAAGGATTCAAAGACAAGAGACGACTTCGTTTATTAATTGGTTTTTCATTGCATAAACTATTGTATTCATGAGGAAACTTTTGACATTGAGAAATTCTAATCAATAATATTAAAGAATTTTGAAGTTCTGAAATAGTGAGTTTCCCATACTGGCGATAATTTCTTTTAAGTTTAGAATTTTTTATAAAACGAACGCAATATGCTGTAACTCTCTGTAATTTAATAAAAGATGAATACCTTTCAAATAAATCGAAATCATTTGAGATAATGTTTATAGCTGAAATGATTCGTTTTTCTGGTATATCATCATTAATATTGAAACTAGTAATATTCCAGTTATTATCATCTTCTAGAAGCCATTGAGGCCCGTGCCACCACAATGAAGAATTGAGAATATCATTGGCATTTATTCCCCGTGAAATAAGATCAGCAGGGTTTTCAGATGACTTAACATAAAACCAATAAGAAGGTTCGGTAATTGTTTGTATATTACCAACACGATAAGCAACAAAGGTTTTCCATTTTCTGGCGGATCCTTTAATCCATGCCAATGTAATAGTAGAATCGCACCAAAGATATTTGTTATCAATTTTAATAGACAAAGAATTGTTAATTTTTTCTACAAGGTTTGCTAATAAATTAGCTCCACATAGTTCCAGCCTCGGCAAAGAAATTTGCTTTAATGGTGCTACTCTTGATTTTGCACATAATAAATTGGAGGAATAATTTCCAAAACTATCCTTACAGCGTATATAAATACAAGCACCATAAGCAAATTCAGATGCATCAGCGAACCCATGAAGTTCAATAGTAATTGGTAAAGGAACGAGAATAAACCGAGGTATTTTTATATCGTTTATACTTTGTAAATTTGTTTGGAACTGATTCCACATAGTATATTTTTTTTGTGAAACTGCTTCATCCCACGTTAGCCCTTCTTGCCACAATTTTTGTAAAATTAACTTAGCTAATATTATTATTGGACCAAGAAGACCAAGTGGGTCAAATATTTGTGAAGTTATTGACAAAATAATACGTTTTGTAACTATTTTATTTTGAGTTTGTTGACTTATTGAATATTGAATATTATCAGCATGTGAATTCCATAAAATACCTAATGTTTTATTATTGTCATGCTCACCTAATTGTAAAATACTATATTGTGATTGATTAGAAATGTGAAATTTACTAAATAATTCTGGTTTATTAGTAAGCCATTTTCGAAGTTCGAATCGTGCAGACAACAAAATAGCTGAAACATCTTTTTGAATATCTAAAAGTTCATTAATTGAATTTGCACCCGTAATTAAATCATCTACGTAAAAATCGTTCTTAATAACTCGAGAAGCTAAAGGATATACTAATTCATTCTCAACAGCTAGCTGATGTAGACATCTAATTGCTAAAAATGGGGCTGATTTAGTTCCAAATGTAACTGTGTTAAGTTCAAAACATTGCAAACCATCATTTGAATTTTCTCTCCAAAATATTCTTTGAAGATGTCGTTGTGTATCATGAATAAGAACTTGTCCATACATTTTAGTTATATCTGCGCTCATAACATATTGATATTGCCGAAATCTAATTAAAATTGAAAATAAATCTGATTGTATGGTGGGACCACAATATTGTAAATCATTTAAGGATAAACCATTATCAGTTTTGGCACTAGCATCAAATACAACTCGCACCTTTGTAGTTAAACTTGACTCTTTCACTACAGCATGGTGAGGTAAATAATATGCTTCATCAAAAGAATTTAATTGTTCATTAATTTTAGTCATGTGTCCCAAATTTTGATACTCTTGCATAAAGTCTAAATATTCTGATTTTAAATTGTCATTTTTATTAAGTTTTCTCTCTAGAGCAAAAAATCTATTTAATGCCATTTTTCTAGAATTGCCTAATTGTTTGCAATTTCCCCTTAAAGGCATTTTCACTATAAAACGCCCTTCACTATTACGTTTAAAATTATCAATAAAATGAGATTCGCAAAACTTGTCGGAATTGGATAGAATTTTTTTAGAACTATCATACTCTTCCAACTGCCAAAATTTTGTCAAAATTTCATTAACAGAAGGTTCTGATTGAATATTGAGACATGTAATAGATTTGTTACCTTGATCTGCAAAAAATACATTGCCAGAAACTACCCACCCTAAAAGTGTTTTCTGAAGCACAGGTTTTTGTTTGCCTAAATGTAATTGACCAACACTTAGAAGATCCCAAAACACATTTGCCCCTAGCAAAATATCAATTTTGCTACGTTTATAAAATGTTGGATCAGCTAATTGAATATTCGAAGGTAATTGTAATTGTTCAATGTTGAAACTAGTACATGGTAATTGTTCTGTGATTTTTTGTAAGATGAGACACGTAATTTGAGTTTTGAAATTATTATTGCATGATTTGAATTCAATTGAAACTTGATAGTTTATATTTGTTATAGAATGGCCTACCCCTTTTATAGACATATTGACTTTTTGTCTCTTCAAACCTAATTTATTGTATAATTCCTCAGTTATAAATGAACTCTGTGAAGCACTATCAAGAAGCGCCCTAGCTTTATGAAACTGACCATGATGGTCTTTAACCTGAATGATTGCAGTAGGTAATAGTATTTGAGAATGAACTGAATTGTTTACATAATGTATTAGAACTTGAGTTTCACTCTTTGATAACTGTTGCTGTGAACTATCTGTTACCTCAGGACTATCAAAATTATTTATATGTAATATTGTATTATGTTTCCTATTGCAATGTTTGCAATTGGAATAAGTGCATTTCGGTGCTAGATGTCCAGGTCTCAAACAGTTCAAACATAATTTTTTATTTTTTAACTCCTTAATTCTAGCATTTACTTGTAGTTTCAATAAATCTTCACACTTATAAATAATGTGTTCACCATTGCAAAAATAGCATTTTACTTTATTGATACTTGTATGATAACTACTACCATGTAATTTTTTGGCTGACATTTTTTCATTGTATTTACCTCTTACTATATTATTAGTATTGTATGCCAATTTTTCCAAAAGTTCACATTTTCTTTTCAGAAATGTATTCATGTCATTCATAGTAGGCAAATCACTTGAAAAATTGTATGATTCCCACTCACGCCGAGTAGAAAAGTCAAGTTTTGATACAATGATGAATATAATTAATGTATCCCAATTATGAACAGGTTCTTGTAAGTTTTTGAGTGAACGTAAATTTTTTGTAATATTATCAAATAATTTTCTTAAGTCAGAATGTGATTCCTTTTGAATAGCTGGAGAATGAAAAATTGCCTTAACATGATTAAAAACAATTTTCAAAACGTTCATTTAACAATTGCCAAGCTATCTGATAATTTGCTGAAGTAACTTCTATAGATTGTATTACTTCACTGGCCTCATTTTGCAATGATGATTTTAAATAGTAAAATTTTTCTATATCATTCATTACTCTATTCTCATGAACTAGAGCAGTGAATGCATCTCTGAATTCAAGCCATGTACCATATGTACCATTAAATGTAGGCAATCGAATTGCAGGATACTTAACCTGATGAATATCAGATTGTGATGGCATATTCAAAACTTGATGTAATTCAGTATTGTTATTATCAACAGAAGTATTGTTACCATAAATTGTATTATTGTTAGGCGACAAATCGTTACTAAGAGAAGCATTGTTAGATTCTATATTGTTATTGAGAATAGAACCCATTTTATTGGTTTTATTTGAAATATTATCATTATCTGTGGAAATTAATTTAGAATTGGAAAATTTTGCAATTATAGCTTTTGCCTGACTAATATTAGCAAAATAAAGATTTTCAAAATCATCTCGTTCTTTTTCTTCGGCATCAGTAATATCTTCGCCTAATTTTATTTCTAATTCACATTGAATTGAATCAAAACTTTCAAAAAGAGGTACCACTTTTTCCATGCGACATTGTAACTCAATAATAATTGTATCATTTAATTCCAATAGATCAATTGAATCGATAAATTTCTTAAACCTTGTGTTTGCAGCTTTAAGCTGAGCCCTTTTTATTTTTAAATTGCTATCTATTATACTTAAATGGATAAAGAACTTTAATTAAAAAGTGTCTAAAATTAAAATTGTAAATTTGACAGAACCCTATCTGTCACTTTTTGAAAATATATTTTAAACTTGGCTAGTTATTGAATATGTAATTGTAAAATAGAAATTAACGTATTTCAATCTAGTTCAATAGCTTATTGCACCTTTCAACAAGTACCATTCAAATTATGCATATAACTATAAAAATAAATTTTAAAAGTATAGACAATGGAACAGACTCACAGGATAGTTATAGAAGTGCTTGATCAGCAATCCAAGGGCCTGCCTCTATATTTCTTTCTTGCTTGTAAAACTTGTATATGGATGAATGTCACTTTGCTGAATTTTTGGTAACTTTTGAACTATGAGTAATTTAGTATCCGAATCGATGGACCATGTTTATTTGTATGTTATAAGTGGACTGTAACACTTTTTTCTTGTAAAAATAGTAACATAGAAGGTTTTTTAATATCGAATTTTTATTGACGTTTTAATCTAACATTGTAATTGACAACTCTGTCTCTTATCTCCATGGTTATAACAAAATTTAAATTAATCAATAGTACAAATACATAAAGTATACATAAAGTCTTTAACACCATCTGACACATTAAACTTCATTGTTTCTATAACTACTGATAAAAAAGTAGTAAGTATGAATATAACTTCATTTTCAATGAAATATTAATAATTTTATTGACATTTATCTACTCAAATCGACAAAAATTTTTGATCCACATTTTCTTGTCAAATTTATAAGTCAAAATAGTATATTACGTAACTAGAGTTGTAAGTAACACTAATTATTTTGTATCATATATGACAGTAGTTGTCAAATAAATAAAAGCCAAAAAAGAGTGTCTTGTCTTGTTTGATAATTATATTAAAATAGAAGTCTAAAACTCAAGTATTCATTGCTAAAAAGCATTAGAGGAGAATACATAAGTGGTCCTTCGAGCCGGATTTGAAACAGTTAGTGTTATTATTAATGTTTAGTGTAGTTCTCAGCATCGAATAAATGGCCCATAGTGAAGATGGTTTCATAGTTTTTGATAATTGTTCAAAGTACGCAAGGAAAACATTCTCCCAAAATGATTTTACGTTGTGCTTGTGTCGCCAATTCCTAAATTTTTGATAGGTAATTTCGTATCTTTCTTTGGATTTTCGCGGTAATAAATTTTATGTGACAGCTTGAGCTTTTTCCAATATCTGCAGCGGAATGCTCATAATGTCATCATTTTCACTACAAGACATTTTTGTGGGTTAAGTTGAGAAAATGTTCATTCGCATACAAAAGTTGACAGTGTAAATGACAAGACATTTATTTCCATAACATACTATGAGAAAATGAGACTTATTTTTGAGAAATTGTTGCCGAGACCTTTTAATTTAACTGGAATGTCTCTAATATAAATTGTTTATTAGTATTAATAGTAATACAACCCATTAATCTGAACTATAGTAAAACATTAACTTGGAGTCGAACCCCTGCTAGGGAGGAGTCTCTAGCCGGGATCTGCCAAGAGTGATATTATCATTACAAATTTGGCGCCCTACAGTGGCTATTATCATTACAATTGTTTGCTCTATTATGAGTTGCTGATTATTGAAATTTTGTAAATCCCCATTTATGTTAGTTTTTATACATTACAACGTCACAATCATAATTATAATCATTTTTGTTTTATGCTAAATCTAGAAATTATAATAAAATGTAATACTGCGAAAAGTATTTTACTTTGATTGTGTACTGTATCGAAGTTTCAAAGAATACTGTAAAAATCCACGTATCGTTTTGTAGGAAAGCAGCAAAAGGCGTCATTATATCAAGGAGAACACT
Source organism: Ophraella communa (assembly GCA_035357415.1). NCBI lineage: Eukaryota > Metazoa > Arthropoda > Insecta > Coleoptera > Chrysomelidae > Ophraella > Ophraella communa. Next base: position 15,124,967 of record CM068992.1, read on the forward strand.
AATTTATGTAATCTGATGATATATTAGATTTCTAAATAAGAAATGGCTCCCGTACATTGTTTTTTGCGGTGAATAATAAAAGGGAGCTTCAAAAAGGGCGCTTACATGTTTAAAATTGGAAAATATAAGGACGTATCGTTATATTTAAATGCGAAAATATTTTCATTAAACCGGTGAATTTTTTAAAAGGACACAAAGTGTTCTGTAATTTATCCTAGAGACATCCTTTGATCTCGTACGCTGATGGTTATTACTACGTGTCACTGCTTTTCCAGAATGTTCAAATAAATATTCGTTCTTTATTTTTATGCTGTTCGTTATATATAAAACTTGGACCTTTTGCATTTTAATTATTAAATTTTTAGACGGAAATTCTTTTAAAATATAATATAAAATCGGGGTTTTAAAATGTGTGCGGTTATTCTGAGTAAAGGGCCGATAATTACAGAGAACAAAATATTTGAGGATTATCTCGACCACTGGTCTTCAATTAAGAAAAAAATTTGCAAAAAATATAGGTAAAGATATTTTAAGATTAATTTTGTAAAAAAATAATTCATCAGTCCGTATATTTCTGAGAATCTTTTGAAATGATTGCGGAAAATCACATCAAAAACTCATTTTACTTGGTACGAGTTTTAATAAACATATTTCTGATCAAATGCTGATTTTTGTATATTTTTCTCATGAGTCTGAAGTACTGCTTTTAGTTGGGAAACTTTGATATGATTTTTCTCAAATTCCGTCTTTCGAGACTAAGGTCGATTTCTCCCAGTGTCCTTCAAATGTCATCCACACAAATTAAAAATGGTACACCAACTTTTAGACCGAAGATTAAAATTCTGTAGGTTCAATCAAATTAACTAACAGTCAGATTACATAAAAACAATCTGTATGAGGGTTGCCTTTTATATTTCGGGATTTAGCAACCCTGGTGTTGCAATCTGGTAGCTGACAGCTCTATCATAAATTTGGACATTTTTGAGGTTATACGTACTCAGAACGTTTTGACATACGAGCGCTATTTGTGTTGTTTACAGTAACTTAAAAGATTCATCTCGGTCCAAAAATGGAATTAAATTTTCGTGCGATTATTTTTTACAACTTTCGACGTGGATTAACTCAGCAACAGTGCATGGATGAACTTATCGAAATAGCAAAACGGCTGTCATTACATTTAAAGTATTTAAAGAATAAATAGTGAAAGTTTAATTCAACCTTTTAGTTGTTTATTGTTCTGAATAAGATGAACTTTCACATAGTAAGGGTTAGTACAATAAATTTCATACTCAATTTTGGGTTATTAACAACTGTCTTACTTCTTAAACCTACATTTTTTTTTAAATGGGTACATTGAAATCTGTACTAAACTCATGTGTGGGACCTTGATTTAAACAAGGGTTGAAGTTTTCCTAACTTTTATTAACTTGAACTTTACTTAAAACATGGTCAAAAAGATAATGAATAAAATATAAATGCATCAAAGACAATAATAATTATTAGGTGTCAGCAACAAAATTATAAAGGTGTATAAGGGCAGTGTAATGAACTCTTCGTTCGTTCAACTATTACCGACCGTAAACGATACCGCTATTATTACCGTTAAAACCGACCCCGATTCACTGTTAATACTACTGTACACGAGACACCCCTTATAGACGCTAACTATTTATCTGTTTGAACGAGGCCAATCAAAGAACGCGTCCCTCGCTTGCAATTGAATAACGAACGCATTTCTTCTGACAACTGACACAAAACACAATTTCCGTCTTGCGCTAGACTATTTAATGAATCGACCAGCAATTTTATACCCTTTTCAACTAATAAGCTCGTCTGAAGCGTCTGAAAAAATACTCAAGTACTCATCTTGTGAAATTTCCCCTTTTGGTTGTTGGTATGTGACTTTTTTCTATTCTCTTCATTGCTAGTTACATAATTATGCTTTAATTATAATAAAAAAAACATTTTCTACTTAATTCACACACAATTTGTACACATACTATTTGAAAACTAATAAAATGTATCAGAAGCGTGCTTTCGAACACGTGGCTTCAATAATCGTTCAAGGTAAGCTATTACTTTCAGACAAAATATAACAATTGATCAGTAAACAGCTAGACATTATATTTTCCGTAAGTTAAAAAAACATAATTATTGACAAATTTTAAGTTCATAAAAATCTTAGAGCGTAGTCTTCAACCACGCTATTAAAACTTGCTTTAGAGTCAAACAATTAATAGTACTTATTAAACAAAAACCACTTCACTGTAATATTTTTAATGTCATAAAAAATCAATTTTTCACAAATATGCATTTAGTACAAATATATGATTGTTTCAAAGCTTTACTAGAACTACATAGTTAAATATATACCTTTTTTTATTCAAATCACATTAATCTATTGATAATTTTTTGCATTATAAAGAACAGGACCGGCTTCACTGTCCTGTGCATTGATGATTTCCAATTTTGCTTTGTTTATTATATTTATGGATGCTGTGTTGGAAAACTTGAAGATAAGACAATTTATTTGTTGAAATTTAGTAATTTGCTGTCCTATCTGAAAGTCTGTCCAATACTAACGCCCATACCTCCATGATTCCTTCTCACACACATAAAACTTTTAGAAAGATACAACCCGCTAACTTAGAGTCAAGTTATCGCTAAGTTGGAGTCAAGATACCGCTAAGTTGGAGTCAAGTTATTGTCAAGTTATCGCTAAGTTGGAGCCAAGTTATTGCTAAGTTATCGCTAAATTTAGAGCCCAGTTACCGCTTATGTGAAGACAGTCCTTCAAACCACTTCTGAGCTGTTAATAAAACTATTACATCCCAAGCAGCCAGAACCATTAAAGAAACTTTCATCTCTCCACGAAGAAGCTGAAGCCGCCCTCCTAAACAGCACAGAAACCTAAAGTTAAGTCCTTTTTTCCAACTCCAGTTCATTATTAGCAAGTACTTACATTTTCAATAAATAATATATATTTTTAAAAAACAGTTTCATTTGTATACCTTAGACTATAAGTCTTAAGGGTGTAGCGTGGTCGGTCTTTATTTCAAGTAGCTTCTTAATTTGTTGTTTAATTAAAGTAATTACAAGGTGTTTCTATTTTTCTCACCTTAGTTTTTGTGTAGTTTGTTTGCTTATTTGATAGCGTTCAAAAGATAGTGGCGCCCTTATTACTTATACATCCCAATCCTTCCTGTAGTGTGCATTAACTTGGAGTCGAACCACCCCCTGGAGAGGGTTTCTTAGCCGGGATCTCTTTTGGAGAGTTTTTTAGTTACAAATTGGCTCCCTGCCTTTTTGGGACTAAAAAGGGTTACAAGTTGGCGCCTTTGAGGAAATAATATTGTTACACTAAATAAAATTTAAATGTGCAATAAATAACTAAAATAAAATTATATATTTGGCCAATTCTCTACAAATCTAAATAACACTAATTTTATAAAAGTGTTCAATTTAAACTTTTTTTGTATTCGACAAATTCAAAGCAATTAGTGCTGGAAAAAATCTTAATCTCGCAGGAAAATAATAAGTATAGGTACTTCTTGCAAGCAAAGAAAATTTCACAAGTTGTAATTTAAATAGTTCGCTGGTAAAAAAGAAGAAACGAACTACTTATTACAAAGCGGTAAAACTACTTAGAAGCATGCAAAGGGTTTCATGATCAAGAAATTTATATACACTTATATATTTCCACCAGTTATATAAACTTTTAAGAGTACTAAGTTGAATTCCTTTTGTGTTAGTAAAGTTTAAAGTTTCTTTTGTGTTTCTGTGTTTCGGAATTAAATTATGGAATCCAGTACGTTAGATGAAAGTTTCGGGTTTTGAAATTCATGTGCACTTTTTGTTTCATTGTTTTTACATTTAATCAAATTAATTGTTGTTGTTTAACTTTTATCCACCCATTGTTTATTATAACTTTCGTGATATATCACAATATGTGTATGGAATGTTTAAGCGCAAACTTTGTGAATCTAATTAATATATTTAATAAATAAACTATTGAAATATCACCGCATAAGCTCTTTTGTATGCGTCGCACGGGCACGGGCGTTTATAAATTGAATATTTTTGATACAAATATTGCTATCCATGCAATTTTAGATTATTTTCAGTAATCTACATCGTATTTCTTATTGAACCAATCAACTTGGAAGATCAAAATTCGTCTCCAATTTTTCGCTGATGCAGTCTGCTTCCATATTTATTATAGTAACGAATGTTTCAACTATATTGCAATTGTTCGACTTCATCCAATTGGTAAAATTGTGTTACAATCATCAATTTAAAATATACTGCTTAACAACTGTAGTGGATATCACAAATTGGTTAAGAATAAATCAAAATTCGATAAAATAAGTTAATCCAAATTCTTTCGCGTTACAATTTATACAAAAAAATAAAATAAAAAATTTTTAATGAAAAAAAAACAGTTACAATAAAACAAAAAAAATTGAAAAAGTGAAATCATTTACTGAGCAGGTCATAAAGTCCTTTCACGAAAATTAATATCGTGTGGGTCCACCCCTAGCTTGGCTTAGTGCTGTCAATTGGAAGTTGCCAATGACTTGAGCGCAAACAATTTTATTCATGTACTTCGACAATTTTGGACACTTCAAATTATGATAAAAAAAGCTCTCCGAAGCTCTGCAACAACCGAGGCAACAACCAAACCAAACTGAAATTTAAAAATTTTGCATTGCAAACAAAATTAAATGGATTTTCAATACACCATTAGCACCACACTGGGGAGTAGCCTGGAAAAGATGTTCTAGATGTCCCCAAGAATAAGTTCTGACAAAAATTTTCGCTTAAATGGAGAACATCATCAATTCGAGGTCACTGACTCCACTTTTAGTTGCAACAATTACTGGGGAGAAGAATGTTAGTGTGGTTTAATCATATACAGTAAAACCAGAGTCAAAGGCCACCTGTCCCGAGTCCCGAATCAGCTGGAAGGACTGAGGCAATCTAAGATACTACTGGGGAACTATGACCAGAAGAGATCTCTTAGCTGCCTCAACCTCAGTAAAAAAAGCTACCGAATTCTTACGGGAATATTAACCAGGCATTGCCGGTTAAGAAGCCAGATGAAGAAACTAGGGATAGCAAATGAAGCAAAGTGCAGATTCTGTGAGGAAGAGGATGAAACCTCAATACACATACTCTCAGAATGCCCTGCCTTGCAGAATTCTATAGCTAGATACCTAGGAGCACATGAAATAGAAGAAGGGGATCTACCTGATTTGAAGCCCGACGATGTCCTAAACTTCCTCAGGAAAATAGGACTCGAGGAGCTGCTATAAATCTGAGAAAACATCAGAACATGGCAAGTAAGGGGGGACACAATAGATCCTATAAGTCGCAGAGTACTTATTACCCCTAATATGGGGTTGGAAAAACTCAAATTAACAATATTATCAAAAATTAAAGGGAGTTAAAAAAGAATGTTAAGGAAGGTGTTAACTTGGAGCAATAACGAAAGTTTGCGAAATCAGAAGGATTGGCAGTGGATCAAGTCGTCTACAATTGGTTTTGCAAAGCCAGAAATAAAGCAGTTCCAATATCTATGCCGCTACTTAAAGAAAAAGCACTCGAGGCAGCAAGCAGTTTGAAGACGGAAAATTTTGCATCATCAAATGGATGGTTGGAAAGTTTCTGCAAGCGTCATAATATAACGTTTAAATCAATTTGTGGTGCGTCTGTAGAGGTTAATTTGGACGACATAGAGGATTGGAAAACCAAGTTACCATTGATATTAAAGAATTATTCTCCACCAGATGAATACAATGCTGACGAAACAGGACTATATTACCGAGCCACGCCTTACAAAACATTTGTATTAAAAAATGAAAAATGTGCAGGGAAGAAGGCAGCAAAACAACGTTTGACTTTTTTGCTATGTGCAAATATGGAAGGTGAGAAAGAAGATCCATTATTATTTGGAAAAAGTAAAAATCTCCGCTGTTTTAAGGGTAGTTATGTTGATAAATACCCTTTGAATGGGTTTATAATAAAAAGGCTTGGATGATAACAGAAATTGTGACAAGATGGCTGCATAAATTTGACAATAGAATAAAAAAACAGAATAGAAAATCTATCAATCATCTTGTCTTTGATGTTTTGTTGTTCAGTGTAATCTTTATTATTGTAGTCCTTCCTTATGTAGGACTTTTTCACCCCCTTAATCGGGTATACCCAATATACAAATATCGGTTAATCTCTCGACGCGAACAATTTCAGTCGATTTTTATTCAAAAACCACGTAACAATAATTAACCATTAGCTTATTTTTCTTTTTCACGTATTTGTGGCTCTCTTTTTCGTTTTTTCTCTTGGTATCTTTACCCCAATTATAATTTAGAGTTCGTAATGCTTTCCAAACTCTAAAACTTGAAGGCTTTTACGACTTCAAGGCATTATTTCGTTATGTATTGAAAAGTTTCATTTTCTGCTTAAAACGAAAACAGAAATCGGTTATATAAATTTTCCATACAATCTAAAAGTTTTAAGAATAATCCAATGTATTTCAAAGTTAAGAACTCGCCTTGATTTAGATAATTCGAGTATGAGCTGCAACAACTATGGCGTTTCAAGACTAAGATTATGCAGCACAAAAGAGCAGGCATGTTTCATGAGCATGATAAAGATTGGAATTTCTTACACAATAGCTTTCTCAAATTATTTTACTTTACATTTACTATGCATAGAATGGAAATTCCGTCAATAAACGCCGCTATAAATTTACCAAATCTCTACACAGAGGATTTAATGACTTTAAGGCGTATTGAATAATGTCTTCGCAAGGACGAAAAAAAATTTTTTTGATTAGTGTCATTTTCCCGAGATTCTCGCCGAGCATCTTAAGCAGATTAAGAGATCGATCGAGTTTTATCTCTTTCTACAGTCATTAGTCATGTACGGGTTTCACTCTTGTAAGGTGAATATAGACGTCAATTTAATTCATTTATATCACAGAAAAGTAAAATTATTAATAATTAAAACTTAGATACATGAACTTGGCTTGCAACAGTCGATAAATGAATTAAAAATAATTGCTTAATGGAATGAGCATATTTGCGATAAAGAAGTAGTTATTTTTGTATCTAGTGCTATATATCTGCTACTTTGGTGATCGAAAACTGAGAACTTAGAAAATTAGTCGAAATCACCAAAGTATTTCGCGCATGAGATGCAAACAAAACTTTTTCTACAAACGCTTATTAGCTTAATATGAAAAAAAGTATTGAACTGGTTTGAACTGTTTTTCCTAATCAAGTAATTAGGTACTGTGACTATGGAAAAAAATGGCATTTGTTAACAATTATTTCAAAGTGACAGTTCTTGATAACTATTTTCATTATTTTGGAGTGAATTCTAAAGGCCGGTTCTTGCAACGTTCATTATAATTACATTAACATTACATTATCATTAAGAAAAGTTGAGCACCCAATTTAAAGTGGCCACTAAGAAGTTGGGAACTTTCAACTTTTCATTTACATTACATTATATTCTTAGTGGAAACAGTAAAAGCGCATGCGCAGTACGATAGCATGGAAATGTGAATTCGTATTTATGACAAAATTCCTATGTTTAGGTTATGTTGATATTAAAGGCCGGTTTTACAAGCAATAAAAAATATTTTAACAAAATCAAAAATAGCATAGTAGTATAAAAACTTGAACTTTTTGAATATTGTAGCAGATGTATAGAACATAACATAAGTTTCAAGTGTCAATAGTGGACAATATAAGCATGCACTAATACAGAATTTATAATGTAATGAAGTCTTGCATGAACGACAACATTTTTTTATTGAAAGTGTAATTATAATGTAATGTTAATGGAATTATAATGTTCGTTGCATGAACCGGCCTTTATTTGCGTCAATTTCGTGCGTGATATTTATAACTGTGAAATAATGGAAATTTCGAGCGACGATGAAGTAAGCAGTACCCCACCTAACTTGACAGATGCGGCCATTTCAGTAATTTCAAATCTCTTACCGGAGAATTCGAGGCGCCAGTATGAAAATGCATATCAGCAATTTAAAGACTGGTGTGAAGCAAATAAAGCCAGAAATGTATCCGAAAATGTGCTGTTCGCATATTTTGCAGAGAAGTCTAAGAAGATGGAGTCTTCCACGTTATGGGCAATATATTTTATGTTGAAAGCAACACTCAATGTTAAAGAAAACGTGGATTTCAAGAAATTTACCAAGTTGGTTCCATATTTGAAAAAATTGTTAGTTGGAAACCATCCTAAGAAATCTTAGGTGTTGACTAGGGAGGAAGTTGAAGAATTCATAAAAGAGGCAGATGATGAAACCTGTTGGTTGGTTAAGGTAGATTTTTGATGATTGTTTTATGTGTTTTTTAAATTACTGATTACCTTTTAGGTTGTTTTAATCCTGGGTATTTCGGGTGCTTGCCGCCGTGAGTAACTCATTAAAATGACGGTCGATGACATAGAAGATAAAAATTCCATTTTTATTGTTAAAGCACCCGATACAAAAACGCATACACAACAAATTTTTACAGTTTCAAATTTATATTATATTGACATTTACCGAAAATATGCGGCTCTTCGTCCAAGTTATGCTACCAGTCGCCGATTGTTTTTGAAGTATCAAAATAAGATATGTTTTAACCAACTTGTTGGAATAAATAGTATTGGAAACATGCCTAGCTTAATAGCAAAACACCTAAAATTACCAAATCCTGATGCCTACACGGGCCATTGTTTTCGGAGAACATCAGCCACACTCCTTGCTAATACGGAGGGCCGATATTATGTGTTCTGAAGCGACATGGAGGTTGGAAATCTTCGACTGTGGCCGAAGGATACGTGAAAGATTCTATCAACAATAAAATTCAGATATCAAATAAAATTTTAGACTGTGAAATTTCAGGATTAAGTGCTATCACCTCTACGGCAGTGGGTCTTCCAACTCCCATAACTAGGATATCACGGGCTGAATCTGACTTATCTGGTTTGGGAATAAATATTGGTTCGTGCACTGGCTGCACCATTAATAATAAATAATAAATAAAATTAGGTAGTGTTAAATTTTCTCACAATTTGAAATAGTGCAGTCGAATTACCTTTTTTTCATGACTTAAGTCCGAATTGAGGTAGCTAAGTGGAAAGGGTTAGGTTTGATAATTACAAATCGAAAGGCGATCATCCAAGATCTTAGATGCGTGCAAGGGGTGCGTGGTAGGGGTGGAAAGGGGGTGAAACCGGTTTTTTGCAATTTGCAGCGTTAATACGCATTTTATTGAAAAAAGTTAAATGGAAAAGTTGTAGATAATAAAAAAATCGACAACTTTTGTCTGAAACATTTTTTCACATAACCTAAAAATAAAGGCTAAAAAAGCGAAAAACCATAATTTTCGTTTTTTATTTTTTACTCAGCGAAAAATCAATATTTTGTTATGAAATTCAGTACAGTGATAGCTTTTTGTATCCCAAAAAAGTAGAATTTTTTTTTACGATAACTCAATTTTTTTCCGACATATTAACGATTTTGAAAAAAAAGACCTCATTTTGTAACGGCTCCCAAGGTCCGAATTTTTATTTTAGACGCTTCTTGAAGGTCTCATTTTTTTCGTAATGACTTTAATTTTCATATACAATAATAAAAAAATACTACTCCTAGCAAAAAAAATCATTTAAAATCGAAAAAACGAAAAATTCATAATTTTTCACGCGTATCTTTTTCCTACCCTTCTACACGTTATATTACTCTCAAAAATATTTCATATACTTACATGCATTTAATTTATCACTCCTTATGTTTGTAGGATTAAAATAAAGGAAATCATGGACGTCTATATTGATTAAAAAAATAATAAAATAGTATATTAAACAACGCCTTTCATATGGAATTCTGTTATGACACGAGTTCAAGTTTAAAAAACGAATCGCGAAGCGATGAGTTTTTTAAAGAACGAGTGTTACAACAGCCATATGAAATAAGTTGTTTATAATATTTTTTATATTTTGCTCTTTTTACCATTTTTTAAATTAATTTATTATTTTTATGTAAATTACGAAAATTTTGATTTAAAAAAATATGTCGGTAGCACTGTGTAATTTATAACATTTGACAGTTGTGACATTTAAATTATCAATTGTTAATGTTTTAAAATATTTTAAAATGAATAATACACCAATAATAATATATTATATAAGTAAAATATTATATTCAAATTCACAGATGCTTTCTTAATGAACAATATAAAATTAATAAATTGCTATTAGCCACAAATGTCATTGTCAATAGTCTTGCCTTTAGATACTTCACTCATGTCGCCAACCATTTAAAACAAAAATTTGCGTGCGTAAAAGTTACATTACGATACGCAAATGCGTTTTATAATGAAGATTTTTATAAGTGCAAAATATAAAAAATTATTTTATACGTGCATACGATGAATTATACAAAGAAAGTACAATTTTACTGTTTCTTATTTTTAATTATATATCGCCCTTTTGACTTGCGAATTACATTCTTCTTCCTCTTGTACTTTTCGTTTTTTCGATTTTAAACGATTTTTTTTGCTAGGAGTAGTCTTTTTTTATTATTGTATATGAAAATTAAAGTCATTACGAAAAAAATGAGACCTTCAAGAGGCGTCTAAAATAAAAATTCGGACCTTGGGAGCCGTTACAAAATGAGGTCTTTTTTTCGAAAATCGTTAATATGTCGGAAAAAAATTGAGTTATCGTAATAAAAAATTCTACTTTTTTGGGATACAAAAAGCTATCACTGTACTGAATTTCATAACAAAATATTGATTTTTCGCTGAGTAAAAAATAAAAAACGAAAATTATGGTTTTTCGCTTTTTTAGCCTTTATTTTTAGGTTATGTGAAAAAATGTTTCAGACAAAAGTTGTCGATTTTTTTATTATCTACAACTTTTCCATTTAACTTTTTTCAATAAAATGCGTATTTACGCTGCAAATTGCAAAAAACCGGTTTCACTCCCTTTCCACCCCTACCACGCACCCCTCGCACGCATCTAAGATCTTGGATGGTCACCTTTCGATTTGTAATTATCAAACCTACCCCTTTCCACTTAGCTACCTCAATTCGGACTTAAGTCATAAATTGGTCACTTTTTCACGTAACTCGACTGCACTAAAAGCCTTAATAATTAATGGTATACATTAATAAATAAATGATTTCTTGGATTTTTGCTTGATTAAGGAATATAAAGGTTAAAATATAAAAATCCCATATAGTTTACATGCAGTGTGCGAAGTAAGTATTTCGCACACTTCCTCGTGCACGGTGAATTGCGTCTATCCTCAGTGATTTTCTCGTTGCATTTTGTTAATTATGCACTTAATCCTCTGTGACCAGTTGTTCTCCAGACGGGCTTCTCAATTCCTTTGTGGAATATCAGGTCTAGTATTAGAGTGTCACATGGTTACTCTAAGTAGGATCATAGGTCAAAAGTAAGCCTCATAGCTGACTGGTAAGCTAAGAAAGCTGTATATCTAAACAATTTGGGACCAGCTGGTCAGCATCAGCGGTGGTTGACCTAGTAAAGGAACGGTTTCTTGGCAAATTTAAGGTTAGTGGGACAGACTATTCAAGGTCCTTCTGAAACAAGAATCTCACAAAACAAGGATTAAAAATCGATGTTATTCTCTCTTACACAAAAAGCGCATTTTTTAGTTCTCGGCATTAAAAGTTTTTGTTCTTAATTTTAAACCGATTAGCATTGCAGATATGTATCTGTACAAACCAGATGTATTTTTATGTTGAACGAGATTTAAAATATCACTTGAAATTAAATCAAAAACTCTTGTTTTCTTTTCATTCGCTTTAGTGTTTCGTTTTCTTTTGAATAATTTTTACCAGCTGGCAGTGTTTTGAATGGAAATATCCGAGATTGGTATGCAAATATTTGTTTTATTGAAAAAGAGTCTTCTCAAATCTGCATTATTTGTATTCTTCTGTTGTATTTTTATGCTGCAGCACAACAAAAACTTTACCAAACAAACATATTGTAAAATATTTTATGGTTTTGTACATCCGATTGTATTATTTAATAGAGCAAATCCACACATTTCATCTCGACGTGAAACAAAAAAATCCCGGCAAAATGAAAACCGTTTCCGCTGACGGAACGTAACCGAAAAGTCTTGAGGTACAAAAAAAGCTTATATCTTTACTCTGGTGCCCCTGAAAACCTTCAAAAGCCTTTCGTAATGATATATGTGACTTCCTTTTATCATGCATGAAATTCGTTTCGCAAATTTCGGAACGGAAAGTGCAAACTGGAGAATGCGACTAAGGAAATGTTTAGGCAGACATAAAGAGGAGAAAAAAATATATGTGTATATAGATAGATCTTTCATAGTGAACAAATTTCTGTCTTTTGTCGGTGGAAATTTATTGAGCTAAGAGGAACAGGTGGTATGCGAAAAAAAAAACGTATTTTAAAGCTGGGTTTGTTGGGCTTTGACACAAATTACTTACGCTTAGAGATGATGAAATACGGACACAAATCTATAATAACCCATATTTTAACTATTGCTACCAAAATTACTGGTTTAATGATGTTGTAGTTCTCATTTTTAAAAAGAATAAGTACAACCTTAAAAATTAAATACTATTATAGTTATTTACCGTACAGTATGAAAAAAAGTTCATTATAAGTACCCTATAAGTTGTTCGCGAGGATTATGACACAATTACTCATTCAGTAAATTAGATACATACCAACCGAGAGAGCAAGCAGGTTTCAGACGAGGACCATCTACAGGATATGAAAATCAGTCTTCGACTCAATAGAGATGTGGGCATTATAGAATCCTCTATAAGCAATCTACGTGTATTAATGGTGATCTTAATGGTGATCTTATTGGTGATCTCGTTATCTTTCTGTTTTTAAGGGACTTGATAATGTTTTTTTATTTTATCGTTCGTAATCTCTATGTCCAAGCCCTTCTGGGCACTAAAAAAGAATATTATAAACAGATTACAAGTAAGGTGGAAAGACGAATTCTAAATATCAAACCTACAAAACCGCATTACCAACACAGAAACTAGAAGAAGAACAAAAGTTTTTGTGTACATTGATGAAAAAGGCCTTACGATGTTAAAAATCGTAAAATGTCTCTAAAGTACCCACTATAATACACTTTACCACACGCCTTAAATACTGTAGTGCCCTCGGGAATTATAATTTCAAATAAGAGGCTACTTATGCAGTTGTAAATGCACTTTGCGAAAAGCCGTGCGGTTAAAAATTTCTTTACATCTGGAGACGACAAAAGAAAGATGCCACCCACCACTACTGCTACCATCGAGGATATTATACCTCGGAATTACCGCTTCTTTTACTTTTTCGTTCAAAGTAGGTATGTAATTTAGCGATTAGATTTTTCTTGTTTACAAAGAATATTAAAAATATAAAAATAACAAAAAATTTTATAAAAGGGGATCGAAATATCTTTTTTAATCTCGCGACAACGATGAAAGTTTTGCTAGAAACAGAGCCGAGCAGAAATTTAATCATAGTTTCATTTTTTTCTATTATATGTACATGAGGTAAGTTTTTTCTTTTTTTGATATAAAGGATTATAGTTTAAGAATATTAAAAATAATATATGTGTTAAAAGTACATTTTTAAGGCACGCATGTGAAGGTTTGCAGAATGAACGAAGCGAATTCTGCAATTCACATGAGTGAAAGGTACTTTTAACACGTATATTATACAATATTTTTTCTACAAACGTTCAAATAAAGTAATTATACAGTTTGAATTAAATTTTAAAAACCTGTATTAATACATCCAAAGGAGATAATTTTAAATTGCATCGTATTCAATTCAATTATTTCGTCTGGTAATTAATTAACTATCAGGATATTTTTTATTTTAGTTATTATTCAGTCAAAACGAGAAATTTTTGCAATAAAAAATAAATTGCAAAACAAATAATGATAGTTTTTCGGTCAAAATACAAAGAAAATTAATAAGTTATTTTTAGTTCAACTTTGAGCTTGAATAACTTTTAAGTAAGTTAATTTATCGAAAAAATTAAAAAATTACCTAGACTTTTTTGTAGAGCATTAAATTTACTAAAAAAATAATTGATTGCCGCAGCTTTGTATGAGGAACAACAAAATTGATTGCAAAAATTACAAAAACCCCATGTTATTTAAATGGGAAATCAATCGCCTTTGTGGCACGGTTTATTATCAACATTAAGGGCTTATATTTCGATATATTTTTTTGGATCATACACTAAAAATTATAGGGGTGCTGCAAACTCAAAAATCAATTCAACGAATGTACTTCGTATATTACCATCTTAGCAAAGCAGTTACAATCCATTAAAGAGAATATAGTTCATCCCGAGTATACTTTCAGATTAATAACTGGGTCACTTACCTTGATGTCTCCTAAAATTCTAAACTACATACATTACTCCGAAATACGTAAATTTCACAGTGCCTTCCCTCAGTAAAAGAAAAAGAAGGTATTTAAATGAAGTTGAGGCTACAAAATGTGAAAATTGGAAGTATCTGTATTCGTAAATAAGCTACGTCCGAACTTAGACCTCATTAGGTCCATTGTGCCTCTTCTTGGGCCTGTCCCTTTGGTTCCCTTAAGGGACTTTCTGTTATATTCCATAGTGTTGGCTAGTGCTTGCTAAGGTAAGATTTTCGATACATTTTCTTTAATTGTCTACTTTCTCTGAATAGAAATGTGTTACTTAATTAGCCTAGTTTTCACTGACTTTGTTAGGCATATTGAGGGCCTGGTTCTAAAGATCATGGATCGCGCCGCCTCTCTGGCCAGTCAGCGATGTAGTTACCTTCTATTTAGCGTGCTTATTCGTCGTGCTGACTGTGGCAACTCCACAGGTGTCTTAGTCAGGGCTTGGTGACATTCTAGCACTGTTCTTGAAGTATTTGAAAACTTCCTAGGAGTAGAAGAGCTTGTCTACTGTCTGTATCAAAAGAAGCTGAAAGAAAATATCAAAAGGAGCTGGTGAATTAAAGAGGCCGATTAAAGAATTAAAAGAAAAAAGATTAAAAAAGACAAGAAATTAAACTTTGTGACAAAATTCATTACAAAGTTGAGTAATAAATCTGAATGGGATGAAGACACCATACAGAATTTAAACCAGAATGCCATAAAGTGGTATACGGACGGTTCCAAGCTAGACAAGGGAACTGGGATAGGAGTTTTTGGACCGAGAGCCAAATACTCAGAAAGCTTGGGCACATACCGGAGCATCTTTCAAGCAGAAATCCGCGCCATCGAAAGATGTGTGGAATTCAATATGGAAAGAAACCACCGCAGACAAGAGATTGTGATAATGTCGGATAGTCAAGCAACGATCAAAGTGCTGAGCTCAAATATAAATCAGTTTAAAGATGGTTTGGAAATGCCTAGGCAAACTAAATGAACTAGGCCAGAAGGACACTGTCACCCTCCTATGGGTCCCGGGACACATAGGAATAGAGGGGAACGAAACAGCAGATAAGCTGGCAAAAAAGGAGCTGAAACCCCACATTTGGGACCAGAATCTTGTTTAATATTAAACATTTAGTGTGGAAATCACTTATGGAATAAAATAATTTATGGGGTTATTTTAAAAGATTATAAAAAACGCTGGGACCCGTCAACTTTGTAATTCATATGCGAACTTTTTAAACAAAAATTTTAATGCATTTTATTTTCAATAAAATGAAAAAAAGTAATTTTTTTCTAAATGAACCATTGCCAAAATGTAACTCTCGGTCCCATTGCGAAATATCCTGGTGAATAGTGAATAATCTCGGACGATTACTCCTCAGGCAATTTCCGAAAGTAATCCCTTGCATTTTATACATAATGCCCGCAAAAATACCGACGCAAACGGGGTGTAGAGTAACATTTACGAATGAGCGATTTCGGTCAAAGTCCTGCAGCTGTTCGCACACTGGTCGACTTTTCATCCGGAAAGGTAGACCTGTCGTAGATTGCATGACATCCATCACGAGTAAATTACTGTTTGTCGGGTTCACAATCAGCTTTAATATGTATATTACTTGGTGAGTGTGTCGTGATTTAGTGACGGTCAGGTCGACCTACGATCTGCGAATGTTTGTCCTTTGGTTGAATTCAATTCCCTACGTTGCGATGATGGAACACGTTAAGAGACAGAAATGGAGTCGTTAATGTTGCTAGATTAAACAATAGAGGACCTTTTTCGTTAAAAATATACCGAGTTGTTATTATGAAGAGAGCTTTTTACCATGATAAATAATCTTTATTAATTAGACAAAAGTAACAGTAAACAAGGACAGGAACGTCATACTATTTTTATGGTAATTACACTGCTCAACAAGTGAAGTGGATGTTTTTAAATTTTTGAAAACTGTGTACAAAAATAATATTTTAAATATAGGGGATACCGGGGTATTGTGGGGTAGAAACAGTGTAGCTAGATCAATTAGTACGTTGGATACACGAAGGCTTAATTCAAGAAGAAGTTGCTACACGGCTAAATGTGTCCCCTAGTGTTGGATTCGATATTTGGAAACTGGATCTGCAGCGTACAGGTACGAGAACGAGCTACAACTCCAGCTCAAGGATCGCTTTATAGCTATAACTGCAAGAAGAAACCAAACATTTACTGCTTTGAGAATTAACAGCTAATGAGGTCTAAGTTCGGACGTAGCTTATTTACGAATACAGATACTTCCAATTTTCACATTTTGTAGCCTCAACTTTATTTAAATACCTTCTTTTTCTTTTACTGAGGGAAGGCACTGTGCAATTTACGTATTTCGGAGTAATGTATGTAGTTTAGAATTTTAGGAGACATCAAGGTCAGTGACCCAGTCATTAATCTGAAAGTATACTCAAGATGAATTATATTCTCTTTAATGGATTGTAACTGCTTTGCTAAGATGGTAATATACGAAGTACATTCGTTGAATATTTAATTTCGTATTATGTGAGACTATAAACTGGTATGAAAATGATGAAGTACAGAAAGTGTTAATATTTAATAAAGGTAAAGAGAGATGGAGCGAAAGAGTCGTAAAAATAAAAAGAAACTTTATTTTCCTCGTAGTTAAATGAGTTTGTAATCATTAAATATTTTATATTATGTCGTAGAGTTTACCGAACAATTTTATTGTTATTGTTTCGTTTAAATGGATTAAATTTGTTTTTTATTTACAGAAGATACAACTCGAAAACAAAAATACTTTTTAATGATCAAACTAATTAATTGAAGCAAACGATATAACAGTAAAAATTACTTTAAGTACACTGCCGAACAAAAAAATTAGGTCACTTTAAATAATTTAAGAAATGGCAAATAATCTTAGAAATAAAACTAATCAGGAAGTCATGGGCACAGTAGGCGATGAAATTTATATTGATGTACATGGATGCTATTTGTCATAGTTGGCTTCTGTAGTTTCGCTATGTAATCAGCTTCAAGAGGTTAGAAACGTTAACGTTAAGGAATGAACAGTTAGAAGAAGGCTTCGTGCTATAGTAGATTGTCTTGCAGAAGGTTAGCTACAGACAGGGCCAACATTGAACCGCCAGAATCGAAATGCAGGATTGAATTTTGCTTGAAATCAATCGTTATGAAACGATGACGACTGGAACAAGGTACTCTTTACAGACAAGTATCTTTTTTGCCTCAATGGACCAGACGGACAACGAAGAATATGGAGAAGAACTGGAGAAAGATACGCCCCCGCTTGTATTCACCATAGACGTAAATTTGGTGGTGTTACTTCAAAAGTACGTACAGAGGTGGTTTTAATAGAAAATGGCTCTCTAATAGCTCACAGATATGTAACAGAGGTCCTGGAAGATCATGTTGTACCTTTTATATTCACTATGGACGAACAAGGCATCTTTATGCGCGATAATGCAAGGCCACACGCTGCCAGGATTGTCAGTGAATATCCAGATGAGGTAGGAATTAGGCGCTTTGATTGGCCAGCATGTAGTCCAGATATGATACCCATCGAACATGCCTGGAATGAGTTAAGGAAGCGTATTCGAAGGCATACACCAGGCCCAAGATCTACCCAGGAGCTAAGAGCTAGAAGCATGAATTCTGGAGCTACTGGTAAGCTATTAATATTAATACCCATCTAAACCCTTCTTACGTTTTACTCCTTTTTTAATAACTAAAAGACAATTGGCGAAGGTATTTTCAAAATATAATGGCTACTTAATTTCTCGAAAATTATCAATAGCCTTAAGGATTATCTGGAAAATCCAGATAACGAAGAGAAACATACAATAACTTGTCTAAGAGGTTCTCATTCTATTTAGAAAAATTTCTTGTAACTCTTTTGCATTTTGAGGGTCCAACATCAGTATACTTTAGTTGCTAGAAGGAAAAATCCTATGGGCTTAAACTTTTTTGTTTATGTTATACAGGAGGGCAGAAAGTAGGCATTAGGTAGTAGCTCGCGGCTGTAAAAACCAGCCCATTCTTTGTTGTTGCTACGATTAGTTTTCCAATAAGGTAGGTGGAAAAAAAATAAGATCAGGGTGGCAGCATCAATATTTACTTCTATAGGTTACTTATGGCCTTAGCTTGGAATGGATAATTTACAGTATCCATCAATATAAACAGTAACAAATATAAAATACAAGATTGATAAAGTTTATGAAGTTGATTAAACTTATTTAAGAAGTTTGGTTGCTGTAAATGTTGAAAAAATATTCTAATGTGGAATCATTCATCATAACCCAAATGTTACCAAAATGTTCACATGAACACACTTAGGATATCAAATAAATATAGAGAGAGCTGGCAGATGAAAGAGAAAGACGAATCATTTTGTTGCTAATCGTTTTGCTAATAAATAATTTAAACCTGTTAATACACAAACTATTGGCAACTAATGGATAAATACTTAATCATGTTAAACTTTCAATCGATTTTCAAAACGAGCATATATGAATTTTTTTGATTATTTTTATGGAGCGTTTCCAATTAATACACTTAACAATAAAATTGAAATAACAAATCATTCATATCGTACTGCTATAATTAATTTGGAATATTTGCAAGTTCGTAATTGAAGCGAATGTACACGTTCAATTCGTTTACAAAATTAATATTTCCCAAAATAGTATTCATCATTACATTAATATGATATATTGTTACGTCAAGTTAGATTAATTTTTTATTAGAAATTAACAAAAATCCACTAGGCTGAAATGACGGTAAAATGCCATTATGCCAAAATAAAATAGCTAGTGAAAAAAATATAAATATAAAAATATAATAATACGAGCGATTATGTATATAATACTATACTTTTTCTACACTTATGATAAATGGTTCATAAGCCAACAGGTAAATATAACTACTTCTATTATTTAAAGAAAAAAATAATAGACATATTATTCCATAGGTGTAGAGAAAATAATTTTAAATTGAGAAAAGTGAAAAACATTAGGCCGAGCGCCCACCAAAGTAACGTGACGTGTGGCGTGGCAAGTGAAGTAGCAAGTAGCATGCATCTAGCACGCTATTTTGTATCAAAACAATGTAATTAATAGATTTAACGCCAATAAAGTGATACGACCGTGATATGACAAACTACATGTTACTTCGGTGTCATTCAAATGCAGCATGTTCCATTTTTTGCCGCGTGTTACGTGTTTTTACCGACTAGAGTGACAAGTGTTTTGAAAAATATTGTTATTTTAATTATTTTATTAATTTTCTAACTTTTCTTTTCATAATTTTCTAAGTTAAAAATGAAAGACGATCCAGATTTTAACATACATTTTGTTGGTGTAATTGAAGAACATCCTTGTATTTATGACCAAAGTATTTCTGACTACAATAATCGAAATGTAATCGACAATGCTTGGCAAGAAAACAAAAAACTTTCGTCATCCGATGAAGAAGAAGACTTTTGACAACTGGTGATTTTGTTGTTACGTGTTTGCTATATCACTTGCCACGCCACACGTCACGTTACTTTGGTGAGCGCTCGGCCTTAAAATAAAGAAGATTTTAAATATTAAATCAATGTGTTGTATTGTAAGGGTAGGTACATTGTGGGTTTTTTCTCAAAAGGATTTTATTTAATTGGACAATGTTTCAGGTAGGCTAGGTAAAACATTCACCCCTGAAATTGGTGCCTAATACGACTAGAATTTATTAAAAAACGATCCAACTTAAAAAGACCAGTTCCAGGACGTCCCAGGTGTACTAATCCTGCAGATGACCGTTATTTAAGAATTCAGACTTTGCGAACTCGTCATGTTACAGCCAGGCAACTGCAAAATGTTTTCTCTGGAGTCCGTAATGTTAGAATATCTGTCAATACGGTTAGAAACAGATTAAGGAATTTTGGAATCAGACCCAGAATGCCTGTTACTGCTCCATTGTTAACCAGAGCACACTGTGTAGAACGTTTTAGGATCGCAAGAGAACATGTTAATTGGGATATTAACGATTGGGCTAAGTTTTTTTACGGATGAATTAAGATTTTTACCTCTTGGATCCGATAAACGTGTACAGACAGTGCAAATAGAAATAAGATTTTTATTATCGTTCGTAAAATATGACAATGACAATTATATATAAATACTACATAAAAACAAAAAAAGGTAACTGTGACTAAAAAAATAAATATCAGGGCCTCCACAGTACCCCCTCCCCAGAGAAACCCAGCATACATTTCAGTCTCGAAATGTAACTGACGGTTTCGTCTGTCGTGTTGAGGTAGCTTGAGGTTGAGGTTGATGCCTTGGATTGTGCTCTTCGCCATAAAAAGCAGGTTTCAGTCTATCGACAGAAATATTTTTCTCTTTTCCATTCACTTCCACTTTAAAATACTTTTCATTTCGTGTTAAAATCTTACACGGACCAATCAAAATGGCGGTTGTAGTGACTGCCGGGTAGTATCATCCCTCACAAATATACAGGGTGTTTCAAAAAAAGGTAACACCGTCTCTAGGATAGGTAAAAAACTGAAAAATAATTGGGGTTTGCTTAGTAACATTTTTTTCTAACGCCATCCGTTTTCAAGATAAAGGGCGTTGAAGAAAATAAAAAGTTACACATTTCTTACGATTTTGCCGAAACTACTGGCACCATTGCAATGAAATTTTATACGAATATGTTTTGGAAGCTGATATATCCCATGAATTTTTTTTATAACTAACTCTCATAGAGGGCGCTAGTTACATGATTCATACAACGTATTATTCAACATAACTTTTTTTAGGGTAGAATTATTAGTCAAAACTCCAAGTGAACATAAACATCGTTTAATTCTACACCAAAAAGGTACTCTTGGTAAAACTCGATATTATGTACCGTTTTCGGAATATTTTGATTTGAAAATTATGAAGTAATAATCGCTCCTGGTATAAACTAATGATAAAGTTCGCTTTTCTCTAAGTTTGCCATGTAAAATTGACATTTATTGATTGTTATGACAATAAGTCAACAATAAATAGAGTTTTGAAACCTTGTTATTTGTAAAATTAGATATTGTTAAACAAAATGTACTCAAATGTTGAATACACCGACATGTTATTAACTTTAGGCGAGTGTTTAGGAAACTCTAGTGCAGCTTTTACGCGTTATGCAGAAAAGTTTCCTAGAAGAAACTTACCAAGTAAAAAAAAAAGAAAATAAATTCAGGTAGACCAAGAACAACAAGAACAATTAATAAAGAAAATATTATTTTAAATTTAGTTGATCAAAATCCAACATTAAGTGTAAGGAATATGGCAAGACAAACAAATACATCTTCTTCAACTACTTGGCGGATACTTAAAGAGCAGCAGCTACATCCTTACCATTACAGACAAGTTCAAGAACTCTTGCCGGACGGTCTACCGGTTAGAGTCGATTTTTGTGAAACATTGCGAGAAAGGACAGCCCTCAATCCAAATTTTTTAAAATGTATTCTTTTTACGGACGAGGCCACCTTTACGCGACAAGGTATGTTTAACTCCCATAACGCACACTACTGGTGTGATGAGAATCCACAAGCCAAAAGGGTATCACATTACCAACACTCATTTAAAGTTAATGTTTGGGCAGCAACTTTAGGTAACAGATTAATAGGTTATCATATTCTACCTGGAAATTTAAGTGGTGATATGTACCTTGATTTTCTAAATAATCACTTATTTGAGACGGTGTTACCTTTTTTTGAAACACCCTGTATGAGTACATTTACCCAGCTCTGGATGAACGAAAACAGAATTCCGACTATGGTTGGAAGTAGGTACTGGTTTCAAATTTTGCATTTGCTCCCTGAGATTACGAATAAATTCAGATTCATTGCAGTCGCTTTCCCCTTTTATAAAAAATTCTCCTGGAATCCTTAATTGAACTCCAAAAACCATCTCTGCTGCAGAACACTGAATATTTTCCTTAAAAGATGTTCTTAACCCCAACAATATTGTTGGAAGAATATCCACCCAATTTTTTGCCTTATGACACATTTTTGCATTCTTCAGAGTTCTGTGCCAGCGCTCCAATATTCCGTTGGTTTGTGGATGATACGGCGAAGTTCTGATTTTTTGAGTCCCCGTCAATTTAGCGAGTGACTAAAAAAATAAATATAATAGGACCTCCACAAACGTATTTCAGTTTATAGACGCGCAGATAGGCAATTTGCTCAGTGTAACATAAGAGCCAGAAATTATAGAGGTGGTTCGATTATGGTATGGGGAAGCATCTGTTTGGAAGGCCACACGGAGTTAATTGTGTTTCGTAAGGAAGGTTCTTGAGGAAAATATAGTGCAATTTTATTCTAAAGCCCGATAACGCTCGCCCGCACGTTGCCAGAATAACTATGGAATACATTCAAGAGATTGGCAAGCAGTTAGTCCAGACCTAAACCCATTTGCACATGTTTGGAACTACCTTGACAAGCGCATAAGAACTTGTAATATCACTCCAGACAACCTTGATAAGCTTAAAAATGTTTTAATAGAAGAATGGGAAAATTTGGATTTGGATTACATAAGCGACCTGATAAGAAGCCTTCCACGGAAAATGAGAGATGTAATTAGAGCCAGAGGCAGCAATACCAGATACTAAAATGTTAAATTTATCGTTCAAATTTTTTTTTATTTTGTTACTTTGTATTGTTTGATTTTTCTAGAATAATTATTTTCATTATTTATACCCATTATTTTTTGATTTTTAATTTTAATTAAATAAACTACTCTGAAACATAATTCCAAATTTATTTCCTAAAAAAATGAAAAGATAATATTAAAACCTTTATTCATAAATCACTTATGCGATACTCTTTTATAACGAGTATATTCAAATTATGCTAAAAAACCTCTTCATTGTTTTTCCATTATAAGTTTTTAATAAAAGCTTAATTGTAATGTTTGTTGCTGTCCATACTTTTTCCTCTATTTTCATAAGTTCGATCGTAAGATCTTAAGATAAACGTTCCAAACGATCACGTCCGCATTGTAAAACAAGAATAACATTTTTATTGCATTCTTCTATGTTCATGCCAATTACTTTTCGAGATTTAAACCATCTCGAAAAATTGCTACATTGAGATCGGGAATTTATTACAATGATGATGGAGAAAAGAAGTCGTTAAGAGTTTTAAATAAAATAATGATTGTTTCAAGGGTGATTTAACATTAAAAATCAAAGTAAGCCGTAGACGATTTGTTTTTTATAATTTACCATGTTTTGCAAATAAGAGGTCTGAGTTTCCGAATGAACATATTTGACAGTTACTATATTTAATAATTCGGTGTTTTCATTAGAAATAAATCAATTAAATTCCTTTGTAATCATATAGTACATTATAGATATTTAATCCTAAACTCATTACAACGCAACAATTCTGGTTATTTTTTATATAATATCAAATTGAAAGTAAGTTAAAATCGATACATTCAAATAAAGTCGAAACGCACCTTAATTGGTCGTGACGTCAAAACTCATATCGATAACAGTTTGTTTACATTTAACGTGTGGTAATTGAGAGATGTGGACTTTTATTTTTGATTTTATTGTGAATTATTGGTTTTATTTGTGTTATGCAATCATAAAATGTCGTCAGTAGGGTTTGTGAAAGCATTGTCAAACAATTTACCATCCTTAGACATTTTCATGGTTAGGTTAGGTTGGGTTAGGTTAGGTTTCAATGCAGCTGAATTTCGAAATATAAAAGCAACAGCGTAAATACTTATTTTGTGCTTTTTGCATTAAAAAATGTCTGACTGACTTATTTTTATGAAAATCAACAAAAAATAAAGAGAAGAGATGAATAAATATAAATAAAAAGCTTCGCACAATCTCGCAGATACACTGTTTACAATAAAATGATGGCGCTTTCAATGATACATATGAGTAGTGACGTAGGCCAGCCACCAACAGTCGTTTACGCGGCAAATTTCTGAATTTGAATTTGAGGATGGAATAACTATGCTACAAAATTTTTTTAATTCAAGTTTTTTTGGTTTTTGGGGTAATTGATTGCCTCTGTCTTCCTGCATGATTTTGAAAAAAATGGAAAACACCGAATTGTTTTCTTAAGTCGCTAAATGCTGTATTGTCAGTTTTTTAAAAACCTTTTGCACGATTGATCATTTTTTAATGTTTACCGTGACATATACTAGTTAAAAAATCTCTTAATTTTAATATATTTTTTAAAGGAATAAACAAAATTATTTATTAATTTTCAAACTTATGGTACAATTTGTTAAATTATTTAATGAAATCCTACTTGTTTGGGCTGTGGTTTCATTTCTAACAGAAACTTCTGCAGAATTGCATACATTAGTAGTATTACTGGTATTGCACAATATTTTTTCGGCAAAATTTATTTTATTTTGAAGAGAATCTTCTACATAGCGCTCTGCCACTGTCGATGAACGCCAACCTCCATGAAGCTTTAATCTGAGGACATCAACACCTTCATTAGCCAAAAGCGTTGCTGATCCTCCTGAACGAATGGCCAGTATAGTTCTCGGGATTAGGCAAATTTAAGAATTTGGCAATTTGAGAAGGCCAGCCCCCGATTGTTCGTTTCTCTACTTGAGCACAACATTTTCCTTTGACGTATCTTAAGAAAAAATGATTTGATTTTACTTGTAATGGACGAAGTTTTATATACTTTTGCAGAATTTCTAAATATGGAATTTTATCGTCTGGTTTATTAACGACTGTAAAATTACGCTGGATGTTCGTTTTTGTATTGGGTACTTTTACAATTATCAAACCATCGGTTTGTTGGATGTTATTCATAGTAATATTATATAATTCTTCTCTTCTACAGGCACCAGATATTCCCAATATCATTGCGACCTACACATTAAGAAAAAATCTTCATTAGAGTATTTCTTTTACCTAAACTAGCTTACATTACCTTGTGAATTAGAAATTCTTCATCCGCTGCTTACATCAGAAATTTTTCAAATTGCTCCCGTGTAAAAATGCTTGCATTTTTAGGCCTATAACCAACATTATTTCTATTCAAATACGCGATCAAAGTTGAAAACTTGAAAATATCCGAGAAAATATCAATGCCATCATAAAGAAAAACGGTGGATTTAATCATTGAATATTCTTCCAGAGGCTTTCAGGAGCTTTTAACTGCATATGTCTTTGAACGAAATATGCCAATAGAGTATTTTCATCGATTCTTAAATTCTTGCCTTCGCAACATTTTTTAAAACTTTGGTAGGTATTTTGATAACTGATTTTGGATTTTTCGGGAATAATTGCGGAACACCCTTCTTCCCAAGCCCGTTCAATTTCTTCAAATTCACTTTCGCTCATATTTTAATTTATAATAATCAAAATTAAAATTTTTTAGAATTTTTATATGTCTAGCTTGTTCTACTTATATATTCATATTGTACCCGACATGTTCACTATTAGACCCTATCTAATATTTCCGAATAACCTCGACCGCATAAAAGCAACCCTTCAAATAATACTACCCTTTTCTTAATGTAATAATTTAATAAGCCCGGATAACCAGTAACGAAATGCAAAATGGCATATCGAGTAGATGGTGAATGTGGCTGGGTCCGATTTCCATTAATTAATCAGTATCCGATTGATTTTCGATGAACATTTTCAGGAAATTTAGATATATCGTTGATGTATCGCTATCGACACTTATGTTTATTAATCTAGTCATTTGCATTTATGCATTTTGTTTACATTGGCATCTTGTTAGTTATTGTTTACAAATGAAATGATAAATAACGCTAAATATACTTTTTAAAAGATTAAAAACATTCAATATTAAAAATTAAAAACTATAAAAACAGATACAGAAAATTTATATTACGAGGGTTGTCTGAAAAGTTTCCGACCTAACAAAGATACTAGACATTTTTTCTTCAAATTAATTTTTGTTTTTCTACATAGTCTCCTTGTAAGTCTATACACTTCTACCAGCGATGCTCCCATCTCTTCAACCCGTCCAAATAGTACTCGGCGTCTTTCTCTGCAAAATAGTTTTTTACGAAAGTGATGGCCTCCTCATTCGACGAAAATCTCTGTCCTCCGAGCGTAACTTCTAGCTTAGGGAACAAAAAAAGTCGCTTGGGGCTAGATCTGCTGAGTAAGGAGGGTGGTCAAGCAGTTCAAACCGTAATTCGTGGATTTTCTCCATGGCAACCGCTGAGGTGTGAGACGGCGCATTGTCTTGGTGGAACAAAATTCTTTTTTTCTGCAAATGTAACCGTTTTTCCGCAATTCCTGCCTTCAGCTTGTCAAGTAGTCATGCGTAGTATGCTCCTGTAATGGTTTTTCCTTTTTAAAGATAATCGATTAAGATAACTCCATGACTATCCCAGAAAACAGTTGCCATCACTTTCCTTGCCGAAGGAACAACCTTTGCTTTTTTTGGAGCCGATTCCCCCTTCTCAGTCCATTGTTTTTGTTTCTGGAGTGTCTAAGTGTCTTGGTGTATCCAAGTTTCATCTAAAGTAATTGGCGCCGAAACTCTGATTTATTGCGCCTAAACTGCGCCAACAGAGAGTTGGAAATGTTCATTCGAACACGTTTTTGGTACAAAGTGAGCAAACGCGGCACCCAACGCGCGGACAGCTTTCTCATGCCTAAATCTTGATTCAATATGTGACAAACACGTTCTTTGGACATGTTTATAGCCTCTGCTATCTCTCTAATTTGATTTCGACGGTTGTCTAGCCCCATTTGGTGAACTTGAGCGATATTATCGTCAGTATGGTTGCAGTTTTTGGACGTCCCGAACGTTCATCGTCAGCCAAGCTGGTACGGCCACGTTTAAATTCAGCAGCCCAAAATTTCACGGTGGTAAATGATGGTGCAGAGTCCCCGTACACAGCGTCCAACTCGTCTTTGATTTGCGTAGGCGTATTGCCTTTCAAAACAAATATTTAATGACAGCTCGATACTCGATTTTTTCCATTTTCATAAAAACACTCACATCGACTCACTCAAATGATTGTCAAACAACAAATGCGCGTTCAAAATGGCTGAAATTTTAATGGGTACCTTTCAAAGCATGCGCAAACACATTCCCCAACTTTTGTTTACGAGTGCTGCCATCTTCATGTTGAGGTCGGAAACTTTTCAGACAACCCTCGTGCATAACAAGTGTGAAAAGTGAAAGATTACGCTCGAGTGCAAGAAATACACTTTCCAACGAGTTATGTACACGGTGTTTCCAACGACCTCAATCTTTTTTATAATTATGAATTTTATGACATAAAGTGTGACGTAAAGTGTCGTTTTCATGGGGGGTCGTAGGAAAAATTATTAAATAATGAATAACTACTACCAGTATGATATTTTTTAAATATTTTGTATATTATTCATAATATATGATAAATCATATTTTTATTGTTATTTATCATTTGTTTTTTTATATAAAATCATGAAAAAATAGTGACAACCTTCCTTCTATTATTTTTAAGGTAATTTACATTTCCTCCTATGCATCTTTAACTTTTTAACTTCCCTAAGCCAATAAAAAAACCTCTACTTCAACGTTTTAAATTTTCTCGCAAAAATAAAAATGGTAGAAAGATATCTGAAATAGACCATCAATGGAAACACTGAAACACATCTCTTGGTTGTCTGATGTGTCCATAGATGAGAGAATTAACATTACTTCCATTGCCCTGGTAGGTGTAGTTTTCATGGGGTATGTTAAGGCATGGAGTGGGGGAGGGGCTAATTAACTTAGTGAAGAATTATCTAATGGGGCGGGTTTTGGTTAACCCGAGAGGGTGGAGGTATAGGACGAAGATGGGAGTGCCTCAGGGTACGATATTGGGGCCGACGATCTGAAAGTGCGTATTTGATGAGGTTTGTGGGATAAAATGTAAAGATGGATGCTAGATTACGGTTTATGCGGATGACGTCTGCCTGGTATGTACGGCAAAGGGAGAAGCAGAGATAGAAAGGAGGAAAAAATTGGTAGAAAGACTGTGGAAAAGATAGAGCAATGCGGATTGGAAGTGGCCGAATAGAAGACAGTGGGATTACTGGTGAAGAAACGCAGCAAGGCGAGAAATTTGGAGGTGATGGTAAAGGGAAACTACCGGGAGAATGAAAGAGGAGAGTTATTGGTAGAACAATTGGGCAGACTATGCTGAACAGGATGGGAAGTGTGGGAAAAAGGGCGGGAGTATATGCAAGGATTAAACCACCTCTAAGGGTCCAGAGAGGAATGTTGCTGAGGGTGGTGCAAGGGTACAGGATAGTGGGAGGAATAACAGCAGCGGTGGTGGCATTGGATGGCTAGAGCAAGGAGTCTAAAGTGGAAGGGCGCCATGAAAGAGGAAGTTATGGATTGGATGGAGGAGGAAATGTAAATAAGATGGAAAGAGTATGAAGGTGCGCTAAAAAGAGCAATTGGAAGTAGGAGAGAATGGATTAATAGAAAATTCGGCGAAGTGAACTAAATCTTGACACAGTTGCTACCTGGACATGGGTCAAGAGCAGGAGATATTTTTACAAGAATAGGAAAAGAGAGACAAGTGTGTGAAAGGTGTGAAGTAAAGGATGATGTACGACACGCGTTTAGGTAGTGGAAGAATGAAGAAGTGCTGAAGAACGTGTAGGAAAAACTCGAGAGGCGGGAAAATATGGTGTAGATAATGTTGAGAGGCAGTGGTTATTTTTTATATAATATCAAATTGAAAGTAAGTTAAAATCGATAAATTCAAATAGAAGTCGAAACGCACCTTCATTGGTCGTGACGTCAAAACTCATATCGATGTCAGTTTGTTTACATTTAATGTGTGGTCATTGATAGAGTTGGACTTTTATTTTTGATTTTATTGTGAATTAATGGTTTTATTTGTGTTATGCAATCCTAAAATGTCGTCAGTAGGGTTTGTGAAAGCATTGTCAAACAATTTACCATCCTTAGACATTTTCATGGTTAGGTTAGGTTGGGTTAGGTTAGGTTTCAATGCAGCTGAATTTCGAAATGTAAAAGCAACAGCGTAAATACTTATTTTGTGCTTTTTGCATTAAAAAATGTCTAACTGACTTATTTTTATGAAAATCAACAAAAAATAAAGAAAAGAGATAAATAAATATAAATAAAAAACTTCGCACAAACTCGCAGATACGCTGTTTACAATAAAATGATGGCGCTTTCAATGACACATATGAGTATAGTGACGTAGCCACCCGCCAACAGTCGTTTACGCGGCAAATTTCTGAATTTGAATTCGAGGATGGAATAACTATGCTACAAATTTTTTTTAATTTAAGTATTTTTGGTTTTTGGGGTAATTGATTGCTGCTCTATCTTCCTGCATGATTTTGAAAAAAATGGAAAGCACCGAATTCTGGAACGCGTGCCAAAAATATTCACAAGCAGATATTAAAGAATTACTAAATTTATTGAAAATTAATGTATAATTGTTTTACCGATCGTATTCTACGTGAAACATATAACAGATTACATATTCAACGTTTACACATTGAACTTTGCGGATTCGGTGTAATTTAACTAGCGATAAAGTTGTTATGACGTGCGGTGTTGGGTGTCCTTTTCCTGTTGTTAACGTCCAAGCGGTCTCTTTGCATACAAAATAGCCTAGGGCTCGGAGAGGTTTACTTTGCTAACGGTGGAAATTTATCTAAAGTATTTAAAGCGTGTATCCCACCGACAGCAATCGATTATACATAAAGTGTTGCATGCATTATTTAGAATTGACTTTAAGGGTAGTTGTTTGACGGTTATAGTTTCGCCAAAGTTAAAGATCGTCTACAGCAGTTGCGATGCAATTTAAGTCCCTTGCTTTAGGGTTTGTGGCAGTTTTTTTTCTAGTCGATCGTTATTTATTGTTTCATCTTTTAAGGCTCATCCTTCAAACGGTTGCGTACTTAAAATATCAGGGGGGTGCGAGCGGTTAAAATTTTCAAAGCTACCGAAGGCGTGTCAGTTGAGTATTTGTCCCTTTCCCACTTATTTTGCCGTTAGAGTGAGAAACTATTCGGATTCTGGGGTTACACAGCACAGGTCAGGATTTTTTTAGATTTGTTTCTTTAAAAGTGCTCTGTGGGATTTTTTATATTGTTTATAGATATTTTTCGTGATTGTCTATTGTGTTGCAGACATCTAGAAATGGATAAGGTACAAAAGAAAAAAATATACTTTTTATCGCAGAGGAAATAAGGTTTATCTAAGATTAAGTACAAAGAGACTAAAGCGTAAACATTTTCCTTTAAAAAAAGAGGTAAAAAATATGACTCCTGAAGAAGGTATTAAAACCAAGAAATTTCCTTTTGGAAAAAGGATGGCATTAATAAAATACATGACTGGTATTATCAGGTACAAGGACAATTGCAAATTTCCAGAAGGTCATATTGTGTACCTCACGGTTTAAAAACCGAAACTATATTTCATGATCCTGAATTCTGAGCAAGAAGCATGAAACCAGTTCTTTGCATATTTTACTTTGATTGTATTTTACCTTAAATTATCGATTCAAGAAAATTTAGAAATATACCTATTAGAGAACCGCAATATATTCTAGAGGCAAAAAAACAAAATAAGAGGAAACGGAAAGAAAAACCTCAGAAATGTTACAAAAAAAATTCCCACATAATAGTTAAGTGAAAATAAGAAAAGAAATTTTTTTACGTTTAAAAATTATTGTATCAACTTATTTTTTAGTCTTACAAATAAATAGATACCCAGAAGTTCTTTAATTTATGAATGGCTTGTAAAAATTTTTAGTCCGTCCAAAATGTAAAACACGCCCATATATAAAAGTTTCGGTGTTAATAAATTTCAGGGTGGATGGCGCCACATTAAGGATCGAAAAATACAGCGTGGAGAGGTTCAGCTGAGAGCTGATTACTGTAAAGTTAGAAAAGATAATATTCATTTAACTTTTATTCGTAAAAATCTATATCTGACAATCTCATCACAAACATCAAAATCCCACGTCAACTCCCAACCTAATATCAACTAATAACTAATACAACTAACATCTTCCTTTCTTAAAAAACGATAATTAAATTTATAAATTACTGCGGATATCTAATTGGTCTTTTAACTTCTCTGTTCAAATGAGATCTATCCATACTTTTAAGGGCTTGTGCAGTATGTTCTGATTCTTCAGGATGTTCTGATTCACGTACAGAGTTTTGCTCGTTAAACTGTTCATTTGAATCATTTTCATTAATTATTAGATGCCTTCTATTTCTTCTTACTTCGCCTTCTTTAGTTTTTATGATATAAGATCTAGGACAATATTCCAATTTTGTCACTACTTCTCCGTATCGTTTAAGATCTGGAATCCACACTTTTTCATTTGGATTTAAATCTGTTAAACTCTTTGCACCTTTTCTACTATCAAAATTTCTTTTATTCCTTTCCCGAATTTCTCTATCCTTAATTTTAAATGTGTTAACAGCTTCATCTGTTGTCTTTTTGTAATCACAAATCGATGGTAATGTGGATTTTAGTTTTCTCCCATAAAGAAGCTGAGCTGGAGATAAACCAGATTCCAATGGCGAATTTCTGTATTCTAAAAGTCCTAAATTTGGATCATCGCATTTCAACAAAATTCTCTTTGCAATATCAACTCCCTTTTCAGCTTCTCCATTGGACTGTGGAAAATACGGACTAGACACTTGGTGTTTGAAGCCATATTCATTTGAAAATGTGCTAAACATCTCAGAGGTAAATTGAGATCCACCATCAGATCTAACTATACAAGGAACCCCATGTCTTGCAAAAATATTCTTTAATCTTCCTATTATACATTCAGACGTTAAATTTTCTACAAAAACCACTTCTAAAAACCTTGAATAAAAGTCTTGCACAACTAAATACCACTTTTGTTTGAATTTAAACAAATCTATTCCAACTACTTCCCATGGCTGACTTGGAAGTTCTGAAATTATCAAAGGTTCAGCTGGATTTGATCTACTTTCTAGACATGTGAGACACCTTCCAACAAATACTTTTATATCTTCATTAATTCCAGGCCACCAAACAGATTCCTGTGCTCTTCTTCTTGATTTAACAATACCCATATGTCCTTCATGAATTTTTTTTAGTATTTCATTTCTTAAAATTTTAGGAATAAAAATACGGGCTCCTTTCAACAGTAAACCATTACTCATATTAAATTCATCTTTAAATTTACTTAACATGCAATTTTTATTCCAATTACCACTTTTTAAACTTTCTTTTATAATTTTACTTTCTATATCATTGTCTTGAACTGCTTTTATTTCTTCAAGTTTTTTATTAGAACAAGGTAGTGTTTCTATAACACTCTGTATAAACAAATTTTCTTCTAAAATATCATTGTTATCTGATTCTATGTAGGTTGTAGGATTTCTAGATAAGAAATCTGTCGTAAACATCTGTTTTCCAGGCAAATACAACATTTTAAAATTAAAACATAAAAGTCGCATTCTAAATCTCTGAAGTCTAGCTGACAAATCTGAAATCGGTTTTTCTGCTAAAAGTGCAATTAATGGTTTATGATCCGTAATTAACTGAAATTCACGACCAATTAAAAAATTCGCAAATTTTTCTCATGCCCATGTTAAACCTAAAGCTTCTTTTTCTACTTGTGCATATCTTCCTTCTGTCGATGTAATACTTCTTGATGCGTACATTATTGGCTTCCATTTTGTATTTTGTAACTGCTCAATTGTAGCTCCTAATCCCAAAGTCGATGCATCTGCAGTAACACGTGTCAATGCATCTCTTTTAAAACTTGCCAAAACAGGAGGACTAATTAACAACTTCTTTATATCCTCGAAAGCTTTTTGTTGATCATCTGACCAAATCCATTCGTATTCTTTTTTTAGTATAATTCTCAATGGAGCTGTCATAATCACAAGGTTTGGTATAAATTTCATTAGGTAATTAACCATACCCAAAAATGATCTAAGTTCTGAAATATTTGAAGGTGGCTTTAAATTTTTTATAGCAGTTGTTTTATCTGGATCTGGTAGGATGTTTCCATTCTGTATTAAATGTCCCAGAAATTTTACACTGTTTACGTTAAACTTACATTTATTCTTATTTAAAGTTACTCCATGTTCTTCTAAACGAGCCAAAACTACTTTTAATCTACTATCGT
This sequence comes from Ophraella communa, assembly GCA_035357415.1. Taxonomy (NCBI): domain Eukaryota; kingdom Metazoa; phylum Arthropoda; class Insecta; order Coleoptera; family Chrysomelidae; genus Ophraella; species Ophraella communa. The sequence continues at coordinate 15,158,570 of CM068992.1, forward strand.
GTTCTTCACGAGACCGTCCCGTTATTAATATATATCATCCGCTTGGTTAATAATACCATCAATACCATCTAATATTTGAGTTATATTCTTTTGATAAACCTCTGGACCAGATTTTATTCCAAATGGTAGTCTTTTAAAATAATATCTACCAAAAGGAGTTATAAATGTCGTAATTTTGTAACTTTCAGGACTTAATGGTAGTTGCCAGAAACCATTTGAAGCGTCTAACAGTGAAAAATAAGTAGCGCCTTCTATTTTAGCTAATGAATCCTCTACAGATGGTAATATTAATTGCTCTCTCAAAACATATTTATTAAGTTCCGTATAATCTACACATAATCTAACCCGCCCATCTTTTCTAGGAACGACAACTATTGGTGCACACCATGCGGTAGGTTCTTCAATTGGCTCTATAACTCCATCCGTACACATTTTGTCCAATTCTCTTTTAACTTGATCTTTTAACATCAATGATACTCTTCTAGGGGCTGCTATAGCGAATGGAATAGCACCTTTCTCTAATCTAATTTTATAGGTACCTTTTAAACATCCTATACCCTCAAACACTTTTTTGTATGTTAATGATATGTTATCTTGCTCGATCATATCTATGTTCAATGTTACAAGTCCCAAATTAGTGATTGCTTTCCTGCTTAATAATGGCAAGGCTTGTTCCTCTAAAATATACACGTCTTCCATTACTGATGTGTTTTTATGTATTAGTTTCACCTCTGCTACTCCTAATACATTCAATTTTATTTTTCCTGGTCCAAAAAATTGTTTATTTGTACTTTTCGTTTGTAAGTTTAACGCATTGCTTAAGTGAGTGCTTATGACGGTAACGTCAGCTCCTGAATCCATTTTAAATAAGACCTCTTTACCGTTTACATTTAAAATGACTTTCCACACATTTTCTTGCTCTAACTCCAAAAGTGAAAATTTTCCCAAATAATGTATCTCATCTGTTTGTTCATATACTTCTCTATTTGTTATTTCGTTAACTCTTCTTTTATTTCTGCAGCATTTACTAAAATGGCCCTTTTTACCACACGCATAACAAATAGCATTATTTGCCGGACAAGAAATATTTGTATGGTTCAAACCACATCGTGTATATTTCTGTTTACTTAAGCCGCTCTTGTTAATATTACGATTAACGACATTGTCTATTTCATTAAAAGTAGAAACTTGTTTATCTCTAATAATGTTTTGTTGCTGTTTCACAGATATCTCTTGTCTTACTCGAAGAATAGCTTTATTTAAAGTCAAAGTATCATCCATTTGTAATTTTTCAGATAATTTTTCATCAGATACGCCTATAACAATTAAATCTCTAATCAGTTCTTCTTTTAGTTGTCCAAATTCACAGCTTTTGGCTAATTTATGTAAATCATTTATAAATACATCTATTGGTTCACCTTCGAGCTGTCTTCTTTTTAGAAACTTGGCTCTTTCGTAAACTATATTTTTCTTTACACCTAAATATTGTTCAAATTTTCCCTTTACTATTTGATATGACTTCATTTCTTCACGCGTTAGATTGAATGTTTCTAATAAATCTTCAGCTTCATCACCTAAACAATACAATAGCATATTCACTTGACTTTCTTCATCCTTTTTATCTATTTGAGAAGTAATTCTAAAACGTTCAAATCGTCTTATCCATTTTGACCACTCCGCTGGATATTGAAAATTTCCGGTAATTTGACTTGATATGTAACGCTGGAACTTGGAATACTATTACATTCTTCAGTAGACATTTTTCTAGTATTTTACACCTGACACCATGTAAAGTTAGAAAAGATAATATTCATTTAACTTTTATTCGTAAAAATCTATATCTGACAATCTCATCACAAACATCAAAATCCCACGTCAACTCCCAACCTAATATCAACTAATAACTAATACAACTAACAATACAATTATTTCTTAACTTTTTTGGAAAAAAGAAAAACTTAGAAAAAAAAGTTAAAGGACGATACTAGAGATGTATAGAAATAGATTTTTCAAATTTTTTTCTGATAACGGCGTAAACTACATCTCAAAATACCTAATTTTTAACATTTTTTCCCCTTAATAATAGCAATGTTAAAAAAATATTTATTATTTTGTTAACGTTGGTCAACTTTGACCATACGATGTTCCTGATCCTAATAAACCATTTTTTTGTAAATATTAGCAATGATATTAACTTTAAGATACCTCACAGTGTTGAAACACTTTCTTATTAATTTGACAACTAATTCTAGCGAAACGGCTGTCATTGAGATTAAAAAAGCATTTTTTAAATAAATAGTGGAAGTTTTGTTAAAACGAAGAGTTTTTTATTATTCTTACTTTTTGCAACATCCCAATTAAATAAATAATATAGAACAGTTTTAATCAAAATAATAATTTTAACTTTTTGTTCATATTCACCAAAAATAATCAAGTCTCTGGTAGGTATCAATTAAATTGTTTTTGTTATTGAATTTTGGACAGTTTAGGAAATAACAGGTGCTTGAGAATCGATTGAATTCCGTTTAAACCGTGATTTATCCAACATAATCCGTTGATTCGAACCATATAATGTATTCATACAAGGAAATATACAGATTCTGCATATTATGCAATATTGCTTACGAATTTCATCGCCGTAACACAAGGGATATCTCTCGAGGGAGTAAAAGTAATTTAATCATTATATCTTTATACAAAGAACGAATTTCTGATATAAAAAATAAAGAGGAACATTGATTTTGAAATTGTTCGTATATGAATTGAAGTTTTCAATAAAAATTTTGTGAAATGAAATGACAAAAATAATTAAAGCAATAAGGGAATAACCTATATTATACAACCATTTATATAAAATTTTTATTAATAGTCCGACTATAGGGCTTAAGTCATGAGATATAGAAACACATATGGAAACCACTTATGAAATAAAATTTATGTGTGGGGTTAGTTTAGAAGATTATAAAAAACACTGGGACCCGTCAACTTTAAAATTCAAATGTGAGATTTTTAAACATAAATTTAAATTGAAGTAAATCATCCAAAGCTTAAAACTTAAATCCGGTGAGTCTCAGTTAAATATTTCATTATTACTTCGCAAGATATTAGTTTTTGATTAGGAATTGACAACTACGATATTTAAACATTAACACATCAACAACTGACAGACATTATTTATCGTAGATAACGTAGATAACGTAAAAAAACGACAAAAACAATTTGCTATAAAAAGAGATTACTGATAGTATGAAACGTACATTTTAAATATTATTTTTGTACTCAATTTTCGGAAATTTAAAAAATATTCACTTCAATTGTTGTTCAGTGCACATTTTTCGAAATATAAATCCAAATTATGGCCTATTCAATATGAAATTGATTGTGTTAACCTCTATATACTTTTTGGAAGTTCATCTTGCTAAGAACAATAAATAACTGCACAGTTAAACTAAACTTCCACTATTTATTTATTTTTCGAATAAATAGTGGAAGTTTAGTTTAACTGTGCAGTTATTTATTGTTCTTAGCCTATTCAAGATAATCAATTTTATTATTTATTAACCAAATTCGAAATTTAAATCATAACGATTCTTTGAGAAGTCTAAAATAATGATAAACAATAAATATAACGTGGATCTATTTCTCCGATATTAAATAAAACTCTTTGCCTGATAAGAAATGATTTATATTCAAATAAAGTTTGATTGACACGAACCTGGCATTGAACTAGACATGTACGATGAACATAAACTCTATTTCATGTCGAGATGCTTAAAATAAAAAATAAAAAAACCCTTTTATAGTCCAAATTTATCCGTTTTAAATAGACGTGCGAAATAGAAAACCGCATCGCATTCATACACAATAAACGACGCGCTAAATGTAGGAGTTTATAGCCAGCTAATAAAACCTCTCGGAAAACATCTACAAATTTTAGTGGAACATCTTTAGTGTGGTAGAAAATTTTTGTCCTTAAGCGTATAATAATTTATAAAGAATAATCTGCTGTTAAAAGATATAAAATTGTTATTTTAAGTATTTCGGAATACCATAAAAATTTCTTGTGGAGGTTCTGAAAAACTGATTTTATTTGTCTATACGTGCAATATATTTTTTTAGGTCTCAGTTGTTAGAAATATGGGATTTGCTTTTATCTTCAATGTATTATTTGAGTAGATAAATCTATGTCCTGTAACATAGATGGCGCTGTTGTAATAAAATCCATATGATGTTCAGTTAATACCAACCATTAAAAGATACGTGAAAAAATTTGACAGCTGTGGGACCAACAGTTTTTGAGATATAGTTGGTGCCAAACAAAATTTGATTCACGTCACTAATTTCGTCTTAATTGCCAAGCATCGTTCCCAACTTTCAAATTAAATGTTCCATTCAATAAATCAATATAAAATACTTAAATTTGTTTACATAAAGTTGGTAGCCGTGATTGACAAGTCTAAGTATGGCTACAGTTTCCAGTATTTCAAAAACTGTGAAAGACCATGGAATATTAAAGTCTCCTCCAAAGAAACGTCGGTATGAAAAAGAGTAACTAATACCGATGTATTAGATACAAGTGGAATTCGAAATGTAATCTACAATATGTATGAAAAAAGTAAGCCTTTTTCCTCTGAACACAGCTATTTAAATTCTTTTTAATTGTAAGACCAGAAAAATAATATTATTTTTTTGTTTTCAGGAGAGGATGTAACTTTAAATTCTTTACTTGCTGAGTTAAAAATAAGGCACTTATTTGAAGGTTCTCGAAGGTCTTTACCTAATTTATTAAAGGAAATTGGTTTCAAATGGAAAAAAGATGAACCAAGACGGAGGCTCATGGAGCTTCCTGATATTGCTGTAAAACGGATTAGATTTTTAAGGAACTACATTAAAAAAAAAGAAGCAGGTCTATATAAATTTGTTTTTATGGATGAAACATGGGTATTTCAAAATGGTAACATAAACCCTTCATGGCAAATTACTGATAAAAGGAGTGTCAAAACGAATAAAGTTGATGGTAAAAGGTAAACCCTCCGGTTATTTTAGTATAATTAATAGTACATGTCTTTGTACCTTTTAACATGGTAATTTTAAATGTTTCTGTTCAACAATAAGTTTTATTTTTCGTAGATATATCATACTCCATGCTGGGAATGAAAATGGGTTTATTGACGGTGCGAAAGCAATATTTTCTTCAAAAACCAAATTAAGCGATTAAAATGGTGAAATGGATCAGGATAATTTTTTAAAGTGGTTTGAGAACCAGCTGTTAATTAATCTCACAGAACCCAGCTTAATTGTTAGAGACAATGCTCCATATCACAGTGTTTTACTCAATAAAACACCTAATACAAGTTGGAACAAACCACAAATTAAAGAATGGTTGACTAGTCTAAACCTTGATTTCAAAACCCAAAAAGAGACAATCTGTAAGAATTATTAGTAAATAAGAAATAAGCTGTAATTCTTATATACTCCTGTTTAAATAATTAGCATATAAATAATTATTTTCTCATTGTGACGTATATCTTTAGACGTTACGTTTTAAAAAATGGTAATCTTGAGGTTACCATAGTTGTTAAAAAAATTCAGCGAAGAAAATCCCCAATGCAGTAAAATATAAATACAAAATCGGAAGAAACATTTGTTAATGCCATGCCAAAATATTAGCAACAAATGAAAATCCAATATTTATTTCGGACTTGATGTAAACCGATCGTAACATGAAGCACTTTGATTAATCTCCAGTTTAAATTCACTCAATTACAAATTTTTGTTATTTATCAACCATAATATTAATTATCCCTCGATTTGTAGAACACTCAGTAGCAATTGAACGAAGCGAAAATAGTGCATTCCAAGCATGATTAAAAAACATTTATTACGTTTTTATCTCAATAAGGGAAACAAACAATTCGACAGCCGATCTAGATAAAAAAAGTGGTGTGTATAAATGGAAAATATTTCATTCTAAATTACTCCAAAAAATAGGAAATATGAATTTAGTTTGCGAATAACGGCGGAACAAATCCACTTTAAATAAAAACCGGTTAATCAAAACGAAAAATATATTTTCCAATGCCCGATAATTGAATAAAAAATCTGGAAAATTAAAATTTCGTAAAATAGTTTTAGCGGTTTCGTTGAAATCATCATTTTAGTAAAATAAAAACTTAACTAATATGTATTTTTAACAATTTAAACTGGCACAAAAGTCACTATTAAAATTTATACAACATATTTAAAGACCGGCAAAGAGTTTTATGCACAATATGTACTAACTCGATTTAGTTATTAGACATACTAAATAAAAAACACAATATTATTTGACTAAAATTTTATATTATTTTATTTGGTTGTTATCGTGAACGTCTAAGTTACGTATAGCAACAAAAACATGATTTTTATGAGTTTTTTGTTTTGTCGTCTACAAATTTAATGAATTTTAAGTACATTGGCGTATATTTTTTAGAATAAATAATAAATAGACATCTACAATAGTATATTAAACAACGCATTTCATATGGAATTCTGTTATGACACGAGTTCAAGTTTAAAAAACGAATCGCGAAGCGATGAGTTTTTTAAAGAACGAGTGTCACAACAGCCTTATGAAATAAGTTGTTTATAATATTTTTTATATTTTGCCCTTTTTACCATTTTTTAAATTAATTTTTTATTTTTATGTAATTACGAAAATTTTTATTTTAAAAAGTATGTCGGCAGCACTGTGTAATTTATAAAATTTGACAGTTGTGACATTTAAATTATCAAATGTTAATGTTTTAAAATATTTTAAAATGAATAATATACCAATAATAATATATTATATAAGTAAAATATTATATTCATATTCACAGATACTTTCTTAAAGAACAATATAAAATTAATAAATTGCTATTAGCCACAAATGTCATTGTCAATAGTCTTGCCTTTAGATACTTCACTCATGTCGCCAACCATTTAAAACAAAAATTTGCGTGCGTAAAAGTTACATTACGATACGCAAATGCGTTTTATAATGAAGATTTTTATAAGTGCGAAATATAAAAATATTATTTAAGTAGGATTCTACAACTTTTTCAAAATATTGTGGATGTCTTATTAAATATTAACTTTATTAACTTATTTGTTTGTTAATTATTGAAGTACTTATATTTTAATTTGAATTTTTTTCATTTATCAATAAAACATAAAATCTTATGTTTTTTGAGTAATTAAAGTGTAAATTTTAATAAATACCTCAAAATTGTAGGTACATAGGTAATGATAAAAAATTTTTTCGAATTTGGGTTTTTTCAATTTTTTGCATTTTCTGAGAACATTTCCTATAGTAATGTATATTTTACACCATCAGAAAGTAGATATTTCAACGAAAAGCCCCCAAACCTTTTGAAAAAGCTGATTTTTTGACGTCAGAATTTTCGATTGAAAATTAGGGTGCTTTTTTGATATTAAGTGAAAATAAGGCGAAAAAGTGAATATTTTTAATCAAATAAATTACAGCGTATTTGGGACATAATAAAGTTTACACCAAATTTCGTATAAAATATTTTTGAAAGAGATATAAATAAAAAAACCAAAAACTTGGTTTTTTCAATTTTTCACCCAAATTTTGAGGTTATGTGAAAAAATTGCGAATACAAAAGTTGTAGATGTTTTTATTACCTACAACTTTGCAATTTAACTTTTTCGCATAGGACATGCAGTTTAGCCGGAAATCAAGATAAACCATTTTTTACCCTTAAAAACTCATCCCCTCCCACTTCTCAAACTCGGATCGACCGTAATTTATTTTTTCTTTCATTTTCATCATATTCCCCTCCTTTTCTAATGGGTTTCATTCTACTGTAATTTTTTATGGTTTCAAAAACTATCGACCCTGGTCTAAATATCCTAGACTCCTCATAATTTTTTTATAAAAATCAATTCACCAAATTCTACATATTTACCCATAAATCGATTCAGACCTTACCAGTAGGGACAAAAGGACATTGTACAATATATTTTTTGCATAAAATTAGTCTTTTTATACTATGTATTTTACTTTTATAAAATATGACATATCTAATAAAAACATTTAAGCTTAGTAACATGTGTTTATTAAAATAAATTCCAAAATAGATAACTAAATCTGTTGACATCTAGCGAAAAATATTAAGGTTATTGAAATAATTATAAAATACAGGCGTCACGTACTCAAACTGCTAGTAATTTGTCCCAATCTAATTGATGGCTCTCAAAATTAACATAAATTTACGTAAAGACAGTGTAAAGAAGTGTAGACACCGTGGTTAGGTGTTGTCAGCCATGGCTTCGAGAAGGCCATACGCAAAGAGCAAGGGACTCTGGAGGTCCCCGTAGAACAACAGACCTTGAAGATCGCCTCCTAAGAGTATTGGCCTTAGGGGACCGTTTCTCCACTACCAGGTCCATTGCAAATGAATGGTTTGCAGAACACGGAAGACCTATTGGCATGCGAAGTGTTTACCGACGAATAAGACGTTTTGGCCTGTTTTCATACCAACCACACTGGGTCCTACCTTTAACTTCAGAATACCGACGTAATCGCCTTGAGTGCTGCAGAGAACGGTCACTCTGGGATCAGGAATGGAACAGTATTGTCTTTACTGACGAGTCTCGATTTTGTTTAGGCATGCACGAAGGTCGAGCGAGGGTTAGTAGACGACTTATGATGGGTAGGAGTCCTCCTCAGACTCTAGTAGAACTTCGAGAGGAGTTGGTGGTTACCTGGAATGAGATACCACAGAAGGACATTGACCACCCGATCAGAAGGATGCCTAGGCGCGTTGGAGAATGCGTAACACATCGGGGTTCATCCACACATTATTAAAGATAAAGGGGCTTTAAAGCAATGCAATCATTTTGAAATTTTTGTCATTTACTTATTTCAGTAAGTACTTCCTTACTTTCCTCATATGAAAGAAGTCATCAATTATGTATTACTCCCTTTCTTTTTGAAATTAATGTCACATTTCTAAAATATTAAATGTGTACCCTTGCATTTTTATTTGATTTATTGTGCAAAAAATCATTTTTCTCATTGACACGCCTCTGGAATACGTAATCATAGTATGGCATTCGATGGCATAGGTAATAAAACAAAAACCGAATTCCGATAATGATATTTTGTGACACCCTTTCCCATTAACTCGGCGTGCATTTTGCCGTAATGTAACCGCCGCCGCACAAACACACATTCTAATAAGGTCTTCGATGTCGAATAATTAATAAAGCACTCTCCATAGATTGGATCGGATGAAAAATGGATGTTTCCAGCGAATAAAAAATCATTAGCGGTTTTCACCTGACGCCGTAGGCGATTTTCGAATGCTGCCAAACTATTTCGGGTTGGCGATAAACAAATCTTCAACCACCAATGAAATATATTAAAATAAACCACGAGCCATTTTTCGATAGGCTGCCAACAAACAAAGTTTTTTCAGGAAATGAATTTGCGGTTTGCAAATTTGCATTTTTAAAGTTTTCATTTGATTTCACCTCGTATTATATATTAATAGTTGGGATAAACAAAATCGATTTTAACTTCGTTGGTTAATTTAACAGCTGCATATGATTAATTTATTCACGGGACTGTAAAAGGTTTAAAATCAAACCTTGTAAGTTTGGATTATTTAAAATGGCTTAAAAGAAGTTTTGGAGATAGGTGGAGATTAAACAACACTTAAATGAATGAATGGATAAAATGGGCTGGGTGGCTGATGTCTGCCAAGTAAGCCTTTCGGGCCCTTTTTGCCATTCCCTAGGTTCTTCCCGCTCTGCATCCCGGTATCCCCCCAAAACGCCTCAACCTTCCTATGGAAGCCACTTTGGAGGAAGGGTTTGTAAGTCTTCTACCTCGATTCCTCGCACCAAATATGTCTTATCTGAGTTGTGCGTAAACCTCATAGGTGCCCAGGAAGTTGTGGGAAGTTGTCTCCTCCCCGCAGTTTGGACAGTTTGAGTCTTGGACTATTCCAAGTCAACAGGGGCCAGTGTAGACACCTACACGCAAGGGCAGCTTCAATCTGGATTTGTCCAACCACCTTGCAACAGCTTTGTCAAGATAGGCAATTGTTTGTTTCCTCTGTCCAAGGCAACTGAAGTTGGTCCATTGTTTTTCTAATCTTCTCTACTTGAGGATTTTTATAACCTTTTAAGTGGCGAGAATTCTTTGGCACTCGTCCAATATGAAGGCATCCAAGCTTTGAAAAACTTATATCGTAATGTAACAAAGAAACAAATCTCTCGAATATAATACGGTTTCATCAAGAAGGAGCACCACCACATTACCAAATTAATGTCCGACAATATCTCACTCGAATGTTTCCAAATGGATGGTAAGGCGCGGATGGATGGAATGACCAACACAATTCCCTGAACTTACGCTATTAGACTTTCTCATATTCCTCGGGGAGGGTGTCTCTTGGGGTTACTTGAAGCAGACGTAGTACGAGACAAGAGGTTGTTCTTTTTGGTTTTCGGCAGTGTCTGTTGATTAGTCAAGGAAATTTAATATATTTTCGGCTAATGTGTTGGTGTTTTCGTAGACTATGTTGCTGAAGATAAGGCGGTTTTGATATTTACAAAATCTGAATGGCTCGTTCAGAATATTGGATTGTTCTTGTGATCTCTGCGAAAAAGGTACTGTATAGAATAGCTTTATAGTCTAAGTGTGGGTGAATGAATATTTCTGTAGGTGTGCAGAAGAGTGGAGGTATAGGTTCTGCCGAATTTATCTTCTCATGAGTCAAGAAATTCTTGGAGGCGAGTTTGGATTGAAAATTAGGAAAAGGAGTGGGGAAGTGAAGGGTTGGGAAAGTGACCCACCAGATTTGACTCTATAGCAGAAACGCCCGTGAGAGCTAAAAATGGAGTCTTCCCATATGTAGTACTTCTCGCTGTTCTATGGAATTGATATCCGGGGAATGTGCCGCCTATTGCAAAACATCAATACCGTGCCAATCTAAGAGGTCCATTTGTGAGTCTGAAAGTATGCGGACGATAATTATCATGGATATACATAAAGCCAGGACCTAGAGCTGCTGTATATTGAATGACAATTAGTTGTAGGATGATGGTACGACATACCTGTCATAAAACTATTCAATAAAATGCGATCAGTTCCGAATGGCAAGATTGGATTTCTTGGGCAAATGCTGAACGGTTTATATGGCCTGATTGTCTCCAAACACGTACTCGTCTCTATAAAACGTGAAATAATACTTTGGGTTGCATCAATTTGTCAAGTAAGGTCCACTTAACACATCCCAGCTTCAAGCAGACCTACAGCCCGCATCATTTCATCGCGAGTTAAATGCTTTCTTTACTACACTACCTACATTAATAACTGGCAACATTTTCGCAAGCTAAAATATCCCTAGATTTTGTGGTTTTGTGTGTATTTTGTGTTTATTACAAAATTAATTTCAGTATAATATAAAAATCCTGCTCTCTATTAATTTCGTTAAACAATTTAAAGTTTACTTAACAAACTTTTTTTAACATTTACCCAATCCATCTATTTTTTTTATATAAAACATGACTGTAAATACGTCCATAAATAATGAATGGCTCCACCACCTCGCACGTAGTTCTTTTTATAATGGAACACATCTCCCAAAAAAAGCCTTTGTATAATATAATATTCCCTGCCCGTATCAATTACCACCTTTCTTTTGTTATCCCCCTTTCTTCGCACTCATAAAAACACGCGCGCCGGCCAGCTATCCGACCTCTTTATGCAGCTATTTTCAAAAGACCCTGTACGGTCTGCTATGTGACATGAATAAGTCTAAAATAATAGACCCCGGTGAATAATAATTCGTACCGATCGTGTGTAACACATATTCCAACTTAAGGTTTAAATCAAACCCGAACAACTTGACGATGCTTCCTCCCTCTATATATATACACTTCCGTAATCTCTTTCTATCCGGTTAGGTAAAAGGGACCAATTTCTCGACAGTTTAATAGAATTTAGAATCAGCCCAGCAGGCATCGATAACGACAATTCAGTTATGGTGGATTCATATTTTTTATTCACAACTAATAATTAATATATCTGTTTAATATGCAAGTTTTATAGAGTAATGCCATGCGTTACTATACAGGGTTAGTATAAAGTATGGAACCCCCTTAGTATCTCCTCAACGGTTTGATATTTTTAAATGAAATTACTTATCCCCTTCTAAGAAGATCCAAGGAATTCAAAAATGCTATCAAATTTAATGTACCATTTGCGGTTAAACCGGAAATGCATATCAACTTTTTTATTTTAAATAGAACACCCTGTATATTTTTCCATTTTTGAATTCCTTGTGAAATTCTGCATACAGTAAATTTTTCCATTCATATTGTTATTGAATAATTGAGGCTTTAATCAATAATTTATCGTTTTTGACTTAGTTAGCCATGGATGAAATGTCAAACCTTTAATTGTCAAATAAATTATTTATTGAGTAATCTACCTATCAGTGTAGTATAAGTTGTGCACTAATATTTCTCTCTGTTATTTGTTACTATTGTTTTATCTATTATGGTGTATCTAAGTGAAGGAAAACGTAATTAAAACGTTTAATTATGCGAGGATATGGAGACAAACAGCGTTCTTATAAGGAAGTTTTAAACCTATTCAATGAAGTTAATCCAGATCACCAAATCACAAAATCAACAGTTGTGAAAACTGTAAGGCATTATTTACGAACACATCACGTAGTAAATGAACCCAAGTCATGAAGACCAAAATCCGCCACAAATGACAATGTAAAGTTGGATGTGTTACTATCACTTGAAGAAAATCCACAAACATCAACTACCCAGTTAGCTCTTGACTTTGACATAAGCCAGACTTCCGTCATGAACATAATGAAATCCGAGAAATTGAAACCATATAAATTTCACTTCTGTCACGAATTAACTGAAGATGATCCAGATCGCAGAACAGAATTTTGCGAAAACATTCAGAACAGATGTATAGCAAACCCAAATTTTATCAAAAAAATTGTGTTTTCAGATGAAGCAACATATTGCTTAAGTGGTAAAGTGAATAGACATAACTATCGTATCTGATCTAGAAATAATCCCCGTTGGATGAGGCAAGTACATACGCAGTATCCGCAAAAAATAAATGTGTGGACAGGAATGATAGACGATAATATTATTGGACCTTTCTTCATTTAAGGTAATCTGTCTCGACATCATTATTTAGATTTATTAACAAATTATATTGTACCCGCTATTGCAAGACTTTATCCTCATCCAAATAACCCAGCAATTCCTGCTGAAGACATATGGTTTCAGCAAGATGGCGCACCTGCACATTATTCTAGAATTGTGCGCCAGTATTTAGATCAAGATTTTCCAGGTCGATGGATAGGGCGTAGGGGTGCTATCGAATGGCCACCTCGTAGTCCTGATCTAACTCCTCTCGATTTTTTTCTGTGGGGTTATCTAAAAAATAAAGTATACATAAATAGACCCACAAATTTAAATGACTTAGAGTTACGCATACGAAACTTATTGCTGCAAGTGCCGAACGAATTTTTGCAAAATTCTTTACGAGAATTTGAAGACCGTTTAGGATATTGTCAAATAGCAGAAGGGAGTAATTTTGAACATTTAATATAATTTTGTTAATTTTGTGTTATTTTTTGTTAAAATAAATAAATTGTTATGTTGCCAAGTTTTTAGGATGTTTCCATAAATTAAGTTTGCCTTACTCACCATTTGACATTTCATCCATGGCTAACTAAGTCAAAAACGATAAATTATTGATTAAAGCCTCAATTATTCAATAACAATATGAATGGAAAGTTTTACTGTATGCAGAATTTCACAAGGAATTCAAAAATGGAAAAATATACAGGGTGTCCTATTTAAAATAAAAAAGTTGATATGCATTTCCGGTTTAACCGCAAATGGTACATTAAATTTGATAGCATTTTTGAATTCCTTGGATCTTCTTAGAAGGGGATAAGTAATTTCATTTAAAAATATCAAACCGTTGAGGAAATACTAAGGGGGTTCCATACTTTATACTAACCCTGTATAGAATTGAATAATAATGACAGTTCGATGGAATAATATTACTCAATCGTTACATCAAATTTGACAATTTGTGAATTTACTTGTCATTGTATTTGTAGATATACTGTCAATTATTTTGTGAGTTATTTGGTGTGTACATTCTCTGGTATTATTAAAAAAATGTCTAATAGTGATTCAGATTTAGACGATATGTCTTGTACACCGCCAGACAGTTTAAAATTAGCGGCTAGCGCTACAGAAAATTGCCTCATATTGCCCTGCAATTCCTTGATATTGTCTTGTAATAAATAATTCTTCTGTGGTTTGCCCCTCGAAAATAACCGATTTCACGCCAGAATGCAAAAATATGTGGTCCTTTTAATACACGAATATAATCCATAAACTGACATTTATTTGTGTCGTTTACTGGCGTCTGGCGACGCGGTTTCAAATGTGTTGTTACGGCAACTTAATGTTTTGCAGTGCAATTACCGCTGCAATTTTTCGATAATTGCATTATTTACACTCTTTGAAAAGTTCTTAGTTCTTTAGAGCACTAGTTACGTACTATAATTTACCTATAAACATTTACATAGAAACTTTTGAATAAAAGGGCGACGTCTATATTGGCAATTGCTACGGAATCCGTGCGATTAACTTTACAGCTGTGCGTTATTTTTTACCGTGAGTTATAAGACATCTTACATTGATAGAGGGCTAGATAATATTTCCAGAATAATCTCTTGATGCTTATAACATCTAGGTTTTGATATTATTATGACTTATTACTTCAATACTTTATCTAGTCTTAACATTTCTCGATGAAGCTCATAAAACAAAATGTAACTTTAATATGTCAATCTGACGATGATGATTTATAGAAATAGATGTTATTGACTGGTACAACATTTTAAAAGAGTAATATTGTCTGGTTTATTAAAATATACTCTAGATTTTAAATAATCCCATCAGAAATAATCGAGAGGAGTCAAATCGGGGGATCTAGCCGGCCATTCTATCGTTCCACGTCTGCCGATTACGACATTTACAAAGCAGATGGTCCAGCGTTTTCATTCTCCTACATCCTACATTAAAAACTTCTTTAGCTAAGCATATCAGACTCTTATTCTCTCTATTGGTCTTTATCCACTTTGGACCATAGAATGCGAGTCAAGACGCAATCATCTTGAGCTCGCCATTGTCACTCCCACCTTTCCAAGATGACATCCTCAAATATTTCTATTTTTGTTATAAAATACGGTAATGGTTTGCTTTTTACTATTGCATCCTCCTTTCTCGCTTGATTGGCAGAGAAAATTGTAACTATGTACGATGTCTGCGCCCTCTGAGTGGTCAGAGAGAATACCAAGCTTCTTTCTGTACTGTATCTTTATCAAATTCACCAGTCAGTGAAAATAGGTCCCCAATTTTTCATTTAAAGTTGGATTGATTGAGTAATCCGTTGATTGTTCTAGTTCCCTTGGATTCCTGTAACTGTACTGGGTTGTGGGTTGACCTCCACAGTCCAGATTTGGTTAGCCTAGAGAACTCCTTTTTCTGGTTTTACGACCTAACCTAACCTAACTCTTATTCTGTACTTTTGTGTGCTCCTGTAATACAAATCACAGCTTTGCACTTTTTTTATGCAATTAATAATTTCTTTGTCAGGAACGTCCCAGAATATGATGGCTCAGTCCGTTATAATGGGGTTCTAATGCATTTTTCCTAACTACTTTACACTTTTATATCTCAGTTAGAAATCTAATGAGTCTAATAACCCCCGAGTTAGAAGCGTATAATTAAAAAATAATAAATACTTTTTTCAATACGTAAAAACCAAAATACGGCACTTACCTAAAAAGATAAAAAAAACCATTAGTATATTTGTTTTAATTTTTATTTGAACAAGAAACAGTTAAAAGAACTTTAAGAAACAACGTGGAAAATTAGAGTTTAAATGTTTAATGTTCATCAAATTTCGCGTTGATTTTAATCATTTTACTCGCAACGAAAAAATTTTAAATTCAAAGTGAAAGGTGCTAGACTACAAAGTCTCTAAGTAGTAAAGTTTTCATATTAGATTAAAGCGCCTTTCACGAATGAGAAGTGATCAAACACGATAAATAAAAGATAGGAAAATATTTAGATTAGGTGCATTTCAATTAGGATCTCTTGGATGATACTAATGATATTGTTTATTTTCTATAAAACTGCATGAAATTATTTGTACTAGCTCCTTATTTTGTGCAAATCCATCACATCAAGACGAATAAATTTGCAACTAAGCTTTGTTTTATTTTTATATTTAGACTCTAGATTCTCTTTATTTTTTTAATTTTTATAATTTTTTGTTTGCTGTAACCTCGAGGCTGTTTTTTATTAATTTGATTTCTATTGTTTAGGTATTTACCTACACTTTTTAACTTATTTTCTTATTAGTTGCAACACTGGCAGCCTTGACAATAAGGTCTGTTGCTTGAGGTCATTTAGTAGCTCTGTGTGATTTTGGTGTGACCTATTCATAGGCTAGGTATCACTGACAATTCTTGTCCTAGAGAATCTAGTGGGGTTAGTAAATGGTGGTGTATTGAGAATTGGCTGAACACATAGTAGGAAGGTATTGGTAGAGCTCCAGTAAGTTTGCCATATAAGTCTAAAAATTCGTTTTGCTTCTGTCCTAATACCCTTGCAAATTTGGATATGGCAAGTAATTGAGACAGATGTTGAAGCTGTTTTGGGATGCTGATAAGCCAGTTTATTTCCAGGTAAGTATATCAATATGTGAAGGTATCCACGGATTTCTTGGACAATGGGATGTTCAGTAAATAATTCTTGTAAAGATAGAATTGAAGCTGGAGATCCAATTTAAACTTCAATATAAAGCAAATGATTCTAAAATAAAAGTTTTTATTTATTGTCAATGACTTTTATGAGAACATATTGTAATGTTTAAATATTTGACAATAGTATAATGATTAAAATATCAACAGAAGTTGTTTAATATAACTTAATCAGATAATTTTTATTATATTGTACCTATTGTTTTATTATATATTTTGTGTATTTGTAAGAGAATTTTAAGTTAGAAATTATTTTAATGTAACAATATTATATCTAGTACATAAATATGTTATTTAAGACTTACTAGAAATTTCGGGAACATTGATTATATAATGTGTAAAAAAAAGACAGTTAATGTGTAAAAAGGAGACAGATGTATTTTACTATATTTTTATTCTGGAATGATCGATGATAGACGAAGTAAGAATGTCTAGTCATATTTAAAAAAGAAAGAGAGGCATATAGTGTCCCTAGCAAATGATAATTCAGGAAATTTCTGGAAAGTTTGAAACCTATAAAAGACTGAACAGAGGTCGTTGGAAGGGAAGTTTATTATTGGAAGTCAAACAGAGAAGATCAGTGAATGTGAACAGTCAACTAGAACTAAGTGAACAAACAGTTTTTAAAAGTGGTTAATACAAAGTATTAAATAGTGACATTAAAAATACAAATTAAAACAATCAAAAAGTAAAACAAAGTACCAAAAGTGACATTAAAAACTAATCAAAAAGTGAAATTAAAACATTTTCGGTTGATGTAAAAAAGAAGAGTCCTTACTATTATTAATACAACTAAAGGAGCTGTAATCCAACAACACTAAACTACACCAATTTGGAAGAACAAACAAAGAACAATAATTACACAAGAAACTAATCGTCTAACAACACTTTACCAAAATCGCAAATACCACGTATTACTTCGTTCGTCTCCGTTTTTCATAGATCAACTACAGATTTTTCCACCAATCAGGAAACAGGACTTTACATATCAAGGTCAGATAAAATTGTAAACTTTTAAAAATTTTTGTAGTAGTTAGTTGAATTTTATAATTTAAAAACGAAGGAATTTACTTGATATTTAATAATTAGTGTATTTGATAATCTTACTTGCCATTACATAAACAACATTGGTTAATTTAACTTAATTCACATCAAGTAAGTTCTTTTATAGTTACTAAAGGCCTTTCTTCTTTTAATTTTCCTAATTAGTTTCATCATTAAACCTTTAATATTACTGTTTCAATTTAACTATTTTATAATAAATTTATAATTATAATTGAATCAAATTTTCATTCACATACACCTAATAATCCAACTGGAAACTGGCGTAACCAAACACCCCTGAGAAAAAGATCTTGTTGCTACTATTAGAACATTTAAATAATACCAAATATATTAATCAATTAAGTTTATAAATAAATAAATCAATAATTAATCTCTCAAATCATAATATTCATTACAATATATATGAATATCTTTTTCATTTCTTCTTTAACATAAACAATTCCTACAAACAGATAATATGCAGTAAAACTTGTGTCAACGGTCACCTGTCAAAAGCGGCCACCTGTGCTAACGGTTAGTTTCTAAATTCCCCAAACCGATTATATGGAAATTTCCAAGGTGAGAAAGAAGATCCATTGGTAATTGGAAAAAGTAAAAATCTCCGCTGTTTTAAGGGTAGTCATGTTGGGTTTCAAACAAAAAAGGCTTGGATGACAACAGAAATTATGACAAGATGGACTCATAAGTTTGACAACAGAATGAAAAAACAGAATAGAAAAGTGCTTTTTTTCCTGGATAATTCCACGTCACATCCTAAAGTTCCATTGGAAAATGTTAAAATATTCTTCCTGTCCTTAGATCAAGGAATAATTCAGAATTTCAAATTGATTCTTGCGTTTATTGACAGTGGATAGTGTTAAAAAATAAGCAGACTTGTGTTACCGTTTATCACTACTTTCCAGTGAAACAATTCGTCCTTTATTTAATAAGCCAGCCTCGTACGTAACCTGTGTGTCAACTGTTTTCGTATATTATTCTTGTCATGGGTGCATTTTCCTTGTTTGCGGTTACACGATGTCTCGTTAGGGAAAATAATTCACGTCACATAATTCAATCCTGCTTCAATCTTCTTCGTTCGCCGTACTTAATTTGTTTTTTTGGTGCAGGAATCCCGTCAATATATCAAAATTTTCATCGGTATATCCTCGTAGTCTAATAACGTTGCAAATTCCATGAATCCATTTACATATTTCCATTAGACCAGAAATAATTTAAATAATCATAGAGGTTTGAGTTTGCAATGGGAATTCTGCGCAGACAGTCTTGGGTTTTATAATAATTTTTTGACAACAGTACAAAATCAATTAATTTGATCAATAACTGAAGTTTTTTAAAATTGAAATTTTCTTCCACCCCTAAACTATTCTTGACAAAAGGGCGCTGCGATTGATTGAACGTTTCCGATCAAATAATAAAGCTCTTGACAACCTCTAACTGATCTAATTGTATTTATTGGAGATTTCAGTTTGTAGATAGTTATCTACGATCGTGAATCAACAAACGAATTTATTTTTGTAATTTTATCTTATTCTGTTACGGTTCAATCAATCTAATTACGTAATTAATTTAACATTAGTTGTATCAAGACATTAAAAAGAAATTAATATATTGAAAGATAAACAATACATACTGAAATAATTTCAATAAGGTGCAGTAAATAATAAAACTGAAAAAGTAGAAAATTGTTTTTACCTACACCAAGGTGAAGAAACTTAACAGTTTCTATACCAAGCTTGACCGTTTTCTATGAAAAAACAACTACTTCCTGGGCTATATGCCCCAACGGACATTGAATTACATTCCAATAGAAAACGTGATGGCGTCGATACTTAAAACCATCTCTATCGATTTGCAAGAACACTACTCGTAGACCTGTTTCGATATTATTGTGTCTCATTAGTACGAGGTAAGTTGTTCTCATCCCGCAGAGCAGGATGCAGAATGATTCTTTTACGCCAACACATAAACCGGGAAGCCACGATTCCATGATAAAGTCGTAAAAGCGCCATCCTACCGTTCATTTGCAAACCAACAGATCAAAGGTAACTGCTAATCAAAAGATAAACAATACTGTTAAAGACTAAATGAGACGCCTATGGTCGGCTGACCCTCAACCCTTAGCAAGTCGTCGCGCGCAGCAGGTGTGTGTGTGATTTTTAGACTTTAGACGACGTTAGACATTAGAAAGAAACACATGAACAATTCATCGATAAAAGTGTATTTTACGCACGATAATTTTTTAGTACTTATACACTTATGGTTGTTCTTTTTATTTTATGTATTAACATTTTGTTTCGTTATTTATATTAAAATTGATAAGTATACAGTCCACTATCTTTATCACAAAGTTGTGACCGTCCCCAACATAGAATTTGGTCTTCGAGCCGAATAGAAGTTGATCCACCGAGCTGAATATAAAACCAATTCAGAAGATTGCACGAGGTACATGCCAGATAGGTTTCGAAATTTTCCAGATTTATGTGTACACCGGCAAGTTATTTTTGAAGAGTTTGTTTACGTAGTTTATTCAATATTTTGGTTGGGTTCAGCGATCAAGAGAAAACGATCATTCCTGTAAGTTTTTTCCATTTTGTTTTATTTCTTGTTTTTTTATCCATTAGGCATGCTTTTTACCTAATTATTAAATAAATCGAACGTTGGGTTATTTATTTATTTGGTTATTGCCATAATCTGATAAAATAAGAACAGATTATTAGATATTTCTTTTTCGTAAGAGTATTTTGAGTTTTTGTCTCATATTTTTATATATACGTGTTTTTTATTATTTTGTCGATTTTTACTATTTCATTTTCACTATGATGAATGATAACGATATAAATATTGCTACTAAAAAGCAACAAAGAGGTCAGATAAAATCTAAATTAACTAGATTTCAGGCTTTTCTAAAGTCAACAGATAAAAATAATTTAACTGAAACAATCGTAAAAAATTTAGAGCTTAGATTAGAAAAATTAGTTAGTTTGCACGATGACTTTGATGAAATTCAAGGTCAAATAGAATTGGCCGCAAACGTCGGAGAACCCGAGGGAACCGACAGGCTAGATTTTGAAAATGCATATTTTTCTACAATCGCAGAAGCAAAAAAATTATGTGAAACTTTTTATAGAGATAATGTAGTAGAGAATTTTGATAATAAGTCCGACGCAAGCGGGTCTGTAGCTAATTCCAACCCTACAAATACACATCTTAAAATACCGACAATAAATCTTCCTATTTTTAACGGAGATTATAAAAAATGGTTTGAATTTAAAGAATTATTTGTTGCTCTTATTGAGGAAAATCCGATTTTAACACCTATTCAGAAATTTATACATTTAAAAACTTCGTTAGGAGAAGAACCTTTAAAAATCATAAAAAATTTGGATATTTTGGGAAGTAATTACAATGCGGCTTGGAAACTTTTAACTGATAGGTACGAAAATAAAGTTTTGATGATTCAAAACCATATTAAAGGCATTTTTGATGCGCCTTCAATTAATAAAGAATCTTTTTCAGAGTTACGTAATCTATTTGATACTATAAATGATCATTTACATTCCTTAGAAACTCTCGGTGAGGAAGTTAAACACTGGGATCGTTTAGTTATTTTTATTTTAACAAAAAAATTTGATAATTATACTAGAAGAGGGTGGGAATCTTATAAATTTAATGGTTCTTTGCCGACTATGAATGATATGCATGCATTTTTAAGTGAAAGATGTAGTATATTAGAAAAATTAGCGAATCATAAAACGGAGAATGCCGACAAGCATCAAAATATTAAATCTTTGAATAAAATACCTAATAAAAGGTTTGTTTCAAATAGTTTAGTGTCTAATATTTCGGAGATAAAATGTTATTTTTGTAAAGGAAGGCATACAATTTATAAATGCCCTGAATTTTTAAAATTATCTGTAAGTAAAAGAATTTCCGAATCTAAAAACCTAAACTTATGTTTAAATTGTTTAAATCCTAACCACTCCATATCAGAGTGTCATTTTAGGAAATGTTTTAAGTGTAATAAAGCTCATAATACTTTATTACACATCGAATACTCTAATAGTACCAAGGCGACAGGTGCAGATTTGACAACACACGTTACGGTGGGCGGCAGTAGACAAACGTTAGTTAACGAAGGGAGCGCGGGAAGCGAAAAAATAGTTCCTTCGCAGACGCAGAATTTAAGTGATAACGACGAATCGTCAAATATTTTAAACGTCCACGTAGCATCGGAACCAGAGGCGGGTCAAGTATTATTATCTACAGCAATTGTAAGCGTGGAAGTCAATAAAAACATTTTTAAAGCTTGTGTACTTTTAGACAGTGGTTCACAGAGTAATTTAATGACGGAAAAATTTTGTAATAAAATTAATGCTACGAAACTGCCTATCAAACATACGATTAAAGGTATTGGTCCAAATCTGTTAGATATTAAATATAAAGCAATTTTGTCGTTAAAATCTTTATGTTCAGATTTTGAATTAAAAACCGATTTTTTAGTAATAAATAAAATAACGGAAAAATTGCCTAAAGCAAATTTTAACAAAATTCCTCTACAAATACCGGGTGAATTGACTTTAGCAAATAAACATTTTAATGTACGCAATGAAATTGATTTATTATTAGGATCGGAAGCGTTCTGGTCAATTATTATTTCTGGTCAAATAAGGTTAGGCCAAAATTTACCCATATTACAAAATACCAAACTCGGATGGATTGTTGCCGGAAATTTTGGGCATCCATATAATAATTCCTCATTTAATTTTCATGTTTGTAACGAAAACTTCGATAATGACGTAAATAATGAAGTTACTAAGTTTTGGGCGTTAGAAGAAGTAAACAATAACAAACATTTTTTGACTAAAGAGGAAAAATATTGCGAAGATCTTTTTAAGAGAACGACTGAGCTCAAAGACGGTAGGTTTGTTATTAAAATTCCATTTAAGGAAAATATTCGCGATTTAGGTAATTCACGAGAAACAGCTATAAACCGTTTTTATAGCCTTGAAAATAGACTGTTAAAAAATAATAATTTAAAAACAGACTATGTTGACTTTTTAGAAGAATACGCTGTTTTAGGGCATATGAAAAGAATTAATGAAACTTTAGAGTGTAGAAGCGAAGGGTATTATATACCTCACCATGCCGTGGTAAAGAATTCGAGCCTCACTACTCGGTGTAGGGTAGTGTTTGATGCAAGCTGCCCAACTGATAATGGTTTATCGTTAAATAATTTACAATATCCAGGGCCAGCGTTACAGAATGAGATATTCGATATTCTTTTGCGTTTTAGAAAGTATAAATTTGTAATCGCTGGAGACATTTCAAAAATGTATCGGCAAATCGTAATTCATCCTAGCCAGCGACGATATCAAAAAATATTTTGGAGGCCTGACCCCAATCAAAAATTAGAGTGTTATGAATTACAGACACTTACATATGGGATGGCATCGGCGCCATATCTTGCTGTTCGTTGTCTCATTTATTTATCAGAAAAGTATTTATCCGCTTTTCCAGTTGCTAGTAAAATTATCGCTAGAGATTTTTACATTGATGATTTAATCACGGGTGCTGATAGTGAGTCAGAAATTTTAAATATTCAAAAAGAGGTATCCTTTATTTTATCCAGTGCAGGTTTTGAACTGCGCAAGTGGGTTTCTAATAATGTAGATATTTTAAAGAAATTTGTTATTCATGATCATTTAGAAGCTAACATTTTAGCCATTGGTGATAATGTTAGCAACAAAACTCTTGGCATTTATTGGAATGTTAATTCAGATTTTATTCAATATTCGGTAAATATTAAATGTATCGACACCGTTAAATTAACTAAGCGTAATATTTTATCGGCTATCTGTCAAATTTACGACCCTTTAGGGTTAATTAACGCAGTTGTCATGGTCGCGAAGTTAATTATTCAAAAATTATGGAAAATTAAAACTCCTTGGGATACTGAGGTGCCTTCTGATATCGCCTCCCAATGGAGACAATTTTATAAAGATTTACATTTATTGAACAATTTAAAAATTCCTAGACACTGTTTTATGTCAGACTATATATTTTTGGAGTTACACGGGTTTTGTGATGCTTCCGAGAAAGCTTATGCAGCATTATGCTATATAAGGGGTTTTTCTCCTACTAAAGGCTATTCTTGTAATTTACTTTGTGCAAAATCCCGTATAGCTCCCCTAAAGCAAGTAACCCTTCCGAGGCTTGAGCTCTGCGGGGCTGTTTTGTTAGCCAACTTGGCAAATCGTGTTATTGCGGCTTCAGAAATAAATTTCTCCGCTATATATTTTTGGACAGACTCTACAATCACCCTGGCGTGGCTAAAAGCAGAACCGAGTAGATGGAAAACTTTTGTTGCCAACAGAGTGAGTGAAATTCAAGGTTTAACCGATCAAAATAACTGGTATCATGTTCGATCAAATGATAACCCAGCAGATATTGTATCTCGCGGCGCTAATGTTACTGAACTCACTGAATCAAGCTTGTATTGGCATGGACCAAATTTTCTTCTCATTGATAAGTCAAATTGGCGTTTAAAAAATAATATAAATTTATCTGAGGTACCAGAAGAGAAAAGGGTTAGTATTGTATGCGTTCTCGAAAATAACCCTGACATTATACTAGAATTAGTAAAACGTTTTTCGTCATTTTTAAGATTATTGCGAGTTGTCGCTTATCTATTACGGTTTATAAATAATAGCCGTAGTAAAACTAAACTAAGTGGAATTCTTACTCCGCAAGAGTTAAACAATGCGTTATTTTTAATAGTTAAATCGGTACAGATTAATTGTTTTCCGTTGGAATATGATTTTTTGTTAAAAAATAAAATTTTACCAAAAAAGAGCAGATTATTATCCTTAAATCCGTTCCTTTATGAAGGCGTGTTAAGGGTAGGCGGAAGACTACATAATTCCAAATTTGATTTTGAGAAAAAACACCAGATTATTTTACCGAAAAATCATTTATTAACTGATATGATTTTACGACATGAACATAATCGACTATTTCATTGCGGTATTCAAGCTCTATTATGCGCGGTGCGTGAACGATTTTGGCCTCTGTCCGCTCGTAATTCCTGTAAGAAAATAATTAGATTATGCAATAGATGTTTCAAGGTAAAACCTAAAGAAATTAGTTATTTAATGGGAGACTTACCTGCTTGTCGCGTCAATGATTTTTTACCTTTTCTTAACGTAGGCGTCGATTACGGTGGTCCCTTTTTTATTAAAGATAGAAAATCTCGTGGATCGAAAGTAACTAAAGCATATATTTGTCTCTTTATCTGTATGAGTAGCAAGGCTGTCCATTTGGAATTAGTTACAGCCTTGACTGCGGAAGCTTTTTTAAATACTCTCAAAAGGTTTATCTCTAGAAGAGGAAAACCATGTAATATATACTCGGACAATGGTTCCAATTTTTTAGGTGCAAGTAGACAATTACAAGAAATGTACGATTTTCTTGCTTCTGAGAACAAAAATATTGGTAATTTTTTAGTAAACGATAACATAAAATGGCACTTTATACCTTCGCGTTCACCCACGTTTGGAGGTATATGGGAAGCAGGTATAAAAAGTACGAAATTTCATTTGAAACGCGTTATCGGAGAATCTGTTCTTACTTTTGAGGATTTTTATACAGTTCTTAGTCAGGTGGAAAGCATTCTTAATTCCCGTCCTATTTGTCCCTTATCCTCTGACATAGAAAACCTGAATCCTCTTACTTCTGCTCATTTATTACTTGGTCGGCCATTGATCGCACTCCCAGAAGCAGACGTTACTACTATACCAGATAATCGCCTTAATCAGTACCAAAAACTCCAAGCTCTCAGTCAAAGATTTTGGACGCGTTGGAGCAAAGAATACGTAACCGAACTCCAAACCAGAATCAAATGGACTCAAAATTCATCAAACCTAGTTAATATTGGACAATTAGTGATAATTAAAAATGAGAATCTTCCCTCTATGCGATGGCAACTTGGTAGAGTTGTTCAGCTGTATCCGGGCAAGGA
This sequence comes from Ophraella communa, assembly GCA_035357415.1. NCBI lineage: Eukaryota > Metazoa > Arthropoda > Insecta > Coleoptera > Chrysomelidae > Ophraella > Ophraella communa. The sequence goes on from CM068992.1 coordinate 15,184,541, forward strand.
TGGAATTTGTCGTGTAGCAGATATTCGCACCAGTTCTGGAATTCTGCGTCGAGCTTTAACAAAACTTTGCGTTTTACCTACACAGTGAGTGTTTTTTTGTTTATAGTTTAGAAAGTTCTCAAGACCTTTCAAGGTGGGCGGGATGTTAAAGACTAAATGAGACGCCTATGGTCGGCTGACCCTCAACCCTTAGCAAGTCGTCGCGCGCAGCAGGTGTGTGTGTGATTTTTAGACTTTAGACGACGTTAGACATTAGAAAGAAACACATGAACAATTCATCGATAAAAGTGTATTTTACGCACGATAATTTTTTAGTACTTATACACTTATGGTTGTTCTTTTTATTTTATGTATTAACATTTTGTTTCGTTATTTATATTAAAATTGATAAGTATACAGTCCACTATCTTTATCACAAAGTTGTGACCGTCCCCAACAAATACATACTGATAATTTCAATAAGGTGCAGTCAATAATAAAACTGGGGGCAGGTAGAAACAATTTTCTACTTTTTCAGTGTCCGTTGGGGCATATAGCCCAGGAAGTAGTTGTTTTTTCATAGAAAACGGTTAAGCTTGGTATAGAAACTGTTAAGTTATTTACCTTGTGCGCAGGTAGAAACAATTTTCTTCTTTTTCAATTTTAATATATTGAAGTTTTATTTAGAAAACAAATAGTACAAATTAAAAATACTAATAGTACATATACCTCATCCTGCATCTTACGGTGTACCAAAGAGAACAGTGGTGGGTCCAGTACCTTTCACTTTTTACTTTATTTAATGTAGATCATCATATCCAATTGAGACATAGTCCTCCATTAAACTGTTCCACTGAGTTCTATCTTGAGCTGTTTGAACCCAGTGTTCCTCTCCTCTATTTATATCATCGTTTCAATGTGTTGGCGGTCTACCTCTACTTTTTTTGCATGCGCGGGGTCTCCAATTTATAATTCCCCAAGTGTCGTCCTTGTATCTCGTAACATATCCTGTCCACTTCCATTTTATTGTTATGATTGGCATGTTCGACCTGACAAACTTATTAGAAAGTTCGAAAAGGCGTTAGAGTGATAAATAAAAGGGAGTACACGCGTGAGGAAGTCAGTTATCAGCTAGAATAGTCCTAGTTCACAGTGAACAATTAGTGCGTGAAAAGTAAGTGAATATTAAAATAAGTGTGTATAAATAGTGTCATATTCGGAGTGGTATTAGGACTGATCTACAGGAGGTATATAAATTCAGCAGACATTTGGTGTGTATTTTATATAATAAATAGATAGCAGTTAGCCACAGTGGGTATAAAATATCCCACCCGCCAAAGCTGTATAAGTTTATTTTTTATTTATTTTCCGACTTTTATTTTGTTTATGTTTATTTTATCTATTGTTGTTAAGATAAAACTAAGTATTGAGAGTTTTTCATTTGATGTAATTACTATTTTATTTGAAATATTAAGGTGAGCGATATTATTTTATAATACACTTTGATCAGTGTCAGGTGATCGGAAAGGGGAATTAAAAATGTTTGTTTTATTTAAATTTTATGCCCAATTTTATGTATCTACAGTAATGTACACAAGGTTAATAATTCTTAAATTTCAGGCACATATTTTATATTTCATATACATTAAGTACATTTTATAATATTTAAAAATAATATTAAAAAATAGTTATAATTTTTTTACAGTGACAACATGGCAAAATTAGTTGATGATATTTTACTATTTTGAAAAATGGAATAAAGTCAATATGGAATTTATTGGATTTAAAAATGATATAAAAAAAATCTATTTAATGATGTTAAATTTAAATATTAATTCTCATTTACAACAGGTAAGCGTTATGTTTATTTTTTTATCAATTTTTACTATTTCTAGAAGTTTCCGAGTAAAAAAATTCATTTTTAAGTATTATAGTGTCCTAGAACCATTTTTTTATAAAATTCGGAGAGTTCACCGGATTCTATATTTTCTTTAAAAAATATTTCGATAATCCACAACGTATTGTCAAGTAAATCAAAGAAATCTCGATTTAAAATTGTTTTTTTATTTTTGACTTCTCCACCTTTCCAATAAATAAATAAATAAATAATAAAATAAATATCAAATAGCATAGCACCAAACGAAATACGTTTGAAGTAAAATTACATTTTCTATGAACGAAATTCACGTACCTACCCACTTTATAGACGTGCTTTGTTCGGTTTGATTTTTCAGTTGGTAAACTCTATTCGAAATACACTCAAACGAACCAATCAAATAAATCCTCCAAACCAAAGCTTTGCTCAAACTCATAAGTTTAACATTCGAATCTTTCACTATTTGCCTGTGTCCTTTGTGTGAACAAGAAACACAGGAAATTAGAGTAAATGAACTGAAGGTTTACGCCCGCAGGCCGCATATATACAGCGGGTCTCTATTTCTATTTTTCAACGTATCGCTAACGATCACAACTCAATATTCAAATTTGTGTATGTTTTACAGTATAATTGAATGCTGATATTCGTAGCGTTACTGCTATAGTTCACGTAAAAGTTATAATGCAAACTAAAAATTGTTTGACTTTAGTCCAGTCAATATGTTGATGTTAAAATTCATGATATTAGCATTACCTGTCAAACTTCAAAGCGGTAGTGGGTCAGAGGTAGAGCGTTCGTCTTGTAAACGACAGGACGCGGAATTGATTCGTACGACAAACTTATTTTCAAAAAATGTAATATTATTTTTTTTATTTATTACCAAATATAATAGACTATATATATAATAATACTATTGCCAGGATTTTCGTAAATAAAAAGTTTATTTGAGAAAATAAATATACGTTTTTCCATGATCAATAATAATGAAAATTGCATTAAATTGGAACAAGAATATAAGGAACTGGAAAATTGGTTATTATTGATTAATTATCGATAGGTCGTTCTACTTTTACAGCATTGAAGACACTGCATATGAGATGCAGGTAGCAATATGAAACTTTTTACATGCATCTTGACTTAATCTCCTGTGATTACATTCTAAGGTGCAATTTTTACACATGTGTCTTCTCGGAAGCAATTGCTGTTCTGTTTCATTCAGATGTTCTTGAGTCGGAGCGAATCTCATCAATTTTTATTGAAGGCTTGACGGCATCCCAATTGACTTGAGACTTCGTCGAGCAACTTGACCAAGCACAAGTTCTTTAGAGAGTTGTCTTATGAACAGCCTCCTTCTCAGATATGCAAAACCCTTGCCGACATATACAGGCTGTCCCCACCAAAGAGGATCAGTAATGTTTTGGGGAGGCATAATGCATGATCATCATATGGAGCTTATTTCAATTCCAGACACTACGACAGACATTAGATATGTTCGAAACATTTTTGAACCCATTATATCCTCTCTGAAATGAAATTGAAGACTGTACTAAGTAGTGATTAAAATTTAATTAAAAAGTTTGGTTTTTTATGTATATAATTTCAATTAAAAAACATATTCCTTTAAAAAAATATAATATGCCACCTATTCTCCTATAAATAATCTCTAAAAACAATAGTAAAAGCACATTTTTACCTCTTTTTCGGGTATAAACAGAATCGGCTTCTTTTCATTAAAGATCTTCGATGGGATTACCGAGAGATCCCTTATCGAAAATCCACCAGGCGATACGCATCTTAGCGCACGCTTGCCTCTACATCCATCCATCTCATAAATCGGTCTATAAAAGGTCAAAAAAAAACAAGCCAATATAAAAACCTAAAAACTCCCACGATAAAAACATCTCAATTTCCTTTGTATAAGCATCAATTTTAGTTCTTTTTACTTCTTGTTTGTTCCTTCGCTTAATTGCAACAGTTTCGCCAAGCGATTTCCATTATTCCCAAGGAAATTTTACTACGGCTTATTTCTTCCTAAAGTGGTGTAAGTAAATTAAATGCAGTCGTAGATGGCTTAGGAAAAGAAAATAATAATAAATAAACGGCAGGAACAAGTCGAACGACTCCGAGGAATTTAACAATAACAATATTGGCGTGCAATGAATTTATTAAATACTTATATAACAAACTGTTTCCTAAAAGTGTGGTAAGAGTAGTTTTCGTCCTACAGGATCATCATCAGACTGGAAAAAATTACAATAGATAGAAAGAAGAACATGAGAATAACAAAGTTGTAGTTGTAGTTGATTTAAAAAATTTGTAAGAATAGGAATTTGAACCGACTTTATTTGTTATTCTGTTATTTTCATTGTTTTCTTTCTATCCACTGTATTTTTCAGCCTGAAGATGGTCCTATAGGACCGAAACTAGTTTCTATACTTTTTTTTTAATTTTGACATATAAAGTGTCACAATTGTGAATACTCAAATCTCGTAAAACTGCTACACACAAAAACATGTTCATGGTTGTCTAGCCACTACCCGCATAAAAAAATAGTTGGCAAATTAAATTCCTCCTGCGGAATTGCCGCATAAAAAAACTAATCCGACAACTAATAAAACGGTTAAACTTCAAAATTTATTCTAGTACGTTTTCTTACCGTAACTCGTTTTCCAAAGCCTAGGGAATTGAATAGCTAGGTAGCTATATTCCTTGTTTTAAAAATCCTTTTCAAGATTCCGGAAAACTTTGTAGATGCACTGAATAAAAGATTATCGTCATATTAGACACGCTACTTTTTATAATCGTAATAAAAGTAAAATTTGATTAATTCATCTCTTCAAAACTCAAACTATTATCAACACCGATTCGGTAATCTATCGCCTTCCCATCTAGGTTATCATAAATTATTTTCAATAGACCATCTCCACGATCGATTATAAACTTATAAATATTAATTCCATAAAGATGCCACTGAATATTCGCTTCAAGTTATATAGGTTTGCCAAATCCTAAGCAAGTATAGGAACTATTCCATATTGATGATAATGATGCAGCATTGGCGCACTTCCTGTGCAAATAGTTACAATAAATGCAGTAAATATTCCAGCTTTCTTTTTTTGAAATTTTTTAAGACTTCGTAATCCTTTTGTAACTTTCTTAACATATCTGCATTATAGAGGTCATTTCAAATGCTTCCAGCTTCTTTATGTTTTCTACTTTTAGTGCCCAACTCCTTAACTCCTGAGGAAGGACCCGATTTACAAGCTGCTTTTTCCTTTCTATAAATGCTTGTCCTGCAATTTCAATGCGGTTCCTGATTTCTCTACCTTGGTCCTTGTTTTCATTTACCCATTCCTCAAATCTGTCGCTTAGAATGTCGCTTCGCTATTATTAAACACGCACCCTTGTGTAACACCTGTTATGATTCCTATACTTTCTATTTTGACGCTTTTAATTCTAACTTTTTCACTTTGGTTTCAGTACAGGTTGTCAATAACACGTAACATTCCTATCTTTTAACAATTCTACTAGTTTCTGATACCGTACACTATCAAAAGCATTTTGATAGTCAATAAAGTAGACATAAAGATCCTGGTCCATATCTAGTCTTCTTTGTGCGAGAATGTTAAAATCCAAATTGTGTGTCACCTATATCTTCTTCTATTCTTCTGTACAGCCTTCCATATATTATCTTTTATGGAATTTGTTCTGCACTGGGAGCATTCTTCCGCATTTACTGATTTTGGTAGTGGTATAAATGTGGATAGCATCCTATTTTGGGGCATTACTTCTGTTAAAACTTTATTGAACAGATCTAAGAGTACATACAGGGTTTATTCGTCGAAGCATTTGATTAACCCAACGGGTATATTATCTTGACCTACTGCTTTTGCGTTCTTTGCATTTCTAATTGCTTGTTCTAATTCGCACATTATTATTTCTGTTTGTTCGTTTGGTTCTTCTTTGCATTTCTGTGCATAATGTATTCTTAAGAATGCACTTCCTTTTTATACTCTGTTTCAAAAAGGTTTACGAGTTCCATTGTAAGCAATTATAACTCTCTTACCTGAAGGCACTTTAAAACCCACTCTTAATCGACCTCCAATCTCTTGCCCTGCTCATCTGGTATGTAGATAATGCAAGCCCACGGCAAACGGATATTGCTTTCATCATTAGCCTGGGACTTGCGTCTTTCCAAGGTTCAAGACTGGGAACTATGTCCCTTAGCCATTGAACGCTGCACGACATAATCCAGTACTCTGGTCCATGGAATCATTTGTTTAGCCTCACCTGTGGAATATTTTCCAAGGCTTCCAGAATGGATACATCCACAGCCTTATGCCTTGAAGACTTCAATTGTACCTACGTTGGGAAACTCTATGTCTAGCACCGCTACCTTGATCGAGGACAGTGCCTCTGTGAAGGACTTTACTTCCTTCCTGGGCTCCTTCCTCTGAGTAGGTATTCTATCCTCAGTCTGCAAGCGAATCTCAGGCTTCTGCTCCACCTGCAGCTTTTCTTTTGTTTTGCTTGCCTCGATGAAATTGACCTTAACTACTGACCGTGTGGGTTCTACGTAACTTTGGCTTTTTTCACCAAGCTCTTAACCTTATTTTTAGACGTTCCCAACGTCTTAACTTCAACGACCTCATCGTCACTCGTCAGATCTTCCTCTTCAGCAGAGGTTACCCTGGACAGCCCCAAATATGTAATCAAATAATTAATGGAAGAAATGTATCAAAGAAATCCAAATTCGATAATAAAAAGGTATAAGGGAGCCTGATATGATATTGTTCCTGAATATTATTCAAACAAAAATTTCTTGCTCTTATAACTTTCTTGTTCCGCCTATGCTTTGGAAAGGAAATTGTATCAATTTTGGAATATCGTCAATAAATCTCTAATGGAATATAATTCGACCTGATTCCCAAAAGTTAGACTTTTAACTTTAACCGATTCTTTAAAAGTTTTGAATAATTCATAAAATTGATGGTCTTAAATATTAATAAAAACATATTTAATAATAAATTCGTATTTTCTAATATTCAACATTTAACGACGCAATGAAAATGTTATTCCAACTATTATACAGAAAGTCCGGTGATAAAACTATGTATAGCTATATATAGAAGTGCTGGTGCTGGTATCACATAAAATACCAATTCCGATAACACGCACTGTAATAAAGCTACTAGATATGGAGCCAAATTGGAAATAAATTAGTTTATGATTTGAGAATATGTAGCTCCTGTATCACTTGTAGTCAATTCGAGTCAGCCATTTAACAAACTGGTGGATAAAAACATTAATAATCATCAAAACAGGGTGTTTTAATAATTACCATATATTATTAAGATATACATCTACTTGGATGATTTTTTAAAGACAACAAAATAATTTAATTTACAAAGAAATTAAACATTTTTTCTACATAAAATTTAATTATATAAAAATGAAAGTTATTAATTGTCCATAAAAAAACTCAAATGCATAAAAAAATTGTTCAAGAGAAAATTGTTTAAAGGACTCACTGATTGGTTGGATAATAAGTCTGTGTTCCAACGGTAACTGTCACTTCTCAAGATGGCCGCTCTTACCAGCGTGTGTGTGGTCGTCTCAGTTGATGAAAGGTTAGATAGCTTTCTTTTAACATTTTTTTAACGGATTTATACTCACAAATTGAACTTTTTATTTAAAAATATGATATACTTTATTATTAACTTATTTAGGATGTATTGTTAAACTGGAAATTTTAAAAATGACTGACATGGAGTTGGCGTGATAGTGTAACAGTACCTGTTAACAATTTAAGCACCTAGTATCCTAAATATTAAATTAAATTAGCACCGCGAGCTCCATCTTTCCGAAAGAATTCTTAATAAAGTTCAAAGTAGCTACGCTACGAGGTGTACTGATGAATTACCATTATCGGGTTCAAGAGGTTTTAATAATTATTCCCAGTCTCATTTCTTGTATTGGTTTACTGTCATATACAGGTATTTCTTTCCAATTTTATAATTCCTTTATGTTAAAATATTTATAAAACATCGAAAGATATATTCTATTTTATTATATCAGATGAGAATTTCAACATATTTCATTATTATTCAAAGAATCTTTTCATGGTAATTAAAAGTATTAATGATAGTTTTTTATAAAAAGGCTAGTAAAAGTACATTTCTGGAATTTTGATTAGAGTGTAAGGTTGTTACAAAGTAAATTTAATGTAAGAATGTATCTTTTGTAATCTATTAAAATACGTTAGCATCTAACTGTATATTTCGGACTATGCTGATCATCCCTCCACTCGTGATCTTCCATAGTCTTTTGGAACCACCTAGACAGTGCCGTAGCGACCCCAAGGTGCGGCAAAGGATCGTCCACTATTGTTAACAGATAAGTTTATTGTGGTATATCAAGTTTACTGTTCCCATATTTTTTTCTCTTAAAACACCTTTCTTCATTAGTATCATAAAAAATAAAAAGATTTCAGTGGCGCCCTTATAATTTCTTAAAGAAACAAATATTGTACTATAGTCAGAGCTAATGAACTTACTCACCCCTGGCCGAGGTATTTAACTATCGTAATTTTTGCTGTGATAAACATTTATAAATTTTGTTAATTATTGAAATATCTTTTACAACTAATTAAAGACGAAATTAAGATTAATGGTTGTTTTATTGTAAATTACATTTTTTCTTTTGGTATATTGTTATTTTTTAAAAGTTAACTAAATATTTTTTTAAATTCACTCTCAACATTTAAATCATATCACAAATCGACGCCCAACGTCATAATATGGTTACAATAGCAAATGTCAACTGTCCAAACATTGAAAATGGACTTTAATGATAAACTGTCACAATTTAAATTCTACAGCTGGAAAACTTCAAATAAATTATGAACAAAAATTACTAATTTTATCTTTTATGGATAATGTTGTTTACTATTGTTTATTATATACAGCGTGTCCACGGAAGGGGTATCCTATAGGTGAAAAATGTTTAAATAATAGTTTTAGTAAAAAATGTCATTCTTGATAAAAAGTTTTGCTTGTTCTGAGACCGCATAAAATAAAACAAAACTCAATTTTATCAACGTTTTAGAAAGAATACCTTGCAGACTTGCTGAATTTATGAAGGAAAAGATGGAAATAGCCGAGTTGCCACAATACAACCGAAAGATGGAATGTTAATAAGGCCATTTCAAAAAATATACTCATTGGAATTGAAAGAAAAAAAACAGAAAATAAAAACAACATAAAGAAGGGACCAAAAGAAGAAATGCGGAGAGAAACTCATAAGAGTATAACCATAGAAGGAAAGAAGTTATAAAGATCAAAATTTGGACGTGTTTTGACAACTCCGGTAAGTTTTGGTAAATTTTGAAGTTGGGGCTGGAGAATGTTGGAAATTTATTTTTTTATTTTAATTTTGTTGGTATATGTTTGACATTAAATAAATATAATATATAGTTGTCAGAAATAAAAATATAAAAAACGTAATTTCTAAAAGTTTGTTTTAAATAAAAATTAAATCAAACAAAAGTACAAACCTCTCAATATCCATAGCTAATTTTTTCATTTGCAAAATGTTACATAAAACGGTGGAAAAAAATTCAAATGCATTTCATACAACCGCCAACGTTAATCAAACTGGATGTAAATATTTAATTGTTTTGAGTCTGAGGATTGTCCCGACAATACCATTGGGAATTGTCAGTGAAATAATATATCTTCGTATTCCAGACGCGAAAAAAAGTCAAAAGAACACAAAACAATTAACCTTGTAACACAACTTCCACTATACTCTTAGAAAACTTAATATTTTTACTCAATTAAAGCAAATTCGATAAATTGTCATCGTCAGATTGACAGATTAAAAGTTCCATAAATTTGTTATTAGCTAGATACTTTGAATAAATTTAAAACCCGGCTAGTTATTTTTCATCTCGAACGAGGAATTAATAAGGTCTCATAAATTTAAGTGGTCAAAATAAAACTATAAAAACTATACCAATAAAACAATACTTAAAGTAGGGCAATTTCAGTATTATATTATACTACTAAAAGTAAACATTTCATTATGTACGTCTTGTTATAAACTCAAGAAGTGTCATAAAACCTTAAAATACTTTATTTAGAACCAACTATATAGAAAATTTTGTTTGACTACTTTGGAAAGTTGGTTAATAGTCCACTACGGACTATATTATTAATTGCTTCATAGCTTAAAGCTTAAAAACTTCAAGCATATATCTTCCTTTTAACCCTTTTCCGTTAGAGACGCAGTAACTTAATATAGACATAGTGGAAAATTTATTGTTTTCCAATTTTGGAGATTAAAATTTATCAGGAAATGTTTTCTAATAGTTCAATGAGTTTCTTTAATATCTTTTTTGCACGATTGATCATTTTTGACTGTTTCCCGTGACAGATTTTACGTCAGTAGGTGACATTTACTAGCAACTCGACGGTAAGTAATTCACTTACCGTGAATTACTATGAATGACATCCAACAAACCGATGGTTTAATGATTGTAAAAGTACCCAATACAAAAACGAACATCCAGCGTAATTTTACAGTCGTTAATAAACCAGACGATAAAATTCCATATTTAGAAATTCTGCAAAAGTATATAAAACTTCGTCCATTACAAGTAAAATCAAATCATTTGTTCTTAAGATACGCCAAAGGAAAATGTTGTGCTTTTATGTAAATTTAGGTTAAATTTTGCAAATTGAAACAATTGATTGCTAATTTAATGTCATTAGTGTCATAATTAGGGAAAAGGTATAAAAGGCCGTGAATTTCGGTTTTCCTCCTCTTATTCCTCTGATTGGTAATTGACATTGATCACGAAATCTTTAGTACAGTATGTACTTGTATCATAACCCCACTTTTATTCAAAAGTTAAGTTTAATTACATTATTTAACAAAAATATTATAATCAAAGTAATTAAATATAATCAAAGTACTTACCAAATAGTGCGATTCATCAAAATCAATCTGAATTCTGGTAAGATTGATAAGATTTCTTTTAACCTATGTGGACATTTTGCTTACCATACAACCAAGCAGGTGTGTTTGCGGATCATCTAACTAGCAGGGACCAGCAGCATCGAGATCGTTACCAACGAAAAGGACATTTATTTGAGGTTCGTTCGTTTAAAACATTTTATTTGTGTGCGCATGACTATTTAAAATTAAATCATAGACAAATATTAACACTGATTAGATATTTCTTAAGGTATTTCTATTGTATGAAGTAGAATATAGCATGTAATAAATATTTGAAAAAAATTAGTAGTTTATGAAATTCTTGTATCAATTAATTCCGTAATTATAATTGGATGTTTTATAGAGTAGTTCAATTGAGTTTTACTTGAATCCTAGTCGGGTCACGAAATAAATCAAAATTTACTGAGCTAGCAGATTTTTATTAGGGCGTTCATTTAAAAAAATAAAGTATACAACAGTATACAACAAAGTATAAAAACTTCATTTAAGAACATAATTAACAAATAAAAAACAGAAACAATAAAATAAATAAAAATCTATAAAAATAAACATCACAATATATAAATTTATATATATAAAATTTCATTACGATGTTGCCAACAGTTTCGACAAAATAGTAAAATATGTATTTTTCAGCATCTTTTATGATGAAAACGCATGATGTAACAATTTTTTTTTACCAAGCAAACTCCAGTTATAATTTTTACTAATCCTAGAGACGGGTTTGGCTTTTTTGGAACACCTTATATACACAATTACTACAGGTAAGTCCTACATAATCTATTTTAGTCACGTATATTTACACCATCTGTTAAACGTTCTAGACAAAGACACATTCCGAAATCCTAGACGGTAAAAAATGTAATCCAAGTAATTTCTTAATGTAGCTACTTGTGTCTGTCGCACTAATTGCATCGGTAGTCTCGGTAATGTACGAGAGTATAAGTGTAAAGTTAAATCCCTTGATTGTAACAGAATACGCTTAAAAGAGAGACTTAAACGAACTGGACAATTACTTTTGAGTTCAACAGCTTCGTCCGGGACTTGCACATTACCGAACATATAAAAAGTAAATGCCATAACTCAGTGGTGTAACTATATTATTTTAACTAAAACAAAATGGGAAAGCCATCGGGCGAAACTATTACCAAGTATATCTTAGGGCAAAACTCTAAAACAATTCTAATAGGCAGAGAGTCTTTAGGCCGAAATTGCCTCCTACACTGACCGCTCAAAAGAAGAAGAAGAACAGGAAGCCAAAGACAAAAGTCTCCCCATGCATGGTTAAAAAAGTAATGATATTCCAGGCAGAAACTGCAGCAGAGTTTATGGAAAAGACCATTGCAATATACTCTGATAGTCAAACAGCTGTAAAAGTAATCAGCTCCATGCAGGTTACTTCCAAACTGGTCTGGGTTTGCCTAGAAAACCCACAAGAGCTGGCAGTCCAAACAGCAAAAGCGCTGCAAAAAAGTTATGACAGCACCTGGATGGAAAAAGGAAAAACAATCTCAAAAATGAGTGAGAAATAGAGTGAGAGTTAATTGTAATTTCAACAGTAATTATTCGAAACTGAAATCCCGATGTGACGGTGCTGCAGTCTAGGTTAGGAAAATTCGAAGGGATGCAGAGAAAATCTCGATCATGTCGCAATTAACGAAATCTCTAAAAAAACAAAAGGTTAATAGTTGAGAATATATTTATTGTATGTCTTGTTTCATTGCAGAATATTTGCCAAAATAACAAAGGGCTTTTGTTAATTTTACAATGAGCTCCAGTTAAATGTGGCCATTATTTAACGAGCTTTTCAAAGTAAACGAGAAATATACACGGGGATATTTATTTTACCAAATTTAATTCTTTTGTTGAAATAATTCTACTTCATTAGATTTGGAAGATGATAGAACGAACTAAATTATTTATTTAGTAAGGGCTAAAGGTAAGTAAAATGTTGCTGATTGACGAAATTGTGATACGAGAACATTATTATTATTTTTTTGATTTATGACGGCAACATTTCCTTTTGCAATTCTTCAATGGATATGCTGAAAGGTTTGCGAGGAAACTACTAGAAGCAATAATATATCATGTACTTTATTTATCTCAAAATACTTTTTTGCCACTAACCATCTCTATTATTTTGTACATCAAACAATTTCAATGGCAAAGTGTCAACAAGACCCACAAATAACTGTAAATGGAACAAGGATATGATCAAGGAAAGGTGTAGTGATTCCCACTAGACCAACGAGACGAGACTTTCATAAATTTTCGTTTCGTCTCGCAACCGAAATGTAAAGTCTCGTCTCGAGTCTCGTCTCGTCTCGTCTCGCCTCGCGTCTCGCGCGAGAGTCTCGCAAAAGTCTCGTCGTATGTAGAAGGTGTTCATTTATAATTTGAATCCTTTGTTTTGCGCATTTATTAGAAAATATGTTATACACAAAAGCTGTAGGGTTAAAATTTAAACAAAAAATTCATACTTAATATGAACTACTCATTGCAGCATCTATTTTTTCACATACAGATCGAAATTATATATTTTTAAATGGAACATATATTATGTATTTTTAGATTCTAAGTAGATTTCGTGTTTCAAGTACAAATGGCCATTGGCCGTTATACTTAGAACGAAACCGTTTGCACATTACTGTTGTAATGTTGATCCCGTTGGATAATCTATAAAATCTTAAGCTACGAATGTGCCAACCGTTTCAGACTAAATCGTTTAGGTGCCTTAGCCGTCCAAGCTGTCAAAATGGCCATTTTTCAAATGACAGTAACTCAAAAACAACTGAATTTAAAAATAATAGTTGATGCACGAAATCTACTTTAATAATACAAAATTATAATATTATAATTTTTGTCTAAATAAAAAAACAGAAAAGTTAATACTTAATAGGGGGGTCACATAAAGTTTTTTTCCGGTATGAAATTCTTGCCTAATACCTATATTAGAAATGGGTTTAACGTATGTCTCAAAAATTTTTGTACAAACTAATTTTTAATGCAAACAATTTAACTCAGTTGTTTATAGTATTCTACAATTATCCATATTACAATAAACAGCAAATAATGTGTCAAACTGAAATGTCAAAATAAAGACAAACCAATTGAGATGTTTTGTTTTTAAAGCTAGCTAGATGTTTTTATCATAACTGCATATTTTGACTTCAGTATGAATATTATACCAAAACTTTTGAGACATACGTTAGTACTGTAGGTTTGTTTGTGGTCCTAGAGGCGTTGATCCTTTGATTACTCTGAATGAATGGTTATAGAGCATATAGTGTATTTGAAAATCAAGAGAGAGTAAATTCCCAGAAATGTTTTGCAGTTATCAGTGTTAAAGGCAGTAAACCATAGACGTGCGTTTTCAAAATTAAATTAATATGGAAATAGAAATATTTAATTTGTTTTAGTTATTTATACCTAGATTACCAATTTTAGATAGATAAACATAATTCGTAAGTATTAATTTAATTTGGGTAAAATGAAGAAAAATTCAATATTATTTTAGGCATTTTGTTTTAGACATACTCGTATGTTTATTTACAAAATATGTATATAATATGTACAAATAATTACAATTACTTATAAATTATTATGAGGAGCTAAAAAAACAATTAAGTAGGTATATGAAAAAAAAAACCAACCGCAAGGATAAAATTTGACGAGCAACATGCAAAAAATACAATATTAAATTTAAAAAAATAAAAATCTAAAAATAAAATTAAAGTACATAAATAAATAATTTTAAAGTTATGGTTCCTCGCACTCTGTGTCAGAAGATTCACCATCTGATTCTAAAGAAATTACAATGGGCTCTATAGTAATATCAATTATGTTATCTAGCTCCCACATTTTTTTTCTATTTCTGTAACGTGTCTAATACATTTTTGCCAATTTTCACTTGTTACTTCAGATATTGCCTTATTGAAGAGATTTTTAACATCTGATAATTTAAAAGTAGTGTTATTTCTGGCAACATAACCTTTAACTTGAGCCCATATCAATTCTATCGGATTCAGCTCACAATGGTAGGGTGGTAAACGAAGGATTTCTCAATTTCTCGTTTTTTTGGCTATCTCCTTAATATTATATTTTTTATAATTTTGCTTATGTTTTTTAGCAATAGTTAACAATTCTGCCCTCAGCGTTGTATTGTCAAAGGCTAAATTTTTAGAATATAACCATTTTGCAATTTCATCCTTTTTCCATTTAGTGGTTGGTAAAGGTTCAAGTAATCTGGAGTGGTAACTTGCATTGTCCATTACAATAACCGATCCTTTTAGTATGAATTGAATCATCTCTTCAAAATATTCCTCAAACACGTCTCCATTCATTTCTTCGTGATAATCAACGATTTTTTTTATTCAAATAAGAGTAAACCATTCTCAAGAAAACCGTTTGTACTGCCTATAAGACAAATAATTAATCTTTTACCTTTTCCTATAGGTTCCTTAAAACCAGTAGTATATCCTCCTAGAACAGCTTTATGGGATGATTTTATATTTTTGTCTTTCCAAACTCTTCCTACACAATGTCCTTCATTAACCTATGTTTCATCATACAATTTCTTCATACAGCATACAATTTCTTCAGAATCAATTAGCATTGAGTGTCTGCCCATTTTTTCAAATTTAAAGTTTAACTCATGTAACGTTTTCCATAGTTTATCCCGGCTTATTGTGGGTAAATCAACATCATTCGTAATGGCTTGCAAAACTTTATCGAAAGTTGGTATTTGCTTGTTTATAAAAAATGAGTGAACAAGCTTACGAATAGCATTTTTAAAAAACTCGTCCACGTTGACTTTTAATAGTTTTTGTCTACCTGGTTTCGGCTTTGGTGAGGTTACTCCACCTGATTTTTCCTCCTTTAGAACTCTATATATTGTAGATTTTCCATATCCCATTACCTTAGATGTTGTTTCAGCTACACTGACAATAGTGTTTGAGGGATTTTGATGTTTAAAATAGTGGTACACATTCACTACAGCACTCTTTTCATTGAGCGATAAATGGTCTTTTAATTTTTTCACTGGCGTATACTCACAAACTGCTTCCATTTTTAGTCACTACTATTTGTCACGTTTATCGAAAATCAAATAACTGCATTTCTAGAAACTTACGCACTATTTAAGTCAAAATATCTGTCATTAGAAGCTGTTGCCATTCGGAGGTCGTTAAATAACAATTATCCCTTTCTAATCTGGTTACGCCTATGACGCACGTTAATCCTCTTAGGCCTACTGTAGTAACAATGAAAGATCATAAAATAATGTGATAGTCCAAGAAATTTAATAAATTTTGTAAATTTAGAATGCATTACAAATATTGAAGTTTTACGGCACGTACTGTACTATAGTTTTGCATACCGAATTAGTTTTTGTTCTGGGAATTTACTCTCTCTTGATTTTCAAATACAGTATAGTTAAAGATAACCATTCAATTTCGAAACAATTTATTCAAGATGTTAAACAGTGAAAATAGTTTTATTCTATGACCATTATTTTTTTAAGAAAACGCCTTCCTATTCAATAAAAACTTTACACTTTTTAATTGATACTTTAACTTTTCCGACTCGTCCTAATTAAGGAATTCTGATTGCTGTTTTGAAACGTCTAATTACTTCCTCGGATTCCTTGATACCATCATCTACTTAATCCGATAAGCGGAATTGCCTTGCAGAAGAAAGGAATTATTACTTCGTGAATTAATGAAACCAGTCGAGGTATCTACTTGATTACTTCCTGCACATCACGGACACTGATAAAGGAAGGATCTAATTTTCGGATGGCAATTATATGGGTTTACATGCAACGTCTGATTTACTCGTCCTGAATAGATCTGAAGAGATAGATCAAGTCTATTGATAAATAATTTAAAATTGATTAAGAAAATGTTCGATTTGTTGTGATTGAATCTTCCAGTAGTCGTGCGCAGGCTCAGAGACAGCAGGTATGCGTATTTCCGATTATTTTGTTGACCACAATCAACGTGATTTTGTTTTAGTAACATCAAATTAATTAACGCATTGCACCCAGTGTGGATATTATTTATTATGGATATTATCCTTCCTGAATTCCTCATTTAATAGAAAAACTCTCCACTATCTGAGTTTTTATTTTATTAATAAGAAAGAGACAATATATAAAAAGTAAAATAGTTTCGTTCATGGGAAAAGATACACCGGCCAAACTATACTCGTATAAAAGCCTATTACATTCTTTTGTCCAAACTAGCGATAAAGCCTCAACTTACCTACGACCCAAAAATAGATTTGAATACATTAAAGATTAAATAAACGATGTATGGATTTGGATATGTTCCATTGTATGTACGTTTTCATTTCTATATGATAAACGAAAAGTTTTCCTATTGTTGTACACAAAGTTTTTGTATTATATACCGACTGCGTTTTGTGAGAGAAGAGGTTATTTTAATACACTATTCGACAGAAAACCAACCGACAGTTTCTCTGTCATCCGTCTGGGATTGATATTTATCTTAACATTGTCTTTATAGCTTGAAAATAATTAAATTAAACTTAGAAGTAGAATTAAAAATAAAAAGGTATCAGTGGCGTCAATTTACTAATTACCCAAAGAAAACAATTGTGTACAGTACGTCAGAGCTAATGAAGTTACTCACCCCTAGTCGGAGTATTTTTTTATATTACTGTAAAATAAGCATACTTTACTTAATAATTGCAAAACCTTATATTATCTTATATTAATGGTTGCCAAATTATATAATAAATTTTATTATTTGAATATCTTTCTCGTCTAATTAAATGCAAACTTAAAGACGAATCGTTGTTTTATTATAAAGTAACATCGAATTAAATATTTTATCTTACAAATTAAAATTTAATATTACAAGAATTTAAATATTTGTTTATACAGAAACACAAAAACTTTTTAAACAAATTTTTCCAACAATCCGGTGTTTAAAAGTTTAAATTTGTAGTTATAAACAAATATCTATAAACAAAACCTTCATTAAAGTAGAAAATAAAGTTGTTAATCAATTATAAGCCAGAAGTCTAAAAATTTTAGGTTAGAATAAATATTTGAACAGCAGTAATTGAAATTCAAAGTTACCTACTAAATAAATAATTTTAAAAATTAAATTATGGTATAAAATAAAAAATCACATTTTTCAGAATATTTTAATATGAGTGTATTTGCTCAGTGTAACATAAGAGCAGCCAGAAATTATGGAGGTGGTTCGATTATGGTATGGGGAGGCATCTCCCCATACCCAAGGCCACACGGAGGTAATTGTGTTTCGTAGGGGATCACTGACAGCTGATTGGTATACAAGGGAGGTTCCTGAGGAAAATGTTGTGCCATTTATCCCAATCATTGGAGAGAATGTTATTCTAATGCACGATAACGCTCGTGCGCACGTTGCCAGAATAGCAGTGGAATATCTTCAAGAGGTTGGTATCCAAGTTTTAGATTGGCCAGCAGTTAGTCCAGACCTAAACCCAATTGAACATGTTTAGGACTACCTGGACAGTCGCATAAAAACTCGTAATATCGCTCCAGACAACCTTGATGATCTGGAAAATGTTTTAATAGAAGAATGACCTGATAAGAAGCCTTCCATTGAGAATGAGAGATGTTATTAGAGCCAGAGGTGACAATACTAGATACCTACTAAAATATTAAATTTATCGTTTAAATTTTTTATTTTGTTAGTTTGTATTATTTGATTTTCTTGAATAATTGTTAATTTTAATTATTTATGCCCATTATATTTTAAATAAAGCGTAGAAATTTTGTTCTTCTGTTGGTTTTAAATTTTTTTGTTATTTTACACTTCTTTTTATCGTCCATGTTTTACTGTTTTTTTATTATATTTCCACCCTTAACAATGCAAGCAAGTATTATTTGAGTGTTTTTAAAACAAGCTGAATTTTGTATTTATTTTACACAAAGTGTGTTCTTTCTTGATGATGGCTCCAAGTTAGGCCGAAACTAGTAGCTAGAACTTTTTGTCAACATAATTTAATAATACTTTGGGTTTTTCATTTAATTTTCTTTGATTAAAAATTTATTTGTTTTTGTGTTTTTAATATGACGCCCTTCCACAAAGTAAAACAATTTAGTTGTGGAAGTTTTGGGTTTTGTCTTTTAGTGTTCCTATATTCTATTTATAGGAAGTTTAGGAATATATTTATTTATCATTTATCATAAACAATATACCTGCTTGTAGATAAGTTTTAAGTTAAAATCCATTTTATTGCTGCCTCTTGGTTATGTTTTAAATTCCTAAACAGAAGGGCAGAAATTTGTAGCTATTTGATATTCAAAATAACGTAAGCGAGATAGTAAAATGTGTTGATAAAACTGAGACTCCATCAAACTCTAAACATATTCATAAATACGTTGGAAAAAAATCGTATAATGTTGATAGGGTGGAGCATCAAAAACGCATTACATATTCGATAAAATGATTTTTAGACAACTTGGAATAACAAAGTAGTGAATAGTTGAATATTTTTTTTGGAGTCGATGTTTATTTTTAAATAAATGGCTAACTACAGAAATGTGATGACTTGAATGTTTCAAGGACAATTTTAAAGAAAACAGTGTCTTTTCATTCAGAACAATAAACAACTAAAAGGCTGAATTAACTTTCACTATTTATTGATAAAATACTTTAAATGTAATGACGATGCTAGTTTTATAGCGAAACGGCCGTTTTGAAATTTCTCCCCTTATTTTGGTTTCCAATCACTTCTTCATGTAATAATATAGAGTTAATGACTAAGATACTATAAAGTGTAGTTCTTTCTTATTGTTAGCAATTTTAAAAATCTTTTGCCTTCTTTCCTGTACATGTAGCTAAATAGCTCATTTAAGAGTGTACAGCTAGTTCTTTGTGTGGTTCCAATCAGTCCTGATAGTCCCTGAAGTTATTCTCCAACTCTCTAGAAATAATAACAATATCTATAGAAAAAATAAACCATGCTCCAGTTGCTAAGCTGATCTGGCCCTCACTAAAAAGCCGAATGCACAAGTTTTTCACATACCTATGGCCCAAACTTTCCTTGAATTCGTTTTATGCCCAGCTTTACAGCCAGGTAAAATAAAAAAATAATAGAATACACTAAAACGGGAAATTTACTACTCCTTTTCACGCAAGGTACAATGTTTAAGGTTTTTCTAGGGAAAAAATAAAATAATAATCAAAGCAGATCCAATAACGGCTTGTTAAAAAAGAAACTTTTTTTTTTTGGCAAAACAACTTCCCGAATGTCCGAATATTACCTGCTGCTCTTTTGGGAACAATAATCGTTTCCCAGCGGGAAAACTATTTCAATAAGAATCAGAAAGAATGCGATATCCGCCAATTTTATTATTGGACCTCGTTTCCAAATTGGGAGATAGTTCGCGTTACTTTTCTATAACGCTTCATACACACCCATAAGGGTATTTTTTTGCGAAAACGAGTTTTCCGAATGGAACGAAGACAAGTAAATGGCTTAATTCCATTAACCTTTAAAAAAGCTAACGCATTTTTAGGGCGGAAAATCTAATAAAGGGTTCTTCGACTGACGAAAAATGTTGATAACATAGTAAATATTGTCTTTTAATTCTATTTATCTTAAAGTTGGCAACACGTAAATTACTCGCAGGAAATAAACAGTACCGAATAGGAAAAAGTATATTTATAAATTAATTTCTATAATACATACGTTCTAAATGTGCACCATGAAACAAGCTTCATGAAAGATAAACAATACATGAAATAATTTCAATAAGGTGCAGTCAATAAAAAACTGAAAAAGTAGAAAATTGTTTCCATCTGCACCCAAGGTAAAGAAACTTAACAGTTTCTATACCAAGCTTGACCGTTTTCTATGAAAAAACAACTACTTCCTAGGCTATATGCCCCAACGGACATTGAATTACATTCCAATAGAAAACGTGATGGCGACCGACTTCGTCGATACTTAAAACCATCTCTATCGATTTCCAAATCAAAGGGAAGAACACTACTCGTAGACCGGTTTCGACATTATTGTGTCTCATCATTCTGCATCCTGCTATGCGAGATGAGAAGAGCTACTTACCTCGTACTTACCGCAAACGGTAGTAGCGAAAGCTAAAACAGCAAGGTCTGCACTACAGTGCCTGATCGGACGCAACAGCGACCCTCAACTGCGCACAAAACTGGATAAGGCGGAGATAGGTTTTGCCAGACTTGAAGACCATCCAAATGAGGAACTCAGGAATCTGCTGGATTACGACCCGGGCGATGTGCAGTGGAAGTACGTCCGAAGTACCACACTAATTAAAATCTCTGTATATTACAGGTAAACCAAGAAGAAGACCCAAAGAAAAAGACGAGGCCGATCTAATCGGATAACACGAGAAGACAAAATAAGCCTACCAAAACCGAGAGGGACCACAAGAAGAGGATACCAGAAAAAGATTAGCTGTTGAAATTAATATTTACTGTTATACGCCGATCCTTAACTGTATCTTTTTATTTTTAGCCTGATGATGGTCAAAGACAGAAACTAGTAGCGCTTTTTATAATAATTTTTACTTTAAATTATTCTGGTTTGACTTGGTGTTATATTGACATCAGCCACATTTGAGATATGGCTCATTCCTTCGATATTTAAGTGGTAGCTGCAAATGTTAAAAATAACAGTTTTGGCTGATATTCCGGGCTTCATGCGCCAGGTTGTTTTTAAAAACCGGTAAGTGAAGTGAATACTAGAATTTGTGTGACAATAAATAATTCTGTTACAAAAATGTTCACGGAGCAAATTTATGGAGCGTTCGGCTGTTGCGTCATCCTGTTGAAACCATTGCTTACTGCTTCTTAGATTACGTGCACGACAAAAGACAAAAGGTCTTTAAATTTCTGACAAAAGGTGTCACAATATTATGTCTGACAGTAACTGACTGCTCATTCTAGTCTTCAACAAAATAAGAAACCATTATCTCAAGACCAGGAACAGCAATAGTTACTCAAGCACTGTGGAGAGGCTTTTCTGCAATGGCATTACCGTTGAGGTGAATATGATTTTCATCAGAAAACCATACGTTTCTTAAAAAATCGGTCTTCATAAGCTTTACCCTTAAGCTGTAGACAACAGAAATCTTGGAATAGGTGCCATTACAGCCCCGTCAGCATGCGTACCAAGTGGGAAAATGCACTCCTTAACACAATGGGCTGACGAAATCCAAGACGCTCTGGATACGTGCCCCATTGCTGCAATGGAAGTGATTTATAAATTTGACCCCACTGCACATTCAGATAGAAAATGTAAAGGAGAAAACAATATACAGAATTATCAAAGAAGGAATCATCAGAGAAAAACCTTGAGCACTTCAATTTGATCAAACCTTGGAAATGCCCCAAGATGATATGGCGAAGAAATTCAACTTAGAAGAAAATTCATCACAAAATCAAGTAATAAATCTGAATGGAATGAAGACACCATACATAATTCAAACCAAAATGCCTTAGCTAGAAGAGGGAACTGCAATAGGAGTATTTGGACCGAGAATCCAATACTCAGAAAGCTTGGGTACATACCCAAGCATCTTTCAAGCAGAAATCCGCGCCATCAAAAGATGTGTGGAACTCAATATTGAAAAAAACTACCGCAGACAAGAGATTATGATCATGTCGGATAGTCAAGCAGCCATCAAAGCGCTGAACTCACATATAATAAGCTCGAAGATGGTTTGGGAATACTTAGGCAAGCTAAATGAACACCAGAACACTGTCACCCAGGACACATAGGGGTCCCAGAACACATAGGAATAGAAGGGAATGAAACAAGATAAGCTCCCATATCTGGGACCAGATCCTAAGAAAACTAAGGAAAAAAGTGAAGAAGAAAAGTATTAGAATCAGCTGGGGACTGAGACAAGCTAAAATACTTCTAGGAAACTATGACTAGAAGAGACATCTTAGCTGCCTCAATCTAAGTAAAAAAACATTTCAATTTAAAATTTTATATTTTATTTTTCATGTAAAAAGTATAAGTATCAATAATAAAAGAGATACGGAATATAAAATGATTCGCAAACATGTTGTAGAAAATTGCTATTGAACCGAAATAACAATATCTTATAGAAAACTTTAAAAAGTTTTCTCATAAATCAATCAATACGTAAAATATGTTGAAAAATTTCATGTATATCAATAAAATATTATTTTATTGGTTTATATCTGATTATTACTTTGGTACACTGCTAAAAAATTTTCCTAGGTAAATTTATTAACTCGATTCTAATCTAAATCTATTAATTACAAACCTTTAATTCAATTCTGACAGTGAAACAAAAGTTACAACAAGAAATTCACAATATAACACGCCCTGTAAAGTCCCAGACGCATTCTTAACTTATTATTTCTTTTGTGCGAGTTATTAAAGGAAACGAAAACAAAGTAATGTCCGTATACGAACGACACCGTCCACCTTGCCAATTTTCTTCATCCCATTATACTCGTACGCGATGTCGCATTCAACCTGTCCAACAAATATCAAGATCCTTTATTTTGGGTAAAATAAACGGCTGCTTTAGTAGGATATGCGAACTGTTTATTCAGCAAGACGTCTAATAATAATATAGTGTAATGTGCCCTCTGCGTGTCGTCCTCGTTGCCCAGAGTGGCAGACCGACCCGCACTTTTGCTCGCTATCACTAGAATTAAGTTTAATAACGACTCGAGAAAACCTTAACCTCGGCTACACTCTATCTCTTTCCCGTTGGGTAATTTTTAGCCGTGTTGTGGCCTTTTCCGCATCAGAAGTCGTATTATCAGATGTTGACAGAGACATTCGTTGTACGATTCTTTTTAATTAATGGACTCCAAGATTTTTACTCAAGTAAAACTATTAAATGAATTTCTTAGTTGAAATGTTAGATTATTTGTATACCATGTTGGGCGCCAATTTGATATGACTTTTAACCAAACCAACAACCATTAAAATTATAATTAATTATTTTAATTTGTTCATACATTTTTTTTATTAAATGTAATTATGGGTCCTGAATAAATAGATAGCATTTTAGTTTGGTTACTGTAAATAATAAAAATAAAAATTAACTAACTTATCTGTAATGGCCATAAATATCACACTATTTTCTATTCGTACGGTTCTTTTTAAATAATGGATTCGAAAATTATAACTCAAGTAAAACTATTAAATAAATTTAATATATTTAATGTGCACCATTCATACTAAAGTGTTTAAAAAAATCCTTAAAAGAACACTTGTTTCTTAATATGTCCAGTAATTTTTAGCCCTATTGGGTAATTATGGTTTATGTTTTGGACTGATAATTTTGGGTAAGTTGCTTTTTATATTTCAGAAATATTAATCATCTAAAATAACTTTATTGTTTTTAAAATATTCTCCACGAAGATCTAATGGGTTGCCAAATCCCGAAATATAAAAGACAACCCTGGTATTAAACAGCCAACTTGTTATTTGTGTTAATTTTTTGTTTACATATTTTTCATCTGTAAAAAGATTTGGCCGTTTAAAATGGCTTATTTTACGTTTATAACCATTAATGCTCTTTTTGTGTTGCGAAATTTAAATAACCTTAACTTTAAAATGGTCCATTGTAACATCTCGTCATCATTAGCCAAATAAAGTTATAGCCAAAATACTTTTTTTTCAGCAATTAAGAGCAAAAATATACATGAAAGATACATAAATGCAGTAAAACAACTTTACAGAGGAAAAGCAGGGTAAAAATAGGCAAAAATATATCAGAGAAATTTTTAGTAAATAAAGGACTGCGTCAAGGTTGCTGTCTTTCCCCTTCTCTGTTCAAAATATCGAAAAAGCTATGTAAACTGGAAGAAGAAATGTAGCTCAATGGGAATAAAAATTAAAAATGGAGATCATATACACAGACGAAGAAGATGCAAACCATATGCTTCGGAAATTGATATAAGAATTAGATTTGTGCGGATTAGAAATAAATTTAGAAAAAACAAAATATATAGTAATTGGCGCAAGTGGCCACGATTTTATAACAGATAACATAAAACATATAAAAGAATATAAATATCTTGGAGTCACACTAACAAGCAGATGGACGAGATACTCAGGATATCCAAAACAAAATCAGGAAAGGTAAAAATATAATAAAACAATTACACCCCGTAATCTGGAATGATAATCTCTTAAGAAAAACCAAGGAACATATTTTCAGTACGTTCGTAGAAAGTAGTGCCACCTATGGCTCAAAGGTATGGACACTAACTGAACAAGACAAACAAAAATTAGAGGCTATCGAGATGATGTTTTGAAGGAGAGCATGTAAGAAAACAATCTTAGATCGAATACCAGATCAACAAATAAAAGAAATCATGGGAATACAAGAAACCTTAACTGAAAAAATAGAAAAAAACAATTAATTTGGTACCGACATATGAAGAGAATGGGTGCAAACATGGAAATGGAAGCCATGACAAAGAAGAAAAAGAGGAAGACCTAGGAAAAGTTGAAATTCAGATATAAGAGAGGCAATGAAAAAAGAAAACCAGAGGAAACAGACACTGCAGATAGGAAACAGTGGAGATTAGGATGGGATAAACGGCCTACATAGATGTAAACAAGCCGCTTATATATACATACAATTTTTATAGTTAATCCATTAGGTCCTTCTATTTGTAAGTATAATGTAAACTATTTATTGAAATTTGATGTGCATTAAAATTAATCCCTGGCCCCCTGTGCAAAAATTTACATTTATTTGATAATCTTAGCTTTAATTTCAAAATAATTTAAAAACCTCTAAATATTATTATAAGAATAATAAGAAAGTCATTTTTCAACCACCAAAGCTTTTTAATGATGGATAAAATCCATAAATTCACCGTTTACCTTCATTTATCATCGATATGTTGTATAAAAAATTCTTATAATTGCTTAGCGGATTTAATAAGGAGTCATTAAATAAAAATTCTATATTTACCTACCTAAACCTCGTTTCGTTCAATCTGCTTTATGATTATTCACCGCATTATTATTTGTTGACGACCACCCAATTAAATTAAGCTCTAAAAACCGAATCCCAAAAAGTAAACAGTAATTTTTTGTTATGAAGAAGCTTTTTAATTAAAAGGTCCTTGTTTTATTTATGGTGTATCTGTATGTCGTGAGACAGCCCCAAGGCAAGGCGTGAAAGACCAACGTTTTATTTGTTGTTTTGTTTTCTGTGCTTTTCCAACTCTACGCTAAATCGTTTAAGCGAAAATATTTGAATATAGGTCAGTGTAAATTGCATAAATAATGTAGTTAAAGAAAATTAAAAAAATGAAATCAGATTTGGATTAGTTTACCGCATACTAAAGAAATTTTTAAAGTAAATTGGTTAAAAAATTCCTTTTAATCATTATTTCATGTTTTGAAATTATTTGAAACTATTACCTAAAGACTTCTTTGTTAATTTCTGTTTAAAGAATAGTGAACCAAAAAAACACGTAGGAAAAAAGTCCAATATGGTCGATAACTTTAATAGAGATATTATTAGAAGAGAAGTCCATTCTTTGTACTTAAATAAAGAGATTCCGACTTTAGACAAAGTAATGACTTTTATAGTAGAAGTAGATACAATTTCCAAATTTGTACGAAATACATTATGGAAACTCCTAAAAGAAATTGGTTTTAAGTATAAGTCGCATAAAAAACGAAAAATTTTTGAATGAGACAGAAGAAATTAGTTGCTGAAGAACATAATACATAAGAAGTATTAAAAAGTTTCGGAGCGAGGGAAGAATTATCTTTTATTTAGATGAAACATGGTTGAATGAAGTACACACTGTTTCTAAAGAATGGATGGACACCAACATTTCAAATTCCCGTCAGGTATTATTAAACAGGATTAAATACTCCTCGACAAAAAGGTCGCAGACTAATATACGCACACATTGGCAGTGAACATGGTTTTGTAGAAAATGGGTTATTAGACTTTGTATTAAAGTCAACCAAAGATTACCACGAGGAAATCACCTCTGATGTTTTTGAAGATTATTTTTCCCAGTTATTGGACTTTTTACCAAGTGCTGCAGTGGTTGTTTTAGATAACGCCAGTTATCATTCAAAACTGGTAGAAAAGTAACCAACGACGTCATGGAAAAAAGGAGATATTAAAGAGTGGCTCCAAAACAAAAATATTTCTTTTGACGACACTATGCTGAAAACGGAATTACTGCAAATTGCAAAGCGCCACAAATTACAATATAAAAGATATACAGTGTGTAAAAGCCAAATGGAATAAATTCATTATTTCGGTTACTGTACATATTTATAAAAAATCCCGAAACACGTCAAATTTAAATTATAACTTGACATTCTTAAACGTGAAAATGCAACCCCTACCTTCAACCCCCTTAGAATGACAGGTACAACCCCCAATTTTTTAAATGGGAAGTATAGGCTTGTGATATATCATTTGAAAGGTCTCTTCATTCTCTATTCAAAAATGTTATTGTTTTTAAATTTAATGCAAAAATTAACATAAAAAAAATTAATATCATGTTGTTACCGAAATTCGCTACAATACAATCAAAAACTAAAATGCAATGCAAAACGTAATAAAATGTAGAACACGAAAAAGAACTATGAATGTTAATGAAGTAGATGTTCAAAATTTTCTCCGCGAACGTCTTGGCAACATCCTAATCTCAAATAAAACTGTCTTCTAACATTATTTAACATATCAGGCATGATCGACCTATTCGCAAGCGTTATTCGTTCTTTTAAGTCATTTAAATCAGAAGGTTTAGTTTTGTACACATGGCTCTTCACATATCCCCATAAAAAGAAATCTAATAATGTAAGATCAGGTGATCGCGCTGGCCATTCAATCGATCCTCGCCTCCCTATCCACCGATTGGGAAATATTGTATCGAGGTACTGCCGGACATTAAGTTGGTAATGTGGTGGTGCTCCATCCTGCTGAAACCATATCGTATTCGCTGGAACTTAAGGGTTACCTTGATCAGGATATAAATTTGCCAACGTTGGAATGACATCATATTGAAGTAGTGCCAAATAATTGTTGCCATTCAAGTTGTCTTCAATAAAAAAGGGACCAATGATATTGTTCCCTACAATCCCTGCCCAAACATTAACCTTTTGAGGGTATTGAGTGTGTTCTTCTCTCATCCAGTGAGGATTTTCCGTGGACCAGTAGCGGCAATTTTGCCGATTAGCATGACCGTTAAGTAAAAAAGTACACTCATCAGAAAACATAACGTCTTTTAATTGGATAATATTGTTATCCAACATGTCCATCATTTGCTCACAAAAAAAAGTTCTCCTATCAAAATCGTCTTCCATGAGCTCCTGAGTAGGTATCATCTTATACGGATGCAATTTATTTTCTTTTAATATGTTTGCTATCGATGTATGGCTAGCACTGAATGTAGTGGATGCCTGTCTACTCGATGTATGTAGGTTTTCCTGAAACTCAAGCAACACATCTAATTTGAGTTCATCACTCAGTGCATTGGCAGCTGCTTTTTTTATCTGCCTTACATGACCAAACTCGCGAAACTGCTTTTCTATTTTACTTATTGTTCCTTGGGATATAGGCGGTAAATTAGGAAATTTCTCATGAAATAGGCGAGTTACTTCCTGTTGTGTTCGGATGTTATCTCCGTAACCAATCATTTGTAAAACTGTTTATGCATTTCCGTTAATCTAACCATTTTCAGAATTGAATTGAACAAACTTTATACTTAAATTACAACAATGACAACTTAAATAAAACAATTTACTACTGCTTGTTAAAATAACGTTGCCACGGAAATTCTAAAGTTTTTTAATGGTTACCATCTAAAAACCACATTGCTATGGTTTTTGTTCACTTTCTCATTATCAAGACCTAAACGGGAAATAAGTTTTAAGTATATTGTAATAAGTTTCGAGTATATTTTAGCGAATTTCGGTAACAACATGATATTAATGTTAATTTTTGCATCAAATTTAAAAGCAATAACATTTTTGAATAGAGAATGAAGAGACCTTTCAAATGATATATCACAAGCCTATACTTCCCATTTAAAAAATTGGGGGTTGTACCTGTCATTCTAAGGGGGTTGAAGGTAAGGGTTGCATTTTCACGTTAAAGAATGTCAAGTTATAATTTAAATTTGACGTGTTTCGGGATTTTTCATAAATATGTACAGTAACCGAAATCATGAATTTATTCCATTTGTCTTTTACACACAATTGACGAAATGGCGAAATTGAATGACGTTAGACAACTTTTGATAAATTCTTTTGGAAAGTAAGATGGGGAAGCATTTCTATTTTTTCCATATCTGAGGATTGTTTAGAATAATTCATAAAGATAATTTTGAGTGTCTCAGAGACAATAGTTTCCTTCCTTCTTAATTTATAACTTGACTTAATTAACTCTGCAAATTGTGTAAAAACTTTCCCGTTACTGATGTAAACAGAAATGGACCCCAAGGAAAATGGGGAATACATTAATATAATAAATTCTCGAGTCGATTGAAAAAAGCCTTCTCATATTTAAATAAATAAAGAGCGTATTATCCCGAAAGGAACGTCGGCCTTACCGAATCAAATATTCTTTTTTTCCTAATCGATTTCTGATGGTAACGTTTCTCCTAAAAAGAAAGTAAAAAGGGCACTAAAGTACTTAAGACCGTATCTATTTTTATTGTGCTTTATATATATATTAAAAGAAAGTATATTTACAATGGAATATGTGAATACGAAATTAGAAAGTTCCAAAAATAGAGCTCCATCACATTCTTAGCGTTCTAAGAGAGAGAAAAAGATAAAATCTTAACTGAGTCGTTCTCCAAATTCTCAAAATAAATCCGTTTAATGTTATAAAGTGAAGGATAAAAGTAAGAGAAGAAGAATGGAAAGGATTGTACGTTTGAGATATTTTTGTTGTTGTTGTGCTTTTTTGATTTATGGACAACAGCTCTCGGTTAAGATTCTCTCTTTCGGGTTAAATATTAAAACATTTAAAGTATTAAAGTAGCTGAAAGAGTATTTTTAGAGGACGATAGGGTTAAGCTGAAATTTTTATATAAAAAAATCTTTATGCGGATTGAATAATTAATTGTTTTTGGTTTTAAATTAACATTATTAAATGGTCTGTCGTGTCTGTTAGTTAAAATATACTGCACTGTCTATATATACTAAGTGACGTAAAAATCCGACCACCCAGTTTAAATGATTTTATTTTTATAAACTTTTGTATAAGTACTTACTGAAGCATAATAAGTAAATGATAAAAATTTCAAAATGATTGCATTGCTGTAAAGGCCTTTTACCTTTAATAATGTGTAGATGCACCCCGATGTGTTACGCATTCTCCGACGCGCCTAGGCGTGCTTCTGATCAGGTGGCCAATGTCCTCCTGTGGTATCTCATTCCAGGCAACCACCAACTTCGTCGTCGTCCGTAGGATAGTGTTGTTCCTTGTCCCTCCAGGTAGCCATATTTTGAAATCTGGAGTCGGGGAAGTGTGTTGACATTAACAGTTCCAAGCTTTCCTTCAGGTTGGCGGTTTTTGTGCCATCCTCTTTGGTTAGTATGCCAATGTTACGGTAAGGGTCTTTCGAGAGAGCTCTCTGGAGTCTGGCTGCTTGAGGAAATTCTTCAATTTCGTCACAGTAGGTTTTCCAGGCCCTTCTCTGATTTTGTCTAATGACTTTTTTATACTCTTTGAGGTGGGACTTATATGTGTCCCAGTCCTCTTTGAGTTTGGTATTCTTTGCCTTATTAAAAGATGTTCTCGCCATTGCCCTCAGCCTATCCAACTCACGGCTCCACCAGGAATTAGTTGTACCGCTAAGTTCGACCTTTCCGAGGAGGCAGGATTTCTTATAGGCATGTTTTATTATGTTTTGTGCAGTTACATATTAACTTTCTAGTTCACCATTGCTGTTACACGTCTTCTTACCCTCGCTCGACCATCCTGCATGCCTAAACAAATTCGAGACTCGTCACTAAAGACAATACTGTTCCATTCCTGATCCCAGAGTGACCGTTCTCTGCTCCACTCAAGGCGATTACGTCGGTGTTCTGGATTTAAAGGAAGGACCCAGTGTGGTCGGTGTGAAAACAGGCCAAAACGTCTTATTCGTCGGTAAACACTTCGCATGCCAATAGGTCTTCCGTGTTCTGCAAACCATTCATTTGCAATGGACCTGGTAGTGGAGAAACGGTCCCCTAAGGCCAATAATCTTAGGCGGCGATCTTCACAGTCTGTTGTTCTACGGAGGCGTCCAGAGCCCCTTGCTCTTTGCGTACGGCCTTCTCGAAGCCATGCCTGACAACACCTAACCACGGTGTCTACACTTCTTTACACTCTAACTGCAATTTCCCGAAAAGAAAATCCAGCTTCCCGAAGTCCCACTATACGACCCTTATCAAACTCACTAAGTTGACGAAATCGACAAGTCTCCGTACCCTAGGCATTGTAACCAATCGT
This sequence comes from Ophraella communa, assembly GCA_035357415.1. Taxonomy (NCBI): domain Eukaryota; kingdom Metazoa; phylum Arthropoda; class Insecta; order Coleoptera; family Chrysomelidae; genus Ophraella; species Ophraella communa. Next base: position 15,215,908 of record CM068992.1, read on the forward strand.
AAAGAATGTCAAGAACCAAGATCCGCAAAATTTGGATCTTTACTACGGCTACAATATCCATTTTTGGATGGTTAGTGGATTTCAAAAAAAAAGCAGTAAAAAACCGGAATCTTCAACTGATAAGGCTGAAAATTTTATCAATTGTTTATTTCAGTAAAATAAATAAATTCACCTAATTTTGTTTGAATTTTTATGTCACTTAGTATATATTTTCATACTTAACAAATGATCACTTGTGCTTAATCCCTTTCTAAAGCCAGCTTGTTCCTTCGACGCTTACCATAAAATCTATTAATGTTTCAGGGCTGGGAAACTCACAACTAAAATCCCTTTCACATCCCCTCCATCGGCGGCACTTCCAAACATGTTCAGGACTATCCGGAATTTAGTAAACCGGAAATAAATCATCCTCCGTTTTTCCGAACATGAAAGTTCCAAAACTGTATGAAGTAATAATCTGTACAACTGTGTTTGCACTCCACCTACATATGTAATCAGCCTTTTAATCCAAAGAACCTTAATTTTTTCCCTTGTCCAATTCTCCTACTACTTCATCATCAATCTGTTTCTGGCTATTCGCCGTATACCTTTAGTCTCCCCACAGTATACCTAAAAGAGGTCTCATAAATCATCAGATTTATTGGTAGAAATCCTGTAATAACTTGGACAGCTTCCGTCGACTTATCCTTGAATTGAGATCAGCCTCTTAAGGTGGATAACCTTCTTTATTGCTGGCTTGCAGGTAGTTGAAGTGTATAATTTTGTTACTATGTACCACCCCACACCACAGTCTTCTTTTCCAAAGGTCCACCAACATTAAGCATAATATTTCTTTATGCTTCCATTCTTCTTTTGCTTTTCAAGACTATTTCCTTTATATTCGGTCCATAGTTATTGCTTTTGCACATGACAACACTCAGAAAATTGATTTCTTTAGATATCTCTACCTTTATCCCGAATATGCAAATTGCATTAGGAGTTACCTCTAACCTATTTGTAGCCAAGATCAGACATGTCTACGTTTCCATTGAGCCACTTTATCCGCCGTACGCTGGATCCTTTTCTCGACTTCAGCGCATTCGCTACTATCTACCAGGATAACAAGGACCTATAACAGATCCCTGCGGCGCACTTCTAGATAGTTCCATACAAAGTTTTCCCAACGATATCCACCCAACCTAACCTAAATATTCCTGTACTACGTCCACTAAGTAGGTCGAAATTCCTTTCACTTTGAGAATTTTAATTATGTGTCTACAGCTGGCTGTAATAAATGCATTATTCACATCAATTGTCAGTATGAAGCAAACTCTGGCAGTGAGGATAAGCCCGCCTTTCTTGGGGGTGAGAACACAGACTTGGAAGCAGATGGGGGGCAGGTGCTTTTCCTTTTTTAATTTTATTGAAAGCTCCTTTCAATTCATCGTTGGTGATGGGCGGTGGATATTCCAAACTCTTCCTATCTCTGATCCATGGCTCCTATTCCGCAGAAAATAGTTCTTGTAGAATCTCCCTAGTCCTGTAGTTTGACATCTAGATTTAATAAACCTGGTAGATATTTCCAAAACACAAAAAAACTAAACGCATTTTTAAAGGAAAATCAAGAGTTACATGCTCCGCTTGATTAGTAGAATATTTGAACGGTTTCATTATTATTATAGTTATCACAAGTAAATTATAGTCAGAGTGTAAACAAACAATGGTAATTAAACCACAATATTAATCATTAAAATTGGAAGGTCTGATATGCGCTCATGTGTCTGCGTCGCATTCAAAAATGACTGGTGTTAGCTGGCAAACGTCATGCCGTATGTTTCTCTAAATTCCACGGCTCAGTCTCTACTCGAGTCAATCATTAGAATCATCAGAGCGAGGCACAAACGGGATTATGTTTGTTGATAAATGTAACGTTATAGGGAGCGCTTATTGTTTAATCCATCCTAATGGTAATCTACAGTAAGTTGATTGTCTGTCTATTAAATTTGTTTGTGTAATAGACGATTTCCTGCAGAGATATCATATTATATACTATTGCGAAGAGTATTGTGTGTGCGAAAGAAATATTTTCGTCTCTGTCTGACCCACCTTCCAATGTGCTGTATTCCAAATTTTCGTCTGATGTATTCACTTCTTATTCTGCCGTTGTACTTCTACTTGTAGCTTATTTCAGTGACTGAATGACAAAACAATTAAAATATCAAAAACAGCTAGTGGCTATATTGTGGCGTTTTTAAAGAAAAAATATTGACCGTTCTTTTTCAAGAAACTCTAATTACTGGTAATTTCTACAACGACATGTTACAAAATTACCTATCGTATGATGCAAATGTATGGAATAAATTCATTAATATTTCACAAACAGACGCATTGAAAAAAATCTTAAAACACATCAATTTTAATTTTTTAATGGCCATCAACTGCTATAGATTTGTTGGACATTACGTAATTAGTAATGACGTCATCGACGATCCTTATCGTCTTTGCAACAATGTAATCACTTGAATATTTATTTCTACAGGGTTAATCGGAATTATTTTTACAAAAATATTTAAATCAATATTGTCATTAACTCGTCTTTATTCGTCAATGATCTGTGAACCTGTCAAAATAATAGACGTCAAATTTTTACTCTTCGAGTTTTTTGCCGACATTAATAACAGCATTTACAAAAATGAAACTAACAGAAACAGAACGAATCAAGATTTTAACCATGATTGGTTATGGAGATAGACTGAGGACTCAAGCAGAAGTTCGTAATTTATTTATTGCTTAATACCCCAATCGCGATCCAATTACTCAATCAACAGTAAGTAAATCGAAAAAAAATATTTAGAGAAACGGGCCATGTTAAAGATCTTCCGAGAAGTGGTAGAACATCAATATCCGAAGCCAAAAAACTGGACGTTGTACTGGCGTTTCAAGAAAATCCTCATACCAGTTCTAGACAGGTCGCACTAGATAATAATGTCCATCAATCAACTGTTGTAAAGAAGACGTGGCATCCATACAAAGTACATCTGGTCCAGGAGCTATTAAAAAATGACTTTGATAGAAGAATCGAATTCTGTGAAATCGTTATGGAACAATGTAACAGAGATCCGGGTTTCATACGTAAGGTACTTTTTTCAGATGAAGCGTCTTTTATGCTGAACTGTCACGTAAATTGCCAGACATGTCGATATTGGGCAAGTGAAAATCCACATTGGATGGAAGAGTATAAGACACAATATCCCGAGATGGTGAATGTTTGGGCCGGCATTATAAACAATCAAATTGTAGGGCCATATTTTTTTGAGGAAAACATAACTGCTGCTAGTTATCTAGAATTTCTTTAAAATTATCTGTTGCCACAGCTGAATCAGCTATTTCCAAATAGAAATGTTTTATGCTACCAACAGGATAGGGCTTCCCCTCACTATGGCGTTGAGGTATGAAATTACCTTAATAACGTTTTCCCAGGAAGGTGGATAGGTAGAAGAGGGCCTATCGAATGGCTACCAAGGTCTCCAGATTTGACTCCGTTAGAATTTTTTTGTGGGGACATTTAAAGAGCAGAGTATATCAAAATCGACCGAATAATGTAGAAGAGTTGAAAGAGCGAATCCGAAAACGTTAGGAAAGAATTTACTGCTCGCCTTTCTCATTGTATCATTGCTGAAGGTCGGCAATTTGAACATTTGTTGTAATTTAATTGTATTTAAGTAAACATTTATTCTAGGTTAATTGTATTAATAAACCAACAGTTTTGGTTAACCCTGTAGAAATAAATATTCAAATGATTACATTGTTGCAAAGGCAATAAGGAGACCTTCCAAATGAGCTGTCACGTGACCTCGGTTTGTATTTAAAAAAATCGTCGATGACGTCATAACGCCATCACTAATGACGTAATATCCATCACATCTATAGCAGTTGATGGCTATTCAAAAATTAAAAGTCGTCTATTTCTGAAATAATTAATTTATTCCATACATTTGCATCATACTGTATATCCATAACCAGAACAAGGTGGCAACATAAATTCAGTTTACTTTCAACAAGACGGTGCACCATTCACTTGTGGCTAGAAACTCTTTAACAGAAACATTTGGAGTGCTGGACTAATTGAGTGGCCTGCTTACTTACCAGACTTGACGATTCCAGACTTTCTTTTATCAAAGATAGGTGTTATAATCCTATTCCAGAGAATCTAGAACAACTGAGATGTGACATTGTCGGAGCATTCCAAGAAATTACCCCAGAAATATTGTAATTCTTTTCAGAACTTTTTATTCAGGTTACAAAAATGTATAGACCAAAATGGACAACACTTAGAACATCTTGAGGATTTTTATTAAATAAGTCAAGTAATCTTTAGTCCAAAATAGGAATTGTTTTTAAATTCTTCTGTATAACTTAGAAATAATATAATTGGGAAAAAAAATTTGAAATTTGAAACCCACATTTTCTTCTTATTTGGTTTAGTTAAAAATTACGCTTAAAATTTGTCAGTTTCAAATGATACACCCTACCCTGTATTTTGACTATACTTTCGGTATTTAGATATTTATTCTTCCAGACAATTTCTTTCAGGCTTTTAGATTCTTGCTGCTTTCATTGTTTGTTCCCTGACCTCGTTGAGATTACCATAGCTTATTATTTCTGCTCCAAGATAGTTGAAGAGATTTACATGATCTACAATCTTGGAGTGAACCTGAAAACACATTGATTTTATGGATTGTTTTGATAGACCTACTTTATAGCTTGAGGAATAGCAATTGTTTCTGTTTTGCTAATACGTAGTTCTCCAGGTAATCTTGAAGATAATTTAAAATGAATGCTAGGTCTAGAGATTCCATATACAACTCTCTCACCACATTTTTATGCATCTGTGATAATGAAATCACCATAAAATTACCCTTAGGTACAAAATTAAATAGTTTAATCAAAGCGAACAAATTTTTAAATGCGAATTATGTTGTTTTAATATTTTAATTAAAACGCAAAATAATCATTTAAAATGGTTCAAACTTCAAATCTTGGTATTTTTAAAGAAAAAATATGTTTTATTCATTATCAAACCCAACACCTATTCGCAATATAGCTGTGGTAAAAGTCATAAATTTCTATAGAAAACTTCGTTTGAATTTTTTATAGTTTTCACCTTGACGGAAATGAAAAGAGCATTTACGCCATATATTTATGTTATGTAGGGGGTAAATAACTTCGGGATGGTAAAATGAAAGGTTTTATTTACAGTAATAACGAGAAATGTTAAAACGAAAATATGGACAAAGATATAAGTGGTTTATAAAAGTCGATAAGAAGTTACTATCAATAAAAAATTTTAAACTAAGTGAACCATCCGTTTCTCGAATGTAAGCGATGGGAAATACCAAAAAACAAACCAAAAAGTAATGTCAAAGAATTATATTGAATTAAGATGGATTAGTTTCGGCCTAAAATGGAGGCCATCATCACGTTATAAAAACCAGTAATGTGTAAGCGTAAAAATGACAAAATAAATAAATAAAATTGACCTTGAAGCATTGCCAAGTATACGTAAAACTTATTGTTTTAACCACATTTTAATTTTATAGTTATAGTAATGGACAACACAAGCTATCATAGTCAACAATTGCAAAAAATTCCTGGCTCAAAGAATACGAAATTGAAGATTCAAAGCTACATAGCTGCGAATGACATATATTTTGAGGAAAATTATACAAAAAAAGAACTTTTACAAGTGCTGCAGTCATTTTCTTTAAAAAAAAAACGTATGTTTGTGATACAATTGCAGAAGAATTGGGACATACAGTGTTACGACTACCTCCCTACTACTGCGTGTTCAATCCCATAGAACTTATATGGCACCAACTTAAATCGAGTGTGCGCGGAAAAAATACTTTAAGTGGTAGTGTGTTAGAATTAATTAGGAACTGTATGAATAACATTCCTACCGAGAGTTGGAAAAGTTCTGTTAGTCATGTTATAAATGTTGAAAACTCGTACCTTTCTGTAAAATCAATTGCGCCAATTATAATTAATTTAGAAGACGATAGCGATAGCGACACTGAACTAAATATTGAATATAGTCTATATAGAAAGGACAAGGAGTAATAAATCATTCATTTAAGTAGATTTCATAGACGTACCAAAATATATTTTAAGAGGGTATACAGTAAGGTACATTTTGTATTGAACGAATGAGTTGCAGCTATGCTAAAGAATATACGATTTAGGTCAGAGGTAACGGGATGTACTAATTTTAATAAAAAAAAGTGGTAGAGGTACATAAATTTTAGTAAGTTTGATAAAGAAAGGCAACACAGGTAATTCATAATTGAAAACCAACCAATCTGTAACAATAATTATTGGAAAAATTTCGGTATAGGGGAACAACTCCGATTTTAACGAATTTTTTTTTGGACACTCCCTAAACATCCCTGAGCACTACTGTGAAGTTTTTTTTTCCGGAAATGAAAACTAAAATTTTGAAAAAATTTTAAAATTTAAAAAAAAAAATTTTTTGGTTCCAATTTGCACAAAAATTTTTTTGGAGAACCCGATAAAATGTAAGTTGAAACCTAACCTAACCTAACCTAACCTAACCTAACCTAACCTAACCTAACCTAACCTAACCTAACCTAACCTAACCTAACCTAACCTAACCTAACCTAACCTAACCTAACCTAACCTAACCTAACCTAACCTAACCTAACCTAACCTAACCTAACCTAACCTAACCCAACCTAACCTAACCTAACCTAACCTAACCTAACCTAACCTAACCTAACCTAACCTAACCTAACCTAACCTAACCTAACCTAACCTAACCTAACCTAACCTAACCTAACCTAACCTAACCTAACCTAACCCAACCCAACCCAATGGTTGGTTAGTGGATTTCAAAAAAAAAGCAGTAAAAAACCGGAATCTTCAACTGATAAGGCTGAAAATTTTATCAATTGTTTATTTCAGTAAAATAAATAAATTCACCTAATTTTGTTTGAATTTTTATGTCACTTAGTATATATTTTCATACTTAACAAATGATCACTTGTGCTTAATCCCTTTCTAAAGCCAGCTTGTTCCTTCGACGCTTACCATAAAATCTATTAATGTTTCAGGGCTGGGAAACTCACAACTAAAATCCCTTCCACATCCCCTCCATCGGCGGCACTTCCAAACATGTTCAGGACTATCCGGAATTTGGTAAACCGGAAATAAATCATCCTCCGTTTTTCCGAACATGAAAGTTCCAAAACTGTATGAAGTAATAATCTGTACAACTGTGTTTGCACTCCACCTACATATGTAATCAGCCTTTTAATCCAAAGAACCTTAATTTTTTCCCTTGTCCAATTCTCCTACTACTTCATCATCAATCTGTTTCTGGCTATTCGCCGTATACCTTTAGTCTCCCCACAGTATACCTAAAAGAGGTCTCATAAATCATCAGATTTATTGGTAGAAATCCTGTAATAACTTGGACAGCTTCCGTCGACTTATCCTTGAATTGAGATCAGCCTCTTATGTATAATTTTGTTACTATGTACCACCCCACACCACAGTCTTCTTTTCCAAAGGTCCACCAACATTAAGCATAATATTTCTTTATGCTTCCATTCTTCTTTTGCTTTTCAAGACTATTTCCTTTATATTCGGTCCATAGTTATTGCTTTTGCACATGACAACACTCAGAAAATTGATTTCTTTAGATATCTCTACCTTTATCCCGAATATGCAAATTGCATTAGGAGTTACCTCTAACCTATTTGTAGCCAAGATCAGACATGTCTACGTTTCCATTGAGCCACTTTATCCGCCGTACGCTGGATCCTTTTCTCGACTTCAGCGCATTCGCTACTATCTACCAGGATAACAAGGACCTATAACAGATCCCTGCGGCGCACTTCTAGATAGTTCCATACAAAGTTTTCCCAACGATATCCACCCAACCTAACCTAAATATTCCTGTACTACGTCCACTAAGTAGGTCGAAATTCCTTTCACTTTGAGAATTTTAATTATGTGTCTACAGCTGGCTGTAATAAATGCATTATTCACATCAATTGTCAGTATGAAGCAAACTCTGGCAGCGAGGATGAGCCCGTCTTTCTTGGGGATGAGAACACAGACTTGGTAGCAGATTGGAGGCGGGTGCTTTTCCTTTTTTAATTTTATTGAAAGCTCCTTTCAATTCATCATTGGTGATAGGCGGTAGATATTCCAAACTCTTCCTATCTCTGATCCATGGCTCCTATTCCGCAGAAAATAGTTCTTGTAGAATCTCCCTAGTCCTGTAGTTTGGCATCTAGGTTTAATAAACCTGGTAGATATTTCCAAAACATAAAAAACTAAACGTAAAGGAAAATCAAGAGTTACATGCTCCACTTGATTAGTAGAATATTAGAACGGTTTTATTATTATTATAGTTATCACAAGTAAATTATAGTCAGAGTGTAAACAAACAATGGTAATTAAACCACAATATTAATCATTAAAATTGGAAGGTCTGATATGCGCTCATGTGTCTGCGTCGCATTCAAAAATGACTGGTGTTAGCTGGCAAACGTCATGCCGTATGTTTCTCTAAATTCCACGGCTCAGTCTCTACTCGAGTCAATCATTAGAATCATCAGAGCGAGGCACAAACGGGATTATGTTTGTTGATAAATGTAACGTTATAGGGAGCGCTTATTGTTTAATCCATCCTAATGGTAATCTACAGTAAGTTGATTGTCTGTCTATTAAATTTGTTTGTGTAATAGACGATTTCCTGCAGAGATATCATATTATATACTATTGCGAAGAGTATTGTGTGTGCGAAAGAAATATTTTCGTCTCTGTCTGACCCACCTTCCAATGTTCTGTATTCTAAATTTTTGTCTGATGTATTCACTTCTTATTCTGCCGTTGTACTTCTACTTGTAGCTTATTTCAGTGACTGAATGACAAAACAATTAAAATATCAAAAACAGCTAGTGGCTATATTGTGGCGTTTTTAAAGAAAAAATATATTGACCGTTCTTCTTTCAAGAAACTATTATTACTGGTAATTTCTACACAGACATGTTACAAAATTACCTACAGTATGATGCAAATGTATGGAATAAATTCATTAATATTTCAGAAACAGACGACTTTTAAAAAAAATCTTAAAACACATCAATTTTAATTTTTTAATGGCCATCAACTGCTATAGATTTGTTGGACATTACGTCATTGGTAATGACGTCATCGACGATCCTTATCGTCTTTGCAACAATGTAATCACTTGAATATTTATTTCTACAGGGTTAATCGGAATTATTTTTACAAAAATATTTAAATCAATATTGTAATTGACTCGTCTTTATTCGTCAATGATCTGTGAATCTGTCAAATAATAGACGTCAAATTTTACTCTTCGAGTTTTTTGCCGACATTAATAACAGCATTTACAGAAATGAAACTAACAGAAACAGAACGAATCAAGATTTTAACCATGATTGGTTATGGAGATAGAGTGAGGACTCAAGCGGAAGTTCGTAATTTATTTATTGCTTAATACCCCAATCGCGATCCAATTACTCAATCAACAGTAAGTAAATCGAAAAAAAATATTTAGAGAAACGGGCCATGTTAAAGATCTTCCGAGAAGTGGTAGAACATCAATATCCGAAGCCAAAAAACTGGACGTTGTACTGGCGTTTCAAGAAAATCCTCATACCAGTTCTAGACAGGTCGCACTAGATAATAATGTCCATCAATCAACTGTTGTAAAGAAGACGTGGCATCCATACAAAGTACATCTGGTCCAGGAGCTATTAAAAAATGACTTTGATAGAAGAATCGAATTCTGTGAAATCGTTATGGAACAATGTAACAGAGATCCGGGTTTCATACGTAAGGTACTTTTTTCAGATGAAGCGTCTTTTATGCTGAACTGTCACGTAAATTGCCAGACATGTCGATATTGGGCAAGTGAAAATCCACATTGGATGGAAGAGTATAAGACACAATATCCCGAGATGGTGAATGTTTGGGCCGGCATTATAAACAATCAAATTGTAGGGCCATATTTTTTTGAGGAAAACATAACTGCTGCTAGTTATCTAGAATTTCTTTAAAATTATCTGTTGCCACAGCTGAATCAGCTATTTCCAAATAGAAATGTTTTATGCTACCAACAGGATAGGGCTTCCCCTCACTATGGCGTTGAGGTATGAAATTACCTTAATAACGTTTTCCCAGGAAGGTGGATAGGTAGAAGAGGGCCTATCGAATGGCTACCAAGGTCTCCAGATTTGACTCCGTTAGAATTTTTTTGTGGGGACATTTAAAGAGCAGAGTATATCAAAATCGACCGAATAATGTAGAAGAGTTGAAAGAGCGAATCCGAAAACGTTAGGAAAGAATTTACTGCTCGCCTTTCTCATTGTATCATTGCTGAAGGTCGGCAATTTGAACATTTGTTGTAATTTAATTGTATTTAAGTAAACATTTATTCTAGGTTAATTGTATTAATAAACCAACAGTTTTGGTTAACCCTGTAGAAATAAATATTCAAATGATTACATTGTTGCAAAGGCAATAAGGAGACCTTCCAAATGAGCTGTCACGTGACCTCGGTTTGTATTTAAAAAAATCGTCGATGACGTCATAACGCCATCACTAATGACGTAATATCCATCACATCTATAGCAGTTGATGGCTATTCAAAAATTAAAAGTCGTCTATTTCTGAAATAATTAATTTATTCCATACATTTGCATCATACTGTATATCCATAACCAGAACAAGGTGGCAACATAAATTCAGTTTACTTTCAACAAGACGGTGCACCATTCACTTGTGGCTAGAAACTCTTTAACAGAAACATTTGGAGTGCTGGACTAATTGAGTGGCCTGCTTACTTACCAGACTTGACGATTCCAGACTTTCTTTTATCAAAGATAGGTGTTATAATCCTATTCCAGAGAATCTAGAACAACTGAGATGTGACATTGTCGGAGCATTCCAAGAAATTACCCCAGAAATATTGTAATTCTTTTCAGAACTTTTTATTCAGGTTACAAAAATGTATAGACCAAAATGGACAACACTTAGAACATCTTGAGGATTTTTATTAAATAAGTCAAGTAATCTTTAGTCCAAAATAGGAATTGTTTTTAAATTCTTCTGTATAACTTAGAAATAATATGATTGGGAAAAAATTTGAAATTTGAAACCCACATTTTCTTCTTATTTGGTTTAGTTAAAAATTACGCTTAAAATTTGTCAGTTTCAAATGATACACCCTACCCTGTATTTTGACTATACTTTCGGTATTTAGATATTTATTCTTCCAGACAATTTCTTTCAGGCTTTTAGATTCTTGCTGCTTTCATTGTTTGTTCCCTGACCTCGTTGAGATTACCATAGCTTATTATTTCTGCTCCAAGATAGTTGAAGAGATTTACATGATCTACAATCTTGGAGTGAACCTGAAAACACATTGATTTTATGGATTGTTTTGATAGACCTACTTTATAGCTTGAGGAATAGCAATTGTTTCTGTTTTGCTAATACGTAGTTCTCCAGGTAATCTTGAAGATAATTTAAAATGAATGCTAGGTCTAGAGATTCCATATACAACTCTCTCACCACATTTTTATGCATCTGTGATAATGAAATCACCATAAAATTACCCTTAGGTACAAAATTAAATAGTTTAATCAAAGCGAACAAATTTTTAAATGCGAATTATGTTGTTTTAATATTTTAATTAAAACGCAAAATAATCATTTAAAATGGTTCAAACTTCAAATCTTGGTATTTTTAAAGAAAAATATGTTTTATTCATTATCAAACCCAACACCTATTCGCAATATAGCTGTGGTAAAAGTCATAAATTTCTATAGAAAACTTCGTTTGAATTTTTTATAGTTTTCACCTTGACGGAAATGAAAAGAGCATTTACGCCATATATTTATGTTATGTAGGGGGTAAATAACTTCGGGATGGTAAAATGAAAGGTTTTATTTACAGTAATAACGAGAAATGTTAAAACGAAAATATGGACAAAGATATAAGTGGTTTATAAAAGTCGATAGGAAGTTACTATCAATAAAAAATTTTAAACTAAGTGAACCATCCGTTTCTCGAATGTAAGCGATGGGAAATACCAAAAAAACAAACCAAAAAGTAATGTCATAGAATTTTATTGAATTAAGATGGATTAGTTTCGACCTAAAATGGAGCCCATCATCACGTTATAAAAACCAGTAATGTGTAAGCGTAAAAATGACAAAATAAATAAATAAAATTGACCTTGAAGCATTGCCAAGTATACGTAAAACTTATTGTTTTAACCACATTTTAATTTTATAGTTATAGTAATGGACAACACAAGCTATCATAGTCAACAATTGCAAAAAATTCCTGGCTCAAAGAATACGAAATTGAAGATTCAAAGCTACATAGCTGCGAATGACATATATTTTGAGGAAAATTATACAAAAAAGAACTTTTACAAGTGCTGCAGTCATTTTCTTTAAAAAAACCTATGTTGTTGATACAATTGCAGAAGAATTGGGACATACAGTGTTACGACTACCTCCCTACTACTGCGTGTTCAATCCCATAGAACTTATATGGCACCAACTTAAATCGAGTGTGCGCGGAAAAAATACTTTAAGTGGTAGTGTGTTAGAATTAATTAGGAACTGTATGAATAACATTCCTACCGAGAGTTGGAAAAGTTCTGTTAGTCATGTTATAAATGTTGAAAACTCGTACCTTTCTGTAAAATCAATTGCGCCAATTATAATTAATTTAGAAGACGATAGCGATAGCGACACTGAACTAAATATTGAATATAGTCTATATAGAAAGGACAAGGAGTAATAAATCATTCATTTAAGTAGATTTCATAGACGTACCAAAATATATTTTAAGAGGGTATACAGTAAGGTACATTTTGTATTGAACGAATGAGTTGCAGCTATGCTAAAGAATATACGATTTAGGTCAGAGGTAACGGGATGTACTAATTTTAATAAAAAAGTGGTAGAGGTACATAAATTTTAGTAAGTTTGATAAAGAAAGGCAACACAGGTAATTCATAATTGAAAACCAACCAATCTGTAACAATAATTATTGGAAAAATTTCGGTATAGGGGAACAACTCCGATTTTAACGAATTTTTTTTTTGACACTCCCTAAACATCCCTGAGCACTACTGTGAAGTTTTTTTTTCCGGAAATGAAAACTAAAATTTTGAAAAAATTTTGAAATTTGCACAAAAATTTTTTTTGGAGAACCCGATAAAATGTAAGTTGAAACCTAACCTAACCTAACCTAACCTAACCTAACCTAACCTAACCTAACCTAACCTAACCTAACCTAACCTAACCTAACCTAACCTAACCTAACCTAACCTAACCTAACCTAACCTAACCTAACCTAACCTAACCTAACCTAACCTAACCTAACCTAACCTAACCTAACCCAACCTAACCTAACCTAACCTAACCTAACCTAACCTAACCTAACCTAACCTAACCTAACCTAACCTAACCTAACCTAACCTAACCTAACCTAACCTAACCTAACCTAACCTAACCTAACCTAACTCCAACCCAACCCAATGGTTGGTTAGTGGATTTCAAAAAAAAAGCAGTAAAAAACCGGAATCTTCAACTGATAAGGCTGAAAATTTTATCAATTGTTTATTTCAGTAAAATAAATAAATTCACCTAATTTTGTTTGAATTTTTATGTCACTTAGTATATATTTTCATACTTAACAAATGATCACTTGTGCTTAATCCCTTTCTAAAGCCAGCTTGTTCCTTCGACGCTTACCATAAAATCTATTAATGTTTCAGGGCTGGGAAACTCACAACTAAAATCCCTTCCACATCCCCTCCATCGGCGGCACTTCCAAACATGTTCAGGACTATCCGGAATTTGGTAAACCGGAAATAAATCATCCTCCGTTTTTCCGAACATGAAAGTTCCAAAACTGTATGAAGTAATAATCTGTACAACTGTGTTTGCACTCCACCTACATATGTAATCAGCCTTTTAATCCAAAGAACCTTAATTTTTTCCCTTGTCCAATTCTCCTACTACTTCATCATCAATCTGTTTCTGGCTATTCGCCGTATACCTTTAGTCTCCCCACAGTATACCTAAAAGAGGTCTCATAAATCATCAGATTTATTGGTAGAAATCCTGTAATAACTTGGACAGCTTCCGTCGACTTATCCTTGAATTGAGATCAGCCTCTTATGTATAATTTTGTTACTATGTACCACCCCACACCACAGTCTTCTTTTCCAAAGGTCCACCAACATTAAGCATAATATTTCTTTATGCTTCCATTCTTCTTTTGCTTTTCAAGACTATTTCCTTTATATTCGGTCCATAGTTATTGCTTTTGCACATGACAACACTCAGAAAATTGATTTCTTTAGATATCTCTACCTTTATCCCGAATATGCAAATTGCATTAGGAGTTACCTCTAACCTATTTGTAGCCAAGATCAGACATGTCTACGTTTCCATTGAGCCACTTTATCCGCCGTACGCTGGATCCTTTTCTCGACTTCAGCGCATTCGCTACTATCTACCAGGATAACAAGGACCTATAACAGATCCCTGCGGCGCACTTCTAGATAGTTCCATACAAAGTTTTCCCAACGATATCCACCCAACCTAACCTAAATATTCCTGTACTACGTCCACTAAGTAGGTCGAAATTCCTTTCACTTTGAGAATTTTAATTATGTGTCTACAGCTGGCTGTAATAAATGCATTATTCACATCAATTGTCAGTATGAAGCAAACTCTGGCAGTGAGGATAAGCCCGCCTTTCTTGGGGGTGAGAACACAGACTTGGAAGCAGATGGGGGGCAGGTGCTTTTCCTTTTTTAATTTTATTGAAAGCTCCTTTCAATTCATCGTTGGTGATGGGCGGTGGATATTCCAAACTCTTCCTATCTCTGATCCATGGCTCCTATTCCGCAGAAAATAGTTCTTGTAGAATCTTCCTAGTCCTGTAGTTTGGCATCTAGATTTAATAAACCTGGTAGATATTTCCAAAACACAAAAAAACTAAACGCATTTTTAAAGGAAAATCAAGAGTTACATGCTCCGCTTGATTAGTAGAATATTTGAACGGTTTCATTATTATTATAGTTATCACAAGTAAATTATAGTCAGAGTGTAAACAAACAATGGTAATTAAACCACAATATTAATCATTAAAATTGGAAGGTCTGATATGCGCTCATGTGTCTGCGTCGCATTCAAAAACGACTGGTGTTGGCTGGCAAACGTCATGCCGTATGTTTCTCTAAATTCCACGGCTCAGTCTCTACTCGAGTCAATCATTAGAATCATCAGAGCGAGGCACAAACGGGATTATGTTTGTTGATAAATGTAACGTTATAGGGAGCGCTTATTGTTTAATCCATCCTAATGGTAATCTACAGTAAGTTGATTGTCTGTCTATTAAATTTGTTTGCGTAATAGACGATTTCCTGCAGAGATATCATATTATATACTGTTGCGAAGAGTATTGTGTGTGCGAAAGAAATATTTTCGTCTCTGTCTGACCCACCTTCCAATGTCCTGTATTCCAAATTTTCGTCTGATGTATTCACTTCTTATTCTGCCGTTGTACTTCTACTTGTAGCTTATTTCAGTGACTGAATGACAAAACAATTAAAATATCAAAAACAGCTAGTGGCTATATTGTGGCGTTTTTAAAGAAAAAATATATTGACCGTTCTTCTTTCAAGAAACTATTATTACTGGTAATTTCTACACAGACATGTTACAAAATTACCTATAGTATGATGCAAATGTATGGAATAAATTCATTAATATTTCAGAAACAGACGAATTTAAAAAAAAATCTTAAAACACATCAATTTTAATTTTTTAATGGCCATCAACTGCTATAGATTTGTTGGACATTACGTAATTAGTAATGACGTCATCGACGATCCTTATCGTCTTTGCAACAATGTAATCACTTGAATATTTATTTCTACAGGGTTAATCGGAATTATTTTTACAAAAATATTTAAATCAATATTGTCATTAACTCGTCTTTATTCGTCAATGATCTGTGAACCTGTCAAAATAATAGACGTCAAATTTTTACTCTTCGAGTTTTTTGCCGACATTAATAACAGCATTTACAAAAATGAAACTAACAGAAACAGAACGAATCAAGATTTTAACCATGATTGGTTATGGAGATAGACTGAGGACTCAAGCAGAAGTTCGTAATTTATTTATTGCTTAATACCCCAATCGCGATCCAATTACTCAATCAACAGTAAGTAAATCGAAAAAAAATATTTAGAGAAACGGGCCATGTTAAAGATCTTCCGAGAAGTGGTAGAACATCAATATCCGAAGCCAAAAAACTGGACGTTGTACTGGCGTTTCAAGAAAATCCTCATACCAGTTCTAGACAGGTCGCACTAGATAATAATGTCCATCAATCAACTGTTGTAAAGAAGACGTGGCATCCATACAAAGTACATCTGGTCCAGGAGCTATTAAAAAATGACTTTGATAGAAGAATCGAATTCTGTGAAATCGTTATGGAACAATGTAACAGAGATCCGGGTTTCATACGTAAGGTACTTTTTTCAGATGAAGCGTCTTTTATGCTGAACTGTCACGTAAATTGCCAGACATGTCGATATTGGGCAAGTGAAAATCCACATTGGATGGAAGAGTATAAGACACAATATCCCGAGATGGTGAATGTTTGGGCCGGCATTATAAACAATCAAATTGTAGGGCCATATTTTTTTGAGGAAAACATAACTGCTGCTAGTTATCTAGAATTTCTTTAAAATTATCTGTTGCCACAGCTGAATCAGCTATTTCCAAATAGAAATGTTTTATGCTACCAACAGGATAGGGCTTCCCCTCACTATGGCGTTGAGGTATGAAATTACCTTAATAACGTTTTCCCAGGAAGGTGGATAGGTAGAAGAGGGCCTATCGAATGGCTACCAAGGTCTCCAGATTTGACTCCGTTAGAATTTTTTTGTGGGGACATTTAAAGAGCAGAGTATATCAAAATCGACCGAATAATGTAGAAGAGTTGAAAGAGCGAATCCGAAAACGTTAGGAAAGAATTTACTGCTCGCCTTTCTCATTGTATCATTGCTGAAGGTCGGCAATTTGAACATTTGTTGTAATTTAATTGTATTTAAGTAAACATTTATTCTAGGTTAATTGTATTAATAAACCAACAGTTTTGGTTAACCCTGTAGAAATAAATATTCAAATGATTACATTGTTGCAAAGGCAATAAGGAGACCTTCCAAATGAGCTGTCACGTGACCTCGGTTTGTATTTAATCGTCGATGACGTTATTACGCCATCACTAATGACTTAATGTCCAACACATCTATAGCAGTTGATGGCTATTCAAAAATTAAAAGTCGTCTATTTCTGAAATAATTAATTTATTCCATACATTTGCATCATACTGTATATCCATAACCAGAACAAGGTGGCAACATAAATTCAGTTTACTTTCAACAAGACGGTGCACCATTCACTTGTGGCTAGAAACTCTTTAACAGAAACATTTGGAGTGCTGGACTAATTGAGTGGCCTGCTTACTTACCAGACTTGACGATTCCAGACTTTCTTTTATCAAAGATAGGTGTTATAATCCTATTCCAGAGAATCTAGAACAACTGAGATGTGACATTGTCGGAGCATTCCAAGAAATTACCCCAGAAATATTGTAATTCTTTTCAGAACTTTTTATTCAGGTTACAAAAATGTATAGACCAAAATGGACAACACTTAGAACATCTTGAGGATTTTTATTAAATAAGTCAAGTAATCTTTAGTCCAAAATAGGAATTGTTTTTAAATTCTTCTGTATAACTTAGAAATAATATAATTGGGAAAAAATTTGAAATTTGAAACCCACATTTTCTTCTTATTTGGTTTAGTTAAAAATTACGCTTAAAATTTGTCAGTTTCAAATGATACACCCTACCCTGTATTTTGACTATACTTTCGGTATTTAGATATTTATTCTTCCAGACAATTTCTTTCAGGCTTTTAGATTCTTGCTGCTTTCATTGTTTGTTCCCTGACCTCGTTGAGATTACCATAGCTTATTATTTCTGCTCCAAGATAGTTGAAGAGATTTACATGATCTACAATCTTGGAGTGAACCTGAAAACACATTGATTTTATGGATTGTTTTGATAGACCTACTTTATAGCTTGAGGAATAGCAATTGTTTCTGTTTTGCTAATACGTAGTTCTCCAGGTAATCTTGAAGATAATTTAAAATGAATGCTAGGTCTAGAGATTCCATATACAACTCTCTCACCACATTTTTATGCATCTGTGATAATGAAATCACCATAAAATTACCCTTAGGTACAAAATTAAATAGTTTAATCAAAGCGAACAAATTTTTAAATGCGAATTATGTTGTTTTAATATTTTAATTAAAACGCAAAATAATCATTTAAAATGGTTCAAACTTCAAATCTTGGTATTTTTAAAGAAAAAATATGTTTTATTCATTATCAAACCCAACACCTATTCGCAATATAGCTGTGGTAAAAGTCATAAATTTCTATAGAAAACTTCGTTTGAATTTTTTATAGTTTTCACCTTGACGGAAATGAAAAGAGCATTTACGCCATATATTTATGTTATGTAGGGGGTAAATAACTTCGGGATGGTAAAATGAAAGGTTTTATTTACAGTAATAACGAGAAATGTTAAAACGAAAATATGGACAAAGATATAAGTGGTTTATAAAAGTCGATAGGAAGTTACTATCAATAAAAAATTTTAAACTAAGTGAACCATCCGTTTCTCGAATGTAAGCGATGGGAAATACCAAAAAAACAAACCAAAAAGTAATGTCATAGAATTTTATTGAATTAAGATGGATTAGTTTCGACCTAAAATGGAGCCCATCATCACGTTATAAAAACCAGTAATGTGTAAGCGTAAAAATGACAAAATAAATAAATAAAATTGACCTTGAAGCATTGCCAAGTATACGTAAAACTTATTGTTTTAACCACATTTTAATTTTATAGTTATAGTAATGGACAACACAAGCTATCATAGTCAACAATTGCAAAAAATTCCTGGCTCAAAGAATACGAAATTGAAGATTCAAAGCTACATAGCTGCGAATGACATATATTTTGAGGAAAATTATACAAAAAAGAACTTTTACAAGTGCTGCAGTCATTTTCTTTAAAAAAAAACGTATGTTTTTGATACAATTGCAGAAGAATTGGGACATACAGTGTTACGACTACCTCCCTACTACTGCGTGTTCAATCCCATAGAACTTATATGGCACCAACTTAAATCGAGTGTGCGCGGAAAAAATACTTTAAGTGGTAGTGTGTTAGAATTAATTAGGAACTGTATGAATAACATTCCTACCGAGAGTTGGAAAAGTTCTGTTAGTCATGTTATAAATGTTGAAAACTCGTACCTTTCTGTAAAATCAATTGCGCCAATTATAATTAATTTAGAAGACGATAGCGATAGCGACACTGAACTAAATATTGAATATAGTCTATATAGAAAGGACAAGGAGTAATAAATCATTCATTTAAGTAGATTTCATAGACGTACCAAAATATATTTTAAGAGGGTATACAGTAAGGTACATTTTGTATTGAACGAATGAGTTGCAGCTATGCTAAAGAATATACGATTTAGGTCAGAGGTAACGGGATGTACTAATTTTAATAAAAAAAAGTGGTAGAGGTACATAAATTTTAGTAAGTTTGATAAAGAAAGGCAACACAGGTAATTCATAATTGAAAACCAACCAATCTGTAACAATAATTATTGGAAAAATTTCGGTATAGGGGAACAACTCCGATTTTAACGAATTTTTTTTTGGACACTCCCTAAACATCCCTGAGCACTAATGTGAAGTTTTTTTTCCGGAAATGAAAACTAAAATTTTGAAAAAATTTTAAAATTTAAAAAAAAAAATTTTTTGGTTCCAATTTGCACAAAAATTTTTTTGGAGAACCCGATAAAATGTAAGTTGAAACCTAACCTAACCTAACCTAACCTAACCTAACCTAACCTAACCTAACCTAACCTAACCTAACCTAACCTAACCTAACCTAACCTAACCTAACCTAACCTAACCTAACCTAACCTAACCTAACCTAACCTAACCTAACCCAACCTAACCTAACCTAACCTAACCTAACCTAACCTAACCTAACCTAACCTAACCTAACCTAACCTAACCTAACCTAACCTAACCTAACCTAACCTAACCTAACCTAACCTAACCTAACCTAACCTAACCCAACCCAACCCAATGGTTGGTTAGTGGATTTCAAAAAAAAAGCAGTAAAAAACCGGAATCTTCAACTGATAAGGCTGAAAATTTTATCAATTGTTTATTTCAGTAAAATAAATAAATTCACCTAATTTTGTTTGAATTTTTATGTCACTTAGTATATATTTTCATACTTAACAAATGATCACTTGTGCTTAATCCCTTTCTAAAGCCAGCTTGTTCCTTCGACGCTTACCATAAAATCTATTAATGTTTCAGGGCTGGGAAACTCACAACTAAAATCCCTTCCACATCCCCTCCATCGGCGGCACTTCCAAACATGTTCAGGACTATCCGGAATTTGGTAAACCGGAAATAAATCATCCTCCGTTTTTCCGAACATGAAAGTTCCAAAACTGTATGAAGTAATAATCTGTACAACTGTGTTTGCACTCCACCTACATATGTAATCAGCCTTTAATCCAAAGAACCTTAATTTTTTCCCTTGTCCAATTCTCCTACTACTTCATCATCAATCTGTTTCTGGCTATTCGCCGTATACCTTTAGTCTCCCCACAGTATACCTAAAAGAGGTCTCATAAATCATCAGATTTATTGGTAGAAATCCTGTAATAACTTGGACAGCTTCCGTCGACTTATCCTTGAATTGAGATCAGCCTCTTATGTATAATTTTGTTACTATGTACCACCCCACACCACAGTCTTCTTTTCCAAAGGTCCACCAACATTAAGCATAATATTTCTTTATGCTTCCATTCTTCTTTTGCTTTTCAAGACTATTTCCTTTATATTCGGTCCATAGTTATTGCTTTTGCACATGACAACACTCAGAAAATTGATTTCTTTAGATATCTCTACCTTTATCCCGAATATGCAAATTGCATTAGGAGTTACCTCTAACCTATTTGTAGCCAAGATCAGACATGTCTACGTTTCCATTGAGCCACTTTATCCGCCGTACGCTGGATCCTTTTCTCGACTTCAGCGCATTCGCTACTATCTACCAGGATAACAAGGACCTATAACAGATCCTGCGGCGCACTTCTAGATAGTTCCATACAAAGTTTTCCCAACGATATCCACCCAACCTAACCTAAATATTCCTGTACTACGTCCACTAAGTAGGTCGAAATTCCTTTCACTTTGAGAATTTTAATTATGTGTCTACAGCTGGCTGTAATAAATGCATTATTCACATCAATTGTCAGTATGAAGCAAACTCTGGCAGTGAGGATAAGCCCGCCTTTCTTGGGGGTGAGAACACAGACTTGGAAGCAGATGGGGGGCAGGTGCTTTTCCTTTTTAATTTTATTGAAAGCTCCTTTCAATTCATCGTTGGTGATGGGCGGTGGATATTCCAAACTCTTCCTATCTCTGATCCATGGCTCCTATTCCGCAGAAAATAGTTCTTGTAGAATCTTCCTAGTCCTGTAGTTTGGCATCTAGATTTAATAAACCTGGTAGATATTTCCAAAACACAAAAAAACTAAACGCATTTTTAAAGGAAAATCAAGAGTTACATGCTCCGCTTGATTAGTAGAATATTTGAACGGTTTCATTATTATTATAGTTATCACAAGTAAATTATAGTCAGAGTGTAAACAAACAATGGTAATTAAACCACAATATTAATCATTAAAATTGGAAGGTCTGATATGCGCTCATGTGTCTGCGTCGCATTCAAAAATGACTGGTGTTAGCTGGCAAACGTCATGCCGTATGTTTCTCTAAATTCCACGGCTCAGTCTCTACTCGAGTCAATCATTAGAATCATCAGAGCGAGGCACAAACGGGATTATGTTTGTTGATAAATGTAACGTTATAGGGAGCGCTTATTGTTTAATCCATCCTAATGGTAATCTACAGTAAGTTGATTGTCTGTCTATTAAATTTGTTTGTGTAATAGACGATTTCCTGCAGAGATATCATATTATATACTATTGCGAAGAGTATTGTGTGTGCGAAAGAAATATTTTCGTCTCTGTCTGACCCACCTTCCAATGTTCTGTATTCTAAATTTTTGTCTGATGTATTCACTTCTTATTCTGCCGTTGTACTTCTACTTGTAGCTTATTTCAGTGACTGATTGACAAAAAAATTAAAATATCAAAAACAGCTAGTGGCTATATTGTGACGTTTTTAAAGAAAAAATATATTGACCGTTCTTTTTTCAAGAAACTATTATTACTGGTAATTTCTACACAGACATGTTACAAAATTACCTATAGTATGATGCAAATGTATGGAATAAATTCATTAATATTTCAGAAACAGACGAATTTAAAAAAAAATCTTAAAACACATCAATTTTAATTTTTTAATGGCCATCAACTGCTATAGATTTGTTGGACATTACGTAATTAGTAATGACGTCATCGACGATCCTTATCGTCTTTGCAACAATGTAATCACTTGAATATTTATTTCTACAGGGTTAATCGGAATTATTTTTACAAAAATATTTAAATCAATATTGTCATTGACTCGTTTTTATTCGTCAATGATCTGTGAATCTGCCAAATAGTAGACGTCAAATTTTAACTCTTCGAGATTTTTCCGGCATTAATAACAGCATTTACAAAAATGAAACTTACAGAAACAGAACGAATCAAGATTTTAACCATTGGTTATGGAGATAGAGTGAAGACTCAAGCAGAAGTTCGTAATTTATTTAATGCTAAATACCCCAATCGCGATCCAATTGAAAAAAATTTAGAGAAACGGGCCATGTTAAAGATCTTCCGAGAAGTGGTAGAACATCAATATCCGAAGCCAAAAAACTGGACGTTGTACTGGCGTTTCAAGAAAATCCTCATACCAGTTCTAGACAGGTCGCACTAGATAATAATGTCCATCAATCAACTGTTGTAAAGAAGACGTGGCATCCATACAAAGTACATCTGGTCCAGGAGCTATTAAAAAATGACTTTGATAGAAGAATCGAATTCTGTGAAATCGTTATGGAACAATGTAACAGAGATCCGGGTTTCATACGTAAGGTACTTTTTTCAGATGAAGCGTCTTTTATGCTGAACTGTCACGTAAATTGCCAGACATGTCGATATTGGGCAAGTGAAAATCCACATTGGATGGGAGAGTATAAGACACAATATCCCGAGATGGTGAATGTTTGGGCCGGCATTATAAACAATCAAATTGTAGGGCCATATTTTTTTGAGGAAAACATAACTGCTGCTAGTTATCTAGAATTTCTTTAAAATTATCTGTTGCCACAGCTGAATCAGCTATTTCCAAATAGAAATGTTTTATGCTACCAACAGGATAGGGCTTCCCCTCACTATGGCGTTGAGGTATGAAATTACCTTAATAACGTTTTCCCAGGAAGGTGGATAGGTAGAAGAGGGCCTATCGAATGGCTACCAAGGTCTCCAGATTTGACTCCGTTAGAATTTTTTTGTGGGGACATTTAAAGAGCAGAGTATATCAAAATCGACCGAATAATGTAGAAGAGTTGAAAGAGCGAATCCGAAAACGTTAGGAAAGAATTTACTGCTCGCCTTTCTCATTGTATCATTGCTGAAGGTCGGCAATTTGAACATTTGTTGTAATTTAATTGTATTTAAGTAAACATTTATTCTAGGTTAATTGTATTAATAAACCAACAGTTTTGGTTAACCCTGTAGAAATAAATATTCAAATGATTACATTGTTGCAAAGGCAATAAGGAGACCTTCCAAATGAGCTGTCACGTGACCTCGGTTTGTATTTAAAAAATCGTCGATGACGTCATTACGCCATCACTAATGACGTAATATCCAACACATCTATAGCAGTTGATGGCCATTCAAAAATTAAAAGTCGTCTGTTTTTGAAATAATGAATTTATTGCATACATTTGCATCATACTGTATATCCACAACCAGAACAAGGTGGCAACATAAATTCATTTTACTTTCAACAAGACGGTGCACCATTCACTTGTGGCTAGAAACTCTTTAACAGAAACATTTGGAGTGCTGGACTAATTGAGTGGCCTGCTTACTTACCAGACTTGACGATTCCAGACTTTCTTTTATCAAAGATAGGTGTTATAATCCTATTCCAGAGACTCTAGAACAACTGAGATGTGACATTGTCGGAGCATTCCAAGAAATTACCCCAGAAATGTTGCGAAATTCTTTTCAGAACTTTTTATTCAAGTTACAAAAATGTATAGACCAAAATGGACAACACTTAGAACATCTTAAGGATTTTTATTAAATAAGTCAAGTAATCTTTAGTCCAAAATAGGAAATTTTTTTAGTTTCTTCTGTATAACTTAGAAATAATATGATTGGGAAAAAAAATTTGAAATTTGAAACCCACATTTTCTTCTTATTTGGTTTAGTTAAAAATTACGCTTAAAATTTGTCAGTTTCAAATGATACACCCTACCCTGTATTTTGACTATACTTTCGGTATTTAGATATTTATTCTTCCAGACAATTTCTTTCAGGCTTTTAGATTCTTGCTGCTTTCATTGTTTGTTCCCTGACCTCGTTGAGATTACCATAGCTTATTATTTCTGCTCCAAGATAGTTGAAGAGATTTACATGATCTACAATCTTGGAGTGAACCTGAAAACACATTGATTTTATGGATTGTTTTGATAGACCTACTTTATAGCTTGAGGAATAGCAATTGTTTCTGTTTTGCTAATACGTAGTTCTCCAGGTAATCTTGAAGATAATTTAAAATGAATGCTAGGTCTAGAGATTCCATATACAACTCTCTCACCACATTTTTATGCATCTGTGATAATGAAATCACCATAAAATTACCCTTAGGTACAAAATTAAATAGTTTAATCAAAGCGAACAAATTTTTAAATGCGAATTATGTTGTTTTAATATTTTAATTAAAACGCAAAATAATCATTTAAAATGGTTCAAACTTCAAATCTTGGTATTTTTTAAAGAAAAAATATGTTTTATTCATTATCAAACCCAACACCTATTCTCAATAAAGCTGAGGTAAAAGTCATAAATTTCTATACAAAACTTCGTTTGAATTTTTTATATTTTTAACATTTACGGAAATGAAAAGAGCATTTACGCCATATATTTATGTTATGTAGGGGGTAAATAACTTCGGGATGGTAAAATGAAAGGTTTTATTTACAGTAATAACGAGAAATGTTAAAACGAAAATATGGACAAAGATATAAGTGGTTTATAAAAGTCGATAAGAAGTTACTATCAATAAAAAATTTTAAACTAAGTGAACCATCCGTTTCTCGAATGTAAGCGATGGGAAATACCAAAAAAGAAACCAAAAAGTAATGTCATAGAATTTTATTGAATTAAGATGGATTAGTTTCGGCCTAAAATGGAGGCCATCATCACGTTATAAAAACCAGTAATGTGTAAGCGTAAAAATGACAAAATAAATAAATAAAATTGACCTTGAAGCATTGCCAAGTATACGTAAAACTTATTGTTTTAACCACATTTTAATTTTATAGTTATAGTAATGGACAACACAAGCTATCATAGTCAACAATTGCAAAAAATTCCTGGCTCAAAGAATACGAAATTGAAGATTCAAAGCTACATAGCTGCGAATGACATATATTTTGAGGAACATTATACAAAAAAGAACTTTTACAAGTGCTGCAGTCATTTTCTTAAAAAAAAAAAACGTATGTTTTTGATACAATTGCAGAAGAATTGGGACATACAGTGTTACGACTACCTCCCTACTACTGCGTGTTCAATCCCATAGAACTTATATGGCACCAACTTAAATCGAGTGTGCGCGGAAAAAATACTTTAAGTGGTAGTGTGTTAGAATTAATTAGGAACTGTATGAATAACATTCCTACCGAGAGTTGGAAAAGTTCTGTTAGTCATGTTATAAATGTTGAAAACTCGTACCTTTCTGTAAAATCAATTGCGCCAATTATAATTAATTTAGAAGACGATAGCGATAGCGACACTGAACTAAATATTGAATATAGTCTATATAGAAAGGACAAGGAGTAATAAATCATTCATTTAAGTAGATTTCATAGACGTACCAAAATATATTTTAAGAGGGTATACAGTAAGGTACATTTTGTATTGAACGAATGAGTTGCAGCTATGCTAAAGAATATACGATTTAGGTCAGAGGTAACGGGATGTACTAATTTTAATAAAAAAAAGTGGTAGAGGTACATAAATTTTAGTAAGTTTGATAAAGAAAGGCAACACAGGTAATTCATAATTGAAAACCAACCAATCTGTAACAATAATTATTGGAAAAATTTCGGTATAGGGGAACAACTCCGATTTTAACGAATTTTTTTTTGGACACTCCCTAAACATCCCTGAGCACTACTGTGAAGTTTTTTTTTTCCGGAAATGAAAACTAAAATTTTGAAAAAATTTTGAAATTTAAAAAAAAAATTTTTGGTTCCAATTTGCACAAAAATTTTTTTGGAGAACCCGATAAAATGTAAGTTGAAACCTAACCTAACCTAACCTAACCTAACCTAACCTAACCTAACCTAACCTAACCTAACCTAACCTAACCTAACCTAACCTAACCTAACCTAACCTAACCTAACCTAACCTAACCTAACCTAACCTAACCTAACCTAACCTAACCTAACCTAACCTAACCTAACCTAACCTAACCTAACCTAACCCAACCTAACCTAACCTAACCTAACCTAACCTAACCTAACCTAACCTAACCTAACCTAACCTAACCTAACCTAACCTAACCTAACCTAACCTAACCTAACCTAACCTAACCTAACCTAACCTAACCTAACCCAACCCAACCCAACCCAACCTAACCTAACCTAACCTAACCTAACCTAACCTAACCTAACCTAACCTAACCTAACCTAACCTAACCTAACCTAACCTAATCTAACCCAACCTAACCTAACCTAACCTAACCTAACCTAACCTAACCTAACCTAACCTAACCTAACCTAACCTAACCTAACCTAACCTAACCTAACCTTTTTTTGTAAAAAAATTTCAAAATTTTAGTTTTCATTTTCGGAAAAAAAAACTTCACAGTAGTGCTCAGGGATGTTTAGGGAGTGTCCTAACCTAACCTAACCTAACCTAACCTAACCTAACCTAACCTAACCTAACCTAACCTAACCTAACCTAACCTAACCTAACCTAACCTAACCTAACCTAACCTAACCTAACCTAACCTAACCTAACCTAACCTAACCTAACCTAACCTAACCTAACCTGTGCAAATTGGAGCAAAAAAAATTTTTTTTTTAATTTCAAAATTTTTTCAAAATTTTAGTTTTCATTTCCGGAAAAAAAAAACTTCACAGTAGTGCTCAGGGATGTTTAGGGAGTGTCCAAAAAAAAATTCGTTAAAATCGGAGTTGTTCCCCTATACCGAAATTTTACCTAATTATTTTATATATTTTTGTTCTGCTTATAAGAAGATTAATTCAAACTTTGAATATTGTCACAAATAAATTACAATGAAATATATTTTTAAAAAATTAATTAAAGTCAAGATAGCAAGATATCGTTACAATTTTTATTAAATTCAAAGAAGCAAAATGAATATTTTTTATTTGTATTACTCCTATATGTAGTGTTTGGGGAATTTTTCTCAGAAATTTTAAATGGCAATTGGCCTACTGTAATCGGCTTAATACGATTACACCTATTTACAGATTATTCGATTATTGAGAGAGATTTTCCAAACAACCCAGTTTTCTTAGAAACATTATCGGGAATATTATTTTAAAAGAAAGTAGGTACATTAAATCAGTACTTAGTATTAGTTCTTTGAGTAAAGTTGTATGAAGTTGTATGGTTTTCATAATATTGTAAACAGTTGGAATATATTAAAAACATTTGTTGAATGTTAATTGTGCAAGTACCAAACAATGTCGATAAGCCAAGGACCATCTAAACGACCAAAAACAGGTCCATTCTCTTTAAATGAAAAAACTCTGATATTGAATTGTTATATTGCTTAAATCAAAAAATATTAAGTTTCCAAAAGATCCACTAAGGAAAGAACTTTACAGAATTGCAAAAATGAACAAGAATACATACAAAACCTACATTGTAGAAGAAATGACTTCTTCTCGTGATACATCAGTTCTTCGACTTTCCATAGAATTAATATGGGCTCAGGTAAAGGGGGAAGTTGGAAAAAAATACTACTTTTAAAATAAACGATGTTGTGAAATTGTTTGAGAGTGCTGTAAGTCATGTTAGTAAGGAAAATTGGACAAACTGTATCGAGCATGTTATCAAAGTAGAGGCAAATATGTGGAAAATTGACAATATTTGTGATGATTTAATCGACCCTATTATTATTAATGTCAACAACGATTCTTCCTCTTCCGAGTAGGATATAGAATAAAATGTAAGTAATAAATGTATTCCAATAATTATTTCTTTTCATTTTTTATTATATTATAATTTAAAACGTATTTTTTTCCCAAAATAACACCACTGCATTGCGTTATTGCTTATCTGCTAATCCTTTAACAATGAAGAAACCCTAAACTTTGCTACAACTGAAACAAATACGGGGTCGATCTACCTGGTTTTTAGATTTACGGAAGAAATGTAATTTAAAGCAAGATTTATCAAAAATTTCATGGTGCTCCCTGTAAAGGTTTTGCATACTTAATTTTGTACATACTATAGAATTGTAACATTTAAATAAATTACTTGTATATCTCCTATATTATGCAAAATTCAAATTTCTTAAGTTCGACCCTGTAGCACATTTGCATCTTTTACCTGATGATTTTCTACACAATGAGATTAAATCGGGTAGTTTTTTGCAGTTAATAATCCAATAACATTTACTGTAAAAAATACTATAATCTTGTATTAATACAAAACCAACACCAAAACAGTTCAATATCTTTTAGATGTTTTCAAATATTTTCAGGAGTAAACCACCGTTTTGTTTATATTGCAGAAAACGAAGAGATTTATTGACATAACTTGCTTATTTACTATAAATCAGAAACTAGCATCATCAACAAAATCGTATTGTAGCAATCCATAATCCGCCTCATTTAAAATGCAAAGACATCTAAATGTTAACATCTACCTACTCGAAACTGGATTAACTAAATTACAGACTTACTGAGTTAAAATGTAATTTAAAATGAACTAAAATCAACAACGGGATTGATGTCGCTTCACAATGCGATTTAGAATTCCTTCAAGTTATATTGTATTAATAAAATGTACATCGACAGCGATTTCATTTGCGAGATATTCATTAAATTGATAAATGTGACTTTTGCGTCATATTTTATCTAATGATCGCTTTCAAATAAAACAGAAGGTACAGGAGTTAATAGAAAATGGAAACGAATGATTGTTTTATATTTACCTATAACCTATTTCTTTTTAATATAAAAATTGCTTTACGATTGTCTAGTAGCAGTGGTATATTAGTAATATAAAATTAGTTATTTTGATGTTGGGCGCCAATATTGAACAGATATACCTGCGTTAAGCGCTTATTATTAATAAGAAAAGTATATTTGCATGAAAAAAAAAACATTTTTGTTGATCTTACATAAAAATAAAAAAAATATTTGTCGTTACTTTTGTATTAAATTCGATAGAAAAGATATTCACAAAAGGAAAGTTAATACATGTTTTACTATCGTTAAATTAAGTCTGCTATTCACCAAAAATTGTTTCAAATTGTGTAAATATAAAGGTTAGTAAAAACCCTTCCAAAGGGTGGATCCTTAGGGAACTCCGTTCATCACATGACGACTATATAGTTTCTTGGAGTGTTAAAAGGAGCTGATCCAGAGTTAAATACGAGTGTTTCTTTATAAATGGTTTCCTTTTAGTGTTTCTTTTTAAATTTCTTTATTTTAAATTGTTTGGTTTTCAATTTATTTCGCTGTGGCTTATTTCATCTCGGAATCACAGCAACACCAAGATGAAAAATGACCATATTCTATGAACATGCTTAATACGAGCAGTACTATTGTAATTAAGTTAAATAATTGTCACATCTAAATACCAGGACTAATTCAAAAGCTCTCTCTACGTCCACATTATCTGGTATTACTTCTGAGTTCATAAATTATGGGTGGATCTTTCTACAGCAGCACTGTAAAAGGATCATGTTCAAACCTGTTTTCTAGTTTGTTATATACATGGCATTGAAAATCAAAGCACTCATGCTAGAACTGATCCCTTGTAGATTATTTTAAGAGATATGTTGCACATGTCTGTACAGTTAATACAATGTCTAGAAAATTGTAGTGCTATTCAGGGATGCTCTTGTACTGATTCTCTTTCTATCAGGTTGAATGCCCTTTCGAATCTTTGTACCAGTGATAAAATAAATTTGTTAATATGTATAATCATCAACTGCAAAATTGTTAACCTCTTTCGGTACCTAAATAGTACCTCTGCATTTTAGAGCATTGGCAGGAGGATAATTAATGTTAATATATAATTAATTCCAGACAATTCTTTGTTAATCCAAGACAGAGTTTTGGATAAAAGTTCCCAGTTGGCTTACATGTTTTTCACCTCAGCCAACATGAATTTTTACAACCTAAAAAAATATATACCAAAACTTTTCTTATGAGTTACTTTATCAATTAAGTAGGTTTATAAAGTAGTTTTTAAGTTTTTTGCAAACAGATAGATAAAGATTTAAGTAGCCTGTTTTCAAATATTTTCAGTTCATTTTAAATATAATATAAATATATTTACGATGGTTGTCTGAAAAGTTTCCGACCTAAAAAAGATACTAGACATTTTTTCTTTAAATTAATTTTTATTTTTGAACATAGTCTCCTTGTAAGTCTATACAATTCTCCCAGCGATGCTCCCATCTCTTTAACCCGTCCAAATAGTACTCGGCGTTTTTCTCTGCAAAATAGTTGTTTACGAAGGTTATGAGAAAATTAGTAAAAAATAACTATTTTACGATTAGCAACCTTTGCTATTATAAGGAAATAAATAAATGCAGAAATATGTAATAAAGTTTTAATTTGAAGGTTTGTGAATCAATTACTGAAGAATAACTTTGTTAATCTGTTACCTGGATTGTTATCCGTTGATTTGATATTTGGCGATCCCGACCAGTCCTAATTGAAAGAAGTACTTTGAGTATAAAACACATTACTTAAAAATATCCTGAAATAATGGTTGAAAAGCTTGTTGTATGGAAAGAACAAGCGATTGAGAAGTCTCTTTCCTCACTGGAGGAAGAAATGAAGAAAGAAGATATGGATCCGAGCGCGGTTGAAGTCCTCTTGAAAATTGTGCAGGGACAATATCAGTCGTATTTTGATGCTCATGAGAAACTGCTTGCTGGACTGCTGGAGAAGAATGACGAACAAGGATTTCTAGCGCAGGAGGTAAAGCATGTTAACATTCAAATGCTTTGTGAGACTGCTCAACGAAGTTCAATAGTGCGGTTAACGACTGGGATACACACTTACCAATACGTCAGCTGCAGCAGTTTACTGGTGAAATACAAGATTGGTTACGGTTTTGGGCGAGTTTTGGTGAAGTGGACGGAAATGCGCGATTTTCCGATACCAAGAAGTTCGATTACCTTCTTCACTGTTTGCCGGAAGGATCGAAAGCTCGGAAGGCGATCGGTGGAATTCCATTCATGGGGAAAAATTACAAAACTGCCATTACAACCTTGAAAAACACTTTCGGAAGAGAGACTACTTTAGTAAAATATTACATGAGAGAGTTACTTCAATTGGCGAGTAAAAAGAAAGACACGATGAGTCTAATGGATTTGGTGCCTCTGTTGACTGCTCAAGTTCGGAATCTGGAGGAGCTTGGAGTCAAGAGTGAAAAGTACGAAATGGTTCTTTATCCGGTAGTCGAGTGCTGTATTCCGGAGGAGGTTTTGAAAGATTGGCAGAAGTCAGCTGACTATGAAGAAAAGATTGAACCGATTCTCAAGTACCTCAATCATGAAGTCCAGATGTCCTTGGACAGATCTTTGGCGAAAATGGATTTTGGTTCTTCATCGGAGAATAAGAAAAGAAGATTCGAAAAGTTTCAAAATATTCCCACAGCGAGTTCCTTGATGGTGGTGGATGGAAGGAATAAAAATGGGAAAACCTGTGTTTTCTGCGGAAGTTCTCGTCACAAGTCTCAAAAGTGTGTGAAAGCGAGTGAGAGGATGTCTTGGGAAGAAAAACAAGAAGTAATCCGAAAGTTAAAGCTTTGTTTTCGGTGCTTAAAGGATGGACACATTTCGAATCAATGCAGCTCAAATGTTACGTGTGACAAATGTAAAGGAAAACATTTTGCAGTAATGTGTCGGAGTTTTGATCCAAATAACCAGAGGACTACAATGTTAGGAGCAAATACGGCGGTGGATTATTCATCTCATGGAAATAGCTATCCTGTTTTTAATCAACCGAGTTTCTATCCAGCTGCATATCAAAATAATGGTAATTTTTCTGTTCAACATAGTACAAATCCGGTTGCTCAAGTTCCTGTCAGACAATTGTCACAAAAGGTATCCGGAGTTGCAGCCACGAATGTAGAAACAAGGTCCTCATTTTCGAATTTAAATGTCGGCAGTACTACTTTTATGACCATGCTTGTGAAAGTCGAATCAGCTGATGGACTCCAAACTGCTCGTGTTTTCATCGACCCCGGATCAGAGGAAAGTTATGTTTTGAAGAGCACAACAGAAAATGTTATTAAGCAGCTGATAGGAGAACAAGTACTAGCTCATCAAGTGTTTGGAGGATCAGTGACTCAACCTGAAATTCACAAGAAATTTAAGATTAAGATTTCGAGGGGCATTTATATTTAATGAAGTGAACAAGATTGCCAATTTTATTAGAAAACCTCCAGTAGGAAATTGGATGCAAGTTTTAGATAAAAATGGAATAAAACTTCATGACCAGTCAGGTGTCACTGATGATGTGCAGTTTTTGTTTGGGGCTGACATTGCAGCAAAAATCTGGACAGGAGGATTCCTTCGTATTACGGACGAGTTGGTGGCGAATGAAACAATGTTTGGTTGGGTCCTGCAGGGAGTTGCACCGAGCTCCATATTCCAGCCTGGATTGTATTCGTTGACTTTAACTTCATTTCTAAAACAAAAACAAAGGCCGAAGTTGAACTAGCCACAGTTATGTTTTTTAAAAATACAGTTTGTCGATCAGATGAAGGTAGATGTCAAGTCAAATTACCTTGGACTGAAGGACACATGGAAATCGCGAGCAACCGGAACCAAGCATTTGCAAGACTACAGAGTGTTACTCGAGCACTTCAAACAGATGGTTTCTTGAAAGAGTATCATTCCATTTTTCAGACATGGTTACAAAATGAAATAAATGAAAATGTTCCTGCTGGTGAGATGAATACTGTGGATTATTTCTTACCTCATCATCATGTAATTAAATTGGGGAGTACAACACCTGTTCGTCCGGTTTTTGACGCTTCAGCCAAAGCTCGGGGAGGATTCTCTTTAAATGATTCACTGGAGAAAGGACCGAACTGGTTAGAGAGGATTCCAGCAATTATTACGAGATTTCGGTGCCGGAAGTATGGAGCTGTCGCGGACATCAAAAAGGCTTTCCTGCAAATGAAAGTGGATCCTGACGATGTAAAATGGTTGCAGTTTCTGTGGTGGAAAGTTCAAGTGTACCGTCATTTGAGAGTCGTTTTCGGAGTAAAGTCCAGTCCTTTTTTATTGGCTGCCACTTTGGACTTACACATTGAGTCTGAGAGCAAAAACTATCCTGATATTGCCGAAGACCTCCGGAGATCGTTTTATGTGGATAATAGTGTATCCTGTCACGACACGATGGAGCTAGCCAAAAGATTTCAAGATGGAGCCACAGAAATGCTTGCAAATGCGGAAATGAATCTCCGAGGTTGGGAGTTCGGTCCGGTAAAGGAAAAAAAATAGTTTCTGTGCTCGGACTTAATTGGAATATCAAGACAGATGAGCTTTCATTGAATCTGGATAACATGGACAAGAAACTGAATGGGCCAGCAACTAAGAGAGAGATGTTGACAGCAATGAACGCAATCTATGATCCTCTAGGATTAGCAACTCCTTTCACAATCATCTGTAAAATGTTATTCCAGAAGACCTGTATTAAAAAATCAAGAGGGATGAGAATCTTGAACCGGAGATAGCTGATTGTTTTAAAAAATGGAAAGCTCAAGTTGCAGAATTGAAAAAGCTGACATTTACAAGATGGATTAAAAAAGAGGATGATGGTTTCTCACTCCATATTTTTTCGGATGCTTCGGCTGCAGCGTTTTCGGCTTGTGTATTTTCGCGATCGGTAAATAAGGAGGGAGAAGTATCAACTCACCTGCTAATGTGTCGTTCAAGGCTTGCTCCATTGAATCAAAAATTGTCAATCCCACGTTTGGAGTTACTCGGATGTTTGGTAGGAGTTCGATTGGCGAGGGATGTCCGAAAATATTTAATTGATGAATCGATCCCCTGTACATTTCACACGGATTCAACCGTCGCTTTAGCTTGGATTTCCAGAGAAAAACCATGGGCCACGTTTGTGATGAACAGAGTAGTGGAAATAAAGTCCCTTTCAAAAACGGAGGATTGGCATCATATTCCTGGGGAGCACAACCCTGCTGACTTACCTTCAAGAGGATGTCGGGTTGAAAAATTAATTAAATCAAAATGGTGGGAGGGTCCTGAATGGATGAAAAGTGAGGTTGAAGCCTGGCCAAAATCTGAACTTGTCTTTGCTGAAGATGAAATTAGACTGGAAGAAAAGAAGACAGTGATATCTGCTGTAACAATTAACAAAAAAGAGGTATTGCAGTACATCGAAAAGTACAGTGATCATCACAAACGGTTAAGAGTCATGGCGTTCGTGGTACGTTATATTAACCGATTGAAGGAGAGAATCAACAAAAAGGAGAAGATTCCACTTGTTTTGCCCTTGAATGAAGCTGGCAATGATAGAAAAGGTCACCTACCTTTAAGTTTGGAGGAAGTGGAGAAAGCAGAAGCAGCAATTGTTCATTTTATCCAGACAACTTCTGAGGAAATCAAGATTTTAGACAAGAAGTCATTATCGAAATTTGTTGACAGCAATGGACTTATTCGTGTAAAGAGCCCACTCTATTATGGCGAAGACGATTTTGAAATGCGGTGTCCACTGGTTCTGCCGGGAAGAAACAAAATTGTTCAGTCTATGATTTGGACTGAACATGTAAATAAATCCCATGCTGGACCGAGTACAACTTTTGCGTTACTTCGTAAGCGATTTTGGATATTGGATGGAAGACGAAGTGTAAATAATGCTATTAGTCAGTGCCCGGGCTGTCGAATATTTTCATCTTCACGCTATGAGATTCCAAGTGCACCTCTTCCAGCGGCGTTTGCAACTACTGGAGTAGATCTATTTGGCCCATTACACATCAAAAATTCACAGAAAGTGTGGGTCGTCCTATTTACCTGTGCTGTGTACAGATGTTTACATTTGGAGGTTACCCCGACGTTGTCAACAGAAGGATTCCTGCTTGCATTTCGGAGATTTGTTTGTCGCAGAGGCCGTCCAACTAAGATTTACTCCGACAACGGAACAAACTTCGTCGGATGTAACAACTTATTTCAGCAAATAAACTGCAATAAAGTGCAAGAATATGCAATTGTACAGAGGATGGAATGGATTTTTAATCCTCCTACGGCTGCTTGGTGGGGAGGGTTCTGGGAAAGACTCGTCGGATCCTGTAAGCAGCAGCTGCGCCGTACACTTGGAAGAAGAAATGTGACATTAAAGGAACTTTCGACAATTCTGTGTGATATAGAAGACTGTATTAATCGGCGACCAATTACGTACCTTTCTGAAAGGGATACCATTATGCCGATTACACCTGCTGATTTTCTAAGGGATAACTCGAACAGCTGTTTACCGGAAGCTGACGTTATCGACTCGGAGGTATTACGAGAAGCCAAGAAGCGATGTATGAAGGTTAGAAGTGAGCTGCGTTCAAGATTTAGATTGGAGTATCTTGGAAACCTGCGACACTTGGAAGGTATGAGGAACTTGGAAGCTGAAGTGGGCGATGTTGTTCTAGTTGGGAGCGATGAAAAGAAGCAGATTGACTGGCCTATTGGAATCATTAAAGAATTATTCACTGGACGAGATTCAAAGAAAAGAACTGCACTCGTGAAAACCATTAGCGGAGAATATTTGAGACCGGTTCGTAACTTGTATCGCTTGGAATCAGACCTATCCACCAGTTCAGCCAAAATAGGGCAAACAAATGATCTGCTTCCAGTTGAGAATGCTGAGGAATCTAAATCGGTTAAAACTAACTGTGAAGGGAAATTACCAGTTCAATATCAAATATCCGACGTCACTCCAGACACAAGTTCGAATTATGTTACCAGGTTTGGAAGAGTAGTCAAGCCAAGAAGTTATGCCTGAATGAAAATAAAACAAGCAACAAGTTAGTTTTAATTACAGTACAATTTATTAATTAAAACTGGTGGGAGTATGAGAAAATTAGTAAAAAATAACTATTTTATGATTAGCAACCTTTGCTATTATAAGGAAATAAATAAATGCAAAATTATTATTATAAAAAATGTGTCAATGTCAATAGAGAATTTTTGGATGTACTGTCAGAAATATGTAAAAAAGTTTTAATTTGAAGGTTTGTGAATCAATTACTGAAGAATAACTTTGTTAATCTGTTACCTGGATTGTTATCCGTAGGGAACAAAAAAAAGTCGCTTGGTGCTAGATCTGGTGAGTAAGGAAGGTGGTCAAGCAGTTCAAACCGTAATTCGTGGATTTTCGCCATGGCAACCGCTGAGGTGCGAGACGGGGCATTGTCTTGGTGAAACAAAATTCTTTTTTTCTGCAAATGTGGCCGTTTTTCCGCAATTTCTGCCTTCAGCTTGTCAAGTAATGATGCGTAGTATGCTCCTGTAATGGTTTTTTCTTTTTGAAGATAATCGATTAAGATAACTCCATGACTATCCCAGGAAACAGTTGCCATCACTTTCCCAGCCTAAGGAACAACCCTTGCTTTTTTTGGAGCCGATTCCCCCTTCGCAGTCCATTGTTTTGACTGGGTTTTGTTTCTGGAGTATAATGGTGTATTCAAGTTTCATCTACAGTAATTAAGCGGCGCCAAAACTCTGATTTATTGCGCCTAAACTGCGCCAAAAGAGAGTTGGAAATGTTCATTCGAACACGTTTTTGGTCCAAAGTGAGCAAACGAGGCACCCAACGCGCGGACAGCTTTCTCATGCCTAAATCTTGATTCAATATATGAAAAACACGTTCTTTGGACATGTTTGTAGCCTCTGCTATCTCTCTAATTTTAATTCGACGGTTGTCTATGTTGAACCTTTATAAACTGGAAGCAATAATACTATTTCTTCATATAGGAATAACTATTTAATTCAAAGGTTTAGCTTTTTGACATACACACTTTTATATATTTGACAACTATATAAACAAATATATTTATAACAGAACTTGTTACTATGGTAATAAAATAAAACAAAAGTTGTAGAAACGAATCCGAATATTAAATCCAACAGTCTAGCACAATTTGGTGAAATTGGAGCGATATTATCGTCAGTGGTTGCAGTTTTGGGACGTCCCGAACGTTCATCGTCACCCAAGCTGGTACGGCCACGTTTAAATTCAGCAGCCCAAAATTTCACGATGGTAAATGATGGAGTCCCCGTACACAGCGGCCAACTCGTCTTTGATTTGCGTAGGCGTATTGCCTTTCAAAAACAAATATTTAATGATAGCTCGATACTCGATTTTTTGTCATTTTCATAAAAACACTCACATCGACTCACTCAAATTATTGTCAAACAACAACTGCGCGTCCAAAATGGCTGAAATTTTAGTGGATACCTTTCAAAGCATGCGCAAACACATTCCCCAACTTTTGTTTACGAGTGCTGCTATCTTCATGTTAAGGTCGGAAACTTTTTAGACAACCCTCGTATCACTAGCCCGACTATTTTTTAGGCTTTACTGTGTGGTGGCAAAAAATTCGACAATCAACGGCATGTACTAAGTAGTAAAAAGTGCAACGTCTAGAAGTATTGATGTTCTAGAGTTTAAGTAGATTGAGGTAGGCACAAAAGGTCGAAGTTTAGAGAAATCTGGATTATACGACCCTGGACAATCTAATCTGGGGACCTGTCCATATAACTAAGAACATTTTAGCGAATCTTGGAAGTAATAAGACATAACAATATTAAAATCTAGATGTTATTAGCCCTAAGAAAGTATCCTGGATGTATTTCCTTCGAAGATCAGTTTAACTAGGCAATGATATAGAAAAACTAGGAAAAAACTATATCATGCTGATCTTTACAATAACTTAATATATTTGTGTAACATTTACGTCTTATATATGAATAAAAAATGAAAACTCAATCTAAATCAACAGTTTAATAGCGAAGAACATTATTAGAACATTTATAAAAGGTAATGCATTTTTTTGTTGCATTTCCAAAGTAAATTAAATAGATGGGTGTTAATAAAGTTCATAAATTTATTCAATCTGTTTTGATACGGTGTCGAGATTATCTTACTTCACGATATTGCTGAAAACATATTTGCGCAACAAACTTCATAATGCAGTAGTGCAAATATCCTGGATTGCTTCCACATAATCAACTGGTATATTGCAGCAGAGTAGAGTGTACGGGGTGAGTCTAAATTATGGAATCAATTCATTTTTTTAAATACGCAATGCTGAAGACAATTAGAAGGAAAATTATTCTTGAGGGTTAAGTAAATAGGAAATTTTCAAATTCATTTAGTGAGTATTTAAAATCGAAATAAAGGGCTTTGGGGGGCATTTTTTATGTATAGGATATTTCGTCAATAGAGTGAAAAAAAATGGTCGTCTGACCATTTAATTTTTTATAAACAATGAAGCTTTTGAACAAAAGTTTATTTAAGAATAGTAGTCTCACACGAGTGAGAAATTAGCATTTGCGCACGTGTTGCACACTGTACTTTTCCTACGACCACCATCCAAAACGACCACCATCCAGAAAACAAACAAACGATCGTGTTGCACACGATACTTTTTTATGAGCACTTTTTCTAACATGGCATAGCTTTTGGCGGTGAAAATTTCTGCATTTCATTTAAATAAATTACTAAAGATCGTATTTAAAGATTTATTAAATATTACAGTAAGTAACTGTTAACGGCTTAAAGACTTGTGACCGTGCGATATGGTGTTATCAAGAGAACTTGGTCTGGTTTCAATCGAGTTGCACGCGAAATCTATTTATTTTCTGTTTTTTTGTTTATAATATTTTTGACAGTACTTGTTTTTGACATAAGAAAAGTAAAATGTCATTCATTATGAATTGCAATGTAAAATTGTACAATGTTGTTGTATCTACACAATAAAAGGTGTTAAGCAAGACAAATTACTGGTTATCATTACTTATTAAGTTAAATAATAAACATAATTTGGTCCTTCGTGAGTCGGATTAACCAGTAAATCGTGAAGAATACAGTTATTTCCGATTAAAGTGCAACAATTTTACACCATTTGGCGCTGTCTGCAAAACACAGTCTGGTTTGGTGTTTGGACGATCTCTACTTCATTTACAATAGAAGCACAAAACCAGGAATATTACGCGGTAAAATCCGATAAGAAGTTGAGTATCCTTTTTTAATTCCAGGGTAAGATCTTTAATTGTTTACTGTTTTGATTTGTATCAGAGTGTATCAAGCTTGGGCAACATAGTAAGATCGCATTTGATTACGGTTTAAGTTCTATTAATAATACTTATATTACCACTTCTGTCAAGTCAAACATAATTTAAAGTACAAAATGTCTACCGAGGAACTAAAACGTAAAAGACGTGGGATAAAAAGTAAACTTACGATTTTTTCTAAATTCATTTCGCCGTTTTTAAATAAAGATGTTAGGGATATTACCGATATTGAGGCTATAAATATCAAAGAGAGATTAGAGAAATATCAAACACTTATTCATGAATTTGACGAGATTCAATTGCAAATTGAATATAATATTACTGGTGAGGATATAGATGTAGAATTAGAAGTAGAATTTAATGAAAGATCACAGTTTGAAAGTACCTTTTATGATCAGTTGAGTTTGGTAAAGAATTTAATGTCAAAGTTAACTGTAAATAATCATAGTTCATCTTCATCCAACCATAGTGGTCCTAGTCAACCTAGTGAACAAAAAAACTTGAATAACTTGGTAAAATTGCCTAAAATTTCTCTACCCACGTTTCGGGGTAAAAATTTAGAGTGGTTAGAATATCGTGACACGTACGAATCCTTGATTCATAGCAATGAAACTCTTAGTGAGATTCAAAAATTTC
This sequence comes from Ophraella communa, assembly GCA_035357415.1. Taxonomy (NCBI): domain Eukaryota; kingdom Metazoa; phylum Arthropoda; class Insecta; order Coleoptera; family Chrysomelidae; genus Ophraella; species Ophraella communa. The sequence continues at coordinate 15,256,534 of CM068992.1, forward strand.
ATTATTTACGCGCATCTTTGGAAGGCGCTCCTGCCGACATTCTCAAAACCATAGAGTTTAGTGCTCAAAATTATTCCACTGCTTGGAAGTGCATTACTGAACGGTACGACTGTCCTCGATTGTTAATAGATTACCATGTCAAAGCATTATTTAATATCGAGCAGGTAAAAAGAGACAATTCGGTAGAACTTAGAGCTTTAAGTGATACACTGATGAAAAACTTAAGAGCTTTGAAACAGTTGGGACAGCCTACAGAAAATTGGGATGTATTAATAATTGCCTTAGCTTCAGAAAAAATGGACAAATCATCTAAATTTGAATGGGAAAAACTAAAAACAAGTAAAGGTATTGTTCCAACTTTTGAAGACTTTAAAGCTTTTCTAAAATCGAGAGCAGAATTTCTAGAATCACTTGAGCATAATATTTATCCAGATACGCGCTATACAGAGAAACCAATCGAAAAACGTAAGACACACATAACTAAGGGTTTTTTGTCTACAGACAATATCGAAAAAAAAGGTTCTAATGCTCAGTCTTATTCTCCTGTTTGTCAGTTATGCAAGGGCTCACATTTTATTCAAAATTGCTCGGAGTTTTTGAGGTTATCTAGTGAGGAAAGGAGTAAAATGGTCATTTCTCTTAGAATGTGTTTAAATTGTTTGCGTTTTGGACACATATCCAAAAACTGTAGAAATTCTTTGTGTAGAAAGTGTCACAGAAAACATCACACCTTACTACATTCCGAAAGTAGCTCAGGCTTTAATCAAAATCACTCAAATTCAGAAAATATTACTCATGTCAATAATACAAACAATAATGTACAGTCAGACCCAGAAACTACAAATCAGAATCCTGGTACCAATGCTCTTTCGGCAAGTGGTTTAGTTGATGGTGTACTCTTGTCCACGGCTTTTATAGACATAGCAGACGCAAAAGGAAAATTGCATGCTATTAGAGTATTGCTTGACAGCGGTTCCCAGTCGAGTTTCATTTCAAAGGAATTATGTGAGAAGTTGGGTTTGAAGGTGGAGAAAACAAATATTTCGGTAAAAGGTCTTAATGGTACTCTATCTAGCATCGATTTCAAATGCAATGTTTCACTGCAGTCGCAATATTATAACTTTTCCGAAAATATTACTTGTTTTGTTTTACCTCAGATTACGGAAAATATACCCAATATAAGCATTGATGTGAGTAAGTTGGATATTCCTAAAAATATTAAACTAGCCGATCCAACATTTTATATGCCTGGAAAGGTCGATATGCTGATAGGTGCAGACCTGTTTTGGCGTTTATTGAGTAATGGTCAGCATATACTAGGTAACAACAAACCAATATTACAGAAAACTCGACTTGGATGGATCGTGTCTGGTCCTGTGGCCAAACTTCAAACTCCGTCTATTTCATGTAATTTTTCAAATCATTTTGAAACAAACATTCAAAATCAACTACCTCGGTTCTGGGAAATTGAGGAGTTACCTAAGGTAAAACCCCTGTCACAGGAAGATTCTTTATGCGAAAAGAGTTTTGTGGAAAACTTTAAGCGATTACCTAGTGGCCGTTTCGTAGTTTCCTTGCCATTAAAGGATTCTGTTTCAAAACTTGGTGAGTCATACAGTCAAGCTAAAATTCGTTTTCTAAAACTAGAAAAGAATAAATTACAAAAGGATCCAGTTTTTAGGAAATTGTATTGTGATTTTATGAAAGAATATATTACAATGGGACATATGAAAAAAGTTACAGACAATGAACATGATAATAAAATTACATATTACATGCCACATCACGGTGTCCTCAAGGAGGACAGTCTAACAACAAAATTACGCACTGTTTTCGATGCATCTGCACCTTCATCCTCTGGCTATTCTTTAAATAATTTACAATCTATTGGCCCTACATTACAAGACTCTCTGTTTTCAATTCTAATACGATTTCGAAAGCATAGTATTGTGGTCTCTGCTGACATTGAGAAAATGTACCGAAACGTAAATATTTCTAACGAGTACTTGCCTCTGCAACGAATTCTGTGGAGATTTCATCCTAGCGATGCTCTTGAAACATATGAACTCCAAACGGTTACTTACGGTACTACGTCCGGGTCATTTTTAGCAATTCGTTGTCTCTACCAGCTTGCATTAGAAAATGAAAAGGTAGCCCCTGAGTTTTCAGAAATTATCAAGTCAGATTTTTATGTGGACGATATGCTTACTGGTTGTGAGTCAGTTGAAGAAGCGGGGCGCATATGCATTGGCGTATCCGACATATTACATCAGGGTTGCTTTAATCTTCGAAAATTTATGTCGAATAGTCCTGAAGTTTTGAAACAGATTCCCCATAGTGATGAAAATGCTAAAATAGTGAACCTAAGTGAAAATCAAAATGCTAAAACATTAGGCTTAATTTGGAATCCGTCTTTAGATAAGTTAATGTATAAAATTAGCAAACAACAAAATAGCTTGCCTGTAACGAAGCGAGAAATCTTATCACGAATTTCTCAAGTATTTGATCCGCTTGGACTCTTAAGTCCATGCATAATTGTTGGAAAAATTTTAATGCAAAAGTTATGGTTGGAGAGAATCTCTTGGGACGAGAGTATTCCATTACATTTGCATACAACTTGGGCAATCTTCAGCAGAGAACTTCCTTTACTGAATAGTCTAGAAATTGATAGACATGTTATTTGTGACAATCCTCAATGGATAGAGCTGCATGGTTTCGCTGATTCCAGCGAGCGTGCTTATGGTGGATGCATTTATATCAGGTCAATCGATCAACATGGCAATGTAACCATAAAATTGCTTTGCGCTAAAACTAAAGTTGCTCCACTAAAAACAATAACCATGCCCAGATTAGAGCTTTGTGGTTGTTTAGTAGTTTCAAGATTGGCAGAGCAGGTGGTTAAATCATTTAAGTTATCATTTAACGCAAAGTTTTTGTGGTCAGATTCTACGGTAGTACTGGGATGGTTAAAGACAGAACCAAGTATGTTAAAAGCTTTCGTGAGCAGTCGCATTGCAGAAATACAAGATATTACTTCAGCCTATTCTTGGAACCATATTCCTGGTGACATTAATCCTGCAGATATTTTGACACGAGGGGTAAAACCAAGTGAAATTAAAGTTCTAAGCTTATGGTGGTTCGGTCCAAAGTTTTTAATGCATGAAAAATCATCCTGGCCTTGCACTATTGTTAAATCAAACAATCTTCCGGATATGCGCAAATCTAATACTTTTTCTTTTCAACAAATAACTGAATGTACTTTCATAAATAAGTTCTCTTCATTACTTAAATTAAAAAGAGTGGTTGCTTATATGCTAAGATGGAAGAATAACTATAAACAGTCAAAAGAAAGTCGCTCAACAGGTCCCCTCAGTGTTTTGGAATTGAATAACTCTTTCAGTGTTATAATAAAAATTTCTCAAAATGAAAAATTTTTCAAGGAAATTAGGAAACTTAAGGATAAGAAGTCTATCGCTCATGACAGTAAAATTCTTTCCTTGAATCCCTTTTTGGATGAAATTGGTATTTTGAGAGTTGGAGGTCGTCTTAAATTTTCCAATTTCGAGTATGAGAAGAAACATCCTATTATTCTTTCAGAAAAGCATCACTTAACAAAATTAATTTTGAAAAATGAACACATATTGTCACTGCATTGTGGTCCACAACAGTTGCTAGCGAATGTTCGAAATAAGTTTTGGCCAGTAAATGGTAGATCATTGGCTCGAAGAATTGTGCACGAGTGTATGAGATGTTTTAGGTATAATGCAAAACCGTCAGCACCTATAATGGGTGAACTGCCTCGTGAGCGATTAGAATCAAGGCAACCATTTGAGGTTGTTGGGGTAGACTATGCGGGTCCAGTGTTAATAAAAAATAAAATTGGTCGTTCTTCTCGGGTTTCAAAATCTTATATTTGTTTGTTCGTCTGTTTTGTTACTAAAGCGATCCATTTAGAGTTGGTCTCAGACCTCTCTAAAGAATCCTTTCTAATGTCATTTCGCAGGTTTTGTGGACGTCGCGGAAAGCCTTCCATAGTATTTTCTGATAATGGAAAAACTTTGTAGCAGCTAGTTCAGAGCTGCGTGAATTTGGTAATTTTATCAAGTTAAATCAAGAATTTGTTATTAATAAAATGTCAAATGATGGTATTACTTGGAAATTTATTCCTCCATACTCACCACATTTTGGTGGACTGTGGGAGTCGGGTGTACGCTGTACCAAATATCACTTGAAACGGGTAATCGGGGAAACGTCTTTAACATTTGAAAGCTTGTATACACTTTTGGTGCAAATCGAGGCTGTGCTCAATTCAAGACCCCTCTCTCCCTTATCCTCTGAGCCCGATGACCTCTTACCTTTAACACCAGCTCACTTCTTAGTCGGCAAGCCGCTAACATCAGTACCAGAACAAGACGTTAGTACAATTCCTGTAAATCGCCTCTTCGTATTTCAACATATACAGCAAATGAAGTTTCACTTCTGGAAGAGATGGAGCAAAGAGTTTGTTTCGGAACTTCAGAAGCGGGTAAAATGGAAAACTAACCAAAGTTCACTAAAAGAAAATACTCTTGTCCTTGTAAAAGAAGAAAATATGCCACCTGGTCGATGGAAACTTGGTAGAGTCCTAGAAATTCATCGTGGAAAGGATGATATACCGCGAGTGGCAACTATTAAGACTGATTCTGGGTTGATAAAACGCGGTTTTCAAAGCATTTGCCCATTACCTTTAGAATGAACAGTAAGCCTAATTATTAAGTGTTGTTTTAGGTTGAAGCCTAGTGGTTTCAAGTTGGGGGGTATGTTAACGGCTTAAAGACTTGTGACCGTGCGATATGGTGTTATCAAGAGAACTTGGTCTGGTTTCAATCGAGTTGCACGCGAAATCTATTTATTTTCTGTTTTTTTGTTTATAATATTTTTGACAGTACTTGTTTTTGACATAAGAAAAGTAAAATGTCATTCATTATGAATTGCAATGTAAAATTGTACAATGTTGTTGTATCTACACAATAAAAGGTGTTAAGCAAGACAAATTACTGGTTATCATTACTTATTAAGTTAAATAATAAACAGTAACAAACTTACGTTTTAAGAAACGTATTTTAAATTTAACTTTCCTTGCATGGGATTTTTCACTTAAAATTATAATGAACTGTAAAATGGGAACAGTTCTGGATCTTTATCCCTGGTGTTGGTGTTTCCGACAAGTTTTCGGTTATTGTTAATAAGTCATTCGTAGCTGATGTTGAGGGAACAGGAACAGAATCAAATTTCTGTAATGATTCATCGACTCTACTAGATAACGAGATTGACAACTTGCTGCAGGTATTTATTTTGGGTATGCCTAATGTCACTTTGGCTATGCTTTATGTTACTTTGTCTATGCCTCATGTCACTTTTCCCACAACTTTTGTTGCTATGAGAAATTGCTGATTTTACGTACTGTAACCAATGTGCAAAATAGTCTTTTGGATGGTGGTCGTAGGAAAATTAGCTTTTTTAATTCCGTGAAAGCTGTTTTGATAAAATTATCATCGTCAGAATGACATATTAAAGTTACATGAAGTTATTATTATCAAAAGACCTGCATTTACTCAGCATTTGCTGGTAATATTCATCTATCCCGAGCGTAAATGCAATTGGCATTAGCCTTAAAATTTACATAAGTATTTAAAAATTTCCGAACAGTGTTGCATTTAAGATTGCTGCTTTTTGCAAATCAGTAAGTGTGTTTATGAAGACTGAGTTTTTTAAGACTATCTTCAAGACTTCTGGGGATGAGTCCACTTGATGATACGATGATCGGTACCACCTCCACATTTTCTGCATGCCACATCTGCCCTACTTCTATAGCAAGATCTTTTCATTATATTTGCCCAAAATATTGATATAATTTGGAACTGCAACAACGACTAGCAGCACTGAATTAGCTTTTTTCTCCACCACTGCAATATCGGGTCGATTATTCGTCACCTGTCTATTATTGAACCTATCATAGAAGAGTCTTAAATTTGTATTTTTGAATACTACTTGTGGATTATACTCGTAATACGGTGTATAGGTATTCAGCAGTCCATATTTGTTGTACAGTTTCCGGTGCGCTTCCTTTAAGATCACAGAATCAATAATAAGTTGTTCTTTACATACCTGGTAGCCACGTTTACATCCCTTTTGCTCCTCTGTCAAGATTTTAATTTGGTCAACATGCCTGTAAATTCGGTTAGTGATGCAAGATTTTAATATAATTATTATTAAAATTTGTATTTTATTTTAACAAACATATTGTTGATCGTTTTCAACCAATCTGATTGATGTGATGATTTTGTCAAACAATTCATAATCATCTATATTTTTAGCACAATTAATATCCATCAAGTTTAAGTTCAATGAAGATGCTCCCATGTAAACATGAGTGACACTTCTTTTAACGCGACTTCCCTAAAAATTTTCATATTTTTTTATTCCCTTTGTCGATAAATCCTAAAAATATCATCGACGCTGACTTCTTCTCAACTTTCAGCTCAAAATTGAACCGAAGCACATTTTGCAAGGTAACTAGAAATCGACTTATCAATAAACGTCGACTTTATGTCCTTTTCCCGATATCCCCCGTTCGAACTTCGATTTTGAATATATGCAGTATAAAAAATAGGTTTTATGACAAAATTCATTATTCAGTTCGGTGTACAACGTATCAGACCATCGGTGCCAACTTCAATTTTTAAACGTAGGGACCCGAATATAACTCAACTTTAGATGGACATTTTGTTAAAAACTGGGTTAAAATAAAAATTTGATGGGAGATAGAATTTTTGTCAAAGTTAAGTTGAAAAGTGCATCTGTATCTACGTAGTTGTCTAGTTCGTATTTCATTCATGATATCAAAATGTATTTATTTCCATCATCATTTTTAAGTATTTATAGAAAAATATGGGTTTGGGATATACCGTTTAAAAAGTGTCTTCATTCTCTTTCCAAAAATGTAAAAAATGTAAAAATTAATATAAAGAAAAATAAAATAACTGATATATTTAATTGTTCATAACGTCAAAAATATAAATGTCTATGTCAATAAACGTCTATATAAATACCTTCTTAGATTTTAATATATCGAATTAACTCCATAACCAACGCGTTACATAATACATTATTACAAAACCTATCTAAAATTAAGTTTTAACTGGTGAAAATGAATATTAGATCATTTGAGAGTTAAGAATTTAATTTCATAGACTGTTGTAGAGTGTGAATCAGTAATAATCTAAATAACGAAATCCAATATGGAGGAAAAAAATGTAACAGCGGTTTAACTGGTTTTGGAATTGAATTACTTAACGGTATTTGATTGGTCTGTAATACAATGAGGTAAATAAACAAAAGCAAAACCTTCCGGCCTCAAATTCCGTATAAAATTCACATAATATTGTAAATTACAATAAAACCTGTCAATAACGGCCACTACAAATGAAAGAACTATTGGCCGTTATTGTCAGGTGTCAAGGTGGCCGGTATTGTCAGGTTTTGAAGTCGATAAATAAAAACTATTTGGATTTTTGTTGATTTTATCAATTAAAGCAAATATTATTCTATACATAAACGGAAAAGTACTAAAACTACTTTGATATATGTACTACATAATACAAAACATAAAACTACATACATACTATACAAGGAAAAGGACAGATGTTAAGCTTTTTTAAAGTAGGTGTCAATTTTTGTTTGTTTTACATTTTTAGCTTTGATTTAAGAACCTCAGCTTCACATTTAAGTAAAATTCTAGACACATCCATAAATATTTCACCATTATTTTTGCACAATAAATAATTTTCTACGTCCCTTAATTTTTCACACACTTCCCTTATAAAGTGGATTTTGGAGTTTCCCATTCGTCCACATCACTATTGTTAGAACTGTCTAATTGACTCTTTCCAATATGTAGTCAACTCAGAAAAGATCAGGCCGGTAACAAAACGCACAATTTTGTCAATAGTTAGTCAAATTTATCATCCGCTAGGCCTTGTGGGTCCTGTAATTGTTAGGGCTAAACTTATTTTAAAACATTTATGGCGGTCGGGCGTTCAATGGGATGAACGTGTACCTAGTGAAATACTTTCCTTTTGGAATCAATTTTATCATAAACTGCCATGTTTGAACGAAATCGAAATTCCTAGACACATTGTAATGGGTGATTCTAGACAAATTCAAATGTTAAGCTTTTCCGAGGTATACTTAGAACCTTCAGAGGAGCCACACGTGATTTAGCACATTTTAACCTTATCAGTAGGTCACCATTATTATTTTTGGACCGTAGATATACGCAGCATCCGTATGCAACTTCAGATACTTTAGGATGTGACGAGGCATTATCCAGGAAAAGAAACACTTTTTTATTCTATTTTTTCTTTCTATTGTCAAATTTATGCAGCCATCTTGTCATAATTTCTGTTGTCATCCAAGCCTTTTTGTTAGAAACGCATTCTAAGGGTAATTTATCAACATGACTACCATTAAAACAGCGGGAATTTTTATTTTTTCCTATTACAAATGGATCTTCTTTCTCCCCTTCCATAATTTGCACGTAGCAAAATAGTCAAACGTTGTTTTACTGCCTTCTTCCCTGCACATTTTTTATTTTTTAATGCAAATGTCTTGTTAGACAGGGCTCGGTAATATAGTCCAGTTTCGTCAGCATTGTATACATCTCGTGGAGAATAATTCCTTAATATCAATGGTAACTTGGTTTTCCAATCCTCTATGTCGTCCAAATTACCCTCTGCAGACTCACCTTCCTCAACATTCTTTTTTAACTCACTTTTATTTTTTATAATATAGTTAATTTGAGTTTTTCCAACCCCACATTTTTCGGCCAACTTTCGCGAACTTAAACCATACTTTTCACTTTCGGCGATTATGTTTATTTTGTCTTTTAGCGACAAACGTTTCCTCTTTTGCGACATATTTTTATAGCAGCTTAAGAACCTTTCGAACACGAAGAAAACTTTACACTACCGAAATAGTGTGTAACACAAAGACCGAGCTACTAATAATGCAGTTAATTTCATCCTTTTTAGGTGGGTAGATACCTATTTAAATATCTAATAATATTGAGTATTTCCATCAACAAATAGACTAAAAATTTTGATCGATAATAACAGTTAAATTTCTATGAAATGGGCTTTAAAATTTTGAGATTATTTGGCCGCGGCCGCATTATAAAGGTGTCCGTAAATACCATGAGAATTTCAATATAATCGGTTTGAAGAATTTTGAAACTGACTGTTAGCACAGGTGACCGCTTTTGACAGGTGGCCGTTGACACAGGTTTTACTGCAGTTGAACATTTCCATTGTTACATCGCCCGCTAGAGAGAAAACTGCTACCAGAAAATTTCCACCATTTTAATACTACTATACCGTTGAGAAATACCCTAAAGTTTTTTTTATTCAGATTAATCACAACATTATTTACATTTTTCTGTTAAAAATAACTCGCCCACTCAATAAGCATTTTTTTACCGGCTACATTTATCATCGAACCGACCAAATTGATTAAAAAGTCTACTTTTTTATGGAAAAAAAATTAAATAAATATATTAATCCTGATTTACGAGATATTTTTCAAAGGAACAGCAACATAAACAGATTTTCTCATAAAAGTCTATTTTTTTAAATTAGTAAACCGTTTTTTATTACTCCAGCCTTCGGGTACGATTTATCAACGATGAGAAGAGTTTTGTCGGGGCTAAGCATATTTAAGAGTCCTCAAAAAAGTTATACAGCTGCAAAATGGCAATTTAGATAAAGTCTTCACGCTTTGGCGGCTTAATGCTTTTACGAAAAAAAAAGACACAATATTAAAATAAAAAAAATATCGTATACAAGACGGCAAAGCAGGATCGTGGAATTTTATATATAAATCTTTTTGGCTGATTACGAAACACAGGAATTTATTATTTATGTTTCAATAGAGGTTACTTGGGGTATTATTTACATTTCGGCCATTACAAATAGTAATAAATAATTTTATTGCTTTAATATTAATACAGTATCCGCCAAAATAAACAGTACCGAAAACAAAAATAAAAATTAATTTTTAATTTCTGTAATGTAAGTGTTCAAAATGTTCACCATTTCGACGCAAACAAGCTTCAGATCGATTTTTTGTAAGTCAATAAACATATTTATAAAAAATGGTTGATGGAACTGCCGAATAATATTTTGTATTCTTTCCCGTAGTTCGGCAATATTCGCCGGCGGATTTTCCGAATGAAATATTTTTTCCTTCATTGTGCCCCAAATGTATGCGTCAGGTGGCGTCATATCAGGTGAATGAGAAGGGTATTCGAAGTCTGTTCCCCGAGAAATTATTCTATTATAGAAATGCTGACGGAGTAAGTCTAAGGTTAGGTTAGGTTAGGTTAGGTTGCTGACGGAGTAAGTCTAAGGTGCGCACAGCTGTATGGCTCGTTGCACCATCTTGTTAGAACCATTGTGTGCGAAACTGTAGATTTCGTGCACGGCAAAAGTTATTTAGATCTCTCACAAAAGGTATAATAATTTTCTCTCTATAACGTTCTTGGTTGACAGTAAGTGGATTCTAATTATCATCTTCAACGAAATAAGGAGCAATTATTCCATTACCAGATACCGCGCACCAAACGGCAACTCGAAGACAGTGGAGTGGTTTCTCTACAATGACCTCAGGACGTTCAAATCCAAGGAATCTGGTTGTTTGTCGATTAATATAGCCGCTAAGATGAACGTGACTCTCGTTTGAAAACCATATGTTTTTCAAAAATTCGGGATCTTCGTAAATTAAACTCAACATGCGACCACAGTAAATTTCTCTTGTACGTGTGTCCGCAGCATTTAGTCATTGTCCAACTTGAATACGGTATGGATAACCACCAATTGATTTGAACATGCGACGTAAAGACCTTTCACTAATATTGATATTAGCTACTTTCTTAAGTACAAATAAGTGTGCAAACCAGCACTTTCATATTATTCTGCTAGTTTGGCACCCTAGGAAAAAGAACATCCAGAATTTGATGTACTACTGTCGTTATAAAGGTTAATAATAAATGGCTCAAATTGTGTTTCAATCAAATTGTCCAACTCCCACATTTTTAGCTCCACTTTGTCTTGTACATGTTTCATACGGTTTTTTCACTTTTCCAAGGTCGTAGTAGATGTGGCTTCATGGAATATATTTTTGATGTCAACAAATTTAAAGGTTATAATTCTGACTTCAACATAATTCTTTACTTGCGCCCCTACACATTTACTAGTAAATAATAGGTAACATTATAGCTGAGCAGACAGGACCTACGAATTATAATAGGACTACTGACTGGAGATGGTCGCCTTAGTGGGCATATGAAAACAATAGGACTGTGAGAGAATGCAGACTGTAAATTCTGGCAGGCTGAGGATGAAACAGCGGAGCATATCTTGTGTAACTGCCGAGACCTCGAGAGACTAAGGATCTGCATCAACTCGAGCCAGAGAAGGACTTCATAGAAGTGTCGTCAACGACTCTAATGAACTTCATCAGAGGACGACTATAACTTAGGGGTGAGCCATAATAAATCTTTAAGATTGCAGTATAAGAGACGTTGAATGACCACTCAGAACCTAACCTAACTTGAGGAAGCACATGTATAACTAAGGTTTTATAGAACTGGACACATAATTAAAACATAGATACTAAAAATAGAAAACAACATTCCTATATTTAATCGATTACCCGTATTTAATCAGAATCACACACAACACTAGGCCTACCGTCATTTTCACGATAACCTCCAAAAGATGAAATGCGGGATTTCTTTTCGCATATATATTGTATTCATTGCAAATCAAACAGACTGCCGCGGACTATCCCCGCACAGAGCAGGCATCGACTGAAATCCCCTAAGTATGTTGTCGGCTCGAACAAGTTTCGGCATTTTTCACTCAAACTTGATTAACTGAGGGTATATTCAACTCAAAATAAAAAAGAGAAAAATCGTTGAACGCTGCCAATTTTTCACCTTTATTAGTACTAAAGGCTACAGGATGCCTTTTCTTTGCAAAAATGTTCCTTTGTACTCACTGCTTTAATATTAAGTAGTTGAATCGATATTCTTTCGAATAATATATATCGGCAAGAATAAGAATTTTGATAATGTGATAAATATACGAAATATAGAAAAAGAAAATTTTTAAATTTCGTGGGTCTAAGGAGTCACTTTTTTGTTCTATTTTATTGGAGTATTTTAAAAAAATACCAAATACAAGTTTGGAATCACAGATAGGCGTTCAAAGAAGTAACAAACGGGACTTTTTAGTACAATTTTTTTACTGTAATTATTTAATATTTACGAAAAAGAAAAGCTACCCAAAGAAAAAGTAAGAGACCAAATACGAGTCGTCCTCAAAGGATGACGAAATGGACTTCGATGAATTCAGAAATTAACTAAAAAAGAAGGAAAAATTCATGAGAGAAATGAAAATACTATCCAAACAACTTGTAGACAGAGTCTTAAAGACAGATGGAACAGTTTAAAGCAAGAAAACCAAAGACACAGGATATAAAGAGCAAAACCAAAGTAGGTTCCTGATAAAAGCACGTGTGAGCCCCTCAAGGAAGTAACGGAGACGAAAAAGACAAGAAAATTTCCCCAATCTATACTAAGTGATATAAAAATCCGAACACCCAGTTTAAATGATTTTATTTTAATAAAATTTGGTGAATTTATTTATTTTACTGAAATAAACAATTGATAAAATTTTCATCCTTACAAGTTGAAGATTCCGGTTTTTATACTGCTTTTTTTGAAATCCACTAACAATCCAATAATGAATATTGTAGCCGTAGCAAAGATCCGAATTTTGCGGATTTTGGTTCTTGACATTCTTTACGATTGGTTACGATGCCTAGGTTACGGAGACCTGTACGATTTCGTCAACTTAGTGAGTTTGATAGGGGTCGTAAAGTGGGACTTCGGGAAGCTGGATTTTCTTTTCAGGGAATTGCAGTTAAAGTGCAAAGAAGTGTAGACACTGTGGTTAGGTATGGTCAGGCATGGCTTCGAGAAAGCCGTACGCAAAGAGCAAGGGGCTCTGGACGCCCCCGTAAAACAACAGACCGTGAAGATCGCCGCCAAAGATAATTGGCCTTAAGGAACTCTCCACTACCAGGTCCATTGCAAATGAATGGTTTGCAGAACACGGAAGACCTATTGGCATGCGAAGTGTTTACCGACGAATAAGACGTTTTGGCCTGTTTTCATACCGACCACACTGGATCCTCCCTTTAACTCCAGAACACCGACGTAATCGCCTTGAGTGGTGCAGAGAACGGTCACTCTGGGATGAGGAATGGAACAGTATTGTCTTTAGTGACGAGTCTCGATTGTGTTTAGGCATGCATGATGGTCGAGCGAGGGTTGGAAGACGACGTGGTGAAAGGAGAAATCCACGGTTGAAAGGCATGTTCATCAAACTGTTGGAGTTATGGTTTGGGGTGCTATAGCTTATGGTTCGAGAACACCTTTAATCTTTATCGGAGATAACATGAACGCGCAGCGTTATATCCAAGAAGTTTTAGAACCCCATCTTTTACCCTATCTTGACACCCTGGCAAATCCAACTTTTCAAGAAGATAATGTCGCAAGAATCACAATAGACTTCTATCATCATAATGATGTCACATTGTTACCTTTGCCACCAAGATCTCCCGACTTATCCCCAATTGAGTACGTGTGGGATATGATGGGTAGGATATTGCTCAATTTGCAACGTCCTCCTCAGACTCTAGAACTTCGAGCGGAGTTGGTGGTTGCCTGGAATAAGATACCACAGGAGGACATTGACCACCTAATCAGAAGCATGCCTAGGCGCATTGGAGAATGCGTAACACATCGAGGTGCATCCACACATTATTAAAAGTGAAAGGGCTTTAAAGCAATGCTATAATTTTAAAATTTTTATCATTTACTTATTATGCTTCAGTAAGTAGGTAGTTATACAAAATATTATAAAAATAAAATCATTTATGTTCGGATTTTTATGTCACCTAGTATATAATCTTAAATTATACTTTAACATTACTATTATAGTAGAAGATGGTTTGATGTTAACATTAATTTTTGTTGACCAAATATTATTTAAAATCGAAGTAAGCCATATCAATTAATACTATTAATTAATAATATATTTTTAACCTAATTTTATATAAATTATGAACATAAGTCGTATAAAAAATATAATTTGTTTGGCATAAAATTAACCCAAAAGCTGTTACGTTTAAAAAGCCGCTACGTTTAAAAAGACGTAATTGTGTGCAGCATTTGTTAAAATAAAGACATCAACCATTTTAACTCTTAAGTAGTTCCCACCCTGTCTAAAACTTTGTTTAAGAACTCCCTTTGCTCCTAATCTTCATTCAAAGTTTGTTAAAAGGGAACATTAAGAATTCGGCTCGTATATTTTAAAATAATTACCAACTTCATCTATCCCCCTTTCACGATATTCAAATTCTTCATTTACCGTGTTTTGTTTAGTTTTTCTGTTATGTTTTGTAGTCAAGTTTGTCGACTGATACAGTCTCCCAACTAAACTGGCATTACAAAATTCAATTACAAGTTTTGACAAGCCCGACATATATTTCAAATAAAATAAGATCCTTATTTTCTTAAGAGAACACCTAAGAATGTGTTGGTATCAACTTCCAAATCTGCGATTCTATACCGAAGATTTCTTCCATCAGGAAATGCGATATAGGGCCGCACTTTTATAGTGTAAATCGACCTTACTTTTCCACCCAAGTCTGACAACTGAGAAAATTGAGAATAGTTTATTTTTTTATATAGAATATGACACCTATGTTGATATAGGTTTTTTATTGTACCTAACATGTTTGTATTAAAAATGGAAAATCTGTTGCTAAAGTAATTTACACATAGTGTACACATAGTGTCATTGATCTGGGACGTCTAGGCAGAATCAACCAGTTATCAGAGAACTGTAGTTTATACCAAATTTGACCATCAGAAGTGTACTTAAGACATCTCAATTCAGTTACATAAGGATCACCTTTTTATTTCCGGGTCTTATACTTTTGTAGTAGCCATCAGCATAGCTAGAGAAGTCTTTGTAAGTTAGAGTTTCTACAGAGTATAAGCCTGGCTGTCTTCGAGCTTCTTTAATGTCTCTAACAAAGTCTGCAGGAACAAAGTGTTCATTTTTATTTTCCTTTCAATCATGCTGTGCACACTATCTACTTCCATCTGGGTGTGGCCCACCTCGAGGTATTTTTGATAAACTGTTACCTTTTTATTTTTGGCAACGTACAAAAGAGCCTTTCGCATCTGTTCTGGTTAGTGCAGCCATCACTCCAAATAACAACTTCAGTAATCTCTGGATGTTGTTCGATTTGTTTTGTAAGAAACCTCACAAGCATGGAGGCAAAGATATCACCATCTAATTGGCCATTTCCCTCATGCCAGATGTAGCATGTTACATCATGGTTTGCTAGATTGTAAATAGAATAGTTATGTACTTTTAATTTAGTTTTATAGTAAAATGAAGATGCCTTTATATTAGGACATGTCAGGACTTTTTCTACATCAACGGCAACTACCAATGTGTTATTTGAATCTTCTGCTTTCTTCTTATCGCTTTCCTTCTCATTCCTAGCTCCTTCCTTTCTACTTTGATGCTGCTTATACTCCTCTTCTGTGACCTTTTCCAACTTAAGATCTTGAGGCTGGTTCTAGATTTCTCTCCTCACACCAACGGGTATATTCCCTGTGCAGCTGTACACATAGTAAGGGTTCGTACAATAAATTTCACCGGAATAGCAATTTTAGTGAAAGTGGTTAAAAAGTAACTATCTACAGTTGCTTGTCAGTCAGTTGCTATAAAGTTTCTTCACTTCCACTTAGGTACAGAATAGGCCTGTATATCTATGAACTAGAGAAGAAAGTTATTTAGATTAAATAAAAAAAGACCATAAATTGCTAAGTTTTTAGATTGAAAATATTTCTAGTTGCTCAAACCGTTTCCTGTTTAAATCTAAACCCATTCTTTAAGAAGTTTTTAGACAATATTCAATAGTTTCCCCAGAGTTTAAGAAAAGCTTTTATAACCGAAAAAATGTAGATACACTCTTAATACACAATGATTATTTTAATAGTAGAAATTAATTAATAACGAAATAAAATTGTGAGAGTAAGAGGATGGAATTTTATTATGGATGGTCTCTAATTTATCGGCGGTAGCTGTCGGTTAGAAATAAATAAATACCGGGGATTTGCTCGGTTAGGAGTTTAGACCGAGTTTCGAAAATTTATTTTGATTTATATTCGTTGTCGGCTAATTTCCTTAAAAGGAAAGCGGAATCGATATATAAGTCATATCGGATGTTTACCCAATCGGTGGATATATGTATATATTCGATCTCTTAAACGGTATTGGTCGTAAACGTATGTCTAGAGATATTTGTCTTTTTTTTTGTTTGATAAACTCGGCATGAAGGATATTACTTTGCGAACAAAATATTTTTCGTCAATAAATATCACCAACAAAATATAAGTTTGTTATAAAGATAGAATTTATAGATAAACAGTAGAGATATACTTTTAGACGTGACTTACAAACATTCACAATCTATAATAAAGAAATTGCAGTAGAAGGAAAAATATCAAGAAGTTTTACCATTAAAAGAGGTTTAAAGCAAGAAGACCCTTTCCACAGTGTTAGTTAACCTCGTATTGGAATGGATTTTACGGAAGAGCCAGATACAAACAAAAGGGATGATATATCAATTTAAACAACAGGTAATTGCTTATGCAGATCATGCAGACTTATAGCAAGATCAAAGAAAGGGTTGGAAGGAATTTTTGGATGCTGGAAGAGCTAACCAAGGAAATATGCTTTGCAGTAGATCAGAAAAGATATGCTTTTGAAAAAGTGGATACGTTTAATTATTTACGATGAATCTTATCTAATAAAAACGATTAAACTTGTGAAATAGAGACAACATTATCCAAAGGAGCACTAAATAACCTACTTAAATCCAAGCAAATATCATTAGACCAACAGCACTATATGGATCAAATGCATTTGATTGTAACCCTTATTTGGTGCTGTTGTACACTTGAAATTTGGTATCATTAATTGTGACTGATTTAGAAATTTTTAAGGAATTTTAACGGACTCTCGGTTATTTTCTGTTATTTTCAAATTCTTTTATCTATTTATTGTCACATTTTTTACAACCTGATAATGGTCCTATAGGACCAAAACTAGTTGCTACAATTTAATAAACAGTTTGTGGGATAGACTTTCTGTTTCCTTTGAACCTTTTAATTCAGCCCACATTTGAGATAAGATTTATTGTCTAAAAAGAAAATTTCCCTAATTAACAGTGAAAGTTTTGTTAATACGTTGTTTAATTTGTAATCTAAAAAAAAACTTTGTTACAGTCGATGGCTTGATGCACTTGAAAATCGATTTTGAACGTTTTTCCAAAAAAAAGAAAAACTGCAAAATCAAATCGGAAATGAGAATGGTCTGTTCGAATTGATGGATATCCTCACGGAAGGACATCCATCGATAACGCAAACTTCGGGATTATAGTATATATTCGAATTCAAAAATCTTGTCATCTGGAGAGGTAGATTTTTCAAGGATTTATTTTAAGTAGAATTCCCTGTCAAGATGAATCAGGAAATGGATTTGGTCGTCGGCGTCGTTTCTTTCGCAGGAATTTTTTCGAATATCCTTTGGGATTTCCTTTTATAATACGAGTGTGTATAAGTTTTAAATGTTTACAGTTCATATCAAAACAATAATACAAATTTCTGAAGGTGTAACAACATTTGCAACTCAAACTCCGCCCACCCAGTTATTTTTATTTATTTGTGAATTTATCGTCACTTCTTGACTTTAATCGATATAACGTGGTACTTCGACAACAATTTAATGTTTAACTGTAAGGTACTGCACGTACCTAAACCAAATTCCATTCCTATATCACTGGGAAACCTTTCAGTTATATCTAGATGTTAAATTTTATTTTATCAATAGTATTATTATAATTAAGTATTCCACTTTTTTTTTATTTTGTTTTGTGATCCTATTGCACTTTTTAGTTCATTTTCCCCACTCATTTTATTCCCCCAAATACTCATACTAGCTTCAATTAAACAAGCAGAAGGTACCTAATGAACTAAATATATTTTCATTTTCAGTACTCTAATTAACACTTTGTCGTTTCCTAGACTTTTAGAGCTTTGTTAAATGTTCTTGTTCAGTAAGTCTATTTAAGGTTTAAGTTATACAACTTTTTTTATAGTACATCTACTCCTTGTTTTGAAATTTCTACTGGGTACCATTTTCCCTTACATTTTAAACAGATTTACTGTTTACTTTATTTTTTGTGTTGGTTTCTGTACAAATTCCCTTTCATTTTCTTCTAATTGTTCTATTTCCTCATTTATATGAAAGAGCCTTCAAAATTTTCCCTGCTGAAATAATATTTCAACTAAACATCAGTTTAGATTCCTTCCTGACATCTGTACTAGTGATGCAATGTTTTCTATTTTTGAGGATAGATAGAGCTTTTCCAAACAATAAACTTTTCATAGTTTTTTGTGATTTTGCCAAAGTATTTGACCGTGTTAACCACAAGACATTGTGACCAAGCTTGGATTTTGTGGCGTCCTTCTTATATCTTTTGAGTAGTTTATTTCTGGTCCCACAAAAAGGAGATAACTGGTGCATTGGTTGATGGTGGTCTACCTCAAGGCTCGGTTTTGGATCCAATTCTTTTCACGTTATTTATTAATAATATCACTGACATACAGATTGATGACAAAATGACTTTATTTGCAACATTTGCAAAATTTTTGTTGAAGAAAAACGTTCTACTTTGATATTATTGCGTTATTTTCCCAATATATTAGATATTAGAATGTCAACCTTTAATCTTGTATCAATTTCCTTTTGCAACCTCTTTGTAATGCATTCTTCTTAAAGAAAGTCTGCGATTTAGGATCAATTAATCATAATTTAAAACTTTCTTTTAATTTTAAAACGTTTATTAGTCACGAAAATTTTATCGGAACAAACATTCTCTTAGCCACAATTGAAATAATTTAATATAAACCAATAAAGGATTTTTTTAATGTCTATGTATACATTTTCTGGTTGTGCATGTTACTACATTCCAAAATCATGTACCGAAATAAATTACAGTATGCCCAGAATATGAAATGAGCAAAAATATCAGCTATGGCATTACTAAATAATAACAGCAGACAAGTACGTGCTTTAGCTTAATGTGTATTAAAATTTACAAGTTCCCCAATTTACATTTTTCTGTTTTATTTTCGTCTTTTTTTTGTAATATTCGGGTTTTGTTAGTGATCGTGTCAATGGTTTTTTGTTCGGGTTATACCTGAATAATTGTTTCAAAAACTGCAAAAACCGCGTACCGTACCTATATGAATTCTGTACGACTTATTTAGTGTATTGTTCTCATTAAATTCCAGTTGGGAAAACTGTAAATTTTCTATTTATTCCAGTACGGTCTCGAGTACGGTATATCAAAGAAAAAAGTATCAAATTAAATAAGTCAAAATGGAAAAAAGAAACAATTGAAACATAGGGTAATGGATAATTCTGTTTTGTTTTGAAATGTGCAATTTCGCGTTCAAGACAGATAAGAACAATGGTAAAGCATTGCTTAATTCCTTAAAATATTCAGGTAATTTTTTCTACTTTTATCCAATTGAAAATTAATGTGTTTTAGAACAAAAATTCTACTATGACTAATGAATAAATACTGCCCAGAAAATGTTATCAATAATTATACAATATTAACTACCCTCCATAAATGTTATCCTATTCCACACCCCAATTTCATCTTCCTTTTTCCCAGTAAAAGTTTCGCCTTTTCCCATCTTCCCATTTTGTTCCCCTTCCTGTCTCTCCCAGCATTCCCCTGACCTCAACACCCTTTGCTTCAATTATCACCTCCCTGCTTCTTGATATTCTGAGTCTATCGGCCCACTCTTCCTTCATCTCCCCTAATTCCTTCTTAATCTTTTCAATCCTCTCTTGATTCAAATCCCCAATATCCTTAAGGATAACCGCCTCATTCCTTCCTTCCCTTGTCCCATCCTTTTCTGTATATATTGTCACCCTCTATTTTTTACCCATGCCACCAACTTCCTTAACTTCCATCCCCATATCGCTCTTCCTTCTTCGTTTTTACCCCTTTTCTCTCTGAAATCCTTACTTCCTTTCACGATACAATTTCTGGACCCCTCTCTCTATTCCACTATCCTCCTTGTTTACCTACACTACCTTAATTCTGTCATCTTCCACTGGATTTCCCACTTTCACCTCTATGCCACCCCATACAGTATTAACTATTAGCCCAGAATGGGCCACAGATCACATCAGGTCTAGTATTCGAATGTCACATGGCCCTTACCGAAGCCTGGAACAACAATGTAGTACCTCTAGGATAAGAGGTTATGGAATTTCAAAAGGCAACGGCATAACTGAATCTTTGGCTAGGAAAGCTGCCTCCCAAAGGATCTTGGGAACTGGCAGTCTTGTCAGCTTGCCGGCATCAGCGGTGGTTGACCTAGTAAAGGAACGCTCCCTTGACAAATTCAGGGGAAGATGAGACGAAGAAATAGGTTGCAGACTATCCGAATAGCAGAGTAGCCAAGAAATACGTGGCCATGACCATAAAGGACCTGCGTTTGGTCACAGGTATACTTACTGACCATGGTCACCAAAACATCTAAACAGGTTGGGTTAATCTAACACCCCACTGTGTAGAGGATGTGAACAAGAAGATGAGACAGTTGAGCTCGTCCTTTGTAATTGTCCGAAATTCTCTCTAATAATATTCGGCGAGAACTGACTGACACAAGACAACTTAGGAGAGCTGCCTACTTTTAAGCTGGTAGATTGGGTGACGAGTTAATAGGTATGCTCAATCTCAGAAGGACGCACAATGGGCCAAATGTGGCCTAAGTGCAGAAGGGCGACCCACCCTTCAAGAATTACAGATACAGATACAACAGAACTGTGAAAAGTAAAAAATAATTCCGTCTCATCCATTTCATGAATGAGAGATAAAGTTGGACAATGTACGACGTAACGGCAACGGATGGTTGAACAAAATATATGAGTTATAGAATTCTATTATACGCCCTTTTCTTGCTTGTGATATTTTTTGTGTTTAAAGCTCCTTTAGTAATCTTATTTCTTTATGTCCAACGATCTTCCATGCAGTGGGACGCATGGAAAGATCATTGGACTTCGGGTGTATTCATAAATCTAAAAAGCGCGTTTGACAGAGCTATCCTTCCAAAGATCCTATTTTCCATAATAGTTGGCAAGGATGTACGCGATGTAGTAAGTGGATGGATAGGAAATATGTTCATTAATAGAGAAATTGGAATAAATATCAATGACATAAGGGTTAAAGGTAAGGCTGTCCTTCCAAAGATCCTATTTTCCATAATAGTTGACAAGGATGTACGCGATGTAGTAAGTGGATGGATAGGAAATATGTTCTCTAATGGAGAAATTGGAATAAGTATCAATGACATAAGGGTTAAAGGTAAGGCTGTCCTTCCAAAGATCCTATTTTCCATAATAGTTGGCAAGGATGTACGCGATGTAGTAAGTGGATGGATAGGAAATATGTTCTCTAATAGAGAAATTGGAATAAGTATCAATGACATAAGGGTTAAAGGTAAGGCTGTCCTTCCAAAGATCCTATTTTCCATAATAGTTGGCAAGGATGTACGCGATGTAGTAAGTGGATGAATAGGAAATATGTTCTCTAATGGAGAAATTGGAATAAGTATCAATGACATAAGGGTTAAAGGTAAGGCTGTCGATAGGGAGGGGTGCTATCACCTCTGCTGTGGAACATTGTTGTCAATAAAGCCTTATCAGATTATTTAACAGACACAACTCGTTCCTCTGTCATTCAAGAGTAGACAACTTTAGAGACAATTGCTACTCCTAAAACTTCAGTTAGTGAGAAAACTAGAATAATATTGTGCTCCCTCACTTATCTGCCTATGTCCAGAAATGATCATTTCTAAATTAAAAATCGACCTTTTTTAGGATTTGTCTCTAAAGCTATGGAACTACAATATATCCATGACTGGGCTAAAACCCCAATTATCACTGTTCCCTATTCAAAACACAAGACCGTATAATATTGGAAATTTCGTATGACTTTTGGAAATGATTAAATTGCTTTTCTATCAAATCAGTTGACGATGATTCCGATCGATAGATATATAATAGAAAGCCGCAAACAACAGCAATCGCTTCTATCTGTGTGGGTATGTGTGATTGATATTTAATTTTCAAAGGAATAAAAAGCAACCGAACGAAAACATTTCAATTTTTTTTTATTAGTGGGTTTGTTTCGTGGGCTGGATAGGTTTTTCTATTTTCCAATACGTAGATAAATAAAAACAAAAATATTGTTGGTGATATTGATGAAAATTCCATAGAATTTTCCAGTTAGATAGACTGTAGATTTATGGCAGGTGAAGTGTAGTATTCAATTCAAGTATAAAAAAAACAAAAAAAAGGAATAATCAGCTGTTTAGAATATTGCTTATTAGGTTGTTCTTAGTATTATCTAGGAAAACATACAAGGTGGGCCAACACATGGATTTTCCGACTTTGCATCCCCGTAACTTCAAGCCCCTAGAGGCGGGGTGAGCACGACCCCCTTTTGAATAGGAATGGGGGTTGTTGCAATACCTCATTTTGAAAATCAAATCTGATCTTGAAGTTTTGCTTCAAACTATCCACAGGTGATTAAACAGCTAGTATCCGACACATTTCAAAAGGAACTAGTAATTAGTTGATCATTTTTGGCCCAAACAAGTAATCCTTTTTATACAAAAGAGTATAAGGGCCATGTTTTTCATTTAACTTAGTCTATCGTGAATTTTTAAGATCGTTACACTTGTGTCAAAGCGATTGTAAATTTTTTGTAGCAGAATTAAAATGGTGTATTTCATAGAAGAAAGGGTTAAAATGATAAAATTATATTTTACCAATAAGGAACAACAACCCTCGTGCAAGTATTGGAGATTGCAGATGATCCCCAAACGATAATTTTCCAACAATATGACTCACCATTTCATTCTGTTTAACCGGTCCTGCAGTTGAATTAAAATTTTCGTCAAGGTTGGATTGGAGGAAGGGGACATATTGAGTGGCCACCTAGATCACCAGAATTGGCTCCACTGAACTTTTTTCTATGGGTTTAATCGAACCATACGAAACAAAACAGGAATACGAGACGCGGTTGAGACTATTCCACATCAGAAACAGAACTGAGCAGGCCACGTGGTCAGAATGAAAGATGGCAGATGAACCAAAAAGATTATGGAATAGCGACCAAGATCTGAAGCCTTTAGAAGTAGAGGCAGAGTACCCACCTACTGGACAAATAACATAAAACGGGTTGCAGGAAACTGGATCAAAACTGCACAAGATCAGAATTTGTGGCAAAATTTGAGAGAGACTTTTGTTCGACAGTCGTAATGCTCAACCCCGATAAGGCGGAAAATTAGTTTACCCTCGAATCAAAAATTGAAGGGTACGGACGATTTTCCAAATTTTCATTTTAAAGTGGGAAAATTGAGATGTAAAGTTTTCGTTGGGCTTGTATCTCGGAAAAAAATTTAGTTATCACTGTGTTATTTTACAATATTAGAGATAAAGTATTTTTAAGGAAACACAGAGAGCTAGATGGACGGCACTGTGGACACAGAATTGGAGAAGAAGAACTGAGGAAAAGACTATTAAAATTGTTCTCCAGTGTGGTCTCCGCATTACATTACTTATAAAGCTAAACTAGAATCAGTTCAGCATAATTTTTTAAGATACATTGCCTTTAAGATGCGTATTTTCCATCGTTATGATATTTTAGAGCTTTTATTAAACATCCCTACCCTAGAGATTCGCAGAAAGCAAAGAGATCTCATACAGCTTTTTAATATAATTAATGGAATGTGTCCCGAGCTTCTCTCTAAAATATATTTAGTTGTTCCTCCTCGTGTAACTAGGCAAGTGCAAACATTTCATGTTTCATTTCATAGGTACAACTATGCAATGAATAGTTTTCTCCCTAGGACACTCAGATTAGCTCAGATTAGCAACTCCATTGAGGACATCTCAATTTTTAATGTGTCAACTTTCAAGTTTTGAAAACATCTGATGGAGCTTAAACTTTGATATCAAATTTTCGAGTGCTGGCTGAAGTTATGGTGTTGTCACCCTCTAATGTATTTTGGGTTTTGGTTTTGCTGTTTTTCTCATAAATTTAATACCTGAAGTGTCTTCTCTTTCTATTTTTAGAGCATATTTATTGTGAATTGGGCTTGCCCGTGAATAAATAAATAAATAAAAAGAGGATGAAAGGATTTTAAGGCAAAGATTGTTAATGGCTATTGTTCCTACCTGCACCTCAAATAATTTGTAGTATCTGGAAGATTCGGATAAAAAACAGATTTTGAATTCTTAGCAAAGCTGGCCAGACGTTCTCCTTCTTGGAAAAAGTTAAAAAGAGATAAAACAATAATTAAATAGCGTACAAGCTTGTTTCAGTCACAGATGTCAGGTCAGTATAAGAGGCTTCGTTCACATTTTTATTCCTAGATTCATATTTATCATTGTTTTACATATCCTATCAAAAAACTGACTGCACCAGTCGATTAAGCGTCTTTAAAAACCCTAATATCCATAAAACTGTGTTACTTATGAACGTGTTAACTTTAACAAGATGTTGACTCTATTTTAAATTGGTAAAGGTGTATTTTGGGTTACACTCCCCTGAGGCGCATACGGCTATTTGAATTTTTAAGAATAATTTAAAAATCGATCCTGGTCAAAATAATGCCTAGTTCTTTCAATATTTTTGTATTTTAATACGACTTTACCAACAAAATGTTTGTATATGGAAAAAAGAGAAAATATTGATCGATAGCAATACATTCTTCACAACTCGACCGGGTGTACATACAACGTGGAGTATATCAGAAATCAAGCTCTTGAGTGTTTTACTTCAGTAACTCGATACCATACAAAATGTTATCTGGGATTTTAATCGACTACCCGCTAATATTAAGCGTAAGGAATTTCATGCTCGGTTGTTATCTCGGGTCATTCTTTTGTAATTAAATGCCTTTCTTATAGGCTAGATACGTTTTCTTGTTATGAATTATTAATTTTTCAAATATTATTTTCCGAGAAACATTTGAAAAACATTTTTTAATCTTTTTGGCAAATTTAACGGAAAATGTATTGAAATGTAACAAAAAACGGGTTAGGTATTTTCTTTGATACAATTTCTTTCGTTGTGTTTTTTTTTAAATTTATGGCGTAAGTTTA
The DNA here is from genome assembly GCA_035357415.1 of Ophraella communa. NCBI lineage: Eukaryota > Metazoa > Arthropoda > Insecta > Coleoptera > Chrysomelidae > Ophraella > Ophraella communa. Next base: position 15,281,979 of record CM068992.1, read on the forward strand.
TTTCTTCTGACAGTTAAGAACTTTTTCTAAGTTTTTTTAGCCAGCAATCGATCTCTTTTAGGAATTTACAGTCTGCAGGCAAATCTGTGCGAAAGCGAGGAATTATTTCGCTTGATACGGTTGGTTAAAATGCTGGATTTTTTGTATATAAATCAGTTATAAGTTGCCCTTTAAGATGTACAATTCAAAGGATTTTTAGAAACACATTTTTTTATGAGTTATCTACTCTCCAAAAATGGTCTCTCTAACTTCAGCCGCTCTTGGCTCTATACCAACAATCAGTCAATTTAGAGTTATACAGTGTGGAATAAATGGAATAAAATTATTTGTGGGGTTAGTTTAGAAGATTATAAATTTATATTTCAACCTGTACAATTCATAATAGACCCTACATGGTATAGTTCTTGATAAAAATATACAGGGTGTTTCATTAAAAATATAGATCATGTTTAAAAAGCTTACATTTGAATTTCAAAGTTGACGGGTTGACGCACGGGTCGAATTTGTATAGTAAACAAATTTCTTTATATTTATAAAAAAATACGAGTACTTAGATCGCAAACTAAGAGACTTTCTTCAAGTTTGTCAATTTATAAATACCATAGGGAGGAGTGAAAAGGTAAATGTCACTGAAATTAAGCTGCATATTTTTCCTTTCAAATACCAAAATGAATTTATTCCAAAGTTGATAATTAATAAGATGCCCAAGATATAAAACATTACACTTTGATCGGTCTCGAAAGTTAATTCAATGTAAAAGTAAACAAAGGTGACAAAAAGTCTTTCGACTTGAAAAAATAATAAAAAAAAAACTTTGATAGCGCTATAACTGTAAAAGATTTCAGTCGTTTTACTAAGAGAATTTTAAAATGGGACGTAAAAACATAAAATTGACTATAAAATTTTGATGACGGCGAAGAAAATCTGGCAAATAAATAAGAAAGAAAAAAGAGGCGATACGTTAGAGATTTCCAGAGAAATTTTGCATAACTTTTGACGGGGCTTCATTTACGAGAACATAATTAATAATAAGGTGACTTTTGAAAATTTTTAACAGTAATACGAGCACATAAATCGTCTAAATACATTCAATATGTGGTAAATAAAAGGCATTAATATTCTAAAATATGTAACGAACAGAAGATGAGGTTGCACTTATATTCTACAAGATTCTGTATACTGATGTTTCTTGTATGGTTCAGCAAGCAATGGGCATCTTCTAAAAATATATCGTATTTAATTTAAATCAGTTACTTGCCGCAATGAAATATTCAGAAACATACTGGCAACTAAATACCTTCAAAAAAAAGCTAGAACAAGTGAGTTACTGAATGAAATGGATGATTTATCCAACAAAATAACTAAAATAACCAAATAACTAAAATAACTATGAAAACTACACCGACCAGAGCAATGGAAGTAATGTTAAATCTCACACACCTGGACATAATTGTTAAGGAGGTGAAGCTAATAATACTGCAATAAAAAGCTTTCTCCTATAGGCAACCCCATCCGTGGACACACTTATACCTTCCAGTAATCATTTGAAATTAAAATCCCATCTCACTGCTCACGTAAGCGAAATCAGTTCTTAACTGTCTCTAAAATTTAGTAATCAATCACAAAATGTCTGAGCTTATTTGGGAAATTAAAGAAAAAATGAAAAGCCACAAGGGTACCAAGGGAAATGAAATTCTGGATTAGTTTGCTATAGATTCGACACTTTTCTGGGCAGAATAATATATCTCTACAAAAGCAAACGTTGGCCATCCCAGCCTTCCATCCTTAACAGATTTACCTCAAATTTATGTGTAAGTTGGCATCAACTAAAACACGGCAGTCCAGGATTTTGCAGAAATCCGTTTTCTGCTGGATCTTGTTTGATGGCAAATGTATTTATATGCTAGCGTTCACTCGAGCATTCCACATTCTGGATCGTGCAAAAAACCGATCCGGTCGAATTGTGCCATTCGGTTTTGTCACTAGAAACTGGATCCGTAGTCCAGTAAAAACCAATATCCCGTGTAATCGTACACATGTATTATAATAGCAGTATTCACACGGCGTGCGGTTTTTTGCTGGACACTGTAGTAGATAATAGAGCAGTGCCAGCCCCCTTAAATCGCCCAAGTTCGATCGTTGTTGCAGAATAGGATGAACCCAGAATACCGATAGAATATTAGGAAAGTATTCACGTCTGATAACCATCGTAGAAATGGTCAAAAAAACAGGAAACCGTGTTCATACTACAGTCAGGTTTTGCAGGATAACTGGTTTGCCGTGATTAAAAACTTATCATGGAACCCTCCTTAAATATCTGACCAGAATGAATATTGTTGCAATAGTTCACTGTGCCACACAAATCATATATACTGTTTCAGTGTAAAAAAATAGAAATTATACAGCTATTTTTTCCATTGTTAATTTTTTTAATGTTATTAAATTTTGGTTTGATCCCACTATGCTCATAATTGAAACGCCAGAGAGCGCTCACATTCGCAGTAGGTATAGCTGTTTCTATATTTCACGCACAATGCTAATTATAGTAAAGTAGGTATGTCAAGTTATTACTATTTCACTGGATTTTTTTTTATTTTTCACCTAGAGTTACTTTTTGAAATGGAAAAACAGGTTTAGCTAATTACTGTTACATGTGATGGCGTGATGACGAATATTTTCCTTGATAATCCATCTCGTACAATTCTCCAAGGAAAAGCACAGGCTGCCTTTTATTTGCTTAATTTTTTCGTGACATGCCACTATTTATTTTAAATTACTGTAAAATATTACTTGCACAAAATCGTAGAAAATATTTGGAGAAAGTATTAACGTTATTGTAGGATTGTTTTAAAAATATTTTCTCTATGGAATTAGCATCGTCAGATTGACATTTTGTATTTGTATCTTCCAGACACAAACTACTCAGACAAACTGAATGGGATAAAATCGTTCGTCCTGCGGATTAATGATTTTATTACACTTCAGTTTGCGTGCCAAATATTTTTGCCAAATAAAAAGGTTTTCGTCGAGATTAAAAATTTTAAGGACTCATGGTATTACCTTTTTTAACAAAAATAACTAGTTGACAAGTCTATTTTGATAACAGCGCCACCATTTGGAGCCACACAAATAATCCTGCCATTCAATAAAATCGATATTGTTATTATATCACTAAAAGAAAGAATCATAATTCCCATTTTATAATTAACCCTCAATTTTTCTTTCTCCTTTTGAAGACTGAGAACTTTGTTGACGTATTTCATTTTTTCAACTCGTAGCTTAAAAACTTCTCCTGTTTGCTGCAAAGTTGTGTTTTTATTTTAATGAGGTACATTTACTTTTACTCATAATTGCTGTCATTTTCTTAAAACTCCATTTTCTTTTGATTTATCTAAACTAAAGCTCATTCGAGTTGAATATAATCATTTTCCTCTAATGTAATGTGTATCCACGGTTTTATTTTGATATACAATTTCTATACCACCCCGCTTTTATAAGCTGTAATAAGTTATTAGCTCTATATATTTTAGTGTCCAAGTCGTTAGAGAGAAAAGCAATAACTGCCGTTTTTGTTGATATTTATTATGTATTTCCTTTTTATAAACAAAGCGTTTTGCAAAGAATGGTATTTTACCGGTCGGCGAGCACCGAACTCGTTTTTCATTTTTTTTTTAACTTATTGTAGCATTTAGTTTTGTCCGTATTTACGATACGGCAAATAAAGTTATTGGTACAATATAAAATCCTAAAAATAGAGTCTGTTTCTTCATGAAAATCATTTTTCAAGCAATACTGTTTAATAGTATAATATTAAGTATGGAACACGGTAAGAGTTTTATGCCGATCGAAGACAATTATTGTCTGAGATCGGTTACCCTTAACGTTCGACATGCTTATAACGTTTTTTGCATGATTGATACCATTATAAATTATAAAATTTAACATTTTCGTCATATTGACTAGTTTCATTCATTTTATCAAGATAGATACTTTGGTTGTTAGGTAGTAACTGAGGTGCATAACAACAATGAAGAATTGAGTTTTTATTTTGTTGTCAATAATTTTAAGTACAATTTTGATTATTATAAATTAAAATATGAGCTTCTACATAGTTTTCTGCCATTGTCGATGAACGTCAACCTCCATGACGCTCATAGGCGCAACTAGAGTCTATATGGAATAGAAGTAAAAAACCTATTTTCCATATTTTCAAGCATTTCAAAGAATAAAAAAAATTTCACTAAAAAAAATGACAAGGCTAATACCTTTGAATTTGGTGTTTTCAAAATTTGGTCAAAATCTAAATTATGTTATTTTTAGTAAAAATGGTCTAGAACCACTAATTCTACCACGCAGAATACGAAAATGGCCTTAAAATTGCAGGTTTACCGATAGTTTTTAGAAAAAATGGCATCCTTAGGGTATTATACGGCACCACTTCCACCCGAATGCAGATTTAACATGGTTCTAGACATGCTATCCAAAAACTGACTGCACCAGTCGTTTTAGAGACTAGAAAAAACCCTACTTTACATATTTTCAAGCATTTCAAAGAATTAAAAAAATTTCACTCAAAAAAATGGCAAGGACAGAGAATTTGGTGTTTTCAAAATTTGGTCAAAATCTAAATTATGTTATTTTTGGTAAAAATGGTCTAGAACCACTAATTTGACCACGTAGAATACGAAAATGGCCTTAAAATTGCAGGTTTACCGATAGTTTCCAGCAAAAATGGCATCCTTAGGGTATTACGGCACCACTTCCACCCGAATGCAGATTTAACATGGTTATATATGGAATAGAAATAGAACACAAACAGCCCGCCATTTTTTCAGGTGGCAAATTTCTTTAAGGTGCCACGCCCAAACTACCCCAAAATCGCTAAAAAATTAACCACATAGCTTTTCCTATAAAACACACCATACTGATCTCAGATCAGTTTTGAAAAAAAAATACCAAGCTATTTGTTTTAAATGATATATTTTTAGTAAAGGATTACATAGTGTAATTATTATATTAAATTAATTAATAAAAATAATAAGATTCCAGACATGGCACTTTGTCCCGTTTCATTGCGAATCACCCCAATAAAAAAATGTTGAAAATAAGTTTGTTTTAATTGAAAAACTTTTATTCAGGGTGACTCGAATATATGTATTTTTTTAATTTAAAGTTAACATTAACTTTTTGTTGTTTCTTCGTCTATAACTAAATCTAAACAAATGTCTCTTTCCATATACAACCAGCGCTGAAGTCGCGGGATGGCCGGCTGATAGAAATGTCCAAATTTCAGTACCTTGTGGCGCCAATATCTGGTAGCAATTTCGTGGTATCAGATATTGGCGGCTGATACTGCTTGATTTCTAAAGTTTAATTTTATATTTTTAAAATAATTTCAACATAATATTTAGCTGTACAATCTGGTTAAAAAATTTTAAATTTAAAGGGGGAGCTAATGGTGAGCTAGGGGGGACTTAGCCCCCCTAGTCCCTCCCTAGTTGCGCCTATGATGACGCTTTAATCCAAGGACATCAACACCTTTATTAGCGTTAGATGCTGGAAGAATGAAGAAGTGCTGAAGGACTTGGAGTTTTTCCATCTCAGCCCGAAAAAAAAAAACAAATTGAAAAAATAGAACTACTACAACATTACACATTATACTCTCGATTACAACACGTAACTAACTTTTTCCCGATTTTCACGTTTTTTCTCAACTTCCTATTATAAGTCTATTCGAAACAACTAATTCGCCTGTCGATGAAATTAAATAAAATCCAATTTCTATGTAATCCCGAAATGAAGGATATCCATCCACCATTCGGTGGTCTCGATTGAATAGCGTCTCCATTAAAATTGAGGAAAACATTGACACGTTCTGGGTATATAAGCATTAAATGTCCTTCGATGATGTAATCGTAACCTATTTAATTTCGTTAGAAGGATGAATTTTGCAGAAATGCCGCCATTCATCAAACGAAATCGGTAATGAAAGGATAAAGGACACACCGTTACATGTAAAGCTGAAATGATTAATGCCGATTCGATCATACTCTTCTCTAAATTTCCCGAACAATGCGAGGATTATAATTGGAAAAGGGACATTACGGAATGGAGTTCGTTCTTTGAATAAAATGAAATTTTTTTAAAAGTGATAAATAAATTCAAAAGGGTTTTTTAATGAAATTAGATTCAGTTTTTAAAAAGTTGGAAGGATCTACAGGTAGGGGTTTTTTTATTGGTAGTGATAAAAAGAATGAAAAGCACTTAAAACTATTTATTTACATCTTTCATCCTCAACCTGACAGAATCTGCAGTCCGCACACTCTGTCAGTCCAATTGTTTTGATATGTCTATTGAGGTCCTGTCTGCTCATATTCAGCAGCTCTTGAGACCTCTTTTTAGAGAGACCTCCTACAAATGCCTTTGAGTGCCTTAAACCCTCTAGCTCCCGTTACGTAACAAATTTGTTCAATGCACAACAATCGACGATTTCCAGAGTTGCTAGTCGATTTAGAAAAACAGGACTATACGACAGAAGACCAGGACAAAGACGTCCAAGGATAACAACAGCAGCAAACACACGATTTTTAAGATTAACCGCTCTTTTAGCACAATCAGGCATTGTACAACGCGAATGCTGCAGAGTGAACTTGTTGTTGCCTGCAATATTAGAATTTCTGTGAAAACCATTAAGATTCGTCTTAAAGAAGAAGAAATTAGAGCTAGGATACCCGACTTTTGTACGCATCTTACAAGAGAGCATCCTATTGTACGTTTGGAATATGAAAGATTGGTCCAACGTTTTTTTTCTGACATCAGACAAGTAGAACTACTACTAGTTATAGTGACGGTTTCCGTTCTTTCTTACTAATTAATTTATGTACCAAATAACTTTAAGTTATGGCACTAAATAAGGATTTTAATAAACTTTAAAAATAGGTTTGTCAACTAAATAAATATAAGGATTAAAACTACAGCTGGTTGATAATGTATTTATTATAAAATTTATTGCACTAACCCTTAATTATAAAATAGTTAAATTAATATTATAAATTACATTTGAAAGATTTATTTAAGAAGTTGATATACAAAGATCTAAATAATTCTTGACGGGTTATATTTCTCTCTTGTCACATTAAGTGTCATCTTGATGTATATAAAGCAGATTTACAATCTCATTTTCTAAATAGGTATAAAATATAAAAGTTTAATTAAAAACAAAACTTTTACTATATATTAGTAATTAAAAAAAATGCCGTGGAGCCATTTCAACTATTTACTGAGAATGTCGTGTTAATGTTATGGAGTTTTGCGTGATTTGAGATCATTTAAATATGTTTATAATTAGTATACGTTGGTTTGTTTTAATCTGCAACGGTCTAAATTAGAATATCAATAGTTCTTCAAGTTCCTTTGTAGAATCTACTTATATAAATGGACTATTTAGGTTTTTTTCCTCGTTTTTAATTAATTAGAATCAAAATAAATTGAGTGTATTGGTGTTCTAATCACTGGAGAATTTAGAGAGGGGTCATGACCCCCTCAAATTCCCACTAATGTCATTATTTGGGAATATTTTGGTAAAATAGGAGAAGAGAATTATTTTATTTTATTTCAGAATCCCAAATGCAAATTTTATGTTTTTCTTGCTAATTTAACAATATTATTTCTCATATAACGTGGTCAGGTAACCTAGAAAAACGTTTTAGAGTTTTATAATTTACCGGACCCCTCCTTATTTCACCCTGAATCAGCCACTGGTTCTAAGGTATATTTACTTGACGAAAAGATTCGTCAGCGTAGATATAATTTGAAAATGGTCAAGAGAGTCATCGGGGACTAAGTGAATTTCTTGAAAAAATAGTTTTTCTCCAAATGACATTAAAAGCGGCCTTTTAATGACACTTGGCAGGCTTAGAAGTTGTACTTTTAATGCGTAGGCAGAAAAAGTTCGTTGCTAGGCAACTTTCCAAGTAATAATTTAAATCAAACTGGTTATTAAAATCGACAATGACATTAACTCAAAATGATGCTGATGATAAACCGGTTTTATTGCATTAAAACTACAAACTATAACACGAAATTTTTAATTATTAAATATATTTATAATGAATTGTGCACAATTATTTAATACAATTGAACTCTGTCCACTTCCCTCCTTTTTTAGTAAAATTAACAACTCAAGTATCCACACTTGATACTCAGGAAACGCCAGAAAATATTTTATTGCTGATGTTCGACTTATTGGCTAGCGAGTCCTCAATATAGCCCTCCGCGACAGTGGAAGACTTCCATCCTCCATGTTGCTTTAACATTGTTATGTCCCCACCAGAATGCACCAGCAACGTGGCTGAAGTTCTGCGAAAGCATTGCCCGGTACACTCTTTCGCATGGGATAGTCCCAGAAAATTTCTTCTGGCATTTTACCGAATTTGTGAATTCCAATGAATTGATGATGTGCTTTACCGTTCGCATACTTATAGAAGAGACGCCGATTATTTAAATTCGAGGGTCTGGAGGCTGCATATTTTCTGTAAACGCTTAAATATTCCGTTACTACAAGATCTTGATCTTTTGGTCTTAGTATTTTGTAGCATAATTAGCAATTTGTCGCCCATATCATTTATATCATTGTTTTCATTTGCAAAAGCTTATCACATCTACAAGCCCCAGCGACTGCAACAACAAGTACAACCTAAAATTGAAAATTAGTTCTTTAATCCATAATAGATCATAATCGTACACAAATACAGTTCATCTGGAGCATCTGATAAAAATTTCTCGATTTTTTCTTTTTGAAAAACTCGCTACGATCGGCTATGAAACGCCAGCCGCGACATTAAATATTGTGCTTTTATGCCTAGTGAAACAAATAACTATTTTTTTTATTTAACAAACTCAAAATCTAATTTTTAATTTACCTTAATCATTTTGGACAACACCCAAATTCAGCTAAATTTTATGGCACTTCCCACTTTATTGCTCTATATCATCTTGAAACTGATGAGTATATTTAATTAGCAAGTTTTTACATATTTAAAAAGTTTCCCAACCCATAACTAACAATTATTAAAATGATTTAATCGTGTAAATGTTCGACTAGAGAACTTTTTAAAGTCATTAAGGTATAAATGAATATGATTTATTGGAAAGTAAGTCGGTGGGCGCAGCCGATGTGCAAATTTTTTCAATAAATTCTACAAGTTAAATCGCCAAGTCGGTTTTTCGTTTCTAAAAGCTGCAGTATTAAATTTCATAAGCTATAAATGCCTGGTAATCGGCCATTTATCGGCAAAACGCTTATACCTTCCCAGTGAGTTTAGTTGTAAAATGGATATATCTGTGCGGTACGGCAGGTACATTTACGTGTTCCAAATAATGGTAATTTTCCCTCGTATTTCATATATATGCCGGATTAAAAGTTCGTATAACTGGATAAGTGGAATCCGCGTTTTTTTTTTAAATGTTTTAAGCAATGCAGGGTCGTTTTTCTGTAATGCTGTAGCAATTTTCTAGGGTTCTATGAATATTTCACAAGGATAAAGGCATAAAATGACTTTATTTTTTAACAGAGCTGACAAAAAATAGAATACGTTCGACTTCATATTTTTTTAAAATAGGATTAGCACTCTGTAATACTCTGCATACCGGCCCAAAACATAAAACAGTAGAATTTTTTATGTGTATGTGATCCAACTCTGATAGTATTGTATTTTCTCAATTATTGTATTACATCGTTGGTAGATATATTTTCCAGTTAGAGTTTTTATACTTGTGTGATAATAGATAGTATCTAATATCTATATACTTTTAGGTTGTATTACAATGGGTTTCTGTAGTAAAAGAACATCAGGTGGTTTCTTATTATAATCTCTGTAACATATTCCCAGCTCTAGTCCTCAGGCATCCCAAAGCCATTGCATATTATATTTTATACAAAACATTGAATTATAACGGCTTAAAATATTAATAATCAAAACTGTAATATTCTTAGATTAAAAGATTAAAAAACAAAAAAAATAGTATTCAAAACATTTCATTACCTGGAAGATATTATTTATTAAAAATATGTATAAGTACTATTATTATCGTGATTTGAGAACATAAATATAAAATATATCCACCGCAATCTGGAACTGCGTGACTAAATGTGTTTTATAAATAAAATTGCAGGTTTGTGAGGGCCCAGATAACACTGAAGGTATAAACATATTCTTAGCATTTGCTCACAAGATATTTCGTACATTCTCTAAAGTATATACATTCACTCACAAGACATTCATAGTGTGTGGCGAAAAGAATAAGTTTGTGTTATTTAAATTCGAAATATTACATTCTGTTAAGTACTTGCCAAGTACATACTACTCATTGAATAGTACATGCGTAAGATGTGAGTTTGTTCTACTACAGAATATGCTTTTCACATGAATCACATTCCAAGCAGATGTACATATAATGCTATGTATGTGCTTTCCATACACAATTCTAAACTATGTGAAATGCACAATCAAAGAACATGCTTTGGTATGTACATAGAATGTCCGTAGCACAAACTTACGCGGGACATTTCCATATTCTTGGAACATCCTTAGTATCTGCTGAATGCAAAAACGCATATGCATAGCATATTATGATTCCCAAGAGGATATTCCTATCACATGTATAGTACTTAAAATTGTTATCTGGGGGTATACCGAAAACTAGAGGAGTAAAATTCTGTTACCTACATAGATTTTAAGTTTTTCATTTGGTTTCCCATTAGTCACATTTGAGATATGGATGGTTTACTTCGTTTGAGGAGTAAAAGTTTGATAGATTTATTATGGAAGGGTATAGTGACAAGCGATTTAAGACTCATATATAACTGAGGTACAATTTATATTTCGTAAACAGCGAGCTTATAATTTGAAGCTAATATACCCTCAGTCTATTTAAGACGTCAATTTCTGCTTCTTGCATTTGCTACCTCAGCGTCCACAAATCCCTCTAATCTTGTTTACTACTGTCCTAAGATCTATCCCCATTTACTTGTCCCACTACTAAAAAATACCAACATTTCTCTAACCACCCAGCTCCATCTTCTTTCTACATCTACATTTTAAATATCTAAACGATTAAAACAGGTAATAAAGGGAAGATTACAGACACATTTTATTTTCAATTAGAAAAGTAGTTATAGAATCCCAAATAACTTTTTCTTGCAATGCCAAAAGGTGACTGTTGATATTTATTGCACCGAGATGAATCTTTTAAGTTACTGTCAATAACACAAATAGAGCTCGTATGTCAAAACGTTCTGAGTACGTATAACCTCAAAAATGTCCAACTTTACGATAGAGCTGTCAGCTGCCAGATTGCAACACCAGGGTTGCCAATTCCCGAAATATAAAAGGCAACCCTCGTATAATGCAATTAAAAAAGATAATAAAAAACTGCATTTCCTTAAAAACCCACTAGCCCCAGTATTTAAACAAACGTTTCATTATGAAACTTCTATCAAATTTTATAATTTATGTTAAGTATTTATTTCCAAAACCAATAAAAGCTTTGAAATGTTTACCAACGAATTGATTTTTAGTTGAGCATCGAACAAAAAAATGACAGCTCGTTAATGCTTCCTCACACAAAAAACAACGCAAACAAAAAAAAACATATTTGTATTCGCATTTGGAAAACATCCGAACTAACGAAGCCATGAAATATTCAACGAGGAACGTTAAACAGGAATACTACTACTTTTTAAAATTTATTCAAAATAAATAATGAAATGAGCTTTTGTTTACACTGAATAGATATACACTTAACAAACACCCAAACCTATATCTATTATTTAATTCTATTACGTAAATAATTAAAATGTTTGCTAAATTTTACTAGTATTACGGAATGTGGTAGGTACTAGAGATGGAAACGCTCTAACAAAGATCTGGAATCTGGAACCGTTATCGAAACTGATACCAAACCAGTTATCGAAACGAGCTTTAGACAATTAAAAGTGTGTGTTGCTGTAGTGTAGATTTATTGTACCGATTTGATACTAAACATAACTAAGATAAGATGGTTTACTTCATTATAACTAAAATAATATGAAACTTTTTTTGCAATAGTTCATCTACAGCAAACTTGACGTTTTGTAGCTTCTTTGAACCATCTTATTGCTACATATTATGCCTCTGGGACCTGGACAATTCGAAGAATAATGGATGCTTTTGAAATGTGGGCATACAGGAAAATCTTTAGGTTTGATACAAGGCTGAAATGATTATAATTTGTAATATTACATTGGCTAAACATGTATGCTTAATTTCAATAAATAAACTTGCTTCTTGGTGTACTATTTTTTATTATAAATAGTATATTTTGTCAAACAGCTTGACAGCTTAGAAGATACAGAGCTTGGCTGGATTTTAAGGAAGTGTGGAATTGCACTGAATCCCTGAATTGCATTGCTTGAAATAACAGAAAAACGTTGCTTTAGATGCTTGGATAGAAGATAGTTGAAAATAATGATAAAGCCTACATTTTTGCGAAAAGGGGATCCGTATTCGTTTAACCAGAACCATTTTTGTTTCTTTTTCGGGCTGAGATGGGAAACTCATGTTCGATGGTTCCTTATCCAGAACCCAACAGTGTTGAACTCACCCTCGAGATGCCTACCAACCAAACCCACCTCAAAACTCGCCGTTACCCCCGCCTCAGAATCACTACCCTAGTATATTTCGAGATGGGCGGCGGTCCCTCATACACTCTTCACTCATTCATACTAATCGCCATCAGAACATTCCCTTCTCTTAACCATTACTCTGCATTATCTTCACCAAGTTCTCCCAATTCACTTCTACCCAGAGTCTCCTCTTCAACTTCTCTAAATCCTCCTTGTTCTTCCATCATCTAAACACATGACCCTCATTATACTCCACCTCACACCTCAGGCATATTCCAGTCTCTCTCTTCAAGTCTCAGTATCGATCCCTGGGGCACTCTTACCTCCGTTCCTACCTCCGTTCCCTCACCCTCTCCGAGCCTCAACGCCGCGCTCAACACCGCCCCCTTGCTGACACTATTAAACGCGGTCCCCACATCGAAGAACAGTATAGTAGTGCCAGCTTCTTGTTTCTACAGCTGTCCTTCCTAGCCTTTTCCGCCAAATCCACCACTCTATCTAACGCAGAGATTTCTCGTTAGTGAACCCATGCTGGTTTTCTCTAAAACCCCCATTTCTCCTTACATCTTCCTCAATCATTACCTTTATTATTCCTTCCATCACTTTACCCATACCACACAGCAGACTGATGAGCCTGTAGTCTTCTGTCCGCTTTCCCTACCTGCCTTCTTCACAAGTATCACTTTGGCCACCTTCCATACCTCCGAGAATTGTTCCTCCCTCAGTACCTTGTTGAAAAGCTCCCAGAAATACTTCCCATTCTCCTCCAATAACCTAAAATGAACTGATAGGAAATTCTTCAGCAGGCTAGCTCACTGCAAGTCATAGGAGTGTTGACATACGAAACTACAGGTCTTATCGGTTTTGACTCTTTATGTAATTAAAAAGGCCCAACAAATGTGGATTAAAGAGGAAAGTAGAAAGTGGTTCAAAATAAGAGATTCTCTAGACATTTACATTAAAACTGTTCATTCAGAATTAACTTATTAACTACAAGTCGTTTATTTTCAAACAGGATCTTCGTATTCTAAATATGCACTGAGCACAGGATACTTTTTCTGCAGTGTAGAAGAGGGAATGGTGGACCAATAACCTAAAGTAAGCTTTACCTAAATTAACCTCTAGTAGTGAGCCACCAAAAGGCATCGGTTGACTGCAGGGATATTAAAATTAAATGTTTCTTTGGTCAAGGAAGTCTCAGTAATGAAAATATTTCTGCACACTTAGAAAAAACGTTTATTGCCCCCGCCTCTGTGAAAGGATCCGTCAAAAATTATTTATTGCTCTCTCTTTCTAACTTACTAATCGTTGTCATTAAGCGGTGTAACGGTTACAGCCCTCCATCTCTAGAGCGCTTAAAGGTAGAAAGAGAATTTAGTGGAACATAAAATATAAACTGCGTTTCCTTTTTAGAGGTTTTAGTAGCATAGAACAAACCTACTGCTGAATCGAGAGAAAACCGAATGGTGAATTAGCAGTAACTATGTACCAAACAGTGTAAAGGCGAAATATTTCGACTCTATCGAAAGGCATAGCAAAAGGTAAATGCAATGAAAGATTTATGCAGAAAGGGTTTTGTTTTATTTTATTATCAATTACCTGCGTTTAAATGGAAAACAATTTAAAATATACCAATAAACTTTGTCCACTTTATAATTTTATTTAAATGAACATCCATATTGATGGAATTAATTAAGTTTAGCATTTGAGTAGTTTCACGAATAAACTGTTTATTTCTATTGTGCAAAAAATCATCAAGTAAAAGAAGCAAATGGGGCACAGGGTCGAATTTTTGAAATTTGAATTATACACCTCGTTCAGTATAAATGTGGTTGCACGTCATAACTGCCAGACCAGGACTATGTTGCCAAGCATTTAAAATAGTATTAGAATATGTATGTATGTATGTATGAGTTAGGGGTGATAATTACACTGCGACCTATAGGATGTCCCCCCTTACTTGCCATGTTCTGATATTTTCTCAGACCTATAGCAGCTCTTCGAGTCCTATTTTCCGGAGGAAGTTTAGGACATCGTCGGGCTTCAAATCAGGTAGATCCCCTTCCTCTATTTCATGTGCTCCTAGGTATCTGGCCTTAGAATTCTGCAAGGCAGGGCATTCTGAGGTTTCATCCTCTTCCTCACAGAATCTGCACTTTGCTTCATCTGCTAACCCTAGTTTCTTCATGTGGCTTCTTAACCGGCAATGCCCAGTTAATATTCCCGTTAGAATTCGGAGCCTTTTTTTACTGAGGTTGAGGCAGCTAAGAGATCTCTTCTGGTCATAGTTCCCCAGTAGTATCTTAGATTGCCTCAGTCCTTCCAGCTGATTCCAGTACTTGGATTTTTCCTTCTCCATTTCTTCCCTTAGTTTTCCTAAGATTACTCTACTGCTGATCCCACAAGATGGTTTTGGTCCCAAAAGTGGGGTTTCAGCTCCTTTTTTTGCCAGCTTATCTGCTGTTTCATTCCCCTCTATTCCTATGTGTCCCGGGACCCACAGGAGGGTGACAGTGTTCTTCTGGCCTAGTTCATTTAGTTTGCATAGGCATTCCCAAACCATCTTGGAACTGATTATATATGAGCTCAGCGCTTTGATGGCTGCTTGACTATCCGACATGATCACAATCTCTTGTCTGCGGTAGTTTCTTCCAATATTGAATTCCACACATCTTTCGATGGCGCGGACTTCTGCTTGCAAGATGCTCGGGTATGTGTCCAAGCTTTCTGAGTATTTGGCTCTCGGTCCAAAAACACCTATCCCAGTTCCCTCGTCTAGCTTGGAACCGTCCGTATACCACTTTATGGTATTCTGGTTTTAATTCTGTATGGTGACTTCATCCCATTCAGATTTATTACTCAACTTTGTGATGAATTTTCTCACAAAGTTCAATTTCTTTGGCATATCATCTTGGGGCATTTCCCAAGTTTGATCAAAATGAAGTGATCGAGGTTTTTCCCTGATAATTCCTTCTTTGATCATTCTATATATTGTTTTCTTCCTTACACTTTCTAGCAGAATGTGCAGTGGGGTCAAGTTTAAAATCACCTCCATTGCAGCAGTGGGGCAAGTTCCCATTGCTCCAGTGATACATGAACAGGCTAGTCTCTGAATCTTCGAGAGGTTTTTCCTCGTCGTATTCAGATTAGCCCTTACGCCCCAAGCCACTGCCCCATATGTGATTAATGGTCTCACTATTGCTGTGTACATCCATTGCAGGATACGTGGGTTACATCCCCAGTTCTTCCCTGCAATGTTCCTACACACCATGAGGGCCTTGGTTGCTTTGTGTATTGCTTCGTCTTCGTGTTTGTTCCAGAGTAACCTGCTATCTAGGATTAGCCCTAGATATTTTACCTGTTTTTCACTCGACGATGTTCTCCCCTATTTTTATGATTTTTAGATTAGGTTTCTTTTTCCTTGTAAAGGCTACTAGTGTGGTTTTGTGGGGTTGATGCTGAGTCCCACCGAGTCACACCATTGTTCCGCAATGTTCAATCCTCTTTGAACAATATCACAGAGGACATTTTCATACTTCCCTTTTGCCAGGATAACCATGTCGTCGGAATACCCTTGACATGGTATGCCTTCCCTAGTCAATTGACAGAGCAGACTGTCCACAGTGAGACTCCACATAAGTGGGGATGCAACTCCCCCCTGTGGACAGCCTCTGGTCACATTAATGAAGATAGTGTCTTGTCCTGCCTCCATTTCTGCGATTCTTGTAGATAGCAGTTACGACATCCAAATGGAAGTCGTTCTATCTACTCCTTTCTCAATCAGTGCTCTTTTGACTGCCTTATGTGGCGTATTGTCAAAGGCCCCTTCTATGTCTAGAAAGGCACATACCACGGTCTCTTTTTTGTTCAGTGCGTCTTGGATTTCGTCAGTCAACTGTGTAGTATTAGAATATAGTAAATGTCAAAAGATTTTTATCTAATATTTTTCTTTATATTTGACAACAATACCGAGTGTCCCAGAAGGTTCGGACCCATTTTAACTGCAAATATATCGGAACTTAAAAACCATATAGAGGTGCGGTTTTCGAGGAACAATTTCTTTTTATAGAAAGTTTTTTTCAATATACATGTTTAATTAGTAAAATCTTATATAGGTGTTTTTTAAATGCAAATATCGTCGATTTTTTTAATGGAACACCCTATAATTTTTTATTCTATCTGAAAGACGAACTCATTTCCTAGCTAACAGAGCGATTTGTTCACTTTGATGACGTGCATCCACATGTTTACTGAACGAGGTATATATAAAAATTATTATAATAAAATAAAATTTGTATTTCATTTATCGATACTGTAAAGGTCCAAAGTGGAGTGTATTTATGAATTTTAGAGGAAACCATTAGATAATTTCAAATTTAAAAGTAAACAAACTGACAGCTTTATCTAGTCGTTATTCCTACTGGTAATAAAACTTTATGTTGAGTATTACCAGGAAAGTATCTTTTATATCCCATGGGAAAATAAAAACGAACTAAGAATATATGTAAAAACCATCCAGCTAGACATCTCTTTTGGCTATTTTAAATATTTACACTGAGAAAAATACAATACAGCGATATTTGGAACGACTGCTTGTACATTTTTTTAAACATATTGTTGGTGACTTAAGTATCTGTCTTATAATTAACAAAATTAGTCAAATATTAAGTACAAACACTGGCCGAATAATAATCAATTTGATAAGTTTCTTCTTTTTACAAATTTGACTTTTTTTGTTGTTTATGTACTTCCTGTCAGCAATAATTATTTACTATAACTGTTAATTATTGATAGGTAATTTTCAAAGCCTAAAATTAAAATTAAAATTAAGAAGAAACGAGGAGGGAACGAATATTTTGTCTAGTAAATTATTGGTTTAAATAAATAAACATAAATTGTAAGCTTACTTTTCTTGCTATAAAATAATAAAATTCTTGCTACAATTATTGTATCACTACTTTATTGTTTTTTTGAAATCGCAAAAAGTTTTAAATTCTTAATAAAGAAAATCTTCATGAAGAAGAACTTTAAGGCACAATGTCTCAAAAAATGTCAACAGCGCATATATTATTTATTTATGAATCAAAATTATAAAATCAACTCAGGGTCTTACCAATATTGCACTTTTATTATAATATATAACTTTTTCTGTCTGTAATATATTATTAAATTTATTAATTATCATACTGAGACAATAATAAACTTGGCTGAATAGCCCTGGCAGCTCAGGCCACAAACTACACAGAAGACAAAGAATATTATTTTGAATTGTTTACGTTTTTCTCATTCATTTGCTGTTTTCTACTTTTTTATATTTGATTAGTTGTTTTATTATTTTGGATTAAACACAAAAAATACAACAATTCGAAAACACTCCAAAAACGTAAAGAAACAGATCCATCATGGCAGTATCTAAGGCGTGGCAAAGGTGGCAGTGGCGATGAGTGCAATAATTTTCCTTTATTTTTATCATTCTGATTTGAATAACAGCCTGGTTAATAAATCAGTAAACTATTTATTGACATTTTGTCTTATTTTTAGTACAACTTTCTTCAACAAACTAATAAATTAATAATTTTTAAATCAAAAACTAAAAAACAATTCATGAAAACAAATACAAAAACAACGCTCGCACATTTGGCGCCCAACGTGGGGAAATTGCAGTATTAAAGAATGTTTTATTGACTTTATAAATACTCGTGCAAAAGAAATCGTACAAAAATTACTGGTCGATGGTTTGAATACAAACAATGTAAGAAGCAGTCATATGATGCTCGTTCCTCTTAGCGCACAAGATATTTCGAAACTCTCAAAAACTTTTCAAAAATATTGAGATATGTAACATTTACTATGTTCTTACGAAAAAACAATCCATGAAAACAAATACAAAAACAACGCTCGCACATTTGGCGCCCAACGTGGGGAAATTGCAGTATTAAAGAATATTTTATTGACTTTATAAATACTCGTGCAAAAGAAATCGTACAAAAATTACAGGTCGATGGCTTGAATACAAACAATGTAAGAAGCAGTCTAATGATGCTCGTTCGTCTTAGCGCACAAGATATTTCGAAACTGTCAAAAACTTTTTAAAAATATTGAGATATGTAACATTAACTATGTTCTTACGAAAAAACAATCCATGAAAACAAATACAAAAACAACTCTCGCACATTTGGCGCCCAACGTGGGGAAATTGCAGTATTAAAGAATGTTTTATGATATTTCGAAACTGTCAAAAACTTTTCAAAAATAATGATATATGTAACATTTACTATGTTCTTACGAAAAAATTCAAAACCCAAAATTATTGACTCATTGAATGAGTTTATTTTTCCTTTTTGCGGACAGTAGAAAAAGGTGATAAGGTCAGAATTATCGCAATTAAGTAATGCAATTTTTCACTCGTGGGTAATTGACTTTTTATACTACACGGTACATAATATACTATTACTACTTAACCTTATTAAAGAAAAAAATCTGTAAATGACATAAACGTGTTAAACGATGATATAAATTGGGTGAAAATCAATGTGAAAACAACATAAATTGTTTGACTGCAAATAATAGGTCGAAGGGAGAAACGGTAAGAAAATACACACCTAACTAGAAATAGCACTTAGCTGATGGCGTATCTCTACTGTTAATACCCACGAATTGTCAACTTTTTAAAAAGTTTATGAATTATAATTGTCACGAAAAGAAAATAGAACCGTAAGTCTTTTTGAACCATTCGGATTATTAACGTTAGGTTTAAATAACTCTAAAAACTTTCTGGCAAGTAGGTAATAACTTTTTATTACTATGCTAAAATATAGAGTCGCGTATATTACAAGCCCGTTCCCATTTTATTTGGCCCGACCACTAAAATTTAAAATTTCTGGTCTGGTAACATATTAACAAATAATGTATGGAATTTACACTGCTCAACAATTGAAGTGTAATCTGTTATTTTCTTTTGTCATAATAAATCAAAATTCGATAAATAGTTATTTACGTTACAAGTCCGAGAAGTGACTTATTACGGTACGAGAATTATGTTTATGGACGAGGCGACGAAGGAGCCGAGTCAAGAATATCTAATCGAGTACCGTAATAATCACTTCACGGACGTGTATCGTACTATATTTTTTTTCATACTGGCTTTGGTTTTAGACGCAATAAAATATGAAACTGAAATGACATAATTGATCATTTTATTAGGAAATCATGTAGAATGCTGTGAAAAATTATGTTACTTGGTCACAGAGTATATAATACAAACCAGAGTATCGGCTCTATATGGAAGGGGTAAGCATCCATTTGCAGGTATCGCCATGACACTTTGGGAGTATCCACAGCCGTCGCCATTAGTTTTGGTTAAGGTAGGCAGTTGGTTGTATGTGAATAAATCAGTGGTAGCGTTTGTATTGTGTGGAATAGTGAATTAAACTATTTAATTCAAGTACAAAAAACTGCGAAGGAGATGCGGAATAAATGTTACTTACATTAAATGACATTAAAATAAATACTACTTCTCAGTGTTCTGTAAGTGGATATTTAATAAAAAAATGTTTACAACATACAATGTGAGCATTATTCTAAATCCATTGAAAATTTAGATGATTCAGCTTTATTTTGTTTATTTAAAGCATATAGAAATAAAGATAATAATGTCTATGGAAATATTTTAATGCCTGGTAATAGTTTTATTATATTTATTGCTAAACTAAATAACATTTTTGAAAAACTATTTGAAGAATTGGCAATAAAAGATCATGTTCTTCAAACTATATTAAATATTAGTAGTAATGAAACTTTTATACATCCTTGTACAAATTTTCCATTACTTTATGTAAAAAAATTATATTTTAGGTTAAGACTATTCACTACCATTAAATGTATCAACATAAATTTTAAAAGTAATGAAAATAAAGATAAATTGTTAATTTGGAGAAATAAATAAGTGTTAAAGCTGTTGATGTGTTTTTTTTATATCCTTCCTTACTAACGAGGAAAATTGCATATAAGACATACATATTCGGTCATTTATTTTGCGTAGAAATTCTATTTATATGTAATTATTTAACCTAAAAAACCAATTTTACTTTTTTTAAAAACAAATAAATCAACGTTTAGTTAATATTATCTTGTTGAAAACAAATTCTATTTTTCTAAAATAACAATTATCTCAACAATAAAGAAAAATTTCAAGTACGGGTCTTATTTATAATAACAATTTTTTTAGTACTACCCTGAGCTTATACCACAAAACAGAATATTGGTTACCACAAAACAGACTAACCAATTTTCTGTTTTGTGGTTTATACTCCCAAAAAATGGCCGCTCTTGTCTTATAAACATCAAAGGTGCCGACAGCGAGTCGATACTCTGGTTTGTATTA
Source organism: Ophraella communa (assembly GCA_035357415.1). NCBI lineage: Eukaryota > Metazoa > Arthropoda > Insecta > Coleoptera > Chrysomelidae > Ophraella > Ophraella communa. The sequence goes on from CM068992.1 coordinate 15,303,026, forward strand.
GGTCTGTTCCAACCAAGCAGAGAACTGTTCTAAAATAGTAATTTTTGTGCGCAGTGGTGTAGTGAGTTGCGCAGTGCACTAATTTGGTCTCGTGAGTGGTAATATTACCGTTCTAGAACGGTTCTTTGCTTGGTTGGAACAAACCTACTATATACTCTTTGACATGGTTGATTTACTTTATAAATAAAAAATGAACAGCGGTTACCAAGTAACAATGTAAATAAAGGCAGACATATTGAATTTTTCTGCACACACGAAATATCTGCGGAGAAAATAGATCTGAAATTAGATGCAATTGCTGAGAAAACTGCGGAAGCGATAGGGCAAATCATTCCAGTTAAGTCTGCGAAAAGATATGAAAAAGAATATATGCGTTATTTTGCAACTGTCATAAACAACACAATTTGAAAAATAGTGCTGATGAAAATGTGATGTTGTACTTTTTGGATGTGGTAAGAACAGTTTTTTTAAAGAATATTGACATAGTGAAGTTCACTATTTGGATGTGTTTAGAAAATACATGAATTTACGGCAACACGTCTCCCTGAAAGCTCTTTTGGAGAGTTATAGACAAGGAAAATGTCTGTCTCAAAGAGCTGGTATACATACTCCCCGTTTTCCAATTAGAAAGTTTGTGCCGCACAATGTCATAGCACGCAAATGTTTAATTGGAACTATCTAGTTTTTAAGTGCCCCGGTAGAGATCACTTTTGACATTGTATTTGACATTGTGACTTATAAAATAAATATTAACTGAAAGAATGAAACAACGGAATTAACCTACATACCAATCCAGTACATAAAAATATTAGAATGTCAACAAATGTCAATTTAAAGAAAAATATTTATTTTAAATGTTGGTATCACTTGCGAAAACAACGATATTTTTAGTGCCCGATTATGCGAGGCGTTTTTTTAGTTGGAACATTCAACGTTAATTATTATGTCGCATTATGGGCAATTGTGCCGTAATTGGAAAACGGGGTACTGTTGGCAGAGCAACAAGGCGGCAAATAGATACCTATTTAAATATATACTTCTCAAGAAATAATTTATAAATATTAAGAATTAATAATCAGAAATATAAAGCAATGTATTTATTTCATTTTTTTATTTAACTAAATATTATTGGTACAAATTTTATATTATATTCTGCAATAAAATTATATTATTTTTAACATAATTTGACTGGACTATAAGTATACTGTGACTCTGCCATAGAACCAAACCGATGTTTTTAATTTTCACTTTATGAATTTAGTGCGTTGTTGCCTTGCATTACTGCGCAGCTATTTTCAAGGCCATAGCTCATCTCAAAATCCATTACCTATACAATGGGGTACTAACTTTACACATAGACTAGTAACGTAAATATCTTTTTCATCATACCTCTCTGAATTTAGTGCGTTGTTGCCTTGCATTACTGCGCAGCTATTTTCAAGGCCATAGCTCATCTCAAAATCCATTACCTATACAATGGGGTACTAACTTTACACATAGACTAGTAACGTAAATATCTTTTTCATCATACCTCTCTGAAAACACTATGTTTACATGTTTATTTGGCGCACGGAAAAGGGGCTTTTCAAATTTTTCCCGTGCGCTAATGACATTAACTGGCTACTAATAAAACATACTATTGAAAGTTCCTTAATAACCGCAAACAATGCTTGTTTATTTTCCTTAGCAACGTTAAACAACGCTTGTATATTGTGACAGTTTTTCGAATTTGTATTCAAAATATTTTTAAAATGATTTCTCCAGAAGAAAAAATATCACTTGAAGCTGCGAAAGTACATGCAGAATTACTGCCCAGGAAGTCTTGTGAGAGATATGAAAATGAGTACCGTCTATTTTGCAAGTGGAGTCAGCAAAAAGAAGTTAACAGAGTAAGTGATGATACTCTTCTCGTTTATTTGTCTGAAAAAGCCAAATCCATAAAAGCTTCAACTTTATGGAGTCGATTTTCAATGTTAAAAAGTTGTCTAGTAGTAAAAGAAAATGTGAATGTTAGTAACTTGCCAAAATCTATTGCATTTCTCAAACGGCAAAGTGTTGGTTACACACCAAAAAAGTCCAAAGTATTAACTGCAGACCAAGTTGCCAAATTCATACTTGAAGCACCAGATGAGAAGTGGTTATTAACTAAAATAATTTTAATATTTAGTATTTTCGGTGCATGCAAAAGAGATGACTTGATTCGATTAACTTTGGAAGACGTGGAAGACAATGGCCGGTTTTTGGTGGTATTCCTTCGAGATGGCAAAACTCACAAATCAAGAAGTTTTACCATTACAAAGGAAGGATGCCCCTTTGATCCATGCAGTTTTTATCGCAAATATATTAATCTAATGCCTACAAATATGAAAACTACAAGATTACTTATTGCGTATCGTAATGGTAGATGTTATGCTTAACATGTAGGTTGCCATACTATAAGTGGTACAACAAAACAGATTGCTGAATATTTGAACCTAAAAAATCCTGAAGAATATACTGGACACGGCTTAAGACGATCTTCAGCGTCTATGTTAGTCGAAGGCGGAGCGAATTTGCTTACTCTAAAAAGACATGGAGGTTGGCATTCGTCGATAGTAGCTGAAGGCTACTAGGAAAGTTGGGTTTGCCAGGGTGTTAAGAGAGGGTAAAAGATGGGGTTCTAAAACTTCTTGGATATAACGCTGCCCGTTCATGTTACCTCTAATGAAGAATAAAGGTGATCTCGAACCATAAGCTATAGCACCCCAAACCATAACTCCAACAGTTTGATGAACATGTCTTTCAACAAAAAACTGTGGATTTGATCTTTCACCACGTCGTCTTCTAACCCTCGGTCGACCATCGTGCATGACTAAACAAAATCGAGACTCATCACTAAAGACAATACTGTTCCATTCCTGATCCCAGAGTGACCGTCCTCTGCACCACTCAAGACGATTACGTCGGTGTTCTGGAATTAAAGGGAGGACCCAGTGTGGTCAAAACGTCTTATTCGTCGGTAAACACTTCGCATGCCAATAGGTCTTCCGTGTTCTGCCAACCATTCATTTGCAATGGACCTGATAGTGGAGAAACGGTCCCCTAAGGCCAATAATCTAAGGCGGTGATGGTCACGGTCTGTTGCTCTACGGGGGCGTCCAGAGCCCCTTCCTCTTTGCGTACGGCCTTCTCGAAGCCATGCCTGACAACACCTATCCACGGTGTCTACACCTCTTCGCACTCTAACTGCAATTTCCCGAATAGAAAATCCAGTACAAGAAATTTTTATTGCAAACACCTCAACTGAAAATACCCCCATTTATCTATTTTCGAGTTTATTCCATTTGGCTGCTCCATGCTTTATGTTTTGTGGTAAAATAAATAAAATGAATAGTGATATTTCACAACCGTTCGATATTTGATTTATTTATTTTTGTTTGTCTAGTGGTTTCGGTGGAATTGTAATTTCAATTTGGCATCTAAAAATTTTATTAAATGAAATATCCAAACAGAGCGGGTGATTCAATCTGAGCAAATCAGTCGTATATACTTTTATCTAGACGTTTTTACTACGTAAAATATAGTGCACCAGGGAAAAAATGTCCCCAATCAGGATTTGTACGGTTCATTCAGTTGATACTTTGCGACTTTCTCTGCAAAAAACTCTACCTCAATCTCTTCCAGAGCGAAATGAATTATACGTAATTTCGAATAGTATTCCGAGCACATAGACGCGATTCTTTTCAGACGCTGCAGACTTAAAATAAATGTATTAGTATTTGTATAACACTGTTAAGTCAGATTGAACATATATTATCAAAATAAAACGAATTTCAAATAAGGTTTGTGAATTAATTTAGTTAAAAGGTAGTCATGCAAATGCCTCATCCAAAATGAAAGGTGGATATGACAAGTTTGTAAGTTTAAATTAGTTAAACACCTCAAAATTGGAAGGTACGAGTAGGTATATAGTTTTGTTCCAGTTTCAAGTTGTCAGTTCCTTTTATGGAGTTTAAATATACCAAGTTGATAATTTAAATTTATAATTTATTTGTACATTAAATTTTAAACATGTTTACAATGTGTAAGATAAAATAAGAAATAAGGGCCGCATGCTGTGACTATAGAGTGAGTAAAAACCCAAAATTCCCAAACCACACCGGAACATCTTCAAATAAGCTCTTCTGTAAAAAGCACGTCAATGCCAAAGTGACGTTTCTGTTTTTTTTTGTATATATCGGATTTTACTTGTTGCAGAATCGATGTAAGCAGTGTTGCCAACTTAGTAGATTTTACACTAGAACTGGTGGTTTTAGTTTTCGTTTTGTAAAAAAATATGGCATCTAGTGGCTGGTGGGTATTTCGGTGACTTTTTGAAAAATATAGGACGAAATCTGGTGATTTCTAAAGTGATTGACAATAGGTTTGTTTTATATTAAAACCATTCTAGAACGATACAAATAAACAATGATTAAATATGTTGAAAGAACGTACAGAACACAGAATAAGAAATCCAGTTCTGTGTAATTCTGTCATTGCCATGTTTTGTTTCGTGCATTTTGCAGTTGTTGTGTATAATTCTAACCTCAAATTGGATATATTATTTTGTATTGCCTAAATGAAACAATTGTTATTAAAGAGCTAACTAAAAAAGTCGTGTCTATAATCTGTGAATAGTTTTTCTTTGGAGCATAGTATATAGTATATAGGTGAATTTTCCGTAGATGTAGAGGATTCATAAAGTGGCCCGCTCGTTTTCCGGACCTTAATCCGTTAAATTTTTTTCTTAGGGGTTATCTAAAATCACGTGATGTTTACGTTAGGCGACCAACATGTTTGCAGGATTTGAGACAAATAATAATTGACGAATGTGAACTAATACGTAGAGAAATCTTGCAAAGAGTGACTCACGAATTTATTTGTAGGCTTATTGCACGTTGTCAGGAGGTGAACGACGAGAATTTTCAACATTTGAAATGATATTTTTTTATTTTTATTATCATTGGTCTAACGTAAATAAATTAACTTATTTCTTAACTGTAGAGAAATTTATTTCTAGTTTTGATAGTTTTTTCTTCTAAATTTGATATGTATGTATTAAAAACAACAAGTTCTTTTTATTGTTTATTTTTTTTGTATTGTATATTGTTTTTTTCGTTTCATATTTGCTTGGTTCCAAAAAGTTGTTTTTTTTTCAGAAAATGTCCAAAGTTTTTTATCAAAAACATGTCCTCCTTTATTTTATAAGTACACAGACAAAATTTCATATTTAGCACTATAGGTACATAACATCAAACGTTTTGTTTTTTAGAAGGATCAGATATAACTTAAAAAGACAGGATTTTTAGTACAAGCAATAAAATCAATCATTTTCATGATACCCGGCATTTCTTAAAATGGTTGAAAATAAATTAAAACCTTTAGAATCAGGCAATACGAAATAACATATATAATTTCAAAGAAGCTTTAAAACTTCAATTGATATTCAATGCGGCTTTAAAGTTTTATATTTATATTTAGATGAGAAATTAGTTTTAAATTATACTGCTTCGTAAAAGATGAGTACAATAAATATTATTGATCGAACCGTTAATGTAATAATAAAATATTACTGTTGTAAATGAAAATAAAAATAGATAAATAAACTTTCCCACTTCATTCTTTTGTACAGCAAAAAAGTTATTTTTGAACAATCTAAATGGTTTATATTTTTTAATATTTTTATTTATAGGTTTGTATTAAGACTAATAAAAAACTCTTCGTTTTAACGTATTATTTATTTTTGAATCCAATTAATTTTTGAGGTTAATAACTTTATTATGTTTATGAGTATAAATAAATTTTAATACGTAGCAACGATGTAAAATCCTTATGAATTTAAAAAATATTGTTAGATTTAGTAATAGTATATTTCATTAGGAGTCCAGAAAATAGGCTTTTCCCGTGCGCGTGTGATAAATTCCCGTGTGAGGAAATCATGCAAGCACGGGATAAGCATTTATGGACGTGTAATGAACGATACTTTTCATTATACCTCTCTGAAAACAAAAAACAAGGTAAAAAATCTACACAATGTTAGAAACCTTTATTTTTAAACCTATACCTAATTTTTAATTTTTACTAAATGAAATATTTATGTTACAATTTGTGTTGTTGTAAATGTGCAATTCTTTAGCAGGCATTTCATTTTGTAGAATTGTAGTTGATGAAGTCGAAGGTATATTAGTATTTATTTCTTGGTCTTTCCCAACTACAATGGCTTCTGGTGTTGACGTTGTGTTTCCTATTCTTGAATGATTGAACAATTTACGAGAAACTTCAATCTTTCTGCTTACTGATTCTTCGATGTAGCCTTCAGCTACTATCGACGAATGCCAACCTCCATGTCTTTTTAGAGTAAGCAAATTCGCTCCGCCTTCGACTAACATAGACGCTAAAGATCGTCTTAAGCCGTGTCCAGTATATTCTTCAGGATTTTTTAGGTTCAAATATTCAGCAATCTGTTTTGTTGTACCACTTATAATATGGCAACCTACATGTTAAGCATAACATCTACCATTACGATACGCAATAAGTAATCTTGTAGTTTTCATATTTGTAGCCCTTAGATTAATATATTTGCGATAAAAACTGCATGGATCAAAGGGGCATCCTTCCTTTGTAATGGTAAAACTTCTTGATTTGTGAGTTTTGCCATCTCGAAGGAATACCACCAAAAACCGACCATTGTCTTCCACGTCTTCCAAAGTTAATCGAATCAAGTCATCTCTTCTGCATGCACCGAAAATACCAAATATTAAAATTATTTTAGTTAATTACCACTTCTCATCTGGTGCTTCAAGTATGAATTTGGCGAGGGGGCCGACACGGGTTGAAATACGTTGAAATAATGTACACCCCACTTGAAATTATTTCAAAATATTTGAAATATTTGAAATGTTTTTGAAATATTTGAAATATTTTTGAAATATTTGAAATATTTGAAATATTTGAAATATTTTTGAAATATTTGAAATATTTTTGAAATATTTGAAATATTTTTGAAATATTTTTGAAATATTTTTGAAATATTTGAAATATTCTTGTATTACTTTTTATTTTATAAATAATTTGGCAACAGCGCGCGAATTTTACAAGCGTCTAGCTGTGCCATGCTTGCCGGTAGGAATGTTCTGAATGTAAGGATGTCTAGGCACTTTTTACTAGCTACAAGAAGGAAGTAAAACGGAGCTAGTACTGGCTAATATCTAGTATACGTTTTTGGATATCGAATTTTATTTGTGCTGTATATATTTAATAGAAAGATAACAATTTCAGCGGATACTTTTCAAAAAATTGAAAGTATTTCCAGCACCGCTGCTACCTCTCCTAGTACTTCTGGTTCTGATTCGTCCTCGGAAAACGATAACTGACACAGAACAGTTCAATTCTGAGAACTCAGAATATGATCGAGAATCAGTCATCAAAATAGAAAATCAAAGATATTATGCCGTTTACTACATGAAGAACTGGTACTTAGGATGCGTATGATAGCTATTCAAAATGATGAACTCATGAAGGAAGGAATCAAAATAAAATTCTTACAATATATTATGATGACATTCAAGTGGTGGATCGAAAGTATATTTTTTATGGGCCAATTCAGCTTATTGGTACACATCCATTTTATTTGAAAAGGTGTGATAGAGTTAATATAATTAAAGTACAAAACATTGAAAAAATAATTACTCAGATTACCTGATTTACTTTTACAGTATTATTTATCAGTATATTAGTTAAAGTTATAAAAATCTCGATAAAGATTTACTAAGTAATATTGTTTTTTTTAGAAAAAATATTTTTTATTTTATATTTTACTTAAGCACAATTTACAAAAAAATGTCTGTGTTTCTTACTTTTTAAATTATTGTAGGCTTTTGTTCCAAAGAAAATGATTGTTTAGCCACTCTAGCACAAAGTTAGCGCTGGCAGTGGCGCTCTGTGAAGGCGCTTGAAGGTGGCTGAACGTCTTTGTATGATACATCATATAAAGTTAATTTCTACCTATTATGTTTCCCCCAACATTAAATTCTACAGTTGCATATGTATTCTAGGATATTTAAATTTTATACACTAATAAAAATCAAATATAGAAACTTTCACCTAACTTAATGGTTATTATAATTGTTGATTGTTGTTGTTGACATATCGAACCGCTCATCAACCGCTAGCTTGGCTGAACGCGCCCAATGTTTAGAAAGCGTTTTCTATTGATTACCACCCCATGAAAGACTTATTTGTTTTCATCAACTAATTCTCTATAAATCTTGCAAAAGATTGAAGTCAACTACTTATTTACAGTCAAAGCTCAAAGAGTGTAAACTGTAATCTTAGCCTTTTCTACATTTTTTTGGCTTTCTGAACGTCTTCAATTCAATATTGTTTCCGTTCTGAATAATTTAATATTTATTTTTGAAATATTTTTGAAATATTTTTGAAATATTTTTGAAATATTTTTGAAATATTTTTGAAATGTTTTTGAAATATTATTGAAATATTTGAAATGTTTTTGAAATATTTGAAATATTTTTGAAATATTTGAAATATTTTTGAAATATTTGAAATATTTTTGAAATATTTGAAATATTTTTGAAATATTTGAAATATTTTTGAAATATTTGAAATAATTGAAATATATTTCAAATTTTTGAAATAATGTACACCAAAATAGGGCGTGTCGGCCCCCTCGGAATTTGGCGACTTGGTCTGCAGTTAATACTTTGGACCTTTTTGGTGTGTAACCAACACCGTTTGAGAAATGCAATAGATTTTGGAAAGTTACTAACATTCATATTTTCTTTTACTGCTAGACAACTTTTTAAAATTGAAAATCGACTCCATAAAGTTGAAGCTTTCATGGATTTCAGACAAATAAACGAGAAGAGTATCATCACTTACTGTGTTAACTTCTTTTTGCTGACGCCACTTGCAAAATAGACGATACTCATTTTCATATATCTCACAAGACTTCCTGGGCAGTAATTCTGCACTTTCGCAGCTTCAAGTGATATTTTTTCTTCTGGAGAAATCATTTTAAAAATTTTTGGATTCAAATTCGAAAACTTGTCACAATATACAAGCGTTGTTTAACGTTGCTAAGGAAAATAAACAAGCATTGTTTGCGGTTATTAAGGAACTTTCAATAGTATGTTTTATTAGTAGCCAGTTAATGTCATTAGCGCACGGGAAAAGCCCCTTTTGCGTGCGCCAAATAGACATGTAAACATAGTGTTTTCAAAGAGGTATGATGAAAATATTTTTTCAAGTATACTACTATCATTTTTTTATTTTAAATAATCAGACGTCTAGTGTAGATAGAAAAAAGTATTTTTAAAAAACGACTTACTTTGAAAAAACAGAATGACCAAAATGATGGAAGCGGTGGGCCTCATCTTACTTTTCCACTTCATCACATGTTAAGTTTCACAGTATCGATAAAAAATCCACAGGAAAACTTTCAAGAAACTTTCCGGAAAATAACTTCAATTCACTTTGTTATCACATTATCACCTTAAGCACAAATATCGAAGGAGTATCACGCACAATGACATATCCAGATTTCGACGCGAAAAACAAAATGCGAAAAAAAAGTTGACGTATTCAGCGCGGTAATTCGCGATTTTTAAAACGTGTAATCGTGGTTCGGATAGAACTGAGCGCTTCGCTATTGAGAACAGCGTTAACTCTGATTCTACACTTCTGGATGCGGTGCGAACTTTCCGAGAAAACAACGCATGTCCCCTCTTCCAAAGGTGACGGCTTGTCGCCCTGAATTTTTTGCAGAATTAATTGTTTATTTCGCATTAAAAAAAATGGATAAACGATGTTCTAATAAGATTCTAACAATGCTGCAGAATTCACCTTTGTCATGTTATTTTTAGTAAAAACACTGTGTAATTCTTAAAAAAACTCCTACAAATACATAGGAAAAATAGTAAATTTCTCGTAAGACTTATTATTTTAATAATATTTATACGATTTTTTTAATTCTGTGAAAAAACCTTATACAGGTGTTTCCTCAAGACAATAGAATAACGAAAATATTTTAAACTTTATGCCTAGTGCCATCTATCTACTACAGTACAAAATATCATTCAACTCATTTTCATAAATCTTGCTAAAGAAATCTTTATCAATTGACAACTGCAACTTCAAATGTCAAATTAAATGACTTGTTTTTGACATTGACAACTATATAAAAAGATTTTAGAAAATACAAAAACATTAAATATTAAAAAATAAAAATGTCAATTGATAGCAGAAATCCCACTGTTAACGATAACTGTAATAGAACATTGGATCCAATTTCTCTCCAAAACCAGCTACTTATCGCAAGAAAAGAAATAAACAATTTACGGTAAGTTACAATAAAAACTAATTCGTATGTATTTTGTTTAAGCAAAGTCATTGTAGGCAGCAACTGAATACTCTAAACCACATTCACCGAAATGAGCTGGATTATATTAATAAAAAATTAGCGGAATGGCAATGTCCATCATGTAAAATAAATCGTACTTCTACACATACTTCTACAGACTCGGAACGTTACGATTTTTCAACAAAATATATCGGTAAGATAATAACAAACTTTCCAGAAAAAAGAGGGACTCCGAGGCAGCCAGGAATTTGCAAAGATATGACAGCTAAAGTAGTAATTGATAACAGTATTTTTACCAACCCAGAACATGCTCTAGATGGTTTACAAGAATACTCTCATATGTGGTTAATCTTTCATTTCCATAAAAACGATAGTTCAAACACAAAAGCAAAAGTTGCTCCTCCTAGACTGAATGGAATAAGGACAGGAGTTTTTGCCACAAGATCTCCACATAGACCTGCTCCGTTAGGTTTATCTCTAGTTAAAATTGACAGAATTGTGGATAATGTTATTTACTTCAGGTATTTTATGAAAATTTATCTAAATTATTTAATTTAAACATCTTGTTGCTTTTTTTTTAGTGGTGTTGATATGGTTAATGAAACTCCTGTATTGGATATAAAACCTTACATTCCACAATATGACAATCCAGTTTGTTTAGGTATGGGAAATGATAGTAATAGCAATGATACAATCAACAATACAGCCAGTACATCAAGTATATCCCAGTCTACTCCAGATGAAGTTGATTTAAGTAATGAAAGAATCATGGATGGACAGGAAAATGAAAGTGAACAAGTAGTAGGTGCACCAGTTGTCAATAATGTAAATCCAAGGACAGAAGAATCATTTCATGTTAGGTAAACAGTTAAAGTATTTTTATTATTTTGATGTATATCTTTGCTTATAAATTCTTGAAGCTATAAGATGGTTTTATGTTAGATCGAATTCAAGAATGGGTGAAAGAGAAGCTCCAGATGGAGAAGAAGAAGAAACTCCAAGAATACCTCAACCATCAACAACTTTGCAGACTGCAACAACTCCAGAAGGTCAAATTAGAGTACCTACTTGGATTGACCAACCTTTAGTTCCTAGATTGACTGTAGTATATAGAGATAGAGCATTGGCACAACTTATCCAGTTAGGACCAGAGGTAAACATTCAACTTTAGATTTCTATCAATAATAAAATATTTTGGTTAGGTTAGGTTAGGTTAGGTTAGGTTAGGTTAGGTTAGGTTAGGTTAGGTTAGGTTAGGTTAGGTTAGGTTAGGTAGGTTAGTTTAGGTTGTCACCTGTATATTTTTAGGCTGAAGAAAAGAAAACGACAATTACCAATGTTTTGCGAGAAGACCCACGATCTGTGTATTTAAGAGAACGATGGGGAAGTCATTGTTATGTCTTTAGGATAGCAGACTTGCATGTATCTTGCAAATTCAATGATAGTGCGCAGATGGTGACCGTTTATCAAGTTTTCCAAAACGATCCACCTCAAGCAGATGAAGAATAGATGCTAAAAGTATAATGCCCATTGCACTGTATTTTTTTTATAAAAGATCCTAATTTATGTAAGTAAAAAAGATTATTAGAAAATGATTTAATAGATGTTCACTCAAAGTAATGACGTCTTTTTCGATATTCTTTCTTTTTTGACAAGAAACGTTCCCGATTTGTTTTGAATAAACTCAAGTAGTGCTTTTTCTGTGATGAAATAATATATTTATAAATATGTAAAGTATCAGTTGAATGTCAATATTGAGATATATAAATGATATTTGTGGCAAAACTCATTTGTTTGCCTTAGAAATTATGGTATTATATTATAAATAAATGTTAATAATTTAGATTGCATTTTTGGCTATTATAACTAAATTATTTTATCCTGTATGTTTTAGAGATGACAAATGCTTTTAGCAGCAAATTCGTGTAATAGTTTAAATAAAATCATGTCAGTTGTTTACTTTTTAAGAGTCAAATGATTGTACATTTTTAATAAAAAAAGTGTTTTTTCCCTGTTTCGAATCCCATCAATTATTTATTTACTGGTCTTGACAACAAAAATTAGTTGATCGCCAAAAAATGTATCGTATGCGATACATCCGCGGGTATAAGCAGCCAACCGAATTATTTGCTGCCCGAGTGTAGCGAGGGCAGCATATACCAGCTAAAGGGTGTGTGGGGATCTCCCTAAGGTTCTGTTGCATCAGAAAAAGCTTTTTCGCCTTCCACGTAATTTTCCTTTGTGTCCACCATTGTCAAAGTATGGGAAAGAAGGAAAGGAGAAATATTAAGACAAAAATACACTTTAGTCAAATATATTTACAATAAATATGAGTCTTATATACATGAATACAAGTTAGTCGAAAAAATCATTAATAAAAATAAGTTGCTTATATCCAATTTGGCATATCTGAATTTCGTTGAAATAAAAAGTTAGGTACATTGACGAAAATTGGAATGTTGCAATATATCTAAGGACTAACGTTAACAGTATTATTGTATTTTATTCGAAAATAAACCACATCCCGGATATTTTTTTTGTAAATTTAAAAACAAAATCAAAATCTTCCGGCGATCGGTTTAAATGTTTTGGCGACCTAAGCTAGGAAAACGTTTTAAAAACTATAATATAAAATTGAACAAGTATTATTTGTTTCATTCAAGATTTTCAAATTTATTTACAATAGTTTCAATAAATAGAATTATTATTTTTGTTTAACAACAAATAGATTTTTCCTTATCTATTTCGACATTCAAAATGTCTTTGGAAAAAATACTTCAAGGCAAGATTGCATTGTTTTAATCGAATATTTTATAATAAACACGTTATTCAGTCACGGTCTACATCCCACAATAAAGGAATTGCATTCTCAATCCGTTTTCAAATTCGCAAAATATTTTTTAACTTAATTGTATTTTTTCCCTAATCAAAGCAAACAATTTATTAAAATAAAAAAATACAATTTATAGTATCGATTATATAAATTTTCAGTTATGGATTAAAATTTTAAGTTATCTTCATATATTGTTTAAAGAAAATAAGAATAAAGCGTGTTCAGTAACATCCTTGACTGGTATTTATTTAATTTGGAAATAAAAATAACTTTTTTTACTTAAAACAATCTTCTTGATATCTTTTCTTTTAAATAATACCATTACCACTGTCTAAATTGCTTAAAAAATAGAATTTTGAATAATCAAAGATTCTATCTATACTGGGAGAACAGATAACTTCCCCAAATTACTAAACTCCTCGCAGACGATAGAGACCTTTTTAAAAATTGACAATGATCCTAAAACCTACAAGCCTATTATGTTTATTGTGTCACCTTTTTAAAATGTTGGAATGCATGATCCTCAACAGACTAACGAGCAAATTAGACGAAACCATCATCAAAGAACAGAGTAACTTATTAAAACTCAAGAACAAAGATAAGAAAAACCACAGGAAACTAATTTCACAGAAGCTATTAAACTAACATCACTCATATGCAAAATAAAAGTTCAATGATAAAACCAACAGATGGAGAATGGTCTTCCACAAGGTAGTGTAATGACACCCATACTGTATAATGTATACACTAATGATCGATCAGTACCAGAAATTAATAAGACCGAGGTGGAAAAAACACTGGCAGCAGTACTAAGATGATCACCTTAAACCAGATTTCCAGGAAGCTTAACCTAGAATGATGCAGCGACATCTTAGAAAATTGATCAACCCCCAAATATGTTGGGGTCACACTGTTGTTTAAAGAAAACTTGAGGCGGTCATCCTTCCACCTTTCCACTATAAATGAATCAGCAAGAATCATCAATGGGTGTCTTAGATGGATATCGCTAGAATAGAGCTAAAGTTTGACACTCACTCCATGATCACCCAATCCATTCAAAGAAGACTCAAATCAAGGAAAAGTGTCCTTTTCAGATCGAATCAACTAATAAAACCTTCAAACACAGTTTAAAAAGAGTGTGTTGGTGTAGTTTAAACTGTATTGGGTATTAGATCTTCAAGATGAACTCTTACCAGAAGAATTCGGATTATCCAACTTGGAAAAATATGCTGATACTAAAACCCAGTGTACGTGTGGGGCAATCAAAACCCAGATCGTTTAATTGCCTGTAATTTGTTGGATTAACCTTACATGGAGGAAGATCTTTGGTGTGCAAATGATTCAAATTGTTGGTTTGGGTGGACAAGATTTCAAATAAAAGAAGAGGATACTTTAAGCAGGAAAATAAATCAACAAACAAAATCTTTACAAAAAGAAACAAAGAAAAAACAAACAAAAATGAAAAAACATTTCAAAAAACATATTTTAAATTTTTAACATGTGTTTTTTGAAATGTTTTTTTTTGTTTAATATGTAAATTAATGTAGAATTTTTCAAAACATTGTAGGACTAATGTCTGATGATTATTTTTAAATAAATCGAAACGTCACAACAAACAGTTTTATTATTGTTTATATTTTTTAATCCATTATTGACCGAAACCCAGGACTTCCTAAACCAAAACAAACAAAATTACAACAAATAGCATTTTGTACTTATTTAAAAAGTTGATTACACTTGCAAATATTCATCGTGTCATTAAATATTTTGCGAAATCGAAAACTAATTGACATTTTAACAGAATTTACAAATTTTTTAGAGAAACGAGTGATACTAGATGAAGTTCGATTAAGTACTAAAATTGAAACAGTTGCGTGGCATTATCGTCGACATTGTCGTTTAGAAGAATTTAAGTAGATGTTAAAATAGATTTTTTTAGTTATTCATCATTATTTAACACATCTTGGTCCTTTTTTGTAAGTTATTCTCGCTCTATATCCGAGAATTATTGCGTTTTAATACTTTTACTCTCACACGAGCTTGTTGTTTATTAATTTTCTTTTAAACCGGAAACTTGTATTGCTTACTAACAGCGTTTGAAGGCAAACCTTAAAGAAAAATAAAATATCGGTTTTACCTTCGTTGCGCTCATTATTCGTTTAAGTTTACACCAAATCAATTTGCCCACTTAAATGCCACCGATACAATATATTGCTGAGCACAATCACTACAGTAAATAACTCTAGCTAACCTCACTATGTATATATCACTGTCTCACGATGACAAATTATATTTTCAACGCCACAAACTATCCAAAATTGTAGATATCAAACTAAAATGATTTAAAAATTATTAGTTATAATTAATTTGGTGCTAGGAACCTCGCTTCGCTCGGCACGCAGTGTTTCACTTATAATAACTCAATCATGTTTAAAATTGGTATTATTATTAATAAATCATTGCGTGCCGAGTGAAGCGAGGTTCGCAGCACCAAATCAATCTAAAATCGTTAGTTATATAATCAAAATCATTAGTTATAGTTAATTTGGTTAGGTTAGGTTAGGATTTTTGGGAAGATTGGTAGTTTTTGAAGGACTATTCATGTTAGGAATCTTTTTTAAGGACAATTTTGATGCTAATTAAAGTGAAAAGAAGAAAATTTTAAATATAAACGAATAACTTAAGATATCTCCAGTTTTGGACGGCGTGCAGTTTAACCCACAACTTGTTGAGATTCATTTAAAGTTGGAAGGATAAATAGTTTTATAAAAATATTCCCTTTTAAACTACACATTGATGAGAAGAGACAAAAATACGGTAGGCCATTTTTCATATATATTATATAGAATATAAATTTTTTGATAACACTAACAGAAAATAGTGTTTTGTTTTTTTTCTATTTTCTGTTCTGTTACGTTCGGAAATTTGTACAGGGAACTTTTTTTCTCCTTGTTCTAAGATCTATTAACAATTAACAACGGTTTACAAAAACAAGAGCGGAACGAAAAGAAAGGACTAAATGTATTTCTGTGCAGTAGGACCAAAAATGGTCCGGTTTATTTTACCCTAAAAAAATGTCCAAATCAACAGATTTCTTTGTAACAACGGAACTTGACAATCTCCATTACTTGAACCCAATAAAAAATGGTTGGGTGTGCGAGCTTCATGATCGTTGGGATCAATAGAAACCTTTGAAAGTGGTCTGGAATTGACGATTTTCTCTGCTTCCACGAAGAAAGTTTGCAAAGTTTCATCTCTTAACGACTGATCGTGTAATACCTTTCCTATAGTCCGCTTCACAATTCCAATCAATCTCTCCCACGCTCCACCCATGTGGGCACCTGTCGGAGGATTGAATTTAAATTCAATTCCTTTCGAAGACATGGAATCAATCACAGCGGAATAGTTCAAGTTTTTTAATGATTCTTTGAGCTCTTTAGCTGCCGCCACGAAGTTGGTTCCATTATCACAAAAGATAGATTGAAGCTTTCCCATCTTGAAAAAATGGATTTCACTGCTGCTCGTCCATTGATAATTCAATCAAGACCAAATTTGACATACAAATAGACAAGACATATTTTTGGTCAGATTCCAGGTGTGTTTTGAAATGGATACGAGCTAATGGTAGAGATTACAAACAGTTTTTAGCTCACAGAGTTGGTGAAATCCAAGAACGAACCAATATCAGTGAATGGAGATGGGTTCCAAGTGAACACAATTCGGCTATATCCGAAAATTGGTTTAGTGGACTTGATTTTTTGAAACTCCCAGAGGAATTTTGGCCAGCAGAAGGAAAATGTGACCAGCTTATAGAAGATGATCTAAAGGAACTCAATTCCAGAAGTTTGTTCAGCTACCAGAGAATTTGAAAATATCCTTCCTGAAATCAAAAGATTCTCGAAAGAGGTTGGTGAGATCGACTATATGGTTACTGAGATTCACAAAATTGATAAAGAAGAAAACATTGAATGATATCAAATTTTCTCCAGAATTACCCGTAGCAGAAATTAAGAAAGCTGAAAAACAGTGGATACAACGAACCCAACAAGATTATTTTCCAGATGATATCCAAAACTTAAAGCTTGGACAACCTTTGAGTACCCAGAGTCCACTTCGCTCGCTCATTGTGTCCAAAATTTAAGGATGGTTTTCTAGTCTTTGGGGGGAGAACCAACTTAGCAAAAGAACTTTCTGAAAGGACAAAGCAACCCATAATTTTGAGCCACCATTACCACGAGAAATTTCGCCATAGAGGAGTGGAGCTGGTTTTGAATGAAATAAGACAAGATTTCTGGGTTATCAATGGACTAGCAGCAGTGAAATCCGTTTTTTCAAGATTTCAGGTCTGCAAGATACCACCCATGATGGAGCAGCTTCCAGAGGCTAGACTGAGTCGAGCGGTAAGACCATTTATGAACGTAGGAATGGATTATATCGGACCAAGGTGGAGAATAATGTGCGAGCCAAGATAAGTAAAAGATACTTTGAACATCGTTTTGTTTCCATGGATTTGTTTATAGATATATTTTTTAATTAGAACAAAAAAGTTGATTCATTAAGTTGTTGAAAAAAAGTAAAAATAACTTGTCAAGACAAAACGTCAATAAATCTTTAAAAGCCGAAATATTATAATTATTTATTGACTAGACTGTTATTCTTAAGAAGGAGACAACATACTCAATGTAACTAAGAAAATTGTTCACATATCAGTTGCGAAACAGTTGCATACGACCACATTGTTGCGAAACACATGAGGAAAGTAATTTAGTTGTTAAAAAAAGTCTTTTTTTGTTTTTGTATTGAAATAAAGCAGCTGGACACTGCTTAAATTTTGTTTTCTTTCTGTAAATTGAACCCTTTTTCAGAGCCCTTCGACGCATCCCTTCCAGCTCCTTCACATCGGCCAAATAAGACCTTCCGGCAACAAATACTGCGAAGGCCGAACCTCACGTATCTTTCAGAAATAGGAGTTAGGCCCTTCAGGCTATCAAAGTCGTTATGTTTTTAATATTGATCTAAAAGTATACCCGCCTATATCTGTGATTACATCTGGGGACAGAGTATCACATTGTTATCTTGTTAGCCCATTACATCTGGTGACAGCGGACTATATTTTTATAGGGTGTTACATTTGGTGACATTCTATCGTCCACCTATTACAACGTGTGAGGATTGAACAGTGGGGACTTAACAAGGCACCATTGTAAGCTTCTCTGGCGACTTTGAGTTAGAAGATCGATAAAGACATTGATTGTTTGGACCATTATAGTCTAATAATGTCATTTAAGATAACAGAGTGTTATTTTCTGAAACACTAACTCATGTGTTATGGTCTCAAGGAAAACCAATAAGTAAGAAGATGCAATATCTAAAGTCCATATTTCATTTGATTCCAAAAGTTGTAGAAGTTTTCAAAGAAGATTGAACAGTGGGATCATACAGGATGTTTAAGGGTGTTCTGTGTCATTTAAGATTGGTTTGAGTTCATGTATCGTTTAATACAAAAAATTGTAGAGCTTCACTGTTGCAAGAGGTTTTTCCTTTTAACTAAGAGTAATTAAGTTCTTCACTGAACAATATTTAAATTAAAACTGTAAATTTATCAATC
Source organism: Ophraella communa (assembly GCA_035357415.1). NCBI lineage: Eukaryota > Metazoa > Arthropoda > Insecta > Coleoptera > Chrysomelidae > Ophraella > Ophraella communa. The sequence continues at coordinate 15,321,863 of CM068992.1, forward strand.
CTGGCGGTCCTAATAAGGATAATGGGAAACTTTGATACGTAAACATAATTTCACTAGAAAATAGTAAAACTTAAGCTCAAAGATTCCGTTTCATACATAGATATACATAGTTACAACCCAAGCTAATATAAAAGGCAATAATTTTAAAATAAGAAGAGATGGAAATTTCGTTGTGCATTTTTTATCAAATGTAGAAAGCTTTTCAAGTTATTTTTCAACTGCGATACAGTTTAAATTGAAAACAAAACAAAAGTCGGTCCTTTCTTTTCATTCTGTCGTTCAGTAGATTCGATCTGCACTATAAATTCACAATATATATTTAGTTAAAAGTGTCTAATCGTCTAAAATTTTCAAAACGCGAAAAAAAAGATATCCTAGGAATATTTGTATTGTCACAAGATTTGAGTATATTCAAAAATACTGATTCGAGGAAGACGAACGCAAGTAGTACACGATAACGAGATTTACGTTAAATAGACATGTTTCAAATCGATCGATTTTCGTTGATCAAACATAATAACAATAATTTTAACTTTGTGAAATAAAATTTAATCCGAATTTTACCGTTTCAAAAGTTTGACGTAGGTACAAATCGATCGATTCCAACACTTTCACCTTAATATTAAAAACCGTAAATCTATTTAAAATTAAAAAAAACAATGTAGATTCTTGTAAGAATCTTAAAAAAAAATATAATTTTAGATCCGGATATTAAAATAACTTATTAAAACCTATGGCTAAATAAATACTAATATGTATAATAAAAAATAAATTGATGTTAAAAAAATAGATTTACGTAAAAATTTCCAACACGTTAATAATAAATATTTAATTAAATAACGATTTTTTTTTTCATTTCAAGTTATTTTATACTCGCATAATAAATAAACATACTTTCTCTAAGTATATTTGATAATTAGGTACACTAGCAAATTTAAGTTAAAATGAAAAAAAAACTAATCCGGGTTAAAAGTTTTTACGTAAATACGATAATAAAAATTATATAAAACAAAAAATGAATCTATACTTTCGTATTGATGAGGGAACAAAAGAAATGTTTCGTCCTGCTGGAGAGTCGTCAGAAATATATCACCTCTTCGTCGGTGGGCGGTTGCTGATCGTTTCTAACTTTAAACTTGTCCGGTAGTTTCGGATAGGTGTGCGTGCGAGTTGCTTTCGCTCCTCCGGGACTTTGACATTGACCGGGAGGCGGCGAAGCTTGCATCATCATCGCTGGACTCGATCCCGTTCTACTATGAACGTGCGGAATACTCGTTGGAGTCTAAAATAAACAACTCAAACATTATTCAAAGTCTGTTTAAAGTTTTTTGAAGCAAACTCCTACTCCTAACCACAAAATATCTACAGTGTGTAAAAGCCAAATGGAATAAATTCATTATTTCGGTTACTGTACATATTTTTAAAAATCCCGAAACACGTCAAATTTAAATTATAACTTGACATTCTTTAACGTGAAAATGCAACCCCTACCTTCAACCCCCAATTTTTTAAATGGGAAGTATAGGCTTGTGATATATCATTTGAAAGGTCTCTTCATTCTCTATTCAAAAATGTTATCAAATTTAATGCAAAAATTAACATAAAAAAAATTAATATCATGTTGTTACCGAAATTCGCTAAAATATACTCGAAACTTATTACAATATACTTAAAACTTATTTCGCGTTTAGGTCTTGATAATGAGAAAGTGAACAAAAACCATAGCAATGTGGTTTTTAGATGGTAACCATTAAAAAACTTTAAATAATTTCCGTGTCAATGCTATTTTAACAAGCAGTAGTAAATTGTTTTATTTAAGTTGTCATTGTTGTAATTTAAGTATAAAGTTTGTTCAATATTCAATTATGAAAAATGGTTAGATTAACGGAAATGCATAAAATAACAGTTTTGCAAATCATTGGTTACGGAGATAACATCCGAACACAACAGGAAGTAACTCGCCTATTTCATGAGAAATTTCCTAATTTACCGCCTATGTCCCAAGGAACAATAAGTAAAATAGAAAAGCAGTTTCGCGAGTTTGGTCATGTAAGGCAGATAAAAAAAGCAGCTGCCAATGCACTGAGTGATGAACTCAAATTAGATGTGTTGCTTGAGTTTCAGGAAAACCCACATACATCGAGTAGACAGGCATCCACTACATTCAGTGCTAGCCATACATCGATAGCAAACATATTAAAAGGAAATAAATTGCATCCGTATAAGATGATACCTACTCAGGAGCTCATGGAAGACGATTTTGATAGGAGAACTTTTTTTGTGAGCAAATGATGGACATGTTGGATAACAATATTATCCAATTAGAAGACGTTATGTTTTCTGATGAGTGTACTTTTTTACTTAACGGTAAAATTACCGCTACTGGTCCACGGAAAATCCTCACTGGTTGAGAGAAGAACACACTCAAAACCCTCAAAAGGTTAATGTTTGGACAGGGATTGTAGGGAACAATATCATTGGTCCCTTTTTTATTGAGGGCAACTTGAATGGCAACAATTATTTGGCACTACTTCAAAATGATGTCATTCCAACGTTGGCAAATTTATATCCTGATCCAGGTAACCCTCAAGTTCCAGCGAATACGATATGGTTTCAGCAGGATGGAGCACCACCACATTACCAACTTAATGTCCGGCAGTACCTCGATACAATATTTCCCAATCGGTCGATAGGGAGGCGAGGATCGATTGAATGGCCAGCGCGATCACCTGATCTTACACTATTAGATTTCTTTTTATGGGGATATGTGAAGAGCTATGTGTACAAAACTAAACCTTCTGATTTAAGTGACTTAAAAGAACGAATAACGCTTGCGATTAGGTCGATGACCCCTGATATGTTAAATAATTTTAGAAGACAGTTTTATTTGAGATTAGGATGTTGCCAAAACGTTCGCGGAGAACATTTTGAACATCTACTTCATTAATATTCATAGTTCTTTTTCGTGTTCTACATTTTATTACGTTTTGCATTACTTTTTAGTTTTTGATTGTATTGTAGCGAATTTCGGTAACAACATGATATTTTTTATGTTAATTTTTGCATTAAATTTAAAAACAATAACATTTTTGAATAGAGAATAAAGAGACCTTTCCAATGATATATCACAAGCCTATACTTCCCATTTAAAAAATTGGGGGTTGTACCTGTCATTCTAAGGGGGTTGAAGGTAGGGGTTGCATTTTCACGTTGAAGAATGTCAAGTTATAATTTAAATTTGACGTGTTTCGGGATTTTTTATAAATATGTACAGTAACCGAAATAATGAATTTATTCCATTTGGCTTTTACACACTGTATATCGTTCAATAAGTCCCGGGACTAACCCAGAGATGGCGTGATTCATGTCAAATCAACTTTATTTTTTAAAAATACCAACCTTCAAGTGACATGTGTCAAAATTTCATGTCAATCGAACCATAAATAACAAAGCTACTGTGGTGATATTGACGCTCCTTTTGCATTAGTTCAAAAAATGGAAAAAAACGAAAATCGTGTGTTAATAAAACATTGCTATTTAATGGGTAAAAAGGCTAACATTTGTCTGATGGGGGAAGGCAAAGGTAGCTAATCTTGGTGCCAATGGATCCACCCTTACACTGCAGAGTCGAATCGGCAGTCAGCTGAGTGGCGTGCATCCGGTGAGAGTCGTCCGAAGCGTCCGAAAACACAACGGGCAGCTGGCAAAGTCATGGCGTCAGTTTTTTAGGACGCGAACGGTATAATTTTTATCTACTACCTTGAAAAGGGAAGAACCATCAATAGCGACTATTACATTGAGTTATTGGTGCGTTTGAAGGCAAAATCGTGAAAAAACGACCCCACATAAAATCATCTTTCATTAAGACAATGTACCGTGCCCCAAATCAATGAAAACAATAGCCAAATTGAACGAGCTGAGCTTCGATTTGCTTCCCCACCCACCATACTCTCCAGATCTGGCCCCCAGCGACTACTGGCTCTTTGCTGATCTCAAAAGGATACTCCAGGGAAAAAGATTTGGTTCGAAAGAGGAAGTAATAGCTGATACTGAAGCTTATTTTGAAGCCAATGAGAAATCCTTCTACAAGCATGGTATCGAAAAGTTATAAAAGCGTCGGAATGATTGTATCCCACTTAAAGGTGATTATGGTGTTGAATAAAAAAGAATTTTTCGAGAAAACGTGTTTTTTCTAGTTAGTCCCGGGAGTTATTGAACGATAGAAATGGCTCAACTCATTTTGCTGAAATAAGTTATGAAGAAACTGTTGTCACGGTAAATATTGTTGTGATAAGTAGTAAACGAAAACCCAAATAATATGCAAAATCAACAACTTCAGCATGCCTAAAATTAATTTTACGAAAAATCCGCTGTCATGGCAACCGTTCTGATGGCAAAGAAAGAGTAAAAATCCTAACTTTACAAATTGAATAAACAGCAACAGCAACATTGTCAAAAAGTGAATAATGGTGGTCATTAAATACATTTAATTTAATTTTAAAATTTATTTTCTCAGTTGCGCCTATAAAACTTTATATTGCTGAACAGAGACCTTGTTATTCAAAATTTTCGTGGGAGTGCTTATAACTCAGAAGGGGTGCTGAAGGGAGATAATATTTCCATACTGCAAATTGTCAATTTAAGAATAAAAACCATCCTGTTTCAGGTTTTTATCACGTAGTTTATAATAACGCTAAAATTGAATTTATTCCATACACATGGAAAAAATCTATATCTTTCAGACATTTTACACAAACTTATCACCTAACCTCAAAATGCAACGGTTAATTTGAATATCAACTTACCGTTTCTCCGGAAGGCGGACTAAAACTATTATCTGACGCTAATCGCTGATAACCCGAGGTGCTGGTTCTGCGTACTTTCTCGTCCTGACTCAATTTCAACGGTAACATCTGTTGTATACCGCCCGTATTCGATTTGGAAAAGTCTCCGCTCAACTTCGAAGCCAGCTTCAAAGGGATCTGTTGTCTTATGAGGACGTTCTGCGACACCTTCTGTTGATTAGTGGCGGATATTAAATTTAGGGGAAGCTGAGTTTTTGCTTGGGGATTTCCTAAAAAGAAATATTTATCTATATAGTTGTTTGGACAAAATAAAAAGTTAGCAATGAAGAAGGCTATTCTCTTAAGTATATAATAATTTTACGAATTGGCAACAGAACACCAAAAGGGAATGTGGAGGAAGGTAAATAGCTTGCCATGGAGACTGCCAACGTTCTAATTAGACATGATACCAAACAAGAAGAGTATACTACCTCAGTTTTCTATGAATTTAAGCAAATAAATATTAATTAAAATCAATAACAGCCTCTTGGTAGTCTTTATATGGAATATATTGATTGTTAAACACATGTGGTAAAGTTTTTATTATGCTAAGACTAAAGTAGTATAAAATTTAGGCAGACATGAGCTATGAAACTTTACAATACATATTCCAATTAGGAGTATATTTAGAGACTTCCAAAAGACTTCTAGCAAAAAAGCACAAATAAACAAAGTTTCTGCACCAAGAGAACTCGATTTAGTTAACCAAAAACTAATATAATATTATAATTTATTGATCAAACGATGAATAATAAAAAAGGTTAAAAATAAATTGTATTAAGTTTACCTTTTGCCCATTTGGAATCTTTTCGTCTGTCCACCGATGAATTAGAATGCTTCAAACTGCTACCACCTCCTGAAGCGCTTGTCGCCGAAGAGGAATCCGACTGAGGGCTGCTATCTTCCGATGTTTCTTTGCTGCTATCGTCGCAAACTCCCGCAGAAGGTATCGGGACGTTTACCAATAAACCTTTGTTAGTTAACTTTTCCATTTTTCTGAATAACTGTTCCCTTTGTTGAGCCACGTCCTCTTGTTCGGCGCGAATTTGTTCCTGAATAATACAAAAGTGTATTAAATAACGAGGAAATCGACGAAACACCTGTTGCAATGACCTGTTGCGATCTCTTCAAACAATAACTGGAATAATTAATTTCACGTGAAAGTTGCTCATATGATAATGACACAATTAATTGGATTCTAAATAAAAATACCGATCTAATCGATTCGTTATTCTCAGCAGAATTAACCGCTCCTAATATGAAGGTAACGCAAGGTCAGTATAAACCAACAGGAAATTATTATACAATTAATAAAATGCAGTTTTATTTCATTACATACTTGAGACATTGAACGTTCGTAAATAAAGAATAAGCAGATATATAAACAAAGTAAAATTATTTTATAAACAAAATTTTTATCAAGATTTATTTAGTCAGCCGACGTATAACTTATAAAGTTTTGATAGATGAGCTAATAAAGTTTAGATTTAGTTCTTCACTTCAGCAATACTACTCTGTTCTACACGGACAGCAGACAAGCATTACTACACCCTAGAAGGTGCAAGAAAAAGCTTCAGGGTATTACTAAAATCTAAGCTGCTGAAAACAGTCACAGTAGGCTGTAATAAGGCACCAGAAACACAGCTCAAACCCTTACAAAGTCAACTGTGTCTTATTTATGGAGGGTAGAAACGAGGAGAACCAACTCAATGTATTAAAAAGTGTCAATCGAAAGGGAACAAATTGGTGGCACCACAGTAACAAGAGTAAGTGTCACAGGACGTTATAAATAGTAGGAAAGAAGAATTTGTCCTGTGATCGGCTATGTCAAAATGAATTGTTAGAGTAAGAAAAGAAATTACATAAATTAAGAATAATAAAAAACTCTTCGTCTAAACAAAACTTCCAATATTTATTTAAAAAATTGCTTTTTTAACTTTAATGACAGCCGTTTCGCTAGACTTAGACGATGCTAATTTTTGGAAGTTTTGTTTAAACGAAGAGTTTTTTATTATTCTTAATAAGATGGACTTCCAAAAAGTAAGGGTTAGTACAATCAATTTAATTACATAAATAGTTGAAAATTTAAATACTGCACAATTTTTAACTGCACAAGTCACGAATAATATTAAATTTTTCAACACTTTATTTACAACCTATGGAGTGTTACTAACTTCAAGTTGTCTTTTTACCGTTCTACTATTTTTTGCTGTCTACGGCTGGATAGTTTTTCTATATTATTCCTACACAAGTTGGTCCTCCTTCCTTCTACAATCCATAGTCTTACTGTAAAAGATCCCAATAGGAGATTCGGTCCAAGTTGCCAACCCAAAAAAGGGAAGGGAAATTTCAGAACGCTTTTGTAATGTGAAGTTCGTATTATTTATTTATATCCATAAACGGAGCTTCGGGTAATTTTATTCAAATATCAATATTTGTAAAAGTCGTGTCTTATTGGGGGAAAGTTTTGTTGGAGCACCTGATTTCACGTCTATAACCGATACAACATGTTCATTTGTTGTATCGTGTCATCAATGGTAATGCTCCATCCATCTTTGATTTTTATTTGTTTGTTTCAAAACTCAGCACAATCATACCAACAGAAACAAAACATCAAAATAATGAATGGAACCGTAGATGACAGGTTATTGGCATGATACAAGAGATTTACATGTTGTATCATGGGTTATGGACGTGAAATCAGGTGCTCCAACAAAACTTTCAGCCAATAAGACATGACTTTTATAAATATCGATATTTGCATCAAATGAGGGAGTCCGCTAGCACTACCACTACAAATTTTTTAGGTCAAAAATGAGGGTCTGTTTTCTAGGCCGTTTTGTTCACTTGTGTGATATAGAATTACTATATTTTTACATTTGAAGTAATTTAAGCACTTCCCGAGTACATACTTTTGCAAAATAAAGATTTTTAATTAATTTTGGGGGAAAAAATGTCATTAGCAGTGATTTTAGGTATATCTAGTTGAGTGTTTCTAGCCATTAGTAGACATTAAGAGTTAAAGTTAGTTCTCATTGGTCGCTTTACTAAGAAGTTTCTGTTTGCACCAATAATAGCGACAAATGTAAAAAATGCAGAGTTGACAAACATTAATTAAGTTTCAGTTGTCGGTGTCAGTTATTATTCAGATTCATTTATCTGTGTGCATCTTGATTTTTTCTTTGTTTATAACTAATAACAGCTTCTCAAAAAACAAATATAACTCTGCATTTTTTACATCTGTCGCTATTATTGGCGCAAAAAGAATTGTTTTAGAAAAGCGACCAATGAGAACTAATTTTAACTGTCAATTTTTACTAATGTAAATGGTGGCTAGAAACACACAACTAGATATATACCTAAAATCACTGGTAATTACATTTTTTCCCCAGAACAATAAATATCTTCACAAAAAAGCAGATACGCACTACGTTAATCAATATAATCAAACTATTCCAATTAAAACTTTAAATATTGACAAGGGAAGTCAGCTGTAGAGAAAATAAGCAACAACTAAATATCAAAAATGAACTGAACAGAAGATCCAAATTAATATTGAATCTTGGTCCTCTTCTTTTGGATTAGGTAAAAGTTGGTATAACTTGGTCGATTGGTTCCACAAATGGAAAATTAAAGTAATCAGTAAGAAAACTGACAATATCAAATAAATAACTATTGAAAATTACCATCAGACCAATTAATACAATCTGGTTTGCGAGATATTTGCTCTTACCTGCAACCTTAGCAGTTCCGCTTTCTTATCGTCCAATTCTTTGGTTTCTTGTTCTTTCAAGGCATTCCAAGCTGCCTTTTCCCCGCTTAATTTATCCTGAAGATTCCTTAACTCTTCCAATTGCTGGTTATGTCTGTATTGCTTCGAATCAGCACCGCCTTTTAACGTAGCGACTTGAGCTTGCAAACTACAACAAAACAAAATATAAAAACATATATCAACAGATGATGATGTGTATTACCTTTCGTTTGTCGTCATCAACTGAGATATGATACAGAGTAAAGTGTAAACATAATGCGACAGTTGAATCGCTGCCAACTGTTGTTCTCTACCGAGCGAAAGCAAGGCGGGACCATCAGGAGCTGACGACATCAGATGTTGACTTAGATGAGGAGATTCGCTATTTACATTTACAATATTGCCATTTATTAAAGGCCCTCCTGTTATCACACAATTTCTATAAGGCAACCGTTCCTTAAAAAACACATTAAACTAAGTATAATATTGTTAATAAAAAAAATTGGTAAGTTTACACTTACAAATAGTCTTGAGTCACCGGGTTTTAAATTTTCAAAGTCTGGAGTACCGGGGGCCATTCCGGACGTCGAAAGTTTCTTTCCCAGTAGTTTAAAAGGACCCTGGTTGTTGTCGAAGCCACCGAAGGTTTCCGCTCTTTTCGGCAGTATCGGAGACACGTACGTCTCACTTTGGTGTTCGCCGGCTGAACTCACGCTTCTCGAAAGATTCGTACCAGTCGTGTATAAAGAACTAGCCAACTGACTCACTTCCTATAAATATAAAATATAAAATATCTAATCTTAATTACACACTTAATAGGACAGTCAATGTATTCTCAAAAGATTCCCTAGCGGTAAAGTATTTGGCGTAATTTTGATTCCTTCTATTTTTTATAGTTTTTTTGGGAGTAATCCTAGACAGCAAACTTACCTGGAACTCCTATCTGGAAAGAACAATTAACAAAGCCTCTAAAATCTCAATGCTAAATCCCAAACCAATTTACTGTGATTTTTTCTGTAATCTGCTGTCTGGGACTGAATTTTATCAAAACATCCTAGTTACAAATATAAAGATTCCAGTGGCTTCCAACTACTAATTTCTTAAAGAAAACAATATGGTTCAATTCGTCAGAGTGAATGTACTTACTCACGCCCCTAGCCGAGGCATTTTTTTAAATAGTAACATTAAAAATTATTAACCAACGGGTAACATCACCATAACTTGAGGGCCCTTGTAAGTGAGTGAGTGCATGAAGGCTGACATAGATCCAACCTTTGACTTTCCCGAAAAGTTTATTGATAGTTTCTTTGTTTTAAGCATACTATTGCCAAAAAAATTGAATTTTCACCTTTTTTAATTTACTTAACTTCAGATTCGTATTCAGCATCCCGAAAAACATACAAAATGGAAGAAATCAAAACAACCCTAAAACTAAATTTGACTGAACTATAACGATAAACTTACTTGTACTGCAGTCAAAACTTCCTTCCACATTTGTCCAGTATCAGCATTTTCGCTCACCAGGTGTCTATACGAAGGTGGGGAGGGTGGTTCCAATCCTGCAGCAGCCAACAGCTTCAACTGTAGTGACATCTTTTCTTCTAATAATAAAGCTTGTTCTATATCCTTCTGCCGCAATTGCCCTACAATAATTTCAAGTTTAAATAAATGTATATTTTTTTAATTTAACAATATAGGGCGTTTTTTGAATAGTTAGACATGCAAAACCTCACAGATAGAAAAATCAAAGTTTAACGTACAAAACAACATTATGTATTTGCTTCGAATGCGTAGAATGAAAGCTATTTTAAATAATTCACTTTCAAACGGCTACTTTTACTCATAATGTGCAAGTAAGCGAATTTGTTTATATAACTTTCTCTCCTTAGTATGTCATTAGATAATGATCGCTGTTATTCCGCAAACAACCGAAAATAATTTTTTTTATTTATAATTTTCATTTTTCCAACCCTTATTGACTGGGAAGGTCATCATATCAAAAATAGAGAATGAAGAACAGTTTAAAAATTATTTATTGAAAACATTAACTATTTTAGTCAATGAAAGTTTTAATCAAACATCCTTTATTCTTTAAATTTTTAATAATTGGTCAAAGTGTATATGTGAACTGAACAGATGCTGCACTGGTCTAACCCTAATTTATATCCATCTGGATAATTCTCTTGCTTAAGTCATAGTATATATGTGGAATAAACCAGTAGCTCCAACAAAGATACAGTAAATTACAATGCAAACATATGTTTAAGTAAAAAAGAATCAAAAATCTTACAATGCATTCATTAGAAAAAGCAAATCCACTATTGGAGCTCTACAACAGAAAGTACAGAGAAAAAAAGAAGAAAGAAAGAGAAAGAAATAACCTTTTAAGCCTTCATTGTTTTAGAGTGGTTTTTGATAACACCTCCTTTAAATTTATTAAAAGAAAACGGGAAAATAAAAACACCAGAGCTTCACTAGGAGTATCTTCGAGGAGATGCTGGAGTGATCTTTGGTCATTGGCGATCTTCTATCAAAACTAGACGGTTACGCAGATGATCTTATAGTCACCATAAGGGATGAGAATAATAAACTTAATGCCAATTGTTATAAGCCTGATGGCAGAAGGAAGGATTCACGTCCCAGCAAAACAATTTTGATTCCGTTCACCAAGAGGTTTAAAGACCCTCCAACACTAAACGAACTAAAATTTTCCGAAAAGGTAAACAATCCAAGAGTGATCGTGGGTTAAAAAATGACATTATAAATGTTTCAGTGGCGAGCTGAATCATATAGCTTCAACAGACACAAAACACTAGTGCTTTGGTTGGTTATCCAAGCATTCTAGCACAAACTCTATTGGTATCCATGAATCAACTATTAAAATGTTTTAAAATATGGTCTAATTTAAAGAAAAGACTGTTTAAAAGATCCCTGATGAAGAAACAGGAAACAACTCATATTCTCTGTAAATAAATAGGCATAAATGGATCGTCTTTTTTGTAAAAATCTTCAATTTGGGTGTAGGCCACTTTTTCTCTTACCACCAACCTAAAGTAAGTTTTCCAAAACTTTTTCTTCATACATAATTTTTAATAGAATTTGAAACTCTTTCAATATATTTAAATCATGCCAATTCATGCAAACATTATGAAGAACAACATTAGAATGTTTATATTTTTTACAACAACTTCTATATATTTTGATCTTTCACTGTTTAATTTTTTTTAACACTTCATAATAACATTAAATAAGCTTTTTCAATCTTACATGTAGTCTGTTATTATTGCCAACATAAAAAAATGTGTTATTTACTTCAACAGTCATTTCCACAACTCACCAATATGAGTAAATGATGCGGCAGCGGACTATGATTAGATTTAGGTGGATTAACTTTTAACTCCCGCTGAGAATATTAATGTACCTATCAATAACACACTTAATTCATTCAAGAAAAAAACATTATAGAAGCAAACATAACTCAAAAAGCTTTTAAATACAACTCCCAACTTCCAGGAGATGTGTGTTGCATACATTCGCTGTGACCAAAATTTTACTTTTAACAGAACCGATTATAAAGTGTTACGAGTTACTATAAGTTGGTAAATCTAATTTATTTCAATAGTTAAAGGCAAATACAGTGTTATATTGAATTCCATGCAGTGTTATTGGAATAATCGACCAAAGAAGGGTTATTGCTATCGATTGAAATAAAGAAAATATGGGTTATTTAAGATTTCGTGAACGTAAAATTACCCGGATTTACTTTAATATTACCCAAGCTTTTGATTGAAATAATTGAAATATATTTCATTTTACTCACCTAGATTATCTAATGCTCATAGAACAATATTAAATTCGGTAGGAATATCATTAATAATAATAGTTTACAAAGGGAATTTTAAAATAAATCTTATTTTGTGTAATAAAACAGATTTTACGGGGAGAACAATGTTAGCAAGCAATACCCAAGGAGGTTCCTCAAAGTTAGAACTACAGACTGACTCTCTGGAGATACTAATTGATTAGGGTAGCCGGAGTGTGTTGAGGGGATAGCTGAAGTTAGGAAAAGATTAATGGATATTTGAAAGTATGATTAAGAGAAAGAGTTGTAGGAGAAATGTGGTAGATACAGTTAGGGAAGCGGGAGAACTGTTTCAAGCATTGGAGAGCGGTTAATGTACAATGGATACTGTTATGTATCTTCTCGATGAATACATTGCCCAGTATATAGAATGGTTACTAAATAGAATAATACTAGTTAGCACAGTTAATAACTTTATTTTACGTCTGATCTCACAACAAGACTTATCATTATCAAACTCACATGCCAGACTGCCGGAAGAGAAGTGCCGTGTTGCCAACCACAAGGTTGAATACACAACAGATACCAAGAAGTGTAAAGACAAGTTTTTATTGGGTGGTAGCAAAGTCGATCCTACTATACCAGGTGTTTGAGTAGCAGAATTTAATGGAAATAAAGCTTAGTGAAAGGAGATTGAGTTTAGAAGAGAAGGAAAACGTTGAAAACATAGACAACTTTATCATTTAGGACAATTAAGGACATGGATCTTTTTAGGATAGAGACAAGGCATGTAGTTATTGAAACTAAAACATCAAACTTTTTAATAAAACTTCCACTTTTTATTTAGAAAATAGCTTTTTTAAAGTCAATCACAGCTGTTTCTACCTGGAATAAACAAAATGTAACTTCAATATGTCAATCTGACGATGCTAGTTTTAGCGAAACAGCTGTCACTGAGTTTAAAAAGCTTTTTTTTAAATAAAATGTGGGAATTTTGTTAAAAAGTTTTATATTACAAATGTTCTTATTAAGATGGACTTGCACAGAGTAAGGGTTAGTACAATAAATTTTATTTATTAATTAAAAGATAATCGATGACCTGTTTGACTGCCCTAGTAAGAGACGACAAGGAAGAAATGTAGGATACTGATTTAGTCCTTGCAGATAGGGGAAAAGAAAAAAATACAAGGTTAGGTTAAGACAAGAATACTCTATTCGAGTTTTATATTAGCTGACGTTTTGATAATGTTAATATTATTCAGACAATATTGGGAAGGTGAGTATAAGTAAAACAATAATTGAAATGTATAAGCTGTTAGCCAAAGAGCTTGAGTAATATACTGCCTAAGCTAGGAATAACCTAGGTTTACCCCATAAAGATAAATATCACAGTTCATTATTTAAATCGAATTTGTCACGTAATGGTAGGTAAGGTGTAACAACAATATTTCTAATTCATTCCAGGATCTATGCAAATAGATTTTGGAAGATTTATAGAAAAAGCAGTATCTGACACTAAGTCACAAGTGTTTTAAACAATTAACAAAATATTCACTAAAATGTTAACATTAATATTGGTGGATAATTTTTACTTATTTTCAAACTGAAAGTTTTTCTGTGATCAAAAGCAAAGAAGAAGAAAGAAAAACACGTTTATGAAAAAGAAATGTAGTAATCAGCAATCATCATCATTCGGGATACTGTACCAAGTATTTGGTAATGGCGGTTTTATAAACAACAAATACGAATATTCTAGTGAATATTTCTGTTTCGTATGCCAAAATATCGATTCAATTTCTAATTAAATTTCATCCCAAAAAAGAGAAGAAAAAAAACAATGTACATGCACTTTGTTTTTAAATAAATGTTACCTTCAAGGTCCGATTCTGCTTCTGTAGGTAAACAGACCAATACAAATATATTTACACTAATAGACTGATAAAATGGAAAGTTTTTTTTCATTAAGAATAGAAAAATGCCTACTTCTAATTTGTCGAAAATCGGCATGCCACATTTTCTTATTGTTTCTACAATTACCTACTACTATATTATGGATGTTCAATTTTTTTATATCTGATCAATAACAATTGTAATAAAAGTGTAAATGACAATTACAAAAGTAACCATAATCTGTTTTACAAAAGAGTTTATGTGTGGCTTATACACATTTATTTGTAAAAAAATAAATTTAGAAAAAGGAGTCGAAATTAAAAATTCAAAACAAATTAAATAGGACAAAGACTCAAATTCCAAAATTAAGTATATTTTTATAATTAAATTGATTGTAGTAACCCTTACTTTTTGGAAGTCCATCTTATTAAGAATAATAAAAAAACTCTTCGTTTTAACAAAACTTCCACTATTTATTTAAAAAACTGCTTTTTTAAACTCAATGACAGCCGTTTCGCTAGACAACCAGCATCGTCAGATGGTGGAAGTTTTGTTAAAACGAAGAGTTTTTTATTATTCTTAATATTTTTATAGTCCAGATCTACCGTTTGAATACATTGTTTAGGTTCGGAAACTCTAGGAAGTTTGAAAAGAATAATTACAATGATAAAAGGCAAATATCTGCTATTTTCAATCCTTATTTAATATATCTATCACCCTTTTTGACAGACATTGAAGGGTTTATTTGCAATATTAAGGTTCATACAAGTAACATACCTTGGAGTTAGCCAATATTATCCATTCCTGGTGCTGAACAGCAACTCATCATGTACTCAGGATTAGAGCATTTTCACTCTTTCTTTCTGAGCCATAATGGAGGAACAAAATGTGTTTTTGAATCTTGCTAATCAACTTCATTGATTATTAGAATAATACTAGATTCAATCATTTTCAAAATCACATTCTTTTTAGACCAAAGAAGTTTACTGTGGTTCCCTAAATCAATATTAAGAGATCCTGAAGATCCTTAACAGTCCCAATTGAATTTATTTAATATATAATTCTTCAGTTACATTCTACTGACTTGGAATGCCTTACAGCTGAAGTACTGAAGTACTGAAGAATCTGAAGAGATCCTAACAGTCCCAGGTTAATACATTGAGTATTTTTGATTACATTCCCATGAATTGGAATGCCTTACGGCTGATGTACTCAGTGTTGTAATACCTTCTTTAAAATTCTTGATTTTATCAAGCAGTTGTTGGTTACATTGGTTACTAATACTTTTGGGACATTTTATATATAAACAGCGATGAGAAATGTCTCCAGTGCTAGCAGGTTCTACATTTTAACAGTTACTTAAAATTCCAAAGTTTCCAGATTTAGATGAAGAAAACAACATGGGATTAGATAAAAAGGTGAAGTAGAAAGTTAATTAAAAAAATTAGAAGAACCATTCCTAGGAGCTGCAAGAGCTTGACATTGGTGGAGTGGGTCAATAACTTCTTCTTTTTTCATCTATAAAGAAGGAAGAGAGGAGTGAAGATATATACCAGGAAATCCAGCGTATGTGGGAGAGTGGAGTCGATGAGAGGGCGAGCATTTCCAACATTTGAAATGATTTTTTAAAATGATTATTATTATTGTTATTATCATTATTGTTCTAACGTAAATAAATTAACCTATTTTTTAACTGCAAAGAGAAATAGACTCACAAAAAGTATTTTAAAAATTGAATTATGGTGTAAAATAAAAAATATCAAATTTTTTAGAATATTTTAATATGAGTGTATGATATCCTTTAGATAACATTTTGAGTAAAAATGAATAATTTAACCCCAGAACAAGCAGGTCAAATCGTGGCTTTAGTTGAAGATGAAAAATCTCAGCAATATGTTGTTGAAATCATAGAAATCAACCAATCCAGCGTTTCTAGAGTCTTAAGAAGCTTTAGAGAAACTGGAAGTTATAATAGAAGACCAGTTCCAGGACGTCCCAAGTGTACTAATCTTGCAGATGACCGTTATTTAAGAATTCAGACTTTGCCAACTCGTCATGTTACAGCCAGGCAACTGCAAAATGTTTTCTTTGGAGTCCGTAATGTTTGAATATCTGTCAATACGGTTAGAAATAGATTAAGGAATTTTGGAATCAGACCCAGAATGCCTGTTACTGCTCCATTGTTAACCAGAGCACACCGTGTAGCACGTTTAAGGTTCGCAAGAGAACATGTTAATTGGGATATTAACGATTGGGCTAATATTCTTTTTACGGATGAATCAAGATTTTTGCTTTTTGGATCCGATAGACGTACTCCAGTTTATAGACGCGCAGGTGAGCGATTTGCTCAGTGTAACATAAGAGCAGCTAGAAATTATGGAGGTGGTTCGAGGCGGGGAGGCATCTGTTTTTAAGACCACACGGAGAGAATTTTATTCTAATGCACGATAACGCTCGCCCGCACGTTGCCAGAATAACAATGGAATACCTTCAAGAGGTTGGTGTGCAAGTTTTAGATCGGCCAGCAGTTAGTCCAGACCTAAACCCAATTGAACATGTTTGTGACTACCTGGAGAGGCGCATAAGAACTAATAATAATATCGCTAATATAACTAATAATAATATCGCTGCAGACAACCTTGATGAGCTGGAAAATGTTTTAATAGAAGAATGGGAAAAAGTGACCTGATAAGAAGCCCTCCACGGAGAATGAGAGATGTTATTAGAGCCAGAGCCATTATTTTTTGATTTTTAATTTTAATTAAATAAACTACTTTGAAACATAATTCCAAATTAATTTCCTATCATTACCCAAAAAAATGAAAAAAAAATACTTTTTGTGACGAGTGTATTTCTAGTTTTGATAGTCTTTTTGTTCCAAATTTCGTATATATGAATTAACAATAATAAATAATAAGTTCTTTAAAAATCTGTTAAAATGAAGAGTTTTTTTATTATTCTTAATAGATGCCCCATTTAAAGTAAATACGTTAAAGATATTTCCGGTGAAATCAGAAGTGGAGTAGTAACAAATAATCATCAGAAGCCTTTTGCGTCACTATACTTGTATGCAAAGTTTCATAAATATTTTTCTTTTCGTTTCAAAAATATTTCCTTGGTTCCAAACTTTATCCCAAATCAATATACGTTATTTTTATATCTATATTTTATTACAACTTTATGATTTTCACGGATTATTTTGTTTATAACAGTTTTTATCTTTCCAAGGCCCTTTCCGAGCTTTTGCCAACTTTTTTTTTATTGTACTGTCGTTTTTCTTTCGGCTTAACATTCAGATTTATTTAAAAACATTGAACATCCGTTAGTTTTGTCAATAAATTTCGTTATTTAGAAGACTTACCTATCAATTGCCGCACTTGATTCTGTTTGGCGTTCATGAGAGACTGTTTTTCTTCCGAACTTAAAGCTATCATATCTTCCTCATCTTCTGGACAAGATTGCACCGCTTCTCTAGTGAAAGAATAACAGATTAGGAATAGAAAAAAGTACTTAAAAATTTTCGTTTTTTTGGCCTACCGTATCGCTTGTATCCACACTTGTTTATCCTTGGGTTTATGTACTTTGAGTTCGAACATTTCCGGATCCGCAGGATCGGAAGATATTAAATAAATCCCCCTCGAGTCTTGTCCGGCTATTTCTCTAACTAATAATTTTTGTAACGACACCACGCCCGTCTACAACAAAAAAAAAACGAAAATTTCACGAGATATTCGCTTACAAAAATGGATGTTATAGTTAGTGCAAAACAAAATTTGATTCACGTCACTAATTTCGTCTTAATTGCCAAGCATCGTTCCCAACTTTCACATTAAATGTTCCATTCAATAAATCATTATATTTAAAAATATAAAAATTAAAAAAAAATTAAAATAAATAAAAAATATTAATAAAAAAATATATATAATAAATATAATAAATATATATAATAAATAAAAATATATACGAGGGCAGTCCAGAAAGTCTGTCACGTTTTGCGTTGTAGCCGCTAGGGGCGGGGCTATCACGGCCATCTTGGCGTCAGGGGGTTCCTCCGTTCAGTGGCTATCCAGCCGTGCTAGCGAGAGGTTCTTGTCGATCTTTGTTGTTTTTCAATAACAATTTAAAAATTATGCCGCAATTCAAAATCCCGCGAGTTGTAAAGTACGGTCGGTAATACGGTTTTTGTTGGCTAGAAACAATAAACCAATTGAAATTCATCGCCAAATCTGTCAATTTATGGGAACAAGCGCAGAGGAAAGTTGACTTCAAAAATTCTCTTTGTCCACGACAACGCCCAACCACATACGGCAAATCGAACACGAAAAGTCCTGGATGCTTTCAAATGGGAGGTTTTCCCACATCCGCCATACAGTCCAGACCTTGCACCCAGCGATTATGACATGTTTCCGGCAATGAAGACATGGCTTGCTACGCAGCGCTTTGACGACGACGCGGAGCTGCAGGAGGGCGTAACCAACTGGTTAACGTTACAGACGGCAGACTTTTATGATGCCGGCATTTGCAAATTAGTTCATCGCTATGATAAGTGTCTCAATTTGTTTGGTGATTATGTTAAAAAACAGTATTTTAGTTGAACTTTCAAATGTATATAATAAACATGTTTTCTTGTACTTAGTTCTTTTTTTATATCAAAACGTGACAGACTTTCTGGACTACCCTCGTATAAAAAAGGTAAACACGTTTAATTACAATAACAAGTTTTTAGAAAATAAAAATGTATACATTTCACGATAGGGTTTGCCTAGGTAGTAGATGACTATATCAGCTGTGCCAATAACTGCAAATTTTCATATTGATCGATCCAATTTTTTATGAAAGAATATAAGGCCTTGCTAGGCGATTCAATATTTTTGCAAAACAGCAAATCTTCATTGTTAAAAAAAATTCGTCCACTACAATAACTAGAGCAAGCTTTTCTTCTTTCTCCATTATAAACATTGATAAACTCAAAAATACTTTTAAGAAAACACTAGTGAAACTACAATAAAAATATTAGGTTAGAATGGTAATAACCAGAGAAACCACAACGTTCAAGCGAGAGTATTTGGTTGAAGCTTGACATTTGAAAAGGGCCATGACCACACTATAACCAAGGGCTTCCGTTCAAACCAGTGGTAATTACCAAACCTCTCGCTTGAAATCGATTAAAATATATAAGTTAAATAAAAATACAAATGTTTTCACGATATCCACAGTATATTGTGGATATCGTGAAAACATTTGTGTGTATATTTAACTTAGTTATGGATATCCATCAAGTAACAGCTAATTCAAACAAAAACATTTTATTTTAGCGTGTGGTAGCTGCACTCAACCTCAGTATGGCTACAGTTTCCAGTATTTCAAAAACTGTGAAAGACCATGGAATATTAAAGTCGCCTCCAAAGAAACGTCGGTATGAAAAAAGAGTAACTAATACCGATGTATTAAATACAAGTGGAATTCGAAATGTAATCTAATCTCTGAACACTGCTATTTAAATTCTTTTTAATTGTAAGACCAGAAAAATAATATTATTTTTTTGTTTTAAGGAGAGGATGTAAATTTAAATTCTTTACTTGCTGAATTAAAAGTTAGGCACTTATTTAAAGGTTTTCGAAGGTCTTTATCAAATTTATTAAAGGAAATTGGTTTCAAATGGAAAAAAGATGAACCAAGACGGGGGCTAATGGAGCTTCCTGATATTGTTGTAAAACGGGTTAGATTTTTAAGGAACTACATTAAAGAAAAAGAAGCAGGTCTATATAAATTTGTTTTTATTGAAGAAACATGGATATTTCAAAATGGTAGCCTAAACCGTTCATGGCAAAATAATGATAAAAGGAGTGTCAAAACGACTAAAGTTGATGGTAAAAGGTAAACTCTCCGGTTATTTTAGTATAATTAATAGTATATATGTCTCTGTACCTATTTACATGGTAATTTTAAATGTTTCTGTTCAACACTAAGTTTTATTTTTGTAGATATATATCATACTCCATTCTGGGAATGAAAATGGGTTTATTGACAGTGCGAAAGTAATATTTTCCTCAAAAACCAAATTAAGCGATTAACATGGTGAAATGAATCAGGATAATCTTTTAAAGTGGTTTGAGAACCAGCTGTTAAGTAATCTCACAGAACCCAGCATAATTGTTATGGACAATGATGCATATCACAGTGTTTTACTCCATAAAACACCTAATACAAGTTGGAACAAACCACAAATCAAAGAATGGTTGACTAGTCAAAATCTTGATTTCACAGAAAATATGTTAAAAGTTGAACTTCTGAACATTGTTAATGGATAAGAAATGAATGTAATACTTTGAATTTAAGCTTAACTTTGGAAATTTCCTTGGGATAATCATTTAATTATAAGAAATAAACCACCAGTCATATATATGGCTGACCATTTAACCGAGCAATATGGACACAAAGTGCTACGTTTACCCCCATATCATTGTATTTTCAATCCCATAGAACTGATATGGGATACATTACAACAATATTATAACAGACACATTGGCAGAGACAGAACCACTGAAACAGACTGTTTAAATATGTGGTCTGAAGCTCTTGAAACGATTACACCAGAAATTCGGAAAAAAAACTATCCATCATACTGAAAAGGAAACTTTTAAATGGTTTGATAGAGAGAGATTGTTGAATACACTAAAGATTGCACTTATAATTATAAATCCCAATGAAGAAACTGAAATTAATAGTGATGAATCTAATTATAGCGAATAAAAGCAAATATTATACTCTTTATTTTATTAAACCCATATACCCAAAAGGAAAAAAAAATATAAAAATTATGTTGGTACTTTATTTGATGTCACTTCAAATAATTTGTTTTGGATAGTTTTATTCGAATCGATCTTTAAATCTTGTAAACTTATAAAAGTCCGGCAACACTATCTATGAAATTGATTGTGTTAACCTCTACTTTTTGGAAGTTCATCTTACTAAGAGTTATTTATTGTTCTTAACACTATCTATACCTGTCGACGTAAAATTATGATGACGTGTATCAAATTTTGTTTTGCACCGACTATATGTATAAAGCGGTGTGTTACAGGTAGATCACTTTTAATTAGAGATAAAATGATCGAATTGTAAGCACGTAGAAGAAGAATGAAGAATTCTGTTACTCACTTTACTTACTGGAGTAAAAAACGTATATTTATGCGAGTTTTCTTGTAAGAAAAATAAAACGTCTGAAAGAACTATAACCAAAACGACTTGCATCTTTCCTCTGCCTTGCATCAACATCGCCACGCCTTCGAATTTGAGCGATCTGTTGCCTTGTAAAATGTCAGATTTTCTAAACTTCTGTCCTCTGTAAACGGTATTCGATTTCGCGTCTATCCTATTATAAATTTCCAATTTTCTGTCTTCTTTTTCCTTTTCCGCAACTTGAGCGTCCACTTCGACCAAAATTTCCTTGACTAAAGCCAAAGCTTTCTGCAAAGATTCCTGTTCCGGCTTATTCTCTTTGCTGGTTTTTATTAACGGTTCTATTAACAGAGGGTATTTGGTTAAACGTTGCGTTACGAACAGTATACATTCGGGGATTCCCTTCTTTTTGAGCAGAGGATTCGTCTGACAATGTCTCACGAATTCTCCGAACCTTTGATCGTTTTGCAGGTAATATTTGTAGATTTCCACGGCGTCTCTATGTCGACTACAAAATTCACCTAAAAATTACAATTACTTCAGTTAAATCAAACTTTAAATGATCTACAACAGTTTACCGTAAGCAGATTTTAATTTGGTGGCGTGGTTATTGGAAAACGTCTCCAACAAAATATCCGCTATGGAAGAAACGACAGGACTTTCACGCTGTCTCTGTCTAAGTCTTGCTAAAAATCCTAAATGTAGTTCAGTCAGATCCATCAACCTCGGAAACATTCTCTCCAAATTCGGCCCCAATTGAAAGTATTTATGCAACCCCTCCACAAAGATCTGAAATAAAAAAAATTGAATATAGTGCTACTAAACTTAAACAAAAAGGGTTCAAGTTAGGTAGGTGTTGAAAATTGATCAATTAACAGATGACTCGACCTATACTCGGAATTTTACAGCCTTGTAATGACGTCATTTTTGTCTATCCTTGTTTAACTAATGTAAAATGACAGTGACAAAAAATTTTGCCGAAATGTTGTTGTCGTGGCTAAATTTTACCTGAAATGCTTGTCAAGTGATTGTCAGTTTTGAAAACGCCAAAGCGTCAAAACATGCCGCCAAAAAACCCTCATCGATTTAACGAACAAACACAGTTAATAATTCTAAATGTGTTGGCTTGCTTTCAAATTGAACAGGAACAAGTTATACAGGTAATTAGACACCAGTAGTCAGTTACTTAGCAACAAATAAATTTAATAGGACATACGTTTTTTCCCACGAAAATGACGTCATTACACGACTGTAAAATTCCGAGTATATCAAGCTTTATCCTATTCCAACTGGATACTTATTTTTGTTAAAGTTGGTAGTTATGTTTTTAAAAATGTAATCATTTTTTTGTGTAATTAAGTTGCCAGGTGATAAGTACCTTGTTGAAAACAAATTTTGTAATAAATATAATAAAAATCACAGCACACCCTCCTAGCAGTTTAACTCTTATCTACAATTTGTATCCAAGTTATATTATTGCGCCCACCCACTTGAGGGCGTATCTGTAGCGTGACGTTACAGTATCGCCCAATCGGAGGAAACGTGAACTGTCATCACATATTTATAAACTAATCATGATTTGTCATTTCATTGTTAATTGTTAACCGTTAACGTTTGAATTTTGAATTGTGTTTCGCCTGTCCTTTTTCCGTTGATTATCGTTAAATTGATTAATTAATTATTTGTGAAAGTTTCTTCCAGTTTATTGAATTTTATATTTTAGTTTATGAACTTTTTAATTGTTTTCTGTATTATAAGAGAATTAGAGCAGTGTAAGTATTGTGTATTGTGTGTTAATATTTAAATGTTAACAATTATTTCATAATTATATAGTGTAGCATACAATATCATACTATAATATTTTTTACTTTTTTTAGTATAATATAAGCATGGCATCTCGTAAAAGAACGTGTTGTGTTCCTAGTTGTACCAATCAAACAAGTAAGAGGCATCGTTTCACCAAGGATCCCAACTTAATTAATATTTGGATGGAGAATATAAACAATCCTGTGTTAAAGGAGAAAACTCCAAAACAACTTTATGACAATTATAGAGTGTGCCATCAACATTTTGACCAGCAGTTTCATAACGCAGGATTTCAGAAAGAGTTGAAAGAGTTGATACCCAAACTCTACTTTTATCTGGTAAGTAGATACAACTTCAAGTTATATTGTAAATGAATAAAATTATTTGATTTCAGATACTTCAGTTATTCTACCATCATCCACAACGGTGTCTTTGGAAGCTCCATCTACATGTGGAGAAAAAGCCTGCAGGTTGATCATTAGATGCAGTACCTTTTTTTGGTGCAAACAAGTGAATAAAATAGCTGCAGGGAAAGACTCCAAATATGAAAAATATTTAAATATGGTCAAGAATGCCTCCTACATTGACCCAATAAAAGTATAGGCACACAAATCCTATATAAATAGAATCAACAGAAAAAAGTAAATTTCAGTTTTTATATTTCTTATTTATTTATATATTTTTTATGTATATTTATTTAATATAAACTTGATGAACAACGTCGAAGTTTTCTTTAAAACCCAACTTTCCAAAAATATTAATAAAATTTGTATTGTTATGTATAGTTCTGTGTTCTGGGCTGCACGTACACTAGCGCTCGCAACATGAAGCGGGTGGGCCCAGTACTAATATATTAGATCTGATAATTAGTAGAAGAGTTAGCCTGCTAGAGGGTGTGCTGTGATAAAAATAAAATAACGTGTTAACAAACTGTTAAAACTTTGGACGTAGTTTATTTCTTTGGCAAAGAAACCCAGATCCACCTCAACAGGTTATGGGCCCAGGGCAGCTGTAAAAGGGTTTCATTTTGAAGGCAGGACAGGAAAGCGACGGTGAAGTCGAGAAAAGCAATACAAAGTGTCAGAATCGTTTAGTCAACGTACACGTACACGTAAGATTGAAAGTTCATTTTTTCTTTAAAAGAAAAAAAATTGTCAGAAGTCAGTAAAATTTTAAAAGCAAAATGGATCATATAAAATCTCAGTTGGAGATGCTGAGTGAAGATAGTCAGGGAAATGTCAATTTTATTTCATAGCGATTTAAATTAAATCTAGCACTTGAGAATAAGGATTTGCACGATATTGTAACTGGTGCAAAACTCAGGCCTGCAGGTGATGCGACAGTAGCTACCGTTTCAGCTTGGATAAAGAAAAATGTCGAAGCTCAAACGTTAGTAGGTCTAAATGTAAACAGTAAGATTGCGAACAAAATTGCAAATTGCAAAACTGCCAAAGACATGATTGATAAGTTGGTTAGTCTATATGGTACAAAAACTGATGTAACTTTAGAAACGTCCCGAATCAAATTCTTTACTTTTGAGTATGATGAAAGCAAGTCAGCGGTAGAAAATTGTATGGAGATTTTGGATTTAGCTGAAGAAGTCTCAACCGAAAATGATCCTATGAGGGAAAGTTGGATCATGACGAGAATTCTGAGTGTGTTACCATCAAGATTGGCACACTTTAGAACATCCTGGAACAACGTGACCGGAGCTGCAAAGACAATAGAAACTCTCATCGAACGTCTGAGACTTGAGGACGAGCAACTTAAGGAAGAGGGCAGCATCAACAACGCTCTTATGGCAAGACGTGAGAACCAAGGGCAGTCATCAAACAACAAGAAATACAAGACAGCACTCGCATGTTACAAAGGTAACGTGATCAAGGAATGCAGAGGTAAGCCATGTCAGAAATACATTGAATACTGCAAGAATAAATATTCATGTAACATCTGTAAGAAGAAAGGACACTTCGCAAAAGACTGTCAATCTCGAGAAGAAGGAAAGTCAGTAAATTGGAAATCATCGAAGAAAGTATTTTTGACCACAGCACTCTCGACGGTGGACAACTATATCTCGAAAGACAACGCAACTACATGGTATCAGGACTGTGGAGCTAGCCAGCACATGACGTCTCATCGAGAATGGTTTGTACAGCTTGTTGAGCTGGACGACCCTATTCCAATTGTGATTGGAGATTTAACCAGGCTAGATGGTGTTGCAGTCGACAACAT
This sequence comes from Ophraella communa, assembly GCA_035357415.1. Classification (NCBI taxonomy): domain Eukaryota; kingdom Metazoa; phylum Arthropoda; class Insecta; order Coleoptera; family Chrysomelidae; genus Ophraella; species Ophraella communa. Next base: position 15,347,370 of record CM068992.1, read on the forward strand.
CGAGATGGAGGCTTTTGATGGTCAACAGTGGTATCCAGTGGTACTTGAAGATGTCATTTATGTACCAAATCTCAACTTTAATCTTTTCTCAGTAAGTCAGATGTTAGACAAGGGACATATTACAGAAGGCAAATGGAAAAGAGTCAACATTCTACAGTCAGGATGGCAAGGAAATTGTGGCAATAGCAAAGCGCAAAGGAAATTTCTACAAAATGATGAGCAAGAAGGAAGAGTTCTACGAGATCGTCGAACACTGCAACCACCAACGAGATTGAGAGACTTTGTATCTGATTATAGACGTGGAGGAAAGAACGCAAGAGTAGCCATGATTGGTGAAATGGAAGACATTCCGGTGACTGAGGCACTTAAAGGTGAAAAGTGGAGACAGGCAATGCAGGAGTAAATGAGAAATGGAAACTTGGAAGCTGGTGGACTGTCCAGAAGGAGTGATGCCGATCACTTGTCGTTGGGTACTTCGTGAGAAGGCAGACGGGATGCTCAAAACCACACTTGTGGCAAGAGGATTTGAACAGAAGGAAGGAGTGGACTACGCGGTTCGACTACTCCTAAGCCACGCAGCGTTAGAGAAAATTAAGTTGGTATCGTTCGATGTGAAAACGGCATTCTTGTATGGAAAACTGGAACAAATCATTTACATGAATCAGCCTGAAGGATTCGACGACGGATCAGAAAAAGTTTGCAAGCTGGATAAAAGTCTTTACGGGCTCAAACAAGCTCCAAGGATGTGGAACGAGAGGGTCACCACACACTTTAAAAAGAAGATAGGCCTGATCAACACAGATGATGACCCGTGTATCTACTACAACAAGAATAAGACCATAATGCTCTCACTGTTCGTGAATGATGGATTGATAGCTGGAAAAGATGAAGATGAAATATACAAATTATTAAACGAGACAAGCAAGGAGTTTTAGATCACATTCAGCAAGAAAGCACAAGGCAAGATGACCTATTTGGGCATGGAAATCAAGACTAGTCTGATCATTTCTAAAAATTTCTTGTAGTGGTGGTTATTTTCTTACTAATGATATTTTATAAGGCAATAATAAAAAAAATATAAGCATAGCTATTACTGGTATATCTTACAGATTACATATTCTACAAACATAACATGATCTTCCAGAATATTTTATTAGTTTCCATGCGATTAACAAGATACATATTATTTTTTGAGTTGACTTACCTTTTGCATGACCAACAGCGTCATACAGTGATGCTTTTCAGTCAAAATAAATTCGTAGATGTGTTCTTGACGTTTAACTTCTTTTTCTTTCAACTTTCTGGATATATCTTTACCCACGTACGGTGACCACGAATCCGGTTCGGGTTCGTGTAATCCTAGACTATAATCCGAACACAAATCGGAAGCCGTTAAGGGCGAATCCGATAAGAATTCCAAAGGAATTATCGGAACGTCATCGGGGTAACTAGAATTAATAAAATATTAAGATTTACTTGAGTTTTTTTTTAAACCAAAAGACTTACCTGGCAGCATCGTGTTGCCCGTGCGAACTGTTATCCTTATCATCATAAAGTATCTGACTGAAAATCAAATTTAAAATTAAAACAATAAAATCGATTTTACTTAACGAATCATAGTAGCCTTGAAAAAGCTCGGGGCTAAACAATAAATACAAACAAACAAAGAACAAACCAAAAAATAAAAATAAACAGTTTTATCAATGTGAGAATATACATTGGTATGTTGTGGATGTGGATACAATTCGTTGACCCATTGACAGATTTTTTTATTACAGAAAATTACCGACTAATTATGATTGTGGTTATGTTTAAGACTATGACACGTTGTCTGTCAATTGTCACAGAACTGACGTTGAACTGCGTTGAGTAGAGGAGGGATAGAGAAAGGTCATGCCTCAAAGCAAAGTAGCGTGTACAGCAAATTGCATTATTGAGAAACTGTAAAAAAAATAAAACAAAAGTAAAACATACCGCATAAAAGAATAGCTAATAGTTTAAGATTCATTAGAAATTTGGTTCTACTCAGACATAGCCTAAGATGAATATCGTCAACTGAGTTTGCGCAAAAAGAGACACTTTTAAATTAAAAATAATAATCTGTAGCAACAAGATCTTTCAATAAACATTTTATTTTATATCAAGTCTCTTGTGGGACAAACTCGGTTGTTAGCAGTTGTAGCTATAAGTCCAAGTCATCGAGCTCATTATGACTGCAGAATTACTGAAGAATTTCAACACAACAAATGGATGTTTGCTAAAAGTACAGAGTCGAAGAAATAAAGATGTGAAACATATTCGGAAAAACAGTAAAATGGTGGTTGGTTTAGGTAAGTCGAAAACTTACTTTACTCCGAGTTTAGTTGCGACCCTTCGCCACGGCGAATAGCATAGTTGACTCCTCCTAAAATGGAGGGGCAGGGAAGAGGCAACACATTAACCACAAACCCAAATTTTCGAATATTTACCGATATTACCTTTCGATAACAATACAAATTTAAAGGATACCATTTCCCAAAATAAAAACAATTTAATTCTATGAAAATAAAACCATATTAATCAGTGGAAAATATAATAAATATTTCAAATTATTTTAAATTTGGTTATCTTTAAAGATGTGCCATTTAAACTGTAACTCTGCTGAGCTAGAAGTAATTATGAAGATGCAAAAATTTATAAAAAATAATTCGAAACTAACAATTTAAAAAACAAATGACACTTTCCATTCGATATTCTTCTTAAGATAAGACATCTGGTGGCCATAGTGGATATCTAGCCATGGGTCATAGTCAACAGACAGGTTGGTGTCCTGACATGTTTCCAAATAAATGGACTGGAAAAGTGTGACGTCAAAATTTGTGTTCTATGCTGTTGAACTGGGAAATGTCAACGAAATGATTCCAAACGGCAACATTATAAATCTCCAGAAATAACTTTCGAGTTATTTTGTTATTATTATACTTTAAAATATAACGGAAGTATCATAATTAAGTAAATAATATAAGCAAAATCTTTCCAAATTCGATTTTAAAGTACCACTTTAGTAAGTATTCTTAATTTGCACAACTTTTAAGGTTATGTTATAATATTTTTACGGAAATTGTTGATATATCTACTTTAGTAGTATGTAAAACATATGAATCAACACTTACCAATAAAAAAACAGTAATTAACTCCCAAAAATCAAGAAAATACAATAAAATAGCCAATAACACCTATAAAACATGCCATAAAAAAAGTTGTTTGGAATCATTTGGTTTGACACTTACGTCACTACTTTCCCAGTCCATTGGATTTGCATATAAATTTCCATAAGTGAATTTTTGAATGTGTATATCGTTTAGAAACACCATCTAATATTGGAGTCTAAAGTCTAGCTCAGTTATTCATAACAAATTATCAGTATTGGGATTTCATATTAAGATTGTAGCGCTATGGCGGCGGACAGATCAATTATTTTCTACCCCAATGGTTTATAACCTTGCTTTTTCTTCTATACAAGTAGATTGCATAGACCCTTAGACTAGGAAAGAGAGAGGACAGCGCATGGCAATGAAAACCTTATGCGTGTGAGTGAAGCCAATTTTCAAACGTTTGGTGGTAAACAAATTTGGAACGTCGAATTGTATTTTTTAGTTTTTTTATTAATTTTCACCTTTTTTAATTACCTGAATAGACATTTTAAAATGGTTAATTGTGCAGTTTATAGGTGCAACAGTCAGAGTGCTAAAAAAGAGGAAGGAATTTCATTTCATAGGTAAATAGTATATTAAACAACGCATTTCATATGGAATTCTGTTATGAGACGAGTTCAAGTTTAAAAAACGAATCGCGAAGCGATGAGTTTTTTAAAGAACGAGTGTCACAACAGCCATATGAAATAAGTTGTTTATAATATTTTTTATATTTTGCCCTTTTTACCATTTTTTAAATTAATTTTTTATTTTTATGTAATTACGAAAATTTTTATTTTAAAAAGTATGTCGGCAGCACTGTGTAATTTATAAAATTTGACAGTTGTGACATTTAAATTATCAAATGTTAATGTTTTAAAATATTTTAAAATGAATAATATACCAATAATAATATATTATATAAGTAAAATATTATATTCATATTCACAGATACTTTCTTAAAGAACAATATAAAATTAATAAATTGCTATTAGCCACAAATGTCATTGTCAATAGTCTTGCCTTTAGATACTTCACTCATGTCGCCAACCATTTAAAACAAAAATTTGCGTGCGTAAAAGTTACATTACGATACGCAAATGCGTTTTATAATGAAGATTTTTATAAGTGCGAAATATAAAAAAGTATTTTAAAACTATTTCCTTGAAATTTATTTTTATTAATATTACAGCTTTCAGGTAATAGATGTTTAACTAAATCACATATGTTATGTATGATAACTTAAATTAATAGTACATACATTTTGAAAATTGTTTTCATTCAGTTTTAAAGATTATTTTTCAATTAATTGTTATTATTTTCTCATAGATGTAATAGTTTTGCAGTGGCGTGGAACAAAAACATATATTTAAAATAGATAAAATAGATTAAAATTGTAATATTTTTTAAATAAATATGTTTTAAAATGATTGTTGTTTTTTTTGGAGCAGTACATATTTAAAGACTTTTTTAAATTAGATTTGTAATACGAAATAATGAAAATGATTATATAATAATCGTATAAGAAAAATCGTATGATACACCTATGTCAATATTGTCCGCCATTAGTTTGGTGGTAAATGGGTTACATAAATTGATTCCAATGCGCAGTCCTCTCTCTTTCCTTGTCTAAGCATAGACCATTCCAGAACACGTGACTTTGACACTTCTTTGACAAGATCCGCCATTTTCTCTGGGTGGCACACAGTCTTATATATTGCTTATAAAAGTATTGCTTATAAAAGCACCCAAGCTTATAAACAATATGAAGCTGGGTCTATTCAAAAAATTGCAAAAAGTGCAAAACTCTGTATAAACAAATGGAATTAAATGAGTTTGTATGCCACCCAGCCGACCGTCAATGACGTCATTCTGGAATGGTCAATTGTTTATTTCGCATGTCAAGTAGTTGAAGCGTGGTTTTGGTTTAGGCTCTTTGAACGTTGGTAAAACTGCGATTCTTACGATTTTACCTTCTGTGGCACAGAACCATAATCATTATTAGACACCATAGTAAGAGAAAAAGGGTAAAAAGGTTTTAAAGAAAGGCAAAATTTTAATAAAAATCAATTGTAAACCAACAATATGAACGTGTGGTTAGAAAAGTTCCACCAGAATGCGTCTCGCGTCTTTTGAAATGCCAATATAAACATACACATATGTCCAAAAGTTTGGAATATTATTAATTTTTGTAAACATCATTTTGCTACAACTCTAACCAATACTTAATAAATCTCGAAGTCAGATAAACATACAAAAAAAATGATTTATTCTTTTGAGGTACAATAAACAGAGGCCCATAGTTAGCGTTTACTTGTCAAACTCGTGGCGCTGCGATCTTAATCAGAAAAGCCACTAGTGGTCTTTTTTTTAACAACTGTATGGTTACTTCTGTTAACCTATTGGTTAATAGATGGCACTCAGAACAATGAAAGTAAAACAAATTTTATTTACATGGTTTTATTTCCAAAGAATGTTAAAATGTTAAAAATTTGTCTAATTATTTTAAGTTAAAATAACTTTAAATTTTAATTTTTCAGTTTAAATCACAAATCAAGTAGATTCATCTCATTTTAGGAATATTCGGTAATTGATTCCCGGCGATGAAAAGTTTTCAAAATGATATGCTTGTTTTTAACCAATAGTTTATTTATTTAAAATTGATTTATAGATTTTTTGGAAACTGGCATCTACAAATTCGCAATTTTAATGGACAAATTACTACACATAACATCGAATTACTAGTCAACAAAATAAAATGTGCTATCTAATAACGATACCTATACCCTATCGCATTTGTAAAGCATTTAAATAACCACAATGAACAGAAAATATTTTCAAGAAAATAAAAATACGAATCAGCTTCTAATAAGCATATCAAATTTTTCTTAAGAGTTTATGGAGGATTTTTGATTGTTATTGTTACACAGCCTGCTCACAGATGGGGTATCCTATAGGAGGACAATATTTAAATTTTAATTTTATTTAATTTTATGTGCTTTCAGAATAAGCAAAACTTTTTATCAAGAATTACCTTTTCCACTACAAATAATATTTAAACATTTTTTACCTACAGGACACTCCATCCATGCACAAGCTGTATAATTTTGAATTGATAACTTCAAATAGAATTTGGATGCACTTATCAAATATTTTTATGAAGAATTTTGTCATTATGGTTATTTAAAACAATATTTAAATTAAATAATCTGTAATAAATAGCTACAAAGCAAGGCAACACAACATTTAAGGTATTTCAAGCCAAGCAAAGAATACAAGTGTGTGGTTTTTGTTAACTGGAATGTTTTTTTTGTAGGGTTGTTTGGGGTGAGGTGAGGACTAATAATTTTACAGAGAGACATTTTTAACAGTTGTCACAAAAGAATCGTCAAATACTTACTGGGGGGTAAGAGTTAATATTTATTTTTTTGTTGTTAAACTCAATTTTACACTAACAAAATTACATAGAAACCTTGTTCTACAAGGAGATTAAATATTTTTAATAAATATTGACTCTTTGACAATTTCGGATAAAAAATTAAACTACCGAAGGTTATTGTTGTTTTAGACAATTGACGTAAACTACTCGATCATGCGTACATTAAATAACGTATATAAATATATCCGAAACAGTCTTTTAACACGTTGGTCAACACATATATAGGTTTTTAATATTATCAAGATAGAAATGCAGGATTCTAATAGAATTTGTATACGCTTACGAATCATGTTTCAGAAAAAAACTCTTATTTTTACAAAAGAAAATTTTATAATTTTTTCTATTTTTTATGTTTTACAGAAAATTAATGACCTTGAAGAAGAGTATTTATATACAATGAACAATTATGGAATACTAGTAAGTTAGTTATTGTAGAGGTCATTAATACACTTTTCTACCGTGGCTAATATAGCATTTTTTCACTACTGGCATGCTATTTTTTTAAATATTAGTTTTAGAATCTAATAAAAATTTTGGACGGGCCTTCAGTCATCAGACTAAGAAAGAAAAGATATTTTTTTATTTTGTCTTTGTATCAGTTAATGTCAAATAGATTGAGATTTAGTTCTAATCAAGTAGGCTCTGTATTTTTCTACCTTGGTTGGCCTCAACCTCAAAAAAAGTCACAAGAGCACTGTTACTTTCCTATGGGCCTCAGAACACATAGGAAAATAAGAGAATGAAACAGCAGACATGCTGGTAAAAAAATGAGCAGAAACATTTGGAACCAGAATCATCTTGCGGGATCAGCAGTAGTGCTATCTTAGTAAAACTAAAAAAAGGAATCAGCTGGAAGGACTTAGACAAGTCAGTAGAAAATTCTCATTGGATATGACAAAGCCATTCTCAATACCCTCAAAAAGGGTATAATAGGTGAAGAAATTATTGGTCCAATTATTAAGAAAAGGAAATTTGAAACCTGAAATATATTTAAATATGTCATGAGAAGTTTCAATTTTGGCCAACTTATTTCAAAATAAAGTAGATGGGAGGTTGGCCAAAGAAAATGTTTGTTTCCAAGTTGGAGCAATACCACATGTGATGCAAATGTAAAAAATTCAAGGGCGCCGGCAGAGAGGGACAGGGGGAGGCCTTGGCCCCCACCTGCATCAGGAAAGATTTTTTTAATATTGGTAAATAATAACACAGTTGCAAATGTAAGCCAATACAGAACTTAGCTTCAACAAGAAAGATTTAAGGTAAAAAATGGCCAAAATCGTGAGTTTGCTATACAAACATATCAAAAATTTCTGCCGGCGCCCTTGTAGAGATTACTTAAAAGTAATCTTTTAAAATAAATGAATGGGACACTGACTAGTACCACCATACCTAACGAAGATTTGCAAGAAAAGATAACAACAGAAATAAGAATATTTGACAAGAAACTCTAAATAAAGTTATACATTATACTTGCAAAATGTTTTTGACAAGTCAATCAAGAATATTTTCAATATTTGTTATAATGCCGTATAATTAAATAATAAATCAAGCAAGCAGGCGTAGTTGTATGGATTTATATTCCTTATTAAAATGATAACCAAGGAGATTTCAAAAATATAATATTATACAGGGTGTTCCATAGAAAAAACTGTTGGAATAAGATATTCCCTGTATGGTAAGGATTTAAAAAATGATAAGTATTACTAACCAAAATATCATACCAACATTGACTCGTACTACATAAAGTCTGGCTAATTGGTGCCAACCGAAACCACCGACAAAAAATCTCTCAAAATTCACATCTTGTAAATAAATTAGATGTTATATACAAAATGTCATTTGGGATTATAATTGAGAAACAATTACTATTTTTTTATTTATTCTTTTGTAATAACAATAAACTTTTTCTGAAACATTTTTGGACGCCACTCAATTTTCAATGTACAAGGTTGTTCAATAAAAACTGTCTATTATGTTCGATTTTATACCATGTAGAAAAAAAAATTAACAAAACAATTCTCCTTTCAGTTGGTCTAATAATAAAAATGTCGCAAAAGTATACATTTTTATAGTACCAATACAAAAAATGGCGCTTATTTATTTAATTAAAAAAAAGTATGTTCTAGGCTTTAATATTGTTATGTCTTATTACTTCCATACTTGGTCTAGCCTTAATACCACCTAAACATCAGGTACCTAGCTACAAACAAACAAATAGTAACTTCAATATGTCAATGCTAATCTTAGCGAAACGGCCGTCATTGCGATTAAAATCCTATTTTTTTCAAATAAACTTGGAAGTTACGTTAAAAACGAAGAGTTTTTTATTATTCTTAATAAGATGGTCTTTCACGTAGTAAGGGGTAGTACAATAAATTTAATTAAAACATTTTCTAGAGAAGAATTAACCCTATTATATAAGAAGTTACATGAGAAAAGGTGTAAGGCATCCCAAAACATCTGGTTTGACCAAGAATGTCTGAAGAAGAATTTATTTCCCAATTATGTAAACATAAAATGTAACACTCGATTAAAAGAAGCCCAAAAAGTAGTTAAAAAAGCCCAAAAAATTTGGATTAAAGAGGATAGTAGAAAGTGGTTTAAAATAAGAGATGCTCTAGACATATACATTAAAACTGTTCATTCTGAATTAACGTTTTCAATGCATTCAGTAGAATTCGACTGCTTAGATGACAAAAATGTTGAAAGTTTAACTTTTTTTTTAATTTATAATGTACAAGTAGTAAAAATTTTAATGACATCTGTCATTGGCCCAAAAACTGATACCCCCCACCCTTTTGGTGCAAAGTTCTTTTGATATCTTGTTGACACCAAAAACTGCTAAAAACAAGTCAGTATATTGACAAGAATATCATTTTCAATAATATCGAGATACATTTAAAAAAAATTACCATAATTAGCACAATAATTCTAAATAAAAAATAATTTTTAAATAAACTGTTGTATACAGGATGTCTTTCAATTATCATTTAAAGCAAATATTTTTCTTATAGCCACCATTTAAAAAAAATGGAAAAAATCAAAATTTCTTATAGATGGCCTTTACTTTAAATCTTGATGTTTTTTAATGATGAGCAACTTTTTCAAATAAAATTTTTAATATACGAGGGTTGTCTGAAAAGTTTTCGACCTAACAAAGATACTAGACATTTTTTCTTCAAATTAATTTTTATTTTTCTACATAGTCTCCTTGTAAGTCTATACACTTCTCCCAGCGATGCTCACATCTCTTCAACCGGTCCAAATAGTACTCGGCGGCTTTCTCTGCAAAATAGTTGTTTACGAAGGTGATGGCCTCCTCATTCGACGAATATCTCTGTCCTCCGAGCGCAACTTTTAGCTTAGAGAACAAAAAAAAGTCGCTTGGGGCTAGATCTGGTGAGTAAGGAGGGTGGTCAAGCAGTTCAAACCGTAATTCGTGGGTTTTCGCCATGGCAACCGCTGAGGTGTGAGACGGCGCATTGTCTTGGTGAAACAAAATTCTTTTTTTTCTGCAAATGTGGCCGTTTTTCCGCAATTTCTGCCTTCAGCTTGTCAAGAAATGATGCGTAGTAAACTTCTGTAAAGGTTTTTTCTTTTTGAAGATAATCGATTAAGATAACTCCATGACTATCCCAGAAAACAGTTGCTATCACTTTCCCAGCGAAAGGAACAACCTTTGTTTGCGCGGACAGATTTCTCATGCCTATATCTTGATTCAATCTCTCTGCTATCTCTCTAATTTTAATTCGACGGTTGTCTAGCACCATTTGGTGAACTTGAGCGATATTATCGTCAGTGGTTGCAGTTTTTGGACGTCCCGAACGTTCATCGTCACTCAAGCTGGTACGGCCACGTTTAAATTCAGCAGCTCAAAATTTCACGGTGGTAAATGATGGTGTAGAGTCCCCGTACACTGCGTCCAACTCGTCTTTGATTTGCGTAGGCGTATTGCCTTTCAAAAACAAATATTTAATGACAGCTCGATACTCGATTTTTTCCATTTTCATAAAAACACATCGACTCACTCAAATGATTGTTAAACAACAACTGCGCGTCCAAAATGGCTGAAATTTTAGTGGGTACCTTTCAAAGCATGCCCAACTTTTATTTACGAGTGCTGCCATCTTCATGTTGAGGTAGGAAACTTTTCAGACAACCCTCGTACCTATACTGTAATAATGAAACATTACTCTTGACTCAAAATCCAATTTTCGAATGGAATACGTATTTCTCCAAATTTTGTTGGTACATTTTTAGTTTTAGGGGATGCACAAACTTTTATAATTATAAAGAACAACTTTTTATCGAAAAGCTCATAATAAATAAGTTTTTCATTTGTTGCGGACTTTGAGAATGACGCTGTATATAACATAAACTTTAATAGAGTTTAATTTTGTACATTAATAAATTCAAAACAAAAAATACAGTGTGCCAACTGAAATGGAACAGAGCTCTTAATTTAAAAGCTTGTTTATTTTTGTAACTTTTTAACCATTTTTTCTACAAGTAACAAAATCGATAATAGTACTCGAGCAATTTAAAATGATCCACCCTGTACTTGTATTTCATGCCCAATAACGCCTATTCTACTAAAAATCTAACCAATTTTGCTTAAATAAACGTTACTACACACATAAAAAAATATCCAACTCACTGTCTGCCAAATTAAATAATACATTATAATCAAATAATCATCTTATTAAAAAAATAAAAACATTATTTCTTTGCACCCCGTTTCTAAATCCGTTTCAATAAAACTCCGATGCAAACAGACGCTCATATTGAATTTGAAATAGAAAAAAAAATATGCTTACCTAGCTGGAGTATTCTGGGAACCGGGCGCGGATGAAGAACCCCGTTTGGATATTGAATTTTTTGCGTTTGTCAACGGTACGGCAAATCCTGACAGCTTACTTGTACTCTAAAAACAATAATAGGGTTGAACGAGGGAAAAATCTATCAGCACGTTCCACACGTTCACACCAGAGGCGTCAGAAACTATATTAAAACAATCAAAAGAATTCAAAATGCGAAGAATATTAATATTAAGTATAATAAGCAATTCGGTGTTTTCCATTTTTTTCAAAATCATACAGGAAGACAGAACAGCAATCAATTACCCCAAAAACCAAAAAAACTTAAATTAAAAAAATTTTGTAGCATAGTTATTCCATCCTCAAATTCAAATTCAGAAATTTGCCGCGTAAACGACTAGATCCAACATGGCGGGTGGCCTACGTCACTACTCATATGTGTCATTGAAAGCGCCATCATTTTATTGTAAACAATGGGTGCGTTCAGAGAACACAACTGATAACTCAACCGTTGAGTGAGCGCTCAGTGAGCAACGAATGCAGCTAGTCTGCTGCTGAACGACTATTTTTTGGAAGGTATAGAAGTAGATCGTATTGATAGTCTTTGGAATATTGAGAAATTAAAATTTTGGCTAGAAACAATTTAATTCTTGCATTATTACATGATGGCGATGTAAGATGTAATTGATATGAACCGATATATTATAACCCATGTAATAGAAGAATTACAGGAACCTTTATACGATTATAACGTGAGAAAACGAGGTATTCGAGAAAAAAACAGAAATTACTATGAAGAAATAAATAATATTTCTTTACCAATACTAATACCATAGATAACCCACAAAAACATCACAATCTGCAACGTGTTGTGCTCACTGATCGCAATTGAAAACCGCTCAGAAAAATGGCGTCCGCTCACCAAACATGTTGAGCTTCGATCACTGATCAAATTGCGTTCACAGAACATTCACTGAACAGTTGCACAACAGTTGTGTTCCCTGAACGCACCCAGTGTATCTGCGAGGTTGTGCGAAGTTTTATATTCATTTTTATTCATCTCTTTTCTTTATTTTCTGTTGATTTTCATAAAAATAAGTCAGTTAGACATTTTTTAATACAGAAAGCTGTTGCTTTTACATTTCGAAATTCAGATGCATTGAAACGATCGTCTTTCTTTATTAATTCCATTACCATGAAAATGTCTAAGGATGGTAAATTGTTTGACAATGCTTTCACAAACCCTACTGACGACATTGAAACCAATAATTCAAAATAAAATCAAAAATAAAGATCCAACTCTCTCAATTACCACACATTAAATGTAAACAAACTGTCATCGATATGAGTTTTGACGTCACGACCAATGAAGGTGCGTTTCGACTTCTATTTGCGGTCATCATAATACTGCTCTTTTTCGTAGACTCAACTAGGGATTTTCCCTTAACGAATGCATATAGCTAGTGCAGTAGCTGCATCATCCTCCTCAACGAACGCCTTTTTCAATTTCTTGAACAAAATTAATACCTAATTAATTATCCAAATAAAAAAAATGAGAGCACCATCGATACAAACGGCAAAAACATCAAGACAAGTATTCCAGAATTATATAAATAAATTTGTATTCAAGTTTTATTAATTTCACACGCTTGAAAAAATAATAAAAACAAATTGTACCTAACCTAACCTAACCTAATCTAACCTAACCTAACCTAACCTAACCTAACCTAACCTAATCATTTTGGTATTGGATGATTCCAAACTCACCTTTGCATTCTTTATTTTGACACACTCTTGAATATTATCTTTGCAAGTATTTTGATGCACCGTTGTACCGCAACCTAAAAAGATTAGTAATCTTAGCATATTTCGCGTTAAAAATGCAGTAAGACTTTGTTGTTTTTTTAAATAATAAATAAAAGTAACAATTAATATTGATTAAACACTATAATATTCAATAAATAAACAAATAACGATTGCTTACTTTCGCAGTAAAGGGCAGGCTTATTGCTCAACAATTTGGTACAGACGTCGCATATTTGGGAATTGCCAAAACAACCGGCCACCCATTGATGTGGCAACTTCTTTGATTTGTCCTAAAAATATACCATCGTAACTATTTATAAAATTATTTACATACAAAATTAAAGATTTAAATTGTTTCCGTTTCGTATTAAAAAAGTAACACCCACAAATAAATAAAGCGGTGTTGTCAGAAAATTAAAAAATTTTATAACTAAAATGAGTGAAATCATGAAAAACTGTATTAAATATAAACCGTTTTTCAAGAAAAACATCTTAGATGTCTATTTTTGTGAATGTTATCTTTGCATCTTACCTTCTTTTTTCTAAAGAATAAGCTTCCTCGTTTTCTTCTTTTTTCCGAATGTAGTTCGTAAGGAACGCTGAAAATACATAATTACATTTTGCAATAATGACATTAAATCAAACAAATATTTTTTCTCATTATTCCCACTAGATCAAACTAGGTAGGTTTAAAAAAAATATTAATAATCTTTAAACACCCTGTATCTACATGTACTCTAATTGTTGATTATACATAAAAGGTTGTGGATTTTCTTTAACGTACCAATTTACAGGGTGTCCAAATTAATTAATCTTAGTTTACTTACAAGGAAATCAAAAAACAAAAATATATGATATATGATAATACAGTTATTTCTATCTTTTTACTTGATCAACATTTAATTTTTGCATCTATAAACTCCATTCACAAACAACGCGATATAATAAAACATACAACAAGTTCAGAAACCGGCCCTGTCTAAACTTTAAATAATGGCGAATGCCGTGATTCTATTTGCGAACATAAGGTCAACAATAAAATAGAAGAAAAAATCATTTGAGGCAATAGGATGGTATATAAAAGAGCGATACACGCGCGAAGAAGTCGGTTATCAGCTAAAACTTTTGGTTAACAGTGAATATTTCGCGGAAGTGTACATATACGAGGGTTGTTTGAAAAGTTTCCAACATGAAGGTGGCAGCACTCGTTAACAAAAGTTGGGGAATGTGTTTGCGCATGGTTTGAAAGGTACCCACTAAAATTTCAGCCATTTTGGACGCACAGTTGTTGTTTGACAATCATTTGAGTGAGTCGATGTGACTGTTTTTATGAAAATTGAAAAAATCGAGTATCGACCTCCCAAGCAACACGGGTTTGTAATATATACGTTAAATATACGTATTTTACGTATAAAAATGGTATAACATTTCAATCGTATAAATAATATACGTTTTTCATATTAGTTTTTTTTACGAAACGTATGATATACGTATATTATTCGTTTTTTTTTTCAGTTCATCTTAGCATATACGTTTATTATACTTAGCATAAATATACGTTGTTTTCGCGTTTATCCGAAACGTATAGGATAGGTTTATATTAATCCTTTTTTAGCTCTTTACCTTAATTATACATAGATTAAGTAAATTTGAGACTGCCATGGTTCGACTTTTAAAGCTTATTGCGAGTATACTGACTAATCTGTTTTTGTGAATTTCAGTTAAATTTAACAATGAAAAATTTATGAAAAGAACTGGATTTTAAAAACGTATATAAAACGTGCTTAAATTTGGTATTTATATGGTATACTATATATCAAAATGCTATTATTCCACACTACAAAATCTTTTAACATATAATTAGATCTTTTATTTGACCACATAAGTGAGATAAATTTTAGAAATTTTAGATTCCTTTCTTTGCCATTATAGGAGAGTAAAATTGCTTTAAATGTGTCCTTTAATACATATGCATTTACATCTCGCGCCTTTTTGCAATAGGTGGTGTCTAAGCAAGTAAACGGTATAGAATATACCTGTATTATACGTATACTTGTCACTGCAAAATATTGTCAGATGACCTGATTTAACCAATTAGGTCGCGTCTTGTTTGTAACAGGTGGTAACAGGAGTTCTGTATCATTCTTTATGTATCTTCTGTTTGAGACGCCACATGTGAACGGTCCCAATTAGTATTTCTTTTGTTTTATTCAAAAAAGTAATATTAATACCTACTCGTAAGTACAACGTGCTACATAAGTAGGTATATAAAATAACTATGTGTGGTTTTGAAATTGTTTACGTTGTGGACAAGCAAATTGAAGGTAAGTGTTTTTTAGTTATAAAATATTAAGTTTTTATTTATTTTCATATGTTTTTAAAATAATGTACATGTGTATGCTCAGAGTCGGACTGGCCCAGTCGGCAAGTCGGCATTTGCCGACGGAGCCAAACCTTTTTGTGGCCTTTGGGGGCTAACGTTCAGGCTTCAAGCACGCTAGAAAAATCAAGCGATATAAAAAATTGTCCGTTAATAAAATTAAATTTTGTGTTTTCAAATTACTTTTTTGGCTTTATTGTTAATTAACAATGCACATATACCCGCCGGCTGCAGTCGCTACTCGGGATAAATCGTAATTATAAACGTATGCCGCAGGATTCTCTTTTTTTGTTGGTACTTCTTAAGTACACCTTTAGAGACATAAGAGGGACAGGGCCGGATTATCCATTAGGCAAAGTAGGCACAGTTTTTTGAATATTTTTTAGTTTCTTGTCCATAATTTTATTATTTTAAGTAAAAAACTGATCAAAATAAACGTTTCTGAATCAAAAAATGCTCCTATTTTCGATTTCAAAGACCACAAATTCTGTTTTTAAAAATGAAAAAATATCTAACTTAAAGGGGCCTCCAAGAATATTGATGCCTACTGTCCCCTTCATGATTAATCTGGCCTTGAAGAGGAAAGGAATGGGCTAATTTCTTACGTTGCCGATGGGGCCAAAACTAGCCAGTCCGACCCTGTATATGCGTCTAAATTTATTGTGAGCCTGGAAAAATTATTTGGAGGTAAACCGTTTAGAATGTTGAGTATAGGTATACCATATACCTACTATTATGTCCATCTGTTTTGTGCCCTAAAATACGCCTAAAAATTAAAAAAAATGTATTAGATTTTTTACACTATCTACATTTTTTGTTGCAGCATAATACTACTGCCCGGTTTCTTTATATTTGTTTTATAACTAACACTTTGACCGAATTAAAATTTAAGTTCTGTAAATCATATTATGTTTTCAGTGACTAATAATAATAGAAATGGTATTACTAAAGTTGTCAGTAAAAGGCAACTGCGGCGTAGGGCAGCACAGGCTGTGTTAAATTCAAAAACGAATCTAAATAATGCTGAATGCCAGAATTTATTTTATAGTTCACAAAGATTCAATAGTTTACCAAATACATCGCTTCATTTGAATAAACCTGTGGCGCCCAAAATAAATTTTATTAATATGGAAAATAAAACCTCTAATTCAACAACCGCATCTAATGATATAATAATTGAAGTAGACGATTTTTTTAACAGTTCCACTTCCCCGATGCCAATACGTTAAAAAATGATAATATTGTTAGTCAGTCAACTCAGTGTATCAGTTCCGAGAATGAATTTTTAAATAAAATTAAATATTGGGCTTGCACCAATAATTTAACGCAAAATTGTTTAAATGAATTAATTGAAATTATAAAACCACAGTATCCCTTTTTACCGAAAGACTCTCGGACTCTTCTTAAAACTCCCCGGGAAGTCAATATAATCAACTTAAATAACGGAGAAATGATTTACTTGGGTATAGAAAAAAATATCTTAAAAAGACTTGAATCAACTGCAGGAACTATATTATGTGATAATAATACCGATAAAAATGTATACCTTTGCAAGTAAATATAGATGGTATACCATTATTTAATTCTGGGGCTGGTGAATTTTGGCCAATATTGATGCGCAGTGACGTATTTAATGATAAAACTCCATTTGCAGTGGCTATTTTTTTTGGAAATGGAAAGCCAGAACCTCTAGAAACATTTTTAAAATGTTTTATCGAGGAATATTTATCTCTTGTTTCTGTATGCCATTTGGGAATAGAATATAGAATTAAAATACATTTGTTTTCATGTGATGCTCCTGCGAGAAGTTATTTAAAACAAGTGATGGGTCACACAAGTAAGTCAGGCTGTGAAAGATGCAAAATTAATTCACATTATGAAGAAAAAAGGAGATTCTATCCTGCAACGCTTAATTCAGAAGCAGAAGCTCGTACAGAAGACGATTTTCTTAATTTTACTGACGGAAGTCCAGATATGTACATTAAAAGCAAATGGTTAAATTGCCAAACTTCGTAAAAGTATTATGGTTCTATAATAGTTATTTACCTAACTTTTTTGGGAAGGAATTTTTCGCATTCGCACTAAATGCAGCACTCCCTTCGGTCGTGCTGCAAATAAAGTGCTCATGCGAAAAATTCTACTTCCCAAATACGTTAGGTAAATAACTATTATAGAACCATAATACTTTTACGAAGTTTGGCAATTTAACCATTGAAACGCCGTTTGATCGCCTTGCATAGGCTGCATTGAACTATATTCAAAATTATTATCTAGTAAAAATATTAAATAATAAAACAAACAAATAATTTTAATGAGGTCATTGTGTTATTTATATTACATTAATAAAGATTCTATTTCTTGTAAAGAAATATCAGAAATGTATGCAGTGGTTGAATTCGAAAAGAAACAGTGTGATGTTATTCCGCTTTGTTGGCTACGAGATAATCAAACTAAATGTTTATGGCCACGAAATGTAACTGATGAGAAAGCTTTGAGCGGTATAGTGCGTAACCAAACTGCCCCAAAATCTTCCTGGTTGAAGTATATGGTCATAAAGGTTTATGCAATCATAGGTAGCTGTAAAATATATCTACATAAAAGTATTTGAAGTAGTCATTGTAAACCCTTTAAATTATAGATGATTATGACAAAGCAGTTACCAGCCTTCAAGCCATTTTAGATGAATCTGCAGTCTCGACTTCCCACGATACTGGACAGAGCAACAATGCTGTATTATTGAAAAGAAAAGTTACTTATAATCAGTCATCTGATAGTGAACCTGAGGCAACTATCAAACGAAAACCACCAAAAAGAACAAATAAAAGAACTAAAGAACGCCATAGGTAAGGTAACAATAAAATGTTATTAACATACAGGATAAAATTTTTCTAGCGATGCTTGGACGTCAACTGAAGATGAAGAGCCAATCAATGGATTTTCATCGACCCCAAAGTCACAACGTGAAATATTTAATGATTCCATCGCAAGTCAAACACGGGTCAGTGTACCAGATGTACCAGATAAACCAAATATATCCAAAGGAACAAAGAATAAAGAAAATGAACGCCATTGGTAATAAGTTTTAAGTATAACGGGTGTCCAGGAAGTACCACACGAGCTCGTAGCAATAGGTAGAAAAAAAATTCTAAGACGAAAAGTCCTGAGACATTTTTTGATCCGAGGCCCCGTTAATTAGAAATTAATTAAATAAAGTAGCCAGTCAGATGCGCGCAATAGCCGTCGTGTTTCTCTCCGCGCTACATACATTCCCTAGTCACCCCTATCGAGCCCACTCCGTGCTATTGGGCGCACCTGATTGGCTACTTTATTTAATTAATTTCTAATTAACGGAGCCTCGGATCAAAAAATGTCTCAGGACTTTTCGTCTTAGAATTTTTTTTCTACCTATTGCTACGGCTCGTGCGGTACTTCCTGGACACCCGTTATATTATTACTGTAAAGAATGAAAATATTACAAATTAGCTTTGTTTATAGCATTACCCCGTCGTATAGTAATGACCAAGAACCACTACCAAAACGATTTTTGTCTACTTCAGTCAGCATGAATACCTCTGGGAACTTACTCTCAGTTCAAAACGAGCAGATTGTAAGTGGGTCCCTTACAAGTGAAATTCCCGATCTCGATATTTCAAATGCAAATTTTTTATTCATTAATGAAAATGGCCTACCAGCTGCGCCTGTGGCAAATAATAATTCTGTCCAACTTCTAGAAGAGATCTTAAGACATGTTATATATATACGTGAAGTTCAAGATCAGAATGCGATAAGATTAGAACAAATAGAACGACTGCACCAAACAGCTACTGTGCAGGAGCTGACCCGCCCACAGAGTGTGCCTGTTCTTCCAGTAAATACAAAAAAAGAATTTCAGGAGTTGGAAAATTTCTTAACCGAGGATGTCAACGTTCTTTATATGGTATGTACTATTACACCTGGTTTTTTATCAATGAACAACCATATTTTAGCGACGGCGACTAGCTGCTGTTGGTGGCTCCACGGTACGAAACTCCGTAATGAATATGCTAAAATTCTTAGTATCTAACAAGGTCGCAATGAATTTCAACTGGAGTGGGAGAGACAAAAGACCGTTTAAAACTACCAAAATATGTGGTGTTCTCAATGGTAAGTACTAAATATTGATATGTTGATATAGTAATTTAAATATTAAGTACAGTAATAATTATTCTCTCTTATTTTTACAGAAGCCGTAAAACTTTCCTATTCAGGCAGGGAACCATCTGATTTAAATGATGCAGTTATAGCGCAAGCTATAAAAGATTGGCTAAAATTAGCTAAACATAGGCATCTATATAGTCGTAATTCAGAAAAACCAAATATACTTTGAAATCAAAAGTGATGTTGATTATACTTTGAAATGTTATATTTTTTAGTTCTTTTTATTTTAAAAAGTTTAATAAATGTTTTGTTTATTTTTTGATAAACAAGAGTTTTTATTTTTACAATTTTAGAAATATTTAATTTCATTTATCCAAATAATAAATCCAACCTCTTAAAAGCGCAGGTATCTAGAATTCTAAATCGATGTATAGTGATCGTTGCAAATAGAAGAGTTAGAGAGATGGTTAAATTAGAATTGTTTTGTAAAATTGTATGCCTATATTAAATTGACTTTAAAATATAATAACATTTTAATATACATATTAGTTTATAAATAAAATATAATTAATGAAATAAAATTTATTACACGTTTGTAGTATACATAATATATGAAAATATAGAAAAATATCTTTGCTGACAATTCAAAATTAATTAAATGGTTCTTGGGTATCAGCAATGTATTTGTAAATGTACTCTTTTAAATTATTTCGAGCTTTCGGCCAATGTTACAGTCATCGTCAGGAAGCTACAACAGTGATAAGAGGTATAAAATATCAAATACTAGTGAAATACTTACAACTTATTGAGAATGTTACAACTTGTTGTTAAAAATAAAAATGTACATTAGATTATAAAAAATTTAATAATAAAATTAGCAATTATAATCTAATGTACATTTTTATTTTTAACAACAAGTTGTAACATTCTCAATAAGTTGTAAGTATTTCACTAGTATTATATTTTATACCTCTTATCACTTTTGTAGCTTCCTGACGATGACTGTAACATTGGCCGAAAGCTCGGAATAATTTAAAAGATACACTTACAAATATATTGCTGAATACCTAAGAACCATTTAATTAATCGTAATATATGTTATACGTTTAAAAACGTACTTAAAACACGTTTATAAAGGGAATATGAAAATCTGTATATATACGTACACGTAAACCTGTATGTATACGTACATGCAGCCCTGTATATATACGTTTAACATTTACGTATATATAATCTATGTATAAATACGTTTATAAAGGGAATATGAAAATCTGTATATATACGTACACGTAAACCTGTATGTATACGTACATGTAGCCCTGTATATATACGTTTAACATTTACGTATATATAATCTATGTATAAATACGTTTATAAAGGGAATATAAAAACCTCTATGTATACGTTGAAGTCGCGGACATTTTGAAGTTTATAATACGTTTTAGATATTCGGCAATGTGACGGATGGTAGTAGATCGTTTTTAACGTTTATTATACGACTCAGTGTTGCTTGGGCTGTCATTAAATATTTGTTTTTGAAAGGCAATACGCCTACGCAAATCAAAGACGAGTTGGACGCTATGTATGGGGACTCTGCACCATCATTTACCACCGTGAAATTTTGGGCTGCTGAATTTAAACGTGGCCGTACCAGCTTGAGTGACGATGAACGTTCGGGACGTCCAAAAACTGCAACCACTGACGATAATATAGCTCAAGTTCACCAAATGGTGCTAGACAACCGTCGAATTCAAATTAGAGAGATAGCAGAGGCTATAAACATGTCCAAAGGACGTGTTTGTCAAATATTGAATCAAGATTTAGGCATGAGAAAGCTGTCCGCGCGTTGGTTGCCGCGTTTGCTCACTTTGGACCCAAAACGTGTTTGAATGAACATTTCCAACTCTCTGTTGGCGCAGTTTAGGCGCAATAAATCAGAGTTTTGGAGCCGATTAATTACTGTAGATGAAACTTACATACACCATTATACTCCAGAAACAAAAACACAGTCAAAACAATGGACTGCGAAGGGGGAATCGGCTCCAAAAAAAGCAAAGGTTATTCCTTTCACTGGAAAATTGATGGCAACTATTCTCTGGGATAGTCATGGAGTTATCTTAATCGATTATCTTCAAAAAGGAAAAACCATTACAGGAGTATACTACGCATCATTAATTGACAAGCTGAAGGCAGAAATTGCGAAAAAACGGCCACATTTGCAGAAAAAAAGAATTTTGTTTCACCAAGACAATGCGCCGTCTTACACCTCAGCGGTTGCCATGGCGAAAATCCACGAATTACGGTTTGAACTGCTTGACCACCCTCCTTACTCACCAGATCTACTCCCAAGCGATTTTTTTTGTTTGTGAACAACTATTTTGCAGAGAAAGACGCCAAGTACTATTTGGACGGGTTGAAGCGATGGGAGAAGTGTATAGACTTACAAGGAGACTATGTAGAAAAATAAAAATTAATTTGAAGAAAAAATGTCTAGTATCTTTCTAAGGTCGGAAACTTTTCAGACAACCCTCGTATAATATTATATCAGAGTGGTATAAATTAATTAGGACTGATACACCGAATGTTTATAAATAAAGTAATTTAGGTGTTTATTGTTACAAAGTTGTCGGAAGCAGTTCTTGTCACTATCGGGTCACTTAGTCTCTTAGCAATTTTTAATTGTTGTAATTACCCCACACCTTACACCAATGTAATGTTTTTCTTATTAATAATTAAACACACTATGGCTAACTATTGTCTATTTATTTCATAAAATACACACTTAAATGAAATTAATTAATTTTTATCCAAACTTGTATATATGTCCTAATTTATTTATATCTTTCTGACATAACACTATTTATATTTCACTGTTCGCGCACTGTCCACTGTTCACTTAAACTTCTATATGATAACTGATTTCCGCGCGCGTGTGCCGTCTTTTATAATTCCCAAAGGGCTTCGCGAACTTTCCATTTACTAGAAGGTTTCAGTCGACATCGTATTCGAAAACAACGGGGAACAATGGGAAGTGGAACCGCTGCTATTATTTAAAGTTCGGACAGAAACGGCTTTTGATGACTTTGTAACAGTATATTATTAAATATGTAACAACTATACATAAAATAAATCAATTTATTATACCCACTGTAGTGACGAAATTTTTCTGAATGATTGTTTTTCTATTTATATAAATTGAATATAATTATCATTAAAAAAATATTAACTAAATATATTTTATTTATTAGCACGACTATGAATTGTTGTCAGGTATCTCTGCCAGAGATTATAGAGAGGATCGCCTATTGCATTTCCAAACCGACAGAGATGGTTTTAAATATCGACGAAGTCGGTCGCCATCACGTTTTCTATTGGAATGTAATTCAATGTCCGTTGGGGCATATAGCCCAGGAAGTAGTCGTTTTTTCATAGAAAACGGTCAAGCTTGGTATAGAAACTGTTAAGTTTCTTTACCTTGGGTGCAGGTAGAAACGATTTTCTACTTTTTCAGTTTTAATATTTTTATTATTTCTTTATGGAAACATTTTGAAATACACTGGTTTTTTAGCGCCACTTTTACTGCCGATTTAATATTTTAATTCTGTTTTACTTCGAGTCAATTGTGAATGGAGTAAACTCACTAAATAAATAAAAAAATATTTTGACACTATTCGGATATACGAGGGCTATTTTTTTTAAGGTCCAATCGGTCGCGACAGTAAAACACTCGCGAATATATGATGAACCGCTGCGCAGGAAATTTCAGGAAAAGAAATCCCTCAACATGGAAACTGTGAACCTACGATTTCCTCGAATTGCCTGATCCACACGCTGAACAATATCATCGGTTGACACATGCTTCTTTCTACACCATTGTCGCACTTTGCTGTCGCTTATGCACGTTTTTCTATACGCACGACTAATCCGGCGTATTATTATAAATCTATTACTGCGTGCCGAGCGAAGCGAGGTTCGCAGCACCAAATTAACTATAACTAATTTATAAACATGTTTTAATGACGCGGTCATATATTTACATATAATAATACAGATTTTACAATTGATTTGGTGATTTACAATTGACTTGGTGCTGCGAACCTCGCTTCGCTCGGCACGCAGTAATTAATGAATATCGGGTGCATTGCACCCCTCAGCCTAAATAAATCCAATCACACTTTACACTTGGCGGGCGAAGCTATGTTTATGAGAGCGCTGCACGTTCACTACTGACGGGACTGAGATGAAATGCATAACGGTCGTTTCACAGACGTTGTGCAACATATCTGCGCAGCAATTCATCATATATTCGCGAGTATTTTACTGTCGCCACTGATCGGACCTTGAAAAAAAAATAGCCCTCGTATTATACGAAATACATGCTTGTGTAATGGAGAAACTGAAGTTTAAAGATGTAGTTAACTATAGAAAAAAGATGATTTTTTAATTGGTGAGCATAAGGAGTAACAGTCTTACCAACTGATTATTGACTGCTTTAAACTTTAAACACGTCACCAAGGTAAACTATTTTTGCTTAAAAAACCGATTCAAGTTTTAACGGTGATATCCTACGCATGCGATTACTTACTGGTGCAAAAGTGCAATCGAATGGGGGTCATAGTGGGGGTGTCCTAATCGGCTACCTTCCTCTTCGGTCTCGCTCTCAGTTCCGCTCGGTCGGCCCCTAGACACCAAGCTAAGCACATGCACTAAACTGTTCAAGCTAAAGTGATTGTCTTTAGCACATCGAAAAATCCATTTCTATTATTTTTTTAATCGTGTTTTTGTTTTTGACCAAAAAAAATATTAGCAGGTAACGAACGAGTACAATAGAAAAGTTGTAGGTAATAAAAAAAATCTACAACTTTTTTGACCTTCTTCTGACATAACCCCAAACTTTTCAAAGAATTGTTTTTTCCACCTCTGTGCAAAATTTCATTCATGGACATCTTCATTGTAACATGATATGTTAACTAAAAACGTAGTATTTTTAAATTAAATATATGGCTAACACTAACACCATCTATTGTATAGAGTTCATAACATGTTAATTATTATAAACGATTCCTGTCAGTAATTCCAACTTTACACACGATCTTTAATGTGGCATGGTCCAATACATTAAACCACGATTCATTCTCTTATTGTCATTGGTGTTATACACAGGTATGTTTTTTGATTTTTATTTTTGGTAAAAGATTTTAAATATAATTTCTATAAATCTTGATAGTACCTAATATATAATCAGATGAGAATTTTCATATTAATAATTATTTCAAGTATATTTTGAGGGCAATTTAAAAGTAATAATAATAATTTTTTTTTATAAAAAAATACAAAATGGCGAGTTGAGTACTTTTTTGGAATTCTAATTGTTATATTAATTTATCTTTTGTTACTACTGTATTTTCTGTAATATATCCTAATGATAAATGTAGATTTCGGAATACGCTGTTTTGTACTTTTTGTACGAAAAAAAATAAACGAACACGTGGCTGATGCTGACAATTTTTCACAGCATTGGAATATAAAATACCAAAGACATTACAAATTTCAATTTCAAAGACAATCCCAATTTCAAAGACATTACTGGGTTACTACCGAATTACCGCTGATTGGTTCTACATTGGTGGACTGTTCATCAGACCAACCCTTCACTGCACCAGCCCTCTCCTGGATCAACCAATGGATCGCAGTTGTAAAAAAAGATAAGTCGACCAACGTAAATAAATGCATTTATAATATTATACAGCTGTCTCGTTTTTCTTTATTTCTTAAACGTAATATCAAAATCATTTTCGTATCGTCAACTGTATTAGAATAAGTTGTAAAGAACTGTTTGCGGATTATTTTTTAGTAACGTATTCTCAACCTCATTCATTTTAGCACCAAGGAAATCTATTTATATTTTATCTGTTGGTACATTTTAATTTTTTTTTACTTCATAGACAGTTTTTTCTGACATCTTTCTGTCATCTTATGATACCTATTTAAATCACACAGCTTAAAACAACTTTCTTCAGTAGTATCATAAAAAATAAAAAGATTTCAGTGGCGCCCTTATAATTTCTTAAAGAAACAAATTAGTATTGTACTATAGTCAGAGCTAATGAACTTACTCACCCCTAGCCGAGGTATTTAACTATCATAACTTTTGCTGTGATAAACATTTAGGTATAAATTTTGTTAATTATTGAAATATCTTTTACAACTAATTAAAGACGAAATTAAGATTAATGGTTGTTTTATTGTAAATTACATTTTTTCTTTTGGTATATTGTTATTTTTTAAATGTTAACTAAATATTTTTATAAGTTCACTCTCAACATGTAAATCATATCACAAATTGACGCCCAACGTAATAATATGGTTACATCATTTACCCACCAGCTCCAAAGGATGTATCCGAACTTAAAAATTCGCTTAGAATCCATTTTTGGCCTACTCGGAACGTTTGTAACTTTTAAATATTATACCAGATGAAAGAGAATTGTTGTTTCTACCTTTGTGCAAAATTTCCTTCATGGACATGGAATTTGCGTTAAAAATTCACTGATACTTCATTTTTAACACGCAATATTTTATTACATTTTATATTTTTGTTTTTATGTAAATTAACTTTAAAGTGTTTTTTATCAACCACTAATTATCATGGTTCCCCCGTATTTGAATGTATTATCATGCGCTATTGCCAAATGGGTTGGTTGTCGTAGTTCTACGGTAGGAGCTAGAGCTTCACCCCGATTCAGATTTTTAGTTTTTAAACTATTTTTCCGATACCCTTCTTTATTGGAAAACATATTTAATTATTTTATATTAAAGCAATTTTTTGCAATACAGCTACAAACATTCCTTTCCTGCTATTATTTTTTTTTAATTTCGAAGCATAATTTGCACAATTGGTGTGCAATTTAACAAATTTAGAAAAACGTTCACAAATCCAGAATTAGATTTTTCGAAGATTGCAGTTCGATTTAAAATATTTTAAAATTTAAAATCGATAGGAAAAAAAACATTCTTACATGTGAAGATTTAAAAAATGTCATGCGTCAATAATTTATTTTAGTGCTAAAAAAGTGATTGAAAAATAACGTTGAGTTAAAACAAAAAAATAAAGCAAAAAAAAATAACAAATAAATTTTTTTAAAAGATAAATAAAAACACTAAAATATTTTGTCGTAAACAATACTTACATGGGTAAAGTGGGTTGAGCTCCTGCTAATGCTGGTTCCGGCGCCAAGTCCCTAACGGCGATGATAGATGGCGTTGATATAGATTTTTGTAACGGTAATCTGGCTGGTAGAAGACGCTGCTCAGCCTCTCGCTTGGCTTTTAATTTATTAAAATCGCTCTGAAATGGAATTTTTAGAAAATATTACGAAAATGGTTAGGGTTACCTTAATCCCTTAACACCCATAACGACCACAATTATTCTCGTTAAAATCAAAAAACAAAATATTCCAAATATCGTATTATGACTGCTTATCCCTTATCTAAGAAGATTAAAATATGATGATTAAAAGAAATTTCTTAATACCGATATAAATAAGTACTTTGGTCAATTAACTTTTTTCCGCTTTTCTCACTTTGTCTTACATATTAACACAGATGGCTTTTTATGATATTTTAGTTCATAAACCTTTTTTTATTAAAATTTTTTACACAAAGTTATACGAAGATTTCATTTAGTCAATTTTTCTTTATTTTTATATATTAAATATATACATCCGATCCACTGGTCATTTGGCGGCTGGACTGAAAACGGCTGCTAGAAATTGGCCGCTAACTTCACACCAGTATCCCTTAACACCCCTAACGACCACAATTATTCTCGTTAAAATCAAAAAACAAAATATTCCAAATATCGTATTATGATATGATTTCACGATTTAATCACTTTTCTTAGCTACCAACTCCAAACAAATGAAATTACAGTATAAACACATTTCGGAAAATGTCCTCTACTATTGCTGAGTATCTCAATCTTCTAGAAGCAAAGGAATATACATACAGGTCACTGTTTCAGAAGGTCTTATGCTTCTTTGCTAGTACAAACAGGAAGAAATATGATGAATATTAAGAAGCATGGAGGATGGAAATGTACAACAGTAGGGTTACATGGATCGATCTATTTCTTCTCAGCCCACAAAAAAAACTAAAAGAGGCTCGCACATTTGGCACCCAACGTGGGGAGATGCAATATCAAAGAAAGTTTTAACGACTTTATAACTACTTTATAATAGGTGAAGAGCTTGCAAAAGAAATCGTTAAATTGAAAGCCGATGGCTTAGATATTAAGAATGTAAGATGCCTTCTACTACTGAGTTTTAAAGATAAAAAAATTCAATATTTCGATCAGTTACCTGAAGATCAGCTTCGTTCAAAGAATGAGTACTGGCTCCGCCATTGGTGGTCCTGGAGCTACGATGTCGGATCACGACTGGAGCTTCAGGTCCCAACAATAACCTAACGGTACTACCGTCGACATTATCTATCAAAGATGATTCGTCCACTTCCGATTCCATACTGCTCAAAGATATACTATCGACAAAAATTTAAAAAAAAATTACAATAATATTTAAAAACCTAAATAAAAATTAAATACCTTCTTTGACGAGTCTGTTTTACTTTTTCTTTGTTTCCAGTAAGGTCTTCCAGAGCCGTCCATGATCGTCTTCTTTGAGGTTCCGGTTGACATAACCAATCTTGAGCGGCTAATGGAAAATATAAACAAAATCAATTTAACAACAAAAAATGTTTTTACTGTTACATCTTACCGCTTCCTTTTCTACTTGGAGGTTGATGTAAGGGAGAAGATCCCAAGGAACCGCCGATGATGTCCAGTTCCGAGATAGCTTCGTTTAGAGCCGGACAACTAGCGCTCAATCTTGCTACTTGCGCCAAGAACGGATTGAGCGCGAATGCCGCAAAATCTCTGGAGTGCTGACCGTACGAATCTGAAACAAAGACGACAAATGTACTTCCACAACAAAAGTAATAGAAAGGAAGAGTTGGTTTTCTGGAAATTGATGAATTTACTCAAAATTTGATGTTATGTCTTTAATGTTGCGGTACTGTCATTTAGGGCCCTTTAATATCCACTTATTTTAATACCCTTAAGGTTTTTGTGAAGTTCAGACTAGACACTTGTCTGTCCCTAGCTTTTAGACAAGAGGTATATCCCTATAAGACGAATCTTACAAGGCACTATAATGTCAGTAGATACATTAAAACTTTAACCATTAAAAATTTACCATAAAGTTGCACATGAATAAATGGGCAATAGTGAAGTCTCAAGAATGGTGGACCAGGTCTCATCAAATGGAAGCAGTCGTTAATGCAAGAAGAGGCTGGTGTTTTACCACTGCAACAGTAACATGCCAGTTAAGTGATTAAACCTGAGCTGGAAGAGGGTCCATTGGTGTGGTAAACAGATGGGTCCAAGATACTCGTATATAGTTGGTGCAAAACAAAATTTGATTCACGTCACTGATTTCGTCTTAATTGCCAACTTTCAAATTAAATGTTCCATTCAATAAATCAATATAAAATACTTTAATTTGTTTACATAAAGTTGGTAGCCGTGATTGACAAGTCGCGTCGTTGCCGTTGTCATCGATTAGTATATTTAGTTAGATATTTGTCATTTTGTTTGTGGTTTTTGTGTTATTCTTTCTTGTTGTTATTTTGAAATATAAAAAAAACTGTTTTTTTAAAAACAAAAACGCAGTGGAATAAGTGAAAAAATTCAAAATCAACTAAATAGTCGCTGCAAAGAACTGGTAGCTTCTTTGATAAATTTTTTTGAAAGAGAACGAGACAATGGTGGCCCTTTCATACCTGTTGCTGCTGTTTGAGAGGTTAGTAAAAAGTTTTAAACAGTATATTAGACAAAATATTATTTAAGTTAAATAAAAATACAAATGTTTTCACGATATCCACAGTATATTGTGGATATCGTGAAAACATTTGTGTGTTTATTTAACTTAGTTATGGATATCCATCAAGTAACAGCCAATTCAATCAAAAACATTTTATTTTAGCGTGTGGTAGCTGCACTCAACCTCAGTATGGCTACAGTTTCCAGTATTTCAAAAACTGTGAAAGACCATGGAATATTAAAGTCGCCTCCAAAGAAACGTCGGTATGAAAAAAGAGTAACTAATACCGATGTATTAAATACAAGTGGAATTCGAAATGTAATGTACAATATGTATGAAAAAAAATGAGCCTTTTTCCTCTGAACACAGCTATTTAAATTCTTTTTAATTGTAAGACCAGAAAAAATAAAATTATTTTTTTGTTTTCAGGAGAGGATGCACCTTTAAATTCTTTACTTGCTGAATTAAAAGTTAGGCAATTATTTTAAGGTTCTCGAATGTCTGTCAAATTTATTAAAGGAAATTGGTTTTAAATGGAAAAAAGATGAACCAAGACATGGGCTCATGGAGCTTCCTGATATTGCTGTAAAACGGGTTAGATTTTTAAGGAACTACATTAAAGAAAAATAAGCAGGTCTATATAAATTTGTTTTTATTGATAAAACATGCATATTTCAAAATGGTAGCATAAACCGTTCATGACAAAATAATGATAAAAGGAGTGTCAAAACGACTAAAGTTGATGGTAAAAGGTAAACTCTCTGGTTATTTTGGTATAATTAATAGTATATGTCTCTGTACCTATTTACATGGTAATTTTAAATGTTTCTGTTCAACAATAAGTTTTCTTTTTCGTAGATATATCATACTCCATGCTGTTAATGAAAATGGGTTTATTGACGTTGCGAAAGCAATATTTTCCTCAAAAACCAAATTAAACGATTACCATGGTAAAATGAATCAGGATAATTTTTTAAAGTGGTTTGAGAACCAGCTGTGAATTAATCTCACATAACCCAGCATAATTGTTATAGACAATGCTCCATATCACAGTTTTTTAATTGGGATAATCATTTAATTTTAAGAAAAAAACTACGTCATATATATGGCTGACCATTTAGCCGAGCAATATGAACACAAAGTGCTACGTTTACCCCCATATCATTGTATTTTCAATCCCATAGAACTGATATGGGATACATCAAAACAATATTATAACAGACACATTGGCAGAGACGGAACCACTGAAACAGACTATTTAAATATGTGGTCTGAAGCTCTTGAAACGATTACACCAGAAATTTGGAAAAAAACTATCCATCATACTGAAGAGGAAATTTTTAAATGGTTTGATAGAGATAGATTGTTGGATACACTAGTGATTGGACCTATAATTATAAATCCCAATGAAGAAACTGGAACTAGTAGTGATGAATCTAATTATAGCGAATAAAAGTAAATATTAGTATACTCTTTATTTTATTAAACCCATATAGGTACCCAAAAGGAAAAAAAATATAAAAATTATGTTGGTACTTTGTTTGATGTCACTTCAAATAAGTTGTTTTGGATAGTTTTATTCGAATCGATCTTTAAATCTTGTAAACTTATAAAAGTCCGGCAACACTGTCTATACGTGTTGACGTAAAATGAAGGGTAAGGGGAAAAAACAAACGATGTCACAAAAGTAACTTACAGAGAAAAGTTAATTAACGTTACTAAACCGCTTGTTGCAATCTTAGAAATAAATAAAACTGCATACCAATATTTTTAAGTAGTGTATTACTATTGTTAATATCTAAATAAAAGAATACGAACTTAACATTATTAGATTCTAGTTAAAAAATAAAAAAAAAACACGTTAACGTCAAAAATAACTTGTTAAAAACCAACGATGTCCATTTTCGACATAAGCTTACACAGAGATTTTTCATTTTATAGCAATGTTTCATAAAATTCTATAGCGTTTGGAAGACAAAATCGTAAAACTTGTAAATCGGTGTACTTAGCCAGGGAAATTGGTAGTGATCCATGATCCAACTAGGCAACTAGTTGGACTACGTCGGTTGTTTATCAGTATACCGCGGACAACGCCTGTTTTTAACCAGTGTGGGTATTTTTTAATGCTTTGTTATGTGGATACCGTTGGTATTATTCCCATACAATTTAGCACGTATTTAGGACCGGATATTGTCAACACAATAAGTTGATTATCTGAAATTCTTATAAAATGGACATCGTTTGTTTTTTCCCCTTACCCTTCAAATTATAATGACGTGTATCAAATTTTGTTTTGCACCGACTATATGATAGGGTTAGAATTTTGGGAAATAATAGGAAAATCGGAAAGTTTACTGTCGTTTCTTCTTCACTAGAAGTATTGGCATTCTAGAATTTAGTAGATTAAGGTAGATAGAAAAGATCTTCATAAGTCGAAGTGCAGAGACGTCTGACTGGCTTATACTACCTAAGACAATATAATCTAATCTAAGAAGGGGTAGTATACGTTATAAATTATCGTTATCATTATAAATTTATTAATAATGTAAATTATTCCTCTTTTTTCGGTTACGAACTTACGTAGAAAATGTGGAGTAAATCATAACAAAATAAATGACGTGGTACGATCTCATGTTTTAAGGCTACAAAAATGCAGTAAATAAATTTACAATTTGCAAATATAAGGTGGTACATTTAATGTACAATTTAAAATTGTTACGTTGTATCCAGGATTTATGAGAGTTACTATACTTTTTTACTTTCGTTATACGAATCCGACATAAAAGTGTAAAACTATAAAACTGGACTCAAACAATGTCCTTTTTTTATCGCATATATGGGACACCTTGACGGATTTGCCGTTATCCGAAGGTTTCAAAACATTGTGCCATCGAATGTGACGCATAAAATAGTTTTGCGGCATTAAATAACAGTTTATTGCGTACTTGATGTGGCGAACGCGCGGAATTATTCATGTCTTAAATATATTTTACGATATTGGTAATTCGATACGTGCCAACGACTATTTTAAAGCCCAATATGGAATCAAAGTCTATGCGACACACATTTTAATTAATATTTGATCGATTTGAAAAGTGTTTGATTGCGATTTATGGCGTGGGCGGTTGCTAGGATGCTTTCATTAACAGGTTTCTTTTAAAACGGTGTCTTTTGTTGCTTTTTTCCTAAGAAATTATTAATGTTCGGTAGTTAGCTTTCGATACAGACTTTTCTTGGGTATTTTAAATTCCTAAAATAGTATATAACTAGAGTTTTTTAAAGCTCCAAATTCCTGATTATTGCTAATGATCTATGTGTACCGGGTGTCCGAATAAGAACGGCTCTCGGCCATATATCAGTAACCATTGATAGTACAGCTTCGGGAAAAAAATTTTATGATAAAAATGGCCTCGAGAAACACCTGGAAATTATTTACAGACTCGTAGGTCTACCGCTAGACGGCGTAATTTAATACTAAGAATTAAGAAATCAAAATTTTACAAAAATTGCCTTATTAAAGGGCATTTTTAATGCGATAATCAAATTCTACGAACAATTCTGCGTATTTTTGGTTTCAAAAGTTTTAGTCTATCTTTTAAAGTGGGGGAGAGTGGGAACATTATTTTAGAAAAAGGTCTATAAGTCCGGTCCTGTTTAACCGATCTTTGCAAACTTGGTCTTGTTGATAACAGCTTTCTTCCACCAATATTATTGTTATCATTTCCAAACAACCTAATAAGTGACGTGCCCGCTAGAGGGCGAAACTTTTTTTCTTTTTTTAATCTAGTTCTCTTTGAAAAATATTAAATAGAAGCATGCAATTTTAACCATGAATTATAAAATTAGACCAAATTAGCAACAAAATGGTGAAAACCGCATGTCAATATCTTTTTCCTATCCCGAGATATCTTAAGAAACGTGTAAATTTTAAGTATTTTCCTTTGAATATTAGAGTAATCTGGTTATACTGAACGGCATTTAATAATTTTGGACTTCCTAAAATTGAATGTTCTTGTCCTCTTTATAATGGTTTTAAATATTTCAATATCACTGTTACTGTCACCGGTTAACGCCTGTAAGGTAGTTGAAATGGAAAAAATATAAAAATAGTAGTGGGCCATGGAAAACAAAGCACGCAGACATGTGTCAAATTATTAAACAAAGTAAAGTAAAATTATTAAATGCCGTTCAGTATAACCAGAGTATTCTAATATTCAAAGGAAAATACTTAAAATTTACACGTTTCTGATATCTCGGGATAGGAAAAAGATATTGACATGCGGTTTTCACCATTTTGTTGCTAATTTGGTCTAATTTTATAATTCATGGTTAAAATTGCATGCTTCTATTTAATATTTTTAAAAGAGAACTAGATTAAAAAAAGAAAAAAAGGTTCGCCCTCTAGTGGGCACGTCACTTATTAGGTTGTTTGGAAATGATAACTATAATATTGGTGGAAGAAAGCTGTTATCAACAAGACCAAGTTTGCAAAGATCGGTTAAACAGGACCGGACTTACAGACCTTTTTCTAAAATAATGTTCCCACTCTCCCCCACCTTATATTTGAAAAGATAGACTAAAACTTTTGAAACCAAAAATACGCAGAATTGTTCGTAGAATTTGATTATTGCATTAAAAATGCCCTTTAATAAGGCAATTTTTGTAAAATTTTGATTTCTTAATTGTTAGTATTAAATTACGCCCTCTAGCGGTAGACCTACGAGTCTGTAAATAATTTCCAGGTGTTTCTCGAGGCCATTTTTATCATAAATTTTTTTTTCCCGAAGCTGTACTATCAATGGTTACTGATATATGGCCGAGAGCCGTTCTTATTCGGACACCCGGTACATCAATTAAATCAGTTGAGGCGCGTTCTCACGAGTCAAGTAAAAGTTAGTGAGAACCTGTCGTTCAATAGAGTTGATCAACAAAAGTTTGATCCAGTAAATCGGTATTTTTAGGTGGCTACTCGATATACGAAAACAAGCGTTGCATATGAATCCTCTACAGCTAAATATCCTACAGCTATAATCTTGGTGAGATTGCTGGTCACATCAGTGTATCTTTGTTTTTTTTTTAAATTCTGCACTTTTGACAGCAGTCCCTTAAATTTTTCCACAGATATTTTTAAATGATTTCCATACTTTTGTTTATCCTCTAATGCCAGGTCCATTAACAACGTTTTTGATGCTCCCAATCTATTTTTCTTTGAGCCTCATTACACTACGGCCTGGAGTATGCAGACCTTCCCACCCATTGCTAGCGCCGCCAACGGAAGAAAGGAGCAACCGAGTTAGATATGGGCAAACATATGCTCTTTTTGAGAAGCAGTTGTAACATTTTTAAAAACCAATTTAAAAAAAGTTACGTTACATACATATAGCTCACCTAGACGCAATTAAACTTTTTTAACGTACGTTAAACATACTAGGAGCAACACATAAACAACCAACCAAGCAAGCACGTGAAGAAGAAACTCATGTATACGAAGGTTGCCTTTTATATTTCGGAATAAGAGAACAAAAAAACAAATATTAATCAGCGAAAATCACTTTATTGTTTTTCAAAATATTCCGCATGAAGATCTATACACTTTTACATGCGTTTCAACCAATTGTAGAAGCATTTTTGCCACTCTGATTGAGGTATCTCC
The DNA here is from genome assembly GCA_035357415.1 of Ophraella communa. Classification (NCBI taxonomy): domain Eukaryota; kingdom Metazoa; phylum Arthropoda; class Insecta; order Coleoptera; family Chrysomelidae; genus Ophraella; species Ophraella communa. Next base: position 15,382,653 of record CM068992.1, read on the forward strand.
AAAACATGCATTCTGAATGCAGCAACCGCTTCTTCAGGTGTCAGTTTTTTTTTACGTACGGGAATAAAAAGAAGTCATTCGATGCCAAGTCAGGACTATACGGCGGATGACTCATCAAATCGATGTTTTGGGGCCAAAAATGGAGTTGTTTGAGCCGATGTGTGGGAGCTCGCATTGTCGTGGTAAAGAGTGATCCGTATATTGCATCCAATAAATCTTCCTACCGGTCGGCAGGGCCGTAGTGGACTTTTTACTTTTACATTGAGAAGCAATTGAAATATTGATAGATAGATATAAATTGTCTAAAGGGTCGTTTATTGGCCTTAAGAAGTGAGAACGGAATGAGTATGAATGTACTGGAATCAATGAGAAAATAAAGCAAGAAGCAATCATTGCTTACAATTTCTTTTTATTCAACGTTTAATAGTGTTTATTTGTCAAGAGGGGCGCCAAATAGCGTGGAAACGTAAAATGTATTTTCTCGGCTAGCTGTAAAAAGATAATTTTCTCGCCTCCGTAAAGCTGGTAAAATTCAACTTGCTAATAGTTTAGGATAAAAAAAGTAAACAACTAAAAGGTTGAATTAAACTTTCACTATTTATTCGCAAAATATGAAATGCAATGACGGCCGTTTCGCTATAGAATTAGCATCGTCAGATTGACATATTTTGCGAATGAATAGTGAAAGTTTAATTCAACCTTTTAGTTGTTTATTGTTCTTAATAAGATGAACTTTCACGTAGTAAGGGGTTTGTACAATAAATTTGATAAAAAAACTGTTTAATTGTTTGAGAAGAGAACAGTTACTTACTTTGTACGGAGACATTGCGCATGTGCTGTACGCTCTCGTGCAACTCCCTGACTTGTTGCAGACTATCCTCCAATACGGGATAAGTCTTGTTGGCGGGCGAATGGGGCGTCACGCTAATCGTAGGAAGCGGCCCGCCGGCCCCAGGTCGAGGCAACATATCCAACACCGGGATGTGATAATCTGTGATGACGTCTTCGTCACTGTCCGCCTCTCCTCCGCTTTGGCCACATTCATCTGCAAACAAAAATTAAAATTACAACATTTTATAATATACACATCAACATTTATACTGCATCACTTCAAATTTTTCAAAATAAGCGTGTCTTAAAAAAAATAAACATTGTCACTCTACTTTTAGATGATATTTAATTAAAAAAATAATAAAACAAATTTAGCAAAGACATTCATTCCTAAATAAAAAAATTAAAAACATAATCTGCATAAATGACAAAAGTTCAAGTCGAGGGCTGGGTGCCTACTGGGCGCGTCCCCAGGTGGCGGATAGGGGATCCCCAAGAGAGCCGCTGAACTGCTTAAGCAGGTATAACACTGCAATTTAGCAGGGAAGCGGCGAAGCTGGGGGTGTGCGTCTATACGGGTGGCACGGTCTGGTATTAGCAGCTGATAACTGCAAGATTGCCAGATTGGTCATTCCCAAGGTCGCACCGCTGACCAACCCCCCCCAATCCAAGGTGTAAGGTAACGTGCCGAGGGATGAATGGCCGCAGGGGTATATGCGGTCGCGAACGTTCCCCTGGGGGAACCGGGCGAAACCCCCTTGTATGCAGCCTTACTCCGGCATGCGGGGCTCTGCCGGAGTGGACCAACTTTCCCTAGCTACTCGTGGGAACAACCATGGATAAGAAAAATGTAAAAGAAAAACTAAAGCGGGAATACACCGCCACATCTAAGGAGAAGGGATAGGGAGGAAAACACTCCCCCTCAACCTCTCGGGAAGCTCCCCGTGAGGCAGGAAAGTCGAGGACCAGGCCCTCAGACTCCACTGTGGGAACACACCACACGGACAAATCTGAGGTGAGGAAGACCCTCCAAAGGCCCTCAACTTCTAGAAAGCCTCCACTCCCAAACTTGGGAGAACCTGGAGGCAGGGACGACATGGAAGTAGAAGAAGACAAGGACAAAACACTTGTCGGGGGGGAAGAAACAGGTAAGTAGGAGCGGGAAGGGGAGGAAAAAAAAAGAAAAAAAAAATGGCGGGAATCAATATCGCTCAGATAAACGCCCATCACGCCAAGGGATCATCGGCGACGTTTATCAGAAACCAAATGGGATTAGTACTGATCCAGGAACCATGGGTTCGTGATGGTCAGGTGAGAGGACTCGCAAGTAGGGATGCCAAGTTAATATATAAAGTAAGTAATGTTGACAAACCCAGAGCATGCATCTTGGTAAGTAACAGTATTAATTACTTTTGTGTTTCAGAATTCATGACGAGAGACCTTGTTCCGATTCGAGCAAACCTCGAGTTTGAGAATAGACGTCAAGAAGTCATGATAGCATCATGCTACTTTGCAGGGGACGGGACTGCACCGCCCACAGAACTGCAAAGGCTAGTCGAGTACTGTAAACAGAAGAAGCTGCCGCTTCTAGGATGCGACGCTAACGGTCACAATACCATATGAGGAAGCACAGACACCAACGATAGAGGTGAGAAAATTTTAAACTGTATATTCAATAAGAATTCTGTTATGCACAATATAGGGAATACCCCTACTTTTGTAACCAGAACAAGACAGGAAGTACTCGATATAACACTAAGTACACCGAACCTTAAGGATAGGGTGAAAGATTGGAGAGTATCGAACGAACCATCCCTCTCTGATCATAGAATGATTATGATCAGGTTAGAGTGTAATCCTCCTGAGCCAGCACTCAGGAGAAACCCCAGGAAAACTAACTGGGAAAATTACAACACTAACCTGAACATAAATCTTGCAAATCTCAAGAATAAAAGAAATGCCAGGAATCATCTGGCATTAGAAAACGATCTCATAGAGCCGAACGAGGCAATACTCGATGCCTATGAATCCAGTTGTCCCCTCCAAAGGACTAAAAAAGCAAAAGATGCGATATGGTGGAACAGTCATCTGTCAAACCTAAGATCCGAGACGCGACAGCTCTTCAACAGAGCCAAACGTAATGGAGATTGGCAGAGCTACACCGAGAAACTTACATCATATAACAAGGAGATTAGAAAAGCTAAAAGAAACAGCTTCACCCACTGCAGCAAGGCTACACAAAGTCTTGGCAAAAGGAAAAGTAGACACTGTAATGGCACTACGGAAGCCAGACGGAAGCTTCACAGAAAGCGAAAAAGAACGAGCTCTGCTCCTATTAGAAACTCACTTTCCCGGAGGAATTGTCCCTTCGGGAACAACAACTGAGAAAACTAAAAGACCTACCAGGGAAGACACTGCAATGGCAAAACACATATGCAGTGAGGAACGGCTGAGATGGGCTATGAACACCTTCCAGCCGTTCAAAACCCCTGGAACGGACGGAATATTTCCTGCCCTACTCCAACAGGGCCAAGAGGCAATAATTCCACACTTGATCCGAATTAGTCGGAGCAGTCTTGAACTGGGATACATACCAGAAGCGTGGAGAAGGGCCAAAATCACTTTCATCCCAAAAGTAGGGAAACGGGACACTACGCACCCCAAATCCCTTAGACCGATCAGCCTCACATCGTTTGTTCTAAAAACGATGGAAAAAGCTGTAGACAACTACATTTGAACAGAAATCTTGGAACAGGTGCCATTGCACCCTCGTCAACATGCGTACCAAGCGGGAAAGTCCACGGAAACCGCTTTAACACAGTTGACGGACGAAATCCAAGACGCACTGAACAAAAAAGAGACCGTGGTATGTGCCTTTCTAGACATAGAAGGGGCCTTTGACAATACGCCACATGAGGCAGTCAAAAGAGCATTGATTGAGAAAGGAGTAGATAGAACGACTTCCAGTTGGATGTCGCAACTGCTATCTACAAGAATCGCAGAAATGGAGGCAGGACAAGACACTATCTCCATTAATGTGACCAGAGGCTGTCCACAGGGGGGAGTTGCATCCCCGCTTATGTGGAGTCTCACTGTGGACAGTCTGCTCTGTCAATTGACTAGGGAAGGCATACCATGTCAAGGGTATTCCGACGACATGGTTATCCTGGCAAAAGGGAAGTATGAAAACGTCCTCTGTGATATTGTTCAAAGGATTGAACATTGCGGAACAATGGTGTGACTCGGTGGGACTCAGCATCAACCCCACGAAAACCACACTAGTAGCCTTTACAAGGAAAAAGAAACCTAATCTAAAAATCATAAAAATAGGGGAGAACATCGTCGAGTGGAAAACAGAGGTAAAATATCTAGGGCTAATCCTAGATAGCAGGTTACTCTGGAACAAACACGAAGACAAAGTAATACACAAAGCAACCAAGGCCCTCATGGTGTGTAGGAACATTGCAGGGAAGAACTGGGGATGTAACCCACGTATCCTGCAATGGATGTACACAGCAATAGTGAGACCATTAATCACATATGGGGCAGTGGCTTGGGGCGTAAGGGCTAATCTGAATACGACGAGGAAAAACCTCTCGAAAATTCAGAGACTAGCCTGTTTATGTATCACTGGAGCAATGGGAACTTGCCCCACTGCTGCAATGGAGGTGATTTTAAACTTGACCCCACTGCACATTCTGCTAGAAAGTGTAAGGAAGAAAACAATATATAGAATGATCAAAGAAGGAATTATCAGGGAAAAACCTTGATCACTTCATTTTGATCAAACTTGGGAAATGCCCCAAGATGATATGCCAAAGAAATTCAACTTTGTGAGAAAATTCATCACAAAGTTGAGTAATAAATCTGAATGGGATGAAGACATCATACAGAATTTAAACCAGAATACCATAAAGTGGTATACGGACGGTTCCAAGCTAGACCAGGGAACTGGGATAGGAGTTTTTGGACCGAGAGCCAAATACTCAGAAAGCTTGGGCACATACCCGAGTATCTTTCAAGCAGAAGTCCGCGCCATCGAAAGATGTGTGGAATTCAATATTGGAAGAAACTATCGCAGACAAGAGATTGTGATCATGTCGGATAGTCAAGCAGCCATCAAAGCGCTGAGTTCAAATATAATCAGTTCGAAGATGGTTTGGGAATGCCTAGGCAAACTAAATGAACTAGGCCAGAAGAACACTGTCACCCTCCTATGGGTCCCGGGACACATAGGAATAGAGGGGAATGAAACAGCAGATAAGCTGGCAAAAAAAGGAGCTGAAACCCCATACTTGGAACCAGAACCATCTTGTGGGATCAGCAGTAGAGTAATCTTAGGAAAACTAAGGGAGGAAATGGAGAAAGAAAAATCCGAGTACTGGAATCAGCTGGAAGGACTGAGGCAATCTGAGATACTACTGGGGAACTATGACCAGAAGAGATCTCTTAGCTGCCTTAACCTCAGTAAAAAAAGGCTCCGTATTATAACGGGAATATTAACCGGGCATTGCCGGTTAAGAACCCAAATGAAGAAACTAGGGTTAGCAGATGAAGCAAAGTGCAGATTCTGTGAGGAAGAGGATGAAACCTCAATACATATACTCTCAGAATGTCCTGCCTTGCAAAATTCTAGGGCTAGATACCTAGGAGCACATGAAATAGAGGAAGGGGATCTACCTGATTTGAAGCCCGACGATGTCCTAAACTTCCTCAGGAAAATATCAGAACATGGCAAGTAAGGGGGGACACAATAGATCCTATGGGTCGCAGTGTAATCATCACCCCTAACTCATTCATACATTCATACATTCAAGTTGGAATAAAATTAAGTTTCTGTTAAAAAATGTTTAACAAAAGACAATTAATATTCAGTCGACGCTCCTCTTGCTCTTATACAAGGTTCTATTCTTCGGGAAACACTTTCAATTAGATTCTTTATAAGCTGCTGAGGAATATTCTCCCAAATCTCGGTAGCAGCATGGATAAGGGCTGAAAGACCCGCATAACCCCGATTTTGTTGTTGAACTCTTCTTTTTAACATATCCCATGCATGTTCGATAGGATTTGGATCTGGAGACTTTGGTGGCCACTGTAAACTAACAATATCCTCGGTTTCCTTAAACTCAATCACCCGTAGGGCGCGATGTGATGGCGCGTTGTCGTCCATAAACAAGAAATGTTGTCCTACAGCACCTCTCCATAAACTAACAAGTGGGTTTAACACGGAATCGATGTATACTTGACCAGTCATGTTGCCAGGGATCAAAGTAAGAGGTGTTCGACCATTCCACATTATACCTTCCCAAAACGTTGCACTACCACCTTGAAATGGGACAACCTCTCGGTAATTAGTTGATTTAGATTGACGTCCTAAAACTCGCCAAACATGTACCCGACGATAATCCGACACTAAACCAATCCTGGTTTCATCCGAAAACATCACATTCTGCCATTGATCCAAACCCCAGTTTTGGTACTCACGGCGCTAATTCAAGCGAGCAACCTTATCATTTGTTCATTTTAAAACTTTTAAAGGTCTACGGGCCCTTAAATTAGCCTCATGAAGTCTTCTAATGATTTGACCGGTAACTTCAATTTGGTGTGCTTCCTGAAATTGCTCTCTGGTGGCCTCTGCAGAAATGTTCGGGATTCTTCGGTCCAATTAAACAATAGATCGATCTTGATTAGAGGTTGTAATGCGATGGCGACTTGCTCTTGGACGATTTTCCAGATTTCCGAGTTCTAAATACCGCCGGTAGGTTCCCTATAGATACATCACTTTGGGAGAACCCAATAATTGCAGGAACCTCTCTTTGACATTGACCCATTTCAATAAGTGTCACTATACGACCACTATCTATCGCTGAAATCCCTTGGAAAGGCATTTAAAATAAAGCTCTCTCTAGACTGGTAGTTATACAGCGCGAAAACAAGTGGAGTACGCACGCGACTTGTTGATGGTTTTTAATAGTCCGCTGTATTCTGTTGCGTGCAGGGGTCTGGGGGTTATTTTTTTGTGACAGTTTTTATATAACTCATAAAGTCGGTGTCTAGTGCCGAGGCGAAGAGTCCAGATTTTTATTGGGGCAGTTAAGTATTAACTTTAAATATATCTTTGTTTCGGTAATTCATTTTTAATAATTGGTTCACGTATTGTAATTTTTGCCCTTATTAATTGATAACCTTAAATTAATTACATATATTATGGCAGCGTTTTGGAGACCTTTTGAATCAGAAAATGGAAATCTAGATCAAAATTAAAATTCAGAAGATATGATATCGCCAACAGGTGAGGTTAGTAGCGAATTTTGCAATAAAGATTTACACATTCAATGTCGGAGGGTTATTTTAAATATGTATCAGTGTTTGAAAAATTAAGATAATAAAAAATCAGATGGGATAATTAAAATTTCTATTTACACTATTTCTCGGGTTATTAAGCGCGGTGACGTTATAGATCATTCGCAGGGGCGGAAAAACAAAAAAACAAAATTTGCAAATGTTGAGGATGCTACAAAAGATGTTATAAAGCGAACGGTTTATAATTTATATTAAGAAAATATTGTACTGACTTTAGAAATCTTTCAAAGGAAAATTACAAGATTATCCTGATTATAATTATAAAAGCTTAAAAACTTTACGCGGTATACTATTAGAATGCGCTTTTAATTATAAGAAATTAGATAAACGAATGGTTATAATGGAATCGCGGCGTTTTGTTGTACTCCGTGAAGAGTCTTCAGATAAAATAACGAAGTATCGTGAATTAAAAAGGCATATAGTTTACCTAGATGAGACTTGGTTTGACATACATGATACTGTTCAGTATGGCTGGGTAGATCAGTCTCAAAAGTGTAGTTTAAATGTGCCATGTTCGAGAGGAAAGCGTATAATAAATAATTCTTCAAGCCGGAAGTGAAAACGGTTTTATACCAAATCCGTTACTACTGTCTGCGAAAAATATTAAGCAATGTACAGCCGACTATCATGAGGATATGACTGCAGATTTATATGAAAAATGGTTTCAAGAGCAGCTTCTTCCTAACATTCCTCCAAATTCAGTAGTCGTTATGGACAATGCTTCCTATTTATTAACGATAGTTGGAATTAAAAATACAAACAAAATATTTTGTTCAGAATTAAGAATTATAGGGTGATGTATAAACGTTGATATTTACTCTTTTACAAATATCTTCAAAGATTCATCATCATCAGGGACGACCGGTATCTAGAACCTCTTTCAATATCGAGAGCAGTACAAAAAAAGCAAAAGCACGATAAAAACATTTTCCATTTTCATATTTTCTTGTTCCATAATACATTCACTATACAATGCGAGGTACAGTAATAGGGTCAATACCTTCGAGGCGTCGGCAGAAAATAAGATAAAAGAATCTTCGTAGATTGGAAAATCTATTTAAACAAAAATGGGTGGAAAATCGGAGTCCTTTTTGTAAAAAGGACAAAAGGAATATTTAATAATAAACCTGTTCGTATTAAAAAAATTATGGTTAGTTTACTTAGTTCCTCTCATCGTTCTTACACAAATCCGCTTGAAATTATAGTATGTAAATGATCGTTTGACTTTTTTGAAATATTTTTTTAGATATGCCTGAGCCTTTTGTCCCATATATAAGAGGTTAACATAAAAACTACAGTCTATATCAAAAAACCAGTCCTGTCTCAACGATGAATATTAAATTCAAATTGGTAAAATTAATAAAAAAAGTGTGTTTATTATTTTAATACTTTATATACAATCTACAGTCTACTAAATTTTTGTTGTACCCTCGTATGTGTACAAATATTTAGCAAGAAAGAAAGGGCTCATAAACTTTGATGATATTTGCAGTACGCATCCTGTCAATTCTATGTCAAATGTCATAAAGTTATATAATATAAATTTCGACCAAATTCCACAAAGTGAGAGCTTTTCTTAAACAAAATTTTATAATCGAAGGAATGATCCATAACTCAAATGTGGCTGATATAAAATATCAATAAAACACCAAGTCTAACCACAACAAATTTAATGGTGAAATTATCAAATAAGCGACTAGTTTCGGTCTTAGACCATCATCAGGCTACAAATAAAAGATACAATAAGGTAAAGACAAGAACTACAACAATAATAAATAAATATTAAATATAAAGTTGGATAACATATACAAGGTAAAATGAGTAAGGAATAAAAATAGTAAATACTATTACTATTACTATTAAAAATAGTAAATACTATTTTTATTTCTTACTCATTTTACCTTGTATATGTTATCCAACTTTATATTTAATATTTATTTATTATTGTTGTAGTTCTTGTCCTTACCTTATTGTATCTTTTATTTGTAGCCTTATGATGGTCTAAGACCGAAACTAGTCGCTTATTTGATAATTTCACCATTAAATTTGTTGTGGTTAGACTTGGTGTTTTATTGATATATTATAAAATTTTATAAATTATAAAGTAAAAAAATCTAAAACGCTATCACAAGAAGAGGGCATTCGATTTTCAACAGAATCGTCCCAATCTGAATACCCCATGATGAAGGTGAGCAAATAAATAATAGTATAAACTTTGATGATATTTGCAGTACGCATCCTGTCAATTCTATGTCAAATGTCATAATGTTATATACTATAAATTTCGACAAAATTCCACAAGGTGAGAGCTTTTCTTAAACAAAATTTTATAAATTATAAAGTAAAAAATATCGAAAACACTATAACAAGAAGAGGGCATTCGATTTTTAACAGAATCGTCCGAATCTGAATACCCCATGATGAAGGTGAGCAAATACATAATAGTATAAATATTACCATATGACAATGATCGTGGCGTAGAGGAATACGTGCTTGCCTCTCACGCAGAGAGGAAAAATGCATTAGCACCCCTTAGCTGGTATTTGCTGACCTCGTTACACTCGGGCTGCTACTAATGCCCACTTTCCTCCCTTGCGACACAATATACTATATTATTCTTCTTGCGAAGATTGGATGATTTGGTTAAATACGCAAGCTTATTGTGAATGGAGTATAGTTTCTGATCTATAAGCCAGCCTTCATAAATCACCCAAACTTTAAACGAGCTTCAAATTTTCTAGAAAATTCAACCTTAACGACATAACTTGGAAAACGGATTTTCACTGAAAACAAAAGGAAATTTATACGCGTTACCCTCACTCAGAAATTTTTCACATTTTTCAGTTCTAAACAAGACTACAAATAATGTTATTTCACCGTAAGCTGATCGAGTTTGATGATGCGGAAATTATCGGGCATCTTCCTTCGAAAAGGAAGTAAATAAAAATCCCAGAAATCTTACACCAACAAATAATGTTTGAATTTATCACAAGCTGATGTTTTTGCAGCTACAGGGTGAATATGTATATACATCAGCAATTTTACGCGGAGTATTTGATGTATGTGGTCTTACGAAGTTCTTTTAACACTGCCTGTTTATGAATGACAATTTATGATACCAAAAAAGTGGAGAGCTTCTGAAAAATGTACGATATTTGTCCGAAGGTCAATTTTTGAATAAGTTTGCTTGGTTAGTTGTTTATGCGTTGCTCCTAGTAAAGGTTGATTTTTTAATACTAGTTCCTTAAATACTTTTTCCAAGACTGCATTTTAAACAACTTAGGGCTGAATCCTGAGCATTGTTATAGATTGTCTTTATGATTTTAGTGCAACTATTCTGCTGTTGTGTACTACTTTCTTTACTGCCCATATATCAACTCTATCGAACGCTTTTTTGTAGTCGATGAATGTCAGGTAAACAGGTAAGTTTTAATCTGTTTTAATTAGGGTACGGATGGTAAGTAGGTGGTCGCAGGTGCTGAAGTATTCCAGCTCGCTGGTATTTTCTTTTTTCCCAGGTACTTATTCAATTTGTCGTATGGCTTCCGAAGGTATATCTGGCCACTCAAATGAAATACAGGAAAAAATAGTGAGGTCTCACTACAAGGTAAGAGGTAAGGAATATATTGAAAAAGGAAAAAGAAGCTCTACAATATATAAAGAGACAACTGTATAAGAATTTTTGAATATTTGAACTTAATAATGGTTTTAGAGCCCAGATATAGGATTTAATATCATCTAGAGGGCTGGGTTATGAATTTTGAGTGGGGTTTTTGTAAAATTGGGAAATAATGGGTCAAGCAACCGATTATTATTTTTTTGTGGGGTAGCGAGGTGTAGAAGAATTCGTAGGCAAGGTGCTTAAATTTGGGGAGCAGTTAGAAGTTAACTTCATGTGGATTTGGAGAGCTGTGGCTATATTGTTCTCCATCAAGGAATAAACAAGGTTGCAGAATGGGGCTCAAGAGGAACAAGCCATGACAAAGAAGTGGGGAAGAAGAAATATTCGGAAAATTTGTGAAAAACGTCTATCGTAGCAAACCTCAATAATTTTTCAGTTTTTTACCTGTCTTATAGATACTAGGTTACCTTTATTGAAACACCCCATATATCAGATAACCTTGTTTCAAACAACTATGCAATTCTATTGATTGTGGAAAGACTATATACATCATTTTTAGCAAAGATAAACAATAGGAACTTATTTTCGGTAAATTGAAAATGCTTTAGTATCTCTCCTAAACAATGTTATTGTTTCTGAGCTATTAAAATCGAGACGACTTGGCATTCGTTAAAAATAAATGTTTTATTTTCCGAGTTAGTTTTAGTGATTTACACGATATGTAGCTAATTATCGCACTAATTTTAAGTTTCCAAAACCTACGGTTTGACATTGTCGGAGATAAAATCAAATAAAAATAACTTATTCCCAGTGGACTACCTTTAAGTTTTAGAATTTCTATTGTAACAAAAGGATTTAAACACAAAATATTAGGATTCGAAATAAAAATTATATAGATTTAAAATAAAAATCCATGATTCCAAATAAAGAAGCCGCACTATTCAGATTGAGGATTTAACTAACTAAATTATAATAAACCATTTTATGTTTAAGCTTCCCATCTTTTATATATATATATATATGACACTAGACTTTTTATATATATTGTAATGAATATTCTGATTTAATGATTATAGTTTAATTAATTAATTTACAAATTTGATATTATTTAAATGTTCTAATAGTAGCAAGATCTTCTTTTTCTCAGGGGTGTTTTGCTCTGCAAGCTTCTAGTTGGATTATTAGGTAGGTATTTGAATAAAATTTGATTAAATTTATTGTACTAACTCTTACTTTTTGGAAGTCCATCTTTGTCGCTACAGCGACAAAAACGTGTTTTAGTACTGAAATAGACACTTCCAGCTATCTAACGCTGCATTCGTTTCCCACCCTACCCTTCTAGGACGCTTTCTGCGCGCGTAGACTCGTTATTAAATAGCCAGACCTCGTATAGCCCTAACCAGGCTGCTAATGAAATACAACTTTAATAGGAATTAGAATTACACCCCCTTTAAGTTGTCTGGAACACAGACGGATCAAAGAATGAACTTGGTATTGGAGCCAGAGTATACAGCAAGTCAAGTAGATACTAATGAATGTAGCTTCCCACTTGACAAACAAAGAATAATGTAAACCTTGAATGCCGATTTATCTTCACTTAATTAATCCATAATTATACATTATAATATATTTTTATGTTTTCACATTGATTTTGTTTGTTCTGTATATGTTATAAACTATATTAACTGTTATACAACTACCATTTTCTATTAATTGTTAGAATTTATCTTATATGATTTGACTTTTATACATGTTATATTTGTCTTTTATATATTTGACTTTGTATTTCATCTCTCTGACATATTGTGTTCTTCTCTTAAAGCCTTAAAGGAAAAACAAAGGCACTAATACAGTCTGGTGGAACAACGGCTTAAGGAAGCTTAGGGCGGAGGTCCGAAGCCTCTTTAATAAAGCCAAAAGCAGCCAGGACTAGGATGCCTATAGGTATAAGCTCACGCAATACAATAAAGAAATACGTAAAGCCAAAAGGGAAACGTGGAGGAAGTTCTGCGAGGAGATTTCAGACACTCCGGCATGTTCCAGAATCCACAAAGTCCTGGCTAAAGATGGAACAACCAGTAAAGAGGTGGGTTTCTTAAAGAAAGCTAATGGCACTTACACAGAAACCAAAGAGGAAAGTCTTAAAGAACTGGTATATACACACTTTCCTGCCGCAACAATTCTGGATGACTCAATAAGGCTAACCAATCTGGAACAAAAGCTGACCAGGCCAAGTTCGACAGATTGGAAAATGGCTACAGAAGTCACAAGACCTAACAGAATCAGATGGGCAATCAAAAAATTTAAACCATTTAAGTCCCCAGGGATGGATGGTATACACCCCATTCTATTACAGATGGGGGTGGAGGAGTTGCTACCACATTTAAGTAGGATACTAAAAGCTTGCTTGGCATGGGGTATCTTAAAAGAAGTATGGCAAAAGGTTAAAGTCATCTACTTACCAAAGGTTGGTAAAGTATCAGACCTAACACCAAAATCATACAGACCAATAAGCCTGTCATCCTTTCTACTAAAGACTTTAGAGAGGCTTTTGGACAGGTACATAAGAGACGAAGTGCTAAAAGAGCACCCTCTAAGCAATCGTCAATATGCATACCAACCAGGTAAATCAACGGAAACGGCATTAGATGACCTAAATAGGTTGGTCTCTAAGTCTATAGAGGACAAAGAGATTGCAATGGCTGCCTTTCTGAACATCGAAGGAGCGTTTAACAATGTTACAACGAACTCATTGATAGATGCAATGAGTAGACGGGGCACACCTCAAGTGATATGCAGATGGATAAAGGCAGCTCTAGAGAATAGGATTGTAATATCCTCACTAGGGCAAGCTACCATCGAAGCGAAAGCAGGTGGAGGTTGTCCACAAGGAGGAGTTCTGTCGCCACTACTTTGGGCAACCCTAGTAGACGATCTCCTCAACGAATTATCCAAAAAAGACTTTCAGTGTCTAGGATATGCAGATGACATAGCGATTGTCATCAGAGGCAATTTTGCCGGGGTATTATCTGACAGAATGCAGATAGCCCTAAACACGGTTGAAAATTGGTGTAAGCAAGAGAGACTAACAGTCAATGCTCAAAAAACACAAATTATCAACTTCACAAAAAAGACAACATTGGCCGGTCTAAAACCACTAACATTGGGGGGAACAGTGATTCCAGTAGTCAAAGAAATAAAATACCTAGGAGTATTCCTGGATCAAAGACTCTCATGGAACACACACATACAAAAAACCACGCAGAAAGCTATATTGTCATTGGGCAGATGTAGACGAATGTGTGGAAAAAATTGGGGGCTTAACCCCAAAATGACCATATGGTTATATACAAGGGTTATTAGACCCATAATAACCTACGGGTCAGTGGTATGGTGGACAAAGACACAGTAAACAGGAGCAGTAAGGCTATTAAGTAACATACAAAGGTTAGCTTGCCTGTGCGTTACAGGGGCCATAAAAACTACTCCTTTAGCTGCACTGGAAGTCTTGTTAAACATTCCACCACTACACATATATATATACAGGGCGAAGCGAGAGCAGCCATGCACAGATTAATACATAATCAGCAGCACATAAGCCAATCGCATGGGGCTGATAATGGTAAGCTAATCAAGGAACTAAAAGCGGATAACATTTTGGGGCAACCCATTGACGCAACAGTAACGAGATATAGCTTTGCCAATAAATTTAAAATAGTTATACCAGGTAGGGAAGACTGGGAAAAAGGTGTACCCGTAGAGGCGGAGTCAACCTGGTACACGGACGGCTCAAAGACGCCGTATGGCGTGGGAGCCGGCGTAGTCGGAAGGAAACAAGGGATAACATTCCCAGTAAGTCTATCCCAAAATGCCACGATTTTTCAAGCAGAAATCACGGCAATTCACTATTGTGTAGAAGAAATTAAAAGGCTGGATAGGACGTACCGTTCAATAGCCATCTTCACAGACAGTCAGGCGGTGCTAAGGGCACTAGATTCTGTAGAGGTCAATTCTAGGCTAGTATGGGACTGTGTGCATGCTCTGAATACTCTGGGGGATCGTAGCAAGGTTACGGTAGCTTGGGTACCAGGGCATAGGGGTCTAAAAGGCAATGAAAAGGCAGATGAAATGGCTAAACTAGGCTCATCTATGCCTTTTATTGGACCGGAACCCTTCTGCGGCATTGCAAAAAATATAATAAAGACGGCCATGAAAACATGGGTGGCACAAAAATCACGGGAATGGTGGTGGAATTCACCAGGACAAAGGCAAGCGAAACAGTTCATAATGGAACATTCGCAAAAGTTTACGTCAGACTTATTGAGTAAAGACAGGAAAACGGTCAAAACTGTAGTAAGTCTATTGACGGGGCACTGTAAGCTAAACAGGCATCTTAAGCTGATGGGGTTGACAGAGACGGATCTGTGCAGATTCTGTCACCTAGAAGAGGAAACACCAGAGCACATCTTATGTCAGTGCGACGGACTGGTAAATATGCGGTTCCTGACTTTAGGAGAAGAATATCCATTGGCAAGGGACTACATGAAGGTTACAGTCTCAAAGCTTATAGACTTCGTTAAGAGAGTCGGACCGGGGGATGTAATCTAGTTTTTCGAGGACCACAATAGATCTGAAAAGGTCGCAGTGGAATAGGCTTCTGGCCACCTCTTAAACATCTATCTATCTATCTATCTCTTAAAGCCTGAAGATGGTCTTGTGACCGAAACATGTCGCTACTGTAACATTTCATTAAATTACATACTGTGGGTTGACTTTGAGTTTTATTACTACTATTCGTACTATCCACATTTGAGTTATGGATAACCTCTACAATTTGATAACCTCTACAATTTTTTTTAATCCATAATCAGCTAAATATGTTTTATTCGACAATTGTGGGGTGAACAAAGTCACTAACCTGTTTTGTATTTTCCTATTTAACTTCATAAAACAATAGAGACAAAAAAATTGGAAATTTCCATTTCCCTTCGTCGAATTTATGGAAACTCGATCCAATTTCATCGCCGAACTAAATCTAATTGTTCATATATTTCCAGAAGGGAACTCATCATCATTCATGGCTGCCAGAGTTTCCTATTTCAAATATGAATATATTCAAATCGACGGATTGAAAAATATGTTTCCATTAAACTGCACCGTGAGGAAATTTCAATGGAGATTTAAAAAATACATATACCAAGAATATAATTAATTGTTTACAGTTTAGAGAAAGGAAAACCATTTAGGGAAAATTTATACAGGGTAAGTATGGAACCAAGTAATTGTCTAAACGTACGATTTATATTTCACAATTCAAATGCTATTTGTAATATGTCAACTTCCCCAGTTTCTCATCTATTCTTGATTTAATGTTCATGTTTTCTAATGGTTACGTTACGTTACGTTAGGTTAGGTTAGGTTAGGTTAGGTTAGGTTAGGTTAGGTTAGGCTAGGTTATGTTAGGTTAGGTTAGGTTAGGTTAGGTTAGGTTAGGTTAGGTTAGGTTAGGTTAGGTTAGGTTAGGTTAGGTTAGGTTAGGTTAGGATAGGTTAGGTTGTTGTTCTCATCTATTCTTGATTTAATGTTCATGTTTTCTAATGGTTTATGGCCGGGAAAAAACAGCTTTGAAGATTTGTTTATTGACTGAATCGGGGAAAAATTTTTACAGATTGCTTTACCTTTTGGGGAAAAAGTCTCTAACCTTAATTATACATGTGCTTCCTCAAGTATAATGTTCTTCTTGGAATTCTAGCGATTTGTTTCAACATTAAGAAACAGACAATCAATTCAAACAAAAACAACTTATTGAATTAAAAAGATTTAAAAAATAAAACAGTAACTTCATACCGGAAATTTTATGACCAATTTTTCTTTATTTCATGTAGCAAAAGGCATATCCCAGAGCAAGTAAATCTATAAAACTTGCCTTCGGTCAAGTAGCCCGTAGATCGTAAAATACTTTTTTTATGGGAACCCTTTTAAATTAATATTTTTTTAGTTTCCACGTTTGACTCTCTTCTATACTCTGTATAAAGTTTTTTTCGCTTTATTTCATCGAATGCTGATAGCGTAATCTGGTGTACCATATACTAGCGCCGAAAGTTACCAATTAAAATAGAAAAAAAACTGCAGGAACGGCGAAAGAGCTAAAACGAAATCGTAAAAGTATTACGTGACGCACAGTGTCAAGTGTCAAAAGAGTTTGTTACTAGAATTAGGTTATGTTGTAGTTTATACAGCGTCATACCCTAAGACCGGTAAATATTTAGAATCCGGTAAACAATTTTCATAAAAAGTTTATGAAGGATCTAGGACATTATAATGAATACGAAAATAAAGTTGTTTTCCACGGAAACGCTTAGAAGTAGTAAAAATTGCTAAACATGTAGGTTCAAATTAAACATAATCTATCAGTTACTGAGACAATTTTACGGGGTTGGGATAAAGTATGAAACCAAGTAAATATCTTTTAAACGAAAAGAACGATATTTATGAACATTTGCAGGTAAGTGCAATGGAACAAAACGCATCTGTTTTCCTTTTTTTGATAATAACATACTTCTGGTTTAACCGGAAATGCCATCAACTTATTTAATTTAAATGGGACACCCTTTATATTTTTACAGATTTTGAAAGAGCTTGTTATTTTGAATTCATACATAATGAGTATAATGTAAAAAAAAAATTGTAAAAACGAGGAATAACTCACTGTTAGTAGTACAATAGATGTACATTTCATTATTTTAGAATAATGAGAAACACAATTACTTCAAATGTTCAAAATGCTCCCCGTTTACTTGCTGACAATAAGCCATTCTATTAACAAATTCTTGAGTCACTCTTTCCAAGACTTCTCCACGTATTAGTTCACATTCATAAATAATTATTTGTCTCAATTTCTGTAATATAAGTTTGTTGGTCGTCTAACGTAAACACGTGATTTTAGATAACCCCAAAGAAAAAATCTAACGGGCTAAGATCCGGAGAACGAGCATGCCACTCTATGAATCCTCTACGTCCAATTCATCGATTTGGAAAATTCGCATCCAGAAAATCCCTAACCCGTCTATCATAGTGGGGAGGTGATCCATCTTGTTGAAACCAAATATTTTGTAGTAATTGCCCATTCTGTTGAAGTGCAGGAATAATTTCGTTATTTAGTAGATCCAAATACTTGTCACCATGCAAGTTTCTGTCGATAAAAAATGGGGCTATAAGCTTATTTTCGACAATTCCCATCCAAACATTTAACTTCTGTGGATGCTGTGTATGTGCTTCATGAATCCAATGAGGATTCTCATTTGACCAATACCTTGAGTTATGGCAATTAACATTCCATTTAAACAAAAAGTTGCCTCATCGGAAAAATCTATGCTAGATGCAAAATTTTCGTAGACATTACAGATCCATTAGCCGGTCGCAAAATGCTGCGAAATACTTACAAAGAATTTAGAAAGAGAATTGAGAGATGTTTTGTAGCTGGGGGAGGATATATTGAATAGATTTTTTTTGTTTACTTAGTGTTTCTTACATCGTTATTCTGTATTGTCATTTTTTATAGTGATTATAATTCTTGAATTAACATTGTTTTCAAATATTTATTAAAGAATGACAATTTGAAAATTATTTATAAAAGTTGGTAGTTACTGGGTACATCGTAAACGTCACTCACTAGATTAATACATTATTTTCGAACTTAGTTCACAAATTCATACGGTTTTCATACAACTGGCTATAAAATGGGACGGATTTTGAAATACTTGAATTTTATTATATTTTATGGGGTTTCAGAACAAGCAAAACTTTTTATCAAAAATGACATTTTTCACTAAAACTAATATTTAAATATTTTTCACCTATAGAATAACCCATCCGTGGACACGCTATGTAAATAATATGCAAAATTAATGTAACTACGAAAATAAATACCCTGGACAACACCGCTATAACTATAAACAAATCACAGAACTATAATAATTTAAGACCTTCACTCCCAGACCATATAGACATAATCTTTTAGACGGTATGTGCTTATAACCTCGCAGTGTCAACTGAAAATAAATATGCTCAAAAATATTTCTAAAAAATTGCAAAATTTAAGTATTTTTTTCCGGGTTTTTGTGTGAAACAGACTTACATTGAGTTTAAAATAGAATTAAAAAGTGTTGAACTAAATTAGTGAATTATGCAGGGAACATTTTTGTTCTAATCTGTTTTATTTAAAGGGGGGGGGGGGTAAATTATTTAAATTTTTGTATTTTGGTTTTTTTTATTTTTTTAAAAGAATGCATATCTAATACTTTAAGAATATTGTCTCAAAATTTCAAGTGGATCGGAGTAAAATTGACCAAGTTACGAATATTTTTATACCTGTCGGATTTTAATCCCTACTCGACCCGAGCGCTCTATTGTTGCCTGGCAGATGTTTAGCTCTCTACTATACTTTTTCTTTCCCCCCAGTTCTATTGATAGAAATTCCGACTTAAGTACAAACGTCCTTATAACTGTACTGTATATTTTGTATACTATATACTATATATCTGAGCAAAGATGCCTCACGCAGAACAACAATGAGAGCTTGAACCAACTTATTTGGAAAATCTCACCAAAGCACTTGAGTGGAACCTCTGTCATCGTTGAAATTGCAGCTTATGTGGAAGACACTCTTCAATGAAGGTTCTTTTGCTTTACTAACCTTCATGGAAAGCATTTCTGTCTATTATTTAAGAGGCCCTGACGAAGAGTTTTTTCAAATTTGTTGATAATTGTTATTTTACAATAACAAATTAGGGGGCTTTTTTCACAAAAAATCGCGTTTTTTCCTTCAAAATACTCCAAAAAAGTGAAAAATTTAAATTTCAAAAAAACCCCACGTCACCTCCTGGGAAAACTGTTATCTAACGAATGAACTTTGATTTTTTGATTTCAGATGATCCAGCACCAAGTTATGATGTCCACCGCAACTCTCCTTTTTTTCGAGGCACGTCGTAATACTTGCTGCCATTATCGTATTTGTTAATATTTGTTTGTGAAAATTTTACAGAACATTCTTCAAATGTTATAATTTAATGTATCATTGGATTTAATAAAGAAATTTCAACTGGTTCCTCACAAAAAATTCATAAAAACATGCCTTTTTTTCAACGAATTAACTTTACCCCCCTTAAGGTAAGCTTAACACATAACATGAATATGACTACTACTACCACTGAAGTTAACAGTCCAAAAATGTTAAACATCAGAATCTAGGCTCAATTTATAACGTTAATCGCTTTCTTTACAAAAATTCCATACAAATAATAATGTACTAACTAGGTTAGGGAAAAATTTAAATTGAACGCGTTCTTTAATTTTATATTGCATTTAAAAATAAAGGCTGGGAAGTTCGCCGTGTAGACAATGGTATGAGAATCGATAGAAGACAAAAAATAACAGTTTTGTAACAGCACTATTGTGAAAATCCTCCCGGATACATTTTATATTTAATTATAAAGAGCATGGGTCGAATATATAAAACGTAATACAGTAACGGACTTGAAGTCGGATAAAAACCACAAGATGAATTTTACTTGACAACGATTTACTGAACACAACCACATTTTATAATGGATACACGAAACTGGGGCAATAATTTATTCATTTTCCTAGACTTCTGTCAAGGATTCTGTCTCCTGGGAATGCGAGATAAATTTAAAAACGTAAAATGTATTAACCATTTCAGTTTAACCAGGAAAAATGTTTATTTTAATGGAAACAATCTAAATTTAGATTCAAAGAGTGTAGTATGTAATAAGTAAGAAATCAGGTGAGGGTGGAAATTGAACGAGATTTTTTAAAGAGTTAAGTATCCTTCTTTTGCTACGTTCATGCAGGAATTTTTTTCTCTGTCAGATTTTCTTCCACTTCATATGGACCCCAACCAATAAAAGACGTATTTTATAAGCACTAATACTAATAATTATTTCATAATGTTTTAGGTCATAAAATTCCACTGCTTTATTTTCTTTTTCAATTTTTGGCGATTCTTTGTTTCACCTGTCAAAATATCACAGTTTTGTGATTTTGTCCAATAAAAACGCTTAATCTTCAATGTTCTTCAATGAAGATATTATTTGTTAAATTTATTGAAAGATCAAAAGATTATGAGTATTTTCTCTTAAAAAACAATGTATTTATTAAATATAATTATGTGTAAATTCACTTCTTCATTGTCTCTTGATTATTAATGTTTTAATAAATTAGATAATGGGTAGGCAACATAAAATACAAGCAATTTCTGAATCTTTTGAATATTTACTTTAATTATAAATGGATTCTAACAGCGAAAATAGATTTAGTGAAAATATATCGGTGAATAATTAAATAAAGTGGTTTTTGCACAAAATGGTTCAAAAAATTTTACTAGATAAATTTTTATTTTCCAAATTCAAACTTTTTTTATTTAAGGCAAAACTACTCAAACAAACTGAATAAGATAAAATCTCTCATCCTACGGACTAAAAATTTATTAATCATAATATCACAAGAGCTGAAATTAATTCAGGAAATTTTTTTGAGGGCATGAATATTTTGAACCTTATCCCGAGTACCGATAATTTTCTTAAAGTATTTGTACCCGAAAGAAACCTAATTTAAGGTATAGTGAATTTGAAAATCAAGAGAGAGTAAATTCCCAGAAATGTTTTGCAGTTATCAGTGTTAAAGGCAGTAAACCATAGACGTGCGTTTTCAAAATTAAATTAATATGGAAATAGAAATATTTAATTTGTTTTAGTTATTTATACCTATATTACCAATTTTAGATAAATAAACATAATTCGTAAGTAGTAATTTAATTTGGGTAAAATGAAGAAAAAGTCAATATTATTTTAGGCATTTTGTTTTAGGCATATGTTTATTTACAAAATATGTATATAATATGTACAGATAATTACAATTACTTATAAATTAATATGAGGAGCTAAAAAAACAATTAAGTAGGTATATGAGAAAAAAAAAACCAACCGCAAGGATAAAATTTGACGAGCAACATGCAAAAAATACGACAATATTAAATCTTAAAAAATAAAAATCTAAAAATAAAATTAAAGTACATAAATTAATAATTTTAAAGTTATGGTTCCTCGCACTCTGTGTCAGAAGATTCACCATCTGATTCTAGAGAAATTACAATGGGCTCTATAGTAATATCAATTATGTTATCTAGCTCCCACATTTTTTTTCTATTTCTGTAACGTGTCCAATACATTTTTGCCAATTTTCACTTGTTACTTCAGATATTGCCTTATTGAAGAGATTTTTAACATCTGATAATTTAAAAGTAGTGTTATTTCTGGCAACATAACCTTTAACTTGAGCCCATATCAATTCTATCGGATTCAGCTCACAATGGTAGGGTGGTAAACGAAGGATTTCAATTTCTCGTTTTTTGGCTATCTCCTCAATATTATATTTTTTATAATTTTGCTTATGTTTTTTAGCAATAGTTAACAATTCTGCCCTCAGCATTGTATTGTCAAAAGCTAAATTTTTAGAAGATAACCATTTTGCAATTTCATCCTTTTTCCATTTAGTGGTTGGTAAAGATTCAAGTAATCTGGAGTGGTAACTTGCATTGTTCATTACAATAACCGATCCTTTTGGTATGAATTGAATCATCTGTTCAAAATATTCCTCAAACACGTCTCCATTCATTTCTTCGTGATAATCAACGGTTTTTTTTTATTCAAATAAGAGTAAACCATTCTCAAGAAAACCGTTTGTACTGCCTATATGACAAATAATTAATCTTTTACCTTTTCCTATAGGTTCCTTAAAACCAGTAGTATATCCTTCTAGAAAAGCTTGATGGGATGATTTTATATCTTTGTCTTTCCAAACTCTTCCTACACAATGTCCTTCATTAACCCATGTTTCATCTAAATAATAAATGTTTTTATGTTGAGCTTTAACTTGTTGTATTCTTCTGAGGTACTGTCTTCTCCAACATACAATTTCTTCAGAATCAATTAGCATTGAGTGTCTGCCCATTTTTTCAAATTTAAAGTTTAACTCATGTAACGTTTTCCATAGTTTATCCCGGGTTATTGTGGGTAAATCAACATCATTCGTAATGGCTTGCAAAACTTTATCTAAAGTTGGTATTTGCTTGTTTATAAAAAAAGAGTGAACAAGCTTACGAATAGCATTTTTAAAAAACTCGTCCACGTTGACTTTTAATAGTTTTTGTCTACCTGGTTTCGGCTTTGGTGAGGTTACTCCACCTGATTTTTCCTCCTTTAGAACTCTACATATTGTAGATTTTCCATATCCCATTGCCTTAGATGTTGTTTCAACTACACTGTCAATAGTGTTTGAGGGATTTTGATGTTTAAAATAGTGGTACACATTCACTACAGCACTCTTTTCATTGAGCGATAAATGGTCTAGTTTTAATTTTTTCACTGGCGTATACTCACAAACTGCTTCCATTTTTAGTCACTACTATTTGTCACGTTTATCGAAAATCAAATAACTGCATTTCTAGAAACTTAAGCACTATTTAAGTCAAAATATCTGTCATTAGAAGCTGTTGCCATTCGGAGGTCGTTAAATAACAATTATCCCTTTCTAATCTGGTTACGCCTATGACGCACGTTAAACCTCTTAGGCCTACTGTAGTAACAATGAAAGATTATAAAATAATGTGATAGTCCAAGAAATTTAATAAATTTTGTATTGAAATTAACAAAAACAATTTAGAATGCATTACAAATATTGAAGTTTTACCGCACGTACTGTACTATAGTTTTGCATACCGAATGAGTTTTTATTCTGGGAATTTACTCTCTCCTGATTTTCAAATACAGTATAGAGTTGTATTTGGTAAGAAAATTTCACACCATAATTTGGAAAAAAAATTATTATTCGAACCTGACTTCTGTCACAAAGCTTAATAATTAGTTTAAACAACTGTACCATAGAGAAATATAATTTATTTTTTTGTCTACGGCCTGTACGATGATGTTTCAGCTTTCTCTATAGTTTGAGCTGTCAAAAAATTTCCACACAGATATCGTGGGGCCACGAAAAAATTTCCGGAAATTTTCTTGAGTTACCATGATAATTAGACAAAATTAAAACAATTTTCTATTTAATTTATGGTAGGTAGACTTAAATAAAACTGAAAAACAAGTTTTTATATATTGTAAACCAAATTTATTAGTTTCAACATGTAATTCCATACACCCACTTAATTAATTTCGAATAAAAAAACATTACCTTCTAGCAGACATGAAAATCCCATGATTGAAAAAAGTAGTATCTTTATCCTGACGCACAGGTCGCAACGATCGGCGTGGGCAGGAAGTAAACTCATCCCCCAGAGCTCATATTTATATAAAGTTCATCGCGAGAACGATTTTCCAGTCGAAGTTTTCTAATATTTTACAGTCTAATTAATTTTTCAAATCAAAAAATATATCTTTTGTATAGCAAAAAAATGTTGTAAATAGTATTTAGATACATGTCGTGTCAAAAGTAGTAAACTTTAAAACAAAAATGTTACTACCACTTTTTATCATCAATCAATTTTTTTAATATATTATACAGTGTGTCCAATAAGATATTTTTTTGAAATAGCGATAATTGTTATTGAGAAAAGTTGAGCATAATTGAAAACTATTGTCTTTTATTCATATAATAACGTAAATATAGAAACAATGGCAAATATTTAAAAAAAGTAACATATCAAAAAACCATTAAATCCTTTCCACAAATGGTATTTTGTGGACTATATAATAAACAAAGTGATTGGTAAATACAGCTACAATAATTATGAAATAAATATCTCATTAAAAAATTAAAATCAGAAATAATGTACGGCTTTATATTCACTTTGTTTTCACATGTTTTATTAAAAGCTGATTTATGTTGTTCAGGTTTTCTCTGGTTGATAATTCCTCCGCTAGGAACCAACACTTGTCTTGCAAGTTCCCAATTTGTTAAGTCGTTAAAAACACCGAACTTGACAGACCAATCAGAAATGAAAAACAGCTGGTATTATCGGTTATAATGTCACGAGTGCATATTATATTTTACGGGGTTTCAGAACCAGCAAAACTTTTTATCAAGAATGACATTTTTCACTAAAACTAATATTTAAACATTTTTCACCTATAGGATACCCCATCCGTGGACACGCTGTATGAAGACAAATTTCCGGTTAACTTGTTTTTAATAGGTGATTTGGTAACATTGGATGTCAGGTGGAAAGGGAACATAAACAGACCAATAAGGACACTCCTTAAAAAGTGACATCATGAATACCAATTGGCGTGTCCTGTCATGGATTGTTTAAAATTGGTTATGAAATTTCATGATTTCGAACAACAAATCGCATTTATAATAGTTTTGATGGGATGCAAAAATTAATTAGGGATACCCTATTCGTGGATGCCAAAAACTCCTTCGAAATGAATACTTTATCTCATCAATAGACATAAGACACGTTCCTGATGATTATATCAGAATTAGCAGAGCTTGGAGATTTTTTAAGTAATTCAAAATTATTAAATTATAAATACCTAAACAAACTTTTAAGCCTTCTTAAGGTATGGTTCCGCTAGTGCAGCAGACGCATGCAGCCACTGCTTGCAGCCGCTGCTGCAGCGGTCGCAGTGACTGATATCCGTGCATCTTTATGGCATTGGTTCTACTAGCGCGTCGGTCGCATCACATCGCATGCGACGGCTGCATCGACTGCTAGGGTGACCAGTCTGGCCGCAGCGGTCGAGCAGTCGTTGTACCAGAACACGTGGTTTTGGGTTTGAATGCCTGGTTTAATGGCAGATAAAACAAAGTGAAACTGTTCTTTTGTTAGTCTAAAGAACTGCTGAAACTTTTCTTCGTCGTCCACTAGGTGTTTGCATATTAAAGCTTTATACGTTCCTTTCGTATTTCTTTGTCGAAACATCATGTGTTGTGGTCTTCTCTGAACATTCCTGATACTTATACGCACAATAGCATCGTCTTCTTCTTCATCTAACAAATAAAGAGCTAATAATGCACCACGATTCATTATTTCAGCATGAAGGCTCAAAATGAACTGACTAGACTAGCCCGAGTCTACTCGAGTTTTTTAAAAACGCTTGCGTCTTGCGTTTCCACTGCACAAGGTGAACCACTTCCTACTAGCAGCCAAACGCAGCAGCGGCTGCAAGCAGTGGCTGCCTGCGTCCGCTGCACAAGCGGAACCATACCTTTAGACGTTATTATAATTTATGTTTTGAGATTTTTAAATTTTTACCATTTACATTTGTGGAAAAGTTTACGTTTTTAAATACTATTAGACCGAAAGAAACATGTCAAAATTTCATTGTGTGCCGTGCAGTTGGAGTTACCTTATTTTATATTCAAAGAAGATACAATCAATCTGAAATCAGAAACTAAATAAATTCCCACGAACCTAATTAGATCGTTGCCCTCTTTCTAAACAACAAGAACAAATTATCCGATTCCAATTTATCTAACGTGTTGTTACACTAACATTTTTTGCATCGCGAGTCTCGTATACTCTACGTCTTCTTTTTTAAAATAACGTAGAGCACTGGTCGTTTCGCGAATACAGTTAAACGAATTAATAATAAAATATAATTAGACGATTAGCAGATGCCCACTAGTGACGACTTGTTAATTAAATGTAAATGGGTCGTTAACTGCAATTATCAAGAGAGGCGTCGTCGTCTTCGCCTTCTTAGTCTCGAACGTTCGCCTCTCTTGCAACTAAAGTTTGCATTTCCCTACAACTCCCACTCTATGTTTACTGTGCATAGTCAATTATTTATATTCGACTGATAGCTAATGTCGAGACGTCGTCGTCGATGGAATTTAAGCTAGAAAGAGGTGAGGATTCATCCCCGAATAAAAAACACTTCGTGACACCGATTAAGAAAATTAATTATCGAAGACATGTTGAAATTGTTTCAAAATATACAGGATAACAAGATGAAAATTAAGAATAATAAAAAAACTCTTCGTTTTAACAAAACCTCCACTATTTATTTAAAAAACTGCTTTTTTAAACTCAATGACAGCCGTTTCGCTAGTGGAGGTTTTGTTAAAACGAAGAGTTTTTATTATTCTTAATGAGATGGACTTCCAAAAAGTAAGGGTTAGTACAATCAATTTCAGATGAAAATTGTTTTAAAAGGACCTAAGTTCTGAAATTGGTGTGAAATTAACAAATTAACCGTGGCGTCATTATACAGTATGATGCAAATGTATGGAATAAATTCATTATTTTGAATGGCCATCAACTGCTATAGATGTGTTGGACATTACGTCATTAGTAATGGCGTAATGTAATCATTTGAATATTTATTTCTACAGGGATAACCAAAACTGTTGGTTTATTAATACAATTAACTTAGAATAAATGTTTACTTAAATACAATTAAATTATAACAAATGTTCAAATTGCCGACCTTCAGCAATGATACAATGAGAAAGGCGAGCAGTATAGTATATTGTACAACTAGTGGGAAAAGCTCAAATAGCTTTTCCCACGTGTTGCACACTATACTTTTTCTACGACTGCAAATTAATAAATAATTTAACAATGTCAAAGTAATATATTTCAAGTAGGTACTTATAAACTAATTGTTATGATAATTTATAGTTATATTAGAACAGTTTTTCAATATTATTCCTGGAGTTTCGTTTAGTGTTGACCATGTTGACGGCTCAGCACCAGCATTTATATAGGTGTTATTTCTGGGGGAGTGTTTTCAAACTCACTGCCGCTGATGTCCATAATTAGGTACCTACTTATTTTTTTATATTCTAACACAAAATTTAGTTGAATTAAACTAAAATTAAACACCTTCTCTCTACTTTCATAACACTAACATTTGGGTACTCAGTACTTTTTGACGTTTGACGTTTTATGACAGTAGTTCAAAGCATTCTATAATCGAAAATTGTGTTGATTATTTCTCTATGGTACCGTGGCCCAAGCCGTGGGAAAGATTTTTTCCCACGGCTTAGGAAAAGTGACACTTTGTAGTTTCGTAAATTGTGGGAAAAGGACTATTTTCCATAGCAGTCGTAGAAAAAATTCTTTCCTAACGTTTTCGAGGACTTCAGGTGTTATGTGTGCAATTTCCGTTCGGATTCGCTCCTTCAACTCTTCTACATTATTCGGCCGATTTTGATATACTCTGCTCTTTAAATATCCCCACAAAAAAAGTCTAACGGAGTCAAATCTGGAGACCTTGGTTGCCACTCGATAGGCCCCCTTCTACCTATCCACCTTCCTGGGAAAACGTTATTAAGGTAATTTCGTACCTCAACGCCATAGTGTGGGGGAGCCCCATCCTGTTGGTACCATAAATCATTTCTATTTGGAAATATCTGATTCAGCTGTGGCAACAGATAATTTTGAAGAAATTCCAGATAACTAGCAGTAGAGTTTTCCTCAAAAAATATGGCCCTACAATTTGATTGTTTATAATGCCGGCCCAAACATTCACCTTCTCGGGATATTGTGTCTTATACTCTTCCATCCAATGTGGATTTTCACTTGCCCAATATCGACATGTCTGGCGATTTACGTGACCGTTCAGCATAAAAGACGCTTCATCTGAAAAAAGTATCTTTTGTATGAAACCCGGATCTCTGTTACATTGTTCCATAACGATTTCGCAGAATTCGATTGTTCTATCAAAGTTATCTTCTAATAGCTCCTGGACCAGATGTACTTTGTAAGGATGCCACTTCTCCTTTTTTAGCACTCTTACAACAGTTGATTGGTGGACATTATTATCTAGTGCGACCTGCCTAAAACTGGTATGAGAATTTTCTTGAAACGCCAGTACAACGTCCAGTTTTTTGGCTTCGGATATTGATGTTCTACCACTTCTGGGAAGATCTTTAACATGGCCCGTTTCTCTAAATTTTTTTTCAATTTTACTTACTGTTGATTGAGTAATTGGATCGCGATTGGGGTATTTAGCATTAAATAAATTACGAACTTCTGCTTGAGTCCTCACTCTATCTCCATCCAATCTCCAACCAATCATGGTTAAAATCTCGATTCGTTCTGTTTCTGTTAGTTTCATTTTTGTAAATGCTGTTATTAATGTCGGCAAAAAACTCAAAGAGTAAAAATTTGACGTCTATTATTTGACAGATTCACAGATCAATGACGAATAAAAACGAGTCAATGACAATATTGATTTAAATATTTTTGTAAAAATAATTCCGAGTACTTACTACAATAATTAATTTCAAATTATAAAGTAGCATTGTTTTTATCAATGTATTTTTTTTCGGAACCAACAATAAACAATATTTTGTTTGATTCCCAGTGGCGGTCCTTAGTGTATTTTAGTTCAGTGAATGAATTCGATGTTACTTAACAAAGTTTATAATTTTGGTTAACCCTGTAGAAATAAATATTTAAATGATTACATTGTTGCAAAAGCGATAAGGAGACCTTTCAACGTGACCTCGGTTTGTTTTTAAAAAATCATCGATGACGACATTACGCCATCACTAATGACGTAATGTCCAACACATCTATAGCAGTTGATGGCCATTCAAAAATTAAAATTGACGTGTTTTAAGATTTTTTTAAAATTCGTCTGTTTCTGAAATAATGAATTTATTCCATACATTTGCATCATATTGTATATTGGTTTCTAGCAGTTAAGAATTATACAAACTAACTACAGTTATTGACACGGCATGTAACCAAATTATTGTTACCAATGTTTAAATTGAATATTGTAAATTCTTTACTAATGTTTCCTTTTTATTATAAAAAAAAATGGTGATTACATGGTCCGGTTAACATTTCATTAGATTTACACGTCGAAAAATAATTATACAGTGTGGAAACCACTAAAATTAATTTTGCGGAATTAAAAAAAACACTGGAGACATGTCGATTTTTCTAAGAACAGTAAAAACAAAACTTCCACTATTTATTTATAAAAAATGGCTTTTTCAAACTCGATTATAGCTAAAAACTAGCATCGTCACCGACTTTTTCATTGGCCGCGTTCAGCACTTTCGCATTTTCACCGAATTTTCCGAAACTTTTAGCCCGAAACGGCTTAGACACCCGTGAAAAAACAACTGATCTCGTTAGAACAATGGAAAGGCGACTACCATACATCGCGCCATACTCGGATTCACATCGATTCACACGCACCAAAGAGAGAAGTAAAAAGAATCGACCATTGTTATTGTTGCATCTTATCACATATATATTTTTTTAAATAATAATAAACAGAATAAGAAGCGGATCAGTCGGTCAAAACGCGAAACAAAAGCGAGAATGAGGTTGAACTAGCAAAATGGAAGCGAACGACTGTTGATTTTTCCTTATTTTTATTTCGGTTTGGTATTCTGGGGAAAGTTGCGGGTAGATCGCGGAAACCTCAAAAGAGAAACATCCGATATCTTTTGATAAAACAAAATGAATCAAACGTATCCGGCTAAATGCTATAGCGAAACGTTGATATTCGTTATACGAAGGGTACGCTAAAGTTTACCGTAGTTTAATAGACATTAGAGAGATATTGCAAATTCCGTTAGCGCATGCGGTGTGTTATTTACTCCGCGTTAAATAAAACCATTGTGCTCTGTTTTGATTGAGGATCTTCTGAACATGGATGAGACATTAGAAGCAGTCATTTTAGCTGATACTAATGACGATGAAGTGGAGCAAGTGATTTTCCACAATATTTTCGGCGTGGTTGAAAATTTTCCTGTTGGGGCTGCTGAACATAGATTCAATCAAAACAATATGAGGGCAGAAGATACAAAAATTAATTTCAGGTTCGAAACAGACGATATCTTCAGACTAGCTGTTGCCTTGCGTATACCAGAAGTAATCAGAACCCAAACACGCAATTCTGTTCCAGGTATGTTAACATATATGCAGTGAATTGAAATACTGAAATACAAATCAAATTCCTCTTTATGTCATGGGACTATGTATTTTATTACTACCACAAATCATCTCAAGCAAACTACCTACAACTTAACCTCGAAAATAAAAACAAACACATCTGCCGCTTCCGATCAGCTACCGGATCTATCCGATTCAGTCCGACGTAGGATAGCGCAACGTTTTACGTGAGGTGTTGTTCTGCCGTAAATAACGTGATGCGCTAACAGTATTACCGCAACGTGTCTCTCGAACTTATTCTGCGCATGCTCAACTGTCAATATAACGCCTGCGGTAATAACGCCGCACAGGATTTGTCACAGCAATATCTCTCTATTCTCGAGTTTGTATCCTAACGCTATTTTATGCTAGGTTCTATGTATGTAAAGTTGGTGTAATATAAATCTCAACCCACGTGACCAATGTCTAAAAAAGTCACGTCATACATTGTTGCCAATACCGAAAACCGTTTACACTACCACTACACCACACTTTTATATGGTTATCGAAACGCGCGTCAGGCATATAAAAGTGTGTGTTGGTGTAGTGGTAGTGTAAACGGTTTTCGGTATCATTTTCGCCAACGGTTCCAGATTCAACATTTTAATTGTTGCCAATAACAACAAAATGTCTGAATATATGAATTATTTTTAAACCGGAAATAAAATTTGCAGAAGTGGATTGTATATATTGTACGTACAAAAATACAATTTTCAAGAAAACAAAAAATATTAACATTACAGGGTGCGCAATTGCAAATTGCAATTTGTTCTAAAAAGAACAGATTTTACTAATAAATAATTAAAATTAATTTCGCTTGACAAATAAACAAAATGGTGACAACGTCGTAAATATAAAAGAAGTTTTACCAATTTATGTCAAAATGTTACGTTTTTTGGCATTGTACCTAAACTGCTTTCGATTCAAAAATGTTTGACAGAAACTATTTATAATCCACTTATATTAATGAAATTAGCCGAATTATGATTTATTTTCTTAAATATACATCAATACAAATCTTAAAATATAATTTCTACGTGAATATATTAAAATATGACTAGTTACTTTAGCTCCAGTGCACTCAGATTAATGGTTATACAAGCGAACCGACCTACAGACGAAATTTATCGAAATATTTTGGGTTGGTATAATTTCACGTAATTTTTTTAGACATTTGTCACGTGGGTTGAGATTTATATTACACCAACTATATGTCTGTGATAAGTAGAGCTGCGTGAAGTTTTCTCAGACTTTTCAGCTCTTCTGGTCACATTTTCCTAAGAAAAATTAGGACATCGTTGGGCTTCAAATCAGGTAGATCTTCTTCTTATACTCCGTGTGCTCCTGGTTATCCTGCAAAGCAGGACATTCCACAAGTATGTGCATTGAAGTTTCGTCCTCTTCCTTACAGAATCTGCACTTTGCTTCATCTTCTAACCCTATAGTTCCTTCATGTGACTTCTTAACCTGTAATGCCTGGTTAACAGTCCCGTTCAAATCCCGAGTCTTTTTTTGCTAAGGCAGCTAAAAGATCTCTTTTGGTCGTAGTTTCCCAGAAGTATCTTGGCTTGTCTCCGTCCTTCCAGCTTATTCCAGTGCTTGGATTTCCCATCTCCATTTCTTTTCCTAGATTGTCCCAGATTGCGCTACTGCTGATTCCACAAGATGGTTCTGATCCCAGATGTGTGGCTTTGGCTCATTTTTTACCAGGTTATCTGCTATTTCCTTTCCCTCTATTCTTATGTACCCTAGGACAAATAGGAGGGTGATAGTGTTTTTCAGGCCTAGTTCCTTTTATTCCCAAACCATCTTTGAACTGATTGTATGTGAGCTCAGTGCTTTGATCGCTGCTTGACTATCCGACATGATCACAATATCTTATCTGCGATAGTTTCTTTCAATATTAAATTCAGCATATCTTTCCTATAGTGTCTTCATCCCATTCAGATTTACTACTCAACTTGTTAAGAATAATAAAAAAACTCTTCGTTTCAACGTAACTTCCAAGTTTATTTAAAACATATTTTTTCAAATAAACTTCCAAAAAGTAAGAGTTAGTACAATAAATTTACTCAACTTGTGATGAATTTTCTCACAA
Source organism: Ophraella communa (assembly GCA_035357415.1). NCBI lineage: Eukaryota > Metazoa > Arthropoda > Insecta > Coleoptera > Chrysomelidae > Ophraella > Ophraella communa. The sequence goes on from CM068992.1 coordinate 15,415,503, forward strand.
AGTTGAATTTCTTTGACATATATTCTTGGGGCATTTCCCAAATTTGATCAAATTGAAGTGATCGAGGTTTGTTTTATGTAGTGGGACCAATTCTTACGTTATGTCTTCAGAATTAAATATTTATTTTAACATTGTTGAAAATTTTCCTGAATCTACAGATTAATCTAATAATGATTCCAATTCATAAGCTGTGTCACCAGATTCTATAGCTTATTTATCGATACATTCAAAATATTGATTTACTTAAATTCATTACTCGGTAAAAATTTGAAATTTACCACGAGTTAATAAAATTTATTGTGCCAATCTTTACTGGCACTTACTGGAGGTCCATCTTATTAAGAACATTAATAAAACTTTTTGACAAAACTTCCACCTTTTATTAAAAAAATAGCTTTTTAAACTTAATAGGCGATTGGACTGATATTGAATATTTGACTTTGACCTACATCATCATATTGTTACAGATCCTAATTAATTTTTGCATCCCATCAAAAGTATTAAAAATGCGATTTATGAGCCTATTCGTTGTTCGAAATCATGAAATTTCATAACCTATTTTAAACAATCCATGACAGGACGCCAATTTGTATTCATGATGGTGTGAATTAAAAAACTATTTTTTAATGTTCTTGATCAGGAGTTATTGAAATTCTACAGCCAGAAACAAACAAAAACTTAATTTAAATAACTTTTCTCATTCACAACTGTCAGCATAAACGAGTTTAAACAGTTTCTTACAGCATAAAATCTCAAGCAATGTGCATTGGGATCAAATTAACCTACAAATACCCAAATAAAAAACACTAAGTCAATGTCACAGACTTAAGAGCTTGTTTCACAGAACTTTCAATATTCCTCTATCTTATGTTTGTAATAATGAAATAAATATTATTGCTCTCAATAATCGTTTTCCTACTTATCTGTTTAATAATATAATTATTGTGATAATATTGAATTTGGTTGTAAAACCAACAATAACTTGAGATCTTTCTTTAACAAGGCTGTTTATTTTTTAAGGTCTCCTAGATCTTAAAAGTTATAGTCCGGATGACTTTAAGACACTAGAATAAATTCATTCAAAGAATTATTGATTGGTGCAATTTATAAAATTTGACAATTAATGCAAATTTTATTGTTGCAAAAGTTTATTTTTGCTTTTTAGCATTTTTAAATATGAGGTATATTTTACCTTAATTTTATAAGACGAAGAAAATTAGCTCCATACAATGATCTTTTATTGACGAAGTTTCGATTGAAAAAAAGAAAATTTTTCGGAAAATTTTAGAGGTTTAGGCTTGAGAAAAATTGAGGTTATGTTGGTTTAAAAAAAGGAATATATTCACCAACTGTAATAAAAATTGACTTATTCATTCGAAAATAAAAAATTAAAACCGAAAAAGAAAGAAAAGTTGTAGATTTTGCCACAATCTACAGTGTGTAAAAGCCAAATGGAATAAATTCATTATTTCGGTTACTGTACATATTTATAAAAAATCCCGATACACGTCAAATTTAAATTATAACTTGACATTCTTTAACGTGAAAATGCAACCCCTACCTTCAACCCCCTTAGAATGACAGGTACAACCCCCAATTTTTTAAATGGGAAGTATAGGCTTGTGATATATCATTTGAAAGGTCTCTTTATTCTCTATTCAAAAATGTTATTGTTTTTAAATTTAATGCAAAAATTAATATAAAAAAATTAATATCATGTTGTTACCGAAATTCGCTAAAATATACTTATTACAATATATTTAAAACTTATTTCCCGTTTAGGTCTTGATAATGAGAAAGTGAACAAAAACCATAGCAATGTGGTTTTTAGATGGTAACCATTAAAAACCATAACATGATATTAATTTTTTTTATGTTAATTTTTGCATCAAATTTAAAAACAATAACATTTTTGAATAGAGAATGAAGAGACCTTTCAAATGATATATCACAAGCCTATACTTCCCATTTAAAAAATTGGGGGTTGTACCTGTCATTCTAAGGGGGTTGAAGGTAGGGGTTGCATTTTCATGTTAAAGAATGTCAAGTTATAATTTAAATTTGACGTGTTTCGGGATTTTTTATAAATATGTACAGTAACCGAAATAATGAATTTATTCCATTTGGCTTTTACACATATAACTTTTCTTTTGAACACTTTTTACCTTGAGGTCAAATTCTGCCCCAAACCGCAAGATTTCGTAAAACCACGCTAGAAGAGCATCCCCAGTTGAATGATTTTTTTATTTGTTATAAACCCCTCATCATAATCAGTTCTTACGTTACAGATAACAATTTTTTTCCAAAAAAGTACAGCGCTCCTGCACTATAAAACGAAAATCATCAAGTAGTGTCAAAATTCGATGTTTCGATAAATAAATACATCGAATCCATCCTATATATCGTATGAAAAACATCGAATAAATTCGATATATCGAATATATAAATCCCCAGGGTTACGTTCTTTAGATTATCGCGAGATTATCCCTAGATTTAATAAAAAAAAACATATTATTAATTTTTTATCAACTAAATCATTTTGCTGAACGAATCTTAATTTGCCTTACAAAATCTGAACCGTGTATATAATCCACATAAAACGAGCGTCGACCTTCAAATACAAAACCATTATTATCCTTCGGATTTAATTGCTTTTGACTACAAAGGACCTAAATTATCCTACCTGTTTGCCTAAATCAAATATCCGTCATTCCTTAATTAGAGACCATTATTCGCCCACCCTTTAAAGCAAGATAACTAATAAACTAACTGAGATGCTACCGTTCAAATTGCACATTAAAAATTGTTAGTGTCTAATCGATTTTTCCAATACAGTTTACAACCGATTCTATAGCGTGCTCAAGATAATTTTTAGATGTTCTTCATGAAACATTCTTAATATTAATAATAATAATAAATAATAATGGTTATTCGCAAAAGAATGTAATAAAAATGAAATTTTCCGTAATATAGAATATATTTTGGTAACTAGTTTTGGTAACTAGTTATCATAATATTTTCATTAACTAACTTTCACGGCACCAAAGCAATCTCTTTAATTTCTCTCATACAGACAGTTTTTTGTACCTAATCTTCTGTCTGGGATTGAGTTTTATCAAAACACCTTAGTTACAAAAAAAAAGATTTTAGTGGCGTCCAACTCCTAATTTCCCAAAGAAAATAATATTGTACAATACGTCAGGGTTAATGGACTTACTTACGCTCCTAGCTGAGATATTTCTTTGAATTGTATTATTATCAACTGCAGTAAAACCCGTCAATAACGGCCACTAAAAATGAAAGAACTATTGGATTTTTGTTTATTTTATCAATTAAAGCAAATATAATTCTCTACATAAACGGAAAACTACTAAAACTATTTTAATATACAAGGTGGTCCAGAATTGTGTACATTAATTTTCAGAGGTCTTAGTACGTCAAAAAATAAGGGTACTTCTTTATGTACGCTTTTTTATAAAACCGAATAATAAGGGAGATACAACCCTTTAAAGGGGCGAATTGAAATTCTTATTTCTTCTGATATCTTCCAAACGGCTTTGACTACTGAGTTCATATTTCGGAAGGGATTATAAGACATTAAGATTATTGATTTTATGTCACCACCTACCACATTCCATATGAATACAGGGTAGTTTTGGAGGGTAAGTGAGGGTTACAAATTTTTTAAAAATTCTTTCCTTACACTTTTCTATGCAAAAAAAGTGCTCTATTAACAGTTAAATTTCTATGAAATGGGCTTTAAAAATTTGAGATTATTTGGCCGCGGCCGCATTATAAAGGTGTCCGTAAATACCATGGGAATTTCCATATCATTGATTTGGGGAATTTGGAAACTGACCGTTTAAACAGGTGGCCATTTACACAGGTTTTACTGAACATAATTATTATTGTTTCTAATAATTATTATTTTTTAATTTTTTGATTTCTTGGGACGGTATTCTACAAACTTCTTTTTGAAAAATGGATTCAATTCTGGTTTTTTAAATTTTTAATAATTAGGATTTTTTTAGTTTTTAATATTGAATACTCTCAACATAAGATCGATGGCTTTAAAATCTCTAATAACAACGTTTTCCATAATTTTCCCAACAAAAATCGAGTAACAACAATCTATAAGATAATTATAACAAAGTTCATATATTTTTTCCCATTTATCGGGTAAAAAAAAAGTTTCATTTGCTATATCAACTAAATCTGAAGAAATATAAATAATAGGTTGAACTGAATACATTTTTTTTAATAACACTATTTTTAATTGTTAAGATTGCTAATAATTTCACTATAATAGAAGATTTGCCAGACATCTATAATTGCATTATTGCAATTTTACTTTCAAATTACTAATTGACAGTTGAGGGATTTTTAGAATTATTTCAAAATAGTGGCCTTAGTTTTTCATTCATTATGACTTCCAGTATAGTTGGGTATTAACTATAAATAAACCTTCGGTTTTGTTGATACTTTTTCCGATTATTTACAAATTTTTAAAGCTGAATACGTGCGTTGATATATATTTCGTTATTTACGTTCTAAACATTTCTGGAATTCAAAATAATAAAATTAGGTCAATTTGTTCGACAATCGAGATATTTTTTCCTGATAGATTTCGATTTTCCTTGAATTTTGTGTGTTCAATTTCAGTCTATTAGCCTATCTTATTTTAAATTAGTAAATGTAACTTCAATATGTCAATCTGAAGATGCTAATTCTAAAGAAACAGCTGTCATTGTAATTAAAAACCTAATTTTTTTAATTAAATGTGGAAGTTGCGTTTATTATTCTTAGTAAGATTGAATCTCTTTGTTGAACAGTTACACATTACCGAACATTCTTCGTCCAAAGATAATAATGTACCATAATTTGTTGTACACAAAATAATGGTAGAATCCTGACCAAAAATTATGATTAATATTTAATGTTTGAATATAAATTTCAAATATCGATGCATATTTTTTAATGTCAGTCGTATATCTGATAGACGTTCTAGAGTCTCTGGAATAGTATTATAACACCTATATTTGATAAAAGACCATATAAAAAAGTCTGAAATCGTCAAGTCTAGTGAGTGAGCAGGCCATTCAATTGGTCCATCTCTTCCAATCCACCTATCTCCAAATGTTTCTGTTAAAGAATTTCTAGCCACAAGTGAATAATGTGGTGGTGCATAGTCTTGCTGAAAGTAAACTGAATTTATGATGCCATCTTGTTCCAGTTGTGGATATAGGTAATTTTGTAACATGTCTATGTAGACATTATCAGTAATTGTAGTTTCTTGAAAGAAGAACGGTCCATATATTTTTCTTTAGAAACGCCACACCAAACGTTCAACTTTGGTGAACTCTTTCGTATTCCTCAATTACCCTTAGATTTTCAGACCCCCATATGAGACAATTATGTTTATTACATCTCTGGTTTAAATGAAATCCAGCCTCATCTGACATTATAAGTAAACTATCAGGAACTTCTCTAAATAAATCTATAGTAATGTTGCAGAAAAAACAATTCTGGTTTGAAAATCCCTTTCATATATCCTTTGGTGTATCTGTATTTTATAAGGAGTAAACTCAATACCTTCATACATTCTTGAACTTCGGATTTTGAAATTCCAGTTGTGGATGATACTTTCTGAAGAGATAAATACATGTCGAAATCTTCTTTTGGTACTAACAACTAGCATACAATAACACAGTTTTTGATTTTCCACGTGAAGTAAATTGATTTTCCTTGAATTTTGTGTGTTCAATTTCAGTCTATTAGCCTATCTTATTTTAAATTAGTAAATGTAACTTCAATATGCCAATCTGAAGATGCTAATTCTAAAGAAACAGCTGTTATTGTAATTAAAAACCTAATTTTTTTAAATTAAACGTGGAAGTTGCGTTTATTATTCTTAGTAAGATGGACTTCCAAAAAGTAAGGGTTCGTACAATAAATTTAAATATAAAGATACTGATTAATATAATACAGAGAATTCAATTACCTAAAATAACACCAATATTTATGGATATTTAACCATGTTTTACAAGATAATTCAAGTATATACGAAATCATTTTCTTAAATAGCAGCGTTGGTTGAGTACTATTACACAGAAAAGCTGATTTTATTTATCAAAACCAACTATTTGAATAAACTTTGTTAAACATATTAAAATAGATTATTTTTAATTTCAGTAGTGCAATCCATCCACGCCTTTACCGTATCGTATTTCATTGTGAGCAAGATTCTGACGCTTTGAAAACGGTAACTGACAGAACTCGTTAAAATGAAGACGTACTAAAACCGTAAAGTTGAGTTATTTAGTGTCTTCCTGATTAGGTGTTTTTCTAGACCCTAGTGATCGATTACAATTTCCATCTCTATACTCTCTTGTTTGGCTAGCAAAGTAACTCGTATAGGATTCCACAGTCCCATGTCTCTCTGAGATTGTGACTTTAGTAGGACAGTCGTCGCTGCCTTTGTTAGACCTACTGTCTGTATAAATTACAATTCATTTACGTCCAAACTTATAGTCATAGGTTATATCTTTTGCTGCTACAATTATATCTGTTAATTTCGTCTGAACGAATGTTTTCCTATAGTTATGAGTTATGAGCATAGATCTTATGATTGTTTCTCCATGATTTCCCAGATTTATCAGCACTTTCCCGCCTCCATCACTTTCTTTAGATGGTCCAAAGTGGACGTTGAAAGTTGTTGAAAGTCATGTTCATCAAACTGTTGGAGTTATGGTTTGGGGTGCTATAGCTTATGGTTCGAGATCACCTTTAATCTTCATCAGAGGTAACATGAACGCGCAGCGTTATATCCAAGAAGTTTTAGAACCCCATCTTTTACCCTATCTTGACACCTTGGCAAATCCAACTTTCCAACAAGATAATGCCCAACCACAAGTCGCAAGAATCACAATAGACTTCTTTCAACATAATGATGTCACATTGTTACCTTGGCCACCAAGATCTCCCTATTTATCCCCAATTGAGCACGTGTGGGATATGATGGGTAGGAGAATCTCCAATTTGTAACGTCCTCCTCAGACTCTAGAAGAACTTCGAGAGGAGTTGGTGGTTGCCTGGAATGAGATACTACAGGAGGACGTTGACCACCTGATCAGAAGCATGCCTAGGCGCGTTGGAAAATGCGTAACACATCGGGGTGCATCCATACATTATTAAAGGTAAAAGGGCTTTAAAGCAATGCAATCATTTTAAAATTTTTATCATTTACTTATTATGCTTCAATAAGTAGGGTGTTCGGAATTTTATGTCACTTAGTATATCAGTGCTTCTCAAATTCTGTCTATTCAGCAGAAGAATATAAAGTTTGGCATGTTTGCTTTTCAATATTCCTAGAAATATATCCCTATGTTATGTTCCTTGTTTCCTTTATCTTCTTTTTCTTTTATTCCACCCTACTCTTTAGTTTCTTTGTTTTGTTGTTCTTCAGTTCCTGTGCTTCATTACCAAGCTTGCCTATGACATTCCTGCTAGTTTTTTTTTCTTTTGCTTCTATTGTTATGCCGATTACTTCCATATGAACTACATTAGCAGATTTCCCCACATCTCTTTTAACTTTTGTTAACATCAAACCAGTTTTTTTTAAATTAAAATTATTCACAATTTTATGCTTTCAAAGAACTCACGCAAGATTTTACATAAATTAAGAACTACTTGCATAACAACATTGCAAACATATTGTAACAAAAAAATAATTATCTGAGTTTGAAAATACCCATTGAACTTTAATCCTTTTGTTGAACAGTTACACATTACCGAACATTCTTCGTCCAAAGATAATATACGGGGTGTACCATAATTTGTTGTACATAAAATAATGGTAGAATCCTGGCCAAAAATTATGATTAATATTTAATGTTTGAATATAAATTTCAAATATCGATGCATATTTTTTAATGTCAGTCGTATATCTGATAGACGTCCGCGGTGGGCATTTTGAACATCTACTTCATTGACACGCTAAATATCGGGTGTCCCAGAAGTTTCTGACCCATTTTAACTGCAAATATATCGGAACTTAATAACCACAGAGAGGTGCGGTTATCGAGGAACAATTTCTTTTTATATAAAGTTTTTTCAGTATAGATGTTTAAGTAGTAAAATCTTATATAGGGTGTTTAAAAAAAATGTGTTTTTTAAATGCAAATATCGTCGATTTTTTGAATGGAACACCCTATAAATTTTTATTCTATCTGAAAGACGAATTCTTTCCCTTTGAGAAAATGTATAATTTGTTAAAGTTTTGAAGAAAAATGAGTGAGTTATTTGATTTTTTAGGATAGGCTGGTATGTAGGCATCTACGGGTTTCAATGTAAAAGTATAGATGTTTAAGTAGTAAAATCTTATATAGGGTGATTAAAAAAAATGTGTTTTTTAAATGCAAATATCGTCGATTTTTTTAAAGGAACACCCTATAAATTTTTATTCTATCTGAAAGACGAACTCTTTCCCTTTGAGAAAATGTATAATTTGTTAAAGTTTTGAAGAAAAATGAGTGAGTTATTTGATTTTTTTAGGATAGGCTGGTATGTAGGCATCTACGGGTTTCAATGTAAAAGTATACTTTTAGACCAGTGCCGAAGCCTTTAAAAATGGTAAAAAACGAAAAAAATTACAATAGAATGAAACCCATTGGAAAAGGAGGGAAATATGATCAAAATGAAAGGAAAAATAAATTACGGTCGATCCGAGTTCGGGAAGTGGGAGGGGGTTAGTTTTTAAGGGTAAAAAATGGTTTATCTCGATTTCCGGCTAAACTACACGTCCTATGCGAAAAAGTTAAATGGCAAAGTTGTAGGTAATGAAAAGATCTACAACTTTTGTATTCACAATTTTTTCACGTAACCTCAAAATTTTGGTGAAAAATTCAAAAAACCAAGTTTTTGGTTTTTTATTTATATCTTTTTCAAAAAAAAATTTTTTTTTTACGAAATTTAGTGAAAACTTACCTTATTATGTCCCAAATACACTGTAATTTATTTGATTAAAAATATTTATTTTTTCGCCTTATTTTCATTTAATATCAAAAAAGCACCCTAATTTTCAATCGAAATTTCTGACGTCAAAATATCAGCTTTTTTCAAAAAGTTTGGGGGCTTTTTGTTCGTTGAAATATCTACTTTCTAATGGTGTAAAAAAAATATACATTACTATAGGAAATGTTCTCAGAAAATGCAAAAAATTGAAACAAACCCAAATTCGAAAAATTTTTTTTAACAAGGACAAAATAATAAAAACTTTAATGAAAAGATTACAGTCACAAGGATTTTCCTGTAAACAAGTTGAAGAAGATGCTGATGCTGACATAATTAAGACCTCGATAGAAGTTGCCAGAGATACTAATAAAACTGTCATAGTTGTGGGTCAAGATATTGATCTTTTAATCCTTTCTAATCAATTAAATTCAAATAATCATGACATTTATTTTCTCAAACCGGGCTCTGGAAATGGAAAGGATCTATTTTTCACGTCTAATAGTTTCAAACATGAATCCTTCAAAAATATTGTTGCATTTCTGCATTGTTTTTCTGGTTGCGATACAACATCTGGATTTTCCGGAAAAGGAAAGAAAAGTATCGTTAACTCATTATTAGACGCGAAAAATTTATCAAATTTGGCCAATGTTTTTTATAAAAAAGATGAAAGTAAAGAAAATATTAAAAAAAATGGATTACAATTAATCAAATCTATTTATACATGTAAAAAAGAAAAAATAACACTAAATCAATTAAGGTTTCAAAAATATCAATTGGCAAAAATTAAATCATCCTTTATTTTGGCAAACCTCCCACCCACAGAAGGAGCAGCAGAACAGCATTGTTACAGAGCATATTATCAGCTTCAAACTTGGTTGGGTAACGAATTGACAGCAACAGATTGGGGCTGGAAGCAACATCAGCTTGGAATTATGCCCAAATTTACAGAAAAGGATTTAATTCCGGAAGTATTGCTCAAAACTATTTGCTGCAGCTGTGAAACTGGATGTAACAGTTTAAAATGTGGTTGCCGAAAACATGGTTTAAAATGCACAAATTTATGCACTAATTGTCAGGGTTCTGAAAGTTGCTCCGATATGGAAGAAAAAGTCTACGAGGAAGTAAATGATTCAAATGAAATTGTAGATGAAGAACCAATGCATACTGGAAATAACATTGGAGACGAAGATGATGGTCTTGAAGATTTCGACGATCAACTAGAGTTGGAAAGGTTTGTCGAATCTAACGATGAAGAAATGCCTTCAAAGATACAAAAACTAATGAATAACTGATAAGAATTTCAGATAAGGTATTTATAACAAGATTAATGTTTTTGAAAAAAAATATTATGAATAACGTAATCAGAATTAAGTATCTAAATTCAATAGTACGATTTACATGTATATTTATATTGTATGAGATTTTCTATGACATGAATGTAATTAGAATTAAATAAATAAACTTTCCAACTTAAAAAAAATTGCAGCAATCATATTTTTTTGATGAAATTGTACATAATGATAAAAAAAATTTTTCGAATTTGGGTTTGTTTCAATTTTTTGCATTTTCTGAGAACATTTCCTATAGTAACGTATATTTTTTTACACCATCAGAAAGTAGATATTTCAACGAACAAAAAGCCCCCAAACTTTTTGAAAAAAGCTGATATTTTGACGTCAGAATTTTCGATTGAAAATTAGGGTGCTTTTTTGATATTAAGTGAAAATAAGGCGAAAAAATAAATATTTTTAATCAAATAAATTACAGTGTATTTGGGACATAATAAGGTAAGTTTTCACTAAATTTCGTAAAAAAAAAAATTTTTTTGAAAAAGATATAAATAAAAAACCAAAAACTTGGTTTTTTGAATTTTTCACCCAAATTTTGAGGTTATGTGAAAAAATTGCGAACACAAAAGTTGTAGATCTTTTTATTACCTACAACTTTGCTATTTAACTTTTTCGCATAGGACGTGTAGTTTAGCCGGAAATCGAGATAAACCATTTTTTACCCTTAAAAACTCACCCCCTCCCACTTCCCGAACTCGGATCGACCGTAATTTATTTTTCCTTTCATTTTGATCATATTTCCCTCCTTTTCCAATGGGTTTCATTCTATTGTAATTTTTTTTGGTTTCAAAAATTATCGACCCTGGTCTATTTGGGATTTTTATAGATTCAACAAATTGACACAACGAACTGTCAAAGTAATTCATTGCGATTTGTTTTCGACTTATTTTCAATAAGTTGTTACTACCAAAAGAAGATTTCGTCATGTATTTAGGAAACATCCACCTTCAAATGGTACACTGCATTTCTAAAAAATGGATCTATGGAAAGGATAAAGGGTATTGTTTTAAATAGACTCTTACATATTCAGAAAACATTACAAGAACATAATAATCGAATATCCATTATTAGGTCCATTTATGATCCAAAAATCAGCGAATAAAATATTTTAAATCTGTATTGCGTTTTTCTCAAAAATTTCAAAATATTTTGATATGAAAATTTTAGTCATGAATAGTTTATTTCATTTTACGTGGTAGACGCATACTTTCATTTTAAATAAATGATAACTTAAAGAAAATTATTATGGTTTATGGAGAAAAAAAAATTTTGTGTAATAAAAACATGCGTCTACCACGCGAATAATTATATTATATCCATCCTGAAAATTTGATCAAATTTCACAAATAAACAAAAAAGTTACATGCCAAATAAAATAAAATTGGTGATTTTTGGATCATAAATGGACCTAATAATTTAATTTATACTTTTTCTGGTATATTTTATCCCTATTTAAAAAAATTATAAACAGTCACTTGCACTTTTTAAAAAACAACGTGATGTATTTGAGTTTATTTCGAAAAATCGTGTTTTGGTGAATGCGGCCATGGAAATGTTGGAGTATATCACCTTAAGTTCCGATATATTTGCAGTTAAAATGGGTCAGAAACTTCTGGGACACCCGGTATTACAAATCTTTTATTTTATTTTTTTGGATAGAGAATGAAGAGACCTTTCAAACGATATACCCCTTACTTCCCATTTAAAAAATTGGGGGTTGTAAATGTCACTTAAAGGGGGTTGAAGGTAGTATAAAAATGGCCAGATAATTTTTATGCAATCGTGCAATTATAACCGCTAATTTTGGAGATAAATATAATAAATATCTTTATTGGATATTTCTTCACAAGAAATTCAGTAGTAATAGCTCTGATCCATTCCTGTATTATGGATATAAATTTAAGAAACATTAAGGTTATTATAGTATGTTAATTGATACTTTTTGGGCGTATTTAGAATGACCGGCAGGTTAAAATTAGTCGACAAAATGTGTTCACGAGATGTTTTGTCAATATTCTAAGAAATAAACCAGAGCGTAATTTCATTCAACATCGCAACGCCTTTTCTTTTTTTATATGTTTTCCAGTTTTTCGTGGGCATCCGAACAACGATAAGAAAAATAACATCCTGTTAATTTTTTTTTGACGCACAATACACTTTATGATCGACTTTTGGTTTTTCTTCAAATATAAATCTATTTTTACGCGAATATTTATTTCGCTGGAATTTTGGCGTTTTCTTTTGGGATTTTATTATTATTTGGCTGCTAACAAAACTTTCGATCGGTTTCACTCCAATGGAATTTGAGCGTAATTAAATAAATTATGCGTCAAAATATCAAAATTCCTAATAATTTCCAACGAAATTGAGTACTTTTGCTGTACTACTTCACTCCCGATACTTTCCCACGTAAATTTCTCAGTGTTCTCACGCTCCATCGAACAACTGATTGCACCAGTCGATTCAGCGTCTTAAAAAACCCTTTTCTACATATTTCCATATGAAAAAAAAATTTTGCTTAAGAAAATGGCAAAGCAAATATCCTAGAATTTGATGCCTTCGAATTAAGGTCCAAAACTTAATTTTGTTATTTTTGATAAAAATAGTCTAAAACCACTAAATCGACCACGTAGAAAACAAAAATACCGTCAAAATCGTAAAATTCTTAATAATTTGCAAACTAAATTGACTACTTTTGAGTTTTGCTGTACTACTTCACTCCCGATACTTTCCCACCCAGATCTAACAGTGTTCTACACATCCTATCCAAAGACTGATTGCACCAGTCAATTTAGCGTCTTACAAAAACCCTATTTTCCACATTTTCAAGCATTTTTAGGATGTATATTATATCAATATTAGGCAAATTATCACGTTGCCCTTTGACAAAGCCTTTTTCCATTATAATAAATTAAAAATTATTATAATTTAAAATGAATTAAACGATTGTACTTAAACACAGGAGAAACCCTGACTGGAGCGACCCTGAATGAGGTCAAGTGACGTCACTGGCAAATCAAAAACCACAAACGCTCCGTACCAAACCACGTAAACTACAAAAATCTATTTCTAAGTCATTTATTGATGGATTTCAAATGTTTTCACTGACTAATTAGTTTTGATCTATATTTTAATGTCATTATTTTAAATATAATACTAACACCATCATTAATACCTTTTAATTTTTAAACAAACCAGTTATTCAACCCCCCAAAAATTTCATTTACTTAATCGGAATTATTTCGCATTAAATCTCATTTGAGGCGATCAGAAGCAAAAGGATGTAAGTGACTTTTCCACAAAAACTGAGTCAAGTGCAGTCACATTATTAAAGCACAATTTTATTTGGTGGCAAAGGGATATACCTTAATTCTTTTCTAGTAGCGAAATCTATCCGATATAAGATAAAGTTCTTAGAAATTTCTTCAACGTACTTTGAGGCAAAGGGATGTATGTGCACTCATATCTCTTTGCCTCCAAATCACAGATCAAATAATGTTATTGTTTTCATGCGTTGGTGTGTACTGCGTATTTGTGACAGTGTTTTAAGCAATATTATTCAATAGAACATATCATCGCATTTAGCGACAACGCAGGGGGTCAAAATAAAAATAACAACATTATAAAATTCTGGAGGCATATTGTTCAGACAACATCCATTCGTAGAGTCGACCACAAATTTTTAATTACTGGTCACTCTTATATGGAGTGTGACCAAGATTTCGGACTGATCGAGAAGTCAAAGAAGAAAAATCAATATGTTTTTGTTCCGAATGATTGAGCAACATAGTTGCTCAAGCAAGTCGAAAGTTTACAGTTGTACGAATGAGAAATGAAGATTTTGTGTCAGTTGAACAAATGAAAAGGGAGATAAAAAGACAGTATTCCAGGGATACGTAATATTCAGTGGTTCCGGCTGGACAAAGATAAACCCAATATTTTTCAATACAAGAACACTTTGAATGAGGAAATGGATTTTGAGCAATTTGACCTTAGAAAACAGAAAAAGGGCCGTCCAAATACGCAATTCGACCTCACGTTATTGCATCCTGAGCCACCATCTATAAAAACCGCAAAATACCAAAACCTTCAACAACTCCTTCAGTTTATTCCCCCCATCTACCATAACTTTTATTCATCACTAAAACACCAAGGAAGTGCGAGAAAAACTGTAACGGCAACAAAGGAAAATGGAGAAGTAGAAGTCAACAGTAGCCAAAGAGACACTGTTGTAGAAAATTCTGAAGATGTTTCAGCTGAATGGGAGTCTGATGATGAGTAGAAAATAAAAACTGTCGGTGCTCTCTGATCTATATTAAAACTTTTGATTATTTCGTGTTGTTTGGTTTTTTGTCAATAAACTTTTGATTTCATCAGCCTGGTATTTTACTATTTTGCAATAATTTACGAAAACCCTTTATATAGAAAATTGCTTGCATCCAAGTTAGCATTCATAGGTTAAGAAAATAAGATTTATACTGTAAAGGTTATTCATAAATTAAGTGCTAAATAAAAATAAATTCTACGTTTAGATGCAAAGGGGTGTAAGTATTACCACCCTTTTCTTTAAGCCCTGTATTTTTGAAATTACCCACTTAAATGCATTAAAATTCATAAAAATAATCTTTAAAAACATATTGGAAAGTAAAAAAAATAGATTGGTTTTTTTAAATGCCCGTGATTTTTTTACAGAGCTTAAACTTTGCACCTGTTTTTCTCAAATTGCCAAAACCGGAACTTACACCCCTTTGCTTTTGACCGCCTCATTTGAGAATTGACCCAATTAATTTGGAAGTCCATCTGACGATGCTAAGTCTAGCGAAACGGCTGTCATTAAAGTTAAAAAAGCAATTTTTTAAATAAATATTGGAAGTTTTGTTAAAACGAAGAGTTTTTTATTATTCTTAATGGAAAATAAAGCATACAGGGTGGGTTAAAAAGCATAAAGAGTATACAAAGGGGGGAACAGAAAGTTTAAGAATGTTTTTTTTAGTTTTTGACAGGTTTAAGCTGAATTTTAAGGTTCTCGGAGACAGTAAAAGTTACAGGGGGATTTTTAGGATGTATATTATATCAATATTAGGCAAATTATCACGTTGCCCTTTGACAAAGCCTTTTTCCATTATAAAAAATTAAAAATTATGGAATTATAATAATTTAAAATGAATTAAACAATTGTACGTAAACACAGGAGAAACCCTGACTGGCGCGACCCCGAATGAGGTCAAGTGACGTCACTGGCAAATCAAAAACCACAACCAAAACACGTAAACTTCAAAAATCTATTTCTAAGTCATTTATTGATGGATTTCAAATGTTTTCACTGACTAATTAGTTTTGATTTATATTTTAATGTCATTATTTTAAATATAATACTAACACCATCATTAATACCTTTTAATTTTTAAACAAAGCAGTTATTCAAGCCCCCAAAAATTTCATTTACTTAATCGGAATTATTTCGCATTAAATCTCATTTGAGAATTGACCCAATTAATTTGGAATGTCCCATTTAATGAAAACAAACAAATATAGGTCGAAGGTTAAAAGCATTGTTTCCATTTAGTTAAGAAATCCACCATCCCCATTAACCTTAATTATTGTATTTTAACGTATTGACTCGTTAGCGAAAGTCGAGGGAAGATAATCCCTTGTCGCAGCCTACCTGTTTATATTTTACGTTTTTATTAATTAGATTTCTCGTGTTTTTATTGTTAACGACTTCTAATGACTCATTTTTTTAATTTTTGAATAACTGGGTTGATAAGTTTTTTCGTCCAAAAAATGGAAAAATTCAATTTTAGTATTCCTTCTGACCATTTTTAGTACGATTTCTCTTTGGCTTCAAAATAGGCTTCTGTTTCGGGGATTACTTCTTCATTCGTCCTAAATTTCTTTCCAGAAAGCATCCTGTTGATGTCTGCAAATAGAACATAGTCTTTGGAGACCTGGTGCATTGTCTTGGTGAAAGAAGATTTTTTTTCTTCTTTATATGGGGTCGTTTCAGTGAGATTTCATTCTTCAATCGGTCCAATAATGCACAACTATAAGTCTACAGTTTTAATTACCTCTATAAAAATAAATATAACAAAATTCATCTTGTCACCACTTTTCAATTTAAAAATTATAGTCCCTCAGGCAAGAGAATACCCTACAAAGACCAGGCCAATATTAATAATATTTAATATTTAAAAATTGGGGGTTGTAACTGTCACTCGAAGGGGGTTATATTTAATATAATGAATTATTATAATGAATATATTCCATTTGGCTTTTCCACACTGTATATTCAACATTATAACGAAGAAAAATGAGTAAATATAACAAAAAAACTAATATCTACGAGAATAAAACACTGTTATAGTCGTTTCCACAAAAAAGTCAACGAGATACTGTTAAATAGTAATTATTTGAAGGTCACCCTGTATTTTATTTTTATCGTGATCGATTCCTACGAACCAAAGAAACTATCGCAATAGTTGTACGCTGCGTATGAAATACATAAAGTGAAATCCGTTCAAATTTGCATACTTAACATTCTTTTCGTATTGTCATTCTTCGAGTGCTATTCGAGATACGTTTTGAAGTAGAACTTTATTCAGCGAACAACATAGTCTGTTGTTGTTGTTTTGTTTCCGTCGTTAGTTGCTTGCTGAAGTAACGGTGCACGGTGCAAGCCGATCTGTATATTTCACCTTATCGATGTGTCTAGGTCAGGCCCAGATCGACCTTTGCTTCAAGACGGGGGAGTAGCAACTCGTATTTGTTAAAACTTGGTAATTCCATTGTTTACTTTGAACGTTTCTTTAACCGGGAACCGGGACAAACTAATAATTTTTCTTTTTACCATTAAATTTGCTTTAACTTAGATAAATAAAATACGAATTTTACAAATTTTCTCAATCGTCTTAATCCATTTCATTTTTATATAGTATCAACCTTCAAAAGATTCGTGTAAAAATTTGACAGCTGTCGGACTATTAGTTTGTGAGATATTGCATTTTTAGTGAAGCAACTTTTGTTATTTTCATAAAGATGGAAAAAAAAGAATTTCGTGTGCTTATTAAATATTGTTATTTGAAAGGAAAAAATACAGTTGAAGCAAAAGCTTGGCTTGATAATGAGTTTCCGGACTCTGCGCCAGGAAAATCAACAATCATTGACTGGTACGCAAAATTCAAGCGTGGTGAAATGAGCACCGAAGACGGTGAACGCAGTGGACGCCCAAAAGAGGTGGTTACCGACGAAAATATCAAAAAAATCCACAAAATGATTTTGAGTGACCGTAAGGTGAATATGATCGAGATAGCTGACACTCTAAAGATATCTAAGGAACGTGTTGGACATATCGTTCACGAATATTTGGGTATGCGGAAGCTCTGTGCGAAATGGGTGCCGCGCGTGCTCAAAATCGACCAAAAACAGCAACGAATTGATGATTCTGAGCAGTGTTTGCAGCTGTTAAGTCGTAATAAACCCGATTTTTTGCGTCGATATATGACTATGGATGAAACTTGGCTCCATCACTACACGCCTGAGTCCAATTGACAGTCAGCTGAGTGGACTGCGGCCGGTGATCCGCCACCAAAGCGTGGAAAGACTCAACAGTCAGCTGGCAAAGTTATGGCCTCACTTTTTTGGGATACACACGGTATATTGTTCATCGACTATTTGGAAAAGGGAAAAACAATCAACAGCGACTATTACTGTGCATTATTGGAGCGATTGAAGACCGAAATTGCAAAAAACGGCCCCATATGAAGAAGAAAAAAGTGTTGTTTCATCAAGACAATGCACCGTGTCACAAATCATCGAAAACGATGGCAAAATTGCATGAATTGGGCTTCGAATTGCTTTCTCACCCACCGTATTCTCCAGATCTAGCCCCCAGCGACTTTTTCCTTTTCTCTGACCTGAACAGAATGCTCGCGGGAAAAAAATGTGGCTCTGATACTGAGGTAATCGCCGAAAGGAGGACAAACCGAAGGAGTACTACAAAAATGGTATCGAAAAGTTGGAAGGTCGCTATAATCGCTGTATCGCCCTTGAAGGCAACTATGTTGAATAAAAAAAATGAATTTTGTCAAAATATTGTGTTTTACAATGGTAGACCGGGGACTTTTCAGCCGACCTGTTATGTTATCAAATTATGTATAAAGAATAATAAAAAAACTCTTCGTTATAACGTAACTTCCAAGTTTATTTAAAAAAATTAGGTTAGGTTAGGTTAGGTTAACCATTACTAAACTTTTCATTCTCCCCCCGTATACTTTATTTCTTTTAACCCACCCTGTATCTTTATTGTCTATTTTTTAGCTCGGTTAGCTTTTTTTAGTAAGATAAAATAAACATTTCAATTTGTTCAGAAAATATTCGATTAATATTCTTTAGTTATCCTAAGTCAAAAAAGAGAGGAGATATAATAAACAATTTTTAGTTATTGAATATTATGTGCCGTCCTCCAAATATCTAAATTCTTTGATAAAAACCCTAAAAAACAAATCACTTGAATTAGGGAAGTAAAATCTCGTATGGAAGAGATGAAAATCACAGAGGAAGACATTCAAAATAAAAATTTAGAAAATAGAGAAACGATACGAGATTTTATTGGGTCTGAGGAAAAAAGAAGAAGAAGAACAGAAGGAACATAATGGATGGAGGAAATTCCAAATAAAAACCAATATTATTAATCTATTCTTTAATCAGCAGATTTCACTCTTAGATTTTTTTTCTTGTTCGGATTTTATTAAAGGAGTTTTTGTGGTGTATCCACAATGTTGAGAAAAGAAAAGAAAAACATTTGTCAAGTAAAGAACGCTTTCAGGGTCGACAAAATGACGTCACTTAATCGCCGTCGGTCTCTCAGACCAAAAACATCGAATATCGTAAGATTATTGGAAAAATCAATGCACCTACGGTTTATATTAAATCAAAAAATATAAATGTATTAGGAAATTAATAAAGTGGTAAAGTTTATTTCATTAAAAACATGTAACTGCGTATCTATGTATGTAACGGAATTTTGAGGTTCATTTTCACCGGTTTCTACAAGACTGATTAATATGAAACTTTGCATTCGTATAAAGGTCCGATGACAATGCCATAATTTGATAAAAATTTCCCATTATCCTTATTCGTACATTTTTAGTTAGAGATTTTAAGTTTAAATTTTAGGAAGGTTTAAATGGAATCTTAAGGTTCTCTGGACAGTAAAAGTGGAAAATAAAAATACAGGGAGGATTAAAAAGAATATTCACTATACAGGGGAAGAATAAAAACTTCAGAAATTATTATTTTTAGTTTTTGAAAGGTTTAAGCTGAATTTTAAGGTTCTCGAGGACAGTAAAGTTACAGTGTGGATTAAAACAATATAGGTAAAGTATAAAGGGGGGAAGGTTAAAAAGTTTTGGAATATTTTATTTTGTTTTTAAAAGGTTTAAGTGGAATTTCTAGGTTCTTTGAAAGGTAAAAGTGGACAATACAGGGTGGGTTAAAAAGCATAAAGCATAAAGGGGGAACAAAAAGTTTAAGAATGTTTTTTTTAGTTTTAGGCAGGTTTAAGTTAATTTTTTAATAAAAATTATGAGAATGCGAAATCGTTCGTAAGAAATACCACACATCCACTAAAAACTAATAGCAAATAATCACCAAAAATTAAAATACAAGTTATTGAAAAAATAATTCAAATTAGAGTATAATTTTACCACATTTCTCTCGAGTTCATCAAGCAACCCCTATTCAAATCCCCACACCGTACGCCAATCCCTAAATACATATCTCAAACCCGTATTTAAAGCTTATTCATTCACACCTACCTACATCTTAGTATTATTACATCTATACGTCTTTTTTTACACACGCCGCATCTTATTTTACCGTAATCTTTGATACGTTCTTCCTGAAAAGACTCTTTTGAAAATATTTTTCGGCTTAGCGTGCCCTTGCGAATTTATCGTTTCAAAAGTAGGTCTGCATTTCAAGGATAACCAGCATCCCGGAGACGGTCTTGACCTATTTATCGCGAGGGAGAACAGAGGCGTGCAATTAGGATCGAAAATTGTTGAATTTGAAATATAAAAATCTTTAGAGGTGTTCCAGAACCGTTAAACACTATTCACAAAAACTATCGGATAATTTTAAAAAATGAATTATGGTGTAAAATAAAATATCATATTTTTCAGAATATTTTAATATAAGTGTATGGTATCCTTTAGTTGTATAAAAGCCCAAAATATTCACAGTTTCAAAGTTACAATCATTTGTTGGCTTATGTTAAAAAAAGCAGTAGGTTTTTCTGTAATTAACACGCACGTGGGATTGATGGATATTTTTTGCACTACATTTCTAATGATAAACCCATCAAGATTTGTCCCTCTACTAACTTTTGATATTTGATAACCACTTTTACTTCTACTCTGACAGGATTAATTGAAGGAATTATATTCTGTAATCCGGCCCTGAGATTTTAGTACAATGGAACTTTTTTCTAATTATAACTAACTGTCATTGGGGATTAGCGAGTCGGGTATTTATTTCCATGTTTTATAAACAATTTCGGTTGATATTATTTGTTTGGATAGAGGACGTTAACTATTTTTGAGATGTTTAGTCAGAAATAATACTGAATACTTTTCCCGTGGAAAGTTTTTTATTTTATTTTAGTAAATCTACTAGACTTTTTCTTTATTTTTCATTTTTAATCCTTTTTTATTGGTTTCGCTCGTTTACTTATACAGGGTGTTTGTTTAGTGCAATAAAGCTCAGTATATCCGCTATAATAATAAATATCACTTTTGGTTTTCACGTCAAAAAATTAGTTATTTACTTCCCCATCACAAAAAGTGCAGCATCCATAAGAAATAAGAAATGCTAAAGAAAAAAAAAATTTAATGAATTAATTTTTACAATACATCCAGGGTGTCCCAAACATCTGACAAAGTTCTTTGAAAATCGTCAACATTAGGTATAGGGAATACTTAATAAAATTAAAAGTATACTTAAAGTACTTTTTCACAAGTACCTAAAATACAGGGCGATCCATTTAAAAAAAATAAGAAAATGATGTGTTCGAGTTCCGTATCGCCTTGTATACAAAATTAAATAATATTTCTTTTTACTTCACTTTAAAAGATATAGAATGTTGAATACATGTTTTTCACCCTAAAGTGGTCCCATTTTTTAAATACTCAGTATAAGCTAGTAAAACCCAATATTGTTGATATAGGAAAAGTCAGAAGAATTTAAATAAAATACAACTTTGCGCTGCCACCACGTAATGGCATACCCTGCACACCTCTAAATAATTTTATGATGTAAAGCTTATGATGCCTATAATTTACTATAATAACTTTTTTGTGTATCTCTAAAGAGATACTTTGTCAGAGTTTTAGTACACCCTGTATACCATGGCGTTGCAAACAAGCTTCATACTGTTTCTGATCAAACATCAAACACATTTAAGCAAAGTCGTTACTGCAAATGATGAAAATAAGATATTATTATTTGCCGAAGCGAAATATGGAATCATACCCTAAATGTTACTCAGGTGGTGTTAAATCCGGTAAAGGAGGTGGATACTCGAAATATGTTACCAAAATGTTCAATATCAAATATTTTGGTTAAATGTAAAATGTCAAATATAACTTGAACCTTTAATAAACGTTCATTGCCACCCGTTCAAGTTAATCACGGTTAGAACTACAGATCAACATAAACGGAAGAATGAAGAACTAAGATGGAACCTTGCATCTAAAACCAATACTAATAGTTAATAAAAATATGAAATAATTATGAATCATAAGTTGGTCTGAATAGTTTCCGGCCAATCAAGATACAAGACATTTAAAAAATAATAAATTAAAACTCGATTTTTTTCTCAGTTTTGGGGTGCAGTTTTTTTTAGAGGTTTAACATTGTAAAATGGCACCTCTAATTACATTCTCGCGTGTTTTATTATATTTTGATACCCACCTCATTAAAATCAGTTCCGCGGTAATCTAGAAATAGAGTCCCCCATTTTCTGACTTTTTTTTTCTTACAACCCCCAACATTTTTTTAGTTCCTATATCTATGGGATTGATATTTTTTATTATAAAACATCGTTAAAAAGCTTACCAAAAATGTAACGGAGAAAAAAATTATTCGTTCAAATCTGAAGAAAGAGGCTTCAAAATATTAAGGTACCTAGTTTTATAAAAAATTTTCAAACAAAACTTTTTATAAAATCTTACATCTAATTACTTGTAAGGGGATGGAAAATTTAAATCGGTCCTTCTTGTAGAGAATTTAATAAGAAATCGATTTATGGCTACCATCCCTTAAAGTTGAAAAATGGTCCAAAAATTGAGGATCGAAATTTTGATATTTTCCACTCAAATCGATCGTAGAGGTGGTGGAATTAAAATTGGGGTAATAATTCTTATACCCTGGGACAGCTCGTTTAATTACGAACATTTCCTTTTAGATAACTTTTTTTCTTTTTTAATCCGTTTAACTACAGGACCGGATCGAGTAAAAAATTATATGTTAAAAAAAATAAAAATGTCACTGGCAAAAAGGCCTTGCCTCGGTTACTAAAAAACATGGTTTCTGAAAGCTTTTTATCTTCCGAAGACGACATTTTTTGTTTCTTTTGAATATCTTTAATAGTTTTCTTATTTTTTAAGGTTTTGAAGCAGTGTACATTTTTTGCTTAAATTCGCTTATTCTTGAAACCACAAAAAATAACACTAAACAATACCAATCGTACATTGCGCAGCGTAAACTTTCAACAATAGCGAAAAAACTAACCTAAAACTCACCAAATAAAAAACACTCAAGTGTCTACTCGTTTAAAACTACGTTTCAACCAAAAAATAGATAATAAGTACATTCGACGAATTTTCCGTTAGCGTTAAAAGGAAAAACAGAATTGAATAATGCGAAAAAAATTCCAAACACGTTTTATCAAACATTTCAAACATTAAAACCGCTGATAATCCAAATTATTCTACCTACACGTACATGAATGCATAACTAATTGCTTGTAGAGGTTGTCCCAACTAAAAATTTCATTGATTTTACCTTGGTGCTACGAAATTAAGATAACGACTCACAAAATGGTGAATTTTAATTGCATAAAAGCAATGTTAATTAGTCCAGGAGGAATCGGCGCATGAGTACCGAAAACTATTCCACCTGAATTTTTTTATGTGATCCTTTTCAAATTGCCCTCCTAATGATATAAATGCATGTTGCCATGGCGCAACCCGGTGCCATATTGTTTAAACCGAAATTATTTAAACAATTACAAGGAATTGTTATTTTTCAACCGGACAAATTTTTTTTATATTCTTTATTGAAATGCCAATAAAAAAGGTCCTATGACTTTTCACGATAAAGTTAATATTTTTAAAGATATGAATTTTTTAAAATTCGAAAAATTTCAAATTTGGGTACTTTCGACCCATGAAAAATGTATTAAAAAAAAAGATAATGTGAAAGTAATATTTTTTTTTAATCTTCTATACAATAGTTAATAATATTGTTAATAGAGATTTAAAAAAATTTCATTGTTTATATCTTTTTTTTAATTGTTAATTTGGCGCGCTCACAAGTATGCATCGCTTACTTTTAAGTATCGTTGTCTCTCTCTGACTCATGCGTTGCGTCGGCCTCTCTGTGTCTTAAATCATTATCATTTATCTTAAAAACTATCAACTTTATCAAAATTGTTAAAGAAAGCAATGTTATTAGATAATAATTAAATTGCCTACAATTTGTTTTTAATAAATTTTTTCTGAAATCAATTTTTCAAAAGTTCTTTAAGCATAAATCGGAACATGTCATTAAAATTACTTTTTTATCAGATTATATTACTTTTTGCTATTAAACGTTATTATTTATACAAAGAGTAACCTTGAAAGAATAAAAAATAAAAGAAAGAATGTTTTTCTTACTCAGACACACTCATACACACACTATGATACATATACATAAAATTATTTTTATTCAATTTATTTGAATGTTTTTTCTAAATACCCAATATATTTTTATTATTTTTAAATAATTGTGATTTCAAAAAATGTTCAAATACCATTATATCTTATTATTGTTGATATAAATGCAAAAATTACTATGATAATAACAAAAAAGTAATATAAACTGATAAAAAAGTAATTTTAATGACATGTTCCGATTTATGCTTAAAGAACTTTTGAAAAATTGATTTCAGAAAAAAATTTATTAAAAACAAATTGTAGGCAATTTAATTATTGTCTAATAACATTGCTTTCTTTAAAAATTTTTATAAAGTTGATAGTTTTTAAGATAAATGATAAATAATGATTCAAGACACAGAGAGGCCGACGCAACGCATGAGTCAGAGAGAGACAGCGATACTTAAAGGTAAGCGATGCATACAAATTAACAATTAAAAAAAAGATATAAACAATGAAATTTTTTTAAATCTCTATTAACAATATTATTAACTATTGTATAGAAGATTAAAAAAAAATATTACTTTCACATTATCTTTTTTTTTTAATACATTTTTCATGGGTCGAAAGTACCCAAATTTGAAATTTTTCGAATTTTAAACAATTCATATCTTTAAAAATATTAACTTTATCGTGAAAAGTATTGGTATTTCAATAAAGAATATAAAAAAAATTTGTCCGTTTGAAAAATAACAATTCCTTGTAATTGTTTAAACAATTTCGGTTTAAACAATATGGCACCGGGTTGCGCCATGGCAACATGAATTTATATCATTAGGAGGACAATTTGAAGAGGATCACATAAAAAAATTGAGGTGGAATAGTTTTCGGTACTCATGTGCCGATTCCTCCTGGACTAAATGAATATTATAGAGATGTTATTTTTATTAAAAAAAAGTTAGATATTGATTTATTTGCTTGAAGACAAATATTTTCTGTTTTAATTTGAGTACCAAGTTTGTACCAATCTTCTAAACCGAAAACTATGCTTTTCTAAATACAAAAAGATGGCAATCAGTACAGAATTGGAGGTGTCCGTTTACTCTTGAATAGAAATCATAGCAAATTTGAAAATATTTTTTTTTGACTTTATACTGAATTTTTTGGAATGTTTGCTTAATATTTGAGTACCTACTTTGAAGGGATCAACGGGTACAACGCTGGTACAAAATAATGAATTTCAAAAAATGTGGTGCTACTTCAAAAAACTGCTTGGCTATAACAAGTGATTGTTATATTAGTTCTTGGCTAAAGTTTTTTTTCTATTTCTATACAGGCTGTCCCATATCGACCTTCATCTTTGGTATACAGGGGTTTTCGGTACTTCTGAATTCAGCTAAAATATTTTAAAATTTATAACACTTCCGTTTATACCGGATATTGACACCAACTTCACTATTTTAAATGGAATACTACATTTTTTTTCTTTTTTTGGTTAGACGATTAAATTTAATGGCCACTTTATGTAAGAAACCAGGTACCTAAAATTTACAGTTTTAGAGAAATTTAATTTTTTTGGAAAAAAAATACCAAGACGATTAATAAAATATTAATTATTTCAATTAACTAATTGATGAAATTTAAAAATTATTACATCGTTTTGCACCTAAGGGTCTAAATTATAAGTTATAGTGTTTAAATAAGAAATAAATTATACAGGGTGGTCACAACGTGGAGTTAAATTTTAACTTGGAAAAACGACGATTTCTTCTTTTTTTTTTTAAATTGCAACCCCCCATTTTTTATATTTTTATTTGATTCCTCATAGAAAAATAAGGTAAGTTTGTATTTAGTTTCGTATATCAATTTTCATGCATTTGTAAGATATGGCGGAAATTAGGTTTTTTTGGGTAACAAAATTGTAATTTGGATTTCCTTCCTTTATTATTGTTGATTTTAGTTTATTACAGAACATAAAAGTAAAAGTGAAAGTCGATATGGGACACCCTGTATGCATTTATAATGTTTTATTACTATTTCTAAAAAAAAAATGATCATTTTTATTAATTATTTATTTACGAGATTTTTCATATGTAAAAGTTGATTAACTCTGGATTTGAAAATAATTTTAAGACAGCATAATGACTTGGTCAAAATGTTTGAAACTTATCTATGATTTTCTGACAATTTTTCGTTAATATTTTTATTTCGCACAAAAAAATCTGAACGAATTAACAGATACAATATTTTATTGAAACAGTTTACATTCAAATAGATCCCGCTGTTTTTGGTATTTCCAAATAAATCAATGTTATAAATAATGTGCTTGCAAGGTTATAAGGACATAATTCACTTTGTGAATACGATTTATTTAATTTATTTTCCACATAGTTTGGTGCATATCGAAAAAATTAGAAGTTTTAAACTGTTTAGTAGTTAACGCATTATGAATACGACGTGAAAATATACAGGGTGTATCGGAATAACTGTTCCTAATTTTCAGAAATTACGAAGGGCATTTAAATAAACAGTTTTTTATAGATACATTAGTGTCAGAAAATATTCCGCTGGCAACAAAGTCTTTAAAAACAAACTCAGTTTTTACAAGAGGAGGTCGTAACTTCCAACAATGTTTATAACATTTAATGTTGTATTATTTTTAATATTACTGTTTCTGCTTCAATTCATAAGTACCCAAGTAGCACAATAAAAACCTTTTGGGTTTATTGGGGTTTTAAAAAAGTTTTGTTGTGGTAAATAAAAAGAATATGGTTTTAAAGTTACTTTGTAAGTATACTTTTTGTTCATAAAAACTGTTTAGCTGTTTAGACTTGAAGATTTTTTAGTTTTAATATAGTTTTATAAATGCTTTAATGTGATCATCGTCATGACATTTTAGTTTTAATGAAGTTTTAAAAATATTCTTAATGTAAATATTAAAACTTATCATTAAATCTATTTAATTTTAAGGTTATTTTGTCTCTGAAGCGTACACAATAAAACTATTTAATTTATTATCTGTAATAATAGCCTTTTTAAATGTAATTATAAAACCATTTTAAAACCGATTGCTCTTAGTTAAGTAAATTTGGTATCATTAAATCTATTTGATTTTAAGGTTATTTTGTCTCTGAAGCGTACACAATAAAACTATTTAATTTATTATATGAATAATAGCCTTTTTAAATGTAATTATAAAACCATTTTAAAACCGATTGCTCTTAGTTAAGTAAATTTGGTATCAGCTGAGGGTAATTGGCAGAAATTGGACTAAAATACTTTAAAATAAAGCGTACTGGGAATTTAAAAAAAAAAAAGTAATTTAAAACGCCAAGAATTTGGATAGGTTAGATTCCACACTTTATTTAAAAGACTCACATGAAATTGCAACACAAGAATCAACATCAATTCCAATTTTAGGTTATGTTGTTCCTACCAAACAGCATTTGCTATATTAAGGTAAACCAGTTTTAATGAGTCGAAATGCGAACGTAATAAGCCTGTTTGTTCTTATTGTTTCTTTGGAATGGGAAAATTGGATTTAATTCATTTCGGAGGCCATTTTTGAATAAAAAATTTGCCGCCATGACGGAAGTTATTGAAGCACATAATAAAAAAGTTAATTTCCCCAACTATTTCAATCTCTGCCAAATTGTATATGAAAAAAACATCAGCAAAACCGTGTTTTTTCAAATATTTTTTTTGCGACCTTAAAGCTTTCTTTAAGATCAAATGGTTTTAATATTAGTTTTAAAGCATCCTAACAAAGATACTAGACATTTTTTCTTCAAATTAATTTTTATTTTTCTACGTAGTCTCCTTTTAAGTCTAAACACTTCTCCCAGCGATACTCCCGTCTCTTCAACCCGTCCAAATAGTACTCGGCGTCTTTCTCTGCAAAATAGTTGTTTACGAAGGTGATGGCCTCCTCATTCGACGAAAATCTCAGTCCTCCGAGCGTAACTTTTAGCTTAGGGAACAAAAAAAATCGCTTGGGGCTAGATCTGGTGAGTAAGGAGGGTGGTCAAGCAGTTCAAACCGTAATTCGTGGATTTTCGCCATGGCAACCGCTGAGGTGTGAGACGGCGCATTGTCTTGGTGAAACAAAATTCTTTTTTTCTGCAAATGTGGCCGTTTTCCGCAATTTCTGCCTTCAGCTTGTCAAGTAATGATGCGTAGTATGCTCCTGTAATGGTTTTTCCTTTTTGAAGATAATCGATTAAGATAACTCCATGACTATCCCAGAAAACAGTTGCCATCACTTTCCCAGCCGAAGGAACAACCTTTGCATTTTTTGGAGCCGATTCCCCCTTCGCAGTCCATTGTTTTGACTGTGATTTTGTTCCTGGAGTATAATAGTGTATCCAAGTTTCATCTACAGTAATCAATCGGCACCAAAACTCTGATTTATTGCGCCTAAACTGCGCCAACAGAGAGTTGGAAATGTTCATTCGAACACGTTTTTGGTCCAAAGTGAGCAAATGCGACACCCAACGCGCGGACAGCTTTCTCATGCCTAAATCTTGATTCAATATGTGACAAACACGTTCTTTGCCCATGTTTATAGCCTCTGCTATCTCTCTAATTTTAATTCGACGGTTGTCTAGCACCATTTGGTGAACTTATTATCGCGATATTATCGTCAGTGGTTGCAGTTTTTGGACGTCCCGAACGTTCATCGTCACCCAAGCTGGTACGGCCACGTTTAATTTCAGCAGCCCAAAATTTCACGGTGGTAAATGATGGTGCAAAGTCCCCGTACACAGCGTCCAACTCGTCTTTGATTTGCATAGGCGTATTGCCTTTCAAAAACAAATATTTAATGACAGCTCGATACTCAATTTTTTCCATTTTCATAAAAACACTCACATCGACTCACTCAAATGATTGTCAAACAACAACTGCGCGTCCAAAATGGTTGAAATTTTAGTGGGTACCTTTCAAAGCATGAGCAAACACATTCCCCAACTTTTGTTTACGAGTGCGGAAACTTTTCAGACAACCCTCGTATAACAGTTTGGTGTTACTTGGGTAGGCACTCTCATGTTGGATATAGAAATTTATTTTTAAATATTAAATATAAGTTGTCTTGACAGTTTATAGTTTATAAAATTTTTTTTTATTTAAGTGCCCTGTAGGTACAAATTGACAAATATAACAATTATTAACAAACGGTTTGTGAACGACAAAACCTCCAAATTTCAGAAATACCTTGTTTTATTACTGTTATCAAAAGCAGACTTTTTTCTGAGTCGATAACACCATAATCGTTTAAGGATCCTTCTTCTTGCCGTAAAATTTTATAGTGCATCCTACGATCGAACACAATAACGTGCATTCTTGCATTCCCATGTGTATAACAATGAATTTTTCCATTTCATTCGTTCCATATCTACACTTTTCCAACTTAGTATCGTTTTTTTTATTATTATTTAACATCGCGGACACACAAAAGGTTCTTCAACGACAAGCCATTGTGCAAAATTGTTAACATTGACCATACAAAATATTATAAAGAATATAAGAAGGTGCGGATGTGCGAACAGTGTTCTGCGAATTGTCACAATAATGTTGGAATAAAATTAAGTTAAAAAAAGAACAGAATCGTGCAAGATCGATGAATATGTTTATTAAAATTTGAATAATCGTCAATTTGGCAATAAATAAATAAAAACACTCATCACAAAAGTATATCGCATAAGTGAATCATTATCATTTGAATTTTTTGTTTAAAATGAATCGGAAATTATTTTAAGTGTGAAACATTATTATTTTCACAGTTTTATGTATTTACTATCTTGAACAAAATGATAAATAATTTCAAAATTTCCCCCTGTACAGGGTGATCAGTTAAGGGTAGCGAACGGCCATATCTCATAAGATATTGGTCGTATATATTTGAGAAAAAAAAATCATGATAAAAGTCGCCAAGAGAAATTGCTGTAAATTATTTTCGAGTTTGTCAAACGTCCGCTAGAGGGCGTAACAACCAACACCAAGTAGAAAAATGGGATTTGTATAGAATTTTGCATAATAAAAGTATATCGATGATATCATTTTCATATTTACTGACCATTTCCCCATATTTTTTGTCTAAAACGTTTTGTTCTATCTATCAAAATAAAGCGGTGGGGGAAGTTCAATTTTTTTTTATAAACAAACCAAGATTTCTCCCGTTTCTTTTTGACCGATTTTAGCAAACTTAGGCTCATATGAAAGAGCATAATTTGCACTATAAAACGCTTATTTTGTTTTGAATTTTTGACTCTTGCTGTCGCCGCTAGATGGCGTTAAATGAAATGATTTTTGAGTTTTTTTCAATAAAAAACAAATGTAATGGTATATTAATTTTTATATAACAGGTCGGCTGAAAAGTTCCCGGTCTGACCTATAGATGACGACACTAGAATTAAATCCATTTCATTTTTAGATAGTATTAACCTTCAAAAGATTCGTGTAAAAATTTGACAGCTGTCGGACTATTATTTTGTGAGATATTGCATTTTTAGTGAAGCAACTTTTGTTATTTTCAAAAAGATGGAAAAAAAAGAATTTCGTGTGCTTATTAAATATTGTTATTTGAAAGGAAAAAATACAGTTGAAGCAAAAGCTTGGCTTGATAATGAGTTTCCGGACTCTGCGCCAGGAAAATCAACAATCATTGACTGGTACGCAAAATTCAAGCGTGGTGAAATGAGCACCGAAGACGGTGAACGCAGTGGACGCCCAAAAGAGGTGGTTACCGACGAAAATATCAACAAAATCCACAAAATGATTTTGAGTGACCGTAAAGTGAATATAATCGAGATACCGGACACTCTAAAGATATCTAAGGAACGTGTTGGACATATCGTTCACGAATATTTGGGTATGCGGAAGCTCTGTGCGAAATGGGTGCCGCGCGTGCTCACAATCGACCAAAAACAGCAACGAATTGATGATTCTGAGCAGTGTTTGCAGCTGTTAACTCGTAATAAACCCGATTTTTTGCGTCGATATGTGACTATCGATGAAACTTGGCTCCATCACTACACGCCTGAGTCCAATCGACAGTCAGCTGAGTGGACTGCGGCCGGTGAACCGCCACCAAAGCGTGGAAAGACTCAACAGTCAGCTGGCAAAGTTATGGCCTCAGTTTTTTGGGATACACACGGTATATTGTTCATCGACTATTTGGAAAAGGGAAAAACAATCAACAGCGACTATTACTGTGCATTATTGGAGCGATATTGAAGACCGAAATCGCGAAAAAACGGCCCCATATGAAGAAGAAAAAAGTGTTGTTTCATCAAGACAATGCACCGTGTCACAAATCATCGAAAACGATGGCAAAATTGCATGAATTGGGCTTCGAATTGCTTCCTCACCCACCGTATTCTCCAGATCTAGTCCCCAGCGAATTTTTCCTTTTCTCTGACCTGAAAAGAATACTCGCGGGAAAAAAATTTGGCTCTGATACTGAGGTAATCGCCGAAACTGAAGCCTATTTTGAGGACAAACCGAAGGAGTACTACAAAAATGGTATCGAAAAGTTGGAAGGTCGCTATAATCGCTGTATCGCCCATGAAGGCAACTATGTTGAATAAAAAAAATGAATTTTGTCAAAATATTGTGTTTTACTATGGTAGACCGGGGACTTTTCAGCCGACCTGTTATTTTAAAAGAGGATACATTTCTCTATAATTTAATGAACAGAATTGATCATCTACCTTTTTTTGAACCGTTGGTATTGACCAAAATATAATTTTATTACATTAAAAAATGGCACGCCACTGTTTTTTATCAAAATAAAAATCAGCCTTTTTATCTCTTATTAGTTGCTAACAAAACCAACCTCTTTACTTTTTTTTGTTAGACAAACGGTTTTGTATTGAAAAAATTAAAAAGGTTAGGTTAGTATGTTTCGAGATATGAGCGCCCCATGTAAACCTATTTTACATACATCAGCTTTTAATACTCTTGACAACCATTAAAAATGTCACTTTTAATGATAGCTGTACAAAAACATATTTTTTCCTACTTTAAACCGCCTTGTATACTACAAACTGTATATTTCCAAAAATACTAACAGTAGATCCTTTATAGAGGAGTCGAAATTTTATCCGTCAGTCAAATCCTTATAGGTATTTCATTCTCGTAAAATCTTTAAGACATGCTATTGACGTGTTGGTTGTGTTCGTTTAAGTGAAATGTGCAACAGGTCGCATTTCCTTTGATATCAACAAGAAATTCCTGTTAAAACGGATATTACGAATGGAATTTACAAAAGGAAAAAGAAAACAAACACTAATATTCTTCACCGAAAGCAATGTTCACAATATTTTAGATATTTAATAAGTAACACTATTAAAAGTTTATTTGAGAAACCTTAGAAAATTCGTATTGCGAATATCGAGCTTTTATAAAAAATCTACTAAACAAGGAATAGGTTCGAAAGTATCCTTGAAAAAATTCCATTTTGCACTCATGAGAAAATATTTTTATATTGGATTAAAGATTAAAGGTGTCGTTTAAATTGTTGAACTATAATCAAAAGCAAGGAGATTGAATTAAAAAATAGAAAATCTTTCGTATAAAGTTGGGTCAATACTTGTATTAAGAACAACTATAAGTGACAATTAAAATTCATTAGAATTGACCCTAGTCAGTAAAAATTAAATATAGTAACTAAAATTAATATTACAATGTCAATATAAATGTCGTCGTAATTAGCTATGATGTGGTAAAATATATAGTTCATTAAATATTTACACATTATCCACCTATAGGATACCCCATCCGTGGACACGCTGTATATTTTTAATTTGATCGTAGAAAAATTATAGTGTGCTACTCCTACAGAAAGCCATTCCGCGCCCGTCTGATTGCGGCACTCGCTTTCGGTAGTGCCCCAACTTTCACACACAATATTGAAAAATGAATTCAAACATCAATATTTCCCAGCGAAAATAATGATCACTCTCAATATAAATGTCGTTGTCATTAGCTATGAATTGGTAAAATATTATGGTATATTAAATACTTACACATTATCCACCTATAGGATACCCCATCCGTGGACACGCTGTATATTTTTAATTTGATCGTAGAAAAATTATAGTGTGCTACTTCTGCGGAAAACCCATTCCGCACCCGTCTGATTGCGGCACTCGCTTTCGGTAGTGCCACAACTTTCACACACAATATTGAAAAATGAATTCAAACATCAATATTTCCCAGAGAAAATAATGATCACTCTCAATCTCGCTCTCAATATAAATGTCGTCGTAATTAGCTATGAAGTGGTAAAATATATAATAGTTCATTAAATATTTACACATTGTCCACCTATATGATACCCCATCCGTGGACACGCTGTATATTTTTAATTTGATCGTAGAAAAATTATAGTGTGCTACTCCTGCAGAAAACCCATTCCACACCCATCTGATTGCGGCACTCGCTTTCGGTAGTGCCACAACTTTCACACACAATATTGAAAAATGAATTATTCAAACAACAATATTTCCCAGCGAAAATAATTTAGATTTTTAATAAGTACCTAAATTATATTGCAATAAAAAATCAGTATAGTTTCATATAGATTTGTATATTTATTTTTCCCATACATCATTAAAATTATTAAAACATTATATTTTAAGTAACGCGAAAACTTTTATGAACATTCCTTGAATTAGTTTTCTAGCTTCACATAAACTACTTATAATTTATTAATAGCCCCATAAAAAGATCACTTTTTCATGCTAGAAAAAGAAAAATCTATGTTTCAATATCTTGTTGCATAAACTGCAATTAATAAAATCATATTTTAAAAAGTTGAACTCCAACTCCCAGCAAATATTTCAGACACAATCTGCAAGAGCAACAGCCCTCCAGAAAAAAGAAAAAACGACGTAAACATTGAAAAAATAATTCCAACGTTAATATTTTCCGTCGAAAATAATGTTTACAATATTTTAAATTATTAGCATTAGCATATTATATTTTAATAAAAAATCACTACTTTCATATAAATTTGCAACTTATTTTTCCTATACATCATTACAATTAATAAAAAATGAATGTTAAGCCTTTAAAAACTATTTTGAACATGAATTCGTGGATTTACAACCCCATGAAACGGTTACTTTTTCATATCCAAGAAAGAAAAACTTATGTTCCAATATCTTGTTGCAAAAACAGCAATTCATAAAATCATATTTTAAAACGGTGAACCGAGCGCTGAACTCTCACCAAAAAATATTCCAGACACAACCAACAGCTCCACAGAATTTAAAAAAAAAACAAAGTAGTATTCAGATGCTTGTAAACAATAAAATTTACATCAAAATTAATGTTTTATCAAAGTTTGACAATTAAACTTTAAAATGTATTCAGTTTTAATAGTAAAATGCCAGAAATTGGAAATGAGGAAGTCGGTGTAAATTATTTTAAATTTCTTAAACTTCTAACTCAAATAATTGCCAATAAACTAACTAGTCAAAAAAAAATTGTACAACGTTCATAAAATACAGTTGAATGACATTAGACGGTGGTGGCCAAAATTAAATTAAAAATTCAAACAGCCACCTGTATTGATTTCCCAAAAACTACTGGAAAACTAAAATT
Organism: Ophraella communa; assembly: GCA_035357415.1. NCBI lineage: Eukaryota > Metazoa > Arthropoda > Insecta > Coleoptera > Chrysomelidae > Ophraella > Ophraella communa. Next base: position 15,450,388 of record CM068992.1, read on the forward strand.
AAACAACACGTTAAAACACTAAAACATACAAATAAAAATTCATCCAAAACAAAAAGCTTTGTTGAAAATAAAAAAGTGTGTAAAGTACAAAAAGTGCTTGAAGCTAATATCACACAAAATACCTGTTGTACTGTAATCACTTGTGGAAAGACATCGACGTTGAGCGCGTTTCAGACGCTCCAGAACAACTGAAGATACCCAGCCGGGAAGGACGTCGCGACGCCAAATCGATTGTTGACGCTTGCGCAAAAATATTCGGTTCCGAAAGAACGACGACTTCCGGGAGACAGAAGAGCGAACAGTAGCTCGGTGTCTAGAGAAATTTTAACTTTTTTTTATTTGTAAGTTAATTATTTCATTTATACCTTGAAATTAGTAATAGAAACACTTTATATGCAATAGAAATTATCAAGTTCAAACTGTAGAAAGAATTGATCACAAAATATACCCAATAAAATATAAAATACTTTCAAATTATTGCTTCAATTTATTGTTTTTAATTCTTAAGATACCTATAATACAAAGAATCAAAAACTTTTAGCACACCACCCAATATCGAAACAATTTTTGTTTGCTTATAAAATGGTAAAATAAATAAATTTAGTTTATAACTAATTCTATTTATATCTTATTACTGAAAGTGTTAATAAGATTATTTCAGATGCATTAAGATAATTGTAATTTAATATTGTGCAGAGAAAAATATTTTTCTTATACACCTTATGTTTGCATCTAAATATTTCAATGCCAAATAAACATTGTTAAGTACTTTATGATTTTTAATCAATTTAGAGCTGAAAACTATAAAATATTTGGCTACAATACAAATTCAATAAGTATATTTTCTCAATTCTATTTAATGTTTACTAAAATATAAATAAATCAATGGTTTTTAAAAATAAACATTTACCAACGGATTGATATAACTAATAAGAAAAAACTAGCAATTTCAACATGTTGTGACAATAAGGCTATAAAATGTTTAAAATTGAATGCTTAAAAATAATTTATATTTGCAAATAAACTACTATAAATTATGGCAATTGTCCAAAAAAAGATGTTTCACTATATTTTGAGTGAATATTGACTGTAATCTTTATTCTTAATAGTTTCAATAAATATATCTCATATAAATATTATATACTACATTGAAGACAGTAAATAATAAATCATGTACTATAATAACATTAATATATAAAGTTTTATTCTGTATATAGATAATTCATAGGTATCTAAAATTTGTTTGAAATTGAAACAAATTAAAAATATAATACAGGATAAGTTTAAGTATGCAGTTTTTTATTATTTATTATTTGTTTAGATATCACAACAAAAATAAACAATATCTATGATCATTCAAAGTTGAAGGTTTTTGGTAGTTTCTAACCTCAACAAACTATGGCTGACGAAAATTGGCAGCAAACATAAGAGTGAGATATGTTAAAAGTGATTTTTAGATCAAGGTAAGAATAAAAAGAAAATCTTTATCAATAAACATTTGTAAAACGTGCTAATGATGCTTTTGTAATTACCTGAAGAAACTGGAATTAAAGGGTCTTGTTCCAAATGCTTTTCCATCTTCTTCTAGCAGCTATAGAACATTTTAATTTATTTGGTAAAAATTGTTTAACTAACCGTATGTTAAAATTAGGATTACGCCAAGTACATATTTACACCATCTAAATAAATTGTGTACAAGAACTAAGGGAATATACGATACAATACAAACACTTTCAAAAACTTATGGTCACCTTTCACTACGTTAAAACTTGTCTTTTATCAACCGATTTAAAACGAACTTCTTTAAATTATTTATCACATAATACAAATTATTAGTTTAGTAATTTTATATTAATTATTTTTCTTATGAATATTGAGACTTTTGGGAGCGCCCGTGTTTTGACACATGTTACTTTTATTTATAAAATAAAAAGCCATTTCTTGATGAGTTCCATTCTTTAGTACTGCGCTGTTGCCAATTATTTATAAATGTTGTAGTAGTACCGTGACGTCATAAAAATTTTTATTCCAAATAACAAGTATATTTTTTAATAATTAGAGAAACCACGAAGATAAAGGGGCCATCTAGAAACATATTTTATAATTTTAAAAATGCCTCTAAACCTACAGCTTCCGAAGTTCTTACCAACTACATTAAAAAATTTGACGAACCTCCATGGACTTCATATTTTATAAAAGTAAGTTGTATTTTTTTAATTAACATAAATGTATATACATAATTATAAATATTTCAGTATTCAAGTATAATTGATGATCAATGGGGAAAATCACATTTCAATTGGAAAGTGGGAAATTCAAACTACCACATATTAAGAACCGGATGTTTTCCTTATATAAAATATCATTGTACAAAAAGAGATTATCAGGATTTAAATATAGACGATATATTCTTTAGAGTAATAAAAGTTATCAATTTGGGTAAAATACATCCTAATGTAGAGAGATATAAATTTTATTATCCTTTATTTTAGGACTGCCTTGTCTTGCATATGGAATTGCAGCAACTATTTTAATAAAACATACAGAAGTCGTTAAAACAAGTAAAGGCGACGTAGAAATTTATTTTCTTTATCCAGAAGATAAGGGATCACTTTATTAAGAAGAAACCCAACTTTATAATGTTTCAAACTATATTTGCTTATTTTTAGATAATAAATTATTTTTAAAAATTGCCTTTTTGAAAAGTGACATTTCTTGTTGAGGTTATGTTTTTGTTTGTTATGTACAGAGTAATGTCAATTTAAAAATTAGTAAATATTTTTGTTTAGAACTAAGTCTGATACAGTTTTAGGTTTCACTTACAAAATATGTTCCAAAAAATTATAAAACCATATACTTTTGTACGGTAAGCACCATTTTATTGTTGACAATAAAATATTAAACTTTGTATTTTTAGTTTTTGTTCAACCACCATTGACAAAAATGAAATGGTACACTTTAAAAAATACGTAGATTTTTGGTGGGATGAATTTGGTGGTATGAAAGCATTACATTCTATGAATAAAATTAGAGTACCCTGGATTAGAGAATCCCTTACAAATAATGAAAAAATAAAGAACATGTCATTGCCTTTAGAAGGATATACCATATTAGATGTTGGTTGTGGAGGTAATAATATTTAGTTATTTGTAATAGATTTCAAATCTAATTTTTTATTTTTCAGGTGGTATTTTATCAGAACCTTTAGCAAAACTGGGAGGCAATGTAACAGGTTTAGACGCAAATTGTGACCTTATTAATTGTGCTAAAAGTCATGCTGATCACCAAAAAATAAAAGTAAATTATATAACATCATCCATAGAAGAACATGCCAAAGAAGCTTGTGAAAAGTATGATGCAGTTATAGCATCTGAAGTAATAGAACATGTATCAAATCAATCCAAATTCATTGAATGTTGTGTAAAATGTTTAAAACCAAGTGGAAAAATCTTCATAACAACTCTCAATAAAACATGGCAATCTAATGCATTTGGAATAATTATAGCTGAAAATGTTTTACAAACATTACCAAAAGGTACCCACCAATATGAAAAATTTATACCTCCTCATGAAGTGCAAAGGTTATTAGAAGATTGTGAGTATTTATTATCATTATTAGATACAAATTTTAAAATGTTGATAACTTTTTAGGTAACTGTAGAACTGAATTAATTCATGGTTTATTTTACAACCCTTTAGGAAATAATTGGCATTGGTGTTCAGATACCTCCATTTTTTATGCCCTGAGAGCCATTAAATTATCTACTAATTAATGTGTACTGTACTCATTGATGTTGATTAGAATTTGTAAATAAAATATTTATTCGTGTTTAATGAAAAGTGTTTTTTGTTATCTTTCAAGAGAAAAAAGAAAATTAGAAACAGATTTTTTCTCAAATTTATATTTTCCATTGATATTTTAATAATGATGAATGATAGAAGAAAAAGAAAGAAAAATATATAGAACCTAATCATTGTTAAATATTTCTTTTTTACTTAAAATAAACCCAGTAAAATTCAATAAAATCATCAATTATTTAGCCAGTGAATCAGCCAAACATTCTGCCTGTTGTTTTGATCAGAATAAGTCTTGTCAATAAATGGGTATACTATTTTGCCTTTTTTATTGATGCTTTGTCTTGGTTTGATTGCAACTTTCTTAATCAATCAACTATTTTTCAAATCAAAACCTAAAAAACAATCAAAACGATTTGCATACCTATTGTACATGGCTTGCTCATTCGGCGCCCAACGTGGGGAGTGTTAAAAAATAATTTATTTACTTTATAAATACTCGCGAAAAAATCAGATGAAGGGCTTGCAAAAGAAATCGTCGCTGACGGCTCGGATATTAAAAGGGTAAGAAATGGTCTTATAATAATGGGGCTAATGTGGCAGAAATATACAAGTCGTATCCTCATTTCTCCTGGCAACAAGAGCGATCATCAAATCCTTTTTTAGATTATACCAATTTACTTAATAATTATGATTTTTTTTGTTTTCTAGAGGTTTGTTTAATTTTTATGCATTTTGTTCGAAATGTGTATTTCGATGTTGGCAATAAAAATAAGTAAATGTCCATATTGCTTATTATAAAAAAAATACAGGGGTTGGGTACGAGGGAGGCGATAGTCGCAACACAGGTGATGGTCCAGAATTGCTATGATCAGAGAAAGGATGTTTGCCTGTGTTTCACAGACTACGAAAAAGCTTTCGACCGGGTACAACATCATAAGCTTGATATGGATCAGAAGGACATCAGATGTTTATAGAATCTATACTGGAACCAAAAAGCACAGATAAAATAAGAAAACGATTTATCCGACGCTATACAAATTAAGAGAGGAGTGAGACAGGGATGCGTGCTTTACCCACTGTTGTTCAATCTGTACTCTGAGACAATTTTTCGAGAGACCTTAGGTTGCACAGTAATGGGCATAAAGGTGAATGGAGTATGGGTCAATAATATTTGATATGCCGATGATACTGTCCTGATTGCAGACAGTATTCATGACTTACAACAGCTGTTAAATATGGTTGGAGAACGAAGTAAAATCATGGGCCTGAACATCAATATTGCAAAGACAAAGTTCATGATCATCTCTAGCAATTTGAGTGCATATGCTAACTCGAAGATAACATTTGGTGGAGCGCCTATCGACAGGGTGGATAAGTTCAGGTATCTTGGACTGGACATCAGACAGGAAGATAAAGAGTCGTTTAGAGCAGGCTCGACACGACAGGCCTTTCTGAAGTTTAGGAGTGTGCTTGTCTGTTCGGACTTTGATGTCAACTTGAGAATGAGGTTCATGAAGTGCTATGTTTGGTTGGTGCTTCTGTATGGTGTGGTCGGTTAAACCTTGAAGATGAACATTATCAACAGATTGGAGGCATTTGAGATGTGGATATATCGCAGGATGCTTAAGGTTCCGTGGACGGAGAGAATTAAAAACAAGGAGGTTCTCGGACGTTTTGGGCAGAGGGCGAGAACTGTTCGATCTCATCAAGAAGAGGAAAATAGCTTATTTGGGACAAATAATGCGAGGAGAAAAATATAGCGTCGTTGATATTCCAATAGGTCGTATGTCATAAATTTTTCAATTCCTGTTTTTGGTGAATCATCGGCGCTTTACAATCAAAAAGTCGTAAGGGAGTTGAAATGACAGATAAAAAACAGCAGTTAAGGCAATTTTTTTTTAAATTCTTGACATTATAGCCAATCAAATAGAGGTTAGATTTTTCGACATTGAAAAATTAATTTTTTTTGATTTACTGGATGTTTCGAAATTTTCCATTTTTGCGAAAGAATTTCCCAATGGGCTTTTAAAAAGCTTGACGACGCAATATGATATAGGCCAACTAAAAAGCGAATTAATTGTTTTATACGAAAATGACCTAATAGAAAATAACACAAACCTTTATGAATTGTTAAGTTTTTTTCATAATAATGATCTTAAACCTTGTATGTCAAAACTTTTTATTTTTAAATTATTATTATTTATTGCTGTTGTTTTGCCAGTGACAACCGCGTCAACAGAAAGAAGGGAACAATATATGGGGACAACACTCAGAGTAATAATTACTTATTACTCTGAGGGACAACACAGTTTTAAAAGATTGATATTTAATTTATCATCATCAACAGCATTAGTGCTAATAGAATTTATCTCTTCAGACACGAACAATAAATCACTGACTTCTGTGAATTTAAAATTTGCATCTACAGTTTCATGATTTTTATACCAGGAAAGCAATTCTGATGGAGGTTCTTTTTGGGGAATTGAGTTAATAAAATAATTATACAGTGTGGCGCACCGAAAACGAAACAGAGGCATTTATTGGCAGATGATTCCTTTTTTGAAAAAACGCTCGGACCCGTTGATTTTGTTTTCGAGGGGGACATAAAATTGGCATAAAATCACTTTAACATTTGCAGCCCCTTAAGCGGGGGTGTCATCATCCCTAAAATCTTAAATGAAAAGGGGGGTCGAATGATCCATTATTTGAAAGGTCTTTCAACTCTCTTTATAATGATGTAAAATTCATGTATTCAATTCAGTAGTTTTGGAGATTTATTGATTTAAAGTAGACTTTAATAAGTACATCAAATTAGTTTGTAATTCTTTCAGAAGAAATTTGAGTAAAAGCATTTTCTTGATAAGTGAGTGCTTTTATTTACTACGCCCATGGTTTATTAATAATAAAAATAGCAATTGAAGTGTCCTTTGTGACAAAAAAAGTTGTTTCTTGAAGAAAGATAAGTAGAGAATGCCACGTACTTATTTTAAATAGGAAATAGTACATTAGTTTGCGATTGATTTGACCAATCTTTGTTGTTAAAATATCATTTATTGCTTTATACATAAATTAACCATGGTATATTCCACGGCAGAAAGGGTTGAAATTATTGAAATATTTTTCGGAAATAATCAGTGCGCTAATAGAACAGCACAAATTTTTAATGAGCGACATAAGAACAATAATGTGCACCGAAAATATGTTCTAGAAATTTCGGGAAACTGGATCAGTCGCCAATAAAAAACGTAATATTGAAAAGCCTATAAGGAACGAAGCAACAGAAGTGGGGGTTTTAGGGCAAGTTATTGTAGATCCTACATTAAGTACCCGCAAATTGCAAACTTCGTGTGGTGTTAGTCGACGTACTATCCAACGGATTCTAAAGGCCCATAATTTTCATCTGTATAAAATTCACCTTGTACAAGAACTTAATGAAGACGATTTTTATAAGCGATTAGAATTTTGTGAAGTTATGAGTGAACGAATTACAAACGACGAATAATTTTTATTTAACATTTGCTTTTCCGACAAATGTTCCTTTTTTTAAATGGCGAAGTAAATCGTCATAATTGTCGATATTGGTCGGACTCTAATCCCAGAATTTACCATGAGGTACACACACAGCAGCCACAAAAATTAAATGTTTGGGCTGGCATTTTTGCCGATCATTTGGTTGGTCCTTTTTTCTTACCTGGAAATTTGACTGGAGAAATGTATTTGGAATTACTGCAAAATGCCATAGATCCTGCGCTAATAGATATAATTGAAAATCAGAATGATGGTCGATACGTTGAGAATATATTGATGTTCCACCAGGATGGTGCCCCACCACATTACGCATTAAGAGTTCGACATTATTTAGATCAGACCTTTCCAGGTCAATGGATTGGTAGAAGAGGTGCCGTTGAATGGCCCCCGAGATCGCCAGATTTATCATGCTACTCAGCCAACATCCTTAGAAGATTTGCGACAAAGAATTGTGAATGAGTGCCATCAAATTACTCCTCAAATATTGCAAAATGTCCAGCAACGTTTTCAGCAAAATCTTTATTATTGCATGGAAAGTAATGGTGGTCATTTTCAACATTTACTCGGCTGACAGGTCAGTTCATTCTTTATTTTTTAACAACTTTGCTGGTATGTAGATCTCCTCTTACGATGATGTATTTAAACTTTAAATCAATAAATCTCCAAAACTACTGAATTGAATACATGAATTTTACATCATTATAAAGAGAGTTGAAAGACCTTTTAAATGATGGAACATTTGACCCCCCTTTCCATTTAAGATTTTAGGGATGGTGCCACCCCCGCTTAGGGGGCTGCAAATGTTAATGTGATTTTGTGCCAATTTTGTGTCCCCCTCGAACAAAATCGACGGGTCCGAGCGTTTTTTTTAAAGGAATCATCTGCCAGTAAATGCATCTGTTTCGTTTTCGGTGCGCCACCCTGTATATTTCAGCAGGCTTCTTTAAATTTTCAGGTATTGAAGTTGCTTTATTGGGGACAATACTGTATGTTTTAAGGGTTTTCCATACGTTTTTTGAATCACTATTATTGAAATGTAAAATTTAAAAAATAAAATGTAACGATGGGTTACATTCCTTTGGAATGACTTTCTTAATTTTTAAATTTATTTTACATGTAGGTAGGTCATGATCGCTAGTATTTTTTGAAAGTTGAATAATACCCTTTTCAACATGGTAGAACTATGTACAGTTCCTCGTAACCCCCGGTATATATAAAGATATTTATAAAAGAAAAAAGTACTTACTTTTATATACATTTAATATGCCCCCATTGTAACTCATGCTAATGGTCACAAATTAAATAAAATAATAATAATACATTTAAATTTATTAGACAAGTTGTTTTATTTACGATGAATAAATCCTACAAATCTAAGATTGATATTAAATCCAATGAGTTTGTTTGAATATGAACAATTTCATCAATTAATTTACTCGTCTTTCTCGAAACTTTTAGTAGTCATAGTTTTATTATTAAATAAATCCATTGTTAAAGCGCTAAGAAATACCGGGATCGATTTTTGATGCCGCAAATGTAGATTAATCATGCTCTCCAAAGTTGCACTGTACTCGTTACCGAGAAGGTCCAAATCTCCGTCTTTATTTACTTGAAAATACAATAAATCATCCGAATGTTCCGCGTACATGCTGCTCAATTTGTACAAAGTATTTTGAGCCCTGTCGATTTTATAACCGAGAAGCATATAGACGACATCTCGAAGCTCCTTAATTTGAGATTTGAAAAATTCCTTCAACTGACGATTCTTGTTTTCTTGAGATTGCAGTTGATCCTTTAGTGTGCTGATCTCTTTACTGGTCAACGTTATATCTCCAAGTTTACTTTGTTCTATTCCCTCTTCCATATTTTTTAATTTTCGCTTCAACCTTTCCACTTCTTGCTGCAATTTCTCTACTTGTTTTTCCCTTTGCGAGATACATTCGGCCAGCGGGTTGTGGGCTTGATGGAGGATTTTACCTCCTTGTACTGAATCCTCGTGTTCCAAAATCGACTCCAATCGAATCTCCAATTCGTCCTTTCTTTTGCGCAATTTGTCGTTTTCTAATTTTAGATGCTGTACTTCGTCTTTTAACCTCGCTATTTGTTCTGTCCGTATTGGCAACATTTCTGAAATAAATTCGACCCATAAATAACCAACATTTTAATTTTATATTTAAAAAAAAATAATCAAAAAAGAATAAATAGATTAATTTTTACAATTAGTTAAAATTAATTTGGTGCTTCGCTTCGCTCGGCACTCAGTTGACTTATAATACCAAATAATAATAATAATAATCTTTATTTTTAACTCAGCAAATATACAAAAAATAGTAAAATAGTAAAAAAAAATAAAGCGTTGCAATTGCTAAGTGCGACTGCACTTGTTGCAATATAACACGTATAAAAATCATTTATTAAAATACAAGAGTAAGTAAAGAACAAAAACAAAACACAACATTACATTACATTGCAATACGATTATTTCAATTATAAAATATAAATAAAAAATAGACACAAAATCAAACATGAAAACATACAAAGAGGGAGAAATTCACAACCAAAATGTATATCTATTTATTTTTACTCTCTTAGCTCTATTATGTTAGAGAAAAATTGTCTTTCCTTTTCTAAAATGAATTTTTTTAATGTTATTTTATAGGATTTATGATTTTTGATTAATTTAATCTCCTCAGGTAATGCATTATACATTCTAGTTGCAATGTATAAATAAGCTTTCTGTGAAATCGTCTTCTTTAGTATAGGGTGGGTGTGTTTGTTTTTCTGTCTAGTATCATATCGATGATCTGGTTAAGGAGCTTTATTATCGCTACAATGATACTTGATACATGCGTTATAGAAAAAAAGTTGTCTAATATCCATAATTTGAGATTCCATATACAGAGCGTCACTAGGATATCTACTTGGTTTTGATAGTATTATTCTAATTAATAGTTTTTGTATAATTTCAAGATCATTAATGTGTGTACGAGCAGCAGCGCCCCATACAGGGATTCCGTATTTAAGGTGACCTTCTGCCAATGCATAATAAAGGTGCTTAAGATATTGTATGGGTAGATATTCTGTTAGACATTTAAACTTATATATAATATTTTGTAGCTTTTTTATTATATAATTTATATGTGTATCCCATCTCAGATGATGATCCTAATACAGGCCTAAATACTTCATTTCTTGAACCGATTCTATCTGATAGCGACCTCCCTGTATATTCAAGTTAATTGTTTCAATATCGCATAATGATTGGGCGTTGCAACTAAAAGTTAAAAGTTTGGTTTTATTTAAATTCATTGTTAAAATTTTATGGTCGAAAAAATCTTTAATAATTTTGAGGTCTTTTTCTACCAAACTTTTTAGACTTATCCAGTCGTCCGCCTCATAGAAAATTGCTGTGTCATCTGCATATCCTATAATTGATCCAGACGTATCTAGATTAAATATGTCATTAAGGTATATATTAAATAGTATCGGTCCAAGGACAGTACCGTGGGGAACCCCGTACTGAGTTGAAGGGGTTAAAATCATAGTGGTGTAAGTCACTTTATCATCGTTTTTAGGAAATTAGCATAATGAAAAAGGTATTGTAGTTAATTCAGTGGACAAGTTTTTGTGATGGTATTGTTTTAGAGGTACTAGGTAGGTCCAAACTTAGTGATTAGGCTTGATTTGAAATTTTTTTTTCCCAAAAGTTGTACCTCACACACTAACCAAAGTCACTTGCACCACTTGCCTTACCAAAGCCGGTGACATACACCACTGTATGACCTAAGACCAAAGACTTACACCACTGTGGACATCAACAAAATGATGCAAAGTTGACTTGCACTTCTCAAAAACATTTTTATTGAATATTACACAAAGTATAAGAATAATACAAATAATTTAATTTTTTATCGCGAATGGATTCTTAATTTTTTTAACATGGCAAAACGGATTCAGTCTTTTTCATCAGGATTTGTTGTTTCCACAAATTCCAGAGGTCCAACATCTACAAGTTCCTCACCTTCTTCAATAGTGGTTCGCAGGGAAACAAAGAAATCATGTTTCACTGGTGGAATGTATGGCAGAAGATCAAGCATATCGTCGGCTTAACATGCAAATGTCGTAAGTCCACAATTGGTCAAAAATAGACTTGAAATGTTGTAAGTCCCAAAAAAACCAAAAAAAAAACTTTTTTTGTTAATTATTTTCCATAATTTGGTAAATTAGATATGTTTAAACATTTGGTAAAAGTTTTTGTTTAAAAAAATTTAATATACCAATATATATAGGAAGTTTTTTAGCTCTCCTGTAAAATTTACAATTTAGGACTTACTACATTTACATGTTAAGCCGACGATATCTTTCTTTTTAGCCTCGGTAACAGGCCTTCCCCTTGGGTACAAAACATCTTGAGAAACGTTGGCCAGATAATGTCGCCTACCGGGCCTTGCTGCCTTTAGATTTAGTTTAGAAAATGGGATATCCTCATTCACAGTTTTTTTGTAGAAGAGAATGTAAGGTTGATCTTTCGTATCCATTGAATTTTTAACCAATTAACAGGAATGTTGTTCTCATTTTTCTTTCACGCATGCATTCTACACTCGATGAAAATCGCGGAACAATTACAACCACACTGGCGTAAGTCTGACTTACACCACTTCAGTTGTCAACAAAACAGATGATCCATTTTTAGTCTAACTTGTGCTGCCATTTAACAACGAAATGAGTGAAGCTCTGACTTACTCCTCTTTTTCTATTAACAGTTTTTTATTTCTACATCGCATTTCTGTGCCTAAGTCAATTTCTACCGAAAATTGACTTACACCACTTTGACTTTAACCCCTTCAGTTATTCTTTCCTGACTAATTTTATTTTTAAATCGCACACATTGTTTTCTGTTTTTTAAATAACTTTGAAACAGTTTTAATATATTTCCCCTTATACCCATATTTTCGAGCGTTTTTAGTAATAAAGGGTGACTGACAGTGTCAAATGCCTTGCTTAATTGGATAAACAGACATAAACATGGCCTACCTTTTTCTAGGCAGTCGTTAACCTTCCGAGTTAAATTTAAAAGTGCATCAACTGTTGACGTTTTTTCTCTAAAACCATATTGATTGGGAGATAACAAATTATATTTTTTTATGAATGACGTAATCCGAATTTTTTCCGAAGTTTTTCAAAAATCTTTGATACGTGACTTATCAAAGAAATTGGACGGTAGTTACTGACAGATTCCTTATCCCCGTTTTTATATATTGGGACCACTACCGAGTTCTTCAGAGCTTCCGGCCATATTCCTTGATGTATGGATGTATTTATTAAGTGTGTCAATGGCTCCGTTATATATTTGCATATTTTTTGTAGAAATTCACTACGGATGTTATCCGGTCCAGGAGCTTTATTGTTTTTTAAACCAATTATTATGTTGCGAATTTCATTAGAATCTGTTGGCAAAATTATCATTGAGTTCAGATTTTTCTTTTCATTGCCTTTGTAATTATGATTTGTTTTAATATTTTCTGCTAATATCTTTCCAAAATCTATAAATTTTTTATTAAATTCATTTGCTATATCTTCGGGATTCGACAACAATTCGTCAGCATCAGTAAGTATAGTGTCAATAGGTATTTTTCTTGGTTTTCCTCCGCATATCTCACGAACAGTGTGCCACAAAAAACTGCTGTTATTTTTGTTACCCTCAATTTGTTGCTTATAGTAGTTTGTTTTTGTTCTTTTAATTAGATTTGTAAGTTTATTTTTGTGTGATTTATAGTGTTCTTTTATTATTAAATCATTTGGTGATAGTTTAAGTCTTTTAAAGATTTTGTTTTTTTCAGTAATCATTTTAAGTAAAATGTAAAAATTAATTGAATTAAATAATTTAAAATTAATTTGGTGCTTTATTTATTTAATACAGTGTGGAAACCACTTTTGGAATCAAATTATTTGTGGGGTTAGTTTAGAAGATTATAAAAAACGCTGGGACCCGTCAACTTTGAAATTCAAATTTGAGCTTTTTAAACATAAATTTAAATGATCTATATTTTTAATGAAACCCCCTGTATATTTTAATGATTTTAAAAGCTCCTTAACAATACGATCTCAACTAACTATACCATGTAGTCTATTATGAATTGTACAGGGTGAAATTTTGAAATTATTTATAATTTTGTTCAAGATAGTAAATACATAAAATTATGAAAATAATAATGTTTCACACTTTAAATAATGGTTTCATTTTTAATTATCTGAATGCAGACCTCAAATTTCTTCACTAAGTATCAATATTTTGGGTTTTGTTAACTTTCTGTTGTCTCGAATAGGTAAAAACTGTATAACAAGATGGAACTACGCTAGAATTCGAAGAAGTTGAGCGTTTCATGGTACCTAGGAGTCCTAATAGATAATAAATGCCATGAAGAAAACGAAATAGAGCTACGAATTGCTAAGAGTAATAATTGTACAGGAAGCCTAAGAAGAGTTCTAAAAAGTAAAGAAATTTCCAGAAAAACAAAGATCAGAATCTATAAAACAATGATAAGACACACACTAACCTATGCGTGCGAAACATGGATACTGACAAATAAAACAACACAATGTTTGGAGACTTGGGAAAGAAAAATTTTAAGACGGATCTTTGGAGGAAGAAAAACGGATATAGGATGGGAAAGAAGATCAAATGGCGAATTATATGAATTATTTAAAGAGGCTCCTGTCAGCAAATTTGTAAAAAAAAAAGATTGCAGTGGCTAGGTCATCTACAAAGAATGGACGATAACAGAGCTTTAAAAAACAATAGCTTGGAAAATCCCAGAAGGGACGAGAAAACGAGGCAGACCTAGAAGAAAATGGAGAGATGCAGTAGAGGAGGACCTAAGAGAAAAACAAATCCGGAACTGGAAACAAAAAGCAAAAAATCGAACAGAATGGAAAGAGATTTTAAAGCTATGGGCCTAAAAGGCCCGCATAAAGCTTCTTATATATAAATCGGTAAGTAATGTTTGTCAGTTGTTGATGTGTTGACATTTAAATATCGTAGTTGTCAATTCTTAATCAAAAACTAATATCCTGCGAAGTAATAATGAAATATTTAACTGAGACTCACCGGATAATTGCAGAAGTCAAATTAAAGTGGCAAACTTATTTAATCAGAGGTATCCTCAGTTGCCTACTATTTCTAAAATTCCAAAATGCATGCACAATTCAGAGAACTTGGACATGTCAAACCATTAAAGAGAAAACCGCACTTCGTTGAAGATGATGTGAAAGTGGATATTATGTTAAGTATCGTGGAGAATCCAAAGTCAAGTTCACGTCAAATTTCTTGTCAAAATAATGTGAGTCACACAACTGTCCTAAGGTGTTTCCATAAAGAAAAACTTCATCCAATTAAATTAACTTTTGTGCAAGAACTAATAGAAGATAATCCAGATCCAATTTTTTTTCTTCAAAAATTAAACGTATACTATGATATTCAGTATGTTGTGAGGTGTTATAAAAAAATATATTAATCGTTGATGCAATTGTTTATAACAAATTGTTTCATTAATAAACAATTAAATAATTAACTAAAAAATTCGAAAAAAATACTAGTTTGTAGAGAAGAGAAAATTATGATTTTTAAGATTTTTTTCATTTCTTAATATTAAATTTAAACAATTGTTAATAAACAAAAACGTTAATTAACAATTAAAACATTTTTTGAAGAAAAAAGTTTTTTTAAATCATGGTTTTTAATAAACAATAGAATGGCAAAAAAATTTTTTTTTAAATTGTTAAATAAGCCATTTGTTTATAAAAATTTTTTAAACAATTGGTCACAAACATTTAAAAAAATTGGATTTATATTGTTTATTGTGTATTAAAAACGACTGTAAACAATTGTTTAAAAAATTTAAATTTTTCACATCTAAAATCGCATTTGTTTACTTTGCTTGTTAATAACAATTTCAATTTTTAAAAATTTAAAAATTTTATTATGTAACTTTGTTCAGTAGCTTTATGATAAAGGATTCCAAGGTTTAAAAAAAATCTTGTGTTTTTATTTTACTCACAGTAACGAATTTAAAGTTAGTAACAATGAAGATGTAATTTTTTAATTAACAAATGGATAGAAATGTGAAAAATAACGGAAAACATTTTTTGACTGCAGAAATTTGTTCTCTGGTATGTTCTGTTAGTGCTAGAATTTTTTAAATTCTGTTTTATCAAAATTTACTTATTGAAAAAAAAAATAATTTATGTCATTTGGTCGTTGCGGTGCTGCCACGCCGCCCGTTTTCCCTTTCAGAATCCGTTCAGTTTTTTGTTCTAGCTATTAAAATTTATGAGTTATTAGCAAAAATGTAAACCCCCCTTTTTTAAAATTTTAAATTGTTAATAACAATAGGAAATTTTTTTAAACGGATTTTGATATTCAGGTACATTTTTATATTTGTCATTTCGAATCGATTGACACCAAAATCAGATTTTTCGGATCGGTGTAACCCAAATCCGATTTAAATGACTTCTCGACCAGACTAATAAGTGGTTTCCACACTGTATATATTACTGTATCATTTTTTTACTATATTCTTGACAGATAAATATTATTATTATTATTAAATACTGACCTGTCCGAACGTTGGGTTGGGCGGTTTCCAAATCTGCTTCCAATTTGGCAACCATATCCCTATAATCCATCACCATCTTTTCCAGATTATCGATGCGCGCCTTTTGTGACTGAATTTGATTTAATGCGGTGCTCGTACCGACGGCCGTAATGTTCATTGTCAAATCCCTTTCGTAGGAATCCAACTGCAACCTATAACTGTCCCTTTCTCTAGTCACCAACATAAGTCTTTTCTCCATGCGGTTAATGAGTTTATGTTTCTGTTCGCCATTTTGTTTTAAATCGTTCAACAGTTTTTGATTTTTTTCCAATTCGGCCTTTGCCACCTTCACTTCCTAAAAAAAATAATACAACAACAGGGTATAAATTATAATGAATGAACATTTAAAATTATTGATAAGAATTTGTAATTTAATTACAGGTACATTTGTATTTTTATCTCTTTAGATTGGCGCAAAGCATTTGACGCTGTGCATCATCTTTTACTTCTTAAAATTCCAATGAATTTGGATAACAGATCTCATAATATAGTCAGAGCATTGCAACCAATGTTCAAATTTGATACCTCTAAGGGTATCATTGAACTTATTCTTCATTTTATAAATATTCTATTGCTTTGCTTCTTATTGATTTAATGTACAGGAAATTTTTCCAGGTGACTTGTCTAATTTTTTAAAAAAGGCAAGATGGACAATGAACCAGACAAGACAACCCCTTGAGAGGATGCATAATTGGCCAACTGTCACTTGAATATTGCCCTTCTTGATCTAGATACAGATATGGAGCTATTCCAACTTTCTGTGGATGTCAAAAAAATTGTTCATGAGATAACCAAAAAGCAATAAACACTTCAAATGATGCAGATTAAAAAAATCTTCACCATATATTTACTTTGAATAAGCAATTGAAGCAAAGGGGACTGTAATAGGTGCATCCAAGATAACTTAATGAAAGTTGTGGGTTTTTCACAGGATCAGATTTTCTCTTCTAAGGAATCTTCTAGCTTTATAGGTTGGTAACTTTAATGGGGAAAATTTCCAAACGATTTTGCTATACATATAAGGGGTAAGTATTAAAAAGTTCTACTAAGCTACATCCTGGAAACCATAAAAAAGGCAAAAGAATGGTGTCAGGCAACATCTCTGGAAGTCAATTGGGGCAAGACAAAGATTTTAGCTTTCACCAGAAGACCTTGAGGAACAGGCAATTTATTTGTGGTGTTGAACTTCAGAAAGCTTTTGGATGCATGAAGGTGACATTGAATTGGTGGCAAACAACAAAACATCTACCTGATGGGAATCTAGGGGTTAAAAAGAAGAACAATCCGGACTTTAATATCAAATTGAGTGCAGCCAGGATAGCAAACAAGGTGAAATGAATGAATGAATGAATGAGAAAATTGAATTCCTCAAGTGCTCCTCATGATTGAATAACTATCTCTTAAAAAAATAACCAAAGCCTTTGACATCAATTCAATTGATTAAATAATGGCTCCAAGACCAATTAGGGTACTGGTTAGGAAATGTGCTAACTCTAACAGAAAATTAAAAATAATTGTTTCTTCAGCTTGAGCAGGTACAACACAGTTTTCACACAGAAATTACTGTAGTGCAAAATTGTTCCAGACTTCTATTAAAACACTGGAGAACCCCTAAACAATGTCACGCTTGAGAGACCAATAAACTGACCAAAAACAATAAGTCCCTCATTACCTGGGTCTTGGATATATGGGTAATCCATATACTTTGTACAGAATATCATACTCATCCAGCAAAGGACCTGTAAAAGCTTGTTCAATGTAGCAAATTACTGTAATGAGTGGATCAATGGCTTCAGTACTTTTGGAAATAATAGTCTGATCAACCCATCAATGAGATCTACTTGCAAAAGAAGTAGCTGACTCAGATGAACAGTTAAAAAGGGAGTTGGGAGCACCATACTAGGGAGGATTTCATGTTATTGCACCAGCTCTTAAAACAAACAACAATGGGAAAATGTAAACAACATAAGTGGTCTAAAATACAACTGGGGATACTCATAACCAAATTGTGTAGAAGGGAAAAAAACATTCTGGAAGATTTAACCAACACTACAACTTAATTGTTAGATATACAAAATGGAAGATAAAAGTAACCTCTGTAAATGGTGTGGACAGAAAGAGTAAGACTATCCAAAAAATGGATGAGGGTAAGGATCTTAGATTCCAAGATATTAAAGAAGTGTGCATAGATTTTATACTTATATAGTGCAAAGTACTGGAAATTTTGACATTAATACCATATTTGCATCCCAAGAATCAGCAATATCATTTCAAAAAAGTTATTTTTACATGCATTTATGTATGTATGCATATCTGTACATTTAAATATGCTCTTTTATTAATAATCAAAGATTGAATCAACCTTTTTAAACACCAATTAAAAAACATTTGTTTCTTTTGTCATTTTTTAAAAATATTTCTACATTTATTTATCTTATTCTGCTAAATTATGGATTAATACAAAAATAATGATAATTTCAATGCAAATTGTTTTAAAATATATATTCAGAGAGAACTAAAAGATCTAATAAACATAAATATTGATTAAAATACATACATGAGTGACTGCTTTCAATTGGGATTCCAATTCAACTTTAGCTGAAGTTAGACTAAGTTCTTGTTGTTGCAATCTATCAACAACTACTCTAAGGAGATGAGGTAAAGATGAGTCTGGCTCAGTTGTTTCGCATATACTTCTTGCAACTGCCTTCCATTCATTTAAACGTAAGGCATTCTGAGTTTCTTGAAGCTAAAAATTTAGTATTAAGAAAAAAACACTGTTTGTTAAATTTTTGTGTACCTGTAGATCATTTAATTTCTTTTCGTTCTCTTTAAATTTCACTAGTCTGTTTTTTAAATCAAAAACTTCTTCTTCCAGTATTAACTTGTTTTTCACTTGTTCCTTCAGCCTGTTAGCATCTTCTCTCAATTGTTCATTTTCCTTCTCAAGTTCTACATACCTTTGTAATTTCTGAGATTGGGTCTAAAAATAAAGATTATTTTCCAATTTAAGTTGTATTTCTAATCATATATACCTTTGCTTGTTCCTGAAATTCTGCATAACTGTCTTTGGCATATTCCAATTCTTTTATATACAATTTTGCTTTCAACAATTCTTGTTCTTTCAGTTCCAAATCCCTTTGTGTTGCATTGTCTTCACTAATTCTTTTACCCAATTCTTCTGCCAACTGTTTTTGAGCTTCAGCATCTTCTTCTGCTGCTTCCAACATAGTTTCTAATTCATGAATCCTCCTCTCTAAAGTTGGAACAATTCCATTTTCTTCAGATTTGATTTGTTTACTTTCTTCTTTTAATTCTGTTAGGCTTCTTTCAAGATTATGAACATCTTCACTTGTCTTAATTTTTAACAATTCATACTTTCTAGTAGTCTAAAACACATTAAACCTTTTAACTAACTAATTTAATTAACACATTTGTTATTTTTTAACAATATTTACCTCAGATAGTTCATTCTTTAATTCAATTTCTCTTTTTCTAATTGTTTGAAGTTGCTGTTCTAATTCCTCTACAGATTTTTTATCATATTCACTTTGACGCTTAAGAGTTTTATTTTCTTCTTCAAACATTGACTGCATTTGCTTTCTAACATAATGCATATGGCTTATCCTACTTTCCAAACTTTTAATTGTATTTCTGGCTTCTACTAAATCTGCTCTCATCCTCCTGACTTCCCTAGGTGATCCAATATAAGACATATCTAATTTAGCCTCCTGCTTTAACTTTTTAACTGGAGTATGATCATCATAGCTACTCTCATTTGAGTTTGAACTTAAAGAACGTTTGAGATTTGAAAATTCATTTGGTCTTGATATATCTCGTGTTGACTTAAAGTCCTTCACCATATTTAAAAGCGTATCATCTATATATTCAGTCATAATGATGTATTTGAAACTTAAATTAACCTAATACCCAGACTGTAAAATCTTCATTGTGTTTTAAAACCTAAAAGAAATGCCATTTTTGTATTGGTTTATAGGTGCTATGCAACTTAATTTCATAAGAATTATAAATAGTGGTACGTTATATTGTTATTAATTTATCACTCTTAAATGTTTTACCAGACAATCGTTAACAAAGATATTCAATTTACTAGAATAGAATGTCAATGAAAAACCTAACACCAAAGCATCGGCGTTTACTAAAAGTAACAAGAAGAAGAGGCAAGATAACAAGAAACGTAATAATCAGAAACACCAATCATCAAAATGAGAAACCAAAAATATCTAGATACATTGTTGACAAATAGTTACTTTAAACCAAATTTAAAAATTATTAATTTAAATTTGAATTTTTGTGGGTAGTTCGTATTTCCTAGGAAAACCTTGAAAAATATTTGTTGTTTATAACTCAATATAAAGTAATAAAATTAAATATTCAGCACACATTTAAAGAAATAAAGTAAACCGAATTTATTCTGGCAACACTGTAACTACTATTCGTCTAGTCGTAAATTTCCCTCCTTTTTAAGACCAATTCAAAATCTTGAAAAATCAATAAATTATTTGAAACTATTTAACATCATTTTGCACTGTAAAAAATTTATCTTGGCTTTAAAAGGGCACTATGAATATTTTGAAATTCATTTTATTCAAGAAATAGCTGGATTTTTAGAAATAATCAGAGTTTCTTGATTATATTCCAAAAATTTTGACAACCTCCTGCATAATCAAAGCCAGAATTTAAGCCAATAGGAAAATATGCCGTGTACAATCATGCGCACTAAATTTAGTACTGCAGCTTTAGAGATCGCCATTTTACAAGCGTCTAGCGATTGTTTGAGAAACGCTCTCGTTGAGCCAGTGTTTTTAACACGGTAGTACGGGTGCATTTTCGTTTAAAATCGAAAAGCCGGTATGGGTGATTATCAAGTAACACAAGTTCAACAGGATGGTCTTGGGGCCGTACAATTAGAGTTAGGTGGAAACCCAAACACTCTAGCATTACGCCGGCCGTTTGACCCTTTGGCCCACGACTTGGAAGCTAGTTTCAGATTGACGCGATTCGCAGATTTAAAAGGTCGAGGATGTAAGGTGCCCCAAGAAGTTCTCAATAAACTTGTGGAAGGACTCCAACAGGATTATAATTCAGCAGAACATGAACATGCCCATTTTATGCATATGGCAATTCCGCGGATTGGAATCGGCCTTGATTGTTCGGTAAGAACTCATTGTCATCACGATAGCGCACTATTTGAATTATTTTTGCGAGATATTTTTACGCATTACTTGAGATAGGGATTGAGATAGGATTTTATGTAATAATTTTTATTAATTGCAGTAATATTGATAACGCCATCCCGTATTTATGATAACTAAATTGTTGAAAATAACAACTTTTATCTGAAGTTTACATTAGAAGGTAAAAGTTTTCTTTGTGGTCTATTTTTTTATTTCAAATAAATTAACATTTGGATAATTAACTAATACTTTATGTTTGTTTTTATTAATATATTTACAAAATCAAATTTTGTTTATTTTTCTTTATTGTTAAGAACAATAAATAACTGAACGTTTGAACTTAACCTCCATTTATTTGAAAAATACGTTTTAAAATGCAATTATAGCTGTTTCACTAATGACTAGCATAAATAGTGGAAGTTTAGTTCAAACGTTCAGTTATTTATTGTTCTTAGTAAGATGGACTTCCACATAGTAAAGGTTACCACAATCAATTTCTTTATTGAGTAAAGGACTGTAGTACTTAGTACACACTTTGGATAAAGTGGAGAAAAAGAGGGAAACTTGTATTTTTAATAAGTGTGTATATTAATAATTTAAAATTTCATAGCTAAGCAAATTCAACCATAAAATAGGCCATCTTCAGAGCTAAATGTGAAGTTAAATATTTCCCTAGAGAGATCATCAAAAACACACTAACAAATTAAATTGTTGTGGATATCTGTATTTGATGTGTTGTATTTGTTAGTGTGTTTTTGATGATCTCTCTTGGGAAATATTTAACTTGACATTTAGCTCTGAAGATGGTCTATTTTATGGTTGAATGCGCTAAGCTATGAAATTTTAAATTATTAATATACACACTTATTAAAAATACAAGTTTCCCTCTTTTTCTCCAATTTCTTTATTGTATTAACCTTCAGGTTACTCCTCTTCGTCATGGTGGACTTTGCCTTGTACAAACAACAGACTTCTTCTATCCATTGGTTGATGATCCATATATGATGGGGAAAATTGCTTGTGCCAATGTCTTAAGTGATCTTTATGCTATGGGTGTCACAGAATGTGATAATATGTTGATGTTACTTGGAGTCAGCACGAAAATGACTGAGAAAGAAAGAGATGTTGTAATTCCTTTGATAATGAGAGGATTTAAAGATTCAGCTTTAGAAGCTGGTACAACAGTAACTGGTGGCCAGACAGTAGTTAACCCTTGGTGTACAATTGGTGGAGTTGCAACTACAGTTTGTCAACCAAATGAATATATTGTTCCTGATAATGCAGTTGTTGGAGATGTTTTGGTGTTGACAAAACCTTTAGGAACACAGGTAAATAATATTTAAGCATTTTACAATTTTTTACATTGTTGCCTAGTTTGAAATTGACACATGCATAAAGTTAGCACAACACTTTTGGCAAAATTTAAAATTTATTTTTGTAGTAATTGCAGCTTTTATGAAGTGCAAACCAAAAATTTGCAGCTCTTTTAGTTTTTTTTTGCAATTACTGCAAAAATAAATTTTAAATTTTGCCTACTAGAAGTAGAGATATGAAATGTGTCATGCTAACTTTATGTCAAGTTAGCAAAACCATTCATAAAAAAAAGTAAAAGAGCTGCAAATTTTTGGTTTGCACTGCATAAACTTTAAATTTTGCCAAAAGTGTTGTGCTAACTATATGCGCGTGAAATTGTCTAAATGTATTGTTGTTTTGTAGGTGGCAGTAAATGCACATCAATGGTTGGATCAACCTGAACGTTGGAACAGAATAAAATTGGTTGTAAGTGAAGAAGATGTTAGAAAAGCCTATCATCGTGCAATGGATTCGATGGCTCGCCTCAACCGCATTGCCAGTAGGTTGATGCATAAATATAACGCCCATGGAGCAACAGATATCACAGGATTTGGTTTACTTGGACATGCTCAAACGCTGGCATCACATCAGAAAAACGAAGTTTCGTTTGTAATTCACAACTTACCAGTTATAGCTAAGATGGCAGCAGTAGCAAAAGCTTGTGGTAACATGTTCCAATTACTGCAAGGGCACTCGGCCGAAACGTCAGGTGGACTTTTGATCTGTTTGCCGCGTGAACAAGCCGCCGCTTATTGTAAAGATATCGAGAAACAGGAAGGGTATCAAGCTTGGATCATTGGAATTGTTGAGAAAGGCAACCGGACAGCTCGAATCATCGACAAACCTCGAGTCATCGAGGTGCCCGCTAAAGAGTAGAATAATTATAATAAGATACACATTATCCATTAATAATATCAAGTATTTTTCAATATACTTCTAGCAGTATCATATTTTTCCCCAAACAGCTTGTAGATCTATTACAATAATGATTTGTGCATTTTCTTTTATTGCTATGATCACATACTTTGTTTATGACGGAAAATTCGTTTACTTTTTTCGATTAGAATTATTAAGGCGCACAGGATTGGACTTTCTGTGTGCAATATTCTCATTTAATGTTAAGTATTTTAAATTTTCGTGAAAATGTGTTTTGATTACTTCCATTCGACCGTTTTTTTAGTAATATAGAAGAAATGTTCAATGGTATTTTGTATAATAATTTTCCAATATAATTACTTAATGAGTAAGCAACACGTTTTATTTAAATTTTCTTTGATTCTCTACTGTCAAAATGTAAGTTATAAATAATTCTTTACAGGTTTCCCTTTTGGCGCAGTTCCTAGGTCTTTGGGGAAGAATGGCCCCCCAAAACTCGAAAAATGG
This sequence comes from Ophraella communa, assembly GCA_035357415.1. Classification (NCBI taxonomy): domain Eukaryota; kingdom Metazoa; phylum Arthropoda; class Insecta; order Coleoptera; family Chrysomelidae; genus Ophraella; species Ophraella communa. Next base: position 15,474,302 of record CM068992.1, read on the forward strand.
GGTTTCCGCATATATCTGCCAAAATAAGCTAATTGGAGAATTTTTGTGATCTACAAAAGTGATCCTTATAATTCTTTCAGAAGCGACCGGGCGAATTAATCGAGCATAATTCATTGTATATGACTTTTGGCCAAATCTGTTTTTTCTATAATATTAAAAAATGCTGTTCAAATTTTTGAAAGAGTCACACTTGCCTCTGTTAACACTAAAAATGAGTGCGATCAACAGTATTTTCCACGCGTTAGTAGAAAAAATAGTGCACCTAACACGTATGTACAATGACTTTTTCGCTCGCGATTACTGGCCGAACCACGCGTTAGCGTTTCAGCACTTGCTACTATTTTTCACGGTATTTCTTATTAATCTTTTGCGATCACCATGTTTTAGCCGTTTAATCCATATTTATCCAGTGTGGAATGTTTTGAATTTTTCCGATGGCCGTTTTGGCGAAAAAAATTCTCAAATCCGCATTTTTTTGGACAACATTCCGCGGAAAATTCATTTTCAGCGGGTTCCTACGTCAGAATCGTGATGAGTCTTTTCTCGCTCGAAAGCATCAAAAGCCAAAAATTATGCCAGAAAAGGCCAGGTCTTCATTTACTGAAATTGTAATGTAGGCCTTGATTGCTCCATACTGTGCATTCTTTTAAAAATGGCAATATTAATCTTAAAATTCCTAGTTACTCACATCGCCAAAATTATTGGACCCCTCGTAAATTTTAAAACGAAATATTTATCATTGCTTGTTCTTTTGTACATTTGATCTTTATTTAGTTCACCAGCGCTGGGCATCAAAAAAGTACCACAATACGGCGGAGATTTGCCAGATCCAATTTTTTTTTTTCGGGCTGAGATGAAAAAACGCTCATGTTCCGCAGCATATTTCAAGACAGGCTGAGATTTAAAAAAAAAACTCATATTTCCCAACATATTTCAAGACGGGCTTCGGTATATTACACACTCTCCTTTTACTCTGCCTCTCAGAAACATTCTCTTCCTCTAACCATACTTTCCACTGCCTTACTTACCTCCATCCATTCCCCCTACCCTCTCAACATTATCTCCACCATATTTTCCCAATGCACCCAAATTTTGCCTCCAAGTTCTTCAGCACTTTTTTATTCTTCCAGCATCTAAACACGTGTCCCACGTTATGTGAAAATATACTGCTCTTGACCCGTGCCCAGTTAGCACCTGTGTCAAGAAGCAGTTCATTTTGCCGAATTTCCTATTCATCCATTTACTCCTACTTCCAATTGCCCTTTTTATCGCACCTTCATGCTCTTTCCAACTTATTTCCATAACTTCCTCGCTCATTGCGCTCTTCCATGGTAGACTCCTGGCTCTAGCCATCACATATCCAATGGGTAGGATCTTGCCAGCACCGCTGCTGCTATTCTGCCCACTGTCCTATACCCTTGTACCACACCCGGTCCTTTTACATTACATATCAATCTCACCAGCCATGCTGCCCGAAATGTGGTTTTTGAACGATAGCTGGCTATCTAACCACACACCTAGATGTTTTACCGATTCCTCCATCTGAATGTTCTTTCCCTTCACCTCCAACTCCATTGCTTTGCTGCGTCCCTTCACTAGTAATCCCACTGTCTTCTCTTCAGCCACTTTTTCCAGAGCGTTGGCCCCAATACCGATCCCAGAGGCACTCCTATCTCCGTCCTATACCTCCGCCCTCTCGAATCAACCAAAGCCCACCTCGTCAAATAATCCTCTACTAAAGCCCCCAATTATTTACACTTCCTCCTCAATTCTAGTCTTTATTATCTGCTCCAGCACTTTACTTATCCCGCACAGCAGACTGATGGGCCTATAGTCCGCTTCCCCTCTCTTCCCGCCTTCGTCACCACTACCATTCTGGCCACTTTCCACGCTTCCGGAAACTCTTCCTCCCTCAGCACCTTGTTGAAAAGTTCCAAGAAATACTCCCTATTATCGTCCAACAGTCTCTTTATTAACTCCCCTGGAAGACCTGGGGTCTTCCTATCCTTGATACCACGCTCTTCCTTCTCTATTTCCTCCATCTCTACCTCATTTTACCTCTCCTACTGAAATCCCCCCATTGTTTTCACTGCTATCTCATAAGTCTTACCCCATGGATTATTTTCCAATTCGCCTATCAACATTTCCCACTTACCTCTTTTCGACCTTTCGCTCCAGCTTCTTTTTCTCCTTGTATCTCTCCTTACCCCTACATTCACCTTTTGTCCTCAACATCGTTCTTTCTGACACTCCTTCTACAACTTTCCTGTTTCCTCATTCCACCAGTAATTAGCTCCCCATACACGCCTGTTGCCACACTTCCCGTCCCTTTTACAGCCTTCTATCACTTCCTACAAATCATTCACATCATGCTCGAGTCCTCTTTTATCTCCGCACCTACTATCCTCAGTCTCTCCGCCTTGGTCTTCGTCCTACTTTGCCTTCTCCCTTCTGCAACCTCTTTTTCCACTTTCCTTATGTCTGTCTATGCAAGCTCAAGCTTTCCTAATCTTCCACCACCCTCCAGCTACTTTTTTTTACCAGATACAATTTGCGATCGAGGAAACCGTTAAAAGTACCAAGGTTACTTCCCACACATTGCCGCTTGTCTAGAGTGGGCACAGTAGACTGGATTTTAGCTCAAATGACGAAATTCCATTTGGCTTGGTCAGTAGTAGTCGGCGACAAAGAGCTTGGAGAGAGCCAGGACTTCCTTTTTGCAAGGGAAGTGGTTCCATACCAAGGAGGATCAGTTATATTTTGGGAACAGTGTACAAAAAAAATAGTAAATGTTGGGGGGTGTTCTTATTTTTAATCGAGTTGAGAGTATGAAAATCTTGCTCCCCAAAAAGAAATTCTGAAATGAAGCCCTTGGTAGTACCTAATACGCAGAGAACGGGATTTGATCCTTATATATAATTCTTGTTTTTATGATGCATGAGAATTGTCAGCTTCCATTAGTGTCGGTTCTTGTGACAAGATTGTAGAAATTAACTCATTTTTTGGTTATTTAATAAAAAACAGGAGTATTTAATAAAATTACTATATTCACATAATAAAAATATACATAATAATTATCAGTTGGTAAATAAAAAAAGGTGATTAATTATCTATAGTAGTAATAAAACTCAAAGTCAACCCACAGTATGTAATTTAATGAAATGTTACAGCAGCGACATGTTTCGGTCACAAGACCATCTTCAGGCTTTAATAGAAGAACACAAAATGTCAGAGAGATGAAATACAATACAAATATAACATGTATAAAAGTCAAATCATATAAGATAAATTCTAACAATTAATAGAAAATGATAGTTGTATAACAGTCAATATAGTTTATAACAAACAAAATCAATTTGAAAACATAAAAATATATTATAATGTATAATCCTTGATTATATACATACAATATGGAGACTCACCTCTATGTGCAGACTGCAGTGTTTAAACAAATTATAACAGATATTATGAATAAAAATAGGGGAGTATTTTAAGTTAAAGTAATAAAAGAGGTTGAAAAAGATAGTTTAAAAATAGTTTAATTATTAGAACAACTATATGGAAGTTGATGTGTGAAAATAAGAAAATCTGGCGTAAAGAAGTAAAAATTTCAGAATGAATCCAGGTATCAACATTCTATAGAAAGGTTTATAGAGAGTTCTCCAAAACAAGGAGATCGATCTCCAAGACCAAATCAGGAACGGGCCTGGATTAATAGCGGGGTTAGAAGAAGAAACGATATGGAGAGTTCTCCTAGACAAGGAGTTCAATCTCCAAAACCATTGATCGATAGAAAACTGGAAACTAGCAGGTTCAAAAGAACCAATATGGAGAGTTCTCCGGAACAGGGAGATCAATCTCCAAAACCCGTGACCGTAAGGTATCGGATCAATGGTGGAAAAAATCAGAAGACAGTCTCATAAAAATGAGTATAAAGAGAGTAAGGTAGAACTTCATACTCCATATCCCATTTTACCGGCTGAAGATGGTCTTGTGACGAAACATGTCGCTGCTTACATACTGTGGGTTGACTTTAAGTTTTATTACTACTATTCGTACTATCCACATTTGAGTTATGGATAACCTCTACAATTTGATTAATTATCTACTAAAAGTAAAATATTTTTAACAAATATACGAAAGTTTGTGTTTCAATATTTTATGAATACATCAAAAATTTACCCGAATTTATCCATGTTGATGCTTCAATATTTTGAAAATAGGGAAGAATAGCCAGTGTTGACAAATTAGGAGTGAAAAGGGACAAGGGGATCTCATTCAGTATCAACCGTGATACCGCACGTTCTTAGTCCAGAGGAAAATGGAGTTTTTAAGCCATCCATCGCATCTTTGAGTTACTGGACCCCAAAACGCAAAGACTGGTCATCCTCTGGTAACTCAGGGCTCTACCAGGAGTGAATTTTCTTAGTTAATCGCGAAAACACAAATCCTACCTTAACGAATACTGACCAAAATTAGACTCCCTTGAAGGAGGTCGTGGGCCACTTTAAATCAGTAGGAAGACACAGCAGTAAGCACAATAACCTAATGAGGTCTAATTATGGATGAAACTTTTGGTCTTTACCTTCCTCAATTTACAAATACATAGAATAAAAATGATATTCTGAGACTTGACGAACAGTTCACCTCAATCTGCAGCTGTAGAAACTGGAAAAAATGCTTGGGATCAGCCTGAAGGTCAAAGATACGACCTCCAGATGTAGGCGCAAGGAATAATCGACGCCGAAAGAAGATGGAGGAAGAAAGCACATCCTTCACTACCTCCAAAATAAGAATGGTAAAAGACCTACAACAAAGACTAAAGTTTCAAAGCTTGAAAATACTTCAACGCAGGGCACGCAGCGTCAAAAATAATTTACTTCTTCCTCGTAACAACAGGATTTTGTCTTCCTTCAGCAGCCCAAGCAAAGCGCCTGGTTAAAAGTATTGACTGGAGACCTCAAACCATGCAAAAAAGCATTTCTGAGGGTTTTCAAAGGGAACTCTAGAATAACGGCGTTTTCTCTAACCTAAACTTATTTGGTCACAAAAAAGTTCTCAGGGGTACCTCTTCGTTTTCGGCATCGGGAAGAAAGCAAGTGGACGTCCTTAAAAATAGAGATGAGGTTTAATTATGCACTGGCTATGAAGGCCAATATCTAAAAAAAGCAGGGGTTATTTCTTGGAACCAAGAACCTCAGCTTTACCAAGGAACCATGGGTAGAGGTCATCTCTCCCTCATTGACAAAGGAGGTGAATGTTTAAAAGTAAGCCATGGGCATGGAAGTGGTCTTAACATTATGGAAGATGCAAAATATGGAGTAACCTTGTAAAAGTAACACCAAAATGGTTAGATGTCTAATTTGAGGAGTTTTCAACTTAGCAACAACCTAGGATGGCAATATAAATTGCTAAAAAATTCCAAGTCACTCCAATGGCACATTTCTTCCTCTCAGACTGAAGTTAAAGTAGAATATTGATGGAGAAAAGGTAACAAAATAGGACATTTATCCCATCCTTAGTTGCCAATATTTATGTGTGAATATTTTGGGATCAAAATTTTACAAAATTATCTTTTATATTTCAGTAATTACCCATTTATGACCAACTTAATATTAATTTAAAAACAAGAAATTATGTAGTTTGTCATCTTTTTATTGCTTTTTTAATTTTAAGAACCTTCCTTTTTCTATTTCCTCCTAATTTTTTCTTGAATGGTTTATTTTTCCTTAAGTTGTTTTTAACTTTGGCTTTCACAATTCTCTTTAGATCCTGTCTTAATTTGGCAAACTCTGTCTGATCCCCCACTGTTAACTTCTTAACAAAATCTAAACCCTCTAAAAAAAAAGTATGATTGTAAAAAAATACCTACTGTGTTTTATTTTTCATTTACCTTGTAATCTATAATCATCATGTTTAAAAAATAATGAATCAGTTGTTGAAAAGGCATTTCTAGTGTTTTGTTCATTTCTAATTGTATCATTAACTTCATCTTTGCTTTTAATGCTTTTTGTAGGGGTGTCTTCAGTTACATCTTCTTCATCTGAAGAATCATATTTGAAAGGATTCTTTTCATGTTGAAAGGTTTTATTAATACTGGTTGAAGTTTCAGGTTCCATTTCTACATCTTCATCTTCACCTTTTGCTTCATGTTGTTGTCCAAACATACTCAGTAAACTGAATTCATTCTTTTCCTCAAAAGCTTGTTTTAAATTATCTGGAATTTTATAAAATATTTCTTTGGATACTTCAGGTGCAGCTGCTTCCTCTACCTTCTTTTCCTCTGCAATTTCTGTGTTTTTTGTTTTCTTTTTTTTCTCTTTTTTCTCTGAGAGTGGTTTAACAATTTCATACTTTGAGTGCTCTGGATTTGAAGGATCATATCTAATCATTGATTTCTTTCTGAAACAGTATAAACATAGTTTATTGTCAATTATAAACTTATTTAAATTAATAGCTATACTTAGTTGTTTGTGCTGCTTGTTTTCGGACAAGTTTTTCACCCAACACTTGTTCAAGAATTTCATATTCTTTCTTTTTCTCTTCTTCTAAAGAAATATTTTCATTTTCTATTGGATCCAATTCTGTATCTTCTTCATTTTCTAAAAACCTCTCATCTAAAGCAAACCTCTTGTCATTTTTATACCTTGATTGCAGTTCCAATAACTAAAAGTAAAATGTTATTGCATTACTGATTACTTATAAACTAATTACAAATACCTTTTGACCTTGTTTTCCCTGAAAATGTTCTTGAATAGTAAAGTTTGGTTCATAGTCTCCTTCAGAATCACTCTCATTAAACAAAGTTTTTTTATCATTCTTGCTGGCAGATTTGTTTATCTCTACCGAAGTTTCTTTAACACCATTCAAGTTTAAAGTATCATCAAAAACGATCCTATTTTTTGGCGCAGAATCAACATTTGATAATGCAGCTTTGATAGTGGATTTCTGATTCTGGTACCTCTCTTTTAACCTTTTGATTGATTCTAAACGCTTAAGGTTAGCTGCAGACATGTTGAATTCTTACTTTTTATTTAGTTATTTTTTTGATAATAGGTCCTTAACATATTCTATTTTGAACGAATAAAATGTTGTTACTTTATACCATTTCACATCATATTCACAATTCACATGCTTGTCAAGTTGAAATTTAAATGTTCGCGATTTTTAAATAATTATAACCTCAATTCGTTCTTCTGTCACAAAAAGATAGCATTTCTGTTCTTTGGATAACTGTACACTAAATAAATTAAAAAATATTTATTAGAAATAAGGGATGATTTTGTTTTAATTATAAATCGAGACTGCTATAGGATTTTTCACCATTTAAAGTGTAATTTATAATAGCAAATTTTGAATATATTTGGGTTTGGCATCACCGCTTATTTTTGGAAAATTCTTTTTGCTTTGATGAGCTTGACTCATCTTATAATATGTACGAGCTACATTCTACGAATAAAATTTTAAATATTTATAAAGGGTTGGATTAAAAATATCATGGTTAATTTGAAAAGTTAGATTTTTCATTATTCTTTTATTTCAACGAAGGGCGAAATTGTATAATGTTACACCGACTGATCATAAAAAAATTACGAGAAAAAAGTCTTGAAGCTACTATTTTGTGCTGACCATTTCAAGTTTATTTCCAATCCACTTAGCATTATTATTTGCTATTTCTATTAATAAATCCGTGTTTTTCTCAAGACCAATCATATATGATGCGGGTTCCAGGGATGGGAAATCCACAAATTTGTGTATACTCCTGAAGGATTAACCAAAAATATTGTACATCCAATGGCATTAGGATAAATGAAATGTTTGAAAATAAAAAATACTCCCCTTATATAATATCTAGGCTTCAATTTTTTTACTAAGCTTTTATTTCGCACAACCTCTATAGTATATAGGGGTGCTCACGATGCTAAATGGAGATTTACTGGAATTTACACTGAAAGTGTAAAAAAAACTGTTACATGGATAAATTCGAGCGCGTTAAATATTGACAGCATCCATGTCCCACGTATTTTGAATAATGTACTTGTGTTAATCTAATCTGGATTTGATGCAAACTCACGACCATTATTTAAGAGCAAAAAATAGCCATTTTGAAATATTCCCTGCGCGTTAAATTGCATCTTTATATCCAGGAAGAGCTGTCCGATAGTTTGACGACTATCTATACCCAATTCAATTTTTTTAATCCTCATTTTCATTTGTAGAGTCATCCTCTCCATAAAATACATACTTTATATTAATGTAGTAAATATGTATAATCTTTATAAACTTATATTAAAATAAGAAAATTAGTAAAAGCACTGGAAATACTGGAAAATATCTTCCCACGAACGAGTCTGTCATCATCAGATGTCATGACTTTATGGCAAAAGAAACAAGAGTGTTAATTATTCAAATTAAATTTGCAAAACTGTTATAATTGCTTCAATTATATCTAACTACTTTACAGACAATCATTTTTTGAATAATCTGATCCTATACATATGGGATTCATGTTGGGCAGGTGTAGGTACAGTCGGCTTTAGAATAGCATATACATGTTAAATGTGAATTTCGTTTACCTACAGAAAACCTGCTTCAACAAAATAGGAGTGGCAATTTTTAAAACGCCTACAATGACTTACTTCACTAAGGAATAAAAATAATAATAAGAAAAACACTTGCAAGAGGTGGTGGCGTAACCATTTCTTTGGTGTTGTTCCGAAATAATTGTTTAAAAAAAAGAAATAGATATCAGATTTAAACAAAAATTGACAAAAACATTTATAAGATCAATGCTTTTTATTTTTTAATATATTAAACTTATTGGCTTATGTTAAGGGGGTGTTTATGGGTTTTAAAAAATCATTAAAAATAAACGAATAAACTAATTGTAATAAGATTTTATATTTTACTGAGAAAATTGTACCTAAGTGTAAAAAATTGACCTGTTTTTTATAAAAATATCAAATATCATATTGGATTATAAACCTTTTTCTTTCTAGTAGGTAGTTGGGGTAAAATGCATCGACTATTCACCCGCCGGTAAAGAGGTTGCAATAAAAAACAAATAAAACCGTACTGTATAATACAATATCATCCCTCTTTGTTTAACATTAAAAATGTGAGCGTGGACAACTGTTTGACTGATTTCAAATTTATTATTATATAAACCGTGATTGGTTATACACAATAAATAGGTCATCCTTACAATAAATTAAATGCAAGCAATTGGAGTTTGAAAATGTATATGCTATTCTGAAGCCGATAGTACAAATCAGGTACAAAGTATCCCCAGGAAATCCCAAAATCCCCGCTTGGGCTCTCTCCTGCTATTAGAAATACAAGATTAAAAAAAAATTATGTAATCTAACTTACCTGATAAAGTAAATTTATGGTCAAATCGTGTTTTAACTGAAGATATACCGAAAAAAACATTATAAAAGTGTATATATTAAAAAATAATACTTACATGACAACCAACTTTTGTGAACAAAAACTCCAAGGCGAATTAAACACATAAAAACAGCCAAATAAAAATTATATTGAAAAAAAAGAGTAATAAAGGAGGTAGCAGGTACATTTCTCAATAAATAAAATGATATTAACATACAAAAAATGTTCCTTTATATTATTTGTTGAAATGTGGTCACACATAAATCCATAACTACATCATATAAATTATTAAACTATAAAATGAGTACATTTCTGTCATGGCTCTCTATCATATATAACAATGTTAAAATTCAAGAGGATTAAAACTGGGCAGATGAAAATTTATCTAAAATATAAAATAATATCAACACGTTTATCACTTAATTTACTATTTTTTAAGTATTCAAACCGCCGTAAGAATTTTTATTATAATATCAAATTAAGAACATACATGAATCAGATCACTATGCGTTTGTTATTTAAGGCTTTAATATACTATTACTCATTAAGAATAATAAAAAACTCTTCGTTTTAACAAAACTTCCACTATTTATTTAAAAAATTGACGGCTGTTTCGCTGATTAGCATCGTCAATCTGCGAAACGGCCGTCATTGAGGTTAAAAACGCAATTTTTTTTAAATAAATAGTGGAAGTTTTGTTAAAACGAAGAGTTTTTTATAATTCTTAATAAGATGGACTTCCAAAAAGTAAGGGTTAGTACAATCAATTTAATAGTATTACTCGTTTATTTAGAGTTAAAAAAATAAATTACACAATACCAAATCTATGGAGACCTATTATCAGGAGAGAACGTTACAATTAAAATCAAATATTTTCAGCAATTCATAGTGTCACAAGGGCTGAAAGTGGACATTATCAGCCTGAGACTGTATTTGCTGCCCAAGCGTAGCGAGGGGAGCATATCTTTGAAATTTAATCCTGGACTTCAGTACTAGGCAATTTGAAAAAATACTTAAAATCAATATGTTAATATTATATTTTTTATTAGAAACGTGCATTTGTGGCAAATCTTTGTAAATCGGAAGTAAAATAAATAATTAGTAAGAAAGCGAATTATGTAAAAAAAATTTATCACTTTTTATTCATTTGATTCCCCTCCTGCTTATAGATCTCCATGGCAAAATCTAAGGTAAACTATGAAGGGGAGAGTTAAGGAGGGCCTTATGGAGGAAAAGCTACCCAGCGGTAAGCAGCAAATAGTAGATGGCGCGAGAGTAGCAAAAGGGTAAAAAGACAACGTGAAGTCAGTAACATTCCATAGGTTATAAACAGAGTGAAGTGAGCTGGGCTGAAAAATTTAATATTTTTCGTGACTTGTGTAGTTAAAAATTATTCAGTATTTAAAATCTCAACTATTTACGTAATCAAATGTAATTTAAATTAGATAGGTCATCCATCTCAAATGTGGTTGAATCCAATAGAAAAGATCCAATTCAACGCAAAGTCACAACCACAGACTTTTATTCAAGTTAACACAAGATTTGCTTATTGTAATCCAAAAAGAAAGGAAAAAATATTGATTTTCTATTGTTTTTAAAAAATTTCTGTTCGGTTGACACATTCTCATTTATACGAAAATTATTATCTTTGGGATTACTGTTTAACCTATTTAATATTATTTTCTACCACTGTTAACTGTTTTGCACCTCTTGCTTACCATTTTATTGTGTTCTTTACACCCTGATGATGGTCTGATCTAGACCGAAACTAGTTGCAATAATTTTACATTACTTGAATAAAAGTATGTGGTTTTGACTTTGCGTTTTATTGGATCTTTTCAAATGTAATTTAATTTCGTTTCTTACGCCGATCACAGGACAAATTCTTCTTTTCTACTATTTGTAACGTCCTGTGATACTTACTCTTGCTACTGTGGCGCCACCAATTTGTTCCCTTTCATTGGACACTGTTTAATACATTGGATCTCCTTCCTTCTACCCTCCACAAGCTAAGCGTTAAAAAAATCACAGTTTCATAAAAGAGCGACTGTCAGACTCAGTGTTCTGTGAATCAAACGTCAACTATCAAATATAACTAAGATAAGACAAAACATCACCGGAATTAACATAAATACTAAGATACGTTTGTACTTACGTTTTAAGACTAGAGGAAAACAAAATCGTATTTTGACGACACAGTGATCTGATGGTTAATATTAAAAAAAAAACATTATCTAATTTTCAAAATTGTCAGTCCATCGTAGTTCCGTACTTCTCGGCGAAGTCTTCAACTCCCTCCCCGTAAGGTCTTCTCCGCAAAAGAAATCGTCATCGAAAGGATCGTCTTCTCTGGCGAAGATGTTTACCGATTCCGATTTTTTTATATTGACGTCCGCTGCTCCTCGCAGTCCGGCGGAAAATCTACCCTTCGACAGTATCTTCTTTCGGCCGTTGGAAGCGTTTTCGAAATTACTAGCACCGAATTCGTCTTCGTCCTCTTCGCGATCGGCTTCTTCTTTTATACTAGAAATGTTGTCTTCCGCATCGACCTTTTCCGTCGGCGAGAAATCGTCCTCGAAATGGGATTTCGACTTTTGATAGCGCGGAGACAGTTTCGATGTGGGCCTGGGTCTGTCACGAATACTAAAAATAAAGGAAAATTGTTTAAAGAAGACATTTGGATTACACTGGAATAACGTTAGAGGAATCCAGTACTTAAGACACATACTTAAAAACAATATACCGAGTATAGTCCTGAGGAGGATCCGTTCGAACATAAGTTTTTCCATCTCGGCCCGAAACAAAAAAAAATGTCAACTACCCCGACGATGGCAATGGAAATTACTGTGGGTCTCTCTCTTCCACATATTTTACTGGAAAAGGATTCCAGATGGAAATCTTATAGAACCCTATTGGTGGATAGTCAAATATCCTCTCCTCGAGGATACATTTATACAGGGTGATCAGTTAAGAGTAGCGAGCGGCCATATCTCATAACATATTGGTAGTATATAAAAAAACTGAAAAAGTGGAAAATTGTTTCCACCTGCACCCAGGGTAAGGAAACTAAATAGTTTCTATACTAAGCGTGACCGTTTTCTATGAAAAAACAACTACTTCCTGGGCTATATGCCCCAACGGACATTATTTCTTGATTGTTATTGGTAGTATATATTTGAGAAAAAAATCATGATAAAAGTCGCCAAGAGAAGTTGCTGTAAATTATTTTCGAGTTTGTCAAACGTCAGGTAGGGGGCGTAACAACCAACACCAAGTAGAAAAATAGAAGCGGACCAGCGAACGATCAAGTTGAGAGCCCTAGCAGAATCTCAGAAGATTCAAGAGGAGGACTGTGAAGCTAAGAAGAAATTGGTTATCCTGCAATCCCTTGCAGAAGAAGAAGAAGACCTAGCTTTTCACAAAGAAACTGGCTGAAAACTAATTAGTTAGTTACTGTTGAACGATTATTCATAAAACCATGTTGGTAAACAGATTAAATAAATTTAATTGCCATCTTTTCGAATGCGATTTAGTTAATTTAAACTATTCTAATATAATTCACACTAAAGATATTAATGCAAAGATAGCATTGCTTAATGATATGGTTTTATTTTTATTTAATATTCACGCACCTAACCGAACTATACGGGTTACACGAAAGAAAGCTCCTTGGCTTACTTATACAATTAAATTAATGATAAAACTAAGAGATAATGCTCATAATAAATTTAAGTCTACTAAGAGTAATAGAGATTGGAAATTTTATCAAGAACTAAGAAATGAAGTTAATCATGCCATCAAAAGAGAGAAAAAAGCGTATCTAGAATTTCAAATTAATAATAAAAAAAATATGTGGCGTGAGTTAAAGAACTTAAACATAACCACTTCTTCATCAAATCGCCTACCTCCCCACCTATTTTCATCTGAAAGTGTCAACGACTATTTCATCTCATCTTCATCTTCTGAAGCTTCTACCAATGCAGACTTAATAAGCAATTTTCTTAGGAATTCCTCATTGGACAATGCTTCTCCTAAGTTTAAATTTTCACAAACGTATGACAGCGAGGTGTATAAAATACTATTATCTATTAAATCGAACGCTACTGGTGTAGATAAAATTAACATTAAAATGTTACTGTATTGTTGTCCACATATCTTACCTATTATCACGCATATTTATAACTTCTGCTTTGAACATAACGTTTTTCCAGACTTATGGAAGGAAGCACTGGTGATTCCATTAGCTAAAAAAGATAACCCTGAACAATTATCTGATCTTCGTCCCATCAGTATCCTTTGCACTCTTTCTAAAGGTCTCGAAAAAATTATGCACAATCAAATGAAGATATTTACTACCCTCAATAATATTATCCCTTCGAATCAATCAGGTTTCCGTTCTGGCTACAGCTGCTCTACTGCCCTTGCTAACATCACTGATGATATTTACAGAGCAGTCGATGATAAAAGAATGTGCATTCTTATTCTTATTGATTACAGTAAAGCTTTTGATAGAGTTCTTCACGATTTGCTCGTATCATTATTACATTACATCGGCTTTGATCATTCGTCTTTGACACTTATTAAAAACTATCTATTCAACAGACTTCAAAATGTTGTTATAGATAAAGTATTCTCTTCAAAGAAACGTTTAATTAACGGTGTGCCTCAAGGTTCTATTCTTGGCCCTCATCTATATACTTTATACACCTCTCAGATTTATCACTCATTAAAACACTTTACTTCACACTTTTATGCTGATGACACACAGCTTTTTATAAGTTTCACACCAGAAAGAATCCCAGAAGTCCTTGTTAACATGAACGAAGACTTAGTCTCCTTGGTAAATATCTCCAATAAATACAACTTGGTAATTAATTCTACTAAATCAAAAGCTCTAATTTTTGGTAATAAATATGCACGCGAAAAATACACCCAGAAATACGCCTTTTTATCAATAACGATCCACTCAACTTTACTACATGTGAAAAAAATTTGGGTTTGTGTATTGACACCAATCTCAGATACAAAAATCACGTTGCTAATTTAATAAAAAAATCATTTTATTCTTTAAAACTGATATACTGCAATCGGAAAATACTCAACCGCAAATCTAAAATGATCCTTTGTGACTCCTTGGTACTATCACGTCTGAATTTTGCTGATATCGTATATGGTCCAGCTTTGTTACAAACGGAATGTAAACGTCTTCAGCTTATACAAAATTCGTGAGTTCGGTTGATTTGTGGTGTTCGTCGTCGCCAAAAAATATCCTCATGTTTTAGTGATATAGGATGGCTCACTCTAAAACAAAGACGTTTTCTCCACTGCTGCGTATTTTATCATAAAATTATTACATCTAAAACACCTTCATATCTTTACGACAAAATAGAATACAGACATCAAGCTCATTCATTAACTTAAGATATTCAAATAAATTATCCATTCCCAAACATAAAACTGTTTTTTTTAAATCATCATTTTCCTACAACGTTGTTCATATTTACAATTCTTTACCTGATACAATTAAATCCCTATCTTTAATTAACTTTAAAAAAAGATTAAAAACACTGATTTTAGATAATAGTTTGGCTTCTCAATTGTGACATTTTGGCATGATTCTTCGGGTACTAAGATTAATTTGGTTTATAAATACATTGAATTTAATATTACAGTTATACAGAACAATAAACAACTAATAGGTTGTATTAACTTTCACTATTTATTCTATAAATTGCAATTACAGCTGTTTCGCTATAACTAGCATCGTCAGATGAATATGTCAATCTGACGATGCTAGTTATAGCGAAACAGCTGTAATTGCAATTTATAGAATAAATAGTGAAAGTTAATACAACCTATTAGTTGTTTATTGTTCTGAATAACATGAATTTTCACACAGTAAGGGTTAGTACCATAAATTTCATTACAGTTATAGTTATAGAGCATAGTTAGTAATATAGGAAATTTAATTTATGTATTTGTATAAATTATTTATGGTTAAGTGGAAGAACGCTACTCGTTCATTAAGATCTCTTGATGAAAGAGAGAAAACTTTGCCTTTTGCTCTGCAGTTAATGATATTATGTATTACAGCATACTGTTCTTTATTTGTATAATTTGTTTTAACTGTATCAATAAAAACGATATTATTATTATTATTATTAATGTGTTTTGTAGATTGATAAATACGGCCATACAAAACAGTTTCGAGAAGTTTTGCAAAATTATTTAAGATTGAAATGGGTCTGTAATTGTTAATTAATTTACGATCCTCTGACTTAAATATGGGGCAAACCTTAGCGATTTTCCATATATTTGGAAAAGTTGAAGAGGTTAGGATTAAATTAAAGACAGTTTTTAAAAGACCAACCAGAACTATTAAACAATCCTTAAGAAGAAATGAAGGTATCTTATCTGGTCCTGAAGTAAATTTGGTTTTTAGTTTTTTTCCGGCGTCCAATATTTCCTTCTCAGTAATTGGTTATGGAAACACCTTAGGACAATTGTGTGACTCACATTATTTTGACGAGAAATTTGACGTTGGATTCTCCACGATACTTAACATAATATCCATTTTCACATAATCTTCAACGAAGTGCGGTTTTCTCTTTAATGGTTTGACATGTCCAAGTTCTCTGAATTGTGCATGAATTTTATTCCATAAGTAGTTTTCACACTATAGAAGACCTTCTGTTGAGCGGGGAAAAATGGGAAGACAGGAAAATCTCCTTCCCAGCCACGGCTTTTGTATAGTACACTAGGTGTGGGAGCTGGAGTGTACAACAAAAAAGCTGTACAGTGAGCTATAACCGAGCCTACAAGAGGCCTAAACCTAAAAGTAGTTCAAAATGACAGCGCCCTATAATATTCTGGTGGTTGGCTGTTTTTAAGTATGTGATTTAAAACTACGATATAGCACACAAAGAAAAAGAAAATTACTGTACCTACCTTTCGAGATGCAGGGATTTTTCGAAATCGTTAATCTTAGCTGGCTTAGCGCTCATGATCGGACTGCTCGGTTCCGGTGAAACGAAATCGTTCTCGAAAACGAGCTTAGCCCGACCGCCGGATTTCCTCGGAAAAGTACTCGGCAAGTTTTCCTCCGCCTTCGGACTTTCTTTGGTCTTTTTTCGAGAAAGCGTAGCGGTCTTTTTACCACATTCTAATTTAAATTCGGACTGGATTTTCTTAGAGATAATAGGATCTTCGGGAAATTTGAATCGGTGGGTATTTTTTATCGATGGTCCCGACGGTTCAGTTTTATGCCTATGGGGAGGTTCGGAATATTGGGAATCTCTGCTACGGGATCTTCTACCGGGTTTGAATCTTCTATCCCGTTCGCCGTCGCTACCTCCTACAAATAAATATCGACAATAGTACAAATAAATGATAGCGTTCTATTATGTTTATACCTGTTGCTAGGTAGTGCCTAGATTTGATCTCTCCAGTTTTTCTATCCATTTCCGAGGCGCTACTAGGTCGTTGTTTCCAATTTCTCTTAGAACTAGGGACAAAATGAGGAGAATCTTCGGGATCGTTGGGGTATTCGTCTTCCCATGGCGATTCTTGTGACTCTCTAGATTCTCTACTGTAATATCTATCGTCAGTTTTATGGTCACGCCATCTACCGTACCTAGACTTTTCTGTAAGAAATAGAAATAACTAGAAAAGGCGAAATTGAAGAAAATTACACATTTTACCTTGACCAGTTTGTTCCCAATCTGGACAACACCACCGGTCTCTGGGATCTCGTCTTCTTCTGTGTCTTCGATCTTCGCTTCTGTCATCGCACCATCTATCGGTATCGTGTTCTCTGCTACCAGCACTATGTCGGCTCTCTCTGTCGGTTTCCCTGGAACCGTGCCTCTCCCAGTGTCTAGAAGAATGTTCGTCTTCGTATCTAAACAAAACATAATAGAAAAATAATAGAAATTATAAATGAATCACTGCGTGCCGAGCGAAGCGAGGTTCGCAGCACCAAATCAATCTAAATTAATTTAAAAATCTTTATTCAATTATTTTTAAAATAATAAAATAATAAACAAAAGATAAATATAAATACATAACAATGCTCGGACGACGGGTTCAATATATGATATTCACGATCAAGCTCACTATGCTGCTGATATAGCATTATTTAATTAATTAAAAGAAATTAATAAACAGAGTAAACGTGTACTAAAAAAGGAGGTTCCGAAAGGCAAAGAAATTAGGATAGAAATAATAGACAGTTTAGTTTTACAATATAACACATTTGCTACCTTAGTTGATAAAAATTTTAAACAACTGATAAACAACAATTATCGTGTGAGAAACTTTTTGATAGAATCAGAGAAAAGGTTATCCGGTCGTTTTAGGTAATAAATTGTAAATATAGCGTACCTAAATTTATAGGACAAATAATAAATATTGAAGTGTTAGACGAGGGTAGCGAGAGAAATATGGCCCTCAATATGAATGAGTTTTTTAATTTAGTCAGCAAAATCTTACCCAATGAGTCCAATGGTGAAGCGAGCAAATTGCAAGCATTTACAGATGCCCTAGAACTATTACAGATTAACGCAGCCAACCATGAGGATAGGGAGGTACGTTACGTCAAAACCAGGTTGACAAGCAAGGCAAGGAATGTCATAACGACAGAAAACACCCTTCTTAGCATTATAGAGGCGTTAAAAAAAGGAATAACAGGCGAAAGTTCGACTTTAGTATTAGCCAAATGGGGGAAATTCAAGCAACTCAACAAGGATATCACTACATATGATACAGATTTGGAGAAGCTCACGGAACAGCTTGCAGCAGCGTACATAGCTGAAGGAATGCCAGCCACCTTAGCCAACAAATATACCACTGAGGCTATAACCAAATCTATAACGCAGAATGCAGTTAACGGTTCTTTAAAGACCATAATATCTGCAGGAAGCTTTAACACACCTCAGGAGGTCATCACTAAGCTAGTGGCTACGGATGAAGGTGTAACAGGTTAGGAAAGAGTGCTGAACTTTCGAGTCAATTTTCGAGTCAGGGAAAAAGCAGTAAAAAAACAATTGTATTAATAGAGACTAAACGTATGGTAAAGAAAATGTTATATAAATAGTGGAATGAAAACTAAATATTACTTGTAAATTGTTTAAAGGTTTTAGGTATGTTTATACGTTTCGAGTGTAGTAAACAGTAAGAAAACAAACGAACTTGTTTGGAATTATTTATGACAAACAATCTATCGATGTTATGTATTTACGTTGTAAACAAGCGACTTCAAATAAAACAAACACTTGATTGTATTAGGGATTTCCTTCGGGAAGGAAATCTCTTGAGGTTGAACGTGTGGTGTGAACCCCGTATATTTTGTAAACTTAATTAAATTGTTAAATAGAAAATACCGATGGCCTGGACCACCGTAGTTTTTTTATAGTATGGCACGTTCAATGTCGTATCGTGTCTTTAACTAAGGTCGAATAAACAAAAGATAAATATAAATACATAACCATGCTCGGACGACGGGTTCAATATATAATATTCTCGATCAAGTTCACTATGCTGTTGATATAGCATTATTTAATTTATTTATAGTAATTAACTGTTGTACTCAGATTTAATTCATAGTAAATATAGTTATAATGTAAAGTATACATATATGACCGCGTGATAAAAACATGTTTATAAATTAGTTATAATTAATTAATTTAATAAAAAAAACTCACTCGTAATCATCATCTTCATCCCAACTGTCAGCAACCCTCCTATCTCTCCTTCTTTCGAACGAATGCGTTCTAGGATGCCTGTACACCGTGCGAGGATCTCTCATCTCGCGTAGATCGCGCCTAATCGGTTCTTCCTCCCAAGGACTAACGTCCCTAGAACTAGAAGAATGTCCACCGGCAGCTTGGTTGCCATGTTGCCAGTTGCTCTGTTGACGACGTCTTCTCGGTCTATCGTAACATTCGTAGTACTCTTCGTCGTAGCTGTCAGTTGAACGACGGTTCGCAGGATAATAATGCGCTAAAAACCAATCGCGTAAAATTGATTTTAAAGAATTAGAGAAGTAAAGTAGTACCTTCTGGTTCGGCGGCCGTGTCCCACCATCCATCTTGGTCTCTTCGTTTCCTGGGAAATTGTTCGGTACCGCTACCGGAATCCTTACTTCTCCAACCCGGAGGGGAGGTACCGCCGAACTCTTTCGAATCGCTGGACCAAGGAGATACGCCTTCTTCGCTTTGAACCGCCTGTTTTTCCTTCACGGATTCCAAATTGCCCGATTCTTGGTCGAATATAGCCCACGATTCCGCTATAAATATTTAAAACAAAAGTTTTAAGCTTTCACGGTCGGTAAAGACGTTCCTATTCTTTACTAACTTCTAAAAATTTAAAAATTAAACTATCACTTAAAGATTTTTGCAACTTTTGAAACTTTTAGGAGAAATTACTAAAGAAACCCATGTAGAATAGCTTGAAAATTACACTTTAATTTGTTTTCTAACAATTTTAACTAAACCAATCAGCTAATGGAAAAATTTAAAAAGTGTGGATGATATCTTGGTTCCATAATTGGTTCTTTGATGAGGCCATTAATGATTTTAAGCCTACAAATTGTGCTAGATTGATTATTCATTCTAACACTACCTAGCATAGCATGGAATACTTTCCAATTGAAATTTCCAATTTGAATTTCAACTTTTTCTCTGAAACAAAGTTTGATTTGTGTTGTTACCGACCATAGTAAATTTCAGAAGCTTTTGTGAATAAAAAGGTCAACAGATTTTATAAAGCTCTAGTCGAGAGAGGAATAAACCCAGTGATGGCGTTAAAAAGCCAGAAAACCACACAAAGGAACAAAGATTAGGCAACACTTTTGTTTCTAACCTTACTTACCAGGCAGAAGAACTACCAAAAGAAATGATCTTAACATTATACATTTGAAAGGAACACTATGAAGTTGGAAGAAATATTTTTACAGTAAAAATCGAGTCTTTACTGTCCTACTTCAAAATGGGCAGTAGATGAGTCTTCTTTACCTAAGATAGTTACTCCCTGGCAACATCTTTAGCACGTGGAGAAAGGCAACAGTAACTTTTATACTATAAATAGAAAGAAAGGTTAGAGCAACCCCAAATCTCTTTTTCAATTTTTCCTGAAGACTACACAAAAAGTGGTATAAAAAGTTATTCGCGAAAATCAATGACTATTAGATGGCGCTGTAAATTTTCAATATGGCCTCTACGAGGGTGAACAACAAAATTTTAGTTCATGCTTTACATCTATCGTTGTTGCTGTGTACGTGTGAACTTCCTATTTTTGTGATTTTTCTTGTCTTTACGGACCTGTTTCTTAAATACTCAACTATAAACTTTACTAAGATGCCTCATATTAAAGTGAGTATTTACGAAATTCTCCAACATATTAGAAACATAAGTAGGCCATTACAAGAGGGTGAAGCAGTTTTCAAAGCGGAACACGTTTTATTATGTGGTATTTCCTGATATTATCCAGTTTATGCCTCCAAACATCTGGCTTAACTTCACCACACCATTAAATAAGTATTGTGACCGTGGATATGTGCTTGTTCCTGCAAAGCTGGATTATCTGGATTTTGTAAACACATTATGGCTACCCTAATCTATGTAAACAGGTCAGTACAATTATATGATTCATAATTTTAACTGACCTACAGAAATATTCAGTTGATTATTCATTATACTATACTATTAAAATTTTAGAAAAGAGTAGTTAGAAGTAGTCAGCAGTACCGACTTGGCACAAAAATGGGGTAACGCACAAACCTTAAGTATTTCTGTCACCCACTGGCAAAAAGAAAGAAAGTGTGTTTCAAAGCTTCTACAGGACTAGATGAATAAAATTAAATTATTGAAATGGCACGCTGATCACAAAATATTAACGAACTAGAATTGAATCTTAATCGACCAAGGTCATACTGTTTTTCATTTCGCCGGCCGAGTGAATAGATGGCGCCACAAGAAAATTATAATATCGTACTTGTCCAAATTTGACAGATGAAGTATTTTGAATTTGGATTCGTATGATAATTTATTGCAAAGTATCATCGTTGTTTTTCTTTAAGTTGTTTAGTATATTTTTTTGTTTTTTTTTTGGTTACTGTTCGTTATTGTTAGTTTGGTGTTTATTACAAGTGTATTTTGTTAGCAGAAAAATTGGTAAGTAATAAAATATGGAATATTGAAAAAATACAAATCTTCCTGGCAATACTTTTGTTGAGAAAATGTATTAAATCTTCCAGATTAAGTTAAAGTATATGAACATTATGAGTACAAAAAAAAAGTGTTGTATACCTGGTTGTGCGGGTTCAAACAATATGCATCGTTTCTTTATTTTCTTTTTTTGCAACTATAAGTTGTCCAGAGCATCCTCAATTTAATAATTTTATTAAAAAAACTATAATTAAATGTAATTTATTTTGGTGGTGGAAAAAAGTCAACAAAATCGTACGTGGTAAAGATGAAAAATTTACACTTTTGGTTAAATCCAAATCAGCTGCAGCAAATTTTGATAGCGTAAAGTTACAAGCTTATAAAAAATTTGAAGTGCAAAGAAAACGGTTAAAAAAATTTAAAAAAATGAATTTATTCTAACCCCTTATTGTGTAGATTTCTTTGTATTGTTTGTATGTGTCTTTTTTATGCAATAAATGCTATATTTACATTAATAACTGTGTTTCTCTTCTAAAGTAATAAAAAAATTTGAATAGTATAACCAAAAATTCGGACCGCCTCGGCTACAGCGACATCTAACGGTTCGGCCGGGTACTAGAAATCCATTTTAACGTTTAGTATTGCAGTTTTCATTCTAAATCGTTAATTAATATTTTGTGACACTGATGTGTTGTTCACCCTCATTTGACCTTCTATATTATCCCAGAGAAAACACGAACACAGAGCCTTAAAAACTAAATAACCGAGTATCATTATCAATATATAAAAAAGAAAATATAGAAGGTTCAAAGAAAACTCAAAGTCTATCCCACAACTGTTTTATTAATTGTTGCAACTAGTTTCGGTCCTATAGTACCATCATCAGGACCGAAACTAGTTGCAAGAATTGATAAAACAGTTGTGTGATAGACTTTGAGTTTCCTTTGAACCTTTTGTGTTTCAACCTACATTTGAGAGATGGATAGCTTACGAGATTTAAAATATAGAAGAGTTAAAAATTTGGTAATAGGGTTATTTTGGTACTTTCTGCTATAGAATCTATGCTTGTCAAATTGTATAAATGTCATTGTTTTGCTTAATTTCATCTTTATTTCACGTTATAAAACTTTCCTTTCACAACTTTATTGATATTCGTTATGAAAACACTTTCCGTACTTAGTGCGTTTAAAACTCACCCGTGGCGTCTGTGACTTTCTTCCCCATATCCGAATTGCTAGCCGTGTTGTCGATTTCCGGAGAACTTCCGCTTATGACATCCGACAGAGATCCGGACGTCAAGCGAGTATTATTCTGCACGATCTCAGTGATGGCATTGGGCAAAGGACTCTTGATAATGTTAGACTTAACTGGCGACTTCAAAGTTTGTTTAACCGGCGATACGATGACGTTGTCGCTCTTAATTTCCGGAGGTGTGATGTATTCGATAATTTTAGTCTTTACCGGCGAAACGGCCTCTTTATCTTTGAACAATTTATTTTCTTCGTTGATTATATTGACGTTCTCGGTGTTATTTACGTCTTCAATGAGATCCTCTTCGGTTTCTTCTTCTAGATCGTTATTTTTGTTAATTTCTGATCGTTTCAATTCGCTTTCGACTATTTCTCTGAGAGCAGCATAACGGTCGGCACTTTTAGACGATTCCTCGTTTAACGGTTTCAAATCCAATTTGACGTTACTGTTTATAGAATTCTCCAGTTTTTCTTTTTCCTCTAAAATCTCCTCCGGTTCGGAATCTATCTTGGTCTGTTTGATTTCTTCTTGCATCAATTCCCTGAAAGCGGCGTATCGATCGTAACCGGGATCGGCGGGATTGGAATTGTTGAAATTCGCTGCGAAATCCGCTTGGAAATTGGAAAAATCGGCAAAGTTGTTCGGATGAGCGGTATCGGAATCGATTTTCGCCGTAGGAGGAGGTACTACGCCATTATTAGACTTGATGAAGTTCGATAAAAAATTTGTTAATTGCACTAACGTCATATTGCTTAGCTGGGGAGCGGGGATTTTCAATTTGTGAGCCAATTCGTTTAGACCGCTCAAAGTCAGTTGGCTCAGAGTTATGTCTAAGCCTTCCAGAGACGGATTGTCCGTTTTCGTGTCCAAAAACGAAGAAATGTTTACCTACAACAAAACAACGTTATAAGACTGCAAAAAAATCAATATTATAGTCACACTAACCTGAGAATTGGGTTTCGCACTTTTCTGAGGAGGCGGTAACAGCACAGCGGATGGTTTTTCAGGAACTGCAATTGGTGTTAAATAATCTTCTTCGACACTAGATGAAACCATCTGTTTTCTAGGTCTTTCGGGGGCCTCCATTTCGAATTTCGTCTTGCGAGCAGGTACAGGAAGTGGTGGACTTTTTTCTAACCCTACTTTTGAAGAAATAAAAATAATACTAATTATAAGGGAAATTTTTTTAATATAAAGCAGAACTAAGCGCAACAGCGACAAAATAAACATAATTAAAAGTGAATCTGGTAAGATGGTAGCAGCAAGCAGCATTTCTAAAATTTTCTAGCAAATTAACCAAATGGCCTATAAATAGGCAACTAAAATTACACTTAATTTATGCAACCAGTAATAAATCGAGTACTAAACACGAAATAATCAATTTCAGTTCCCTTAACCTCAAGCTATGGAGGGTTAGAAGGAAGGAGAACCAACTCGATGTATTAAAAAGTGTCCATCGAAAGGAAGCAAATTGGTGGCGCCACAGTAGCAAGAGTAAGTGTCACAGGACGTAGTAGAAAAGAAGAATTTGTCCCTTGATTGGATATGTCAAAATGAATTGTTAGGGTAAGAAACGAAATTAAATTACATTTTACTACGTAAATAGTTGCGTAGTTGAGATTTTAAATACCTACTGCATAATTTTTAACTACACAAGTCACGAAAAATATTAAATTTAGCTCAATTCAACATGAAAACTTAGAAAAGGGAAAGAACAGTTAGAAAAAACACAGAAGATATTGCAAAGCTTTCAGACATCAAAAGGATGATTTTGTTATAGGAGTGTATGAAGATAAATATTGTCAAGGTCAAATTATTGACAAAGACAGAAATAATTTTTTTATCAAAGCAATGGAACAGATTGGAAATGGCTCAATTCACACTGTTTATAAACAATGGAGTGTTACTGACTTCAAGTTGTCTTTTTACCCATCTGCTACTCTCTACTATTTGCTGCTTACCACTGGACATTTTTTCGACATTATTCCTATAAAAGTAGGTCCTCCTTCCTTCTACCCTCCATACCTCAAGCTATTAGTATTTCAAGATAAGCGATACGCCCTCTGCTGGCTCTAATGTAAACTACTTTCTACCATATTAGTAGTGTCTATAAATTTGAATAAACAATTGTGATTGTAGGTTTACCACTCAAAACTATTGTCAGATTCAATGTTCATAAAAGCTTGCAAGTATTTAATTTCAATTAATTGAAGAGGTGGTGTTTTTCAATTTAACATTCCCCTTTTATTGATTTCAACACTTACCTGTCAAGCTGTTAGGGGCAGTCTCATACTTATCGATAAAATCGTAGGGAGATTCGTCGGCGTGATAAGGCGGACGAGGGGGCGGTTTCGTAGTTAGGTCCGCTTGTTTCTTAGGAGGTAGTGGAGGCGGTTTGATAGATAGAAGTTGATTCGTTGGTCTCGGTGGGGGTTCGGGAGCGCTTTCGCTTTCCGACGACATTTCCAGACTGGCGTTATCGTGCAACTGAGTCAATTTATCCACATCGAACGTACTCTGCTTCGACAAACTCATCTTGGCATTCGGCGAACTACTCAACAACGACAATCCGCAACTCTTCGGCGATTTGGACAGAGTTTCCTTTTTAAAATTGCCGAATTCTGTTTCGAAGGGATCCTGTCTGGTGAAATCCGAATCGGCGAATGGATCTTCCTTAACGAAAGGATCTTCGCCGAAGGGATCCAAAGAATAAACGTTCTGCGTCGGCAGTACCGATGTCGTGGTGGTAATCGATGATTTTGCCGTCGTTTGATTGAAGGTCGTGGTAAACGACGGTGGATCTAGCGAAGTAACGACCATTTCGTTGAGCGCTTTTTTTGGTGGATTTTTGAGTTCTTGAAAGAAATGTTTTCGGTCAATGTACGGCTTACTTCTACCCGTACCTACGGTAAAATAAAATAGCTTTTTTTTTCTTTCAATCCGACGTTTATATCAACCGAAACGATGGCAAAAACTAAAAAATCCAAATTACGAAAAAAAAATAATATTTTATTTTACCACAGATAAAAAATAAATGGGAAAATAAATAATAAAACAAATTAAAAATCAAAATGGGAAAATATAAATTTGAAATCAAAATAAAATGTCAATAAAGCGCTAAAGCAACTTGAATTTCTAGTAACTAAACGCAGTGACTTATAGTAGGGATATCCAAAAAAGTTATTTACAAAATTCAGGACTTCAATCAGTGGCGTAGGAATCCACCGGAGCAGTGCCCCGGGGCCCCCTTATTCTCGAATTTTGAAAAACTGGGCTGGGATGTTAGATGCAGTCAGTGCTTTAAAACATAGGTTTTGTGAGGTATTGAAATGCTTAACCAAGCTAAATTTGACAAGTCAAAAGAAAGTGGATGAATCAATTCAGCTAAAAAAGAAGGTAGAATCTTTCAAACTTGTTTTGCTGCTGGTTATTCAATGTAAAGTTCTGGAATGTATTAATAAAGTGTCTAAAACTTTGCATTCGGAGACAGTAGACCTACTTTCAGCCTACAACTCACTCAATAACACTCTTCTAAAACTGAAAGAGATGAAAGAATAATTTGATGATTTCGTATGTGAGGCGACAACAATTTGCAAATCTGTTTTAGATACTTATAAAGTAACTTTTCCTGAATTCCTGTCAAAAGCAAGTAAAAGTGAAATTCATAACTGTGCTGTTGGATTTGTGAAAAGGTTTCCTTCATTCCCATCACAAATTTGCTCCGTAAAAGAAACTTTCAAAACAGAGCTTAAAACCATCATTTAAACAATTTGTATTCACCCAAAAGCAAGCTGAATTTTTTTTTGTAGTAGGAGCCCCGTGAGTGGACTTGCCCCAAGGCCCCCGGATTTTTCGCTACGTCACTGACTACAACATCCCAATAAATCTTACTAATGTGATCCAGTAAGAAATATATCTTAATTGAAAACAGTAAATAAACAATTGTACAACTTCTTAATAAAAATACATTTTTTTATCAATAATAGATGAGCCACTGGTGCTAAATATTCAAACTGAGAGTATATCCTATACAGGTCCAAGAAGGGCTGGAATTACTGATTCCATATCTGTTACAAACGTAAGGCTTGCATAGCTTTGAGACACATACCATATCTATGGCAAAAGGTGAAGGTCATCTATTTATCCAAAGTAGGGAAAAGGCAGCACAAAACACCTAAAGCCTATAGAACAATTAGCTAAACCAACAATTTTCAGAAAAATTCCTATCATTGAAGTGCATGAAATGAAACACATGCATGAGGTTTTTTTAAATATCGTTGAATAGTAATGAAGAAAAAATTATTAAAATTTAAATTTCTTCGTCCCTTTGGGATAGTGACGTCAGCGCGACAACACTAACAAAATAACATAATTCTGTTCTCTGTTGCCCATATTCTCTGTTGTCAACAATATTGTTTGACAGTTAGTATTGTATTTTCTCTTTAGTAGATATATTTTCCAGCTAGAGTTTTTGTACTTGTGTGATAGATAGTATTGTATTTTCTCGATAATAGTTATATTTTCCCGTTATAGTAGTTATACTTTCCAGTTAGAGTTATTGCAGCTATTTATTAAAATATGGTTTTTATGTGTTCTGTTACGGGTTGCCTTTATAAAAATAACTATAAAAAGTGCATTGTTTAACAAAGGATCCACAGGTAAGAATTTGGTTTTTTAAAGCTTCAGCGTATACCTATGTGTTGCATATTTTATTATTTTTTCTGTTACATTATATTTATAGTTCCGAAGAAAATTTGGTTAATGTGACTGGAAAGGACTGTTACAAATTTAGAATTTGCATTGACCACTTTACAAAAGAATCCTTTTTCTCAAAGAATAGAAATGTTCCAGGTTTAAAATTAGATTCCGTGCCTACTCTAAAACTTCCAGGTAAGGGAATGATTTTAAAATTTTTATTGTGAATTAAAGCAAAAACTTTTTTAAATAACAAGAGATAACATAATTTTTCTCAGGCATCCACCTTCCAGATTGAAAAAAGTTGAAATACCTACTATTATAGGTTAGTGTACAATTTTAGTCTCAATTTCTAATTATGAGTCTTATATTTTATAATATTTCTTTTTCAGAAACCAGCATCTCTCATTGTTCTGATGATCCTCTAACAACAGAAGCTACTCCCAGGACACCAGAATGCAATAGATCCATTTTAAAAATGATTGGGGAAACAAGAAAAATAAAAATTTGACTCCTAAAGCTAGAAAACTTTACCAAGTGTATTAATTGTAATAAAATTATTTTGCAAAAATAAAGAATTAATACTTATTTTATTTTTATTTCTATATAAGACAATACCAAATTTTAACAATATTAAAATACTTTAAAAATATTTTGAAAAATATATTTATTATATTTATCAGAAAATGTTTAAAATATTTTAATATAAATATTTTAAATCAACCAATAAAATTTAAATTCAATTATATAGTTAGTACTCAGATCACGAGAGGCGCTGTAAACACGTTTTTAAAAAATCCTTAGAGTCGGCTATCTATAAACTTCTTTCTAATCTATGTCTAAAATAGTAAAATAGAAGCCAAGGATGAGTTTGAGTGAGTATTGGGTAATACATTCAACATTTTTGAAAGCAGAAGTGTTTACAATACAAATTTGTTTGTAGGAGCTGCTGAAATAAGACTACAGGAATAAAACTGTAAATTTTGTATCTGATTGCTCCTAACTTCCAAAGTAATGACTGCAAGCTCTAATAGGAATATGAAAAAACAACAAAGTAAGATTACTTTGAGTGACATCCTGGAATTGAAAAACAAAACAAAAAAACAAACATTCCATCTAGGAAATTAGTTTCATTAGAGGTATAGCACTGAGAGGATGACTAACCTAATAGTGAGCCACCTCAGAGTAATAAGTAAACAGAGATGCCACAACAACATAATAACATACAGTTTGTAGTCAATAGCAACAAACCTATAATTGAGAGAGATGGAAAATAAAATTGACATCTAGAGGTATAGGTAAACACAACCGTACAGTGGCGTGTAATTGGTTAGAGTATGTTTACTTATTACTCTGAGTGAGCCACCATAGACCACTCACACAAAACCAAACAATTAAAAAAAGATCCTTTATTACTATTCACACTCATGTCATTTTTAGTTATTATTAAAAAAAAACATCTAAATATTAGAAAAAATAGATACAATGCTTACTTTAAAACATTGTATTGTGAGCTACAAAAATGAGCATATTTTCAAAATAAATAGAAATATCTACATTCTTTGCAAATATCTTTTTTTGAATATCCTCTACTACGCAAAAAAGTGATTAACTCGTAGTTAAAATATTCGGTGATAAAGGAACAAATGATTTTCAAGTGCTAAAAAAAATATGCAGCAATGATTTAACTGAAATATAGAAAATACTCACCTAGTGGATCAAGTTCCGTAAAAACGTCGAACTGCGACAAAATCTCCTGCTTGGTTTGCTCGTGTTTCTCGTCTTTGGACTGCTCTGGAACGGAAGTGGAATCCTCAAAAATACTGTTTCCAGCTGAAGGCGTAAACCAATCTCCACTGCTTGGTTCGTCATGAGAACTGCTTAAATCCTGCGTAAACGAAAAATCTTTCTTCTTGTCTGAATCTAGCGTTGTACCAGTATGCGGAGTTTTCGGGCTGAAGATGCTACTGTTTTCTGAAACTCTACTGGAACGTTCCCTACCAGATGATGGCGGGGGAGGTAACATAGGTTTCTAAAAGAAAAACGCTTAAAATTAATTACACTTTCACAAATTGCATATTTTTGCACTTACAGGCGGATAACTTATAAAACTATCACCAAATGGATCATCTTTAGATCCAAATGGATCAGATGGAGTTATTTTTTCCATTTGATTCAAACCCTGTTGTAAACTATTTAACTCCAGTTCTAAATCCACCAAATCTGCAACAGCTGTTCCAGAAGATTTTGATTCATTCACACTGCTACTTGCTTTTGCTTCAGAAGAAGACTTTATATTGATGTTAGGAACACTCTGTAACTAGTTCAAGAACAATTATCAATTTCCTGATCATCTAAATGTATTAATATAAATACATAAACTAAAAAACAACAAAAAATGCATCCTTATAATAGGAATTAACAAAAATTATTAGTCTCAAGTATTCCTACTAAATTGATGAATAAACTGAGTGACATTTCTTATTAATTTTAGTATTGTAATAATAGACTTACCTTTGAACTGGAACTAGAACTATCAGAAAACAAAGGAGAAGATGGATAATAAGATTTGTCCAAATGTTGCTTTGCCAATTCTATTTCCTTCTTCTTCAAAGCAAAAACAACTTGAAACAGGTCCCTCATAGCTATAACAACTTGACTTGCAGCTTTATCAGTCTTAATGCCAAAGAAACGATGGCCTGTATCTGGTGAACCAAAGATATAACCAAAGGCTCTAGAATCACTCATATCTTGAGCTATAAATGATATTTTATGCACTGGATGATGATATAGTGAATCCTACAAGTTAAAATAATAAATTTACTATTGATTTGCATTTGATTTTTATGTACTTACACCAGTTTTTTCATCCCTGAGTCTTAATCCATCAATTGCTATATTAATTGTAATTCTTTGCTTATGTTCCCCAGCAGCTCTTATAGCTATTTTTAAATCAGACAATGCCTCTTGACACATTCTATCTCCTCTGGCTTCTGATACTTCTAAAATACCTATTAATTTTGCTTTAAAGCTAACCCCATCTCCCAAAAACCTAGTAGTTTCATTTTTGTCTAAAAAATATTAAGAATTTAAATTATTTTCAATATATCACATAAAACATATAAATAAAATATTTTTACACATAATGATCATGTAAATACATGCCTCTCTCGAAATACAAGCATTGTAACTTAATATTAAGTTATTTTTAAATTGTGTATCTGGTTATGATGTACGAAGCCTGATAAATGTTACAATCAGATGTTTCCAGACATACAAATAATTAGCTCTGTAGT
This sequence comes from Ophraella communa, assembly GCA_035357415.1. Classification (NCBI taxonomy): domain Eukaryota; kingdom Metazoa; phylum Arthropoda; class Insecta; order Coleoptera; family Chrysomelidae; genus Ophraella; species Ophraella communa. The sequence continues at coordinate 15,505,098 of CM068992.1, forward strand.
TTGCATTAAAAATGTATACATTTTACATTAATATCATGCAATGGTTGCTTTGGAAATTTCACACATTTCAAAGGGCAGAGTTTACTTACATTTTAATGGGCTTGTTTTCTTTCTTAAAGTTTGCATTTTATTAGAAACAGACCTACATATAATAAATAAAAAGACTTATTTGACCAGTTGGTATCCACAAATCACAATTTATCACATTTAATTGACTTTCCATACTTTTAACCCTCACACTTGCTTTTATTACAATAAAAATTAAAGTTCACTATTTTAAATTCATTGCAGTATATTTAGGATAGTTGTAAATTGCACAATATTCATATTGATTAGTGCAATCCATTGATCTACCCACATTCAGGGGTGTAGCATGGGGATGTTAGCTTAACCGACTTTGGAGCATGCTCAGATGAAGACAAATAAATTTATCGATTCCGCAAACAAGAGTAATTACTAATTACCAATGAGTCTTAAACTTATACAAGTAACGTAAGTATTTTAAAATTACACCCATAGGTAAAAAACCACAACTTTAATCAGTATTATACAATAAAACTATTTCTTTTAGTACCGTGAAATGATTTTATCTTCTCTGCATTAACATATTCAAATTGTTTTTCTTCTTTATGAATTTTCGTAGACATTTAAAACTTAAAATTAAATTTATGGATTTAGAAATGATGACATTTAAATAATGTAAATAAATAAATAACAGGACTGACAACTGAAAATTATATAAGTCAAAAGCATGATCTTAAAAATTAGAATAAACCTTTTGATTAAATGGAATATGTTAATATAAAGTATTATTAAAGTTTAATAAATTTGTGATAATTTATTTAAAAAATAAACTTTAATTTTGTATAAGTTTATTCAATATTTGATTGATCTCTCCTCATCTTTTTTATAATGAGACTTTAGTTGTCAAGTTAGATCACTAGTCATAAAATGGTATTTATTGTAACAATTTTAGAAAAAATATTTTTTATATAAAGTGTAGATGCTTTAAATTACAAAATAATTTTTATCTGCGATTCTATGATTTTAGACCAAAAAAAGACTGGTTTGTTTGCTACAAAGATGAAATATTGTTGTTCATAAAGTAGAAGAGAATATTAGGTTATGTTTTCGAAGTTATATATACAAACAACTATAAACAAAAATTCAAAAATATTTTTTAATTAAAATAAAAATGCATTTTCGCTAAAAATAGTTTAATAATCATGTCTGAAACAGAAACATCAAATCAAGTTCATGCACAACCTAGTAAAAAAGAAATATTTTTTTTCTATAATACTTTAACAGGCCTCGTTAAAGCAATAGAAGGATATTACACTGTGGTAGATTTAAGAAATGAGAGTAGCGTCTCAGGGTTGATTGCCAAAGTGGATGGTTATATGAACATAGAAATGGAAGATGTTGTTTATATTGACCCAACAGGTAAATTTTGTTTTTATGAAAGGTTTATTATTGTTCTATTTAAAAATTTTCATTTTAGGTTCGCAACACCTTTTTTCTCAGTTCTTTGTGCGACATCGTAATATAAGATACGTCCATATTCCAGAAGGATTATCCTCAAAAGAATTAATGGAGGAACAAATAACTGGAATGAAAAGAGTTAAACCAAAAGATAAAAAACGAACGTTTAAACAACTTAGAGCTCAAAGGTACCAGAAGGAAACTGTACAATCGTTAAATAATTAATTTTTGATACATTTTTAGTTTAATAATTTGTATATACAAAACTATTTTAAGAATACATTGTTTATGTTTTTAATTTTCTTCTTGTTTATTAAAGATATACGTTTATAAAATTAGTGTTTTATTCAAATCTTACACATATATATTTAAGATAAACTTCCAAACTCGAGATAAAATTTCTTCTTAAAAATCATTTTCAAAGTTAGTCCTTATTTTTGTAAAATGTCCAGAAAACATTATAACGTCTAAAAAAATTTTCAACTATTCACTTAACTTTGAAATGTAAAACATTTAAATTTTGTAATTTTATTGGTTTGCAAAATTCAATGCAAACATAATTGCAACCCTTTTTTCCAACATATTACATTTTGTTCAGCTCCCAAAGAATAATTATATAACTTACTGATTCAACAATTATCATACAAAAAATAGTTCTTATCATTAATTAGATTAAAGTTGAAGGTTTCAGGTAATAAAATAAAAGCATTTTGCAATATGGATACAATTTATTTAAAAAGCTTTTCAATAATAATCAAGTTTTTAAAGTATCAGAATTAATGTCCGCCTCTTAAACGAAGAACTAAATGAAGAGTAGATTCCTTTTGAATATTGTAGTCAGAAAGAGTGCGACCATCTTCTAGTTGTTTTCCGGCGAAGATCAATCTTTGTTGGTCTGGAGGAATACCTTCTTTGTCTTGGATTTTAGCTTTGACATTTTCGATGGTGTCTGATGGTTCAACTTCTAATGTGATGGTTTTACCAGTCAGAGTTTTAACGAAGATTTGCATTCCTCCTCTCAAACGGAGTACCAAGTGAAGAGTAGATTCTTTCTGGATATTGTAGTCAGAAAGGGTGCGACCATCTTCCAATTGTTTGCCGGCGAAGATCAATCTCTGTTGGTCTGGAGGAATGCCTTCCTTGTCTTGGATTTTAGCTTTGACATTCTCAATGGTGTCTGATGGTTCAACCTCCAAAGTAATGGTTTTACCAGTCAAAGTTTTTACAAAGATTTGCATTCCTCCTCTCAAACGAAGTACCAAATGAAGGGTGGATTCTTTCTGGATATTGTAGTCGGAAAGGGTACGACCGTCTTCTAGTTGTTTTCCGGCGAAGATCAATCTCTGTTGGTCTGGAGGAATGCCTTCCTTGTCTTGGATTTTAGCTTTGACATTCTCAATGGTGTCTGATGGTTCAACTTCCAAAGTAATGGTTTTACCAGTCAGAGTTTTTACGAAGATCTGCATACCTCCTCTCAGACGGAGTACCAAGTGAAGAGTAGATTCTTTCTGGATATTGTAGTCAGAAAGGGTACGACCATCTTCCAATTGTTTGCCTGCGAAGATCAATCTCTGTTGGTCTGGAGGAATACCTTCCTTATCTTGGATTTTAGCTTTGACATTCTCAATAGTGTCTGATGGTTCAACTTCCAAAGTAATGGTTTTACCAGTCAGAGTCTTTACGAAGATCTGCATACCTCCTCTCAGACGGAGTACCAAGTGAAGAGTAGATTCTTTCTGGATGTTGTAGTCAGAAAGAGTACGACCATCTTCCAATTGTTTTCCGGCGAAGATCAATCTTTGTTGGTCTGGAGGAATACCTTCTTTGTCTTGAATCTTAGCTTTGACATTCTCAATAGTGTCTGATGGTTCAACTTCCAAAGTAATGGTTTTACCAGTCAAAGTTTTAACGAAGATTTGCATTCCTCCTCTCAAACGAAGTACCAAATGAAGGGTGGATTCTTTCTGGATGTTGTAGTCAGAAAGAGTACGGCCGTCTTCTAGTTGTTTTCCGGCGAAGATCAATCTCTGTTGGTCTGGAGGAATGCCTTCCTTGTCTTGGATTTTAGCTTTGACATTCTCGATGGTGTCTGACGGTTCAACTTCCAAAGTGATGGTTTTTCCAGTCAAAGTTTTAACGAAGATCTGCATACCTCCTCTCAGACGAAGTACCAAGTGAAGGGTGGATTCTTTCTGGATGTTGTAGTCAGAAAGGGTGCGACCATCTTCCAATTGTTTACCAGCGAATATCAATCTTTGTTGATCTGGAGGAATACCTTCTTTGTCTTGAATCTTAGCTTTAACATTTTCAATGGTGTCTGATGGTTCAACTTCCAAAGTAATGGTCTTACCAGTCAAAGTTTTTACGAAGATTTGCATTCCTCCTCTCAAACGAAGTACCAAATGAAGGGTGGATTCTTTCTGGATGTTGTAGTCAGAAAGAGTACGGCCGTCTTCCAATTGTTTGCCGGCGAAGATCAATCTTTGTTGGTCTGGAGGAATGCCTTCCTTGTCTTGGATTTTAGCTTTGACATTTTCAATGGTGTCTGATGGTTCAACTTCCAAAGTAATAGTCTTACCAGTCAGAGTTTTTACGAAGATTTGCATTCCTCCTCTCAGACGGAGTACCAAGTGAAGAGTAGATTCTTTCTGGATGTTGTAGTCAGAAAGAGTACGGCCGTCTTCTAGTTGTTTGCCAGCAAAGATCAATCTCTGTTGGTCTGGAGGAATACCTTCCTTGTCTTGGATTTTAGCTTTGACATTTTCGATGGTGTCTGATGGTTCAACTTCCAAAGTAATGGTTTTACCAGTCAAAGTTTTTACGAAGATCTGCATCCCTCCTCTCAAACGAAGTACCAAATGAAGGGTGGACTCTTTCTGGATATTGTAGTCGGAAAGGGTACGACCGTCTTCTAGTTGTTTTCCGGCGAAGATCAATCTCTGTTGGTCTGGAGGAATGCCTTCCTTATCTTGGATTTTAGCTTTGACATTCTCAATAGTGTCTGATGGTTCAACTTCCAAAGTAATGGTTTTACCAGTCAAAGTTTTTACGAAGATCTGCATCCCTCCTCTCAAACGAAGTACCAAATGAAGGGTGGACTCTTTCTGGATATTGTAGTCGGAAAGGGTACGACCGTCTTCTAGTTGTTTTCCGGCGAAGATCAATCTCTGTTGGTCTGGAGGAATGCCTTCCTTATCTTGGATTTTAGCTTTGACATTCTCAATAGTGTCTGATGGTTCAACTTCCAAAGTAATGGTTTTACCAGTCAGAGTTTTAACGAAGATTTGCATTCCTCCTCTCAAACGAAGTACCAAATGAAGAGTAGATTCTTTCTGGATGTTGTAGTCAGAAAGGGTGCGACCATCTTCCAATTGTTTGCCAGCAAAGATCAATCTCTGTTGGTCTGGAGGAATACCTTCTTTGTCTTGGATTTTAGCTTTGACATTCTCGATGGTGTCTGATGGTTCAACTTCAAGAGTGATGGTTTTACCAGTCAAAGTTTTCACGAAGATCTGCATACCTCCTCTCAGACGGAGTACCAAGTGAAGAGTAGATTCTTTCTGGATGTTGTAGTCAGAAAGGGTGCGACCATCTTCCAATTGTTTACCAGCAAAGATCAATCTCTGTTGATCTGGAGGAATACCTTCCTTGTCTTGAATCTTAGCTTTAACATTCTCAATGGTGTCTGATGGTTCAACTTCCAAAGTAATGGTTTTACCAGTCAAAGTTTTTACGAAGATTTGCATTCCTCCTCTCAGACGGAGTACCAAATGAAGAGTAGATTCTTTCTGGATGTTGTAGTCAGAAAGGGTACGACCATCTTCCAATTGTTTACCGGCGAAAATCAACCTCTGTTGGTCTGGAGGAATACCTTCTTTATCTTGAATCTTGGCTTTGACATTTTCGATGGTGTCTGATGGTTCAACCTCAAGGGTGATGGTTTTACCAGTTAGTGTTTTAACAAAGATCTGCATTCTGTAACAAAAAATGGACAATTTAGAAACAACGTTCAAAAAGGATTTAGTTAAAAAGTGGATAACACATTTTTATATTTAGTTTTCTTTACATATTTCAAAAGTACAGGAATTTTAAAGTTGTAATTATGTGATTTTTGTTTTCTTCTGGTTACACACTCACAGTCCCTGTTAGGGACTGACTCAAATATCGATAGAACCATAGGACCAAGCTCCTCCTGGGTTTAAAACACTCAATTTAATGCAAAGGATTTAGAAACTACTCTAATAAGAACTATTCAGGAATACCCGTCTATTCAGTACTAAATAATTTATAAAATAAAAAATCTTACTGTGTGTTTTAAACTCCAAAATGAAAGCTCTACTTTTTAGTTTAATATGTTGTCACAAAGTTCAAAGAAGTAGTTTTTTTCACTGAATTATCATTACCTCCTTTTTATACGCAATTCCGTTAATCTTTACCAAACATTAATTAATAATTTCTTTAAATAATTCGTTTATAATTAATCAAATCAAATAATTACTAATGACAGCTGTTCTGAGATAACAACTTTTGTTTATTTAATAAATCAACTAACTCGGGTAAGTTTAGGAATGGCCTAAATGTAAATGTAATATTTTTAAAACAAAGTTGAACAAAGATATTTAACTTTTTTAACCAAACTAGTTTTTCCATTTAACATCTAATCGATATTGATGGCGTCCTTTGTTCAAATTGTCAGTATCTGCGCAGTTAAATGCAAACGATAACGTTATTTGGCCTAATTACCATAAAAGTATGATAAATTCATAATTTTCAATTAAATTATTGAAGCTAGGATTAATAAACTTACGTGATGATGACGAAAATGCAGCAAAATGTTGGGTGTAAAGTATCACGAAATAACAATTTGGTTGTTTAAAACAAAAAAGGGCGTTTCTTTAGTAACTAAATACTTAAAAATATCGTTTTACATTTAACATAAATTTTAAAACTATTTAATTTAAAAATTACTTACATTATATTTCACAATTATAATCACAAATCACGAAGTTTATACTTCAATACTTCTCGAACAACTTTCAGCTTACGAATATAAGATGGCCGACAGCTCTTCCTGCTTTTATAGGCTAAGTGACGTATGATAAAATTGTGTCGTCATGCCAATTTCTAACCAATCATATTTCGAGAAATTTAATGATTTTTCTAGAATTCCATTTTTTTTGTCCCAACGTTAATTTTCATCCAGAAAATGCATGATAATTATTGTTTACAAATCTATTGTTTTAGATATATTTTGGATTGATAACAATATGGTAATGCTTTTATAATTGTTTAATTTAAAATATGCTTAATCATGGACAAAATAATACGTAGGTATTTTGAAATAACATAACATAGGTAGGTACATTCCACAGTTTGAACAAAGGATACTTGCATATATACTCAAATTTCCCGAAATTTTACAAAATTACAAATGCTATTTAACTCTTTCTTATTATTCAGAGTACCTATTAGTCATTACATCAACTAGCAAGTCACACAATGTATGGCTGAGTACTTTTTATAATAGAAAAGTAAATTGGAAAAAAATGTACTTTGTAGATAGACATTTATTGAAAATAAAAACTATTTCAAGAAAGGACATACTAAGACCAAATAATGGAAATGCTAGCACTAAGGACTCGTCAATATAAATCTTTATTTTTAATAATTACAACGTAAGGTAGGTACTGTGTAAAGCTACCAACAACACTTAAAATATCACAATTAGTATTAACTTGTTAGTCAAGATTTTTTGGAAACCGATGGCTTAATAAGTAACCTTCTATTAGGATCTTTGTCTAGTTCAAGTTCCATTCTAACAACATCCCACTTATTAATTTCGTCTCTTTCGGCCCATAAATATAAATTACCACTTTGTTTGCTACCTTTTACTGGTATTTTGTACTGAGCTGTAAAATCTTTGGCAAAGTTAGTTTTTACATCTCCTAAGTCAATTTTTTTATCCTTAATTGGTTCTCCTAATAAATAAACAGCTCCTTTATGCGTTCGTAGAGTTTTTAATGCATCTTTATAAAATTCAGTCTGTCTAATATTGTAATTTATTTTATTTGCATACATGTTGCCCATAATAATTGTAGCAATACCTCCTATCGCTCCTATTTTAACTAGTGTCATTGTATTTAACGACATGGTTAAAAAATTCACATTGCAAAAATATTTTAAGAAATTAAATGTTTTTTTACAACAAAAAATAATGAAATTATTGAGGTTAGGAATGGGAAAAATAAAAAGAAGAAAGCAGAAGTGACATTTTTGACAGATAGTCATTTATCTGTCAATGCACTTTTGGTCTTGGTCTATTTTTATTTATTCATTTTCATTTCCTAGATCTAGATAAGTATTTAAATATATTCTTAGGTAGAAAATATTTACAATTTTTAACACAATTGAAGGATTACTATAAAGGTGTTAATTTTTGTTCAGTTCATTGGTGTACCCTGTGTGCTTGTTAGACCCTACTTAATTAGGTTTCAGGCCTAGACACTCCACAATCGATCTTCTGGTACTATAATCAATCACAAACGCTGTCACCTTTATGGATCATTAAAAGCCTTATTAAAATCTCATGAGCATCCCACTCCCCCTTGAATTTGTTTACTCCTATCTCAGATCACTCTATCAGTGTCGTCATTCTTTATACTACTCTCTGTTAGTGCTTCAAATTAGGGTCCTTATGCTTTAATTTGAAGCAGTTCAAATTGTAATAGAAAGTAAAAGACATGCATTTATTTCACTTTCTGTCACAATTTCAACTCCCAAAAAATCAAGAATAAGGATTCAGGACATTTGAATATGCAGAATGAAACTAGGAATAACACTGATGGAGAGTCTGGTACAGGAATCTTTATATATCTTTGTTTTCCAAGCAGATATATGGGATTTTATATTGGGCTAATACGGCTATAGGAATGGACAACTTTAAGACTAGTGTAGATGACAGATCATTAACTAATACTGAGCATTGAAAGAGTTAATGAATTTAGCAGAAGAGGATCAATAACAAAATATTGAGAACCACATAGTAAACCAGTTATTGAATGGAGAAAGCCAAGAAGGCTGAAATACTGCAATTAAGAGGCTACATAATTCCACAAACATTTAAATAAAACAATTTTTTTAAATAAATAGAATATTTATTTAAGGCACACAGTCAGATATGAGTACAGGAATAATATCTCAACAAATAATATGGAAATATTGCAAAATTACACCTTCAAATTTGCCAGAATATCATAATTATAAAAAAAGTAACATTTAATTTTAATTACTTGTGGTGAAAAAATTAAATATTACAGCTGCATTTCTCGAGGCAAGTTTAAAGCTTAAAAGGAACTATGTTAAGAGTAACAGAGTTAACAATAAGGTTGTAAAATTACAACTAATATAAGAATTTGTCTTGGCAAGAGAGAGAGGGACTAAATACATTTAAACAACTTTTAGAGCCTCACAAGTATCCAGATCTACACGAACATTGTTTGTCAAAATAACTCAAACCATCTTCTTTAAATATAAAACTACCTGTCACAATATCTTCTTCTTGGAAACTTCGGGAGAAGGACTCGAACTCCGAAATGAGGCCGTAGATATGGGGAGGAGTTACATCTGGAATCAAATCTATTCATTTGAAATTAACCATCAAAAAACTTCATTAATCTCCTCCGACCTTATCTCATTTTAGTCAGTTCTTTAATTTCACAAGGAAAAAACATTGATGGATCTTTATATAAAAATTTTAACAATATTTTTTATCAATCAAGTCTATTTTTATAAGTTTTTGGAATAAAATTCATCCAACATTGATTCATGCTAGATACTAAATGTGTACAAGCCGACGCTTGGGCCGATTTTGCCAAATCAAACTATCTGAGTATTTAACATTTTTTGACAATGATAATCACATTATCTAAAACGTTCGTGAATCTCTGGACTTGGCTTCGATAAATATTTCTAAACAACTACAAGAACATCAAAAACAAGCAATTTCATGTCATACATAAAAATATACAATATGTAACTTACAAATTACATTTAATAAAAATATATCTCTTCAACTAACATCTAAAATAGCAAGAAAAATATAAATGGCAACTTTTATTCCAAATATTTAACAACTAATCAGCCTTATTCCAGTCGAACTTTGACATATTTTCTACATTCTTTTAAAAAGTGATGTATATTTATCAAAAATATTCGAAAGAAAATATTTCGAACGGTGGCGTTTTTAACGCCACTTGTTGGCAAAAGAGTAAGAGTTTGAAATAGGGCTGCATCTAAAAATATCTTCAGCACAATATAAACTAATTATCCGAATACTGTCTGAATACTTTTTTACGTCAATTATATTCAAATTTAACAGTTTGTTTTCTTTTATATTGGCTGTAAGATTAACAATTATGAGAGACCAAATAATTTCATGGAATTAAATGATGTTGCTAGTGCCACTTCTTCGGGTTTCTTTTTCATAAAGGCTGCAATCATTTCGACGATGGCGGGGAGTGAGCAAGGTTCGTTCCGTTGAAATGTACAATAACGGTGCAGAAACATCATCGACCTAAAAATACATAAAGTTAGAGATACATTTACAAAAAAACTGTGAGGGATGAATATGTAGGGGAATATTTCCGTCATGTATAATATATGTCATAAGAGGAATGCAATTATCGAAAAATTACAGCGGTAATTGCACTGCGAAAACATCCCGTCGGCATGACACCAATAACAACAACACTTTATTCGTGAAATATTCCATTGAATTACACTCGTGCATAAAAATGACCAGATAATTTTACATTCAAATATGAAAAAAATCTTGTGCAATTTTTAGATAACACGCTTTCTTGCAAAATTATCGGTAATTTTTATGCACTTGTGCAATTATAACCGATAATTTTTGTTCTACGCCATATTAAAGTGTATTGGAAATGGAATAGATCAGTTTTTATCCCATTCGAGAATCTTTATTCGTTTAAGAAATATAGCCTGGATAAATTAGTCAGGGACACCCGGTATAGCAGAAAGGCAGTTTCAAACAATAAGCAATCCTCAACCACTCTTAAGCATATTTTGTCCAAATAGGTCGCCAAAAGTTCTGAAGTGGATTTTGATGCTTTCTATGTATAAGTACAAAATTGTATACAGACTCAGAAAAATTCACAATAATGCTGATTATTTGAAGAAATGTCAGCAAGTAAAAAACTTGGCCAAACACCAATGAACCATGAATAAGGTTGCTTATAGATATTGCCGGACCCATTTGTAATCAATATTTCTTAATTCTGGAGAATTCATTGCATAAATGGTTCTGTAAAATCTGTCAACAAAGCAGTTTTGTTTGATTAACCCCACATGAAATGGTCAGGCTGAACTGATAGTTGATGATTTTAAGAAAATATTGAGAGTTCTTGAGGAAGGAAATCGAGATATAAAATTAGCACAACTTTTGTTTGCTCAAGATGCTCATTAACTTTAAAAAAATTCCTTCCTAACCGTAAGTGGGCTGTAAATTAAAAACTCATATTGACTACATTTATTACTTAGTATGGAAGTAGGAGGAAAAAAATGTTTGTAAATGTTTTAGGTTAAATTTTCGTATTTCTATTCTCCAGTTACTGTATGGAAAAAATTATATAAAGTTAGAAATTTATTACTCATTTAATTTTTTGTAACATTCAATTCAAAAAGATAAAATTATTTTGTAAACAATGTCGTTGTCTAGGAAGTCTGTTTTTTGTTTGTTAAGTTTTTTGACCGATCAAAATAATACACACGGACTACAAAAATAGCGGCGAAAACAAACATTTCACGTGTCGAAGGTCATTGTCGGAATATAGAGCATACGTAGATGCTAAAAATAAGTATGAATAAAATTTATATCTCATTAGTGTGTTCCGAAAAACGTGCGCATCATTTTATTAATAATTTTCTGAAAAATACAATATTTATACACAATTCAAACTAAAAAGCAAAATAATGTAATTATAAGGAATAATATTTTTTTATAAAAAGTTCTGTTTAAATATTTTGATTTGTAGTTCATACGTCCTGGTCAGTGTTCTGAATTAAGACACACACTAATTAAATTTCTATAAATATTCATTTAAACATTTGTTAAATTAATCTTTATACTTCATGTTGCATAAGCAAAATCTTACCTTTCTGTTAAACTATCCTTAACTTGGTCTGGTAATTTTGAGGCACGAGTATTGGGATACATGAAAGGCGAGTCTGTTTCTACAACTAATCGATCTAAGGGTAAAGCACCTGATTCAAGAAGTTTTCGCACCCCAACATCTGATTTATCTTTACATAGATATCCTTTAATAAAACAAAACACAAAGTAATTGATGTTCAAATTAAGTTAAAAGTTTGATTTTACCTGTTAGTCCTATATAAAATCCTTTATCTAGATATGCAAGGGCTTCTTCTTGAGTACCAGTAAAACAATGTATCACAACTGGTGGTAGTTTGGTGCTGTATTCATCTAGAACCTTTAGTAGGTCTTTGTGAGCATCTCGTTCATGTACAAATATTGGTTTGCCTGTTTCAATTGCCAATTCAACCTATTAGAAATTACAAAAACACCAATTTTTTAAAAATTACTTAAAATTAAAAAGAGTTAATACATAAAGAAATAAAAGCATTTGAATGGAAATATTTCCTAATGACAATACAAACATATTCCTTAGAAACTTGTTTTTAACAATGTTTACCAAATATTTATAAATATTTGTAGATAAATGACAAATTTATTTATAGTTGTTTACATTATGATAAATTAACTATGATTTACACATAAACAAATATATATAACTCATTACTTTAAAATGCATTTTTTTAAATTTCTGGTAATAAATGAGAAAACAATGCAGTTTCTAAATAACATAAATTAATGTGAACAATTTCACAATTAATATAATTCTGTAATTATTATAATTATTGAATATATCCTAATTTTATATCATTTGGATTTGTTTTAAATCCAATTAAACACATTTTCAATACTTACATGTTTCCTGAATACTAATTTTTGATCTTCTGGTTCTGAAAAATTTCTGTTATAGTCTAATCCACATTCTCCTATAGCTACACACTCTGAATTATTGGCTATATGCTTTAATTCATCCCAAGACTCTTCTGTATATGATTTGGCATCATGAGGATGAATACCTTATAGTAAACAAAATTTTATTACATTAATTGAAGCTTTATTACATATTAAAAAATACCTGCAGTAGAGTACAATGTATCTGGATATATTCTGGTTAATCTAAGAGCTTCTTTGCTGGCTTTAACAGATGTACCAGTTACCATAATTTTTCTAACACCTAAAAATCAATTAACATTACATACAAAGTTACTTAACACTAAAATCAACAAAATATGTTATATATAATATACACATTACTTGAAGTTCTAGTAGCTGTTTAAGACAAGTATTACCCTAAATTATAACACTTGTTGAGTAACTTTATCAAGACATATGTTTTTAAAATTCTACGTTAAAAATTAAACTTACCCGAATCTTTGGCCCTTTGAATAACAGAATCCAAGTCTCTACTGTATTTTTTATTTGTCAGGTTAGCGCCTATATCAATAAGAATATAATTTTCATAGTATTTTTCCATATCCAATAAATCTGAGTCTTGATTTTCTAATTGAGCTGCCATGTTACGTAAATATATTCACAGATGAACAGATAATTGATAAAATTTTAAATTGACAATTAAAATAAACTTAATCTAATTATACAAAATGACTACAAACATTAAAATTGAATATAGGTCTAATCTATTCATACCTTCGTGTCATGAATTAATTTACTGTCAGTCTGACAGTGACAGTTTGTATTTTGACAAAAAGCTAGATTCTTCTTCTATTTTTAAATAATAATCTTCATTTATGTACGAAAATAGCTATATTATTTATTGTTATTCTATTTTAGAATCGATCTTTTTCATTAAAATATATAGTAATTAACATAACCATAACATACTAAATTATTCAAAATCTTCAACCTAATCCTTTCAATAACTTCTTTATCACTATTTTACTTATCTGGTATCAGACCAAAATATTGTCCTCCAGAAAAAGATAACCTGAATTAATTTTCCCGCGTTTTTAAATTTGGCATCATCAACTACGATCAAGTAACAAACTCAGAACTCATCTATAAGTTAATTTTTGCAGTCGTAATATTTTTATTTAAATTCTCATATTAAAAAGTAAGAGTTTGTATTCTTAAAGCTTAAAGTTTAAATCACGAATTCTTTTTATTTGTTTATAACTAGGATGCCATCTCCAGCGCCATCAGAAGATGGCTCAAGGACTCCTAGACGTTCAGGAAGGAATATGGAGGGTTCCCGAACACCAAGAAGTGAAGCTGGAACACCTACTGCAAGAACACCTTCACGTCGAGGTAATGCAACTCCAAGAAGAGATGAACCCTCTCCAGCAAAAAGTACTACATCGTCAGTCAGAACTCCACGAAAGGGACGAATTACTCCAGCGAAAAGTGTTTCAACTGTGGATACTCCAATGAGATTTGGTGCCCCAAGAAATGATATAGATGGCCAAACAGAAATTCCTTCATCACCAGCTCATAGTATTGCTCCCACTAGTCCAGGCACAGGTTTGGAACAATGTTTTAAATATTTAAATAATTATAGCTAAATATATTTTTATAGGTTTGTTGATGAGTGAAATTGATTTAAGTTCCCCACTTAATTATGGTACTCCTAGTTCATTGGGTTCAATTAAAACACCTAGGTCTGGTATTAGAGGCACTCCTATTCGCATGAGACCAGATATTCGCTCTGATAAAAGAATAAGACAAGTAAATGTAGGGGGAGACACTGCAGTAAGTACTTTATTTCTCAAAACAAGTCAATTAGTTCATTTTCAGTGTCACTATTTGAATTTTGTAGAAAGTTGTATAAAAGTGCGCAAGTCCACAGTATTAGGGATATTATTGCAATAATTAAATGTAACACTGGATTGTCATCAAACAAAAAATTTTTAAAAGTAGATTTTTTGGAAATTCGGTAGATTTTATTTTTAAATATTCTTCTCAATGGTTCAGTATATTTTTCTTCACCCTAAAAAAAAACTCACATAATATCTTATTTGAGTTGTGAATGTATGTATACAAATTACCCCAACAAGCTGAATATTTTCCAAAGGAGCTCGACATAGAGAACATGAATTTTTCCATGTGGATTTTTTCCAATAAGTATAAAGACATTCCAAACAAAAAGCATGCCCACATTTTGATCTAACTGGCACATTCAGAGGATTGAAACAAATTGGACAATCTTTGTTATAAATAAATGAATCTGAAATATTTAGACTTTAATTTATAATAACATTAATATATTATGTTCCAAACATTCATAAAAATTTTATGTAAAATTTAGATTTACCTTTAATTTTTTTGGGTTGCCTCTCTCCAAATTTTAAATATTTTTTGAAAATCAGATAAAATGTTGTCATAAATGCTGTAAACAGAATATGGGATACATAAATTCTAATTTCAATTCGTTCCTCATTTACTGAAAATACCTTCAAGGCAAATTTGGAAAGTAATTTAAAAAAATAATCTTTAAAAAAAATCATTGTTATTAAAAAAAAATACTTGACAGATAAAATTTCAAATTTGACATTAAAGTTTGTTGTCTACAAAACATGTTGATTTTTTTAATATAACATATTTTTAAAGTAAAAGCCTAATTAAACAAAAAAATTTTGTTCAGAACAATAAACAACTAAAAGGTTGTATTAACTTTCACTATTTATTCTATAAATTGCAATTACAGCTGTTTCGCTATAACTAGCATCGTCAGACGATGCTAGTTATAGCGAAACAGCTGTAATTGCAATTTATAGAATAAATAGTGAAAGTTAATACAACCTTTTAGTTGTTTATTGTTCTGAATAACATGAATTTTCACACAGTAAGGGTTAGTACCATAAATTTTTTTAAAAAAATTTTGGTTTTAAAAAGTTTAAAAATTAGAAGAGAAAAAGGCAAAAAGAGAAATAAGGCTATTGGAAGGGCAGAACTTTAAGATTTAAGGTTAATTTAAAAATTGAAGGCTTTATATTATTAAAAGTTTAAATAATTATCTCTTGGTATGTTTATAATAGCCGACAAACATATTCCTTGTTTTTTAAAATGTATATTTTTGCCAAGCATTAAAATACTTTATAATTATAAAATTATCAAGAGATGAGAAGACAAGGCAAGAAAGGAGCAAGAATGGCCACAAATCTTAACAATACCATAAGGAGCCATAAACATATGGGAATTAAAACAAAATCAAGAATCTACAGTCTACATAATTATATATTTCTCCCTCCAGTTTTATTCTTACTCTAAACTATTCACATGCTTTTAACAAATTACTCCAGGCCTATTCTGCATCAACTAAAATTTTGTCAATGCCTTTTGATCAGCTCCTTCTTATCTGAACAGTTAGATATTTTCTGCACCTTGACCCTAAAATCTTTTGTTGGCTTCCCAGCACTGTTTGCATAATTATCTTTTCCAATATTTTCTTCTCAACAGCTTCTAATCTTTCCGTTGGCACAACGTTATTTGGAACGTCTGTGGAAAGTATTGCGCATTTTATACTCTCATCCTGGCTGTAGTGATGATTTTCTAGTTTTTTATGCACTTCTTCACCTCTGTTTTGTGACTTTGTTTTTTTGGACTGTTGAACCTCGGATCGAACTCTTTTATAGATCCTTTATCGGAAGTTTCCTTGGAATTTTTCTTAAAATTTTATAAATTGTATTTTTTTACAAAAACAGAACCATTAAATCGACCCCGTAGAATACGAAAATAATATCAAAACTTAAAAAGTCCTAATAGTTCCATTAGAAATTCACTACTTTTGGGTGTCACTGTATCACTTCACCCCTTTTTGGCGATTTAGCGCCCCCTTTGCAGGTGTAGACTGCTTCCAGTGTCCCCTTGGCAGCTGTTGACTTCCTCAGAGCCAAATTTTGTGATTTGGTGATCCCTATGAACTTTTTTAAGTTCTTGGTCCATTACTGATTCCATGAGAAACTAGGGAAATCTAGGTCAACTACGACAGAGCCCCGCATGTCGCAGGACGGCTAATTTATACCGAATCTCAAATAATAGCAGTTAGACTACCCTCTAACCATATATTGATCAGCTAAGCCAAGCCTCCACATCCAAGACGAAAATACTTCCCACCACGCATTGGTGATCTGGAAAGAAATCCATTCTCGTTGAGTTTCCTGGTAGATAAAGTTCTTCCTTAGTTTCACTCCCACCCCACAAGAAAGTTACCCCACATTACAACTGTCAAGATATTACAGCTCCTAGGAGTGATGTTTAATGACATAAACTCTTTGTGAGACTTGGGATGAATACTGAAATTTCGTATTCGAATACGAATCCTGAATACTATATTCCAAATTGTATTTGAATACTCAAGATTCGAATACAAGAAAAAAAAAGTATTTGAATACCGCTGTATTCGAATACCTGGATTCATTTACATATGAATACTTTATGAATATTCCAACTAAAAACGCACATGCACACATAAAGCTTGGTTATTTATATATTTATTATATGTATTTATTTTTAAAAATACATAAAGAAAATATATTTAAATAAAACTTAAAATATAATTTTTTGATACCGTGTCACGCAGGGAGGTTAAATAAAATAATTCTTTAATTTTTATTACAAAAAGTTTTAATAAAGAAATATAAAAAAAGTTATTAAAATATCAATAAAACATAAAATTCTTTAGTAAACGGTAAGGTAAATAAAACATAAACTTATGGTTTAGTAAAAAATAAAGAAATCTTAATTTTTTTAAGTTAACAAAAACGAGTCCTAAATATTGATAATAAATAAAACTTTAAATAAAGTACTTTGGTATTATTATTGGTATTAAAATAATCTTAAATAATAAACAAAACATAAAAAAGTTTTTTTTTCTAAGTAATATACCGGTGTAACAGAACAAGATTCGAATACAAAGTTTGTATTCGAATACTAGGATTCAAAACCGGTATTCAGAATCCAGAATACCAAATACTGACCAAAAAAGTATTCAGTCGAATACCGAATACCAAATATACAAATGTATTCGAATAGTATTCGAATACCAGCCAAATGTATTCTGAATAGGATTCAGAATACCGAGTATTCGAATACTACCCAAGTCTGCTCTTTGTATACAAAATATTAGTTAAATCCCATCGTTCACTACTCTTTCTTATACTTAAAACCAAACAATAACCATCTGTAAAGAATTATCTTTATTATAAAATAAAATATCAATGTATTTTAGTTGGATCCGATCCCTGAAAGTAGCGAAACAGATTCAACAGCACCACATTTAGTTATTTGGGGCACTAATGTCTCGGTATCTGAATGCAAGGAGAAATTTAAACAGTTTATACTGCGTTTTATAGATCCTAATGCCGATGAAGATGAAAGGACAGATGATATGAATCTTAACGAGCCTATTTATGTACAAAAACTAGAAGAAGTAAGTTATATTAAATAAAAATTATTCCGTTTCATGAAACTAATTCATATTCTTTATAGATTCATACTTTGGATGAACCGTTTTTAAATGTTAATTGTGCTCATTTGGAAACATTTGATGCTAACTTGTACAGGCAATTGGTTTGCTATCCTCAGGAAGTAATACCCACTTTTGATATGTGCGTTAATGAAATGTTTTATGAGAAATATCCTGCGGCTGTACTGGAACACCAGATTCAAGTTAGGCCTTTTAATGCCGAGAAAACTAAAAATATGAGAGGATTAAATCCAGAAGGTAATACTGTTATTATAATGGGGTGTTAAACCGATATGCGGTTTCTGGTATTTTATTAAAGTATAGCACTATTTTGCAAAAATATATTTAAAAAATATTTGAATCAAAAATATTTTGGGAGAAAACTGGAAATTGAGAATTCCTAAATGTTTGCAACTTTCACTACTGATACGTCACTAACTCATATATGAAGTAAGCCACTTTCTGATTTAGACGTTTTATGAACTTATAGCTAATAGCCAGTTACAAAAAGGCCAATCTAATTTGAAGTTTGAAGAACTTTCAAAATATATGAGTGTTGTGTATCTTACATTTGTGTAATGTTTATAGGAACTTGAAATTTCAATAAAACATAAGCATTGACTGCTTGCAGTAAAAGTTAGACGAAAATTGTGGTTTGAGGATCAAAATTTTAAAAAAGAAGACGACAAAGTTGCGGTTCTATGACCACCCTTATGTAGCCTTGGATTTTTGTCAAAATTCATTTAAAATTTGATTATCATAAAAATGGTTTAGAACCACTATTTTGAATACGTAGAACACGAAAATCGAGTTTAAAATGCAAAATTATGGCTAATTTAATTAAAAGTTCAATAATTTTGAATGCGAGTGTATACTTCCCATGAATTATTCGCAACTCGATTTAAGGATGTTGTACACATCCTATCGATGAACTGACTGCACCAGTGGATTCAGCGTCACAAAAAACACCGTTTCCTATAATTTCACGCAATTCAAAAGCCAAAAGTGTTTTTGTCAAAAAAAAGAGCAAGGCTATATATAGCCTTGGATTTTTGTCAAAATTCAACAAAAATTTGATTATCTTAAAAATGGTTTAGAACCACTATTTTGAATACGTAGAACACGAAAATCGAGTTTAAAATGCAAAATTATGGCTAATTTAATTAAAAGTTCAATAATTTTGAATGCGAGTGTATACTTCCCATGAATTATTCGCAACTCGATTTAAGGATGTTGTACACATCCTATCGATGAACTGACTGCACCAGTGGATTCAGCGTCACAAAAAACACCGTTTCCTATAATTTCACGCAATTCAAAAGCTAAAAGTGTTTTTGTCAAAAAAATGAGCAAGGCAAGCCTTGGATTTTTGTCAAAATTCAACAAAAATTTGATTATCTTAAAAATGGTTTAGAACCACTATTTTGAATACGTAGAACACGAAAACAGTTTATTTTTCCCTCTTTTCCCACTATACAATTTATTTTTGTTTGATTCCTCAGATATTGATCAGTTGATAACAGTAAGCGGAATGGTAATTCGGTCTTCAAATATAATGCCTGAAATGAGAGAAGCGTTTTTCAAATGTATCGTTTGTCAGTTTTGTACGACCGTCGAGATCGATAGAGGTCGTATAACAGAACCGACTTTGTGTACCAGCTGTAATACGAATCACACCTTCACTCTCGTTCATAACAGATCGCAATTCACCGATAAACAGATGATAAAATTGCAAGAATCTCCTGGTAAGTTACTATCCATATTTTAAATGTACCCCACCTCACTTTTTTACTATCGTTATTTAGATGACATGCCTGCTGGCCAGACTCCACACACAGTCGTCCTTTTTGCTCACAACGATTTGGTAGATTCGGTACAACCCGGAGATCGAGTCACCGTAACTGGAATTTACCGAGCGCAACCTCTACAGGCAAATCCTAGACAAAGAAATATTCTTTCGGTTTATAAAACTCACATCGATGTGTTACATTTCCGGAAAATTGATCATAGAAGATTGTACGAGGAAGAGAGCGGGTAAGTTGTTAAACTATGGCGCGGTTTCACAATCGAGATTTAACTTCAGGTTAAGATTTAACCCAAAAACCGACCAATAGAAAAATTTGTCAAACATGTAAGCCTAAGTCAAACCGAGCCTAAGGGTAATAATGAAATATAAACTTTATTTCTCAGTTAAAAATTGGAAAATTGTAAAATATTTCTATTTGCACCCTCTGAGTTATAGAAACTGCTTCAGCTAGCTCTAAAAAGGTTCAATTTTGCAAAAATTCTTGTTTGTACAGTAGAGTGTATAGTTACAAACTCATTTACTTATATTTTGGTCCATCTTTAAATAATTATGCCAATCAGAAGGATCCAGTCGCGATTCTTGACCTGACGTTTCGTATTACTATTAGTCGAGCCAAAGAAGCATTTTGCAGAGAAATCTGTTACGATAGGACGGATCGGAAAGCTCATGAAAGTCAACGATTATCATCTCCGTGGAGTTATCCCGAACTTCATGCAAGCAAGGAGGGAAACTCACTACCCAGGGTCGCGGAATTCAAATATGCCATCGGCGAACATCCCACGGACGCCTGGTGCACCCTAACCTGGACATCTTCGAGAATTTTTCTGGAAATATCAACAAAAACGGACCGATCGTTGTTATGGGGCGCTGAATCCAAATTTCACGTGGAAAACGACCCCTCCGAACACCTGGTGCACCCTAAACTTGCCATGAATATCATTCCTGAGGATTTTCCAGAGACAATTAGAAAAGATGAACCGAAAATCGTTATTAATCATTGATTCATTTGTAGGGGGCCTCGAAGAAGGTCATTCAGTCCTGGAAAACTCTCGGAGAGGACGTTCAGGACCAGGTTAGGGAGTATCAGGTGTTTGAGAGGTTCGTTTTCCACGTGAAATTCGTATTCAAAGCACACAAACCGACCCAGTTTTTGTCGATATTTCTAGGAAAATTCCCGAAAATGACGTCCCCGTCCAGGTTAGGGCGCATCAGGTGTCCGTGGGGTATTCGCAGAGGGCATATTCCAATATTAATTGCTAAAATCCATTTAAAAGTGTCATACAGACTACCAGTCTAGAGAGAGAGAGAGCTGGGTTCCGACGATAGAGAGTGAATGTTTAACGGGAGAAATATGTCGTTTTCGTGCCATTATTTCTACTTTAAAGCCTAGTAAACTAATCCACTCTGTATGACACTTTTAAATGGATTTTAGCAATTCATATTGGAAAGGCTATACCATCTTCCACTAACAATCTTTACCACACAAATTTAAAAAGAGAAATAGTTGAATTAATATTGAATCAAATGGCTGATATTATTGTTTTCCCCATTCCACTGACAGATACTGCAGCGCCAACTATCGGAAAAATTTCCGCGAATTTAATACTCATGCGCAAATATTTTTGACAACTTTCTCATGCCTAAATCTTGATTCAGTATGTGACAAACACGTTCTTTGGACATGTTTATAGCCTCTGCTATAGGTATGTTTGTTTTTTGAGTTTTGTTATATTTTGTAATGTTGACCTCTTCCTGTTTTTTTCTATCCTGATGATGGCCTTCTAAAAGGCCGAAACTAGTCGCTGTTAAATTAAATAAAAATCTGTGACATTGATTTTGTGTTTTCCTTCAATCATTGTTTAGTCACATTCGAGATATGGATGATTTACTTCGTTTAATTAATATTATGTATGGTTATCTTTTTGTGTTTACTTCTGCAAATGTTAAATTCCGACTTTCGTTTATTATATTTTAGCAAAGATCACCGATTCCCACCTGAAAGAGTCGAACTTTTAAATATTTTATCACAAAAGCCGGATATTTATGATAGGCTAGCGAGAGCCATAGCTCCCTCCATTTACGAAAATCAAGATGTTAAAAAAGGAATCCTCTTACAATTGTTTGGAGGAACCAAGAAGACTTTTGTTACGTCGGGCAGGTCGAATTTCAGGGCAGAAATTAATATTTTGTTGTGTGGAGACCCAGGTAATGATTCAATATACATTTTATTTATTTGTTAGTTTTAAAATGACCACATCGTTTAAATGTTTTTTTAAGGTACTTCAAAATCTCAGCTACTTCAATATGTATATAATTTACTTCCGAGAAGTCAGTATACTTCTGGAAAAGGTTCATCAGCAGTGGGTTTAACTGCTTATGTCACGAAAGACACCGAAACTCGACAGTTAGTCCTGCAAACCGGAGCTCTAGTCTTGGCCGATAACGGTATTTGTTGTATAGACGAATTTGACAAGATGAACGAATCGGCACGCAGCGTTCTCCACGAAGTGAGTTTAGATTATTCTAACACCAAGATACAGATTTATTAGCTGTAATTTTACTTTTAGGTGATGGAACAGCAAACGCTCAGTATCGCTAAAGCAGGAATTATCTGTCAATTAAATGCTCGAACTTCGGTATTAGCTGGTGCAAATCCAAGTGAATCTCAATGGAACAAAAACAAAACCATTATCGAAAATGTACAGTTACCTCACACGCTGTTGTCAAGGTATTTTTGAATGTTTTATCCCCTAATATAATTAAAAAGGCTGAAAGCTCTTTGTATACATGGACATCAACAATTTTTTTTTAAACTGAAAAATAGAAAATTGTTTTTATACCAAGCTTGACCGTTTTCTATGAAAAAACAACTGCAAAGTCGGTCGCCATCACGTTTTCTATTGGAATGTAATTCAAAGTCCGTTGGGGCATATAGCCCAGGAAGTAGTTGTTTTTTCATAGAAAACGGTCAAGCTTGGTATAGAATTGGGTGCAGTTTCCGGAATTCATATATTAATGGTTAAAAGAAAATAGTTTAGTTTTTTTTAAATAACAATCCATATGCTGCACCAATTAGAGGAATTCCTGAAGAAGGCGTAATTCAATGTCCGTTGGGGCATATAGCCCAGGAAGTAGTTGTTTTTTCATAGAAGACGGTCAAGCTTGGTATAGAAACTATTAAGTTTCTTTACCTTGGGTGCAGGTAGAAACAATTTTCCTATTTCTCAGTTTTACTCTTCCCCAAGGTTTCCAAGTTACTTCCCCAAATAGTTAGCTGAAAGTTTCCGGAATTCATATATTAATGGTTAAAAGAAAATAGTTTGGTTTTTTTAAATAGAGGATAACAATCCATATGCTGCACCAATTAGAGGAATTCCTGAAGAAGGCGATAATGAAGCTGGATGTGGGAGTGTGGGTTTTGGGATGTAGATCATCGCAAGTGTAGATGAGGTAAAGTTAGGGGGTAAAAATAGTCTTACGGACTAGACTGGAAACTAACTTCCATACCAAGGAGGATCGGTAATGTTTTGGGGAGGCATAATGCATGGTCGTCGTACGCAGCTTCCAGGCACTATGAGAGGGGAACATTATTGCACCCATTTATCCTCTCCAAAATGAAATTGGAGTCGATTTAATTTTTATGAATGACTATGCTAAGCCCCATCGCACGAGAAGAATAAAAAATGCACTGGAGATTGGGAATATTCAAAGATTACCATGGCCAGCAAATTGTTCAGACATGAATACCATTGACTACGTTTGGGATTTCGTTGAACGAGCATTATCAGACAGAATTAATTGTTCTAGTACCCTACAGGAACTCTTGCGGCCCAAGAAGAATGGAACACCTTACTACAGGACAGGACACACCGGATATAAATCAATTTTAGATTTCGCTCTAAAGTGATTTTTTTTACATTTCAAACTCTGATAAACATTTTATTTACTTTTGTATTTTTTTCTTGTTCAGTTAAAATTTAATTTAGCCGATTTCCATTGAATGTCCACTTTTCGTAGGTTCGATTTGATATTTTTGATCCTGGATCCGCAGAATGAAATCTTCGACAGAAGACTTGCAAATCATTTAGTTTCTCTTTACTACAAGACGAGAGACGATGAAGAAGATGAAATTTTGGTAATAATTAAGCCTTACAAATACATTTATTTTATTTAAATTGTGGTTTTTTTAGGACATGTCGATTTTAAGGGACTACATATCCTACGCCAAGGAACACATACATCCGAAATTGAGCGACGAAGCTTCGCAAAAATTAATACAGTCTTACGTCGACATGCGTAAAATAGGATCGGGTAGAGGTCAAATATCTGCGTATCCGAGACAATTGGAATCGCTGATTCGTTTGTCCGAAGCTCACGCCAAAGTTCGATTCTCTCAAACTGTCCAAGTAGAAGATGTCGAGGAAGCTTACAGGTATGTTATTACATGGATTTCATACGTTTATACCATTTAATATATTTTTTGTAATAGATTGCATCGAGAAGCTTTAAAACAGTCTGCAACCGATCCATTGTCTGGTAAAATCGACGTATCAATTCTTACTACCGGTTTAAGTAGCGCCGCCAGGAAACGAAGATTGGAGCTGGCACAAGCGGTGAAGAAACTCATAGAAGAGAAGGGACAAGTACCAACTATTAGTTATCCCAAATTGTTTACGGAATTGAAGGAAAATTCTGCCATAGTAAGTATATTTTTAGGATTAGCTAAAGGTGTTGAATCCTTGGTTGCTAAGTCAAATGTCAAATCCAAATTTTAGAAACGGTACTACCTATAATAGGCGAGTGGACTATTTTTTTTATTTATATCTAAATAATATACATGAATATTAGGCGATTTAATATTTTTTTTATTGATCATACGAACTCTAAATCAACAATAAAGTCAAAATAATATTCAAACGGTCGAAATACTACCGCACAAAGCAAGTGACGTCACGATTGATTTAGAAGGGGAAGAGAACAACACGGTTGCCACTTGTCAAAATGAGTCAGCAAGTTTCAGGAAATAATCACAATTAATTCTCAAATATTGATGTTTTGAACATTAATTATGAAGTGAACTACTAAACTGTTATATATTCTCTCAGATACAATGATGACGTGCTTATAATATTCGATATTTTATATTAAGCATTAGGTGGTAATTCATACTTGAGGACATTTAGCTTTATTAACGTGACAACATGGCAGCACACTTCTCAACCAAGAAAGAAAGAGAATAACATAACATGTTGCCAAATTTCTAACGAATATTTAGAGAACGTTTTAAATGAGGGTCAAAAATCAATTTCGTGGTTATCCCACGCTGCTAATTCTGGAACGTGTCCTATGTCTATTGGTGAGATGAAGTATTTATTTCGAAGGAGTTTTTGGCATCAATCACTATTTTATGAAGACAAATTTCCGGTTAACTTGTTTTTAATAGATTATTTGGCAACATTGGATGACCAATAAGGACACTCCTTAACAAGTGACTTCATCATGAATACAAATTGGCGCCCTGTCATGGATTGTTTAATATAGGTTATGAAATTTCATGATTTCGAACAACGAATAGGCTCCTAAATCGCATTTATAATAGTTTTGATAGAATGCAAAAATTAATTAGGGTCTGTAACAATACGATGATTTAGTTCAAAGTCACTATCAGTCCAGTCGCCTATTGTAACTTGTAATTCTTGAAGATCTGGTTAGTTAACAGGACAAGATTTTAAAGTTTAATAGATTGAGGGCGGAAAATTCATAACGCCACTATTTTTTTATGCTTTTCTAATAATTTTTTTTTGTTTTAGATGATTACAAGAGAACAATACGAAGATGCACTGAAAGATCTCCAGGATGATGGTGTAATAGTCGTAATGGGAAAATCGATGATAAGAATAGTTAAAAATAGGGATTAAGTACAAAATAAAAAAATAATCTTTTAAAAGAAACATTGTATTTGATGTAAGTTTTAAATAAATACTTTTATATAAACGTTTTTTTTATTTACATGAAAATAACATAAAAATAATGTGTCTAACGATATATTTTACAAAAAAATCAAAGATATTACAAGCCATATCTTAATAAAATCACAGTTTCCTAGTTAACGATTATGTAGCGACAATACATCGACCAACTTTAAACTTATATGAGGTTAATGCCGAGCATTTCTTTCTTGAGATTCAGCCATTCCAACGTTTTCTGTATCGGGCTCTTTTTTTGGTTGGTCGCTTTAACGGCGTCGTGGAATTTGTCTTCGTTTCGCCTTAAATACATGAGAGCGTCTCTTTTCAACTGTTCCAATTTGTTCGGATCGATTTCGGCTATGTCTAACATTTCCGTCAAATACGGATTCAACCGGTAGTAAACGTTAGCCGGAAGAAGATCCGATAACATCGTATGCACTCCTAAAAACCATACAAAAGAATATTCAAATAAAATAAAAGAAAATTTACGTTTAAAAATTTACCTTCTGTATCAGTCGCACTATCGATAATGGCAAAGAATTTCTTTTTCCACGACGAATTGGTTATCGTTGCTTCTTTGTCAACCGAACAACTTAAAACGGGATTGGGGGCAGTCCTGCCAGTACCGAAAGATATAACGCATTGGATCGGTGTATTGGGCCATAATAATTTTGCTTCGTGGATTGCTACAGCAGTGGGATTGTTCACCAAAATACCTCCATCCTGGAAATTGAAAAAAAAAACCAACTGAATTTTAATTACATCCCTACAAAATACTATAATGAGAACCAGATTGCAAATAGAGGCGGCTGGACATCCTGATACACTGCTACCTTTGCAGGTCTATTGAGCTGCTTTTTGTATTTTAAAGCACCTCATCTAAATCTGTCCTTATGAGGTTCATCAGTCTTAATAGTGGTCATAAATAGTCTGCTGCTTCCGGTTTTTCCTCCCCAGAAACCGCACTTTGTCAAGCTTTCACATTGACATAAGACGTGGATTTTTGTTTCTTCCTCTTCCAGACAGAACCTGTCTCCGTCTGGCCTATAAAACTAATGTGCCTATTAAGCCTGCAATGTCCAGTTTAGCTTACTGACTTTCGTCCTGCCTGCTATGAAGTTTTTCCCCTTATAAACTGTTTGGCCTGTAACTATCTAGATCATGTACCTTCCCACCATTGAAGAGTCTTTCTTGCACCAATAGCTGCTTTTTTAAGTGTACTTGCACCTTCCCGGCCATCTTATCACCCTTCTCATTGCCCCAGAACCCAGACAAGTGTTAGCCGAATGCAGCTTCCCACCTGATTGGGCTCCATACAAGCTGTGAGTTGACCTGTAAAGAACTGAGTGCCCCTAGAGCCGCTTGACTGTCAGAATGGATCACAATGGACTCATTCTGCACCTCCTCCTGAATGGATCAACCACCAAGGTTGCCCGCATCAGCGGGGTCTGTGGACATCCTCTTTCTACCTTTGCTTTAATATTAGAACTAGAACCAGAACAATCCGATCGAGAAGAACCTAGACTAGTAGACGACCAGGAGCATAAATAATCACAGATTTGATCATATTTTAAACAAAACAATCCAGTTCCCATTTAGTGTTAATAAATAAAATGTTAGAATATGTATGTGTAGAAATAGAGATTGATAAATGAGACTAATTCTAATTCTTACCTGATGAAGCATATTTCCCAATTTGAATTCTTCAAAATAAGTAGGTGCAGCCGCCGAAGCCCTAACTGCTTCCCAAACTTGATGGTTGTACCCACCCTTATACTGTGACTGGACTTTACATGGCAAGGAATAGTTTCTGAATATGTACGCTGATAATCTCGATTGATTTACAATAGCCGATACAGCGCAAAACTGCAACAAATAAAAAACTGCAAATTCAGGTGTATTTAACATTAATTACCAAACTACAGAACAAAAATAACTATCCTTTGATTTATAAGCACCCCTAGATTATCTTAGTAGATACTTTTTCCACCTCAACCTTCTCTAGATTTATAGAGGTGGACCTATTTACTTTAAAATAAATATTTGCTTTACTTTAAAATAAATATTTGGTGTTTTTTAATAATAATAAGTTTAACATCAGTATCAGAGTGCACCAACTCAAAATTTTTCAATATGGAGATAAGTATAAGGAAATGGTTAAAAGATGTATCAAATTTATATGACATTTTTTGCTTCACTCCAAACATTTTTAAAATTGATTTTCTTGGCTATGATTCCACTAAATTTAATAAATTGTATAATGCAAATGAGAGAAATAAGATCTTCTTTAAATGAGTGCTTTTTTCTTTCAAATTTACCAAATTAAGAATAGCACAACATATATTATTATTACTAACAGTGGCGGCTCGTGACATCTGCTATAGGGTGTGCTGCATGAACCACGGCCAATATAAAATAATAGAAATAGAATAACATACGAAAACAAAAACAATAAAATTAGCTTTAATACTAATTAATAGTAACTAATAACGACAAATTTATTTACACCTAATTTAAATTGAAACTCCATTGTTTTAAACACGCTCGAACAAAACAAATTAAACAAAATTGTAACCTAAGAATTTCTAAACACGGCACAGATGCAACGGTCACGAATAACTGTCGTGAATTGCAGCTCATTTCCGAGGCCGTTAATCAGTGGCCCAGCCGATTGCCGAAGCACATCGGCTAAGATCGCCGTTTGCCTAATAAATGCATTTTACCGCTGCCAGTGTTTCGGTTGTTATCGACGCGGCTTCACTGGAGCACCAAATACGTAAAAAAATTATACGGTTTCACTAGAGGAGTAAATACGTAAAAAAAATAATATTAATCATCGTTGTTGGTGAATTATTATTAACAGTTGATGTTTAATATGATAATATGGCAGATTTGAAATAAAACTATATTAATTATTCTTTAATAATTAAGATTTGCTATGGTTGTTTGGTAGTTCTGCAGCTCAGCAGCACATAAAGAAAAGCCGCCACTGATTACTAAAATTATTTTCCTCCATACATATGGACCACACTCAACTTTTCATTAAATTTGTACATTAAAAATAGATATTAGGTACGAGACGATGATGTAATAACATTTTTTTAACAACTTCTTAGTTTAACTTGGCATAAAATTTAAGATTATTTTTAATTATATTACAACATCATTTTTTTTTAAGTTAAAAGCAATTTTATAGTTTTATAAAGGAACAATCAATTTTGCACTGTGAAATATTTTTAAACAAAACTTGCAATTTAATGGATACTTTTTAATACATTTAAATATAAATCTGCTAATTATGAAACCATTGGCAATATACATCAACACGCAATTGCAAAACAGAAATGTAAAACTTAATAATAGTGTGTGTTGGTGTAGTGGTAATATAACTTGTACTCACTGTTAAAATATTATTAAATGGCTTACCTTAGGTACTTTCAAATTCCTCCTGGTTTCTATCAACAACTTATCCTGCCATTGTTCCTTCAACAGTTTCTCCCACAAAGGAGTATCATAATAGGAATGACTCCAAACTAAATTGCTGGTACCAATAAATGCAGATTGACTGAAAATCTGAGTGCTAATGCTTTTGTATATATCTGAAATTTCGTCTAAACTTTTCTGTTTCAAACACAACAAAGTAGCTATAATAGCACCTGTACTAACACCACAAATAAAGTCGAACATTTCATATATTGGTTTTCCTGATAATTCTTCCAATTTCTTTAACATTTCTATGACTAGGATACCACGTACTCCTCCTCCATCTATGGATAAAATTCTAATACCTACTCCTGGTACTGGATCTGTGTAACCCAATAAAGCAGTAGCTACATTTAAGGTGCTTAAAAGATTGGCATTTTTAGTATTTTTTCTAATACGTAGTAAGGATTGAATGGCTCCTTCCTTAAATAATTCCAATTAAAAATACTTGGTCAATACTTTTTGAAAATATTCTTACCTTAACAGCATTATGTTTGGCTTCTGGATATTGTTCTAGATGGGATATTAAATCCTCTATTCTTCGCATTTGATTAACTTCAGTATCTGCTACAGCTATGGAACTTAAAACTTGGCTGGTTCTTGAAGCTATTGCTTGCTAAAAAATATAAAAATAATTAATCTTGCTGATAAAAATAATGGTGATCAATTACTTACTTGGGACACTGCTGGTTTTGGAATTGTCTTCCATCTAGGCAATGTTTCCTTTTTTGTTTCCTCTTTATTTCCAATATTTATATTTAATCCGCTCAAAACATTATGTATAGGTAAAGATAATCTACTAGATGCAATCTGTTCTTGTTTAACTTCTTTGATGTCTGAAACTGGTGGGTTATTTACATTTTCTGTAGTAGATGAAGTAAAATACTTGATTAGATCTTTTCCATACGTTTTCGCATCGATTTTCTGAAGAAACTGTGCAAATTCTTTGTTCAATGCTGCCTCGAAAGTACTATCGGTCGTAAATTTAGAAAAATAATTTTTCAATTCGTTGATTAGTTTCCATTGGTTCAAAACAATATTTTTTGCTTGCATTTTGACAAAATTGGCCACATTTGATGACTCGGACGTAATTTTCCTAAAATGATAACTAAAATGTTTAATAATGGGAATAAAAAACGCGAGGTGATTTTTAAAATTAGCGAAAATAGAAATGAGCCATATTACATTACAGATGATTTTGACGTATGTGGCGGTGGCGTGATCGATTCATTGTAACGTAACGTCAAATTTGTTCCAGTTTAGATTAGATTAATGATTGAATAATTTTTTTAGATTTGACTCTTTTTACTTTGTATACTCGCTAAATTTAAAAATGTAAATATCCAACAGCTTATCAATAATTTTGCGAGCACAATATAAATTTATAAAAAAAATTGTAATCCTTGACCGAGTTTCAAAACTCCACTATATAGTCAGTTAGACATATAATTATTATTGTACAGTAAAACGAACATTCAAATAATGCAATGGGCTACTGTTTATAACAAGTTTTGTTTTGACTGCGAACAATTTTAATTCATGATTACAACAAAGCATCAGCTGATGTTTAAATTTTTATTTTTGTTATTATATTAACTATTTACACTTATTGTGGATTAAATAAATGATGAATAATTAGGGTCAAAATAAAAAATCTCTATTATACTATAAATAATTTATAAATTGGGTTAATTACTCAATGAAACCTATAGTCTAATAATTAGATAAATGTTTTTAAATTTATTTTATCAGTGACCGGAAGTAAAATTAAAATGTAATCAAATGTGTATTCTTACCTTCTGTGATGATAAATTCTATCGTATCTATGGGGCACTCTATTTACTAAAGATTTTCCTCGCGAGATGTTCTTTGTTAAAGTCGACATGCTTACTAACACTTAATTAAATAAATAAAAATGAATATCGATTACAAAATTTGTAGGTCGAATAATAATACTACGTGATAATACCAACGTTCACCAGTATCACCTTAAACTGTATTCACTTGTTTATGAGGCAATATATATTATTTTTACAAGATGATTACACTTATGAAAGTATTTTTTATAATTTTCTTAGTTCAAAGGATTTTTAAGACTAAACTCAAGATTAAAATCCGTTTAGAATTTATACTGATACACAAAACAGCAAACTACGTTTTTTATTATTCACGATCAAAACAAACCATAATCGACTGATAGATAGATAGATAGATACTTAATTGTTATTATTCATACTACACTACCTATGCGCGATATTTTTTTAATACTTGTAAACGTGCCAAACTGAAAGTAATTTGTAAACACACGTGTTATTTACATTCGAGTTCTGAGTGGTGCGAAGTTGAGGTGTGACGACATATCGTACGACGATAGCCACACCTCCAAAATCACACCACCTTGTGCTAAATATATTTCAAATGATGCTGTAGGTACCTAGTTGTTTTTAATAAACAAACTATGCATTTGAACAATAGAAAATAAATTAAATATATAGTTATAGGAAGACACGAGATAAAATCATCATGGGCGTCGACACTGTAGGGCAAGTGGAACTTATTTACCTCCCTACAACTTGGCAACATAAATTTGTTTATTGTTCATTTGATGGTAATTGAGTCTTTACCTTTGATACTAGATTTGTAATAAAGGACTTTACACCCGGGGCCTAATAAAAAAGCTGCTCTCAGTGGCGGATCATGGCTTTCCGAGGCCCCAGGCGCAACTTCATTTGGAGCCCCCCCCATTGGCCGTGCCAAAAAAGGGATGGAAGGGATGGAAAATTGTATTTTTTTATTGTTGGCATTAAAACATATAATACAAGATATAACAGTAAAAAAAGGTATAATAATAAAAAATCAAAGATACAAAAAAACACATTCTTAGGTAAAAAATAAAAAAAATCACATTCTTAGTTAACAAAAAATTACCTTAAATAAATAAAATCAGAATCTTAATTAAAAATAAAATAAATATATGTACAAAAAAACATAGAAAATAGAACGTGTCAATGATACCGCGCGACCGAACACCGAATGCCGAACTGCCAAACACCCTGAAACGGGAGTGTGAGTGTGACTGTCTGAGTACTCTGAGTTGCTTGCAGACGACTATAATGGGCCATGGACCAACACATCGCGCCGTTGCCGTTAATGTGTTGTGGAGTAGATATTGTTGGTAGATACAAGAGTAAAGCAGGGTTGCTTATATTAGCGGACTTTTAACGCCATTTTTTTTTTAGTTTTTATGTTTAATTTACCTTTTTTTTTAAATTATATTATCATCAAAACCTATTAGTTTTATCAATTCTGAGGCCCCCCTGAAGCGAGGCCCGAGGCGAGCGCCTCATGCGCCTGTGCGGTGATCCGCCACTGGCTGCTCTTTATAAATATATGTTCACTTTTTACACGATTTTTGGTAAAGGTGAACAATAAAACGTTGTATGCACCGCGAGTGTAATTTGATGTCTATAAATCCTCATTGCGCCCTTGGGTTAGATTGTTATAGGTTTTAGACCGTTTGGCGTGGATAATAATATAAAAAATTTGCACAATTACTGGCTTATTAATAAATTATCTCAACTTTTATCTACAATGACATCTTCGAATTTTATAATTTCTTTAGTGATTGTAAAAACATATTCTTCTCAGCTACATACATTCTGCTGACACTTGATTTTTATATAATACTCACCTATATAAGATTTGGTTTAGACAGAAGAAAACTAAATTTATATTTATTCAAATAAAAATGTTTCTTTTGTAAGTTTATTTTATGTATAGGTACAAAAAATATTTCGTTTCATATGTACAAAAAATATAATTTAAGTCATATTTCTCCACTTCGTGATATCATTTTGGTTTTATGCTGTCTCATTAAAGATTTTTTTACTTGATTGTTCCCTAAAAAATTATATTTTTTTGTGCCTGGTCTCCCTCTGACTTTCATCCTGCCATGCCCATGTGTAGAATTGTATAAAAAGAAAATCATTTTCATTTTCAAAGAAAAGCTACGTCTCAACTAACTTTTTTGTTTGACTAATCCGCAACACTTGAAACTCGCAATTTGCTAGTGTTTTTTTACCTTGAAAATTGTTAAAAATATGCGTACTAAAAACAATCCAATCATTGAAAATGGTTAGATAAATATGTGGAAATAAAAACAACTTTTTAATTTACAAGGTCAACGTAATATATCTCAATTTATTATTTTCAATTGCAGTATAAAAAATTATCTAGTGTTTTTTTAAATTTAATAAGACGATTAAAGGCATAATATAAACAAAAAATAATGCTCCTAAATTGTAAAGTATAGAATCTGATTTAAAGTGAACTAGGAAGAAGAGATAAGAAAATGCTTTTTATGGGAATCTTATGCCTTATATAATTCTTATTTACTAATGTCTCGGATAATTTTAATTACACTTCTTATTAGTGTTTTGAGGAAAGAATTTTTTGTTCTGTTGAGGCGTGGACTCCGGATCCGGTATTTCAGACGGTTTAGCCAATTTTAGGAAAAGGAGATTCTAGCTATCACCAAAGGCGTACAAGGGGGGCAAAAATATGTTATTTCTGTTTTTCACGCCAATGGTGCTTGCTTCATCGATCTAACTGTGACTTTATTGTCACTCACACTTGCTTTGTAGACACTAACTAGGCTTATGATAACATATAGTACCTACTAGTTCCTTGTGAACAAAAAGCAGACAGCAGGAGTGCACCAGGGAGAGGCTCAATCAACTTCAGCAGCAGGCATTATTTCTTGAGATCTGTTTATAGATCTTCACGTTGGAATGGAAAATGATAGAGGATGTGTATAGAAAGCTGCTGAAGTGCCAGCTTCTGGCTTTGGTACCAAAAGAACTAAAAAAATCTGGATATATAAACCTAACCTCGTATCCATTAATGGAGTTGGTATAAGACCGTTTACTCGCAAACAACAATTACCAAAAATGTTTTCTTACAATTTATCAGAAATAAGATATAATAATAAGTAATTCAATTTAAAGACAAAACTTTTGAAATGATTAAAAATAAAATACAGCAGTTTTCTAATAAATTTTATTGAACTTGTATAACTTTTAACAAAGGTCAAACATATAAAGTGTTAATATTTGACTGTGATCAAACAGTGTTAAAATTTAAAATGATTACTGTGCAATCAATATATAGATAATGGAAACAAAAACTTATAGTTCGTATTTCGATATCAATCTATCAACATCTTCCTTTTCTTTTTCTTTAATTTCTTTTATATGATCAAATAGTTTCCACAAATCTAAAAACAAAAAATTATTTAATGTTAATATTCAATAATTAAAACTATTTTATTAGTCTTGCAATTAACTTAATTCAATACCCGAGCTCCAGGGACTCTGAGATATGGCATTTTTATTAGTTTTAGTTTAAATCTTAGTTTTTTTCATACACATCTACATTACATGGTTTTATGTTCTTAG
The DNA here is from genome assembly GCA_035357415.1 of Ophraella communa. Lineage (NCBI taxonomy): Eukaryota > Metazoa > Arthropoda > Insecta > Coleoptera > Chrysomelidae > Ophraella > Ophraella communa. Next base: position 15,539,887 of record CM068992.1, read on the forward strand.
TTTTAATTTTAAATTAAGCTTTGTTTAAATTTTTTATTGCACGAATCCATCTTTATTCTTATGTTAAATATTTTAGCAGTTCTTCTTTTTTGTTGTCCTGGGTTCCTTTACTATCATTGTGTTAAGCTCGGCTGCTACCCTCAAGCCAGAAAAGTTTTAACCTATGTTATGTTTTATGTTGCCTTACCTTTACCACCCAAAGAAATCTAATATAATGAAATCAGTAAAAATACTATCAAATTGCAATTTAATATAATCGTGGAGATATTTCCAAAAGTCCAAAATATCATCCACATAGGAAGATGGGTAAATTATCCATTGAATAGTACCCGATAGAAGAAAAAATAAAGAATTTCTTTTTGTACAGAATGGGAAGTACCCCATATATGTTTTATTCATTATTATCAGTTGCCTGATATTAAGTTCAAGAGGTATGAGTTAATATAATAAATAATTTGTTGGTTGGTATAATTTTATGATCATTTTAAATACATCTTGGTATCACATTTAGTCAAAATTCACAATAAAAAGTAAAATAAGTTTGTTTTGATTGTGTACCAACCAAATTGTAAGTTTAGAGAATTATTTAATAAGTGTGTTGAAAAAATATAAATATTGCTGCTAGCTATGGCATTAAAAAATAAAGAACAAACTGCATATTTTATATTTATGTTACACACATCAATTTGTATATAATTAAATTCAGAAGTACGTCTTAGCTGCAGAGGTAAAAAATAATGTTTTTTGTAAAATATATGCAGTTTCATTCAAAATATTTATTACATATATTATTTTGGGATTTTTACAACAAACTATTTAACTTCTTTGATAAATACATTTTTTTATTGCAAATCATGGTTATTTTAGAGTTAACATACTATCAGCTTCAGAATAGCATATACATTTTCAAACTCAAATCGCTTACATTGAATTAATTTTAAGGATGGCCTATTTATTGTGTATAACCAATCACGGTTTAAATAATACTAAATTTGAAATCAGTTAAACAGTTGTCCACGCTCACATGTTTACTGTTTGCAGCATAATGTATTTTATTGACAAATTGCCTGTGTATTATACAGTACGGTTTTATTTGTTTTTTATTGCAACCTCTCTACTGATTCCTTTTTTACTTCACTTAGTTTGGAACCCCCGATAATAAATGTTTGTTTGGGATTAAAATCCATTTTCAAAACATTTTTTTTTATTTCATTCTCTTAGGTAGGTTGTTAGAAATAATAAATAACATTCCATAAAATGAAAGATAAAATATAAAAATATTTATTTTTGAATCTCCAACAGTTTCTAATCAATCTTGATGGTACTAATTTTACTTGTTTTTATGTTGTATTTAATATTCTAAAAGAATTTTTGTTAACGTTTTTCTGTTACATTCGTATCAAAATGACCCTACATTTATTTATTTTATATTTTATTTAGTAAAAAATAGGGTGGTAAAAATCAAAATGTAGCAATACATTTTAAAAATGAGCCGCCAACGACAGTGTGAAAAATGTCATAAATATCTAATAAACATAGAAACATATTGTTCTTTGTGTAAAATAAATTATTTTTTATAAACAACAAACTTGTTTTTGTTGATAAATATAATTTATTATGCTTAAAAATGTTTTTGGATTCGCTTTAGTTATACAAGAATGCACACGTAAAAAAATACGCTTAGGATTCTACCTCTGTGGTGTGAAAATGTGTAGATATTATTATTTTGTGTGAATTTGTAGATAGACCTATTTATTCGGGACATGACCGACCCTTATAAATAAACTTAATCCCCAAAAACCATTTAATGTAGGCGTTTTAAAAATTGCCACTCCTATGTTGTTGAAGCAGGGCGTTTTTATAACTTCGGTAGGTAAACGAAATTCACATTTAACATGTATATGCTATTCTAAAGCCGACTGTAAACTTGTCAAACTTAGGGTTACATCAAAGAATAGCAAATAAAAAATATACTCACTGTTTTTGTCTTCTCCGCTCATAAACATAACAATGGCTCCAAATCTCTTCACTTCAGATAATTTACTTAAAATTTCATATGTTTTGTCTTTATTTACTATAAAATGTTTCACCATAATCTCTATAACATTACTAAATAAAGCATTATCTAAGGAATTTAAAAATATTTTGGGTAAATCTTTTGGATCTATTAATTTCAGATATTTGTATTGATCTTCTGTTGAATGGAGGTTTTTCCACGTCGAGATAAATTGTACAGAGCTCTTGGGGTAGATGAAATTAGTTTCATTACTTTCTGTTAGCTTTTTAGTATCGTTAACAGTATTTTTTACATCTTTAGTTGTTGCAGGAGAATTCTTATCAACTTCTTTCACAACTTCTGTTTGGAAAAAATCTAATTTATTTTCAGAGTCAGTTATACTCAAATTAGTATCTTTTAATTTTTCAGATTTCTGCTTTTTAAATAAGGATTTTTGTTCTTCTACTGGTTTTTCTTCAAGAATTTCAATTTTATTTTGTTTAAACATTGAAACTGATTGGCTAGTTAATTCTCCAAGCTTTTCTGTTGGTTGAGTTTTTTCCAAAACATGTTGCTTAATTGGTTCTTCACTTGTATTTACATTTTCAATATCATTAATTTCAGTTATTTCTATTCTCTTAAGAGGTTTTTTAGACTGTAAGTGTGGAGGTTTCTTTATGGATTTCACTTCTATTATCTCTGGATCTGTTGTCCAAAGTGGAAGTGGTGTGCTATCATCAATGAATTTATCTGGTGTTACTGTTTCCAATTTTTCATCTGAAGGTTGATAAGGTAATTTAATGTTTGGATTTGACTTGATTCTAGATGCTGTAAATTTTGAAACTGGTCTTTGATCAGGAACCTGTTTTTTTAAAAAAATCAAATTATAGCAAATATAAATTAATTATAAAGTATTTACCTCTGTTTTATTTCTTTTTAATTTTTTATCCAGTTTCTCCAGTTCAGTCTTAGCATCTCTATTTTTAGGCTCTATTGTGAGTACTTTTTTAAGATCAATTTCTGCATGTTCAAGCTTGTTTAACTGTATTCTGGCAGCTGCTCTTCTTTGATATGCTTTAACATATGTGTCATCAATTTTTAATGACATATTACAGTCCTCTTCACATTCAGCAAATCTAAAATAGACATGTGTTATGTTTGTTTCAAATAATTATTAAAACTTACTTATTCAGTTTTAAGTAACATAAGGCTCTATTGGCATAAAATACTGGATCACATGAGAAACATTTGATAGCTTTTGTGTAACAAGTAATAGCTTCTTTCCATTTTTGCGCTTTAACAAATTTATTACCCTAAAACTAATTTTAGAAGGAAAAAGTTTCGATCAAAAATAAGACTAACCTTTTCCTTTTCGACAATAGCATTGTCATACATGTTTTCATTCCACTCATCTGTTAGTTCAGAATCATCATTAATATCTTCCTCTAGTTTATTCAATTCAGCATCGACATCAAACTTATCCCAAGCTGCATAGTCAGTAGCTCCTATTTTGGCTGCTGGTTTCTTAGTTTTATCCTTACCTTCAAGTTTCTTTATTTTCTTAGAACCATTTATGGTATTTTTTGTTTTTAGAGATTCCTAAAAACATGAGTTTTATTAATATGCCAGGTTAAGTTTTTTCTAATGTATTTACATCATTGTTTTTCTTTAAGGCCTCTTCCTTTCGTTTCATCTCCTCCCCCCAACTTCTTAGGTCTTTTGCAAAATCTTGAAGGTCTGTGGCATTATCTCGAATTGCTTTTTGCAAAAGAATTGGATTTACATTCATTTTTATGCAAATAAAATTATTTTGAAGTTTTAAACAATGACATTTGACAGATGGCAATCAATAAACGTGAAGCTAGGCGCGTGAGGCATTTTTTGGCGAACACAATTCAAAATTTGGAACTGTTTGTTTGCTCTAATCGAGAACACTACAGAAACAAGTTATACACACTGAAGTGTATTAATAGAGTTCAGTGGTTGTATATTTATATATTTAAAATTTACTTTTGCTTGTGTAAACGTAGTAAACTCTAAATAATTTTAAACAATATATTTTTAAAATAAAATGAGTATACATTAAAGCATATTTTTGTACAATATTTTTTTATATAAGGATTTTTCATTTCGTTGTTCTATAAGTCTGAATAATTTTAATAAAAATAAGAGAGCCTCAATAAGAATTGTGTATGTTGCAGTATTGTTTATATAATCAAGCTAGACAGCGATCACTTGAAAATTCAAAGATTGCCGCAATGCATTTTTTAATATATAAAGTATATATTATTTACTAAAATAAATAAATTCTAAATAACAATACTTAGGTATAAACAAGACAACAGGTTCTGTAGGACTATAATTTCGTCTATAGTTTCAACTATAAAACTAATTTTGACATAGCTGTCGCCAAATATAAAAAAGACACACCAACAAGAAAAGGGTCGTATGCTGCCAAATATAATATAGCTTCTTGATTAATGTCCTTTTGGTCGTATTTATCCGTTCCAAAATCTGCAATATTAATCTTCTAAATTGCTTTTTAGTCGTTGACTAACCAATATTTCTCTTCATTACTACATATTTGATTTATTAAACAATGTCTGGATGCTTCCTATGCGAACTGTATATTAATATTAATGAAAATTTCGTTCCTCCGCTAATTCTACTTGAAGTTCTTAGATAGATGACTTAAGTTCGTATAAAATTTCGTTTAAATGCTCTAAAAATGTATACAGGATGTTTTATTACCCAGAATGTTTGAAATTTATTGGAAATGCATTTAATGTGGGAAGGACTCAATGAGATTTCATGACTGATAACCAGGTAGGTACATGTAGAATATATTTCATAAAAATATACCCTAACAATGATTGAAAAGTACATTATAAAAGCTAGTCTAGTAATCTTTAATTAAAATATTGTGTCAAGCATTTGTTTAGAACATATCCTACTTTTTAATAATTGCACGCTATTCCATTTGGAATTTAGATTGCTGTAAGAAACTAATAAATTATTACTAATTCTCCCCTATTTTCCCCCATTGTAAATGGCAATTTAATTCAAATCTCATCAGTTCATAAATTCGCAAATGCAAAGTGCCGATACTCCATCTCTCATTCATTCATAACGATAACGATTACGGGCTCCGTCTTTTGGTAGATCTTTGAGATTCTGTGAAGTGGACGCAATGTTGGAAATACAAAACCAAGTAACTAACTGTTATTAAAGGGTGAATCATAGGTAAATGGCGGCGCAAAGGGATATTAAGACGACACAAAAGTTTAATAAAAGGTTTATGTAAACAAAAGCTCAACAATATATACTGAATATACCTAATAATCAAAATTTATGCATTTCTTAAAGAAAGATTGATAAATAATGTGCATTTTACCTGTCCCCCCTCTAGTCTCGGCTGTTTTTCTCAAGATCGGTTGCAGCCTGGTTATATAGATACAAAAATATGTTTCAAAGTGTAAATAAATTTATTATAAATTTATTGTGCTAAATCTTACTCTGTGGAAGTCCATCATCTAAGAATAATAAAGGTTTGAACTAAACTTCCACGTTTTAATTTAGATTTTTAACCTTTGACCTTGAATATCTTTTGACGTGCGCCTGCTGTTATTATTGCATGAAAAAATGTTTTTCTTACAAAATTTTTAGCTGGTTACTTATTCTAGTCCGAGCTTAAATGCTAATTTCACAAATTTGTTTTGGATACTTAGATTTCGAAGCTTTTTTTTATTTTGTGAGAAATTTTCTAACAGCCTGTAATATTTTATGTACCTATTTCATTTTTAGTTTTTCCCTTTCTTAACACTGTCGCAGTTACACCCCTGAATTAGGGTAAAGGGATGGTTTAGGGCTACAATAAGGCGGTGTATAAGATGAAGGGAACCCTTTTGCTATTCATATTTAGGGGTGCAGATTCATTTATCTGTAGTAATAGATAAGATGCCGGTTAGGATGAATCACAGCAATATGGTACGTATCTAAGAAACAAGCTTGTAAACTGACATAGTGTTACTTTAGAAATATTAGTTTAAAATTATTGCCATTTTTAATATAAAAGTAACACATTGTAAATCTTAGATATATTTAAGGAAAGATGTTGCAGATTAAATGCGAATATTTTAAATATTTATTAAAAAGAACAATTCAGCATAAAAAATCACAATTTAAAGAAATATTTATTTTCACTTACCTATAATTACACGAGAGCTTTTTTTGTCGAAGTAAACTTGACATGTATCAATAAGAATTTTGTTGCCTGGCAATTTATTGAAAAAAACTGCCCCTGGAAAAATTACGATTCCGTAGGACGAGTAATTTTTTCTGGCAGTTTTTTGAGTTGAATTACCTAATGGCAACAAAATTCGAATTATAAATGTCAAGTTTACTTCGACAAAAAAAGAGCTAGAGTGTAATTCGGTAAGACAATTTAATGAATATCTAAATCAATAAATTAAAAAATGAGATGTAAATTAGTTTATTTAATTTAACGGAAAAGTACAATTGTTAAAAACACAATTATTAAAAATAGCTTGATTTTCAGAAGCTTCGTGTCTTTTGTTAATATTTTGCTGCATGCTAGTATTGAGCGGTGGTAGTAACTGTTTCCTGGATGGTAGTACGAATGGAACCAATGATTTCTCTATGATGTTTTTCATCTAACTGAAGTTAGGTTTTAATGACGATGGGTTAGTATGTCCCGTAATTTTCACAAGTTTTTGTTCACCTATACCACTTCGGCAGCTCGATTAGAATGGTTCGTAATTTTCACCCGCTTGATATCAAGTCCAATATTTTTTGCCGAAGATTTGATCCATTTAGATATTTCGTTTATCCCAATAGGAGAATTCTTATACCATCCTTTCCAATTTGTTTACAATGCTGGTTGTCATGCTTTCAAAAGTTAGGTTCGTTATTGTAGCTGGAAAAGTTAGGGCAAACTTTTTTCGCTGTCATAATGACAAAATCACGCGGCTTATGGGGTTTTTTATACGTGAATTAAATTGTCATTAAAATAAAATACCAAAGTGACTTGGAGTAAGTGACCAAAACTGTGTTGTGTATATTTAGGCTGCACCTGTAACAGAAATAAAACATCGACTGTAAAAATCTATTTGAAAACATACTTTGTAATTTTAAAAATATTTTTGGATATTTTTTTTGGAAGTACTTTTACAATTTACAAATATACTGACTTTCAAAAAAAGTACTCAGTAAGAGTTAAATACGGGCCTCTTTCTATTTCAGTTGGCTCACCTGATAATTTTTTAGAAATTTTTCCCATATTGACGAAATAAAAGAACCTTATATCTATATATTATGTGAAATTTTTTGTTATGCATTTATTGTATATCCCAAACAAACTAAACAAATTAAAAGTTATAAAAATATTACATATTGTGGAAGTATTTTCAGTAAAATTTCAAAAATAATATCTTTGGCAACATCAGCATTAATCTCTTTCATAACAAAAAATAATGTTGGTACAAAATTAAATTTAAAAACACAATTACCCAAATTAAAAAAATCTGGTTTTTACAAAATTAATTGTCCAAAGTATAATACTGTATATATAGTTCAAACACAAAGAAATTTTGAAGTAAGAACATTTAAGAGCATATTAAACCAGATATGGTTTGTCCAGTATAAATTTAATTGCACGTCACAGCTGTCAGAACGGGACTATGTTGCCAAGCATTTAAAATAGTATTAGAATCTAATAAATGTCAAACGAAGTTTCTCTAATATTCTTCTTTTTATTTGACTACAATACTACACCATTTTTGAACGCGACAACAGAGCGCAATTTTGCCAACATCTAAAACATTTTAGCACGAGGTATGTTCGTTTGAAGTTTATATTTTATAAGTCCAGGAGTTGTATTTGATATAAAATTAATTACGTAACCTGCATTGAAATTTCTTCCCCGCACAACAGTATTTATGCATACGCCACTGCTTCTAGTGTGCTCGAGAACATCTCGAATATATCCCGTCTAGTCTAGAGTACACGTGAAGCTTCTTCTTAGTTCTGGACAGTCTCAATCTTTTAAAGGAAACTAGTATCACACTAAGTGGATTGAAAGGAATTCGCAATGCCAATGTCCATTGTGTGTTTAATTGAACTTAACTTATTACATTTTTATTCCAGAATAATTAACAATAACAATGTTACGTAGGTGGATCTGGCATACTTACAGTGACATAAGTTATGACATCATTAGAGAAAAAAGTAGGGTAATGTTATTTTCTTGTAAAATCCTTGTATTAACTCTTGGTTTATATTATGAGGGCATGCGTTATCTTGGAAAAACAAAAATGTACATCTATTAAAGTTTTTTGTTAGTAATCTTATTTTTTATTAACTACAACTAGACTGATATAAAATAAAATCGATACAACTCGACCACTCTTACCTACACTTTTAAGGAAGTAAGGTAGAAAACTGTATTATTATGACACATTTAATGAGAATAACAATAATAATCTAGCTTTATAAAATTTTTAAATAAAATCTAGGTAGCCGACTGTTCCTAATAATTTAAATGCATAATCAATATACATTTTCCCCCAATAAACATTTTAAATTTTAATCACAAAATAATAATAATGTAAAACACATCCCTCTATTATTATGTGTTAAGATGTTTGTATAAATCTTCATCATGTTCCAAATTAGTAAAATTCCTTACGAATTATGATTTCAAAGCTCTTGAGCGAGGGGCGTATAACATTCTGCAAGGGTAAAGGGACGACACCCTTGAAGGGGTGCTGTGTTTCTACAAGTCTCCGAGCCTCTATATTTTTCCTATATTTCAGTTTACAAGATAGGGGTTACTAAAACTGAAATTCGTTCAGTGTCTAACTGGCCTACAACCATAAAAATGTAAAATAATAGATTATACTCTGTATTTAATCCTCAGTTAATAAGGACGAACCACGAAAATACTGTACTATTTTTTCCTCAAGTGGGTAAAATAAATGAAATTTGAAAATAAACAGTTGTCGGCCATCTGCTGCCGTTTTTGATATTTAAATCGGTCGTGTTGTAGATGGACGGTACAGAAATTTCAATAACTAATTATTGTTTATTATATTTCGTTTCTTTTTGTCAATTTGGATAATTAATAGATATTAAATAAATATTAACTGAAAATCTGTACGAAAAAGGGTAATAAAACTGTATTGTGTGTTGTTATGGTTAAAATATTGTTATGGAGTACCTATGTAAAAAACATACATGGTATAAAACATTCAAAACAAAAAATTACGTACTATTCTATAAACTTTCTATTACATATTCTTGGAGGGAGTGGCCCAATTGAACTAGAGCCTGATTATTTAACCTATAAGAATTTCAAAACACTGAAAAATCAATCATTAAGTGAAGTACAAAATTTTTTCTACAGAAATAAAGCTATTCAGGTTAAGTTTCAAAAAATGTCAGCCAAAATATATTCATTCTATACGATGTAATAAACAAATGGATATTTTCACAAGTCTGCTCTTTGATCAAATCGCAATGCATGGATTTTTGAGCCCAGCTTGGGAAAACCTAGATTAGCGAGGCTTAATGAATGAAAGTTCTGAAGATAATAGTAAATACAAATTATCTTCATTATAGCAGTTTATTTTTGTACTATTAAGATTACAAATGAAATATGTAATAGAAGATTTAACTTAGAATTTCGATATTTTAATTAGGTTTGTTTCAAAAATACTTACAACTTGTGTTTATTATTTATATAATGAATTTGCCACTTAATTAAAACCATTGATGTTTTCATCTAGAAAAACAATGCAGCAATACAATAAAATTGAAAATAATAACTGGGTTTATGTGTAATTTTGCAGCTAGTAAACTAACAATGATACCTAACCTCTCAATTAGCTCACTTTTTTCCTTTTTGCGGAAATTTTATCAATTGTTCACAATTATGACCTTTTTTTCCAGAGAAAATGTTCCTCGCCCAGCCATTATTGTTTCATTAATTTTTTGAATTAGGTACTGCAGTTACAATTTGACAGCTAAGCTTGCGCTCTTTCGTATGATGAAAAGGCCTTTTATATGTCTATACATGTACACAAAGTTATATTTTTTGACCCCTTGAAGAAAAAAATCTATTTTCTTTAAACAAAGAATTGATTTTTTGAGAATTGAGAAATATACTACAAAGAATCAGGTTAAAATAAAGGCTTAAATAATACTCTGAGTTTAGCGGTGTTCTGGACTTTTGGTAGATTTTCCGGACTTACAATAAACGTTAGAAAAACCAAATATGCAACTAAAAAAAATGAAAAAACAGAACATTGGGCATGTTTGGGACATACCTACTCTGTGAAAGTATTAGAAATCTGATAAGGTTCTTATTATTTTAAATTAAGTATTTTTTAAGAAAGTCTTTGTGATTAAATTATCGTGAAATGTATTTTTATATAAAAACAATTAATTTTAGTCCGGATCTGTTCGTCCGGAGGAAATTATGTTAAAATAGGGTGGGATTTTCTGGCAAAGGAATATTAAGAACTCTTTTACTTGGAGATTGATATCGAAATGGCTGAAGTTTGTCGAATTATTGCGCATTTCGGAACTTTTATTAGGGGTACTTAAAAATACACTTCGTTGAATACAATGTCATTATTTTATAACAAAGTTTTCTGGCTTCTTTCAATGCTCATTTTATGGTTATGTGTCTAGTATCATAAATCAGGTATTATACTTAATTATTCTTTTGCACTATGCTAGAAGAATATACCAATATTTCTACAATGTATCTTGTTATTATGACATAACTTACACTAGGATACTATAGGGATACTTATAGGAAATATTAGTAAACTATTGTAATTATATATACATAAATAATTTGTAATATTTTGTTTTTAAAAAAGTGTTTACAAATCAAATAAACATAATTGGCGCAGTCAATAGGATTGTGAAAAAGATTTATTTTTTAGTTTTTATTTATCAAATAGAATGGATGTAGCTATTTGTTTTATGATCTCAATTTCTTTATTAAAGTTACTTTTGTTTATAGGAATTGAAAATAGAATTAAAAACTGCTAATTAATGGGTTTAATAATATTTATATAAATAAATATGTAATGTTTTTTTATTAAATTGTTTTAAACTTTAACTGGTCACGTTGAAGGTTTATTCAGGGCCAGTTGTTTCGAGCCCGAATCCAAGTTTTAATACCAATAATACCGGTCGTCGTAGAACATCTCTTTAGTCTACCCCTTTCGGGAATAAAAAGCAAGTTAAGACGGATCCAAGGCAAGGTAAGACGACAAGACCAAGCTTTGTTTGCTTTATGTAGAAATTAGTAATAAAACGAGGCGGCTTACGTGAGAGCTTTATAGTTGGGGAAAGTTACAGGAAGTGTGTGACTATAAAGTATAGGAGTAGCTTCACTGGGCAGCTTGTACGCTTTATGGGGTATAAACACTTGTCGAACTAATTAAACTTATTATCTGCAGCCGTAGGGCCTACAAAGTTACCGCTCTAATAACTTTCTTCTTGTTAAGACTCCATCGCCTCCGCTTTACTATGTACGTATACAACAACACACATACATACACGAAACTGACGAAACAAAGTCTGGTGTAAGGCAAAATTAATTATGAAGTAGTGTATGTAGTTACGTTGTGTGAACGTTTTGAAAAGTTTTATGCTGCGTACCTAATTGAAGTTTACTTAATAGTAAATTCAGAAAATTAGGTTCCTTTTACTTACTAAGTAACTTAAAAAATGCAAGTTACTGTTTAAATCTTTACGAATATTATAAAGCTGAAGAGTTTGTTTATTTTTTAAATAAATTGAAATAGTATATTGTGAAACAAGTTGGAAAAGTGCTTTCCTACGTGTTGCACACAAAAAATGAATTCCGATTTTCTTAAAAGAATAGTTATTTACGTTACAAGTCCGGGAAGTGACTTATTACGGTACGAGATAGATGTTTATGGACGACGCGACGAAGGAGCCGAGTCAAGAATATCTAATCGAGTACCGTAATAATCACTTCACGGAGGGGTATCGTACTATATTTTTTTTCCAACTGCCTTTCGTTTTAAACGCAATAAAATATGAAAGTGAAATGACATATTTGATCATTTTATTAGGAAGTTATGTGTATGTAGACTGCTGTGAAAAAATTATGTTACTTCATTTATTCTTAACATCGTTGATTTGATTTATAAATAAAAAATAAACAGCGGTTACCAAGTAACAATGTAAATAAGGGCAGACATATTGAATTTTTCTGCACACACGAAATATCTGCGGAGAAAATGGATCTGAAATTAGATGAAATTGCTGAGAAAACTGCGGAAGCGATAGGGCAAATTATTCCAGTTAAGTCTGCGAAAAGATATTAAAAACTGGCGTGAACAACACAATTTTAAAAGTAGTGTTGATGAAAATGTGGTTATGGCTTACTTTTTGGATGTGGTAAGAACAGTTTTTTTAAAGAATATTCTTTTCAACAGTTTAAATTTTCATGGTAAAATCAATGATTATGGTTAATGAGAATGTCAACATATCAAGTTTCCCAAAGTTGATAGCTTTTTTGAAAAAACAAAATGTAGACCATCAGCCAAACCAGTCGAAGGTGCTGACAAAGGAACAAATTGAGGGACGCTCCAGATAAAGAATATCTATTACTCAAAGTGATAGCATTACTTGGAGTTGCTGGAGGTTGCCGAAGGGAAGAGATCTATAATTTAGAAGTTAGTGATGTGGAGAATACGGGTACTCAGCTAGTAGTTAAGATTAACCAGACAAAAACGCATATTCGACGAGCTTTCACTGTGATTAACAGTGATGAGGTTCACTATTTGGATGTGTTTAGAAAATACATGAATTTACAGCAACATGTCTCCCTGAAAGCTCTTTTGGTGGGTTATAGACAAGGAAAATGTCTGTCTCAAAGAGCTGGTATACATACTGTTGGCGGAGCACCTAAGAAAATAGCTGAGTTCTTAAAACTAGACCAACCAGAAAAGTATACAGGTCATTGCTTCAGGAGGACATGCTCAACGTTGTTGGACAATGCTGGAGCTGACCTTAAAGTTCTAAAACAGCACGGTGGATGGAAGAGTTCTTCAGTTGCAGAAAAGTACATAGAAGAACCGATTGAAGGCAAAAACAAGATTGCAAGAATGATCCAAAGGGGCGAAACTTTTGTTGAAGTGCTACATCACAGCCACACATCTTCCGCGATTACAGAAAACACTATTAATCCATCCACAACTCCATTAATACATATTGCTGGCAACAGCAGTTGTACAACTAATGTTAATCTTCAAAAACTAGAATAAAAGCTTAGTTTATGTTGATTCACTTATTATTTCAAACAACATTGGGAGAATTGAAGAATACTATAAAGTACAAGTGTACCGTAAAGCGCCATTTCCCGGATTTAAGATCCTCTACAGGGCTGGGATGGCGTTGGTTTTGTGTGGAAGTCGTATTGTCCTGGGTGAATTTGAGTGTAGTTGGGAGATAACGGCTAGATGTGGTTGAAGAGTGCCAATTGGGGGTAGTGAGGCTTGGGGTATGGCTTGAAAAATTCGCAGAAAACGGGCGGCGATTGGATATCGTGGGGATTCGGGTTCAGAGCTGTGGCTGTATTGTTCCCTTCCTGTCAGCCATTCGGTAAGTCGTGAGATAGATTCATTTATCCCACGGCTTTGGAAAAGTCTAACATTGTAGCATCGAAAAATGTGAGAATAGAGCTATATTGTATAGCAGTCGTAGAAAAAATTTAATTTAGCTACTGTTTTTCTAAAATACTTGATGGCTACTTTTTTAAAGAAGGGGACAAACAACATTTTTGAGCCGTCAACAGTATATTATTGTATTCGTTGATTTGTTTCATTTAGGAACATATTACTATCGTTAAAATATTTCATAAATACCTGTAACCAATATGAAAGTTGTAGTTTGTTGGCAAAACTCTTTGCTTCCCCACTTTATTATTTGCAAAACTGCAAACACCAATAATCTCGCTATTCACGAAGCGTTTCATTTTTCATAAAACACTGTTTTCATTTTTTAATTTTTACAAAAAGAAGATGCTTGACACTTAATTTTACCTCAAATTACTTACTTTTAATGTCTATTACAGGCTATTCATTGTTTAATAAATAAAAGGAGAAATTCATTTTTTGGGTTAATGACCGATGTTAATAAAATTCTTACCACTTATAATATATTATAAAATACACTTCTTAAAATTTTAGACTTTAAAACTGCCCGGAACATAGGTACTTCTTTTTTATTTTTTAATCGCTGGATTACCAAACTTTAATTAGTAGGTACCTGGCAACATTGCAAAACCCAAACGTCAGTTAGATTGTTGTTTCTGTATTTGCAAAATGTAATGCCTAACTATATAAGGAAAATCAGAAGATAGATCCATATCTTCTTCAATTTAAATTACCTTTAATATATTTACAAAGTAAAACGTAATGTGATACTCTACCAGAAGATCTGCTAAATATTACTGTATTTTCTATGACCAATAATACCATTTATCTAGGAGTAACATAAGTAAATCGAGGTTATGAAACGTCGATTAAATTAAGTAATCAGCCGAATATGGGCAATCGAAAACAATGGTTGGATTTAACCGCAGATTGTGTTGTTGCATATCAATTTTACAGTTTCTGACGTGGGTTGAATTAGAACCGACTGTTGGTGCATTCGGACCGTAACCAAATAACCATCTTTGTGTCTTTGATGTCACGCATTTAAATATGCGCAGTTGCCACGTCAAAAATTTATTTTACTAATTTAGATTTTAATAAATATCAAACATTTTCTCACATACTTACGTTTTTCAGTTAAATATTACTAAATATTCGAGAATTTAGACACAAATAGTAGTACTCAAATTATTAGTAATCTATTTTATATAAGTTTTTTGCCAGTAGAAGAGTTCTTTCTAGCAATAAATAGTTTTTTTTCTAAATTAGAGTTAGATAATTCTTTGGTTTGTAGAAACTAATATTTTTCTGCAAACAGATTCTATAGAAGGTTTTTGTCTTGAATAAGAAGCTTACCACCTGGATAATTACTTAACTTCTATAGAAGTTTGAGTTATTAACATGAATTTTCAATTCAATCTTATAGGAGAAAATAATTGTGTCCACAATAGTGAATAGATTGCATGCATTGAGAGTTCCAAACATGAAACAGATTATCTCAATGATATTACTGAGGGAATTTTATCTTTCAAAAATATTTACATAAACGTGAATTTATATTTATTATATTTTCTCTGCAACTATAATCCTTTATCGGGAAATTTTCCTGACAAATCCACAAGATATTTACGCAAAGTTTCTCTGGAAAACAATAAGCAAGTGGTTTTGATTTTCCTTCAAGAACAGACCCAAGACGTCAGCGGGAAATGTCTGTGTCAAAGGAAGCGGCTGCAGTTGACGTGTGCAATGAAGGGAACACGTCGCTTTCGTCGTATATAGTCGTTGGAATAAATTGAATTAACGTCCGCACAGATACAATAATTTTATTAGAAGGAAACCGGTGGTGCACATCGCCCCTCTTACCAAACTAAGGAGGATGCCCTCAAAAGAGAAAGAGCCCCGGTCTTAGCTTTGATGTTGCTTATGTTCGATGTAATTGGTTGTGGAAGGAGAGTAATAACGTCTTTAGATGCTAATATGAAGATGATTAAAGTTTAAGTTATTTGACGAGGTACGCCACTATCTTCATTTTTATGAAATAATAGGAAATATACACCTCCTAAAAATTTAAATATTCCAGCCATCCTCTTGTCTGCTCTGTTTAAGTCTTGATTAAAGTTTATTAAAATCCGTCTCATTTTATAGCCAGTTTTATTTATGAAAACCGTATGAATTTTTGCACTAAGTTCGAAAATAATGTATTAATCTAGTGAGTGACATTTAAGTGTTCCAAGTAACTGTCAACTTTTATAAACAGTTTTCAAATTGTCATTCTTTAATAAATATTTGACAACAATGTTAACTATTCAACAAAGAGTATATCTTATTAAGTGTTATGGTACTGGGGAAGTTTCGTACCAGTATGCAATTGCAAAATTTCACGAAAAATATCCAGATGTATCCATTACACGGTGTAGATTAAAAAAATTTAATAAAGAAGTTTGATGAGACAAGTTAAAGACAAAAAGAAATTGAAAAAGGCGTTCGTTGAGGAGGATGATGCAGCTACTGCACCAGCTATGCATTCGTTAAGGGAAAATCCCAAGTTGAGTCTACGAAAAAGAGCAGTGGAGGTTGGTTTTTGCAAGAGTCACTTACAGAAAATATTTAAGCAAAACAAAATTTATCTATTCAAACCGAAATTCATTCATACCTGCACAAGATTATGATTATGGCACAAGGTTGGACTTTTGTGCGATGATTGGTGAAAAACTTATGCATGACCGATTCTTTCATAATAATATTTTGTTTTCTGATGAAGCAACATTTACAACAAACGGAATCGTTTCTTCCCAAAATTGTCGATATTGGGCTAATGAAAACCCGAGCTACAGGATTAACTGTAAATAGTCAATTTGCTAAAATGCTAATGTTTTGTGTGCGGTTTTACCGGATCGAATAATCGGACCGTATTTTCTGGAAGATACATTAAATCAGGAGTTATATTTGGCCTTGCTTGACAACTTCTTATTACCTGAATTAGAAAATATTCGCAAAGGTCTAAGATGTACTTTCAACATTCAACTTTGCTAATTAGAGGATGGCTGGATGAATATTTTCCTGGGCGATGGATGGGACGTTATTGACCAATATTTTTTCAACCCCGATCCCCCGATTTAACTATTTCAGATTTTTTTAATGGGACCCACGATATTAATTTTCGTTAAAGGGCTTTATGATCTGCGCAGTAAATGATTTAACATTTTTTAATTTTTTCTGTTTTATTGTAACTGTTTTTTTTTTCATAAAAAATTTTGTTTATTTTATTTTTTTGGCTAACATGAAAGAATAAATATTAACTTATTTTACCGAATTTTGATTTATTATTTACCAATGAAAAAAAGAAAATTACAGATTTTTGTAATATCCACATCCATTATTGAGCAGTGTATTAACATAGACGAACAAAATAATATCAATGTTTCGCCTACAACTTCTTTATTTTCATCAGCACGGTCTCTTCCCCAATTCAGTCAAACCATCTAAAATTTCCAGACCCTAAACCCGGAGCAAAATTCAAAAAATGTTCTACAGTAAAATTTCCTTTGGCAATATTCTCTTAAAAGTGGCATCTTAATCAAGAACTTTAAATAGAAGAACAGAAAAATATGCTTAAAGAAGTAGAAATAAATCAGGATGCCTAAACAAAGAAAAATTAAGGAGAAACAGACAACAGAGAGAAAAACAAAAAAAAAACTGCAAAACTGACAAATAAAAAACCAAAGTTTAAATGTTTGTCTTGTATTATGAACTAAAGGACTTTGATTGTAGAAAAAATAAAGAAATACATTTGTATATACGAATTAATTTATATATTTTCTATTAAAAAAATTAAAAACTCGGGTATATAATTTTTAAAGCGCCGTGTTCTTGTTTTCAAAAGTGGCAACAGCGCATTGAATATTTACTTTATTTACGAATCAATACCACAAAATAAACGCATAGTATTATAGTCTTACTAATATTGCACTTTTATTATAATATAAAACACTTTCTGTCTGCAATATTATTAAATTTATTATTTAATTAATACCAGGCCGGATAGCCCTGGTTGCCCAGGTCACACAGAAGAAAAAATAGAAGAATCTATTGATTTGTTTACATTTGTACCATTCGTCTGTTGGTATTTTAAAAAGATACAATTCCAAAGCACAGCTTCAAAATCTAAACAACATGAATTTTTTATTTCCTCTTCTTAATTTTTCACCAAATTCACCGAGTTTTTTTGGTATTAAAAATTATCTACAGCTTATATGTAAATATTTTGATGATGACCTCTTCTTTGGGAAGAATAATCTTTTACTGGCCATAATAAAATGTTTCTGTGGATGTCCACATAAACATAATTACTAAAGACGGCATAAGTTTCCCATTACTTTTTAATATACCTCGTAAACCCTTACGTTTGTCGCTTCTAACCGAAGTTAGAAGCGGGTAATTATTGCGATAACGACCGCGTTGTAAGACGCGGCCGGAAAGTGTTCCCCAAGGACCCAGTAAGAACCCCACTAATCCGCAAGACTCCCATCTCCGAGCGGGAAGAGGCGGTAATTTATTCATGGCTCTACTCGACATGACTGTTGGAATCGGTTTGCAAGAGATTTCAACTTGGATTAGCTCCAGTCATAATCACTGCCCGTTCCCCTCGTTTCGGCAACTCACCCTACAAGGGCATTATTTCCTCTCTTCTAACAGACGAAGGAAAGTTTTATTGCTGCAGGATGCCAAATCGCTATCTTGACGACTGCTATCTGATTATGGCGTACATACTACACTCCAGAGATTCTCTCGTTTATATTGTTAGGATTCCGACGTAAGGATAGAATCTTGTTTTCTACTGGAACAGTTTGTAACTGTGTATAACTCGGAACTGGGAATTGGCCGTTATGTATATTAGCGTTTTATATTTCAAAGTTTGATCAACTAAGTAGAGCAATTTGTATAAAATAAGTACAAGATAACATATTCACTTCGTAACTAGTTTTGCGATTGTAATAATTATTTTGTTTAAAGTATAACACTTACATCCGCTTGTAAGAGAAACTCTTTTATCAGAAAACTTAATTATACAAAAAGCCAAATAAAGTTACATTCACGTCATCATTGTGAACATTTGCAGCGTTGTCAGACTGTTCTTGAAGTATGAAAATAACTGAATTAAACAGAAAACGTGAAGGTAGAAAATTTCACATTATATTAAATGGAACTTGAAAATTACCGATATTTTTTTTTCATTTGTTTTTTGTTAATTACATTCGTGAATTGATTTCACAAAGTAACGAATTCCAAAGTAAAAGTGGTAAGGTTATTACTGAGTTACCAAACAATAAATATAATCAAAATAAAACCACAAGCAATAAAATAATAGTATATTAAACAACGCATTTCATATGGCTTTCTGTTACGACACAAGTTCAAGTTTAAAAAACGAATCGCGAATCGATGGGTTTTTTAAAGAACGAGTGTCACAACAGCCATATGAAATAAATTGTTTATTATATTTTTTATAATTTGCCATTGTATTATTTTTTAAATTAATTTATTATTTGAATGTAAATTACTAAAATTTTGATTTTAAAAAGTATGTTGGTAGCCATTGGCGTAACTAGGACTTTTCTCTAGGGGGGCCTGGTCCTCATCCTTCATTTCGCTCCACGTAAATATGAGCCTACAGATTTTATGATCCACGAAACAAAAGTACATACATATTATCCTATATATACATATATATTGAGAGAAAAATTACCACACTGCAAAAATGTCTTTATTTTTCTTTCAAAGAAAAAACAATTATTTATTAAAACCAGTAAAAAAAAATATGGCTTAGCTTAGACGAGACGCGCATACTTTATTCGGTTATAATAATTATAATTCATTGTTGATAGATAGGTGGTTCGCGTACTCTTGAATTCAAAATATTTTACAAGCTTAGAAGTACGAAATTTCAATGCAACTAATCGCTTTCAAGGTGTTTTCACTTATTTACAACCTTCTGCCGAATAATTAAGCGCTGAGTTATTTATAGGATTTGGTTTACTATATTTTAAATAATCTCTAATAAAACCAACCTGTTCCAACAAGTTTGCTTACTTTTCGTAATTTTGGAGTATGTTGGCTGGTATTTCACGCTACCATTTCGACCATTGCTTTACTCGTAGTAGTTCATAATTACTGTGTAAGCGAATTTTTCAATTTCTTATTTTTGGGTTTTCGGGGGTGGACAGCATTCTGGGGAGTGGGGGGCGTGCCCCCCAGGCCCCACCGTAGTTACGCCAATGTCGGTAGCACTGTGTAATTTATAACATTTGAGAGTTTTGACATTTAAATGATCAAATGTTAATGTTTTAACATATTTTAAAATGAATAATACACCAGTAATAATATACTATATATAAGTAATGATGCTATTCATATTTACAAATACTTTTTTAATAAAAAATGAATAAATTGCTATTAGCCCCAAATGTCATTGTCATTAGATATGACATATTTGATCATTTTATTAGGAAGTCATGTAGACTGCTGTGAAAAAATTATGCTACTTGATTTATTCTTAACATGGTTGATTTGCTTTAGGTATGAATAAAAAATGAACAGCGGTTACCAAGTAACAATGTAAATAAAGGCAGACATATTAAATTTTTCTTCACACACGAAATTAGATGAAATTAGATGAAATTAGATGAAATTGCTGAGAAAACTGCGGAAGCGATAGGGCAAATCATTCCAGTTAAGTCTGCGAAAAGATATGAAAAAGAATATGCGCTCTTTTGCAACTGGCATGAACAACACAATTTGAAAAGTAGTGCTGATGAAAATGTGATGTTGGCTTACTTTTTGGATGTGGTTTTTTTAAAGAATATTCTTTTCAACAGTTTGAATTTTCAGTCAAACAACCCTTCTTCGTTATGGTCCAAATACTCGATGGAAAAATCAATGATTATGGTTAATGAGAATGTCAACATATCAATTTTCCCAAAGTTGATAGTTTTTTTGAAAAAACAAAATGTAGACCATCAGCCAAATCAGTCGAAGGTGCTGACAAAGGAACACGTTGAAAGCTTCATGAGGGACGCTCCAGATAAAGAATATCTATTACTCAAAATGATAGCATTACTTGGAGTTGCTGGAGGTTGCCGAAGGGAATAGATCTATAATTTAGAAGTTAGTGATGTGGATGATACGGGTACTCAGCTAGTAGTTAAGATTAACCAGACAAAAACGCATATTCGACGAGCTTTCACTGTGATTAACAGTGATGAGGTTCACTATTTGGATGTGTTTAGAAAATACATGAATTTACGGCAACATGTCTCCCTGAAAGCTCTTTTGGTGGGTTATAGACAAGGAAAATGTCTGTCTCAAAGAGCTGGTATACATACTGTTGGCGGAGCACCTAAGAAAATAGCTGAGTTCTTAAAACTAGACCAACCAGAAAAGTATACAGGTTATTGCTTCAGGAGGACATGCTTAACGTTGTTGGACAATGCTGGAGCTGACCTTAAAGTTCTAAAACAGCACGGTGGATGGAAGAGTTCTTCAGTTGCAGAAAAGTATTCGACGAGCTTTCACTGTGATTAACAGTGATAAGGTTCACTATTTGGATGTGTTTAGAAAATACATGAATTTACGGCAACACGTCTCCCTGAAGGCTCTTTTGGTGGGTTATAGACAAGGAACATGTCTGTCTCAAAGAGCTGGTATACATACTGTTGGCGGAGCACCTAAGAAAATAGCTGAGTTCCTAAAACTAGACCAACCAGAAAAGTATACAGGTCATTGCGTCAGGAGGTCATCCTCAACGTTGTTGGCCAATGCTGGAGCTGACCTTAAAGTTCTAAAACAGCACGGTGGATGGAAGAGTTCTTCAGTTGCAGAAAAGTATATAGAAGAATCGATTGAAAGCAAAAACAAGATTGCAAGAATGATCCAAAGGGGCGAAACTTTTGTTGAAGTGCTACATCACAGCCACACGTCTTCCGCGATTACAGAAAACACTGTAAATCCATCAACAATTCCATTAATACATATTGCTGGCAACAGCAGTTGTACAATTAATGTCAATCTTCAAAAACTAGAATAAAAGCTTAGTTTATGTTGATTCACTTATTATTTCAAACAACATTGGGAAAATTGAAGGGTACTGTAAAGTACAAGAGTACCATAAAGTGTCCAGGTAAACGAGTCCCGGAAATGGCACTTTACCGTACAGTATGAAAAAAAATGTTATTTTACACTTGTTCATCGTTTATATTTTTACTTACCTTTTTAACAACGCTTCTAAGTATGATTCGAGTACTTTGAGTTAATTGTGCAAACTTTATATATGTATTTATTTTAATTTTACACTAAAGTATGTTCTTTCTTTTCTAATTTAAACCTAACCTAACCTAACCATTTTTTATAGCCTGATGATGGCCTCAATGTTTTTGATTTTTTACTACTAAGAAGATAAATTGCCAAACTACATTTACATTATCACAAAATAGAAACTATGCATCTTAAATTTGTTCAATTTGTAAATATTTTCTATCCACCATAAGGTAGCAACTTTGCAAAAAACGATTATTTTAATATCAAAAACCACCCAGAAGATACGCAATGAATACGTTTATTTACTAACTACCAGTTGCCACATCTTATTACCAAAAGCAATTTAGGCATAGGGGAGGCTTTTATAAAAAAATGGTGTACAGTAGAATATGGCGTCGTTCCTCGAGAAAACGAAGGGTCGTAGTAGGGCACTATATTCAAGGGACGGAGTTATTAACTTCACAACAAAGTTGTATAACTGTGGATTTGATGCGGTTTTTTAGCATAAAGTACTGTAATAACCAATACTTAAAGAAAATAAACATTTAAGTGAGATAAAGGATACATACGCTTTATTGTTACTAAAAATTACAACATTTTTAAGGACAAAGTGATAATATAATTATATTATAGGTATATAATGTTATAACTAAGATATAAGTATATATTAATTTAGTTGATTGTGAACTTTTAATTGGATTATTATTGAGCATAAGAGTTTATAAATCTGCTAGCTCAGTAAAAATTTGATTTATTTCGAGACCCGACTCTTTATCTTGGGTAGGATTCAAGTAAAACTCAATTTGACTACTCTATAAAACATCCAATTGTAGTTAGAGAATTATTTAATACAAAAATTTTATAAACTATTAATTTCTTTTGAAAGATTTATTACATGCAATATTTTACGTAATACAATAGAAATACCTTGAGAAATATTTAATCAATGCTAATATTTGTCCTTGATTTACTTTTAAATAGTCATGCGCACACAAATAAAATGTTTTTAATGAACGTACCTCAAATAACTGTCTTTAGGTTGGTAAAGATCTCGCTAAGCAGGCCGGCAATCCTCCATCTACCAAATTTCCACTTTTATCGAATCGGCTTGATGATCCAATAAAGATGAAACAAATTTTATCAATCTTACCAGAATTTAGATTGATTATGATGAATCGCATTTTTTGGTAAGTACTTTGATTCTATTTAATTACTTTGATTAAAAGTGTGGTTATGATCAATTTCAATTGCCAATTAGTGGAATATGAGCGAATAAGGGAGAATAAGTGGATGAAAACCAAAATCCACGGCCATTTATACCTTTTCCCTAATTATGACACTAATGACATTAAATTAGCAATCAATTGTTTCAATTTGCAAAATTTAACCTAAATTTACATAAAATGATAAAATTGTATAACATATTTCACTGTTTCTGTGATAATATAAAGAAAATCTGTATTCTTACATTCATCCCAGACAACTATTTTACATTCTTTGCACATAATAAGAACATTCTTTTTGGAACAAGGATGTTCTATTAACATGCGTAAATACCGTTCAGTACATGATCAGAATGTAATAGTCACCTCAAAAGGCCGTACCAAATTACTTGATATGTATATGCAAAGAATTTTCTGAAGTATGTAAAAATCAAATTCTCAGCATTGGATGGTGATGGTAATATTCTATTTTAGTCCAAACAAGAACGTTCTTAGAATATGTCTTGATACTACTCAGTGATAAAAATGTTCTGGTAGTACGTAAATAGCATATTCTCCGTATTACCATATATTTTTACTGTACACAGTCTAGATTACTACTGCACGAACATACACTTTTTTACTGTCTATCGCGAGTTATATTCTTCAAATATCAAAAGTAATCTTGTAACTTGCTCGTCCAAACAAAAGGAATGAACATCGCACATTATATTGTAACGTTTATTTATTTTTACTAGTCTTTTTAATTTATTTTTATACTATTTAAATCACTAACGCTGTTTAATTTATATAACACAATTTATTTACAATACTTTAATTTATGTAGGACAATATTTCTATTCGCATTTATCTAACAACATACTACTAACTAACTAACTAACTCAAAATATTCAAATCGGTCCTTTATATAGATAAGTATTGTTCCAGCATACTCCAGTCTATTCTCGATCGTCTCGAGTCTAGATGCTTCGCTCATCGGACGTCGTATATTCTCGAAGATTCTCGCGTCATCTGACTGCTTCGCGTCTGGGTCATAGCGCCAGGGGCGTACTCGCACAACATTGCCCCCTCCTTAAGAGATAGTTCCTCCTGGAACTTTTAAGGAATTGAGACTGGATGGAGATACTTGCAACTGAATCCTCGTCTACAATTTCCAGTTGCATGGAAATAACATGGAATGGTATTTGATGTCAGCTGGACACGGGGCAAATGGCTGCATACCAACACTTGGATTTCGGTATCTTGAAAGATTACTTCCACCATATTTCGGATGACCCTCCAATCCAATGAGTTGCACTCTATTTTCGGCATGGCTAGCTTCTGTATGTTGGACTCCAATACGTGCTCTCTCAAGTTAAGTAATGATTCCCATATATTTCGATAAGTGGGCTGGTCTTGGTAGGTATTCTTGGTAATCAGATAGAAGAGGCAACGGGAGTCATCTCGAAGTATCAAAGCCTTCCCAGTGGCTGGTAACTGATTTCGAAGTTCTGACAGTCGACCAAACTTCCTTCGAAAGACAGACGCTAATCCTCGGTCGTCGCTGATAGTGGCGGAAACGCTATGGGCCAATGAGTAGTCATCAGGAAGTGTGAACAGGTCTTGCTGTCTCTCAATAGTCACGCCGTATCTAGCTTTCCCAGTACCTCCATATGCACCCATAAATTCTTCGAAAGCAAGGTCGGGTGTATCTTGGACTTGATTTACGACTTCTTCTTCCTGGTTATGATCTCCTTCAAATTTCGCCAGTCGGTTTCGGTGTACTACCTTAGGTTTTCCATTCGGAGTCTTTATTATACGGTATATGACGTCATTGATTCTTTTCTTAATGATGTATGGACCCTCCCAAGATTGTTGTAGCTTTGGTGAGTACCCCTTCTGTCTTTTCGGGTTATGAAGCCAGACTTTGTCACCTTCTTGGAAACATCCCTCTATAGCTTGGGTATCATACCGTTTCTTCATCCTATCACTGGCAACTTGGAGATGGGAGCGAACCAAATCATGCATGTCGTCCATTTTTCTTCGTAACTGGATTACATAGTCTTCTCCAGCTATATCCTCTCCAGGTCGGCATCCAAACTCGAGGTCGCATGGTAACCTCATCTCACGTCCAAACAAGACTTTCGCTGGTGTTTGACCTGTTGATTCATTGACGGCGGATCGATAAGCCATTGCAAAGAGCGAAATATACTGGTCCCAGTCCCTTTGGTGATTGGATACTACTTTTGATAGATATTTGCCAATGGTTTTATTCATGCGTTCTACCATTCCATCCGATTGTGGGTGCAATGCTGTAGTTCTTGTTTTCTTCATTCCTAAAATGTCGCAAATTCCTTGAAAGAGTTGACTTTCGAAGTTCCTTCCTTGGTCACTGTGAATCTCCAAGGGCACTCCATATCGGCAAATAAACTCCTTCACTAGCACGTCTGTGACAGTTGCTGCCTCTTGATTTGGAATGGCGTAGACTTCAACCCACTTCGTAAAATAATCCATTACCACCAACATGTATTTATTCTTATTCTCAGTAGTGGGGAACGGTCCAGCAATATCTAAAGCAATTCTCTCTTGTCCATCTTAATTCTGTGAAAGGACTCCTCCAATTCCGACATTACTGGCATCTGTATCCAAAATAAATTCTCCTTCCGGTTGTGGGTAGCCTAATATGGGTGCTGCGGTTAAATGCTTCTTCAGAGTTTCAAAAGCCGTTTGACAGTTTTCATCCCAGCAGAACTCTCTCGTTTCCTCTGTAAGGCGTGTTAATGGCTTAGCAATGTCTGAAAACTTTCTGATAAATCTGCGATAGTATGTACATAGACCAAGAAAACTTCTTATTTGATGTTTATCAGTTGGTTGTGGCCATTGTTTGATAGAAGAAACCTTGTCCTTATCTACAGACACGCCTTCCTTGCTGACAATATGACCCAGATAATTAACTTTGTCTTGGAATAACTGGCATTTCTTTGGATTCAGCATCAGTTGGGCAGCTTGAAGTCTTTTAAAAACATCTTTCAAGTTTTTCAGATGTTCTTCGAATGTCTCCCCCAAGACTATGATGTCGTCTAAGTAGACCAGGCACGTTTTCCAAGACAACCCTCTCAATACGTTCTCCATCAGTCTTTCAAATGTCGCAGGAGCATTACATAGTCCGAATGGCATGACATTGAACTGAAATAATCCAGAACCGGTGGTAAAGGCTGTATTTTCTTTGTCTCTTGGGTCCATTTCTACCTGTCAATAACCAGACTTCAAATCTAAGGTAGAAAATAATTTACTTCCAGCTAGAGTGTCCAGGGTATCGTCGATTCGAGGCAGAGGATAACTGCCCTTCTTGGTAACATTGTTCAACTGGCGGTAGTCTACACAGAACCTCGTAGTTCCATCCTTTTTCTTGACCAAGACTACCGGAGAGACCGATGGACTGGTAGAAGGTTCTATCACTTCATCTTCTTCCATTTCTCGAACAATCCTTTCAGCTTCTTGCCTCTTTGCCTGTGGTAATCTTCTAGCTGATTGACGAATTGGCTTGGCATCACCCGTGTCGATTTTATGTTTTACC
This sequence comes from Ophraella communa, assembly GCA_035357415.1. NCBI lineage: Eukaryota > Metazoa > Arthropoda > Insecta > Coleoptera > Chrysomelidae > Ophraella > Ophraella communa. The sequence goes on from CM068992.1 coordinate 15,566,698, forward strand.
TCCCTTTGGTACAAAAATGTTGCGATACCGATAAAGAAAATCTTTCATTTTTCTTTTCTCTTCTCGGTTTAGAGATGTACCAGCAACCGCCACCATTTGTTCAAACTTATTGTTGGAATTATCGGGAATAGTTGTCTGTCGAATTATAGATGTTACTGGTACGGATGTTCCAACTTTGGTCTCTTTCTTGATCGTAATTGGGTGATCATTGACATTTATAACTCGTACTGGAATTTCTTTAGCGGAAGTGACCAATCCTTTTCCTATCAAAATTCCTCGACCGACCTCCTCATCATGGTTCCATGGTTCCATCATCACCGGTATTTCTTCGTCAATAGTTCCTTGCAGTCTGGCCACTACGATCGTTTCGCTTCAACCAGGTACCACAGTATCCTCCTGGACAACGGCTGGCACGGTTTTGTCCTCATATGGATGAAGGAATATTTCTTCAGAACCGACTTTGATAACTCTGTTCTTGAAATCCAGTTGGAAACCATGTAAGTTCATCACATCCATTCCTAATATAACATCTTCCTCAATATCAGCGACAATAACAGTATGCGTGAACTTTTCTGAGCCAATTCCTATTTGAACCTGGACTTCTCCAAGGATGTTAGCTCTATCACCTGTGGCAGTTCGCAGTCGTAGCTTTGTTGGTAAAAGCTTCTTACGGCTATTTATAGTTGTTGGCCGTATAATCGTTCTGGTCGCTCCAGTATCCACCAATAGTGTATATTTTTTACCGTTGACTTCACCATCTACATATACACTGTCGTCGCGGCATTTCAAATAGGCTATTAATATGAGAGGGTCTTTGGAAACGTTCCGGGTCGAAGCTGCCCCCTCTAGGCCGACCCGTTTTAGTTTTCCTGTGGAGTAGTTTCTTGATTCGTAGTGACCCCAGGGCGTTTACATGAATTGCGAACATGTCCTATTTCACCACAATTCCAGCACCTGATGGTCTTCTTCTTTTTCTTATCAGTAAAGTTCTTCATCATGTTTACTAATTGGTCTAACTTATTTTCATCTTCCTCTTCCGTTACGGATCTTACTTTACTGTATCCTCCACAAGCTTTCGAAGCCGCTTCATACTCAAGCGCGGCTGACAAGATGTCAACTAATGTTTTGTGGTGGGCTAATCGGAGTGTCTTTGCCATTTCGTGGTCACGAAGTCCATCAAGAAATGCTTCGACAGCTAAACATTCCATCAGTTGTTCTGGAGCTGAAGGGTAAGCAAATCTTACCAATCTGGCAATATCTACTTCGTACTCTTGAAGTGTCTCCTCTCGCTTCTGTTTTCGAGTCTTCAACTGCGATCGGTGCAAGTTCTCCAAGTGTTCGTGACCATATTGTATGTTCAAGCTTTTCTTCAGTTGCTCAAAATCATCTGTGTCCTCCACTGGTATGGTCTGAAGAACATCCAAAGCGTCTCCTCTCAGAGCGATGGTGAGGTTTATTGCCTTCTCTTTTTGGGACCATCCGTTCGCTCTTGCAGCTGTTTCGAACTGTTTGAGATAATTTTCCCAAGACATCTTTCCGTCAAAGGTTGGGGCCTTAACACGAACAGAACTTTCGTTGCCTTCCAATTTCGGTTTCCGCTCCACTTTGTAGCTTCTCATTTCGTCCTTGTTTTCCTCTCCTAAATCTTCCATATCTTCTTTACCTCCTTTTTTCATCTCTTCCATTTGCTTTTCCATTTCTCTTATTTTCTCTTCAATTTTTTTTTCAAATGAAGACATTTTATTTTCCATAGAAGAAATATCCAAAGAAACTTTGTTTTCCAAACAAGAAATGTCAGCAGAAACTTTATTTTCCAAAGACGAAATATCATTTTTTAAAGAAGACATATCAGTAGAAACTTTGTTTTCCAAAGAAGAAATATCATTTTTCAAAGAAGACATATCGGAAGAGATATCACTCTTCAAGGAAGATATATCGGAAGAAACTTTATTTAATGAAGAAATAATTGTAGCAGAAGAGTCGTCTACAAAAATATGATTTTCTGGATCTAAACCATCATTTTCCAATGCTTGCTTAAGTCGCTCCAACAACTCAGTCTTCCTTCCTGTTGTTTCCAATTCACGATCCTCCAGCTCTTGACGCAATTCTGTCACTTTCAAGTCACAAAGTTTTTTCGACATATTTATATTTTTTTACCTTATTTATTTACAATATCCCACTTCTGACACCAATGTAACGTTTATTTATTTTTACTAGTCTTTTTAATTTATTTTTATACTATTTAAATCACTAACACTGTTTAATTTATATAACACAATTTATTTACAATACTTTAATTTATGTAGGACAATATTTCTATTCGCATTTATCTAACAACATACTACTAACTAACTAACTAACTTAAAATATTCAAATCGGTCCTTTATATAGGTAAGTATTGTTCCAGCATACTCCAGTCTATTCTCGATCGTCTCGAGTCTAGATGCTTCGCTCATCGGACGTCGTATATTCTCGAAGATTCTCGCGTCATCTGACTGCTTCGCGTCTGGGTCATAGCGCCAGGGGCGTACTCGCACAACAATATTCACGTTCCCAAAAGAATATTCCTTACACCGTTTGTGCAACATATTCTTATCATATCATCATATCACTTTCAACGGAATGATTGTTGGGTATTTAAAAATTACATGATACGAACATGTTAAGAATGTACCATAAAAAACATACAAATTTACAAGAAAAGGAACGTGAAATGGAGTTGTTTAGCATATACCTTTCAGAATGTTCGAAAACGTAATTCATGGGCATATTCTTAGAATGTGAATGTACCATTAGTGTTATGTGGGATGAAAAAGTTATTTAAATTATTTTTTGTTCATTTTTTCCTAATAAAATTAAATGTTTAAAATGTGCTAATTTTGGTATGTCAATCTCATTGAATTTATATAAATTTGAGCAAATAACATGAAAAGGGTATTAGTTTTTGCATAAATCTTTTAAATACTACTTTAACTTGAAAGAATGAAAATTAGGCTTTTTATTTTAATCTATAATATGAACTTGATAGCAATTATTATACTTGTTTAAGTGAAATTTTCTGATATTATCAAAGATTAACAAACTTATAACTAATGTACAAACTTAAATTACTATTTTACATACCTATTTTCTAACTAAATTGATTGCTCAACAATAAGTTTTATCAACTGTTATTGAAACAGTCCTTTAAGTAGTCACTATTTGAGTTTTGATAATGAAATAGGATTACTCTGTCTATCACTGTAACATTTATAGTTTATACACTGATTTCACCTTCTGTCTGATAGCATTTATTTACACAGTTTTTATATTTTTAGCTATTTCTCAGGTTATGAGGTTTTGCCTGAATACATATCTGTTATCCAAGCAATACAAAATGTTTACATGCCACAATGTAAGTACTTCCACCTTATAACTAATATTAAAACATTTAACTACCTAAATTATACGATTGTTTATTAAACATATGAATTAAATTAATAGTTTTAATTATATTCTTTTGGTTTTAGATTCTGACTTTAACTTCCAGAGAAAGCTATATGAATTGGGACTTGCTTGATTGTTTTGAAATAGTATTACAGAATTCTATCCAAGATAAAGTTGTCAAATACATTCTTCCTCTATTTGAATGTTTAACATTTAAGATTACTATACCAAATATTTTAAATGAAATAAAGAAAAGTGGCTGATATATTCATGAAAATTATTCTAATATCCTTTTATATTTTCATACTGAGGTAAGTTTTACACTTTATTTATACTTGAGCTTAGTTATTCATCTCAATATATATACATCATCTAGGACAGAAAACATTGCGTCAGCAGTGCATTTTCCCGGCAGAAAACCGAATCATTGGGAACTTAAGATATTTTTTTTAGTTAAAGTGTCACTGGCTACGTCTGGAATGTTTAAGAATATTTTAATGAATAAACCATCGATACCGCAAGAAGACTTTTTTTGGATTGATTATTATTATTATTAATCGAGTTCGAGAAGGCTCATTAATCAATGGATTTCGTTAAACTGACTAACAATAAATCCAAGAATACGATCCTGCAAATAACTTGATAGTTGAACAACTATTTGTTACCGAAAAGGAGAGAGGGATTGCGGAAATGTTATGAATATCGAGACGGCCGTAGGCAATAATTAACATAAGATCCAAATTCCATCTCCAACTACCGATATCCTCCAGAAGTTCTCCGTTCGGCAGTAAATACTTGAGAAACTTATTAATTATTATACTCCAGGGACAAGGGACAAAGGAAACGTGAGACGTTGTAGTCTCACCGCCATACATTTATTATTACCTAAGTTTTCAAATCTTTTAAGATACATTTTTTAATAAATAATGGATGGCATAACTTCGCTAGGTTTCTTATCACGACATGGCATTTGGAAGCAATTAACATTAGCATCGTTCCCAACTTTCAAATTAAATATTCCATTCAATAAATCAATATAAAATACTTAAATTTGTTTACATAAAGTTTCATTTTGTTTGTGGTTTTTGTGTTATTCTTTCTTGTTGTTATTTTGACATATAAAAAAACTGTTATTTTAAGAACAAAAACAGTGTAGTAAGTGAAAAAATGCCATAACAACTAAATAGTCGCTGCAAAGAACTGGTAGCTTATTTGATAAATTTTTTTGAAAGAGAACGAGACAATGGTGGCCCTTTCATACCTGTTGCTGCTATTCGAGGTTAGTAAAAAGTTTTAAACAGTATATTAGACAAAATATTATTTAACATTTGTGTGTTTATTTAACTTAGTTATGGATATCCATCAAGTAACAGCCAATTCAATTAAAAACATTTTATTTTAGCGTGTGGCAGCTGCACTCAACCTCAGTATGGCTACAGTTTCCAGTATTTAAAAAACTGTGAAAGACCATGGAATATTAAAGTCGCCTCCAAAGAAACGTCGGTATGAAAAAAGAGTAACTAATACCGATGTATTAAATACAAGTGGAATTCAAAATGTAATCTACAATATGTATGAAAAAAGTAAGCCTTTTTTCTCTGAACACAGCTATTTAAATTCTTTTTAATTGTAAGACCAGAAAAAATAATATTTTTTTGTTTGCTGAATTAAAAGTAAGGCACTTATTTGAAGGTTCTTGAAGGTCTTTATCAAATTTATTAAAGGTAATTGGTTTCAAATCGAAAAAAGAAGAACAAAGAGGGGGGCTCATGGAGCTTCCTGATATTGCTGTAAAACGGGGGAAGCCTTACTTTTTCAATGCTTTAGATGTAATTTCAGAAATGAAAGTTTGGGGTCTAGTGTAATACCTTGATCTTTTATAGTATTAGTTCCATAATGAGAATAATTATCAAGCTAGGGGACTCCTCTAAAATACACCTACTAATAATAAGAAACAGGCCTGTAAGATATAATTAGATTTTTTACAAAACACGCTACGTATATTTGTCCCTGCATTGGTCTTTAAATTTTGACTGAAAGATAAAATATAGATAGAGTTATGTGAGTTGGAAAGTTTCACAATCAAAACCAGTTGTATAAGGAAGTAAATAACTTAACATTACTTTTCTGTAGGTATACACTAACCTAGGTTCTAGTTATAAAAATAAATTTCATTAAACTGATACTTAAGGTTTTATAAATAATTTACAGTTGTGGAGTAGAAGAAAAATATAAAATACAATTGATCCAAATATTTGTCAAGTAGTAATGAATCCACTAAGGCTTCTTCTGAAATATAAATTACATAAATCTTGATGATATATATTGTTACAGCAAAAAGTTGCAACAATACATATTATAAAGGATTTTAATTATTTTTTAAGTTTTCAAATCTTTTAAGATATATTTTTTAATAGATAATGAATTTCATTCATTCATTCAAAGAAAATTATTGTACTGTAACTTCTGTAACTTTTGCTTTAAAATCAAATCAAAATAAAAAATCTAGTAGCAGGTAACTTACTTGAATAATTATGAGAGAAAGACATAGAATTTGAAAACATGCAATGAATGTATTTATAATTAGAATAGTAATAAAAATATGCATTATATACTAAGCATTAACAACCTTTATTTTTACCAAAAATATTCAGATATATCACAAGCCTATACTTCCCATTTAAAAAATTGAGGGTTGGAACTGTCACTCAGAGGGGGTTGAAGGTAGGGATCAAATTTTCACTTTAAAGAATGCCAATTTATGAAAATTAAATTTGATGTGTTTCAGGATTTTATATAAATATGTACAGTAACCGAAATAATTAATTTATACTGGATTTTCCACACTGTATAAATCGTATCATTTTTGTTTGGATTAACCTTGTAGTATATAAAACTGTAAAAACGTTTTTTTTTCATTTCCAAATAGTCTACAGTTATAAAAGAATCCTACTGTTTGGATTTAGTGGTTCTAGCTGCAGTATTTGTATATTTTGTAACGATAAATCAGTCTATCAGTTTTAAAATCAAAGGAAACAACGTTATCAAATTGGCTTTTGAAGCTTTATGTTTGTGTATAATATTTAATACACTTAGCTTTCTGTGAAGTATATTCACATTTCTGGATAATTTTTTGTTTTTTGACTCTCATACATTTGATAAATTTCCAAACAATATTGGATTTACATTTTTTTTTAATTTATAATATCCTCTATCCTGTAATTTGGTTTTTTAATTAGGTATAATACTCTTTAACAATTTAAGGTTTAATACACTATATTTTTTTCACTGCTAGCTTCAGAACTTCACTTTATTGACTTTTGTTGAGGTAATAACGTTATTCATTATTAACAAAGGTAGAAAAATATATAAACTACTAGATAAGAACTAAATCTCAATCCATTTGACAGAATTAATGTGAGGTCAACTGATGCAAAAACAAAATGAAAAAATATTTTTTATTATCCACCTACTTATTCAAAAATGAAAATCAATTGACTTATCTGTAAATTTTCATATTAAAACAAAAATATACTGCTATCTCAAACTCACGAAATAATAATAATATGATTAAATAGTTAAATTTGCATTATAACTCTCAATACAAAATACAATTACGTGAACTGTTACTATTTGTCTTAGTAATATTTTATTTTGTAAAGAAAACATAAACAAAAGAGTGCCATTTACTAACAATTGAAGAAAAAGTGTTTTATTGTTTACTTAATAGTTTTTTGTTGTTATTTTTGTTGTCTTCAAGGCCATTTGCTTTGAAATAATTTTGGTGTATTGCGTGTTGCTTAATTTTGTGTATCCAGTATTTTTAGCTACTTAGTTGTGGTTTGTTTTATTATTTGACTATTTTTAAAAATTCTTTTTATGACATATTGATTTTAATACGTTTAGTTAATTAAATTAATTAATTCAATTCGTTGAATTGTGGATCTTTATAAATAAGTTTCCTTAAAAAGAACAATAAATTACTGAACGGTTAAACTAAACTTCCACTATTTATTCGAAAAATTCGCTTTAAAATTCAATTACAGCTGTTCGAATAAATAGTTTAGTTTAACCGTTCAGTAATTTATATTGTTCTTTGTAAGATGACCTTCCACAAAGTAAAGGTTAACACAATAAATTTCAAGTTTCCTTAAAATATTTTTGATTTAGGTCTTAAACATTTTTAATCAAAACTAAATATAGTTAATAAGTATATTAGTTTGGTTAATATTAGAAAGACATTCAAAAATACACATACACTCACATTTTCTAAAACTTAGAAGAGCCTTTTTGGCAAAACATGGACTATTGAATAATTCATAGCTTGTAAAACAGAGACAGCAATTACAATTGATTTACAGAAGGCAATTTAAACGTCTGTAATTATGAAGGGAACGACCGAAGAAGAGCTTCAACTTAAGTTCTTGGCTTGTAGATGGAGACGCCCGTCCAGAAGCGTCGAATTTCGGCGTCGACGGGACGTTAGACGACACCAGTGACGTCCCAAAACTGTTGTTTCATTGATATACCAACTAAGGTGATTCTTAGAGAGAGACTAAGGGTCTGTATATTAGTTAAGGCTACAAATAAGCTAACTTATTTATAGGAAAAGATATAATACCAATAACACGGTATACTAAAGAATAAAAATTGTAAATGAAGTAAATCATCCATATCTCAAATGTGACTACGATATAGAAATCAAAAGTCTAAGTCAATGTCACAAAGTTTTATTAAGGGTAAGCAAGTAAAGTCATTAACAGCTACTAGTTTCGGCTTTTAGAAAAGCCATCATCAGGCTGAACTGCATATATGATACAATTGTAAATCCAGGCAGCTTACATTATACATTAAAGCTTGTGGGTAAGAGAAATGATAACGATATGACAATGAAAAGAAAATTTAAATTATTAACTAATTATGATATAATTTATAAATGTTAATGTTAAAATTAAATGAAAGAATTAAGTTAAATGAACTAATACAGTTCAATGATTGGAACTAACGAGTTAAGGGAGAGAAAAGTATTCATCAGCAAGATATCACGATGAGAGGAGTTGTAGACCAAATCACTATTAAAATCATATTCCCAAAGGGCTGTGCCTAGGGAGTAAAAAAGCAGTATAAAAGGAGTTTGGAAAACTTTAGTTATATAAACCGCTATTGAAAAGCCTACTACAGTTGTATTCCCCCATTACTTAGTTAACAACGTTTTAGTGTTTGTGCTTTTGGTTATGGACTTTTTCGCCACTAAAAATGTATCTTTTAACTATTTACACCATGTTTGTACTGTTTCTTACAGTCAAATTTCACCAATTTGGTGATTTTTCTTATTTAGATGTTAATTCATCAAAAGTTTTTCAGCCTCCTACTCGGGAAGGCTTCTCATCGGATGTATATACATCTAAGGAGTTTCAAACTCTTATTTTCTCGATTTTTACCTCACCATTTTTTCAGCCTCCTACTCTGGAAGGTGTTTTAGCAATTTTAGAAACTTGCTGGGATACGCTAATGCGCGAATAGCTCAACTTTGCTACCCTATGTAGACGGAAACAACTACAAATATGATTTATGTAAGGGTTTGGATGTCGCTTTTTGTATTTTTTTGGATGATCGTAAATTTTAGTGACAAGAGAGCTTTGCGTGCATTTACGCAAAAAGATATTTATTGAATTATGAAGATGAATCTCTTATTTTTCGGATATCCTTGAAGAATATAAAAAGAGTTGATATATTAGGTTGTTTTTTAACAGAAAAAAAATTATCTATTGTTAATTTTATGGGGGAATTAAACCACATTTTATGATTATATTTCGACGTTTCGGAAAAATTTGACAACTAGACAATCAATTATACTTTGAAGTTTAAGAATACAAAATTTTTGGCGTCAAATTTTAATTCACAGTAGACAATGTCATTGGTAAAATGTGAAATTGATAATAGTATATTATTCAATAACCATTACATGCGAGTGGAATACTATACTTTGTTCACGACTTTCAATAAAATTTACTAGTAATTATAAAAAATCTTTATTTTATGAAGTAAAGTACAATGTCGTAGCAGCATTATCATTTGAGTTCATACTTAAATTACTCCTTATTTAAGTCAGAACTATCAAAAAGCCAATATTTGATTTTGATGTAAATATTGCTTTTATACTTTTTTTACACAATATTGTTTGATTTTTAAGTTTTTATGTAACACATATTTTAGGACAAAATTATATTTATTATTATAGTGCCAAATTTATTTAATCTAATAAAAATGTATTAAAATAAATTCTAACTTTAACATCAAAAATATCATATAATCCGCCATCATCAACTGTATCCTATAAATTTGGATTTTATTTTGTTAAATACTTCTTATTTAGCACTATTTAGCAAAATTACAAATCAAAAAGACTGCAAAGACAAAGAAAATTGCAGAATAGCATGTAAATAAAAGTTCATATAAAAAACTCGTATTGAATAATATTCGTGTGTATCTGTGTATAAAATATACCATATTATACCAAAGTACATTCTGTATAGGCAACACTTATTACGCGTGTGTGTATTGCCGTGCTGTTTTGACGTGATACAGTGTATAATGGTTCATTATTCACTAGTGAATATGAGTAACATTATACTTGAGCAAGCACATGTATAATTAAGGTTTTATAGCACGGTCGTGGACAAAATATTTTATTGTATGATTCTAACAATGTCATAGTCTACTAGAGATGGGATCCAGCGAAGTATAGGCTTCAGGAACGGTTTTTTGCTTATTTAGAAAATGTTAAAATAAAATTCCTTGGATGAACACAAAAAGTATATTAAAGATAAAGATAGGGAGTTCTTTAAGTAAGGTATTTACAAACATGCTTGGGAAGAGGAGCGTCATGTTCAACGGGATTTGGCGCTAATATAGTATTGAAAGAGCCCAATTATAAAAAACGAAAAATCAAAGAACGTGCTTTAATACAAATAAATGCTGATAAATGTGTAGCTAGTATTTCAGCCGAATGTAGTCAACTTTTAACACCAAATTAAAATTTTCGAAATAAGCAAAAAAAGTGCTGTCCCAAGGAAAAACCCGTTTCTGGAGCGTGCACTTCACGGGATCTCATCTGAACTATGACATTGTTAGAATCATAAAATAAAATATTTTTTTTATTTCAAATGTAAAAACTAAAGTTCTTGATAACGGTAGCTTGAAGGCCACCGAAACGTCGAAATAAAAAGGATTGTGGTTTAATTCCCTCAAAATTACCAAAACAAAATTAATATACCACATACAGAAGATAGAAAAACATAATTTTCGCTGATTTAAAACAATGATTTGGAGAGGGGCTAAAGAAGGAACATTTTTGCCGTTTTTGTACTTTCTTATTATAAGTTAAAATGTTTTATTGAGGTATATTTTTAATCGCCGATATATTTAATACATTTTTGAGATAATAAAATTAAATATAACCAATGGAAAATTATTTATTATACTTAAGACCCCTAGGAGTCCCTCTCATAAAGAATTTTATGAGTAAATGTTAAAAAGTTATTATTTTTGTAAAAATGAACAATAAAAGATGTTCAAACATTGCGAAATTCTCGTGTAACTTACAATCAGTTTAGTTTTGTCCAACTTACTTCACTATTCCTATTTCACAAACTTAATTTTCACAAATGCCACAATATTACATACTAAACCAAAGTATAAAAACGAACTGATAGCTTTAGAATTTTGATGTAGCCGTTAGGTCTTTCGTTATAGAAAACTTGTTTTTTTTTCACGGTTTATAAGTAAGAATCATCACGGTTAGGAACAAAAGGGTGGACAGTGGTCAGTAGTTGTAAAACTGGTCCAGCGAGTACGGAGGATGTTCTGGACCATCTGCTGTCGATGATGTACTGGAAAGAGCTTTTATTTTACCACCTGAAAAACTGGTTTTTATCTAACGGATTTTTTTCATCTGAATCACGTCGAAAGAAGAAATATAATCAAATTATTTGATTTACTTATTATATTTATAGATACTTTTGCTAAAAGATGAAATTATTAAGAATAATAAAAAACTCTTCGTTTTAACAAAACTTTCACTGTTTATTTAAAAAACTGCTTTTTTAAACTCAATGACAGCCGTTTCGCTAGACAACTAGCATCGTCAGATTGACATATTGAAGTTACTATTTGTTTGTTTGTATGTTTATTAGGTAGTTATAAGGCTAGACCAAGTATGGAAGTAGTAAGACATAACAATATTAAAGCCTAGATGTTTTATGCTTAACTTGTTAGGTAGCCTGCGCTTGGGATGTATGTGAAATTAAAATACAGTTTCGTTTGATAACTAAAACTCGACTCTTGCGTAATGTCTTTATTGCTATATATATCAATAACTGCTTAGTAACATAATGCAAGATGTTATCATGACTACAATTATCATTTATATAACATCCCCTATACTTTATTTAAAAAATCAAAACATATGAAAGTCTGCAAACTTTTTTGGAATTTTTATTTCTCTCTTGGGCCTTGACTTATTTTCTTCTTCCTCAACTATATCTTTCTGTGGTAATTCGTTTTGTCTTTTCAATGGTTTTATGTCTACTATATTTCTTCTCAGTTCTTGTTTTTGGCTATCGATGGAAAATGATCTTGAATTAAATGTTTGTTTGATGATTCTTGGACACCATACTTTGTCCTCTCTATTTCTTTTAAACATAATTTGATCACCAACATTTGGGACATGTATTGGTTTTGTGTTTTTATCATGGTATTTTTTTGCTTTCTGTTGATTTTCCTTGATTTTTGAAGATACGGCTTCAATAATTTTTGGATTTAATTTGCTTTCCTTGATAGGAATGGACTAGTTTAGTAGGATCATATTAATCAAAATGATAGCAATATTTATTTAGGATAAGATACCTACTTATATTGGTATTCATTTTGCAAGTAATTTTTCTCATTTCGTAAAATTTAGCAATAAATAATTAGTAAGTTTTAAACGTAGCGCCAACTAATAACCAATAATGAAGTGTGTGTAAAAGTCAACGTTGTCACAGTTTAGCTACGTTCGTTTCAAGTATTCTCAAAGAACTGGCGGCACAAAACACCGTGTTCTGTGACTAACTGATTATACCAGTTGACAAGATATATGACAGGAGAGAAAATCGTGTTTATCTGTAATAAACAAACAAGGCCCCTATTCTTGACGGTGATAGAGTAGAACAGCCAATAGGGCGTGGTTCTATTGAAAATGCCAAAACCGTATTCTTGAAATTCGTTCTCTCACTGTACCGATAGAAGGGTTGCTCCCCGAGAGAACAATTACTTCTATTGGTTATTTTTGAAGGAACCGCTATAACACCAAGAGAAGGTGTTAGGGATTTTCATTTTCGAACCAAAAATAGTATAGAAGTAATTTCTTTCATAAACCAAACACAACCAAACAACAAATTAAACTAACGAAAATGACAGAATATTTTGTTTAGTGTTTTACTCCTTATTTGATAAAGTTTCAATCAGAGAACAAAAATATCAATATGTTTATCTCTTTTTAATGACAACAAATAAGAGAGAGAGATAAGTTTCTCGGTTAATATTAAATCATATCGACAACATCGCAAATTTTCTACCAATCTTATTGAAACACGTCACTTACCACTTATGACGTATGTAACCATTAAATTTAAATTTCAAAAGCCAATTATGGCTAGAGGATTAATTTTATAAAAATTTTATTTGTACAGTTGAACCACTAAAAATCTATTTTATATAAAAAAAAATCACTAAACTAGTCCATTGTAGGTACATCTCAAATTTCTTGAGAAAAATCTTTGAAGTCTCCAATTTTATTTTATTGGGTGTATTCCTCTCTAACATCAGCAAAATGCTTTTATTATTATTCTTAATAAGATGGACTTCCAAAAAGTAAGGGTTAGTACAATCAATTTAATGAAATTATTAGATTAAGTAATTTATTTACTACCTCTTTAATTTATTATAAAAATAAGATACAATTTGTGTTAAGAAGACTAGACAAATATTTTTTTAACAAAAATTCCACTATTTTTTAGTCAATAACAGTTGTTTCAAGTAAAATTTTGTTTTATGAGATTGCTATCTGAAGACTCTAAGATCAGTATGCAATGATATATAAAAACGAGGAAAAAACTATATCGTGCTGGGCCCTTAATTTTGCTTGGTTACTTTGTCATTGCAGTGACAAAACATGTTTTTTCTCTCTCAGTCGGTTAATTAATAACTTAAAACGGAAAAAGTAGAAAATTGTTTTCACCTGCACCCGAGGTAAGGAAACTTAACATTTTCTAGACCAAGCTTGACTGTTTTCTATGAAAAAACAACTACTTCCTGGGCTATATGCCCCAACGGTCATAGACCGTAGATCGTATGAGTAGTGTTCTTACCGTTGATTTACAAATCGATAGAGATGGTTTTAAGTATCGACGAAGTCGGTCGCCATCACGTTTTCTATTGGAATGTAATTCAATGTCCGTTGGGGCATATAGCCCAGGAAGTAGTTATTTTTTCATGGAAAACGGTCAAGCTTGGTATAGAAACTTTTTCTTTACCTTTGGGTGCAGGTGGAAACAATTTTCTACTTTTATTTTTTTATTAGTTTTATTATTGACTGCACCTTATTGAAATTATTTCATGTATTAATTAATAACTTGATGTATTTGTGGTATAGTCCATTACAAGATTTTTCATCTTGACTTACTACCCAAGCTATGACGATTGTCAATAAAATTTGTAAATTGTTTATTGTAAAATAAACTTTAGCAAGACCTAAATACTAATTTAAATATATACTTGGATGGAGCAGGTCAAATTTGAGTTTTAACAATATCTTTTATTGTAGATGGTGGTGTTTTTGTTAAATTTGAAACTTCTTTTATTACTAAAGTTATATCAAAACATCTAGTGTGTAAAGATTCATAAATATTTTTCACTTTTTATAACTTTTGCACCAAGCGACAAATGCACTTTTTTACCCGCAAACGAAACACACTTCGTATTCAAATGTTTGTGTGATAAACTAATAAAATTTTGGAAATAAATAATTAAAAGTACATAACTAACCTACACAACTAATTTTTTCAAATAAACTTGGAAGTTACGTTCAAACGAAGAGTTTTTTATTATTCTTAACAACTAAAACCGTTATGTATATATGGCATCAGTAGAAACAGAAATAAACAAAAGCCAAGACGACTATACATTTATGTCTTATCTATACAGGGTGTCCCAGGAATGACAGGCCAAAACTTGGGAATAACTAGGTGATGTTAAAATAATATCAGTAACCTTTTTTTGACCGAAAATGCATATCAACTTTTTTAAATAGAACACCCTGTATATTTTTACATTTTTGAATTCATTGTGTAATTCTGCATACAGTAAAACTTTCCATTGACATTTTTATTGAATAATCGAGGCTTTAATCAATAATTTATTGTTTTTGACATAGTTAGCCATGGGTGAAATGTCAAACTTAAGTACTTGACTGACCACTCGTGGTGCACTCGTACTGCAAAATCAGTCATTGTGTCACGAGTTTTACACACTATTTTTTATAATTCACGTTCAGAAATATTCTTAACAAAATAAAACAAATTAATCTGCAATTAGAGATTTTAATCTTAATTTATTGATGTTGGTATTACAAATTTGAATTTGACAGCTAAATTATAAATTCGATTGTAATTAGCTAGATCATAATAGTTAGCTTATATTTATATCTTTTGTAAAATTCGAATACTAAGAATCGGAAAGTATTTGATTCTTAACAGTACTCGGTGTATTCGATTCTTTTATCCAAGTATTCGAATAACGGCTGTACTCGAATCTCGGTATGGGTGATTGCATAAACTCGAAAATAACATCCAGCCACCTTACGATCCGATCGAGGATTGAGAACTCGAAACTCAAACTCAAACATATCGCTCGGACTCTGACATTAGCGAACTTATATATATGCACATGCATTTAGTTTTACGTTGTAAGTTGTAAGGTTAGGTTTGTGTGTAAGTATTTTTACATTCATATAATAGTCTATTTAATATTTTCTATTTTCTTTTTTGTTTTATTTATTTTCATTTTTATTTTTTAAAGAATTTATTTTTGTTTTTTTATTAGAATCTCAATATTTTATATTTTCTTTAAGAATATCAAAACATTCTTTCTTAATTTAAAAAGAAACAATAGTATTGCATTGACTTGATCCTCTGAAAAAATATCGGAATGCACAATTACTATTCCCAAAAAATTTACAAGGTTATAAGATATATATGAAAAAGTATAAATGCAAGCAAACTGGATAAAACAATAACAGTAAAATTTACATTAACACAGATCATCTAAAACTAAAGTTAATATAACGGCATGTTGTATAACATTACATACATCAAAAACGTCAATTTTAATATTATCTTTGAACAGTAAATTTGTGTACACGCAAACAATTAAAAGCATCTTACGTTGTTGATAAATAAAATTGACGTAGTATACCTACCTACTTAAAACCTGTCTTAAACGTCATAAAAATATAAATTATGTTAATGTAGGTATGTGATGGTTTTTGTTGGGGAGTACGCCACTGGCGGCATCATCCGGGTCCAGAAATATTGCCTCTAGTCACCAGCTCGTTCGAAGCCTGCCGACTTCATCCTCTTTCTCTAAAGAGGATACGGCGGGCAGGCTACGGTATCCCTTGCGATTATTATCCTTAACGAAGGCCATTTTATGGGCGGAGTTTAGAAAGAGACCCGGCCCTAGAACAACTTCCCCTACTTTCCTTTTTCTAACTCTTGCGGCGGTAGCTGGCGACCCGCTCGGAGAAAAAACGAACAAATACTGCCGTAAAAATTTTTAGTTCGGCTACCGAGGGATAGATAGCGATGAGAGCGGAAAAAATGAAGAAGAATGCGCGGCTTTTTTTACCTATGTGTGAGATAAATTAGCGTTTGCTTTAGCCGAGCTTGGTATATAGACGAGTTATTTGAACGAATCACTTAATATGAGATTTCTACAAGAAAAATGTTTAGTAGGTATATTTTTGGAAAAAAGATAAATTACATTTGTAAATATGTAAAATATTGGAAGGAATTAAATGCTTTAATTTTCAATTTGTTACATTTATCTTTTGTGAACTTTGAAACTACTGTTATCCTTATACAATGGTGAATAAATCAGTACAGTGAAAATTTGACGTTTTGTCTTTTGTTATTAACTACCTATTAAATCAAAAACTAAAATACAATCTATGGAAACTGTTGGGAAATGGGAATAACTCGTTTAAATAAAATGTCTTTTTGTATATTTAATATATTTTATTTTACTTTATTAGACGAAATATCTTTACTCTATTAAGGTTATCTAAGAACTGTTTTGAAAAATATTCCTATTTTCCATTTCAACTTTTTGTTTGGTATTAAACAAAGAATGTTTGATGGTTGGTCATCTGTACAACAGATGATATAATCCTTAATTCAAAAGTGTTATAAAATATCACTTAGTTTGGAACCCTCAATAATAAATGTTTGGGATTACTATCCCTTTTCAAAGCATTTTTTTTATTTCCTTCTTTTAGTTAGGTTGTTAGAAATAATGAATAACATTCCACAAAATGAAATGTAAAATATAAAAATATTTACTTTTGAATCTCCAACAGAAACAAAAAGATGTGCGCACCTATTATACAAAGGCTCGCATATTTGGCGCCCAACGTGATGAAAAATGCAGTATTAAAGTATGTTTTATTAACTTCATAAATACTCGCGAAAAAAACGCAAACAGGTGGTGCTGTCTTGTATATTGCCACAGGCGCAATAGTAACTAGATACAGCTCTGACTGGCTTATATGATCTAAAACAAACTAATTTAAATAAAAACAGAGATACAGATAAAAAATAAAGATTTACAGTCGTATGTAGTGGACTGAAAAAGCATAAAATTGTTTCCACCTGCACCCAAAGTAAAGAAACTTAACAGTTTCTATACCAAGCTTGACCATTTTCTATGAAAAAACAACTACTTCCTGGGCTATATGCCCCAACGGACATTGAATTACATTCCAATAGAAAACGTGATGGCGACCGACTTCGTCGATACTTAAAACCATCTCTATCGATTTGCAAATCAACGGGAAGAACACTACTCCTAGACCGGTTTCGACATTATTGTGTCTCATCAGTACGAGGTAAGTAGTTCTTCTCATCCCGCAGAGCAGGATGCAGAATGATTCTTTTACGCCAATACATAAACCGTGAATCCACGATTCCATGATAAGGTCGTAAAAGCGCCATCCTACCGTTCATTTGCAAACCAACAGATCAAAGGTAACTGCTAATCGAAAGATAAACAATACATGAAATAATTTCAATAAGATGCAGTCAATAAAAAAATGAAAAATTGAATTCCTACAATTCTGGTTAAAGAGATAACAGCGTATAAAAAGAAAAAAAAACAAACAGAGTTAACTGATAGCATGAAACGTATATTTAAAATATTATTTTTGTCCGCAATTTTCTGAAATTTAAAAAATATCCACTTCAATTGTTGAGCATTGTATTCGCCTTTTCGAAAGTCTAGAAGCCCTCTGGAGGATAAATAATAAACCTACTTTGTGAGTAATCGCAAAATTATTTTTAATTTTATTTTGGATTGTTATGTGGAGGTTGATGTTTGATTATTTTATTTGTATTTGTAAAATTACCACCAAAAAATTAAAACACACAACTCAACCACTAAGTTCGACACCTCAAACAAAAATATTACTCACAATCCTCCATATTTGTTTACGTTTCTTAGCGCCCTCAACGGTAGTCGAAATCACGAATACTCAGAAAAATATTTAATGTTCAAGGTTGTCTAAAATCCAATCTTGTGAATTGTCAGCAGTATTTTGTTGGAAAACATACACGAAATAATGTAAAACTAATATACCACAGCCAATATTTACAGTTATACTGCGGAATTTATGAAAAATTGATGTAAAAACAATCGTGATGCCGGACAAACAGTTTAAATGAATGCAATCACTAGATCAATGAAACTGCGTAGTGTAATTAATATGCGGTGCGGGTATCCACATCCATAAAACAACATTATAGAGTGGAAAGCGGATTCGGCTGCGAATTTATGTATTGAAAACAATGAGAACAACGGCAATAGTGATACTATTAGATCTGGATGTGTGCCGATTAGCAGCTCTACGAACAGAACGCCACGTCCGTCGCCACACAAGAGATTTTCATTGCTTCATCTAACGATTCGGTCAAATTTCAAAAGTTTTAAAACGACTATTATGTATCAAATTCTATTAAAATGAGTTTATTTCAAAGTTTATACATTTAGATGAGTATATATGTCGCAGGCTTATTGTAAAATTAGTCTTATTATAACATGCCTAGGCTTTTTCAATACGACTAGGCGTATTGTAAAATGACAGGAATAATCAAGAATCTCACAATTTGACTAATAATTTCAGGCGTATTATGATACTCCTGCTTCTTGTTAGGCTTATTGTGAAAATTAACCTGTGCGCGATTGTTTTTGAATCCGACTATTACATTATGGTTCAGTGCCTAATAATTTAAAAAGGAACCGTTCTATTTTTTACAATTAGTATGTTCTTCATGCTACATGCTATTATTGTAATAATTTTTTCCTACGACCACATATGAAAGTGCTAGATTGCACACTTATTTGTACTTAAGAAAGTAGCTAATATCAATACACGTATTGAAAAGTAAATATCAATACACGTATTGAAAAGTAAAAATATATAGTTCTATGAGCTGTGACATTTACGTCAAATTTATTAATAGTAAAAACACATGAATGTCAAAGCAAGGAACATTTAATTGTTTTTTAAACCT
This sequence comes from Ophraella communa, assembly GCA_035357415.1. Lineage (NCBI taxonomy): Eukaryota > Metazoa > Arthropoda > Insecta > Coleoptera > Chrysomelidae > Ophraella > Ophraella communa. Next base: position 15,586,008 of record CM068992.1, read on the forward strand.
TCCTTGTGTCAAATATTGTATTGTAATTGCCAATACAAATTTTTCTGTATAAAGTAAGAATAAAGAATAAAGTTTCTTATAGGTTTTTAAATTTTTAAAAAATAAACATATTTTTATTCAGTATTATTATTTTTATAAAAACACTTTTAGAAAGAAGAACAATTTATTCTTCTTTTTTTATATTGTGTTTATGTTCCGTGCATGTGTCGAATGTGGATTTTTGAAGTTATGTTTGTGTTTTTGTTTACAATTATCTTTGCGTCTATTATATTTACATTACTTTTCAATTAATTTCACCGACTGACCATTTTACTTTTAATTTTTATAGAGCCCACAAAAAAATTAAAATGTCATTTAGCTAATAAAGAATTTTGATGTGAATTCCTGAAAAAGGTGGTTATTTGATTTTAATTAATTATATTTCCATGCAATAATTTAAAAAGGAACCGTTAAATCCTAATTTTTAACATGACTAACAATTGAAATAAATTTGATAAATAAATTTAAAATATTTATTATAATAAGAAATATTGGGGTCGTAGGAAAAATCGTGTACACAACGCGTTGGAAAGTGTATTTCTTGCACTCGTTACGTTTCCGCACTCGCCACTACGCGGCTCGTGCTAAACTTCTCTCGTGCGTAATACTTCACTTTCCACACTCGTTATGTAATATACTATTTCCTACGACCACATATGAAAGTGCCAGTTTGCACACTTATTTGTACTTAAGAAAGTAGCTAATATCAATACACGTATTGAAAAGTAAAAAAATATAGTTCTATGATCTGTGACATTTACGTCAAATTTATCAATAGTAAAAACACATGAATGTCAAAGCAAGGACCATTTTTAAATCTTCCTTGTGTCAAATATTGTATTGTAATTGCCAATACAAATTTTTCTGTATAAAGTAAGAATAAAGAATAAAGTTTCTTATAGGTTTTTAATTTTTTAAAAAATAAACATATTTTTATTCAGTATTATTATTTTTATAAAAACACTTTTAGAAAGAAGAACAGTTTATTCTTCTTTTTTATATTGTGTTTATGTTCCATGCATGTGTCGAATGTGGATTTTTGAAGTTATGTTTGTGTTTCTGTTTACAATTATCTTTGTGTCTATTATGATTACATTACTTTTCAATTAATTTCACCAACTGACCATTTTACTTTTAATTTTTATAGAGCCCACAAAAAAATTAAAATGTCATTTAGCTAATAAAGAATTTTGATGTGAATTCCTGAAAAAGGTGGTTATTTGATTTTAATTAATTATATTTCCATGCAATATAAAAACTCGTTTAAATCCTAATTTTTAACATGACTAACAATTAAAATAAATTTTATAAATAAATTTAAAATATTTATTATAATAAGAAATATTGGAGTCGTAGGAAAAATCGTGTACACAACGCGTTGGAAAGTGTATTTCTTGCACTCGTTACGTTTCCGCACTCGTGCTAAACTTCACTTGTGCGTAAAACTTCACTTTCCACACTCGTTATGTAATATACTATTTACTTAACCTATGTTAGCCCTAACTACAAGACTTAATCTATTAGTGCAGTTTATTTATGCTTCTACTTTTTTAAAAACATGCAGTTGTTTAGGTATTTATTTACAAGTATCATGCGTCTGCACTATTACTTATAATCTATGTTAGTATTTATCTACAATAATTAGTGTGTTAGTCTAATCTACCTTATCTAATCTAACCTAAGCACTTCATTAAACAAGTTATTTTATATGGTCAATTCATCCTCCAGCAGTTCGGTTGTTCCAGAACTTTTCTAGAGGTGTTATTGACCATTTACAAACTCCTCTTGTTGTTTTGAGACTAGCAGAGTCCTTCAGGTTAAACCGGTGAAGATATGTTGGATATGGTCCATGCCCAGGTTGAAAGTGAACTAAGCCTTGAGTAGGATTAAAGTATCTTGGAATTTCATCGATGTTTGGCAGGATCCTATAAACTCGTCTGGCTGTATTAGACGTAGTCCACATCACCTGCCACAATCTTCTGATCTCCCGCTCTACTTCTGATTGTCTTTCTACTCTTTTCTACTCTTTTCTTAACCAGTACATAGTTGCTCGTTTTTTAATTTCTATTGTTAGCGGCAGTACACCCACTAATGTTGTAAATGCCTGCGTGCTTGTTGTTCTGAAAGCTCCAATTGCTCTAAGAAGGAAACCCCTTTGCACTCTGTCCACTTTATCTCTGTTTTTGATATTGCAGAGTCTGTGCTCCCATATGCTGGACCCATACCCCATCATCGATGCAAGCACCGTACTGAGGTATACTCTCACCTGCTCTAATGGTATCTTACACTCTCTTTGCGCCATGCTTGCTATTATATGCATGGCTGCTGTTGTTTCATCACAAATCGTTGCAATATGCCTTGCAAATAGTCCTGACTCATCAACAGTTATTCCTAGATATTTTGTATTGTTGGATCTTAGAATAAGTCTTCCATCAATCCTGAACTGAGGATCTCTGTCCAACTTTCCTTTCACCAAACAATACGTTGTTTTTTCCCTGGAAATAGTAAGCTTCACTTTATTGCACCACTCGTGTACAATAATACTCATGACGCTACCTGATTTCCTTTCTAATTTTATTCTGTTGTTTGCTTCCAATATTAAAAGAAGGTCATCAGCAACACTTAGCAACCGATCAACTGTCATGTTTCACTGTCATCAAAATATAAAGTTATACTTTTGTCCAGGGAAGAATCACCACTACATGTATACTAAGTTGGAGCTAATTTTGATATCTTTTTTGACTATTTAAGATTAATTAGTTTAAATTACAATAGTAAAATCAATTTCAAAACTACCTTCTACCAATTATATAGTTATATGATATATTTAATAAAAATATTACTGATAACAGAGAGACATACTATATACTTAGATTACGCTTTAACATTTCTATTATAGTAGAAGTTAATTTGGAATTAATATTGATTTAATATTAAAATTATTTAATTATTATACAGAGATCAGATTCCTTTGCACAAATTCGATCATCGAATTGTTTAGAATATGCATATATTTTCAGGATACCGCTTGGTACACTCCCAGTCTGAGCTACTCAAAAATCGAGTTATTGAAATAGAATATGATCTCAGTGCTTTTGAGGTAAGCATTATGGCTTAGTTAAACTTACTGGAAAAGCTACCCCCTCACCCCTAGCAGCCTCCCTTTTTTTAAATCACTTCTCATATTTTTTATGTAAAATTTGGATACTCATCTTTGAGCTGATTTCAAAAATGTATAATACTTGTAGGTTAAAGTGGTTAGTTTATGAGATAAACAATTTTTCTTTTAATAGCACAAATTTTACTTATTTTTTACTTTCACCTTATTTGCCTGTAATAAAATGGGTTGTACAACAGTTCAAACTCTTTAATCTTTTTAACTGTGTTATTTATTATGAAGTTACAATAAGTGTTCAAAATGAGTACCATTCACTTCCATACAATGGTATAATCTATTTTGAAATACCTTTCTGACATTGTTTAATACGAATGAATTTAATATTCGACATTCATTTTCTATCCTCTCTCGTAAATCATCCAGAGATTCAGGTTGGGTAGCATAAACTTTTCTTTTTAAATACCCCCATAAAAAGAAGTCTCTTCTACCTATCCAACGAGCAGGAAATGTTTCGTTTAAAAACTGTCGAAAGTAAAAATAAGTAAAATTAGTGCTATTAAAAGAAAAATTGTTTATCTCATACCACTTTAAGTATTACGCCCGGTTTCATAATCAACTTTAAATATAAAGTAATTTTAAAGTGAGAAATTGTGTTTCATAATACAACTTTAAAGTTAAATGATACTTTAAAGTGACTTTAAGCTAAAGTCGGGTATATCATCACTTTACCGCTTTAAAGTGGGCTCATAACCTCACACTTTAACAAATTAAACGTTAAACGTGTGTTGCTTGCTATTCACAAATTGCAATCATTTGCGTGTGTTTATGTGAAAAAGCCAAAAGCAGTAATGTTGGCTTCGAGTATCAGTTCTTCAAGTTCTTCTGAAGATGAAGTTGTGGAACGAAGGCCTAAGGTTTATCGAGCACGCATTGATCATTTAAATAAATGGAAGGATACAGAATTCTTTGATAGATTTCGTTTAACGAAAGCTGCAACAGTAAATGTACAGGCAGAAATTGAGCATTTAATTAGGTTACCAACAAATCGGTTAGTGTGCACTCAATGTCTTGTATCCAACGCAATAGCTTCGTTACGACTACGCTACATCAAAATGTGTGAAACCTTAGTTGAAATGACCCATACTGCTGAGCAGTTTTATGCAATTGCTCGTTTCCCCCGAGTTATTGGTACAATTGACTGTACACATACAAACACAATAATGACAAATATGACAGAATTATTAAAGTGAAGTAAGCAACATGGGCTATTCATGGATGCCAACATAAATTTCTAGTAGAAAAATTTACTTTAACTAAAGTTCTGTAGGCTGGCGTTTATGAAACACGTCAACTTTAAAGCCGCTTTAAAGTGCACTTTAAGTTAAAGTGGACTTTATTTAAAGTTACTTTAAAGTCGGTATTATGAAACTGGGCCTTATACATTTTTGAAATCAGCTCAAAGAGGAGTATCCAAATTTTAAATAAAAAATATGAGAAGTAATTTAAAAAAAAAGGATGCTGCTAGGGGTAAGGGGGTGCTTTTCCAGTAAGTTTAAATAAGCCACTCCCACCATAAATTGGCGTGTTTTTGGATTTTTCCTAAATACCAGTACCTATTACAAAAGTTATTAAGGTGGATACTTTTATCTGAAAAGCACTGTACTTATAATTATTGATAAGTTACTATGTTATTATTATCAATTCATTAGACATTGACAAGACATGTCACAATGTTTATGACCAGCTTACATAAAAAAATGGTATAGATAAGTATTTGATTGATGTTACAAAAGAAACATCGGCACATCCATCGGCACTCTATAGTATATTCGCGGCGATCGTAATATGACGGACTAAAAAAGACTAGAAAGAAGCAAAGCAATCGATTCGGAGAATGCACAGTTAGTGGGCTATGAAACAAACGAAGTGTATAAGAATGCTCATCATCAGTTCCAAACTGACGCGTACCTAATGACCCGAGAGCGACACAAAAGGCGTCCGACGCCGTTTGTCCAACGCCTCCCCATCCTCTCTCTCTATCTGACCGTTCGTCGCTTTGTACTTAAACTCATCACCCGAAGACGAGTTCTCGGATTTGGATATCTCTGCTTCGCTCTACTCTACCGCATATAACTTCTGGTTTTAGTTTTTCCCGATGGAAACTTGCACTCGTCGTTTTATCCCGCGTCTCCACTATTCCCACAAAGTTACACAAACACCGTCCTGAGATAAAGTCGATAAAGTACTCAACAAATGCTGGTAATATTTACCTATCTCGAGCGTAAACGCAAATGGGATTAGGCTCAAAAATTCCATATTTAAAAATTTACGAACAGTGTGACATGTGTTTAAAATTGCTGCTTTTTGCAAGTCAACAAAAGTGTTCCCATGGCAGTGATTGTATCTCCATTAGGGAGCGTCACATCTCCATTGGCAATTTTTCCCTTCTCGATGTTTAAGGTTCTGCACTTATCTAAATCAAATCCCATACGTACATCACTGGAAAACCTTTCGGTTACATCCAGAAGATGTTGGATTTGTTGCTAATTGGGAGCAAAGATTTTTATATCATCCATATAAAGAAGATGGGAAAGGGTGCAAATGGTATTTCTTTTGATCTGAAGATTGAAGACATATTTTGTGTTGTTGACCATGGTAGAAAGTGGATTTATTGCCAAACAAACCCACAGTGCACTAAGGGAGTCACCTTAGCTACCAAGGCCCTCATGGTGTGTAAGAATATTGCAAGGAAAAACTGGGGATGTAACCCACGTATTCTGCACTGGATGTACACAGCAATAGTGAGACCACTAATCACGTATGGGGCAGTAGCTTGGGGCACAAGATCTAATCTGAATACGACAAGAAAACAGCTTGCATGTATCAATGGAGCAATGGAGGTGATTCTAAACTTGACCCCACTGCACATTCAACTAGAAAATGTAAGGAAGAAAACAATATAAAGGATGATCAGAGAAGGAATCATCAGAGAAAAACCTCGATCACTTCAATTTGATCAAACTTGGGAAATGCCCCAAGATGATATGCCAAAGAAATTCAACTTTGTGAGAAAATTCATCACAAAGCTGAGTAATAAATCTGAATGGGACGAAGATGCCATACAGAATTTGAACCTAAATGCCATAAAGTGGTATACGGATGGCTCCAAACTGGAAGGGAACTGGAATAGGAGTCTTTAGACCGAGAGCCAAATACTCAGAAAGCTTGGGCACATACTCAAGCATCTTTCAAGCAGAAAGCAGAAATCCGTACCATCGAAAGATGTGTGGAATTTAACATTGGAAAAAACAGCCATCAAAGCACTGAGCTCACATACAATCAGTTCTAAGATGGTTTGGGAGTGCCTAGGAAAGCTAAACTAACTAGGCCAGAAAAACCTTGTCACCCTCCTATGGGTCCCAGGACACATAGGAATAGGAGGGAATGAAACAGCAGATAAGCTGCCGAAACCCAATCTCTGGGACCAGAACCATCATGTGGGATCAGCTGTAGAGCAATCTTAGGACACCTAAGAGGAGAATTGGAGAGGGAAAAGTCCAAGTACTGAAATCAGCTGGAAGGATTGAGACAAGCCAAGACACTTCTGGGAAATTATGACCAGAAGCTTTCTTAGCTTTCTCAACCTCAGTAAAAAGAAGCTCCGGATCTTGACGGGAATATTGACTGGGCAATGCCGGTTAAGAAGTCATATGAAGAAGCTAGGATTAGTAGATGAAGCGAAATGCAGATTCTGTGAGGAAGAGGACGAAACCTCAATATACATACTCTCGGAATGTACTGCATTGCGGAACTTCAGGGCCAGATACCTAGGGGCTCATGAAATAGAAGAGGAGAACCTACCTGAATTGAAGCCCGACGATGTCCTAATCTTTCTTAGGAAAATAGGACTAGAAGAGCTGCTATAGGTCTGAGAAAACATCAGACCCATGGCAAGCAAGGGGGACACAATAGATCCTACGGGTCGGAGTATACCTTTCACCCCTATTAACATACATAGGTTGCTTTTGCGCTTGCTTTAGGATTACATAGTCATTAATAAGTTGTTCTTTGCATCCATCCCTGGGGACCACGTGTACATTTTGCTACTCTGTCAAGATATTATTTTGGTTGGCATCCCTGTAAATTGGGTTAGTGATGCAAGCTGTTTATATTTTGTAAAGCGGTGGAGGGCATGTGATTGCGAAGGATCCTGTGTGTTAGCTGTTTTGGGAAGCATATGGGTCAAAGTATTAGTGAGAAAGGCTGGAATGTCTTCTTGATGTTGAAGCATGTGTGTAAATTTTGATGATGTACCATAATCTTTAATTACTGAGGCGCAGCAACGCGTGGCTGGGCCAACTAGTTATTTTATGTTTTGTCCCTTTTTGATGCTGATAAATATGTTTGATATTTAGTAGAGTAGGTATTAAAATATGCTGCCATCTCTGGGATGTCACTTCAGAGGAATCATCTCTATAATCTCCAAGATAAATACGTAAAATTTAAACCAAACATCGTAACAATTTACTTACACAGATATTATTTTTTATAATCCTTGAAAAATGAAAAAGGAATAATAAGAAAATAAAGATAAAATGTTTTCATTAATTAAGGATATTTCTAAGAAGACGGAAGCTTATCATCAATGCTCTATCTGCGTATTTCTGTGACATTTCCACGTTACCAAACACGTAAATTCCCTACATTATTCGAAGCGAAGGCATAAGCTGATTACAGATACCTACTTTGAACGGCGTAGTGCCCATATTCGCAACAGTAGGTCCATTTCCTTTGACGATGACAAACGCTACAATTTAAGAGGCTTTCATTGACGTTCATCTGCTACAAGTTGGTTATTTTTTTCTGCATACAACTGAGAACTATCTGTTTATGTATAGCCAGATTTTAAGGACGTTTGGATAGAGAAATATAAATAAAAAGTGTTCAAATTTATTCTTAATTTCTTTTTTCCACATTAATAAAAAATGAAAAAACTCAGTAGTCAAAGTGGGTTAACTTACTGCTTATACAGAGTGTACCAACCTTACGACAAAGTTCGGTATATGGGTTATTTTAGAAGATATCAAAAAATGTTATTAACAAAAATAGTAGATGTCTTTAGGGTCCATCTACTATTCTTGTTAACAACATTTTTTGATATCTTCTAAAACAAACCATATACCGAACTTTGTCGTAAGGTTGGTACACCCTGTATATCAATATGGCTATATAGATAGATGTGGTGTTTTCTAACGTTTTTCAACTGTTCTATTTTCTTTTCAAATTCTATTTCTCCCTTTTTGTTCATGTCATTTAATATAGAATATTGAAGTATTTCATTTAATATGCTCCACAACAAATGGCCAACAACTGCGTTAATAAAAAACTAAAAATTACGCTGATCACTGCTCTTAACCCTTAAGCTATCAATGTGAATTGTAGTACACATTTGTTTCAAAAAAATTTTAAATATATAAAATATCAAAATACAGCCCTATTTTATCAAAGTGAAGTTCAGTGCACATCTCTTCTATTTACTTAGAACCAAATTGGTTTAATTTTTAAATCTGGCGCTCTTTTGTCCCTAATTATTTGACATTTTGTTCGGAGAACTTGTTCAATGTGGTGATTGTCCGTGTCTCAGGTAAGACATCTTTGAACATCTTAGTTACTATAATTTTTTTTGATATAATACAATTACTTATGCATTACCGTAGGGTGGTGTTACAAAATTGTGTAATTATTTTGGTCGTATGTATTTTAGAAAAAAATGCAGAAGTCCTCAAAAATCGTGTGTATTAAGATTCACATTACCAATAGGGCGGTGATTATTTGGTGTGTACTAGTATTCACACTGCCTGCAATGTGTGTCTTCAAGTTCACATTGTCAAAATCAGTTAATTTTACAATTTTGTAGACACAGAGCCGGCTCTCGCACAAATGCGTATAATTATATTGATTTTACTCTTGATTATTTTCCTTTTACACGTGTTTCGTTCTCGTCAAAAAGCAGTCCTCCAAAAGAAGATGAAATTGGTGCTGAAATCTAGTTTAAGGACTATTTTAGTTTGTTTCAGAAATGTCTAACAAAAGCAAATGTATGGTTGAGCTTGCACTAAAAATTTGATTGTAACTAAGAATAATAAAAAAACTCTTCGTTTCAACGTAACTTCCAAGTATTTTTGAAAAAATTATGTTTTAAATTACAATGATGACCGTTTCGCTGAATAGCATATTTTTTCGAATAAACTTGGAAGTTACATTGAAACGAAAAGTTTTTTTTATTATTCTTAATGAGATGGACATCCAAAAAGTAAGAGTTAGTACAATAAATTTAGAGATTGTAATTTTTTAATACCTAATAATTACATTGATTCGGATGCAGAGAGTGATGATGAACAAATAATGCTACCATCACCACCAAAGGCATATCCAGTATTGGTCTGTAATCATGATGACGATAAAGAGAACACATTTAGTATTTTAAGTAATAGTGGCTAAGACGATCTTGCATATAGTAGTAATAGAGAAAGAATATGAGGAATATACTGACATTCGGAATGCATTAGAAGAAGAATATGAGGATGGGGACAGCCAGATTGCAATAGAGGAAGAATATCAGAAATATACTAACAGTCGGACTGCAATGGTGGAAGAATGTGAGGAAGGCAAACGTAAAACTAAAGAAGTAATTTCAGGGTCTGATTATAAACGAAAAAGTGATGAACCAGTAAACTTAACGAATATTAAAAGGTCTAAGACATCCAAATCAAAACCAAAAAAAGTAAATAGGCCCACACAGTTTCACTGGACTAACGAAAAATTTGAATTTTCTGTAGAAATACCCGAACATTGTGTCAATGCCCAAACACACATTTTTTGTTCGAAATGTAATATACGACTGTGTCTAGTTCCTAAAAGAAATTGTTTTGTGGACTTCCACCATAAACAATAGTTTTCACTGATGACTTTTGATCGATTCTTATTTCAATATTTTGTGTTTGCAAACATAAATTACCTACTGTACTTATTTCTAGTTCCATAGCTAAGTTTCGTTCTGATTTGTAAAATATAGAATCGACATTCATTATGTAACTTTGATCCTTTATTTAGTTTTGACTTTTGCTGGTTATTAACATAAAATTTGTATTCCGTCCCTGCTCTTTTTATTAATAACTGCATATTTGGCAATGTGTATTCCAATTAACATGTATAATCCTACCACAGTTGGCAAAGTGTATTGAGTGAAAATCAAAGTTGTAGAAAAAGCACAAGAAAGTTTTTCTTCACTTTCATGTTTCTGGACTCTCATTTAACGAGAAAAATGAAGAAAAAATTTTTTACCTTAATTATTTCTGTGCTTGCCAACTTAAGGGTTAATATTTTAATGTTCTTATTAGATCCAGAATCAGATTATGTATTATTTGCCCTTTCAATCTTGTTATAAAGTTTAAATGACGACTATTCATTTACCTTAGGTATTCAATAAAATGGTTATTTGTCTAGCTTAAAATATATACAAACTTTTTGTGCGAACTAAGCAAATTTGGTTGGTGTTTCGATCGATGAATAGGTATAGCCCTCATAGTCTATATTTGAGAAGAAACTTGATAGATACTCGAAATTGGATTCTTCTATCCCGCAATATTATTTTACGCAAGGCATATAACTAAATTAAATATTTCCAATCAGCCCGAAACTGAACAATAGATTGATTTTCTTATTAAAAACCCGCAATACTTTTTAAGAAATTAAATACACTGATTATGCCATTTTTTTCGTTACTACTAATATAGGTCAATTTAAATTATTTAAAAAATTGCAAACAATTTAAAAAATTTAATGTATCACCTCATATTTGCAAATTTTCAATTTATTTACTGCATTTTAAGCTATGGAATCAGACAACATAATTCATTTTTTTTATGATTTATTCTTGAAAAACGTTACATTTTAAACGAAGTTTAAATATTGTTATTGGGAACGAAATAAAGGAATAAAACTTAACATTAATAAAAAATTGATAATAGTAAATGATAACAATATAACTAATAACGTGTATTACCCCCTCTTGCATTAATGACGGCTTGCATTCGACTCTGAATTAAATTAAGGATTATATTCTGATCCATGTCATTCCACTCCTGCAATAGGAACTCTCTTAGCTCCTGGGTAGTTTTTGAGGCTGGTGTATGCTTTCGAATACGCTTCCCTAACTCATCCCAGACATGTTCGATGGGGTTCATATCTGGACTACATGCTGGCCAATAAAACCGCCTAATTCCTACCTTATCTAGATATTCACTGACAATCCTGCCAGCGTGTGGCCTTGCATTATCGTGCATAAAAATGCCTTGCTCATTCATAGTGACCATAAAAGATCTTCCAGGACCTCTGTTACATATCTTTGAGCTGTTAGAGAGCCATTCTCTATTAAAACTAATTCTGTACGTGCTTCTGAAGTAATACCTCCCCAAACCATAATAGAATCACCACCAAATTTACGTCTATGGTCAATACAAGCGGGGGCGTATCTTTCTCCAGGTCTTCTCCATACTCTTCGACGTCCGTCTGGTCCATTGAGGTAAAAACGAGACTCGTCTGTAAGTACCTTGCTCCAGTCATCATCGTCCATAACAAGTGATTTCGAGCAAAATTCAATCTTTCAATTCGATGATGGCGGTTCAATGTTGGTCCTGTAGCCAACCTTCTGCAAGGCAATCCACTATAGCAAGAAGCCTTCTTCTAACTGTCCGTTCGCTAACATTAATGTTTCTAACCTCTTGAAGCTGATTACATAGCGAAACTGCAGAAGCTGTTCTATTTCGCAAACTTATGACATTAACAAAACTCTACTACTCTTTGTCTAGTGGCTCTTTTTCGGCCAGATCCGGGCCGTCTGGTTATAAGACCATTCTCCTAGTAACATTGGTACACATTTTGTACAGCACAGAGGCTATTACCAACAATTCTGGCGGTTTCTCGTTGTCCTCTACCATTTTGTATGAATGCTACAATTTGAGCTACAATAGTAGGATCTAGAGGCATTTTGGACCAGTAAATAAACAATAAATATCAATGAAACGTAACTTTACACAATAAACCATACAACGGATCGGTTTTAGAGAATAAAATTGAAAAATTATCAATGCAATATGAATTCGTAATTAGTGCTAAATGTTGTTGTTAACAAGGGTTGCAAATAAGGTGTCAGAATGTGACAGACGCCAACTATGACAAATAGCATCCATATACAACAATATAAATTTCATCGCCTACTATGTCATTTCTTAAATTATTTAAAGTGATTTAAATTTTTTGCTCAGCGTACTATTAAAATATGAAAAAACATACGGGGTGTCCTATTTAAAGTAAGTAAGTTAACGGTATTCCCGGTGAAGTAGTAACATGGCATCAGGTGACTTTTGCGCCACTGTACCTGCAAGGAAACTCTCATAAATATTGTTTTTTCGTTTCAAACATATTTGCTTCAAACCAAAATTTATCCCAACCCTGGAATAATAACCTTAAATGTAGGTAGTTAAAACATTTGATTAAAGTAGAACAATTAAACTATTTTGTAACTAAAAATTCTTTGGTACAGTTTGTTTGAAATAGTAATCAAATGAAAATAATATTTTGCTGTATTTTGCAACAGTGCAATCTGTATAGCGAATCCGTGAGCATTTTCAAATGGAATTTTCTTAGGAATTCAATTAAACGTGAAACGCTGTAAAGTGTAGGCGACTGAGATAGTAAACGCCACTACATCTAACTACATGATGACCCATAAAGGACCAAAGGACGAAATGGACGAACAGGATTATTATCAGATACGGTAAGGATGAAAATCGCTCGACCGAAACAAAAGGCGTCTCTCAACGAATTTACCAAAATTTATAGTTTTGCATAAAGATGTAGATGAATCGTTCGAAAAATTGATAAATTAAAGAAAAAACTATGAAATGTATTAAACACTTTTACATGTATTTATAATTTTTTAATAAAATAACCATATATTATAAATTTGTTTTTAAATAAAAGCAAAATAAGTTTTAAATTTCCTAAATGTATAACGATTAAGTTAAAGACATTTTGACAAATAAATTTATAAAATATGTCATTTAGCAAACATTATTTAAGGAAATTGATTGTTTTAACCTCTACTTTTTGGAAGTTGAAGTTCATCTTACTAAGAACAATAAATAACTGAACAGTTAAACTAAACTTCCACTATTTATTCGAAGAATTCGCATTAAAATTCAATTACAGCTGTTTCGCTATAACTAGCATCGTCAGATTGACATATTGAAATTACAATTTGTTTGTTTGTAACTAGCTTCTTGATGTTGATAAGGAGGTAAGGCTAGACCAAGTAAGGAAGTTATAAGACATAACAATATTAAAGCCTAGATGTTATTAGCCCTAAGGGATTATCCTGGATGTATTTCCCTCTAAGATCAGTATAACTGTGCAATGATATAGAAAAACAAGGAAAAAACTATATCATGCTGATCTTTACAATAACTTAATATATTTATGTTACAATAATGTCATATCTATGTATAAAATTAAGACTCAATCAAAGTAAACAGTTTAATAGTGGAGAACTTCCATGATTTATTTGTTCATTAACTACTTTAAACTGTTGATCTGCTAGATGTCTTATAATTTCAAGTTCTTCTAGAAAATCTAAATTTTGTTTTTTATCACAAATGTGTAGTATATGAATGTCATTGGTGTGTATGAGTTTGGATGTTCCAGTAGGTGTTTTGCATAGTTCGACTTATCTGGTTGTTGTAATCTATATGCTCTTAAGTGTTCATTAAATCTTACTTCAAAATTTCTTTGTGTTTGACCTATATATACTGCATTACATTTTGGACAATTAATTTTGTAAACACCAGATTTTTTTAATTTTGGTAGTTTTGTTTTTACATTTAACCATTTTGTTCCAATACTATTTTGTGTTTTAAATGATATTAATGCTGATGTTGCCGAAGATATTATTTTTGAAATTGCATTGGAAATATTTCCACAATATGTAATACTTTTATAGCTTTTAATTTCTTTAGTTTGTTTTGGAAATCTTAGTTCTAGTGACACTTTTTGTTCTTTCTTATTAATTAACTTATTTATCAAATGTATTGGATATCCATTAGATGTAGCTATTTGTTTTAATAAAGAAATTGAGATCATAAATCTAATGGATATCCAATACATTTGATAAATAAGTTAATTAATAAGAAAGAATAAAAATTGTCACTAGAACTAATATTTCCAAAACAAACTAAAGAAATTAAAAGCTATAAAAGTATTACATATTGTGGAAATATTTCCAGAGAGATTTTGAAGTTGCCTGGCTGTAACATGAAGAGTTAGCGAAGTCTGAATTCTTAAATAACGGTCATCTGCAGGATTAGTACACCTGGGACGTCCTGGAACTGGTCTTCTATTATAACTTCTAGTTTCTCTAAACCTTTTTAAGACTCTAGAAACGCTAGATTGGTTGATTCCCATGACTTCAGCAACATATTGCTGAGATCGTCCATCTTCAACTAAAGCCACGATTTGAGCTGCTTGTTCTGGGGTTAAATTTTTTACTCAAAATGTTTCTAGACACTTCCAAATGAACAATCAAACAAACGTACTGCACACAAGAAATTTTAAATTGTAAATAATACAAATAGGATTTATCAAAATTTATTCATTTTTTATTTTTCAACAAAAAGGCGATTTAAACTATGAATATTTTGGGCTCTTATATATCTGAAGGATACCATACACTACATAACAAAACTACCACTTATTGTTAAAATAACTTATCAAAGTTACCTTTACTTTACAACAGAATTTGTCATATATTAGCTGGTAAAACCTAACCTAAAAAATTAAATAATTTGTATCATTTAGAATAGTTTGTTTTTACATTCAACCATGTTGTATCCTAGTATTAATTGAGTTGTTGTTTAAAATGTATATAACTAGATGTTCTTGCAAATATTTTTTTTTGAAATTTTAATCTTAAATTTTAGTTTCTGTATCTTGTTCTCTATCAGTCACTAGATGTAGCTATCAGTTTTGTAGTGCTAGTTCCTCTTTGAAAATGATAAAATATTGGGCATTGAATTTGATATAAATTTTGTTGAGATTGACCCCTTCATGTGCCGTCTCTGGATAGAGCCTCTAAGAGTATAAATGAGGCGAAGGGGTTGGAATTAAGCAACCGGGCGTCGGGTCTAGGAAAGGGGAGGAAAGGAGCAAAAGAGAGCGGGGAGTAACGAAGAAGTAGCCGATCAATACTGTGACTGGAGCAGCCGCCTCAAGGATATAACGTTGCTTTTATCTAAGGACACTGCGGTTTCTAAGGATGGAACCTACAAATTTCGAAAAAAAAAAACACTTGAGAACTTTAAAGAGTTGATGTATACATGAGGAAGACGATTTTTTCGTTAAGGCAAAATGAGTTAAGAGCAAGTAAATTTAGTTTAGATTTTATATCTTTATTCTTATACTGACAAATAAGTAAATTCAATAATGTGCATAATTTAAATCGGGGATACAAGGCGAAGAAAAATTATCACAGTTCTAGATTAGATCTAGGTTGAGGAAAATAAGAAAATTGTCTTGAAATTGTTGATTGGAACTGTTGAAAATATATTTTTTGTGAAAAAAGTGTACCAATTAAATATCAGGAAAGCAGAATAAAAAAATTGGTCAACTGCTATATTTGTAAATATATTGAATGCTTTATTTATTGAAAATTTGTTCTATAGGTTTATTTGTCAAAAGAAATACTGTTAAAACCTTGAAATTGTTTAAAGTATTTAAATGTGGGTTGCTTTTTAAATGTCTTATAAGCGATGGTCCACAGTGGGTGAGTGTATAAGATACGTAATATGTGCTCTGGTTCAAAGTTCTGATTGTTACATTTTTCTAGAAACACTTGGGGTAGCTGCTTTGATCCAGTATTTTATAGTTGTTTTAGTATACTTGTTTGCTATTTGTATAGTTGACGGCGATACAGATGATAAAGACTTTCTGTAGCTTGATTAAGATATCCTAAAAAAATGGTGAAATTGTATTTTGTGTAAGTAATACTTTTCTTTTATCTGCAATCTTTAGTTGTCTTACCAACCCACA
The DNA here is from genome assembly GCA_035357415.1 of Ophraella communa. Classification (NCBI taxonomy): domain Eukaryota; kingdom Metazoa; phylum Arthropoda; class Insecta; order Coleoptera; family Chrysomelidae; genus Ophraella; species Ophraella communa. Next base: position 15,602,308 of record CM068992.1, read on the forward strand.
TAATCTACTAAACATTTTACTTAAATTGAGCAAGACGACCATTAAAAATACTTGAAATCTATTAACTTGGAATTAATAATAATTCTATGATGGACAAAAATTGTATTGGAATATATTCAAAGAACAACAAGGACTATGATGACCAAGCACAGATATATCACCATCCAATGTCTTCAGTACTTAGAACAACACTGCCGAGAAAGAAGGGAGGAAGAGCTCTGATATAATAAATCTAAACAACACGCAGAACAAAAAACAAATAAGATATTTCTTTATCGCCAAATCACTGTCATTAAACGTAAACAAATTTGTTATAGGAGCAGATAAGAATGATTCCCATCTAAATTTAGCAGGAATGTAGAAGTGGATTTTTGAAATAACAACAGATGCTGAAAAACAAGTAACATGGGCCCAAAAAGCTCTACATGCGGGCGACTTCATCACAACCTAATCCAACCACACATTGAGGTATCTCCAAAAGATGCTTTCTGAATGCAGCAACCGCTTCTTCAGGTGTCGACAAACGTTGATCTCTCAGTTTCATTTTTACGTACAGGTATGGTGAATTCACCATACCATCGATAAACACTGGTCCTTGATGAAGCTTCATCGGCAAAAATTGAATTAAGTTCATCCATGGACTGTTGTTGAGTTAATCCACGTCGAAAGTTGTAAAAAATAATAGCACGAAAATGTTCACGATTTAATTCCATTTTTGAGGCCGAGATGAATCTTTTAAGTTACTGCAAACAACACAAATAGCGCTCGTATGTCAAAACGTACGTATAACCTCAAAAATGTCCAACTTTACTATAGAGCTGTCAGATGCCAGATTGCAACACCAGGGTTGCCAAATCCGGAAATATAAAAGGCACTAGTATTTGTTATAATATCTGCTAATCATGGTATTTTAAGAATACGTCAATAGAGCCTAATTTCAAATGCTTGTAGGTTTTAGCTTGTATAGGTATATTCTGTAACAGTGTGGAAATATGTAACTGCCAAGCATTTTTATTTTGATATTAAAATTAAGGTCTTGGTTTTTAAAGAGTGAAAGAACGTTGTCCTGGCTTGTTCAATGCGGAATCTTATTTCAAAAGTTAATTAAAAATGTAGGTACCTATTCGTAAAGTGTATATTAGTTATTATATATTATTATGTATAATAGTTATTCCTGTGCCTAATCTGAATAGAACCAGGCACCGGGGGCTATGTATATAATTTCTACAACGTGTATTCACTAGTTCCTAGAATCCTTAGGTATTGATTGGCCCGAGCTAAACTAGTTATGTATCCTAAAATGGGTAAAATACCCCAACATCTCATCCCCGTTCCCTTGTCAGGATAATTTACGAGCAAGACGGAAATTTTTGTTAGATTGAGGTTAGGGTATACACACACAGCAACTAATATCCGAGCTGTTCAAAGTGAATAATGATCTCGCTGTTTTGTCTTACCATCCCTCTTCAACCCCCGCGCACATCCCTCTTCCGTCTCGCTCTACCCTTTCCCTCCAAGTAAAGTTCAAAACGAAAACGTCTTTTTACATCCTGAGAACATTTTCTTGCATCGATCGGCTACGAAAGTGGTTTCATTGGTCTGAAGGCGGAGCTCGTCCCCCTCCATCCCTTTTGTCCAGAAGGAAGTTTACAAGTTGTACGGGATTATACGAGTATACTTCATTCACTGGCGATATTTTTCGTATTTTTACTACCGTACTAACGCCACGTGCTTTTGTAGAATTTATTACGATTGCGCATATTTTAAAGTTTCATTCAAAAATAAGAAGGGAGAAAGGAAAAAGTAGGTCGGAGTCTAGACAAGTTGGGCTAGGCCAAAGGTATGTGTTCTACTTTTCACGATAACCCGTTATTTTCTCTTTTGTTAGCCTCCACGCTAGCTGCATATACAGGGTCTACAGAATATCACGTTTTTAAATAGTGTTGGGATGAAGTATGGAACCGAGTAAATATCTTTGAAACGAAAAGAACAGTTAAGAATAATAAAAAACTCTTCGTTTGAACAAGACTGCACAAATTCATACGGTTTTCATACAACTGGCTATAAAATAAGACGGATTTTGAAATACGTGAATTTTATTATATTTTATGGGGTTTCAGAATAAGCAAAACTTTTTATCAAGAATGACATTTTTACTAAAACTAAACATTTTTCACCTATAGGATACCCCATCCGTAGACGCTGTATATTACGTTTTCAGCTACCTGTTGTGACAATATTATCTAGAGTTTCCATTGTGTTTGGGTTAGTTAATCTCTAATTCGGTGTTTTCATTAGAAATAAATCAATGAAATTCCTTTGTAATCATATAGTAACTTATAAATATACAGGGTGGTCCTTAAGTAATTGTACAAAAAGAAACAGTAGATTCTACACTCTAAAATATTACGATTTAACCCAACTTACTTTAATAAAATGTTGATATTAAGAAAGATACAGGGTGGTAAAGTTGAAATTTAAAATTTAATTTTTCGCCATAACTTTCATGTTTATGGAGATTTATTTACAAAAATTTTTAAGTAGAGGTTTTGAGTATGAGGAATTATAATTTGATGCATAATTTTGATGTATCTCATAGAGGACGCCACATATGCCACATATTTGACATAAATTTGCGCTTAACTTTTTTGCTCTTCGACTCAACAATATTTTTCTGATAAAATATGAAAGATACGATATTTCAACAAAAAAAGGTGTACTTGTTAATAACTTCAAAACTGAACAGTTTTCGAGATAATCGCATTTTACAAATCAGCTGCATAACTCCGTGTAAACGCAATTATTCCAGGCAACGAATGAAAAATAGAAAAAAACATCAATAATTATAAATTTTGGTATGGAATATTTTCAACTAAAGTTGATAGTTTCCAAAACGTTAAAGAAAAAATAGTATAGGCTATTATTTTTTTACATACATCATTAAGATAATTAATAATCTGTTATTGGAATCAGCTGCATAATAATTCTTAGTTGTGACATTGATTTGCTGGAAGATTTGCCATTAAACTTAATTTTTTCCACCCTGTATAATCCTAAACTCATTGCAACGAAACAATTCTGGTTATTTTTTATTTAATATCAAATTGAAAGTAAGTTAAAATCAATAAATTCATTGGTCGTGACGTCAAAACTCATATCGATGACAGTTTAGGTGTTTTTTGGCGACGGATACGTAAGAAACTTGAGTATCATGCACTAATGACGTCATAAGTATCAGTTTGACATTGGATAGATACTCAAAGAAACAGTGAAGGAGCTCTAACCTCGAAATCTTAACTTCAAGAATGGACTGGGAAAGTGGTGACGTAGGTGTCAAACCTATAGCTTCCAAACAACTTTTGTTAATGTATGTTTTATAGGTGTTATTGACTATTTGTATAAAATTTTTCTTGAAAGTTACTGAGCGGATTGGAAGTATTCATTCATATATTTTACATATCACTAAAGTAGATATACGAACAATTTTCGTAAAAACATTATAACCTAACCTTCAAAGTTGTTTGGAATTTAATACTTTAAAAGTTGAATCTTAAAAGACTTATGTATATGTATTTTATTATGATATTTGTGTTATATTTTAATGTATAATAATATAATAATAATAATAAAATAACTGAAACAGAAGCTACTTCCTGGAGAATTATAATGTTCCTGTTTGGAATAATTTCATGGACATTTCACAGTTCGACAGCATAGAACACAAATTTTGACGTCACACTTTCCCTGTCCATTACGTATTATTTATTAAGAGTAATAAAGGTTGGGTTAGGCTGATACAAAACGCGATGTCGGTACCATTTATTATGAATTTCACTTCCACCAGATCTTCGTTCAGCGACATGTTTTTTCAAATTCAGTGCATTTAACAACACGTTGTTTCAAGCACATGGTTTAGGAAAATTTGACCAATCAGGTTATATCAGAGAGAGAGATAGAAAGTTAACGCGTGAGTTTCCCACTCTCGTTCATGGGTAAACGTTTTGACAGATTAATGTATCATGCGTATCAGATATGACGTCATAGCTAAGTCACTTTAGATACTTGTGATACTCAAGTATCTTGCGTATCAGCATGTATCGTCGCCAAAAAATATCTTTTGTTTACATTTAATGTGTGGTAATTGAGAGAGTTGGACTTTTATTTTTGATTTTATTGTGAATTATTGGTTTCATTTGTGTTCGAAATCATAAAATGTCGTCAGTAGGGTTTGTGAAAGACTTGTCAAACAATTTACCATCCTTAGACATTTTCATGGTGATGGAATGCAGCTGAATTTCGAAATGTAAAAGCAACAGCTTTTTGCATTAAAAAATGTCTGACTTTCAATGGCACATATGAGTAGTGACGTAGGCCACCCGCCATGCTGGATCTAGTCGTTTACGCGGCAAATGTCTGAATTTGAATTTGAGGATGGAATAACTACGCTACAAAATTTTTTTAATTAAAGCTTTTTTGGTTTTTGGGGTAATTGATTGCTGCTCTGTCTTCCTGTATGATTTTGAAAAAAAATGGAAAACACCGAATTACAGGGTGGACCCTTTAAAAAATAACCACTATGACTATGTTTCAATAAAAATACTACTTTTAGTTATTTTTTATGAACTACCCTTGCTTGGGCTTTGAAGGATTTGCATTTATAATAAATTAACTTTGCTGCCAACTCCAAACAAATATAGTATAGTCACAGTTTAAACAACTAGAGACTGTCTGCAAGGGGGGCTACCATCACCTCTGGTGAAAGAACCATACGCTGTCATACTGTCAATTTTAGTAAGATGGCCATAGTTATAATCGACAAAAAAGTAGGAAGAGGACCTCTGCTCTTAATACTGTTAATTTTATTTTATTTCCCCAAGATTTCAACACGATCTTGTTATAATTTTATTGTCTTTTTTCTTCCGTATTATGTTTGCCCAATAAAAAAATGTTTGGCTGATAATTCGTAACTTTTGTTGTTGGAGATGTTCAAAGCAAATTTCATCGAGAGAAGTTTTCGACGTCTGAACACACAAAATCGATATTTAGTTACCATGTTCCAATAGGTGGTAATTATTTACGCTGTATCTGAAGCTGTTTTTGACAGTTTACCGAAATTTCTATAGAAACTCCAGAATTTACATAGCAAAATGGTAATTGCTTTTCATAAATCAATCAATCTGTATTAGAATAATATTCGTTTTAAGATTGTATAAAACTATTTTGGTCATATAACCAACCTGATATATGGGGATTAAAAAGTGTTAATCAATCAAAAAATTATTAGGTTTAGACGATAATAAAAAATAAGAATGTTAATTGTTTTAGAAATTCTATTAAAAGAAAAAGAAAAATCTTCACTTAAGTTGGTCCATTTTTGGTTACAGTAGGAAAAAGCTCGTCTCGATTAACGAGACGAGAAATCAACAAATTCTTATCTCGATGTTTTTATCGAAGACAATTTCTCGATCTCGAAAGCAAAAACTGCACTAAAAGACTGTAACATTTTATTCTTTAAAAAATTAGATTAAAACCCTGAACTATAGGTAAAAAAACGAGAGATATTTTTCCAATAAGAGGAAAACCGTACATGTAATTTCCATTCATTCAATTGTTTAATATCTGTAACGTATCGAAAAATACTGTACATTACCTATGGTCGTCTTGGGAATTAATATGCTTCTAGATAAACTGGAATCCTGGGCTTTTGACCTAGACAATTGTCCAAATAGAAACACAACTGACGAACAAGTTATAGGAGCTCTTCAAGCAGCAAGAGATAAAATCGTCAAACATTATTCGAAAACCAATTGGATATTAATATGTCGTATTAATATTGGATCCACAACATAAGACGGAGACATTCAACTTTACAAATTGGGGAAGAGAATTAAAACAACAAGCAATATCTAAATTTGAAAACTTGCATAACGAAGTTTATTATATTCCTTCAACATCGAATAATGTTACTGACTATGATATTGATGATAATAATGAAGACGATTTTAATTTGCAAAGTTTATTTGAAAAAAGCAACGGCAACAAAGAGAGCTGGAGAAAAGAACTAGACGAATATTGTTTGAGCTGAAGGGAATCAGGATATTTTAGAATGGTGGAGGAAAAACGAGGCCATATATCCAAATTTATCCAAGACGGCTCGTGATTTATTAGGTATACAAGCACAAGCTACGTCAGTGCCTGCAGAACGACTATTTTCAGTCGAAGTTGAGGCCACAATTTCTTCTGATGTTTGTTGTTGGATTGATGTTGTTGGTAATGTTCGCTGCACCGTCAGCAGTTTTTGGGCAATCAAATTCTTATTTTCCAAAGAATCCTCGATGTACCCCTCAGCAACGGTAGAAGATCTCCACCCCCATGACGCTTAATTGTCGTCAAATTTGCGCCAGCATCGGCAAGTAAGGTCGCTGAAGACCGGCGAAAACAGTGTCCCGTATAAAGGTTCGGATTTGGAAGTTCCAGAAATCTTGCTATAGCAGCAGAAATTTTTCCAAACGAATTAATTCCAACCGGATTTCTGGTACATTTACACATATTTCAAGAAAAATCGCCTGTGTCCGACATTTGCTGGTCGAAGAGCCACATATTTTCGATAAAGATCCAAATAAATTTTTTCAATAATAGTAAAACTTCGTGAAACACTGGTTTTTGTATCTGGTATTTTAATAATTAATGAAGTACCCATATCTTCCACATCGTCAACAGTCAATTGACAAAGCTCCTCCCTGCGGCAAGCACCAAATATTCCCACAATCACAACTACTTTCATTAGAAGATACTCATCGTCTAATGCAGACTTCAAAAACTGTTCAATTTGGATTCTAGTCAAGATTTTTGATTTCTTTGGCCGGTAACCTTCTGCTTGACGCTTCAAATACGCGATAAGCTTAAAATATTTGCTGATATCTACGTCGCTATTTATACGTAGCATAGATTTGATCATCGAATAATTTGACCACAGAGATGATGCCTTCCATACCTTTGCTTTCCCTCAAAATAGACCAGAAATACATTTTGAGTATATTTTCCAGAAACGCCTTTTGCTTCACAACCTGAATTTTCTCGGCAACAAATCGAGGGTTGCTTTATTGGCAGCCGCCTCTATGTCTTCAAATGGATTTTCATCATTTTCTTCCATTTTAAGAAAAATCTACAACCTTAACTGCGTTTTAATTAAAACCAGCAAACGTCTGACAGATGCATCAAAACATTCGTAAACAATTATATCAACAATGGCACTTCTGTCAAAATTAAATTGTCAGATTTTGAAAGCAAACGTCAAAATATTTAGATTTTAAGGTACTCGTACATTTCAGCATTTTTCCTGCAAGTCTATTTTGAATTGCTAGCAAATTTTGACCATGCCTTCGTACATTGCCGCAACTTTTGAGATTTTTTTTTTCGTCATTTGACAAGTATTGTCTGAATCTTTGAGGTTAGTTTACCTTAATTTAAAAACATGGATTTTCATACAATATAAAACTGTAAGTTCACATGAGCTTCGGAACAACATATATATTAATTATCAAAAAACTTCAATGATATTATATTTATAGGACACAGGGATAGAATCAGCTGCTGAAAAAACTGACATTTGCCAACATAGATTTTTTTGGGTTGTTCCGATCAAAATTCCCTATAAACAGGCGAGATTGCGCGGATTTTTTTGAATATATAGAAGAAATGGTTTATACTTTTGTGCGCCTTTTTGTTGCAGTCAAAAGTCTGAAACGCATGCGCAGTTGTTTCACAAAAAAGGCTAGCAATAGAATTGCGAGCAAAAGGCTGAAATGTACGAGTACTTTTATTTATTAACATTAATATTAATAGTACAATTTGTGCAATTATTTTATTTGAACGTTTGCAGAAAAAATAATGTATGATATGCGTGTTAAAAATACCTTTTAAGGCACTCAGGTGAATTGCAGAATTCGCTTCTAACCTAACCTAACCTAACCTTCACATTCGTGCCTTAAAAATGTACTTTTAACACTTATATCATAAATAACTATTAAAACATTATCATTTAAATTTCAAAACTGTCAAACTTGTTTATTAGAAGATATAAGATCATAGCCTTCTTACATTATTTATGTTCTTGTATTTGTTAGTGCAAAAAGGACATATTGTGCACTAGTTTCCACAGTAACTATAGTGCGAAATAGAAACCAGTGAGAAATTTACAAGTGAAATATTTCAGTATGCGTTTGGTGGATCTACTAAGACTATTAATTTAAATATTTGAATTGTTTAGATCAAACAAACAATTAGGAATAGGTACAATCTATTTGCCAAAAAATAAAATATTTGTAAAAAAAATGGAAGGAACATTGAATCAATCCCATTTCTACGTAATTCGTCATAGAAGCAATTTAACTAATGACCAATTTCCATCGGACTGAAAAGTCAATATTCCCATTTCCGACAAGAATTTCTTGTTCGATTCTCGACCGCAATTGATTTGTTTCTTGGAGATGATTTTCCCCATTCTAATTACCGAAGTGTTTGTGGTACTTTTGCGAATTGCGCGTTTGATGTAGTTAGCAGAGTTAATGGAATCGTAATTATGGGTTCGAGTGGTACGTTTCTATTCTACGTCGATTCTAAAATCTACTAATTGAATTCTCGATGCGCTCCCGTTCATTTTATTTTGATGGAAAAGCAAAGATTCTAAAAAATTACCGATTTTTCCTTCGGGAAAATAACTTATTAGTGTTGGTATTGGTTTTTTTTGTATTCAAACTCAGTGCAGTGGTTGTCTTGCTCTAAATCCAAAATTAGTGAATTTTTTTTACAAATTCTCTGTAGAATAAAAAAAATAATGATATTCTTAGTAAATTTATTATTGAAAAATGCGTGGGTTGGTAATGCATCTAATTATATCCATGGATCGACAGCCACTTGTTTCAAATAAAAGCTGTCATTCAAAGAATTTTTAAATGTTAATAATACAACCAAAAAACCACAAAACAAAGTTGATGTTGATGTTTCATTTAAACTAAACGGAAGTGAAGTTGAGAATTGCATATATAAATATATAAGGATTTCATCGTATATGAGGCAAGTAAATGAACCACCAACTCTATCCAACTGAGAACAATAACACCAAAAGTCATTTATAGTCAAGTTAAATATCTGTTCGGCTCCCGAGGGTCTGAAGAAGTTCCAACATGGAGGTGAACAAGCCGAAATAGTGTTTGGGAGTAGTTCGAGATGAGTAATGGATATATTGGAATATAAAGGCTTAATTTCGCAAGAGGGTTATTGTCTTTATAAAGCATTGTTCTCGCGAGATAACGATTACGATCTCCTCCCTGATTTAAGTCATTCCATCCATGCTTCGTTCAATGGAAATATTTAGTAGAAGCACCGAGCCAAACTAAAATTTAAAAATCATAAACCTTATCAATAAAATTAGTATTTAGGGTGTAAATACATAGTAGATAATTTTTTATCGAAAAATAGCATGAAAATGATTCTAATTGTATGAAAATAAATCATGTCGAACGATCTACAATGGACAGTGACTATTAATTAGTATCTATATATTAAGAAATTAATAGTACCTATATTACGTAAGGCGTTGGTTAAGGAGTCAATAAATAATTCCAGTAATCCATTCCAGTTTTGCCACTACAAAATTTTCTGGTCTAAAATGTCTGATATTTTCTGTACTCTATTTAAAAACTAGGAGTATTTGAATTTAAGGTGAGTGAAAAAAAAATGAAAAATTTAGACAATATTTTCGTTTGACACCAGTATTGTTTGATTATGTTTTAAATCACATAAAAGATGACATTGTTTCAAAACCATGCAATAGAAATAAAAATCCAATAACTCCTGAACAAAAACTATGTTTATTTCTAAGGTAAGTTCATGGATAAGCTTTATTAATGTTTACATATTAAAAAACTTGGACAATGTTATGAATCATTTGGAGAAAGAGGTGCTGTCGTACTGTACTCCGGTGAGAATACAGGTAGAGGAGTCCTTGATGAAGACGAAGAAGAAGCTTGGTTTTGAGGGTTATAATTACTGCTGTTACCATAATAAGCAGAAGTTGATCGGCTGTGCTTAGTTGCTGTAGCTACAGTCGTGTATTTATTGATTGACACTATGAAAGATTTAATTGTCACAATCGCATCTTTTCAAGTATCTAAATAATTTTCGAGGTGATTTTGCTTGTAAAAAAATATTGATCCTAACTCTTGCGGAAATTAACTTTTCCGCACTTGTTAGGATAATAATTATTTCATACTTGATTTATCGCTACAATGTAATATAAAAAAAAACAAAATTTTTATAATGAAAAATACTATCCCTTTCATTTAATCTTTCTTTACTTGTAATGATTTTAAAAACTATTTTTCCTTTTTTTTGTAAAAATGGACCTAGTAAATCTAAAAAAAAAGTGCAAGACTTGCAAGAGTCTTGGTGCAAGACCAAGACCAAGACCAAGACCAAGACTGGACCCTGCAAGAACAAGACCAAGAACAAGATTGCTTATTTGACTGCAAGACCAAGACCAAGACCTGGTATGCAAGACCAAGACCAGGACCAAGACTAACCCGGTCTTGGTCTTGGTCTTGCATTTGCTCATCACTACTTTCCTGGCTAGAAGGTCCGCCTTTTCGTTACCTTCAATGCCGGTATGCCCAGATGCCCAAAGTAAGGTTACTTTATTATTTAACCCTAGACGTATTAGGTCCTGAAGGCACTTCCAAACTAACTTGTGGATATGGAGTGAAGGAAGATCTATTAAAATTTGGTGGGAGTGGTAGACATAGCTCCCGTTATGATTAAGCATGCTTGCCCTTGAAGCTTATTCAGCTTCTCCCTGGTGGTCTTTTGCTGACATTTAGCCCACCAGACCGGAGCACCATTCGTAATCATAGACCTTATTACTGTAAAATCTCTCCCACTTCGAAAAACAGTATTCTTGAGCAGTCATCAAATGAATTCACATCCCTTCTTTATGCACCTTGTTGCCAAACGTTTTATCCACGCTCAAACTATCAAATTACAGCTATTTGACATTTTTACAGTGATATTAAAGTCGAATCTTTTTATTGGTTATATTAGGTATACCATAATATTTCGAAATTATTATTTTACATTATGGAAAAACAGGAAACAATTATTACAAATAGACAGAATGAAGTACTTGTTCAGTTGATGGAAGGCCTACTTGTAAATCTATTAAAGCTCTTGGGTAGAAATCCTGATTTCACTTCTTATTATCCTCTTAGGCTTGTATTTAAAATCCCACTCTTAGAAAATAGATGAAAAAAATCAAAACATTGTTTTTACACAAACTAATGAATGGTAGTATCTTTTCTGAATTATTATTAAGTGAAATTTACTTCTACACATCTTTGCATGGTATAAGACCCAACAAAGTACTTTTAGAAATAATCAAATAGGACCTCTGTTTGATGAACCTGTACTAAAATTCAAACTTAACTTACAGGGTACCACATATTAGATAATACAACGACTTGTTTTTAGTGCTTAATGCTGTGATCCTGCTTAAGCTACGCATTTTAAGAATCCGTTTGCTTCCGTATATAAAACGGATCCGTTTAGAATGAAAGCCTTCACATTGATTCAATTATAGGCTTTCATTCTAAACGGATCCGTTTTATATACGGAAGCAAACGGATTCTTAAAATGCGTAGCTTTATCCTTACAATCCTTACATTTTGTTTTGTTTTATTGTTTTTGTATTTTCTTTTTTTTACTTTATATCAATTAATTTTGTAACGAAACATGTAAAAAGGCCTTGGCCTGTTTATTTCTTAAATAAATAAAGAAATCTTATAATTATATTAATCTGTATAATTTTAATCCCTAATTAGTCCGTACTTTTTTATTTAGAAAAACAATCTTTGTTTATCTACCAAATTTTATAATAAAAATCATGCCAAAGTTATAAATGTCAGGGCTGTGTGACAAGTAAGTGACTGAATTGTAGGGCATATTCATTTGAAGGGCTTAAGGTGTCGCAAAAGGAATTTAAAGGGTCGCTAGTGCCATTTAAATGACCAAACAAGCAGTAACCGATTAACTGCTAAGCCTTGTTCGCACTTTATTATTAATTAATTAAATTAAATGTGCTATATACTTTAATTTCAGACTTAGTTTCTTATATTCTTTAACTTCTACCTGCTCCTCCACCCATGCTATGTACAACCCTGCTCTTATTAATGACCAGAACTGTACCGCCAAATCTTATTGCAAGCGGTAAGCCGATGCCAAGGGACTTCGGCCCGGACGGACGCCATCTTGGTTAGTCATACCCCGAAGCTTTCGAATCTCTTCATCCTTGTCTCTCTCCTTTTCCGGTCTTCCCCTTCCTTGCCCTTGAGTCGATATTCTGCAGAGGCTCGCTATAAGAATCTGCCTGAAGAATTTGGGTTAGAGGTGACACGTTTTATCAACGCCAAAAGCGTTATTGGAACTGTTACATGTAATTATCTACTTCCACCATTTAAAAATAAAAACAGGTAGATAACTGTTAGGAATCATTTCGCCTTGTGGTCAATGATCACCTACTTTTATTTTGTTTTGTTTATACTATATAATTATGTTGTTGTCAATGTAAAAAACAGAATTGTCAATGTCAAATATTTGAAAGTAAAAAAGGTATATATTAAAAGGATATTGGTTTTTCTTAGCACATCCATTTGCAAAAAGGTAATTATTAGGGTCGGAAAGCTGGATTTTCTTTTCGGGTAATTGCAGTTAGAGTTCAAAGAAGTGTAGACACCGTGGTTAGGTCAATTGGAGGGGTCACGGCATTGATTACGGGAAGGCCGTAGCGCCAAGAGAAAGATAGGGCTATGGAACTGTCCCCGAAAGCTAAAATCATTTGCGACCGTGAAGATCGCCGCATTCTTAAGATTTTTGGTTTCTCTTACCTCAGTTGCCCGTTTCTGTTCCCACTTCTTTCCTGTCTCTTGATTAGTAATGATTTAATGAATTAGATCTTGGATAGCCAACATAAAGTACATGCAATTTAAATTTTTTTGAATCTTTACTTTTTTCATTAAAATTTTATCGATAAATTTTAAGGACTCGTTGTATTGCCTTTGATAATATCAATAAATTTAATACTGGATAAATATTTTTAAAACTGAAATTGAAATTTGTTGAAAATTGAAATTGAAAATTGTTGACGATAGAAGGGCTAACTTACATGGGAAAGAACTGGTAGTAATGTGGTACTACTAACTGTGATGCTATTGTCTTGTCCAATTTTATTCCTGAAAGCCCCATAAAATATTTATGCTAACGATGCTACTATATAACTCTACAATTTGGCTCTTAGGTCAAAACTGTTAAAAATCTCTGTCCTAGATTTCTAAACCTCCCATCTCTATTAAGAATATCTTCCAAGAACCTGATGTGAACTTTTGAATAGAAATTCAGAGTGATATTTCGACCTTATGTACACGGAGTTTAGGTTGGTTTTTGAGGGAAATATAGCAAAGCAACTTTTAACGCGATTTTTAACTTCGGGCAATTTAAGGGTGTCTTTGAGTCTGTGATCCTCCTCCAGGGGTTTTCTATATAAGTTATTAATTCGGCATTGCTTGGACGGGTATTCTCGGTCTTTTCTAAAAAAATGAGAGAACGAAAGAACTTGATTAAATCAAAGCTATCCACCCTCTGGACTTCATCATGTGGGGACATCTTAAGTCCAAGATATTATTTATGAGGCAGATTCATGGACTGGCCTTGTGTTCCGAAATTTTATAATTGTTATACCTTACGACCCACCAATAATTTGGGAATAAATTAACGCCCTTGATTTTTTAAAATTATACCAAATTAATTAAAACTAATCGCAGTGATTCACTTATAATAACTCACATTCCTACTTTCATAAGGGGTCAAAGCAACTCCTTCTATTAATTTAGGCCGCGTGCAGAACACTGCACATTCGCATAGCAGTGTCCATAGTACTTTGCACTTTTTAGGTGGCACCTACATTAAGGTGACCTTGTCGTTTCTTGTCTGCTGCTTAAGATATTGTATATATTCCCAAACTAGCTTGACTCTTAAGCAAAAGAACTCAAAGCCAGGCTGATTTAATGGCTATAGATGTTTGTCCGATTGCCTCTATGGAGATACTCCCCTGATAGACAGTTGTGGAATTACCTAGGGATTTGGATAACCAAAAATTCAGTCCTCTCATTACGACTCCAACTCTATCATCTATCTTGGACTTATTTGTGTAGCGTTAGAGTAAATTCTTTTCCATTTCCATTGTCTAATAATGCATTTGAAGATACTTACAGTAGAAAAAATTTACATTTACCCTGTCGTCTTACATACAAACTTCGCGAAATGAATCAGAGACCAGTGGACTTAATTGTTTGATGTGTTTCTACTATCAGTAGAAAAGGATGAGGTATATAAAGTTTGTCTATACTACTGTTCGCTGTTAGTGACTTCAGGGTAAATGCCAATCTTTTTCTACTGTATGTCATTTGTAGCTTTTGGGAAAAGTCTCCAGCTAGCAGAAACATTGCACCTGCTAACAATGGAACAGTGATTTCAGTCGATGCTACGACCAGTGCTATTTCACGTTGTGTCCCAGTTGCATCTAAAATTAATGAAATCAAGAAAGTCTTACCAGCTACATAAAAGTTTTGGTAATTTGGTGATATCTTTATATTTCAATTTATAAATTGTATTAAAGAAAGTATAAAAAATGGCTCGTTTATAATATAATTAGAACTATTCATCTTGGACAAGAATTTAAAATATTAGTGTTGAAACAATAGTTACTTAGTTGCTGCTTCCGGTTTTTCTCTTCCAAGTTCCAGACCACGACTACCATTTTCTACTTGATTCCTGAACGATTTAATTTAACAATTTATAAAAAATGTTCAATCTACCAAACATTTTATGTAATAAGGCCTGTGGTGTTTATATAAACAAAAAATCTTTCATAAAAAGGTTAAATTACTTGGTGGATTATTAAATCTAGATTAAATTACTCGCGACGAATGTAGTCTATTCGAACTAATGAAATCGCTGTTTCAATTTAGAATATTAGTAGGAATTCTCGGCACTCTCCGTAAAATGAATGAGCAACTTTCAGCGGTATTATCAAATTATGAAACGCCCGTTAATTTACTGTTGATTTGAGCATTCAAAGTCATACACCAAACTTTTAATTCAATCATCAGTTCACTCTCCTAGAGTGAGTTCTCTTTCTCTTTTCGTCGCAATTCTTCGGTTGCTATAACTCTCGTTTTTCCTTTTTTAATTGCCGTCTGTTTACCCAACGCTTCGTTTAGTGAATCGCCAGTGGTTATGGGAATTAAATTTATAAAGTGAGAAAATAAAATTATAAGTTTAGTTTTCACGGTAAAAAAAGCTGTATTGTAGGCCAGCGAAGCGGGACTATTAGGTCAAAATGTCACTTTAAAAAGTTAAAAATTTATCAAATGAAATTTTACAGGACGAGTGGTATTTGAGATTATTTGTTAAACCATTCTGTACAAAAACTTCTTTATATAAAAAACTTTCTAAAACAACTTGTACTTCATAATTTAGACTTTAGACAAACAAACACTGTACATAAAATGCCGTTACCTCTTATTTATTTATATTTATTAATAATTTAATAAGGACCATGCCAAATAGAGTGACAGCACTAAGGCAAGCTAGGGGTGGACCCACACGATATTAGTTTTCGTGAAAGGACTTTATGACCTGAGCAGTAAATGATTTAACATTTTTCAATATTTTCTGTTTTATTGTAACTGTTTTTTTCCTAGGAAAAATTTGTTTATTTAATTTTTTGGGTATAAAGTTTACCTACAAGACCAAATTTGCTGGTAGGTATCTAAAGATTTTAAATGCATGCAGAACCAGTAAGCAAATTCAGAAATATAGGAAGATCGCCGTGTATATCAAATTTTAATTAATAAGTAGAACACAATTTTTTAATTTTAAACTACGTGCCGAAATATAATAAAAGGGAAAAGAAAAAGCAAAATTTGACCATATAGCAACACTTACATTTTGTTTTTAACGAAAGCGAGAAATAAAACAATAATTTTGCTAACTTAGTGCATAGCAACTAAGAAAAAAAAACGATGACAAATAAAATGATTGGTTGGACATAGAAGCCAGCAAAAGAAGCAGTTGTTTGTGGGACCCTTAGCTGGTTGGTTACCTAGACTTGTTTGGGCAACAGTCTACAAATTGGTGAGTCTATTTAGAAATTTTATTTGCCCATTTATTTTTGTATTTTGGTTAGTTAATTTTTATTGTCATCCCGCATATATACATTTAATTGATATGCATATTGTAACGTAACCGAACAGCCTTAGTGAAGTTATTTAATAAGAAAATCTTAGCAATTAATTAGATGACAGGTAGTTTATTTAAATATAAATAGAGAAAGGAAAGTAATAAAATTTAAATTATATTTACATAAATAAAAATTTCAATAAATCACCTGGTACAAAATATAAGATCTACCATACAGATGAGTAGGTTGATGGTTTCTATGTATTATCCGAAAATTCATTCATGGTGCATATATCAAATTATTCAAAAACAGTACTTTGAAACTTTGCTTACATCTAATTATACAATCCGAAAAATAATAAAGATAAACAAACAATGAGGTTATGAAGTCTGTGACTTAGTAACAGCACTCTGTCATCTGATGTAGGGCAGCTTCCAAAGAGATGTTTTGATATGTCAACTAACATAATTTAGATAAATTAATTAATAACAGATAAAACACAAACAATTAATTTTAGAAATATAAAATATAATGTTTCATAGTAAATCTTTATTAGATATCATTAAAATTATTTATAAACAACCATAAAGTTAATTTGATTGGACAATGAATGAGATAGAAAAATTAGAGGGCGAATTTTGGATATAAAAAAAAGAAAATTTGGATTGTTTTTGATTTGAAAAAGGGAGTTAGGTGGTTTTGGTTTTGAGAATAAAAAAAGGTTTTTTTTTAAAAAGAGAAGTTGCAAGACATATTTAAAAAAATTGTTAAACTTGTAATTAGATAATAAAATAGTGATTTGTGACCAGTGAAAGTTACCTTTTACACATTCCTGAAGTATAAGGAGACCCCTGAGTGATCTTCGTAACATTTTGGACCGGATTCCAGGAGGTGGGGAATTTGTAACATTCCCACGAGCAGTCTATCATAGTCTAAAAAACAAAAACCCTGAGAAAAAGAGATTTTTTTTTAAGTAAATAAAATATTATGATAGTGTCCGTAACAAACTCATTATAATAATAAATTCACATACACGGATTAACATAACAATATATAGTAGAAAAAATTGACCTATACCCTGACGTCACACCTACAAACATCGCAAAATGAATCGGATTCAAAAATTGTTACTGTTAGTTTGTGCGTCTCCCGCTGGTTTAACATACAGTGCTTTTCGAATAAAAGTATCCACCTTTAATAAGAAAAAAATAAGTAAAATTTGTGCTATTAAAAGAAAAATTGTTTATCTCATAAACTAACCAC
This sequence comes from Ophraella communa, assembly GCA_035357415.1. Classification (NCBI taxonomy): domain Eukaryota; kingdom Metazoa; phylum Arthropoda; class Insecta; order Coleoptera; family Chrysomelidae; genus Ophraella; species Ophraella communa. Next base: position 15,619,859 of record CM068992.1, read on the forward strand.
TTTAAACTATAAGTATTATACATGAAATTGATTGTGGTAACCTTTACTTTGTGGAAGTCCATCTTACTAAGAACAATAAATAACTAGTTTTTAGCGAAACAGCTGTAATTGCATTTAAAAACGTATTTTGCGAATAAATAGTTTAGTTTAACCGTTCAGTTATTTATTGTTCTTAGTATTATACATTTTTGAAATCAGCTCAAAGAGGAGTATCCAAATTTTACATAAAAAATATGAGAAGTAATTAAAAAAAAGCGATGCTGCTAGGGGTGAGGGAGTGGATTTTCCACTAAGTTAAAATAAGCCATAATGATTGATTGACGTGTTTTTGGATTTTTTCTAAATACTAGTATTACAAAAGTTATTAAAGGTAGATACTTTTATCTGAAAAGCATAATGTTGCCTTATCAAGATTAAAAACTTTAGAAGGTTTAGCATTAAACTGACAAATTTTATACAGTAGATTCATAAGTAGGAATTCAAGATTGACAAATGTTGGGATCATTATTATTATTATTTTATAACAAACGATTCGTGAGCCATTAAAAAGTTATAATTTTGGCTAGTATTTAATTTAAGTAGTATTTTTAATAATATTGTTTTTAATATTTGGTACAGTTATCATTTATATCGATAGTGATAATCGTAGTTGTTCCAAGGGGCATATTACTGGGAGTACACGTTTAATTGTTCCAGCGTAAAGGGAGAAGGACGCCGAGGGAAATAATCCACGAATACATTTGCATATATTTAATTACTTCTGTAATGGACACGATATTTCCCCTCCAGTGCCCGAACTGTAAGATCTCTTATGTTCATCGAACTATACGCCGGCCATCTTAAAATCCAATCGATATTTTAGTGGCGAATTTTAGGAGAGGGACGATGATAACCTAACGGTCGATTCTACCGTTGAATATTTCATGTTAGGCAATAGTTTTCAGATGAATATGGATTAATAGCTAACACGAAATAAATTAGAAAATCCAAACTACAAAGAACAATTTCGTTATAACATTTTTTTTTATTGTTTTAACTGAGTTACAATAATTTTGATTATTTTTTTGATAATTATTAACTTTAGCTACTACTTAAGTCTTAATAAGATGGACTTCCAAAAAGTAAGGATTAGTACAATCAATTTAAATTAACTACTACTGTTCGATTTTGTAAATTTTCACTTATAATATCACAAGAGCTTAAATTATTGCCGAAAATTTTTTTGAGGGCACGAATATTTTGAAAATTTTCTTAAAATATTCGTTTCCGAAAAAATTTCCGAGAATTTTTAAACTGCCATGGCAACGAGTCAAGAATAAGACATTTTTGGCTAAAAAGTAAAGGTATGAAAATTTCATTTTTATACCTAATAATCCAACTAGAAACTTGCAGAACATATCGATATCAAATATCTATAAATAAATTAATTAAACTACAAATAATCATTCAAATGATAATATTCCTAACATTATTGTTATATTCTTAATGGTTTTCCATTACTAATGATTCATTTTGCATCAGAATAAATATTTTAAATATTTATGCCAAGTTAAACAACATGTTTACCATCTCATATACTATTTAAACAAATCTTATAATTCCAGACGTTTTCGTGTGTATCTGCAGATTGTCCAGATTATTTGCAGTAATTAAGTAAAAAACACCTTCAATTAATTGTTTAACTAGAACACAACGAACAAGATAATATGCAAAATGCATTTATCTAAACAAACACAGCCGCCGTAGTTGTAAAGTTTCTGCCTCGTACCATTCACATGATTTTCCCAAAGCAAATTAATCATTTATGAGAATGAGACTCTGCTAAAATGGGTGGCCGCAGCAAAACATACACTGTTTGATTAAATTTATAATACTCCGAATAGTATATATACTATATAGTTGAGAAAATCATAACCCGCTACAAAATTCGCAACTCGTACGAAACTAAGCAGCTCACAGTCGTTTTTACACGTTCAAAATGTATAATTAGTCCTTTTTTATAGTGTATTATAAGACAATGGGATATAATCGGTGGTATAGCAGTTTTCACAATAAATGGTATTGACTGAAGGATTATAATAAAACCAATTAGATCCTTAAGTTGTAAAATCCGAGATGCACATCATATATATTATGTAAAAGGACCTGATTCAGGTAATTTTGTTTCTCAGAGAGGAATTGTAGAGGATTAGAGTTTACACTTCTTGTTCATTTTAGTCGTTGTATTTCATTGGAAGTGTTCACTTGTGTTACGACGTGCAATAATTTTATAACATTTATTTGTTATTACAGACATTAATAGCAAATATTTTATACCCCAACGTACAGAATAGGCAGTAAGTAATAGTGCTTCTTCCAGTGGTTCTTTAAAGATGAATCATTATAAAAATGTGTATAGTTCCTTACTTCAGCAATGATATAACGCGGGTGCTGGCAGCAAGAGTAACCAGTAATTTGACGAAGGTGCCTCTCACTTCAGTTAGAAGAATTGTTGAAAATTCCATGGAATCAAGAATAAAGCGTAAAGATTCCGGTGTCACAAAAAGTCTAGACAACTGGGAAAAAGATTTGATAAGGCGAAAAATCTACACTATGTACGATGAGCAGCGTGTTCCTACAATGAAAAGACTGAAACAGCGGCACATCAATGACGAAACTCACATCAACTGTGGCCTCACTACTCTTTGGCGAGCTCTGTCTGCAATGGGCTTTAAATATCGCAAAATTGAGAAGAGACAAATAATAATGGAATCCACACGTTCAGTAAGCTGGCGTTCTGAATATATAACGTCAATAGGAAAATACCGGTCTGAAAATCGGCCAATACTCTACCTCGACGAGACGTGGTTTGACACGCATGACACCCCTTCCAAAGGATGGTCTGATTCCTCTGATAAGTGTAAAATAAAAGCACCATCAAATAAAGAGAAGAGAATTACAATATTACACGCGGGATCAGAAAATGGTTGGATCCCAAACGGTATGTGGTTTCCTGTCAAAAATATTAAGGACTCTTGTGTTGATAATCACGAAGATACAACAGCAGAGCTTTTTGAAGGTTGATTTAAAAATTGTCTGTTACCCAACATTCCGCCAAACAGCGTTATAGTAATGGACAACGCAAGCTATCATAGTCGACAATTGCAAAAAACTCCTGGCTCAAAGAATACGAAATAGGAGATTCAAAACTTCATGGCTGCAAATGACATATATTTTGTGGAAAATTATACTACTGCTAGTTTGATTTTCAGTTATACAACAACCAAATTTCTTATTGATTGAATATTTAGAAATATTTACTGGTTCCCCCGTATTTATATTTTACTCCAGGATTTTGATGAAAATTCCAGTCCGAATTCGTCGTCCTAAGCACGCCAACTCAAGCAGTTGGCCATAACTTGAGACCCTCACGGCATAGAGTATTGATTAATATGCGGGGGATAACAGTGAGAAATTAATTAAAGGAGTTTGTAACCTTCATTAATAACCAGAAAGGAGTTACTCTTGTTGAACAGCGAGGAGCCGCCACCAGGATAACCGCCAGCCAGCGCAGCAACTGCAAAATGCCAACCTCACGCCACTTTCTACATTAATAACGTATAATATGACCTATGCACGTCGAAACTTTTACATTAGTTAAGAAACTTTGGGCTTTATCAATTTTCGAACGGCGCGACTGCGTTGCGGAAGCATGTTCAAATCAAATTACCGAAGTTAAATCGACAAAACTTATTTAATACATATATACAGGACGGCCCTCTCAAAATATACCACAGTTTAACTATAGTTTTACTTGAACATCAGTAAATCTATAGTTAAGGATTACATTTAACCTTAAAATATTTTGTGCAGTTATTGTAATGTTTTCTCAAAACACTTAGCTTCTAATTGTGTTTGTAAATGGTTTTTATTTCATATTGTATCCTAAAACATACTCTTACGTACTTGATTTCAATCTGGAAAAAAAAATTTTACCGTCCAACTTACACATATCTCCAAAAGTTTGGAATAATGGAATATTTCAACTTTTGATTAATTTTTATAAATAATTTTTTTGATATAAATAAACATCATTTTGCTACAACTCTAACCAATACTAAATAAATCTCGAAGTCAGATAAACATACAAAAAAAATGATTTATTCTTTTGAGGTGAAAAATGTAAAAAAAAATTTACGTGAGGGTACAAGAATGTTCATTATAATTTACAGATTTGCAGTAAATAATAATCATTTACAACTTCTAAAAATCCTAAAATTCCACAGCTACGTAATTCAAAAGTATCTTTAATGCAATTATCATATTTCAATGTTCAACTATTCATTATTTTGTCGGAATTCAAGTTTCTCGTGAGTTCAATTCTCAAATACATACTCAAACACGTCCCGAAGAGAGCCAGCGTAGGTTTCGTCTACTTAATATGCACCCTTTCCCTGGCCAAGCGTTAAGAAACCAAGAAACGAACACATGAAGAAATTACCAAGCACTGACCTTTCGCTTGAACTGTGTACCGAAAAAAAAGACGAACCTGTCAAGCGAGTGCGATGCTTTTTATTTCGGATGCTGCATCTTGAGATTTTCTCATGGAATTTACATTTTAACTCGTTTCCAGTTTGATTGTTAGGTAAAGTGTTCGTTACAAATCGAAATGATCGAGTTTTTTTCTTTTCATCATCAAATTTAACTGACAAAAATTTTACAAGGAATATTTAGCTGTTTTTTGTAATGTAATCCTTTGTATTGCTTCTTTATTTCTGTTGTACTTGCTTCTTATTCTGACGAACTTAACTATAAAATCTTCTAAACCAATGACTTATGGGTTTGTTTTATTTTTTGATCTTTTATTAATAAAAAAAAATGTTTCTTGTGGACTTGACTTTACTTATTACGACTTTTTCATTGTCTTTTCTTTCCCTTTGCATTGTGTTATTTTGTTAAACTATTTTGAACCTTTTTTTAAAATATTGGAAGACCAAAATCAATCAGAAAATAAATGCCATTGGAGTAAAAGGGTAATGTATCAATGTATGAATCTAATACTATGAAAAGCATGAGAAGAAGACATATTAGCTGGTTTAGAAAAAGAAAGTTACTAAACCTAAGTGACAAAAATGTTAATTTATTTTTTCTACTTTGGTACTCTTTTTGGTTTGTTAAATCACATACCGTGATTTGCAGCACGGTTACCGGTTACTAAGGTTTCTGATAGAGAATTCTCGAGCTCTAGAAAATTCGAGTAATTCGCCTTGGTTCGAGACGAGAAAAAAATCTGAAGACTCGAGAATTTCTCGAGCCTTGAGATAAAAAATTAATAATATTCAATTCGAGCTTAATTTAATTCTGGATGTACGAACAAGATGGAACTAAATGATGGAAATGATTGAAAGGTTTTTAAAACTGAAGAATCCCTTGAAGAAGGCTTGATTGACCTAAACATGATGTCGAAATGGCACGAAGAAAACATCAGTGTCTTGCAATTACTGCTAGACGTACTACACCCAGTAAACCTATCAGTAGAAGCACTTTCCGAAAAAACGCGACGATCCTGACGTCTGAAGCTATTCTGAACGTGCTGATTCAGAAACTACAGTCCATGGAAACGGAAAATAGCTTGATCAATCGGTTTCTTGAAAATCTCAACACCAAGATGGAAGGCAGACGTAACGTGAATTTAATTTCACTGATCAAATATTTGCACGATCCCTCAACATTAGTAAAACGGCTTTGATAAGCTTTATCGAAGCATTATACAACCGACTGTTTCCAAGCAGTTCAAAAGCAACCACAGACTGTGAAAGCGAGACTGGTGAAATAGATAATCGTTCGTTTGATGCATTGCTCCAAAAATATATTCAAAAAGTTGACAGCGCTCCTGTGGAGCTCAAATAACGAGAAATAACATCAAGAAAGAGTTCAGCATATTGAAGTCTACAGGAAAACGAACACCGATGTTGACAGTGAAGCCGACCTCAAATGAAAATTTTTCATTTTAGCCGGCAACATAGTAACCAAAATAAGAAACAGACTGTCAGACGAGTCCATCAATGCTCTGGTTTTCCTAAAAGCGTATTTCATAAGATAATTTTTTATTTGTTTTAGATCTAATCATATTTTACTTTTAGTTTTTTGATTACTCACCCAGTGACCTTACATAGTTTGACCTCATTCTAAGCTAGTTCTGGCCAATGAATGATTAAAAGATTAAGTAGTAATAGAGAATAGTTACAATACGTACTGTTTTTAAGGGCCTAATAGAAACTAGTAGAAATTATTTTAAAAGATTTATTATTTTTTTATCTCAATTTAAGTTGGTGCTGTGCTGATAATACCAATTAATGATTACATATACTTCTTACCAAACCCTTCTTTCAGTTCGTCATAGTTTGTGACGTCATACACTATTTTGGGAATGTTCAGTATTATTGCAAGTAATTCTATGCAAATCTGACAGTTGCCAGGATCGTATTCAGCTAATTATGAAACTAACTTTTATTGCACCTTGGATTTAAAAAACAAAACATTAGTATTTATGAGAATCTTAAAAATGGAAAAGTTATCAAATAATTGCCAAAAAGTTGATACTTTTACACTATATATAAACTATTTTAGATTGTTTGAATATAATGAATATAATAGTTATTTGTGTACCAAGGCCGTAATGTTGATCTTTTTTGGCCGAATCTGAAATTTGCGGCCGAGGCGTAGCCGAGGACAAGCAAATTTCAGGTGAGGCCAAAAAAGATCATACGGCTGAGGTGCACACAAAATTTTTTAAGCGAGTGTCTCATCAAATAGGTAACAACTTTTTTTTACAATTTTGTTTCTAAACAGAGACGAAACTGGAAGATTAGATTCAAATTTTTATTAACCAAATGAAAAGTGTATTATTAAGTAACAAAGATGTGTACAGAATTACTTACAGTAAGTATGATAAACAGAAGTTGGGTCATAACGAAGTTAATAAATTAGGGCATTATTTGTTTTATGGGTAAATAACCCAAACATGCAAATTAAGTGTGTCTAGTAGGCCGCCTTCATAATTTGACAATCTTAATATCGGACATGGAAATAACTCAAATAAGCAAATTAAATGTGTCTAGTAGGTTGCCCTCATAATGACTTTGTTTGCAAAAGCGGCCGTAAAGTAAAAAAGCGGCCGTAAAGTAAAACAGCGGCCGTAAAGTAAAAAAGCCGCCAAAAAAGATACACTTTAGGGACGTTAATAGATCCGTAAATTTTCATTTTTTGTGACACTCGCTTAAAAAATTAATTTGTTTACTTTATAGCGTGTTTAACACATAAAATAACGTAAAATACTGACCTGAACGACAATTGTGACACTTCAGTGTTTGACACTATAAAGGGGCATTTGCATTACAGTATTCTGCGACAAAATATTTTAATTTGCATGATTGATTGGTTAGAAGTTGGGAGCATTCAAAATACGCGAATATACGTTAATTACTCATAAGCTCTGCATTGTTTTGATATTGTTTGAGAAATAATCACGGAACTACCGTTTTTTCTGTCGGCTACAACTTAATGTGTTAGAAAGTAATGAATAAACTATGACGAACTGAAAGAAGGGTTTGGTAAGAAGTATAGTAATAGTTACGTACTGCTGTTTCTTAGCTCCTAATTGTGAGTATTAGTAGAGTATTTTCTTGGTGATTAAGTTGACGAAGTAAAAATACGTTGATTTTGTGATTTTTTTGTTTTATTTTAAATTTTAAGGCTTTTTTCTAAAGGTCTTCTTAGAAAGGCTCGAGACTCGAGAAGACTCGAGAATTCTCGAAACCCTAACGGTTTCTAAAATTGGTAGCTTGTAATATTCTATGTTAATTAGTATAAAAATTTTCAACGTTCTCATCTTGACGCTGCTGTTAAACAGAGGTAGGCTATGAAATTTTAGAATTTTTATTAGTAAAAATGTCAATAACAATATCTATCTATATTGACAGTAATATATTATATCAGATAATAATTTGAACATATATAATCAATTTAAGTATATTTTTTACCTGCGACGAATGTATTAACCGTTTATCGTGACATTTTTAAAATACAAAATGGCGAGTCAAAAGTACGTTTCTTGAATTTGTAATAATTCCTGGTAACATATATATTAAATAAGATTTGTTGTAATAGTGTACCATTTGTAGTTGATCAATGTTAATTTAGATATTTACTGAATACATGTTGATGCTACACCCTTGTTTTTTTAGATTGAATAAAAACAGCTGCCACGTGGGTATCAGATAATTAAAAAAATTTTATGAACTACTGTGCCACATTTTTTTGGATAGATAAGTAATCAACCAATACGTTTATAAAAATATCTAGCCCTCGCATACATTTAAATTAATACATATTTTAAAAATAATTGAGTTGTAAAAAATGATTTTTAAATTACTTTATATTGATTTAATAATACCCTTTTTAAAATAAAATAATTTTTGATACAAGTACTAACGAATTACACTCCGGAATCGATCTGCCAGTTTTCTCATGCAATGACGAAGTGAATTCGGTATACATTCATAAGATGGGATCCTCCGCATCAACATCGGAGGGGGTGGCAGAAGGATGCAGGGAAATAAGAGAGAGGGATGGCCGCTGACATGGGTAAGGGCGTCTCCTGATCTGTATTGATCCCAGCCCCAGGATGTAAGAAGCATCCCTTACATTCTCCCCGTCTTGCCTCTCCAACATACACTCACACACACACACACCGCAGCATACTGAGGGTAAGGAAACCCTCCAGGGATTATTCTCACTAATTTAACTCGGTCTCGCCTATACTTGCAACTTTGGCGCTCTTCTTCTTCGCACACAACAAAGTTTTGATTAGTTTGATAGGGGAACAAAGGAATAGAAAGATAGGTAATTAAATTGCCCAAAAAAAGTCTATATTCGACAGTTTTGCATATTTTTTATTTGAGATGTTACCCGTATGTATACTAAATTTGTAAAATGTATTGTACCAATCCTTACTCTATGGAAGTTCATTTTACTGAAAACAATAAGCAATTTTTGCACTTCTTTTCCATTGTATTATAGCTAAGTTTCAACAATTTGGTGGTATTTATGAATTACTTTGCTGTGAAATTGTTATTAAATTCTTTCTTATTAATAAATATATTGATAATTATTTTTCATTTAATTATTATGTTCTCAAATTAAATATAATGTATGTGTCTAATTTTTAAAATACTTTTATTCAAAAAAATTGTTATGCTTAACTGATAACATAATTTGTTTTACCACTCTAGTAAAATATTTTTACCTCAGTAGCAAGATATTCTTACTGTAGTAGTTAAACCGTATCGGTGGTAGTTAAACAATTTCATTGCATTAGTAAGAAAAAATTGCCGCTTCTGTAAATATATTTTTTTCATACTGTTCTAAGCCAACACCTTTTAAAGTTGTCAATGTAAATTAATCAAACATAATGTAGAAAAGGCAGTTTTACCATATTTTCTTTAAGATCCCAAATCACCACTTAAGCTAAAATCCATTAGTTTTATTCCCCTTGTCAAACAAACATTTTTATTTCTGAAACTGCAAAAAAATTCAATTCATTTATTATAATTAAAAACACTTATTTTCATTACAAATTTATTGATGCTTATGACATAAGAGTTCTAATTTATTATACAGGGTTAGTATAAAGTATGGAACCCCCTAAGTATCTCCTCAACGGTTTGATATTTTTAAATGAAATGGCTTATCCCCTTCTAAGAAGATCCAAGGAATTCAAAAATTTTATCAAATTTAATGTACCATTTGCGGTTAAACGGGAAATGCATATCAACTTTTTTATTTTAAATAGAACACCCTGTATATTTTTCCATTTTTGAATTCCTTGTGAAATTCTGCATACAGTAAAACTTTCCATTCATATTGTTATTGAATAATTGAGGCTTTAATCAATAATTTATCGTTTTTGACTTAGTTAGCCATGGATGAAATGTCAAACCTTTAATTGTCAAATAAATTAATTATTGAGTAATCTACCTATCAGTGTAGTATAAGTTGTGCAATAATATTTCTCTCTGTTATTTGTTATTATTGTTTTTTCTATTATGGTGTATCTAAGTGAAGGAAAACGTATCGAAATTTTAATTATGCGAGGATATGGAGACAAACAGCGTTCTTATAAGGAAGTTTTAAACCTATTCAATGAAGTTAATCGAGATCACCAAATCACAAAATTAACAGTTGTGAAAACTGTAAGGCGTTATTTACGAACACATCACGTAGTAGATGAACTCAAGTCAGGAAGACCAAAATCCGCCATAAATGACAATGTAAAGTTGGATGTGTTACTATTACTTGAAGAAAATCCACAAACATCAACTACCCAGTTAGCTCTTGACTTTGACATAAGCGAGACTTCCGTCATGAATATAATGAAATCCGAGAAATTGAAACCATATAAATTTCACTACTACCTAACCTAACCTAACCTAACCTAACCTAACCTAACCTAACCTAACCCTGTATAACTAATTCGTTTTATTTTTGATTTCCCAAAAAAACAAAATACTGACAAGGGCTGTTTTTGCAATTGTTCGCCTATTGCACCAAAAAATGGTACAATTATTGGCTCAGCATGTTCCTATACTTAACAGCCGTCATTGTCATATTCATTAATACCACTAAATCAGTGCGGCCATCATACACATGCCTCTCCACACGCCATTTTTTCAGGTAAACAGATTTATGGACTACAATAACAATGTTAAAGTCACTGCAAGCAATTCTACGTGACTAAAGTCTTATTATTTTGAAATCAAATTACTACATTTCTGGCTAAAGAGATGACAGCGTATAAAAAGGAAAATTTTAACTTTGCCTTTTAAATAATATCTAATAACACGACTTTAGTAAAATTCTGAAATATTTTATTATTCCAAATAACAAGCAAGTTTCCTCTTAAGAAAAACTTCCCCCGAAATCTCAAAATACGGATACTTAACCGTAGTCTATTCTTTAACATGAATAACTGTTGTAAAGCCCGGCTTATATTATTCACGGATAAGTCTGTAATAGTAACAAAGACAAAGTAGTTTAATTTCTACCAGAGTTATGAGTTGTTGTTTAAATTAAATCAGGAAATGAATTCTCTTGGACAAAATGCGGCTTCGTTTCTACTCAAACTTCCTCTCCTTTCACGCCGTTATTTATCGGTCACTTTCCGCTCCCTCTTTCCTTTATTTTATAATGTCCAGCTAGCAGAGCCGTCGCCGTCGTCCTAATCGCAGAAAAATGCATTTGGATGAGTTTCGTTAAATATACAGCCAATTACAGTGTTTGAATTTGGAAAAATTAAATTATCGTTGCCTATTCAACAAGCCAGTTAATAAAAAAGAAGAAAACACGTCAATAAACAAACTAGGAAAATTGTTAAAACATTACGTACGGTAAAATTAAAACAAAAAGCATTGTACTTCATGTCAGTAAATACGAAGACGAAGTAATACACAAAGCAACCAAGGCCCTCATGGTGTGCAGGAACATTGCAGGAAAGAACTGGGGATGCAACCCACATATTCTGCAATGAATTTACACAGCAATAGTGAGACCATTAATCACATATGGGGAAGTGGCTTGGGGCGCAAGGGCTTATCTGAGTACGACGAGGAAAAATCTCTCGAAGATTCAGAGACTAACCTGTTCATGCATCACTGGAGCAATGGGAACTTGCCCCACTGCTGCAATGGAGGTGATTTTAAACTTGATCCCACTGCACATTCTGCTAGAAAGTGTAAGGAAAAAAATAATATATAGAATGATCAAAGAAGGAATTATCAGGGAAAAACCTCCATCACTTCAATTTGATTAAACTTGGGAAATGCCCCAAGAGGATATGTCAAAATATGAGAAAATTCATCACAAAGTTAAGTAATAAATCTGAATGGGATGAAGAAACCATACAGAATTTAAACCAGAATGCCATAAAATGGTATACGGACGGTTCCAAGCTAGACGAGGGAACTGGGATAGGAGTTTTTGGACCGAGAGCCAAATACACAGAAAGCTTGGGCACCCGAGCATATTTCTCTGTCGATGTCTTCTGCCAGCACTCTGAACTATAACAGTATTATGTAAAACACATCAGCACTCAAAGAAAACAAAGAAATTGAGTGTTACAAAAAACAATTATTCAATATTGATCAATAATAATAATAATTGGGACTTCATTTCATATTTGCGTATGTATGTAAGACATAATATACAATGCGGTTCATATGAGTGGAAGAAATTTATTTTTAAAGTTATTATGTACTTACTTACTATGTGAAAAAAACCCTGAAACAAGTCGATTTTTATTTGAGATTTTACAGCCTAAAAATATAATCCTCCTTCACCACCCCCTTTGAATTATAAGCACTCCCTTGAAAATTTTAAATATAACAAAAGTACATAATAACGCTAAAATTGATTCAGAACAATAAACAACTAAAAGATTGTATTAACTTTCACTATTTTATTCTATAAATACTTTAATTGCAATGACAGCCGTTTCGCTATCGAAATAGCATCGTCAGATTGACATATTGAAGTTACACTTTGTTTGTTTGTAACTAGGCAATTAATATTGGAGACTAATTGACTTTTATATTTTAGAGCAACACAATGATTTCTATTTAAAAAAAAACATAATAGAAGAAAAGTTATCTTATATCAATATGAAACCTAAAATAGATTTAAATTTCGCAGATAGGGCCCTGGATTACCAATTCTTGTCAACCAAGGTTTGTCCTGCTGGAAACACCAATTTATGTTGACGTTTCTTTAGATTTATACCTTTACAAATTTCCTCAACACTTTGTTACTCAGTAAATATTACGTTAAGCCGGAACTCTATAACCTCTTGAAGTACTAAAACAATCAATCATTCCAACATTTAATATAATATAACCTGTGAGTAAAATATTCCTTATTTTATGTTTGGGTTTGACCGTTTTTATACATAAAAATTGGGGAAAATCCCCTGCACAAGGCCTTTAATACTTTAAGATATTAAAAGTACATGGCACGGCAAAGGTAAACGTGATTCAAATATATCTCACAACAATTAGTCTAATTGCAATTTATGGAGGTGTATAAGAAATTAATATCTGCAGAACGAAGGAAATAAATCATGAAGTCGGTATTAGGGAATTACAATATCAAAGGCGGTTCATCTAGGAATCCCAAAGTAAATATATTCAGACGAAATATTCGCTCATTTGGGAATTTGAATATATATGTATTCGAAGCAGTCTGGGATCCCAAAACCTAGCTTGGAAACGTAGTTTTGCTCTATTGGTTTTGCTATCTCTTTGTTTCGCTGAAATTAATAAATTAATATACGAGGTCTGGCTATTAAATAACGAGACCGCGCGCAGAAGGCGTCCTAGAGGGGTAGGGTGGGAAACGAATGCAGCGTTAGATAGCTGGAAGTGTCTACTATTCCAGTACGAAAACACGTTTTTGTCGCTGTAGTAGTATTTTTTCTGTAGAGGTTAGAAACGAACGTGTTTTTTTCTCGTGCCGATAACAATGTGTGACGAAAAACACGAGCAACGGATCAATGTGAAATTTCTCGTTAAATTAAAAAAAACTCCGACTGAGTGCTATAAGTTGTTGAAAGAGGCCTATGGTGAGAATTCTCTATCTCGTGCGCGTGTTTTCGAATGGTATAAAAGGTTTTCTGAAGGTCGAGAGAGCACCGAAGATGACCAACGTCCAGGTCGACCTGTCTCTGTTTCAACTCTGCAAACAGTGACCAAAATAAATGAAATTGTGCGCGGAGATCGTCGTATGAGCATTCGGATGATTGCTGAGACTGTAAACGCCGAAAAAGAAACGGTCAGAAAAATTTTACATGACGAATTGAACATGAAGAAGGTCTGACCCCTGACCAAAAGCTCGTCCGTCTACAGATCTGCTCAGTTTTTCTTTAGGGGTTAGATGAAGAGCCTGAAATGATAGAAAACATCATCACTTGCGATGAAACCTGGATATTCTAATACGATGTTGAAACTAAGCGGCAATCCATGCACTTAGTCTAAGAGCCAGCAACACTCGATCCTATGTGATAAGGAATTGTGATAAGAGTGGTTTCTTCATATAGTTTACAAAGGGCATAAAATAGTAACATGATTGTCTTTAGCTTTGATAAGTACATCTAGATTTCTAGTGTAAGTATCTAATATCAGCAGTATTGGATTCGTTGCTGAAGGTTTGGCTTTTTCTAGAAAGTGGTAAAACCATTTTGTAAATAAATCTCTTTACATTCACCCGGACGGGTGAAATGAATGTGAATGAAAACGAAGATGATATTGAAATTGAAAATTAAGCCACTGACTATGAGGAAGACGATGACTCTGATTTTGAGTAATCTGAATGCGATTCGTGAACATCTAACACTTTTCAGAATCAGACACCATTTCATATGAATTAATTTAATTCCACAATTTCTGTTTTAACGACATATACTTATGTAACTGCGTATATTTATAAGTTTAATTTATTTAATGTAATTATTGTATCTAAATAAAAAAATATGAGGAAAAATTATTTTTGTATAAAAATAAAAAAACAAGAAGATAAAAATCAGCCGAGCATGTCAAAAACGTGGCAAAGTATAAGATGATTTACGAATAAAATTAGAAAATTTAATGTTATTACACATCAATAAAATTATAATGAAAGATTTTCCATCCGACTCGAACCAAGGCGGGAGTCGGTCACTTTGACCTGGCCGACATCATATTAGGCAAAAGAATTTGCCTGGCCGACATATTTATCTTTATTCCTTATGACCTAAACTTTATTTATAAAAAATAATTTTCGAAATTCTTGATGACGTAAGCGCAATAATGAAAAATGACCCCTTTACCCCTGGCCGACAAGAATTTAGCACAGGATAAGTGCTGGCCGACATATATTTTATTAATCTCCTTGATATCAGCTATATTACCATGTAATTTTTTTTACAATTCCTTATGACGTAACTGTCTTAAAAAAAAGAAGGTGTTGATAATTTTTTATAAGTGCAAAAGCACAGGATATGCTTGGCCGACAATGCGGTTTTGCATTCGGCCCTTTGTAAACTATGTCAAGAAACCACTCTTATCACAATTCCTTATCACGTAGGATCGAGTGTCGCTGGCTCTCGTACTAACTGGAGAACTGCTGCATCGCCGAGAATAAAAAAAACGAGGATGTCGAAATCAAAATTTAAAGCCATGCTAATAGTTTTTTTGACATCAACGGCATCGTGATGACTGAATGGGTTCCAGAGGATCAAATTGTAAACCTAACTTGCCTAAGTTTTGGCAACGCTGCGAGAGCGAGTTCGTAAGAAACGGCAGGAGTTTGGGAAAAACAAATCGTGGATCTTGCACCAGGACAACGCACCTGCCCATAACGCACTGTCTGTGAAGCGTTATTTAGCCGCTAGAGTTATTTCAGTGCTCGAACACGCTTCGTACTCGCCTGGTTTATCACCCTGTGACTTTTTCCTGTTTCCGAAGTTCAAATCTGCCTTAAAAAGAACCAGGTTCGAGTCGATGGAAAAGGTGAAGCGAAAATCGGGTGAGCTCCTAAATGCTCTTACAAAAGAAGACTTCCAGCATTGCTTTGACCAATGGAAAAAACGAATGGAACAGTGTGTCGCGAGGGAACAGGAGTATATTGAAGGGAAGCATGCGATTGTAGAATAATTTTTAATCTCGTATATGACATAAAGTATTAGATGCTCCATTTACAAATATTCCGGTATCCTAATTTATTTTGGATTCTGGATTTTAGAAAAACACTTATATACAGTTTAAAGTTATTTGGATAAGACGTTTTAAAATAACATTAAATTTTCATCTGTTTATTGCTCTGTCGATTCGTCTGCCACACTGCAGTAGCGACAGTCCGAAGAATAATTCAAAAGAATCTTCTTCAGGTGGTTTCTCAGACGACAATGTCCAATCACCAGCCCAGTTAGAATGCGAAGGTGACTTCTACTCTACTCCAAACAGCTGTGCTGTTTTACTACTCGAAGGTTAAGATATGAACGCTTTCAAGAGGGTGAGCCCCGGTATATTCTCCCAGTACAGAAGGGTTTCCCTTTGCTGCCCAACTGGAGATAATGTCCTTGTCGGTGGTAAGAAATGTTTGCGGCCCAATAAACGAGGACTCCGTTCCCTTCTTCGCCAGAGTGTCTAACAGCAAACAGTCATAACAACAGAAACGTGTTAATGACTGGATGGCCTCTGATAATTACAGTTAAAGAAGTACCGCAAGCCATCAAGGACATTAAAAACGGAAAAGCTCTAGGTCCAAGAAATATACCGTCAGAACTAATTAAAAGCCGACCACAATTTTTATGCTACCATCTTATCCAACTACTTAATACAGTGCGTTCATAAAGTAGCGCATAAATTCATTATTTGCTAAATGAACAATAAAATTAGAAATTCCCAAACAGGTCGATTTTGATTTCAATTTACTGTCACGCCATTTTTTTCAAAGAATTTACGATGCAATAATAAAAAGTTTAGTTACGTACATCTCGGAAGTCTTGCAAATTAAAAATACAACGGAGAAAATGCAACAGAAATTGTACGTTAATTGTAATTACAATATGTTGTGATGGTTTGTTTTTATAGATTTTCTATTTATTGTTTCTGTTTTTATATTGTATATTAAAAAATGAAATGTTTGAATTATTATTATTGTATACTTTATTTTTTTTTAAATGAACGGCCTAATAAAAATCTGCTGGCTCAGTAAAAATTTGATTTATTTCGAGACCCGACTCTTTATTTATCTTGGGTAGGATTCAAGTAAAACTCAATTTGACTACTCTATAAAACATCCAATTGTAATTACGGAATTATTTAATACAATAATTCTATAAATCATTAATTTCTTTCAAAGATTTATTACATGCAATATTTTACCTAATACAATAGAAATACCTTGAGAAATATTTAATCAATGCTAATATTTGTCCTTGATTTACTTTTAATTAGTCATGAGCACACAAATAAAATGTTTTTAATGAACGAACCTCAAATAACTGTCTTTAGGTTGGTAACGATCTCGCTAGGTAGGCCGGCAACCCTCCATCTACCAAATTTCCAGTTTTATCGAATCGGCTTGATGTCCAATAAAGATGAAACAAATCTTATCAATCTTACCAGAATTTAGATTGATTTTGATGAATCGCACTTTTTGATAAGTACTTTGATTCTATTTAATTACCTTGATTAAAATATTTTTGTTAAATAATGTAATTAAACTCAATTTTTGATTAAAAGTGTGGTTATGATACCAGTTTTCGTGATCAATTTCAATTGCCAATTAGTGGAATAAGAGCGAATAAGAGAGAGAGGACGAAAACCAAAATGCACGGCCTTTTATACCTTTTCCCTAATTATGACACTAATGACATTAAATTAGCAATAAATTGTTTCAATTTGCAAAATTTAACTTAAATTTACATAAAATGATAAAACTTTTTAACATATTTGAATGTTTCTTTGATAATATATAGAAAATCTGTATTCTTACATTAATGAAATAGTTATTTAAATTATTTTTTGATCATTTTTTTCTTATAAAATTGATGTGCTAATTTTGACATGTCCATCTTCTTGAATTTATGTAAATTTGAGGAAATAACATGAAATGGATATTAATTTGTGCATAAATCTCTTAAGATAGTTCTATTATAACTTTTGAATACTAATTTGACTTGAAAGAATGAAAATTAGGCTTTTTATTTTAATCTTAATATGAACTTGATAGCAACTATTATACTTGTTTAAGTGAAATTTTCTGATATTATCAAAAATTAAAAAAACCTTATAACTAATGTACAAACTTAAATTACTATTTACATACATTTCTTCTAACTAAATTGCTTAACATTAAGTTTTATCAACTGTTGTTGAAATAGTCTTTTAAGTGGTCACTATTTGAGTTTTGATACTGAAGTACTGTCTATCACTGTAACATTTATAGTTCATACACTGATTTCACCCTTGTCTGATAGGATTTACTAACACAGTTTTTATATTTTTAGGTATTTCTCAGGTTTTATTCAGGTTTTACCTGAATACATATCTGTTATCGATGCACTGTTTACATGCCACAATGTAAGTACTTTCACCTTATAACTAATATTTAAACATTTAACTACCCAAATTACACAATTGTTTATTAAACATATGAATTAAATTAATAGTTTTAATTATATTCTTTTGGTTTTAGATTCTGACTTTAACTATATGAATTGGGACTTGCTTTATTGTTTTGAAATAGTATTACAGAATTCTATTCAAGATAAAATTGTCAAATACATTCTTCTTCTATTTGAATGTTTAACATTTAAGATTATTATACCAAATATTTTAAGTGAAATAAAGAAATGTGGCTGATATATTAATGAAAATTATTCTAATATCCTTTTATATTTTCATACTGAGGTAAGTTTAACATTTTATTTATACTTGAGCTTAGCTATTCATCTCAATATATAGGAATAAAAAAAACGCCATTTCTAATTATTTTTTAAAGACATTCATTTAAATGTGACAATCTAAAGAAGTCGACTGGAATCAATGATATGTAATTTGTAGACTTGTGGTTTAGGACTAAGCCGTTGTTTCATTTAAAGAGGGTAAACATCTGAAGGATAGGAATTAAGTAAATTGGAATAGTGTAAAACTAAGCTGTGAATATATACCTACAGCTGTCCTAAATAAATAAAGCTATAGTTACACGGACCAACTTAAAGATACCTACAGTTAAAGTGACACGGATGACAGATCAATATTATATCTCCGCATTAAGAGATTTATTTAGGATTGTGTATTAAGAAACAAAACTATTTTTTAATTTTCACATTTATTAGACGACGATTACTGAAAGGGGTTAGATCCTTGATACATTTCACGGTTGCCCATTCTCTCGAAATTAGATTCCATCCTTCTGCCTAATCAAATTTCTTGGATCCCTCTCGCAATAGAACAACCTTCATTTGTAAATGGAAATATCTTTACACCCTTCAAGCCGTCCATTAAACTTTTTGCGATTGCTCCTATTTAATGTCTTGCCATTGTAGGGGCATAATCACCAACGCCTTAAACTTCGGCAGACCCTTACTTCAATAAGCAAAACAAAGAGCATAGTTCTGTGTTACAGCGGCGCACGTAAGTCGACAAAAAAGGTCTCAAATCAAAAATATTTCAAAGAGGTTGGAAATATTGAAAATACAAGTTTTCTCTCTTTTTTTTCTTCACAGTTAAATATTACATATCAGATATTTTATTTATATGTTTATGTTAATTTTTGCAATAAATTTAAAAACAATAACATTTTTGGATAGAGAATAAAGAGACCTTTCAAACGATATATCACAAGAAGCCCATACTTCCCATACTTCACTCAAAGGGGGTTGAAGGTAGGGATCACATTTTCACTTTAAAGAATGTCAATTTATAATTTAAATTTCACTTGTTAAAGGTAGGGATGACATTTTCACTTTAAAAAATGTCAATTTATAATTAAAATTTCACGTGTTTCGGGATTTTCTATAAATATTTACAGTAACCGAAATAATGAATTTATTCCATGTGGCTTTTCCATACTGTATACTATGATATATAATACACATGAAAGGAGGTAAAATTTCGAAGCAGTAATTACAGTTCATTAGCAGATACTTGAATTTTGCTAAGAAAAGTGCCCAGTATCCGAGTAAATAACTTCCGATACTGGCAGAAAGGGTTGGAGGCTGGAAGGGTGGAACTTCATGGGAAGAAAAAGTATCATTTTTTAATATAAAATGATTGAATATAATTTTTTTTATAAAAATGAACTTTTTCCGAGTAATAACGCAAAGAAAAGTGTGATTTTTGCCAAAAAAATGGTGAAAAAATTTACATTTTTTTGAAAATTTTAGCATAAATTTCAAAATATTAACAAAAAAGAGTGGGTGTGTAAAGTGAATAATTAAATTTAAAATTATTTGGAATATCAAAACAAAAATTTCCGAAAAGTGAACACTATAGGAAATAAAGCTTGGAGAATCTGTAAGTTAGATCAGTTTATATAAATAATAAACAATTAGAAAAGAGAAAAAATATCATAACCTAGAAATATAAAATTAAATTATCGTAGTTATCTGTACAAAACCGAAAAAACCCGTTGTAGATAGTTAACGAGGTATTCTTATTAATAACTAGACAGGGTCAGATCCAGGAAATATAAGAGTCGAAGTGTAGTCAGCCTTTGTATAAGGGAAAAATTGAATCGAGTAGGTTTTTTCTGTATAATTATATAAAGGACACGAAACTTATCGAACTCACATAAAGATGAGCGACGAAGAATACTCGACGGATGAAATAAACAAAAAACGAAGAGCAACGGAAACATCAAGCGGAGACTTCGAAAGAAGTAAAAAAACACATAGAACTCCTGTTAGAAACAACGATAAGGGGGAGGAAAAACTAGATAAAATAATTAAGCTGATAGGAGACCTAAAAATTGAACAAGCAGAAATAAAAGCCCAGGTGCAGTCAATAAGCTACGAACAAAAAAAAGTTGCAGAGGAAATAATAAAAATACAAAAGGAGAATATAAAGTTAAAACAAGAAAATAAAGAAATCAAGGAAGAAAACAAACAAATTAAGGAAGAGCTAACCGAACTAAAGCGAACAATTGAAAGAATGGAAAAAAAGGACAAGAAAAATAATATAATAATTCAAGGGTTACCAGTAGCCACCAATGATAAGAAGGAGCTAAAGCAGGAAATAGAATATATGTTGCAAAACTACCTTGGAGTAAATACCAGCATTAAAACAGCAACAATGATAGCCGATAGAACATGTATGGTATCTTTAGAACATGAAGATAAGAAACAAGATATTCTAAAAAATAAATATAAACTCAAACATGTGGAAGGAGAAAAAATCTACATAATGGAGGACTTGACAAAAGCTGAAAGAGAAAAGCAAAGAATTATCAGAGAGAAAGGCAATTAACTAAGAAAGAAAGGATATTCTGTGAAAATTGGATACAACAAAATCACTGTTAATGGTAAAGACTGGAAGTGGGATAACAAGCAGAAGAAAATAATGGAACCCCCAGCAAAAAACTAATGCAGCAGATGAATGGGTTTTTAAATGGAAATAACGACCGGGCAACGAACATGGAGAAGATAACGGAAAAAGTAAATGAAAAGCGTAACCATAAGGGAAAAAATCCAGATAAGGAATCAGATGATCATCTAACGAGAAAAACCATTAGAAAAATAGAAAATAAGAAAAGAAACAAAAACAAGGAGATAAAAATATGCACTTGGAATGTTAGAACAATGCTCGAGGCTGGAAAAATGGAACAGATAGCGGGAGAACTGAATAAATACAAAATAGATTTTGCAGCTATACAGGAAACCAGATGGCAGGGAAAGGGAACAATAGAAAGGAAAAAATATAAGGTTCTATACTCAGGAGGTGAAAAATCGGGGCAACATGGAGTAGCTTTTATTATTAGTGGAAAATTAAAAGAAAATATAATGAAGTTCAGGCCAATAAATAAAAGAATGGCGTACATAAGAATAGAAGCGAAGCCTTTTAATCTATCAGTACTAAATGTATATGCTCCAACAGAAGCAGCAACTGATGAAGAAAAAGAAACGTTTTATGAGGAATTGGAAGACGAGCTACAAACATTACCCAAACAAGACACAATCATATTACTAGAGACCTAAATGCGCAAATCGGGAAAGAAGAGTATCACAGACATGTTACGGGACTATACACAATACATGACAAAACAAATAACAATGGTCATAGACTTTGTAACCTAGCAGCAACATCGGGGTTAATTATCAGTAGCACAAAGTTTCAGCATGATAAATGGCACAAAGTTACTTGGAGATCACCTGACGACAAAAGATTTACACAAATCGATCATATATTAATTACAAGAAAAAGATTATCCTCTATAAAGGATGTAAGATCGTATAGAGGTGCTTGTGCGGACTCCGATCACTTCATGGTCGCAGCAAAGCTTCTTCAAAAAATTAACGTAAGACATAAAAATAAATCAGTATTAAAAAAATTCAATCTCAATAAATTAAATCAACAGAAAATTAGAAATCAATACAAAGAAAATATAGAGAAGCGCATAAAAGAAATGCCAACTGAAATAACTGAAATACAATCGGGATGGCAAATGTTAGAACGGTGCATAAGATCCGCCGCAAAAGAAGAAATAGGACTGATGAAAAACTTACCACAAAAGCAATGGTTTGATGAAAAATGCCAAAAGATAGTTGAAGAAAAAAAAAGGCATGGCTAAAATATATCAGAACCAGTAGATCTGAAGATAGAGAGGACTACAAAAGACTAAGAAAAGTAGCAAAAAAGGTACTAAAATCGGCAAAGAAGACTGAATTAGAAAATAAAATAAAGGACATCGAAAACGAAAGTTCTAAACGAAATACTAAAGTATTTTATCAAAAAATAAATGGCCAAAATAAAACCCATAAAAGCAAAACATCAGGTATAAAGAACCGGGTAGGACAATTAATTGAAGATGAATCAAAATATAAAGATATATGGATGCAGCACTTTAAAAATTTATTAACTGAAACAGCCGTAGATGAAGAAGAAATGGAGAGAATCGAAAGTGATACAATAATTATGACACCGACAAAGGAAGAAATATCAGATATAATCAAAAAAAGTAAAAATGGAAAGGCACCAGGAAGTGATGAAATTAACACGGAACTGATAAAATACGGAGGAGCGGAACTAACAGATAAGATACACCAAATTATATGTAAAATATGGGAAGAGGAAGAAATGCCGGAGGAATGGCGTAAGGCCCAAATAATACCTATTCATAAGAAGGGAGATCAGCAAATGTGCAAAAATTATAGGGGAATTACACTTCTTAACGCTGCTTATAAGTTAACCTCAGCTATTATCCAAAAGAGATTGCATGAAACAGGCATCAAAGCGGGAGAATATCAATGTGGTTTTGTGAAGGGAAGATCGACAACAGATGCAGTACATACTTTAAAACAAATCCTGGAAAAGGCCAACCAATATAACATCGACGTTGAAATATTATTTATTGATTTCTAACAGGCATTCGACTCCATACGGAGAAATAAATTATTGAAATCATTAAGTAAATTAGGAGTATATGACAAGTTGACAAGATTAATCAAGATGACCCTGACTAAAACAGTAGCCGAGGTTAAAACGGAGAAAGGGATAACACAAGAGTTTGAATATAACAAAGGACTCAAACAAGGAGATTCTTTGTCAACAACATTATTTAACCTGGCACTGGATTATGTGCTAAAAAATTTGAGCAAAGGAAATTTAAGAACAAAGGGAGGACAAATAATAGCATATGCGGATGATATAGCACTTGTAACAAAAAACAGAAAAGTTATGGAAGAAATGCTGCATGAGATAATAAAAGAAGGAGAAAAAATGGGACTTATAATAAACGCAGAAAAAACTAAACTACTTAGATACAGAAAAAAATGCGAAAACAAATTTATAAAGATTGGGAACCAAACTTTTCAAGAAGTTAACAAAATAAAATACTTAGGGGTAACTATATCCAGCGATGGCGACAAAGAGACTGAAATCAAAGAAAGAATAGCAACGACAAATAAAGTATTACAAGCTAACAAGAAACTGTTAAGAAGTAACATTCTTAGCAAAAGAACTAAATTAAGGATATACAAAACAATAATCAGGCCAGTAATGTTGTATGGAGCAGAAACATTGACAATGACAAAAAAACAGCAGGAAGATTTGAGAATACAAGAACGCAAAATATTGAGAACAATTCTAGGACCAAAAAAATAGGAGATGATTATATCAGACGGACAAACGCGGAATTATCACTTGAATTAGAAAAGGATATAGTAAGAAAAATTAAAGAGCAAAGAATAAAATGGCTAGGACACATATGGAGAGCAGATTCAAACTCTACTATAGTTTCAATGATCGAGTGGAACCCTTGCAGTAAGCGCAGAAGAGGAAGACCTAAAACAACATGGTTGCAGGAAGTAGTATACGACCTTAACAGCATAGGAATAAAAAAATGGAAGGAGAAAACTCAGGACAGGAAACAATGGCAGTTGATAGCTGAAAAAGTATAAATGAGAACAAGAGGATTAATCCACCTTAAAAATCGGATTTAGAAAGCTTGGAAAGCGGCGCAACTCCTACGGGGGTGTTCAGCCAATATATATATATATATAACAAAAAAGCTTAATTTTTAATGTTTACAAGGTGTTTCACAAAATTATAACATTAAAATCGTAATCAGTGACCCAAAAAACCCCTTGTACGTATTTAGACGAAAATTCATCTAATAGTGCCCGAGATATTTATTTATTTTTGATCAAAAAATCAGTTAATCTATTTTTTATAGCGTTTTTTTTCCCAGTAAACAAACTTGTTTAATCGGATACTTTACACCTTTCTTGACAAATTTCAAAAAATTTCAATTTAATGTTTCATTTTACAAATAAAATGACCTCCTTTATAGCATTAATTATTAAAATCTTGAAATAAGAACCTTAACTACTTCTAACAGTGAAAAAGTAAAATGTAGGATTTACTCATACATCAAAATATTGTTAAATTAATTGTCTTCCATTGTTTTATCAAACAGACAATTCCACCAGTGTATCAACAAATGTACACAATATGATCTCAGTATAGTTTTCCGATTTTCCGGTTCCTGTTATAATTCACGTAAAAATGCTCGCTTTCTTAGGCCTATAGCCAACATTCTTTATTTTCAAATACGTGATCAGAGTTCAAAACTTGGAAATATCAATGCCATCATAAAGAAAAACGGTGGATTTAATCATTGAATGTTCTACCCAGAGGCTTTCAGGAGCTTTTAACTGCATATCTTTAAACGAAATATGCCAATAGAGTCTTTTCATCGATTCTTAAATTCTTGCCTTCGCACCATTTTTAAAACTTTGGTAAGTATTTTGATAACGAATTTTGGATTTTTCGGGAATAATTGCGGAACACCCTTCTTCCTAAGTCCGTTCAATTTCTTCAAATTCACTTTCTCTCATATTTTAATCTATAATAATCAAAATTGTACTTAAAATTATTGACAACTAAATAAAAACTCCATTCTCCATTGTTGTTATGCACCTGACTTACTACCTAATAACCAAAGTATCTATCTTGATAAAATGAACGAAACTAGTTAATATGACGAAAATATTTAATTCTATAATTTATAATGGTGTCAATCGTGCAAAAAACGTTATAAGCATGTCGAACGTTAAATCCTTACAGTTCTCCATACTTAATATCCTATAAAAAAAAAATACAGGAAAGTATGAAAGTGTTCTAAAAATTCGGAAAACACAAATATTTACAATCAACTTCATTCTCAATTGTTGATCCTAGTTTTAAGTCCGCTCTGGAGAAAAATTCGGAAAACACAAATATTTACAATCAACTTCATTCTCAATTGTTGATCCTAGTTTTAAGTCCGCTCTGGAGAAAAATTCGGAAAACACAAATATTTACAATCAACTTCATTCTCAATTGTTGATCCTAGTTTTAAGTCCGCTCTGGAGATTGATGCAGTTTTCCAAAAAAAATTGTAGGTGATATAACAATTCTAGTTTCCGTTTGATGAATATTGAACCTCTAAAAGATGAATGAGAAAATGGTTATGGTTTCAACCCCTCGAGGGAAGAAAGGTTCCCCGGCCATGTAAAACAAAGACGTGGAGGTTACCTTTGCGGTAAAACACGATGTATAATTTAAGCAAACGAGCCCTGATAAGGGAAAACGTGTTTAAACTATAGCTAATCTAACTCAATAAACTTTATAGTGGCAGGAATGGGGACCGAGATAACGACAAGGTCGGTAATCCAGGTTCTAACGGCATCTATGACTACTATGATTACTCGAGCCCACTATAAAATGAACGCCGCGAGTCTGGACGACAATCGTCGGCCTGCGGAATCCTTTTCAGTGCGAAGTTACATTGTTTACGCGAAAATGATATCAGTTTAATGTATTTATTATGTCTGACACATAAATTATGTTGGATATATCTTTTTTAGATTCATATTTGGCATTGCAAAGTAGTTTATCAAAGTTTTTGAGTAACTTGATTCAAGTATTCGATATTATGGATTTATTGTTTATACGGTTTAAAATACGAGACTAGTGTAGTTGACTTTCGATGACAAATACAAAATTAGTGTCAGGTATACACGTGGAATTGGATTTTACAAAATTCTCTGTATACGTACGATAGACTTTGTTTTAATTACTGCCAAATATTGCCCCAATTATAATAATAAATTCTTTGGAAAAATAAATACTTCCTATTTGATGCTTCTATGCTAGGTACAATAATCTATTCTATTAGTCCTAGACCTTCAAGAAGTCCTGAAGTCGATGCAAAGTTGAGCGTTTAACCACCCTCTGTCATTCTGACAACACCTCATCGCTATTTTTCGTTGCTCGCGTTTACCTTTACCGGCTTTAATTCTGAGGGCGCCTCCAGGAGTGTCTTTCTTCGTTTCGAAGGGGTAGGTCTTATAGCTTTATTCCCTTGTCTTTCGCTGTTGTGTGTTTTTCACACAACTAATCCCACCACCAGCCTTCCATAAGGTTGCCTTTAGCTTTCTTTAGAGCTGTCCCCGATAGAATTCCGACTGTTCTGGCTTCTCAGTTTTCTTTCTTGTCAGGTCTTTGAGCTATGCGTTCGGATGAGTCCTTAGCTCTTCAAATAGCTTTCCACCTCTAGTTTCCATTGTATCTAGTACCTTTCCTGGTTTATGTCTCTTTGTATATCTTAGTTTCTTATGCACTAGGAAACGTTGAGAGATTATCTGATCGTAATGTTCTGTCAAAACTAATTAAGATGGTGAAGTTAACTATGGAGGGATCTAAATGCTGCGTAAGGGTAGGAAATGAGAGAACCGAAAGTTTTAAAGTGAGGGAAGGTGACCCCCTATCATCCATATTGTTTACATATGTACTTGAATACATAGTTCGAAAACCGAGAATAAATAGGCCAGGGATAATATATCACAAAAGACATCAATGCTTAGCATTTGCCGACGACATAGCGATAATTACAAGAAGCAAGCAAGAACTACAAGAAGTTATTGTACGACTCGATCAAATGGCATTAGAAATGGGATTGGAAATAAATGAGGAAAAAACTAAGTACATGAAATGGACAACAACTGAGGGAAGGAATAATGGGAAATTGGAAATAACAACGTTGAAAAACAAAACATATAGTTTTAAAGAAGTGGATACATTTACCTATTTAGGAGCAGAATTTGTCAAAAAGCCTGATCAAAGAAAAGAGATCCAGAACAGAATAAACAAAGGAAACAAATGTTTATATAAGCTAAACAATATATTAAACAGTGAAGTGCTAGCTAGAAGTGCCAAAATAAGAATATATAAAACGGTGCTAAGACCTATAGTACTATTCTGAAGCGAAACGTGGACAATGGGTAAAAGTGAGGAAACTATGCTAGCGATCTGGGAAAGGAAATGTCTACACAAAATTTTTAGAGGGAAGAAAATAGACGACATATGGCAGAGAAGAAGCAATAAAGGACTGAGAGAACTATTTGGTCAACCAGACATTATAGGTACTGCAAAGGGAAATAGATTGAGATGGATTGGCCACATACGCTCCTTTTGAATCTAACCTTTGGTTTAATTTTTAGCTTACTACTTCGCCCGAGTAGTCCCCTGAGCCTTGATCACGCCTATTCGACCTTTGCCATCAAGGGGTTGACGTGGTCAGAGAAGGTGAGTCTTTTATCTAGAGTTACGCCCAAGTATTTGTCTTTGTCTCTCCTCCATCTATTTCGATTTTTATGTCTGGAGTTTGGCTTATTTTTTGGAACACTACCGCTTGGTTTTTTTCTCCACCACCTTTTATTTGCATCATACATCTGCTGTTTGTAACCTTGTAACCTTCTTACATTGTTTATTTCTCTACATCTCCTTGGTATAGCAGTGTCATCTGCGTATAGTCCCATTATGATGTTTTGGTTATGTCAGATGTGAATATACTGTATAGCAGTAGGGGTAATGCTCTTTCCTGGGAAACTCCCGCTTCCTGGTTTCCTTCTGCGGATCTAGCGTTTGTTATCTTCACTTGAAATTTTCTTTCTTTTCTTTCAATATAAAAGTCTTGGTAGGCTTCTCTGGTACCCCGCCTCCTTCGTTTTGTAAGTAAGTCCTTCGTGCAACATTCTGTCGAAGGCCATGCTTATATCTAAAAATATAGAACCTATGCATTCTTTTTGATTGAATCACTGAGTGGTGTATTTTAGAACAAAGAGCAGGAATACACGAACCTAACTTTGTATCTTATTTTTTCTTTATTATTGTTTCAATCTATTGACGAGCGTAGATAATCTCTTGAAACATTAAACTTTATCATTAACATTCACCGCTGATTTTCTATACTTATATAATAAAAAACAACAACATTCTGCAATCTAATGATCAATAAACTAGTTTTATTATGAAATAATCCTCTGAGTAAATGACATTTAAGAAAGTCATAAGAACGAGTCGTTTCAGTGAAGCTTATCGCTCTCTAATGCTCGTTGTAACTCCGCGAATTGGAATTTCTACAAAACGGCGAATATACTGCTCGTAAAAGTAAATGTGATGTCGTAGAAATAACTCAAATCCATGTTTTGTCGGTTTGTTTTGAATTATATACAGCACGAACTTATTTATTTGGCACAAAATCTGTGAAAATAGTAAAAGCAAACTCTTTTTTAATCGGGAAAACAAAATATTTTTTAATTAGAATGTCCATAAGAATAACATCAAAAAACACTTTTTACTGCCAAAAATAGTAAAGGATCCTCAAAACTCCATTTTAATTTAACATTATAACGAGACATTTTATAATTTGGACTTATTCCCTTAATTCTTGACTTCAACTAATATATCACTGACTGCTTATGACTTTTCCTTGTTAGACTGATTTTCAATGATAGACTGATCCCAAAGACCTCTCCTCAAATATTTTAAACATTTCAACTCCTAGAAATGTCCAGATATCTCTCGAGTAGTCCATCTCTTATCTACATACCACTTATTATTGAAATACTGGAAATTTCCAGAATTAATTGAATACAAATATGTCTGTCTTCTTTTATCACATTATATAATTAAACTGTAGAACTTTTTAGTACCTTTATATATATTTTTTAAATAATATTGGTAAAATTGAACAAAATTATTTCTAGGTTAGATTTTACTTACAAATACATAAATCAAGTTTAATTTTTTATGTGTATGTCTAAAAATAATTTAAATTTTAAATCGAAACTGTGTGTATGATCACTACATGTTTGTGGAACTAGATGTAATTTAAATAATTTTATTTGATTAGTTAACATTAATTAGGTAAAAATATATTGATTAAATCAATTTAAAACAAGTTTACATTAAATAAATCTTTAAAAATTTAATACAATAGAAAATTATTACCAGTTACATACTAATACTCGAAATTATAGTATTATCTTTAATATTATGCTAAAAGTTGCTCTTGTATTAACATTGATTTCTGTTCATTATCTAACCGATACAATACAGTGACAGTATACTCATAAAAGCCCAAAATATTCACAGTTTAAATCGCCTTTTTGTCGAAAAACAAAAAATGAATAAATTTAGAAAAATCCTATTTGTATTATTTACATTTTAAAATTTCTTGTGTGCAGTACGTTTGTTTAATTTTTCATTTGGAAGTGTCTAGAAACATTTTGAGTAAAAATGAGTAAGTTAACCCCAGAACAAGCAGCTCAAATCGTGGCTTTAGTTGAAGATGGACGATCTCAGCAGTATGTTGCTTAAGTCATGAAGTCATGGGAATCAACCAATCCAGCGTTTCTAGAGTCTTAAGAAGGTTTAGAGAAACTGGAAGTTATAGTAGAAGACCAGTTGCCCCCCCCCAGGTGTACTAATCTTGCAGATGACCGTTATTTAAGAATTCAGACTTTGCTAACTCGCCATGTTGCAGCCAGGCAACTGCAAAATGTTCTCTCTGTCAATACGGTTAGAAACAGATTATTCCTGTTACTGCTCCATTGTTAACCAGAGCACACCGTGTAGCACGTTTAAGGTTCGCAAGAGAACATGTTAATTGGAATATTAACGATTGGGCTAATATTCTTTTTACGGATGAATCAAGATTTTCACATTTTGGATCCGATAGACGTATTCCAGTTTATAGACGCGCAGGTGAGCGATTTGCTCAGTGTAACATAAGAACAGCCAGAAATTATGGAGATGGTTCGATTATGGTATGGAGAGGCATCTGTTTTGAAAGCCACACGGAGTTAATTGTGTTTCGTAGGGGATCACTGACAGCTGATAGCTATATAAGGGAGGTTCTTGAAGAAAATGAGTGCCATTTGTTCCAATCATTGGAGAGAATTTTATTCTAGTGCACGATAACGCTCGCCTGCACGGTGCCAGAATAACAATGAAATACACATGAAATAATAGGTTATTGAAGAAACTAAAACCGAATTTTAAATGGAGTAATATGGCAAAAGACGTAAGAGAATTTATAAAAAAAGTCATAAGTGTCAAGTAAACAAGGCAAAGACAAGTCACAGGGAAGAATTCGTGATTATCGACGCGTCAGAAAATCCATGGGATATAGCGTACATAGACACAATAATTCCTTTCGTAAGAATTGATGAAGGCAACCTATTTTGTATTACAATAGTGTGTGAATTAACAAAACACGCAGTAATAATACCGGTAAAGGATAAAGAGGCTAAAACAATAGCTAAAGGAATTTTGATAATTTCATACCAACCTACGGGTTAATGAAGCAAATCAGAACTGACTTAGGAACGAGATATTCAATAATTTAACTAAACTTTTAAATATTAAGCATAACTTTTCGACAGCGTATCATCACGAGTCAATATAGGTACGAGTATATTTGTGAAAAATTACATCGATCATTAAATGAGTAGGTATGTGAGACACTATATCAATGAATGTAAGAGTGATTGGGACGAATGGTGTATTCAGTGATTCAAAAAACCCCAATTTACATAGTTTCAAGCATTTTGGAAGCAAAAAATTTTTGACTTAAAAATATTGGCGCGAAAGTAGAGTATTGGAGGTCTAGCAATTTATCAAAAATCGTATGTCTGTTGATTTGCAAAAAAATAGTGTACACTCACAAAAATTGACCCCGTAGAATACGAAAATAAAGTAACAATCGCCAAAATATCCAAGTTTTAGATTGGCCAGCAGTTAGTCCAGACCTAAACCCAATTGAACATGTTTGGGACCACCTGGACAGGCGCATAAGAACTCGTAATATCGGTCCAGACAACATTGATGAGCTGGAAAATGTTTTATACTTACAAGAATATCCTTTCAGTTTTATTATAGGTGAAAATTTAGATAGGAGTGATATACTAGCTCGGCAAAATTTTAATTTTAACCCTTTTCTACAAAATTATCGGTAATTTTTAAGCACTTGTGCAATTATAACTGAGAATTAACCCTTCTTAAAACTTTCTTAAATGTCCTTGTAAAACTTAACCTATAAATATTATATTATATTAATATTATACTAAACCTTGTAGTTTAGGTGCCACCGCATTTAACACAGCAAAGTTAACAGTGTATATAGTAAGTAATTCAACTTACCAGCTTTCTAGAGTTTGAAAATGGTAGAAGATGCTATTTTAATTACACTACCTAACATACACAACTAAAACTTCACAAACTAAGCTTTAAACAAAGAATTTTCACCAGAATGGTATTTACACCACAGTAAATTGTATCGAAGATTTGTTAACACCTTTAAAAATTATATTAAACTAAATTTTCAAACAACAATACTTCTTTTTCTTCAAACTATAACAAAATCACTGTTTTTATTTTAGTTTCGTTTGTGAGAAGACATTACAACCCCGTATCCGAATATCAACTAAATCTTAAAAACCATCCCTGAGAAGCTACTCACCTGTTTGGCCCGTAACCCGATCCTGTTTTTAAAAAATCTCCAGCAAGTAAATACAATCATCCCTTCTGTTATTCTAATATCTTCGAGAAAAGAACGGGCGCAGTCAAAGGTCACTTTACGACAAACGCGGACCGGGTCATAGGTGACAGGTTTGGTCAGTTGCTCCAGACCGGGATGCGAGGCATCCCGTGGGAAATCAACGGGACTGTAGGGACGATGCATTGATATTGAAAAATTGTCGGATGATTGTAATTTTTCAATTTCCTTCCCTTCCAGTCTAGAGGGTGAAGTTTAAAATTATGGAATACAAATTATTTTAATCTTTATCATTTTTTGGGGATTTTTAGCCCCAAAAGCTTTTGCTTTAATTTTCTTTGGATATAATAGTTATTTATGATATTATTGAGATTGCTCGAATCGCTACGATTGTTTCGTCAACTTTTTCACTCACAAAATAAAACTTACTTTTAACACAAATTTCGTACACAGTTTTTTGTACAATAATATATACATTTAATCTGTGTTGGTATGTATAAAAATGAATATTTTTTTGGTAATGAGATCAGGCGAGAACGGCTGGACCGATTTCACTATTTTGGTTTTGTTATTGTCAGAAGAAGATTCTTATGAACAAAAAAATTCAACAAAAATTGCGCTAGAAATTAAAAAAATTAAGAATACTTATTTAAAAATAGCAAATAGCTTGAGAGTACAAGGAATCATCCAGGGAAAATTCCCGAAATATGTCTATTTTTACATTTCATAAAATGATTTAATATGACACTTAAACGTGATATGATTTTAAAAATATTTCTTCTTTGAATAGATGATATGTCTACTTATAAGTTAGTGTTTTTAAAAATTACAATAAATTCGTTTTTTTCCTTAAAAGCTCTTTGAAAGTATTTTAAGAAATCAGAAATGGTGCCATTTTTTTACAAATTTAGGCAACTCTTTTATCACATATAAAAGGAATTATAAAAAATTATTTCCAAATTAGTGTGAGCATTGTCTAATTGAGGGCGTTGAGATAGAACATCTATTAAATCTTGTTTATCAGGTCCGCATTAGGAATTTAGCAAATCTTTATATAATTTAAAATACTATAATATTAATACTAATATACAGCGTGTCCACGAATGGGGTATCCTATAGGTGAAAAATGTTTAATACCTATTAGTTTTAGTGAAAAATGTCATTCTTGATAAAAAGTTTTGCTTGTTCTGAAACCCCATAAAATAAAACAAAATTCAAGTTTATCAAAATCCGTCTGATTTTATAGCCAGTTTTATTTATGAAAACCTTATGTAAATAATGTATTAATCTAGTGAGTGACGTTTACGATGTATCCAGTAACTGCCAACTTTTATAAACAATTTAGTTTGTTGCTGTTACTTCAAGTTAGTTGTCAGTTTGACATTTTGTAAAAAGCCTAGACGGAAGG
Organism: Ophraella communa; assembly: GCA_035357415.1. Lineage (NCBI taxonomy): Eukaryota > Metazoa > Arthropoda > Insecta > Coleoptera > Chrysomelidae > Ophraella > Ophraella communa. Next base: position 15,653,382 of record CM068992.1, read on the forward strand.
CTTTTAGAGAGATTGATATATTTTTAGTTTTATTTTTAAAAAATGAGTGTATGTAAAGTAAATAATCTTTATAGCCATATGGGAGGGAGAATTGCATTGGAAAAATCTTTAAAAAATATGTTTCCTATACCATCCTGTATACAATAATTATTAAAATTCAAAACAAACATATTCTCTAATCTTATTAAATACTCTGAAAAATTATTGGTAGGTAATGTTAAGCCATCAAAAATATTTTTACTGTGACTGTAAGCTTTGAGTTCACAAAATGAAGTAGAATTGTCTATTTCGGATGATGAACAATATTGTAAACAAGTTTGACAAGAATGTTACAGAGACATCTACGTAAAAAATATCCACCAACATAAACCAGTGCGTTTCCTTTCTCTGATATCAAGTTCCTATAATCCGTTGAAAACTTTCAATATTTTTCAATGACTTTCAAGAATACATACCCTGTCCGTAAAATCGGTGTCGGAAGCACCCACAAAGTTCGAACAGAGATAAGCCGAGATATTTTAAATGCTGACGTAGATTACAAATCATAAGTCGACGTATATTAAATCTTCCATGGGCTAGAATTTTGGGTGGGTAGGAAATTAGAGATGGGCTTGGGTACGGGCGGCATACACATATTAAATTCGTAATATTATTACATCGGTAGTTTCAACTGATCAGATAAGGATTTTACAACGAATACAAAAACCACCCAGCCGATAATTTTATTACCAGGCATCGATCCTATTTTTTTATTCTCAATATCTCCAAAACTATTAATATAATTTAATTATAAATAAATAAACTTTAAAAAAATTAAATTAGGCTACATTATTAAGGGTATTAAGGAGGGAAATTAAAAAAACATTTTAAAAAAAATTTGAAATGTATAAAATTTTTAAAGAATCGTTAAATTTATAGACACCTTTTTAGTTGAAACATTTTAAGATAACTTTTCTTATTTATTTAAAACTTTTTAACTAAAAAAAAGTAGGTATAATTCTATTTCTGGGAAAGAAATTATTATTACTAATTAAAAATCGATAAATAGACCTAGAAAAATAAAAAAACTGTGACAATATGGCAATGTTTTTTATGTATGATAATCCAGGAATTTTGTTTTACGTGTCTTCAATTATTCATCCCGTATTCCGTTTGAATATAATAGAGGGGAAGAATTATTTTGATAAGAAAAAAATTGGTTTGATTGATTTTTACGTTGTGGAGATACCTGACCGAAAAATATTTGTTTGCGGAACCATTTTTGGATGTCAGTGTGAAGTAAAAAACGGCTAAAGGGATTTTAAAGAAATTTTTACCATGACTGTGACAAGTGACAAGGGATATTTAATGGGATTTTACCATTTAGAAAATTCATAAGACCAAGAAAACTAATTGAAATAAAATTTAATATATACATGAAGAAAAAAAACCTTTTTAATCACATTTAATATTACATACCCCCTTTTATTTGAAAAAAAAATCAAACGCCGTTATTTTCCGATCGATTGTTTTGAAAATTTGAGTTGTTTCTTTCTAGATTTTTATATTTAATAAAATTACAGTATGTTTTAATTTCCTTTTACATTTTTATAAATAATTTAACGAAATTAAATGAACATTTAGGACTTAATATTTATTACCTATATCTTTTTAAATATATTTTATAAGTAGATTTGTCATCGTACAAAAGAATTCTGAATATTAAATATGCTATTAGCCTAAATTCATGGAATATTTAATCAAAACCAAATTAGTTGCTATCAATCCGCAATTTCCTTATTTACCTTTAGAATAACCATACTTTATAGAAATTTAATCTTAGTAGGTACATAATAATCTTTATTGCTTGATAAATAATAAAAGGGAATTAAAATTCTTTGGAATAACTATAAATCCATTAAACCTTTTTATCTGTAGGTAGCTACCTAATAATTATTATTGCATAAATAACCGAAAATTGGTGAATTTATTTTATTCTTGTGTCAGTTGGCTGCTATTTCCTATAACTTGAAAGATACCTACCTTCAACAAATAAATGCATTTCAAGAAACTACCGGAGATTACACAAAAAAATTTTTAGCAAGAAGGAAACTCAAGCGACAAAGAACTCAAAATTTTAAATGTAAACGGGGATATAAACCAAAATTAATTATTTCAGTTGCCGATGAAGATTATGAGGCAGTGCAAGATGAAGTAAGTGAAGAAGAACTAAATGCTAGAAAAGAAAAGCTCCAGAATACATTAAAAAAAAACAATGACAGATAAAATTAGTATAGAAATAGCTACAAGAGGACAACATTTAAATCCGTTATGGCATCAAGTACGACAGTATAAACTAACTGCATCTAATTTTGGAACTATCTGTAGATTGCGAGAAATGACAAATCGTCTTACAAAGGTTTTACAGGTAGTTTTACAGGACAATGAAGCCACAGCAATTCGTGCATTTGAGGAACTGACAGGTTTAAATGTTGCACCTTGTGGCTTATTCATTGGAACTGGAGAGGAATATTTTCTAGGGGCAAGTCCAGATGACGTGATTAAAGATGACAACAATTTCACTATTGAAGTTAAATGTCCCTTGGTCCTAAAAAGCTGCTCAATAGAACAAGGAGTAGCTGAAAAGAAAATTAAATTTCTTGCGTATGATGAGGATGGTTTTTTGTATTTAAAACACACTCATCCGTATTATTATCAAATACAAGGGCAGCTACATATTTCAGGCAAGGAATATTGCTATTTCATTGTCTGGTCTCCTTTAGGGCCGATACATGCTGAACAAATAAGCAGGGATGATGTGTTTTGGAAAAATAAAATGATTCCTAAATTAAAGTGTTTTTATTATAATGCTTATTTAAAAGAAATAATAAAAGATGTCATATAACCTTTATGTTGTTTTTAAAATTCCTTATCTTAAAAAATATCTAGCAAACTCAACCGGTTAAAATATCTCATAAAAACAAGTGTTCGGTGTTTTTGGCTTTTTGTTTAGCGAAGCACTTAATATGAAGCAAAAGTAACCATTAACGCTTTTTACAATGAAGCTCCGGCTCTTAGTTACTTAATAAATAAAAAAAAATCTACTTCGTAACTACAGAATAATATCCCTATTTTATTATCTAATTTCTCTCTACTATAAGTTATATTGTTAAACGATAATTCAGTAAACCGCTACTTAGATTAACTGATAAGGTTTAAAATAATTATGATTGCGACATTAAAAATTGCTTTCAACAAAGTTGATATAAAATGTCTTTCAACCCTATAAGAATATCAACATTAAGGTTTTTACGTAAATGCTAAAAGAAACAACACGTAAATCCATAAAGAACTTTTAATAAAATATAAATGCCAATTATATCATATAGGTACTCTTCATACTTTTTATATTTTTACCTTTTAAAACCTTCTATATTAATTAAATAATGATTACTTTTAAAATACTAATGCAAAAGAAATACCTACTTTAAACAACGCGTGTTGAAAACAGCGTATTTTATTTTAATTTTTATTACCTATTGAAGCTATTTTACCAAATCTTTATTCAGTCGTACTAACCGTTACTTACAGTAACTAACACAAGTAACAGAGTTTACTGTTACCACCTCTATACATGTTAGTAGTTCCGTTTTTACAGAATTTATAAGAGGGCGCCATCAATCAGTTAAGAAACTTAAATGTTTGTTGTGCGCCCAAACGACTTAGGATAAATTCACGAAATTTTGGGAATGGTTACATCTAACTAATGTCTAAAAAGTTATGGGAGCGAATTTTTGAAAAATTAAAAATCGGAGTGTAAATAATTTTTTTCTCAGAAATTAGACTTTTTTTAAAAAATCTGTTTCCATACTTTTTTTTAGAAGTATACATTAAATTAATTTCCAAATTTTCAAAACAATCGGTTGGTAAATAACGGCGTTTGACTTTTATTTCAAATAAACGAGGGTATGTATTCCTCTTAAGCAAAATATCGCCACTATCGTCCATAGAATATATCTTAGAATATCTTTGGACGATGTTTTTACTAGTGGAGTTTTACTGGAGTCCTTTACTAGATTTTTGGATTAATAAGTAAAAAAAACATGAAAAGGTCGAATATTAGTTCTTAGTGGATCTATTAATCGTGTAATTTTTTTAATCCATTTAAAAGGTAAAACGTAGTTCCTTTTAATTTTTTAAAATGAACTGGTAGTTACTGCTGCTACTCATTTATTTTAAGTTTATGCATCATTTTCTTAAATTTTTTTACTAAAAAACTTTATAATCGAATTTTTGACCATTTTAGTTTTTCCAGTTCGTTACTTTGAACTTTTGGAACCTATTTCAGTTTTTTTATGAATATGTATAGGTAATGGTAACCGAATATATTTAAACACTTAAGAATTTTAAAATAATCCGTTCAACTGCTTTTTGGTAAATTTTAATTTTTGTTTTCTTCTTCTTTCCTTTTTAAAGAGCTTTTCAAAATATTGCCTTATTTATATGAATATGTAAATCGTGAGTTTTTAATGACCATCCGGTATGTAGTATAAATATTTTCCTTCGCTGTTCGGTCCTTACCTACTCGTTATTGCTTAGTTAAGATAAACAAATGATAACATTTTACACTTGAAAAAACTTGAATGATTGCCTTTTCAAAAATAATACCCCAATAAAAATTCTATTTATAATTTTGATTTAAAATTAAAAAAAAACATATATAAATAAAAATATTGTGTAAAATATATAAATTAATATCGTTTAATGTAAATACAAATAGCCAATTCATATTTAACAAAATCAAACATGTTTGTTTTAAAATTATTTCAGCCCTGAAATTTTTAAAGGAAACTGATATACTCCAAGAATGAATATAATATTATTTTATTATTATATTATTATATAATATTATATTATTTTTTTAAAGGTAGCGAGCGGCCATATCTCATAAGATATTGGTTGGAAAAAAAATCATGATAAGTCGCCAAGAGAAATTGTAAATTATTTTCGAGTTTGTCAAACCTCCGCTAGAGGGCGTAACAACCAACACCAAGTTCCTCATACTAGTGAAAATGAAAAACCTAACACTGAAATTAACATACTAACTGATGAAAACGAAAATGCTATTTGACGGAATCTTAAAAGCAATAGTAAAATTTGATGGTACCAATCCAATTGATCAACCAATATTGCCCAAACTAAAATCAATTAAGAACAGTACCTAATAGGGATTTTGCGATTGTTGATTAATTTTTTAAAAAACATATGAAGTTACAATCAATCAATCAATCTGGTTTCCAAAACAAAAAGTATACCGAAAATTAGAAGCAGCACAAAGCACTTCAGGCGCTTAACTAAAAGGGTCCAAAAAATTTATAAGAAACTTAAAACACAAGACATCCAAGGTAAGAGGAGTCCAAGGATATAGATCTTCTTAGGCAAAAACTAAAGGCAAAATCCAAATGATTATCTCGATACGTTAACTATACACACAAAAAGCTGCAAAATCATGTATTTAACAGTGGAAAGCTGTTTTATAGACAACTTGGTAACAGCAAAACAATCAAAATTTTACAAGTAAGGAAGAACTTACTGACTATTGGTCTTCAATCCTTCAATTAGCCCAATTCTCAAAAGCACAACGAGGGGCAGAATCGGGTAGAATCTGAAAATAAAAATTCAAACATTGGTTCAGTGATAACAACAACGGCTAAAGTAAACCAAGCTGTAAGAGAAACTAATAGTTGGAATGTCCCAGAAAAGGATATTGTTTCTGATACACAAAAATTGACAGCCTTTACAGATATCAGAAAATAATCCAGCTTTTCTTACTCATGATTTGACCCATATGCTTCCCAAAACACAGCTCAATCACAAAGCTTTAGAAAATTTTAACAACTTGCAGCACAAATCGACTTTTTACCAGGGACAGAGCAGCAAAAGAGTCATCAGCGTCTAAAGCAAGAGCAAAAGCAATACAGTGACATTTGTTTAGAAAGGAGATTATGATAATGTCCTTTTTAATTTTGTGTCAAATCTTTTTGTGAGAGTTACAAACCCCACAGGCTCCAAGAAAAAGTGTGTACATTGTGTTTTAATTCTGTCATAATCTGATAATTATGTATGTAGATGGCGTTTTATCCTTTTAATTTGACCGTCCATTAAATCAATGTAAATTTGAAGCGACCACATAACGACCGTCCAATTTAAGAAAATTACAACCAGTTTGAGAATTCGAACGCTGACGCTATGCGGACCTTTCCAACTATTAGAGAGAAACTCATCCGCGAGAATAGCAAAATGTAGTCTCGTAATACCGTGGCCAAAGGGCCAAGAGTAGATTAAGCAGATAAAGAACACAACGGTCGAGTGCATCTCACAACCATTTCGGGCTTTATTCTTGTTCGGTAACGACATAGTTGAGGTTTTCAGCCGTGGAACGCCTCCGCTTACCGTATACCCGAAATTACCCAAAAGGTAATTTTGCTTTTATTAAATATGCCTGCAGATGTTTAAGATTCTGGATAAGATTATCCCATAAAAAGTTCTTATACAAAGGCAACTCATGATTTTTCAAATAGTTTCATTTCTTTATTAACCTAAGGAATAGTTTACAGTAACAAAATAGAGCCAAGTTATTTCATTGTTGCTTTATGTGAAAAGTGCAAGGTTTTATTTTATTATGTTACTATCGTCAAAAGTTTTAAAAATGTTGAATAACACAGCAAATTAAAATTATAAATTGATGTGATTTAAGTGAAAATTTGATCCCAACCTTCAACCATCTTTGAGTGACCGTTACAACCCACAATTTTTTAAATGGGAAGTATGGGCTCTATCTAAAAATGTTATTGTTTTTAAATTTATGGCAAAAAATAACATAAAAAAATAAAATGTCTGATATGTAATGTTGAATTGCTCATAACGTAATAGTTATTTACGTTACAAGTGACTTATTATGGACGAGGCGACGAAGGAACCGAGTCAAGGATATCTAATCAAGTATCGTAATAATCACTTCACGGACGTGTATCGTACTATATTTTTTTTCATACTACCTTTGGTTTTAAACACAATAAAATATGAAACTGAAATGACATATTTGATCATTTTAATAGGAAGTCATGTAGACTGCTATGAAAAATTATGTTACTTGATTTATTCTTAACATGGTTGATTTGCTTTATAAATAAAAAATGAACAGCGGTTACCATTTAACAATGTAAATAAAGGCGGACATATATCATTTTTCTGCACACACGAAATATCTGCGGAGAAAATGGGTCTGAAATTAGATGAAATTGCTGAAAAAACTGCGGAAGCAATAGGGCAAATCATTCCAGTTAAGTCTGCGAAAATATATGAAAAAGAGTATACGCTGTTTTGCAACTGGCGTGAACAACACAATTTGAAAAGTAGTGCTGATGAAAATGTGATGTTGGCTTACTTTTTGAATGTGGTAAAAACAGTTTTTTTAAAGAATATTCTTTTCAACAGTTTAAATTTTCATGTCAAAAACATTTAACCCTTCTTCATTATGGTCCAAATACTCGATGGTAAAATCAATGATGGTTAATGAGAATGTCAACATAACAAGTTTCCCAAAGTTGATAGCTTTTTTGAAAAAACAAAATGTATATCATCAGCCAAACCAGTCAAAGGTGATGACAAAGGAACAAATTAAAAGCTTCATGAGAGACGCTCCAGATAAAGAATATCTATTACTTAAAGTGATAGCATTACTTGGAGTTGCTGTAGGTTGCCGAAGGGAAGAGATACATAATTTAGAAATTATTGATGTGGAGGATAGGGGTACTCAGCTAGTAATTAAGATTAACCAGACAAAAACGCATATTCGACGAGCTTTCACTGTGATTAACAGTGATAAGGTTCACTATTTGGATGTGATTATAAAATACATGAATTTACGGCAGCACGTCTTCCTGAAAGCTCTTTTGGTGGGTTATAGACAAGGAAAATGTCTGTCTCAAAGAGCTGGTATACATACTGTTGGCGAAGCACCTAAGAAAATACATGAGTTCTTAAAACTAGACCAACCAGAAAAGTATACAGGTCATTGCTTTAAGAGGACATCCTCAACGTTGTTGGCCAGTGCTGGAGCTGACCTTAAAGTTCTAAAACAGCACGGTGGATGGAAGAGTTCTTCAGTTGCAAAAAAGTATATATAGAAGAATCGATTTAAGGCAAAAACAAGATTGCAAGAATGATCCAAAGGGGCGAAACTTTTGTTGAAGTGCTACATCACAGCCACACGTCTTTCCTTATTACAAAAAACACTGTAGATCCATCAACAACTTCATTAATACATATTGCTGGCAACAGCAGTTGTATAATGAATGTCAATCTTCAAAAACTAGAATAAAAGCTTAGTTTTACTTATTATTTCAAACAACATTGGGAGAATTGAAGAGTACTGTAAAATACAAGTGCAGTATGAAAAAAAAGATTTTTAATTCATGTGTAATGATCAATGAAATGGTGCAGCACGATCATTACCAAAGAGTGAATCGTAATCGGAATCACCTTCAAATTTTCGACCATAAACTTTAGTACCAGCATACGTAGGAATATTTTCCATTTTTGAATTTTAGAAATAACAAAAATAAGTTTTAAATGTCAGTCATACATTCCGAACTCATTAGTTGAATTCTTATTCCTAAAATCTTAAAACCACATTAAAACCAACAAGTATCGTTTTCTTATTCCTAACTTCTTATTCCTTATAACATACATTTGGATTGTGTTTTGCTGCATTAGAAAGTAATGGCATTTCTTAAAACCTATCTCTTAAATTATATTATGTTATTCCTCAAATCCTAAGTTTTTAATTGTGTTTCAGCATTTAGATAATCCCAAAACTTTCTTTTTACAAAATGTCGAAATATATAAACGCTAGAGACATCTATGATGTAAAAGATTAACTTCAACTCTTCACTGGGTCGATACAGTATGTAGTAGAAAACTTCTCGTTCACTTTAATACAGAAACCTGTATACTATGCCAAATTAAAAAGGATAGCTAGTTTTTTGAGGGGAAGAGTCTCCCACTTATAAAAATACACACATACACTCATAGGCTGTCGACAGTGTGGAAAAAAAGAGACAGAAAACCAGGTCTAGAAAAAAAAAACTCAATTTATTTTTAAAAATTGAAATTGTAAATAAACAAATGATTTCTTTTATTTTGTGTTTATCAAGGTTACTTTCACGTTACATATTTTGACGGGTATAAATTGAACTTTGGTCCAGTGTGTTGTTGTTCGACCTCAAAAAAAATTGCCGTAACGTGTGAAAAAATTTATATGTCAGGCACATTTTTTTCATGTGTTGTACGTTGATCAGATTACGTTGGCATATATGTATGCATAATTTGATAAACATTCAATTTGATTGTGTAAAATTTTACGTATTAAACTCTATTAATTTCACTGTATTACCTGTTAGTATATATGGGAATAATAATTGACGAAGATTTTTTAGGTCCTTTTTTAACATATATCATTTTATGTGTCGATATTTTTGGTGTGGGTTAATTATTTTTTACTTTAAAACAAGTCTGAAAAACTATCTATAACATTTTGAGTTGTTTTTCTTTATATTATACCTACCGTATATAAAAATAGTATATTACAACACGAGTTTTGTACTATACTTTTTCTATTACTGAAAGTCTGACATCTGAGTACTTTACAATTTTTATCAAACGCACATAATTAATTGCACCAATGTCGGCTACCACCTTCAAAAATAAGTACGTAATGTCCGGTGCTTCCGCAAATCATCTTCTTTGAATACATACGCCTTAGTATCCGAACACTCAGTTTAAATGATATTATTTTTATAAAATTTTGTATAAGTACTTATTGAAGCATATAATAATTAAATGATAAAATTTTCAAAATGATTGCATTGCTTTAAAGCCCTTTTACCTTTAATAATGTGTGGATGCTGTAAAGAATACTACTAGGTAAATCAAATATTTATTCTATGTTTGTACATTGGTACATTAAACTAACATAAAAATGATTTCTCATGTGACATTGACAAACATGGCTGACATGATATGAACAGGTTACTTTACATCCTTTTACAAATGAAAATGTCGAAACGAAAACAATAAAAAATACAATTAAAAACAAGACGCTCATAAAAGCAAATTATTCAAATCATTCATTGTCATCACTTAATTATCATTATTGATTCAAAAGGTTTACTGAATATTGATTCAACTCAGAACATAGTCATCAAATCTAACAGGCCTTCTAGTTGTTCTAGATACCCTTCCTTCAGATCTTTCGGAACCCTCATTGCTATCATCAGATGGTTCAGTTGAAGAAGAAGGTGAGGGTTTCAAACATTTTCTGTTTCTTCTCAGCATTCTTCCTGAATCATCCTCTACAATGTATGACCTTGGACTTTGATGTTCACTTATAACAGTGCCGGGCTCCCATATCCCATCTTTTCTGATGACGATTTTATCACCTTCTTTTACTTCCGGCAAATTCCTAACTCCTTTCTTGTCATAATGATATTTCTGAACTTGCTGACTTTTTATCAGTTTTCTCCTGACTTCCTCGCTATTTGTCTCTTCCTGTTTCAATAATCCCGAATGAACTGGTAACTTGTCTCGTAATCTTCGATTATTGAGAAGTTGGCTTGGTGAAAGACCTATTGATATAATTGGTGAATTTCTATATTCTAGCAGACCAGCATGAAGGTCTTTGCTTTTTCCCATAATTGATTTGGCTATTCCAACAGCTTTTTCAGCCAAACCATTCGATTGCGGATATTTAGGACTTGAAGTTATTATTCTGAATTGCCACTCACTTGCAAATTCTAGAAATTCTATACTACTGAACGGCATGTTATCAGAACAGAAAACGTCTGGAATACCCTGTGAACTAAAAATATCTTTCAAGTTGTGTCTTCTTGACTTCACTCACATATAACTCAACAGAAATATGTTCATTAGGATCATCCCTGCAATCAGGATCGTCAGACTCGGTCTCATCTTCCTGAACTTCATGAATATTCTTTTTGTTTTTCAAATATTCTGAACATTTCTTGACAAAATGGCCCTTCTTCTTACACAACCCGCATTCTTTACCAAACGCTGGGCAATTCCTAATTCTATGTGAATAACCACAAAAATTGCAATCGTCTATGATGTCTCTTTTGATAGATTTCCTTTTTACTACGTTGACATTGACACTACTTGCTTCACGTTTAAATTCTTCTATCTGTTGCTTACTGGCTTCTACTGCTCGATGTGTTACGCATCTCTAGACATGCTTCTGATTAGGTGGTCAATGTCCTCCTGTGGTATCTCATTCCAGGCAACCACCAACTCCTCTCGAAGTTCTTCTAGAGTCTGAGGAGGACGTTGCAAATTGAGCAATAATCTTCTACCCATCATATCCCGCGCGTACTCAATTGGGGATAAATCGGGAGATCTTGGTGCCCAAGGTAACAATGTGACATCATTATGTTGAAAGAAGTCTATTGTAACACTTGCGACATGTGGTCGGGCATTATCTTGTTGAAAAGTTCGATTTGCCAGGGTGTCAAGAGGATAAAAGATAGGGTTCTAAAACTTCTTCTATATAACGCTGCGCGTTCATGAACCATAAGCTATAGCACCCTAAACCATAACTCCAACAGTTTAATGAACATGCCCTTCAACAAAAAACCGTGGATTTCTCCTTTTACCACGTCGTCTTCTAACCCTCGCTCGAAAAATTGCGCGTGTTTTAAAGACCTGTTTATCCACTTTAATCGACTATTTTTTTAAAAATTTTGAATTCCTTACAAGCTAACGCGAGTTTTTTTATAAAATAGATTTGTAAATAATAGACAGTGTCACCTGAGAAAACTTATCAAACAAACAAACCAAATTTTTGGTTTTTAGTTGATCCACTAATGAGTAATGTTGTTTGGAGAATCATCTTGCAGTTGCCTTAGGTAGGCCACACAAATAATCGCTGACAAAGCAAAGTCAATGTGGTTGTTGAAAAAATCCATATCGGAGATGTACTTGTTTGTTGGTTACTGGTTACTGGCTACTGCGGATTTAGAAGACATCTACACCTCTTAGGTGTAGTCGAAGATCTAGATTATCCAAACTGTGGGGAGGAGGAAACTTTTTACCACTTTCTAGGCACATGTGAGGTTAACGCACAACTCAGACAAGACATCTTTGACGTGCGAAGAATCGAGAATGAAGACCTACACACCCTTCTTCTTCCTACGGATTTCAGTTTGTTTTCGTATTTTTGCCAAATAAAATAGTTTTATTCGAAACTAAAGATTTATTGATAATAATTTAAGGACTTGTGGTATTACCTAGAATAATTTTATGGATTTATCCAAAATAATATTTAATAGCATTAAAAACAGTTAAGTATCAGTTATTTAACAATATGAATATTTCTTAATGGGGTATATTATAAGAAATGGTGCATGCGCCGGAGCGCATCCGCCATAATTATAATTGCTTGCTTAATAGCAAGTTCACGAGATGAATCAGAAGCTGGCTGTTCTTATATTTTTTTAAGCAACACACTTTGGTATCTAACTACGTTAAGAAGATAAGGGTTGCTGGATTAGTAGCTACGTAGGGATGGTTGTAAAAAACGAACGATGGGAATGTTTCCGAGAATTAATATTTTCGTATTTTAGAAGAAACAAAATAGCAACAAAACCTTGCTTTTGTAACTAACTTCGTTACGCTTTTGGCTCTGTTGTCTTAAAACCGGGTTAGGGGTTGTGTGTAACTTGAGGGGATGGGGATTTTTGCTTTTTAATAAATAAATAAAAGACTGTAGACTTTGTACACACTTGATGAAATAATAAAGGAAGGAAAATTTTTGTATATTAAAAACCGTAGGTTTAGTGTGTAAAGTTTTATTAAATTCGGTAACTGAGCGCTTTCAGCTTATAAGGCCATCATCAGAGTTACTTCCTAAACATAAAACTTAGAAATAAGAAAAAAGTGTAACTTACGATAATAGATAAAACCTCTTCAGAAGAGACATTACAACACATTAAAATATAAATCATATAAAATTAGTTAAATTTTTAAAAATAAAACAGTTTTAACATTAAAACATCTTGAAGACAATAATATATGAATGTCAATTAAAAACTAATTACTATTATAAAAAACAAAAAATAAAATGGAAGTGACTACGTTATCATAAAATGTTAATCAAAGATACAAATTATTTTAGTAAAACATTGAGTTGTACAAATATTAAAATGTAAAATCATCAAATAAATAAAACAAAACAAAAAACAAAAAACAAAAAGGAGGTTTAATTAACAATTCCAGAATAATTTAAATAAGAGTGTGAACTTGGTATTCAAATTGATTTGCGTGTTAACGGAATAGGTAGAATTAACCTTGAGTTCCCTCAAAATTTCTAAATCTTCAAGTAGGTTCATTTTTAAATAGCCATTCCCTGGAATATCATGGAGAATGGTACAGTCGTTACAACAAAGTTTAGGTATATATTCCGCTTCCGGACAGTTTTTTTAATTTGGTCTTTAGTTTTAGATAATAGGGATTTAATGGTTCTTATTTAAAAGAAATCTTAAGATTTTGAATATTCCTCTCGAGAATAGAAGCTACATTGGAAGATCTAAAGATCGGAGTATCAACATGTTTCTGCGGATGGGGATTAAAGGCTAAATTTCAAAGCTGGCGATATTTAATCTTACATTGATGGATTTATCAATAACATATTTCGGAAAACCATTAGCCGCTGCTAATTGTTTAGGTATCAAAATTTCTCTGTTATACGAAGCTTCAGTCATCGGTATCCTCAAGAGTCTATGTATATGTTATATAGTCATGCCAATTAGAAATTGTTTAGTTAGGATTATTGTATGTTTTGACAATCAATGTCAATATATATGTATGTGTCAAATAAAAGTAAATCGAATCTTAGCATTAATTTGATATAAAATATATAACAAATGGCGACGAGTACGGCCGAATTAGCAAAAATGCGTTCCGCAATACGTGGACAAGTAACAAGAATGTTAAATACTATACAGAATACCTCAGAAATTACCAGACAAGAAGCAGCTATACGGTTAGAAAGATTGAAGATGTACAGTAGCCGCTTTAATACAATCCAAGAGCAAATAGAAGTAGCAACAGACAATATCGATAAAGAAGCAGACATAAGACATCAAATAGATGAAGAAATAATCAAGGTCCAAACGATTCTTGAAAACTATGCCAGTGCTAGTGCCAGTACCAGTGCAAGTAGCATAACCCCTACTCAGTCCCAGATCTCTACAAACGTTAAATTCATACCTTTTCAACCAAACGAATCTTTCAAAAATTTTATTCAACGTCTTGAAATATATTTCGAAATGAACAACATATCTGATGAGAAAAACAAGGTATTTACGCTGTTAAGTACATTAACGACAGAAATGTTTCAAAAATTATCAAATATCTGCCTACCCGACGATCCAAAATCCAAGGGATATAAAGAAGTCGTCGACATACTATCGGAGTACTTAGATCCACAACCCACTATTTGGGCTAGGCAGCATAAATTTATCACTAGAGTACAAAATGAAAACGAATCAATTACAGATTATGCTTCAGCCCTAAAACTTTTGTCTGCAAATTGTGAATTCCAATGCCCCAATAATCAATGTTTGAAACCAGTTACTGATATATTTTTGGCACTACATTTTATCAGGGGGTTAAACGACGCACATATTCGAACTACATTGCTTCAAAATAAAACAAAAAGTAAATTTAAGGATCTCTTCGAATTGGCTATTACCATGGAACTTGCTAAACAGGATAGTATAACTTTAACAAGGTATTCTAACAAGTCAAACAACATTGAGAATTACAAAATTAGTCAACAAGAACCCACAAAAAATTCAAATGAAGCATTTTCAAATAAACCAAGTACTTCAAGGAAATTTAAGAATACTTTTAAAAACATAAATGAACTCAAAGGCCGTTGTTTTCGTTGCGGCGATAATAGACATAGGTCATCTCAGTGTAAACACGCCAATCAAACATGCACAAATTGTAAAAAAAACGGTCACTTAGCAAGAGTGTGTCTACAAAGAATTTTTAAAAATAAAGATAGAAAACCAGTTTACGGAGTGGATGAGGCAAATGACGATACCTCTGAAGACGAATATGAAATCAACGCTATACGCCATTCGAGCAATCAAAAATTTACAGTTGATATCCTAATTGAGGGTAAATATCTGAAAATGGAACTGGATACTGGAGCAGCAATGAGCTCCATCAGCTTTACTGATTACAAACGACTCAAATTGACAAACAAGATATTCAATACTAATATCCAAATGCGAACGTATTCCGGGGAAATAATTAAGCCAATGGGGGCTATTTACGTCAAGTGTCGCTACGGCAAACAATCGTTCAATGGAAAACTATACATTTTTAACCTAGACGTTGAACCGATATTTGGACGAGATTGGATGCGTGAAGTGGATCTAGAATGGGCAGACATTCGAACCTTAGAATGTAACAAAAGCATAGATGATTTGTTGACTGAATACAAAGACATTTTCGAAAGTGATATAGTACCTATACCGAACTATAAGGCACAACTACAGCTCAAAGATAACGTAAAACCAGTGTTTATAAAACCAAGAAGAATTCCATATTCACTAACAAAGAAAGTAGAAGAAGAAATAGATAGATTAGAGAAAGAAGGAATTATTACGAAAGTGGACAATGCTGAATGGGGAACTCCAGTCGTGCCACTTGTCAAACCTAATGGCTCAATTAGACTATGCGCAGATTACAAGGTAACATTGAATAAATACCTCAAAGATGACAACTATCCAATGCCAAGAATCGATGATATCTTAACAAAGATGAACGGAGGTAAATTATTTTGCACTTTAGACGTCAGACAAGCTTATCTACATATGGAGATGACAGAAGAGAGTGCATACCTTCAAGCATTAAGTACACATAAAGGCATTTACAAAGTAAACCGACTGATGTTTGGAGTCAAAGTAGCGCCAGCGACATGGCAAAGGTTAGGGACAAAACCCTCCAGGGTTTGGAAGGAGTGGAATGTTTCTTTGACGACATAATAGTTCAAGGTTCGAATTACGAAGATCTCATGAACAGATTACGAATGGTTTTTCAAAGATTACGTGACAATAAATTGAAATTGAGCAAAGAGAAATGTACATTTTTTCAAAATAGTATCAATTATTTGGGCCACAAGATAGATCAACAGGGAATACATAAATCAGAAGAAAAAGTAAAGGCGCTGGTCAATACGAAATGCCCAGGCCCAGCGAATGTATCTGAACTTCGAACATTTTTAGGTCTTGCGAACTATTACAACAAATTTATACCTAACTTGGCAAGGATCCTACATCCACTTAACAGGTTACTACGGGAAGGTCAAAAATTTTTATGGTCGAGCAATTGTGAACAAAGTTTTCAAAATGTCAAGTCAGAAATAGCAAGTGAAAGAGTGCTTACATATTATGACGATAAGTTGCCTTTAATATTAGCGACTGATGCATCTCCATTGGGACTGGGAGCTGTTCTAAGCCATAGATTTCCTGACGGTTCAGAAAAGCCTATAGCATTTGCTTCCAGGTCGCTGTCTAAAAGCGAACAAAATTATAGTCAAATCGATAAAGAGGCGACGGCAATATATTGGGGACTTAAAAAGTTTTTCGCTTATTGTTATGGGCGGAAATTTACCTTGATAACGGATCATAAACCATTAACATCAATATTCGACCCATACAAGACATTACCTTCAATGAGTACCTCTCGCCTTTTACACTATGCCTTGTACATGTCCGGGTTCGACTACGACATTGAGTACCGCAATAGTAAACAGCATGCTAACGCAGACTATCTATCCAGGTTTCCAGAAGAGATTGTTTCAATCAAAAAGATCGATAAACATTACATATATCAATTTAATCAAATTTCAGTTTTGCCTATATCAAGGAATAAAATTGCTTCGGAAACA